>CM026572.1:23589921-24870754 GCA_015143295.1 Tetracentron sinense | reverse complement strand
TAACCCATTGATGTGAAACTAAATAGCAAGATTTTTTTTATATATAATACAAACCCACGCAACTTATACACCCAGAAACTTGTTAACTTGTTTGGTTGGTTGCATTTCTTAGTGATAAAGATGAAAATGATAATTACGATAACATGTTGTAAATGTATCTAATTTTATCTTTGCCAAGTGTCGGAATTTGATTGGTGGTTTGGCTAGCAAGAGGACCTTGCGCTCTTTTAATCACTACTCATTGGTGATATTGTTCTTGGACCATCTAGAATTAGATGACAACGATCTAATCTAGATCAGATGGTAGACAAATCATCAAAGTGGGATGCATCTTATGGTGGATCCCTGCCATGATCTTAATTTTGCGGAACTTTTGAGTTGCTTTGGGACATCTTTCCAGTCAACCGGATTTGCTTTTTTGAAATGTTTGGTTGAAAGCTTATTCCTAGGTAAATATATCGGTAAGGGCAAAGGGTTTACTCTGTTATTCACCAGAGTATCCCCATGATGAGATGAGCGACGGAATCAGTGGACAAAAAAACTCACCTCACTATAAGTCTTTTCAAGGGAAAGCACAACTTTTTATGGGTCACGCTTATCCCCGGAGAAAGGAATCCACTTCCTGATTGTAGCGATACCAACCCACTCGAAAGGAATCCACCTTCTCAACACTACGAAGTTGGGTTGTAACGATACCAAGAGATTCTCTGATTGGGGAGCGCTACCCCGTACGCACACTATTAAACTCTCACCGGCGATATTATTATTATTATTATTTTTTATTTTTTTTTGGTAATGGAGGGTGTGTCCCAAACCCTTGGAGGCAACGACTAAGTCCCTTTGAGTGTTCGCACCAACCCACTCGAAATTTTCTCTATAACATCCTAATAAGTCTGAGAAGTGAGAGTTGAATGTACAACAACATAGAGCAAACCCAAGATGCTAGCCAACTACACCAAGGGTGAAAATGGGGGTGTCTCATGTATGCACTGACCCACTCAGAAGTTTCCCGACAGACACCAGGGTAAGTGGAAGAGCAATGGAGTTGAACACACGACGACCACAGGGAGTAAACCGGGGCCCTAGCCTACTGCACCAAGTCCTAGTGGGTAAATAATTTGGGGTGAGATGGGATATTATTATTTTATTTTTTTGGAGAGTAAGTTGGGGTTAGGTAGACCCCTACGAGATGTTTTTTTTTTTGAAATTTAGATATCATTTTAAAAAACTACCCAAGAACAAAAGAAGCTTATGGAGGCCTGACCACTCTCAGTAATGAGGCGACGACACTCCATGGCTGATAGATGTCTTACATTAAACCAGCCCTGACGCCTCAATTCTAAAGCCTTGGCTGCAAGATTGTGCGCGAAACCATTTTGGTGCAGGGAATATAGAGCACAATACTGCCCTAATAAGCGATAAATTCTTCTGAATATCCTTCACTATAAAACCAATCTCAACTGAGCCAGAACAAAAAGAGGATGTAACTTGATCCACCAAAGTGCTCGCATCGGAAAGAAAACGAACCGAGGACCAATTCTATTGCAAAGCCAACTCTGTGACTAACTTAAGAGCAAGCGCTTCTGCCACCAGAGAGGAACCCCCCAAAAGGCCCTGAACTTGACCACATAACATAGAATCACTGTGAGCTCGAACCACCACTCCAATCCCAACTACTGCCCTATTAAAAGACGAAGCTCCATCGGAGGCAATGTCAGTCCAAGGCAGGATAACTCCTCCAAAAGCTGAAGACCTAGCACCCGTGGCCGAACAACACTCAACAGGGCCTAAAACCTGGCCCTCTTTCGACCTTGCAATTTATTCCATAAGTCTAACAGCCTTAGACACAATGCTAGAAGGTGACAAACATCCAAATTTTAGCTCATTTCGCTCTTTCCAAATGTGCCAAACCAGACTGGCCACCAAAGATAGAACCCTCACCTTTGCAGGTTTATCTAACCGGGCCATTACCCAAAATTCCCACCATTCCTTGAAAGAACGGAAGGCCTTAAAATCTAATCAATCTACTAGAGGAGAGCACCACCAAACCGCACGGGCAATCTAACACTCCACCAACAAATGAACCACCTATTCTTCTCTATGGCCACAAAACAAACAAGAGGGATCCACGGGGATTCGCTTCCTAACAATATTTGCATTAATTGTCACTGCATTATATAGACACCTTCATATGAACCAAGAAACTTTTGGAGGAATAGGAAGACGCCAAAGAAGCTTCCAACAATCTGGATGAGCCACATAAGAAGAGCTAGGGCCTCTCGCTCTCCCTATTGGATTAAGAGAAGTGAAATGATGATACATTGATCTCACCGTGAAGAGCCCTGAGGACGTGTGGTGCCATAAAAGATGATCCTCATGGAAGTGACGTGGTATGGAAATTTGGCGAATAGCTTGAGCCTCGACTTCACTGAGCACTTGAGTTAAGCAGGAGAGATCCCACATCTTCGAAATAGGATCAATAAAATCCATCACTTGTGTCCATGTACAATCCACCGGCCGAGAAGAAGATTTCTTTAACTCGGGTAAAGAGGGTATCCACCTATCCTCCCAAGCATTTATGAGCTGCCCCGATCTAACCCCCTTCTCAAACCCGAAAGAAGAACTTGCCTACCAACCAGAATACTCCGCCAAGCCCATGAAGGGCAATGCCCCATCTTTGCCTTGAGAAAATCCGTTTGAGGGAAGTATATACTCTTTGCTAATTGAGCCCAAACCGAATTTGTATTTTTTAACAGATTCCAACTTTGCTTAGCAAAAAGAGCAAGGTTGAAAGAGGCAAGATGACGAAATCCGGCTCCTCTGCGTCATTTCTTTGACACATAGTCTTTCAACTAACCCAATGAGCATGTTGCTTCTGATCATCCTGATTCCACCAAAAGTTTGCTACCTTTGCCTCAAGTTCATTGCACAAGGTCATAGGCATCTTGAAACATCTCATGGCATAGGAGGGAATTGCTTGAACCACCGCCTTAATGAGGATACTGCGTCCAATTTTGTTTAGGAACTTTGTTTAAGAACCTTCCCCACCAACTGCCAACTGCTAAGCTTAGCGAGAACTCTATCACGAATGTGATAAAAAAGATGAGCTTTGGACTTCCTAATATCGGAAGGCAAGCCAAGATAGATACCCGGGTTACTGAGAATCCTCACATGAAAAGACCTCAAGATCATCTTCTAAAACTTCCAAAGGGTATTCCGACTAAAAAATAATCCAGATTTAGCATAATTGATCAATTGGCCCGAGCTTTGTGAAAATTTGGAGATCGAGTACTGAATTAAGAACTCGAATTGCCTCCAAAGTGGCTTTTATAAAAACAATGTAATCATTGGCAAACAAAACATGTGAGATGGATGGACACCTACGCTTGATGTGAATTCCTGAAAGAAGGCCCTTCCCCTCCGCCTCATTTAAAAGGTAAGAGAAACAGATAGTAGCAAGGATAAAAAGAAATGGGGAGAGGGGATCTCCTTGACGTAAACCCCGCAAAGGAGTTATGAATCCCTTGGCTTCACCGTCAATTAAAATTAGAATATCTTACCGTACGAATGCATTGCATAATTAATCAAACTCATCGATCACAAAAGCCTAGCCGACGCAACACTTTCTCAACATAAGACCATTCTAGTCTATCATATGCCTTATTCATGTCTAATTTCAACCTCATTAAATAATCAAAATTCCTTTTAACACCTTTCATTTGGTGGAAAATTTCATGTGTGCACCTTGTCCTGAGATATTATAGATTGGAGTTCAGAGGGAAACTCGCTAGGAGATATGGGATATTGTGCAGTGATAATATTACAGTTTAAATACAATGAGAGGAGCTGTACTTCATGGCCTTGAGTGGAGCTCCCATTTTTACATTTGTGACGGTGGTAATGTGGTAATTTGTCAAATTGCCCCAGCCTTCCTCGATAATTACAACCTTGCCAGTGCCATGTGTAAATAGAGGAGCTCCGCATCAACACCGTGAAGCAGAGCTCCAGCTCAAAATTAATCTCTAATTATTATAAAGGTCGACCTAAACATTGTGCAAGGAGATCGGATCAACCAATCGCAATTGAACTAGGGGAAAGTTCAAGCACACCCATAGGTCAACAAGTGTCCCCTTTAACCCTTATTAACCTTGGTTAAAATTTAATAACCCTTAAAGTTCAACAATCTAACCTTGATTTTAAGAAAAAAATTAAGCTTGGGGTTAAGAAATTTTAACCATACAGTTAATATTGTTTTAAAAAAGAATTTCTAAAAACCAAGATTAGATTGTTGAACTCTAGAGTTAGTGAATCTTAACCACGGTAAATTGGGGTTAAAAGGGACACGTGTTGACCTTTGGGGAGCGATTGCACTATTCGCGAGTTCAATCGCGATTGGCTGTGATCCGATCTCTTGGCATGGTAATGGTACCTAGCAATTCCTCCACAATGTAGTAGAGACTGGAGAGTGAAGAGAAGTTACTGCTATTCAAGGGAAGTTGTAGAGAGAAGGAAGGCAGTCGCAGAGAGGTTGCGAGGAAAGATGGCGGAAGCGCAGAACAGACCGGGAAGACCTCTTCCTCCTCATCAGGCGAGGGGTTTTCCACCATCTTCTCGTCCTCGTTTCGACCCCGTTGATCGTGAAAAGGTTCAACTCTCTCTCTCTCTCTCTCTCTCTAGGGTTACTCAAGAAGTGAAAATTTCACAATTATTTTGACGATTTTGTTTGAGTCTTTATAATTCACAGCCGATTCAGTGAACAATCTCGCAACTTTATCTGTTTGGGTTATTCTGATTCAACTATAACATGTGTTTGGATTTCTTGCCATTTATTTATATCAGTTTTCATGTCGATATTTGGGTATTCTGTTTCAAATGCTTTCAATAATATATCTTCAATAGAGATAATATCTTCTAACCACGCCGATAACCATTAGGTCAGTATATTTGAGCAAAAGTGACACTAGAAATGACCTAAGTGGCAATTACCAAGTTGAGAACTTGGCGACCCTAGAGTTGTGTACAATGATAAACTGCCGGACATGATGGAGTACATTTGTGCTGATTCATTGAATTGGTAGGTGATTTTGCTTGGTGCTGATTCATTGAATTGGTAGTTGATTTTGATTAGGATTCTGGTGGGGGTTCATGTATTGTTGTAGCGGAACCGTGTTTTCATGGTTATATGTTAGAGAAAAGAGACTTGAGAGAGGGGGTGACTGAATCAAAGAAACTAAATATTCAAGATCTACGGTTGTGGAAACTAATTACTAAGGAAACTAAGTATTCCTAACTAAAAGGCAAAATAATTGCGGAAAGTAAATACAAAGATTAAGGAAACTAGATATCTAGATCATCACTCTCCCCCCCAGGCGCCAATCTTCAAACAATCCTTGTCCTCAAGGATTTAAGGAGAAAATGCTCATGGATTGAGTCCCGAATCTATTTTGTTGCAGTCTTCCATGGTGTCTCCGAATTCCACACGTTCAATGATTGACCAATTGAGCCTTACACTGATGTCCAGGTGTATACCTTTCGTCACAATTGAAATAAAGCCCCTTCTGCTGCCATTCGTCCATTTCAAGGAGAGCCAAATGTTTGGGAGGGGGTGGTTCCTCCTTTGCCAACTGTGTGGATGCGGATTCAGATGGAAGGGAGATCCTCGACAACGGGTTTTGAAATATAAAATTTGCCGCTTCTCATAACGAAAGGCATGACTAACAGTGCTTGGGGAAAACATATTTACCCCAATTCAAATATCATCTTTAAGGTTGAAAATAAAGCATCCAACAAGGTATGATTAGGTAAGCGTGATACACAATTTGGCAATGAATCCAATTGGACTGGTACTAACGGACGGTAGAGGTTTTCCAAAGCTTGGACGAGGCTTCAATTGGTTCTTTGTTCTCAAGGGCGCCAAAACGAATACAAATTGTCCATATGAATTGATCCCATGTAACCAAACCGATCGTTGATGTTATCTATTGATACCAAGGAATATCACCCTTTTGTAGATGATTGGTGGCGATTTCAAGCATCTGCTCATCGTTGAGGCGATGTTAACTTTTGAAATGCTAGACTAAAAAGATCAAACTTGTCGGATCTTCTCCATTGAGTTGTGGGATTTCAATGCACACAAGCTTGTGATGAAAACCGTGACTGTGGCTACTCTCATGGCCAACATAGTTGGTCTCCCATTGAGGTCCTTTTTGTACAGACGAGGACGTGAACATATCCTCCTTTGTTGTTAGCACTTCCACGGTTTCCATGAGGTGGCAAATGGATCTTTTGAGGGGTGTTGATATCTTCTTCAAGCTCTTTGTCCGTCGGCATCACTCTGATACCAATTGTAGCAGAACCTTGGTTACAATGTTATATACTAGAGAAAAGAGATGTGAGTGAGTTGCAGTAGAACCGTGGTTTCACTGTTTTATACTAGAGAAAAGAGACGTGAGAGGGGGTGACTGATTCAAGAGGGTCAATCTCTTTTCTTAACAAAAGACTATTGTATTCAAGCTTATCTCTAAAGAGAGATCACATCCTTTTTAAAAGTTTCCTAACAGAGATAAACACAAAAACTAAATGTTCACGGTTGTGGAAACTAAATACTAAGAAATTCTCTCTAAAGTATCTTTTTTTCTATGGAATGCAACTTTGAATAAGATTTTCACTTGTGGTCACTTAAAATCTAGAAGATGAAGGTTGGCTAACCGTTGTTTCTTATGCCTCCAAGCAGAAGAGATATTGCAACCCATGGTGGGTGTGATCTGGGGATATTTTTTATCTTGAGGAGGTGTGGATTGGGTATTCCCTTCACAGCTTTTTATACTACTAGGTTTTGGTTAATGAGGATAGTGCACGGAAGGCAATTTGGGCGGTCCTTCCTTAAGCCATTTCTTGGGTGATATGGAAAGAGAGAAACAAGAGAGTTTTTGAGGATTCTCATTCTTCTCTTCATCATATCTGCTCTTGTACCCGATTACTGGTCCTAGAATGGGCAGCCATGCGGCATGCAGGGGCAGATCTGAGAGCCTTACTGGGTTGATAGTATGCCTTTTCTCCATACAAAGGACTTCTAAGTTGCGACTGTTTCTTGTCTTGTCTTGTTTTGTTTATCTTTGTTTTTCCTTGAGTTTACACTCTTGTAATCTCTTTCTTTGTTGCTCTCTTCGATTATTATATGGCTTTCATTATCGACAAAAAAAGAAAATTAAATATTCCTAACTAAGAGGCAAAATAATCGAGGAAACTAAATAAAGAAAATAATTAAGAGAATTAAATATCTAGGTCGTGAAAATTGTTCTGTATGATTTATTGACATGAGGAAATTTATTTATATCAAGTTATCAACCATGTTTTCATGCTTGTCCATAAATTGTTTGAAACAGTGCCACTGTGCAAGAGCTACATGTTAATATTCATCTTGGTGATGGCATACAACTTTTAGATAACTTCTTAAATGGGTTTGTTAAAAAGATTTCTCTCTTCTTCTATTGGGTTCAAATTCATGAGGATGTTTTCAATGTCAAATGCAGACTTGCCCTTTATTGCTTCGGGTTTTCACCAAGGTATGTGTTCCCTTCATTACCCTACATGAATATAATTTTCTTGATGAAAACAAATGAAACCCTGAGTTGCACATTGTTACATTACAATATTCATTTATATCTTAATATTTTACCATTACTGCTCATTGTTCTTAAGCATCCATGTATTGCATGTTGTTGCTTTAAATTTTCTCACATTGAAAATCCATGTGCCTTCATTGTCCCACTGCTAATCCATAGCTTAAATGTGGTTCATGCCATTTGTTTCAGTTACTGCTGTAAATAAATTATTAATGTATTAAGGGAATTCACATTGTTAAGTTGTTAACTATACAAGCATCTAAAAAAATGCTGTGACATAATTTAATTTTTGCCCGAAAAAAGATCAAAGATCATCTGCAGCAAAATCTAATTGCAATTCTTGAAATCAAGAGCTTCATGAAGTTGCAAAGACTGATGACCCGAAGTACTAACAATTCTTTTGTTTCATCATCCATCTTTTCGAGGATTGTTCCATCCTTGGCAACAAAATCTAGGAGTTCTTGGATAGTGAGTAGGGTTGATCATCAGGTTGGGCTGACCCAGGATGCTCCCAGCCCAAGCCAAGGGCTGGCGTGAACTTGTATATGATTTATACGATGAAAAGTAACCCATGATTAGGAAAATGGATGAATTACATAGAGCAAAAGAAAGGGATTTTATTTCCTTTTTTCAGGGCTTAAAACTTGTTTACAATATCTACCCCATTTTATGGGTTCTAATACAAGGTAGAGTAATGTCTTCCATCAAGCCAAATGCAAGGCATGTGATGACTTATACAATAAGTTGGGTGCAAGATAAGGTGAGAGAAATATCTATAAACTTGCAAGAATTAGGGAGAGGAAAACCTGATACATAGATCATATTAGATGCATTAAGAACGACGACCAAGGAGTCCTAATGAAAGATGATAGGTTAAGGAAGGTTCTAAAGTTATTAATACAGACTACTTGTACGCTCTCAAGCTAGTTGGGGTTAAGGAAGGTTCTAAAGTTATTAATACAGACTACTTGTACGCTCTCAAGCTAGTTGGGGATGCTAAGTTTGGGGAAACTAAAGAAAACTATGGTTTTGATATAAATGGGATAATCGAAGTGAAAACTCTTTGACCAAGAGAGAGATAGGAAGACTCTAACACCATATGGATGTCCAATTGGTGTGTGGAATTGCATAGAAGAAACAAGTCAGTCCCAGCTGACTTAGTTGTTAAAGAAGACTTGGAAGAGTCATACTATGAAAAATTTGGGAGAGATGGAACAAAGAGACTTAAGAAAATTAACTAGGGTATAAAAAATACACAATTTGAATCAATGTCGGAGAGGTCTACCATTGAGGCTATCTTCTTAGATATTTCATGGACAAGTTTAGTGTGAAGAGGAAAAATTTACGTTTGGTCTTATTTATATTTAGTGAAAACATATGATAGAGTTCATAAAGAGATAATCTGGTGGGTATTGGCAAAGAAACAAGTTCCATGCAAATATATTGATATTATCAAGGACATTTATGAGGGAGCAATAGTTACCATGGGAACAATTAGGGATGAGACCAATGTTTTGATTATATGGCGATTCGGACCCTCACTTGAGCTAAAAAAATGGGTTAACAGAATTGTTAAACCATAGGCGAAAAATTGTTAGACTTGTCAGACCATTCACGGTTCAAAAAACCTTGGGTTTGATCCAGAAAAAAGTCTGCAACTTAAGATTCAACGGTTGATTTCAAGCATTTTGACCAGAATTTCGCGCCTAAAATATATAAATTTGAATAAATAACAAATAAACGCTCCATTTAAGTTTCATCCCGAAGAAAAATATTGTTATAAGCTATGTTGCATAGACACAGACACGGGTCTTGGTGTCAGACTTGGATACTGGGTGTTAGACACAACAAACCCCTAAAAAATATTTAGGGACACAAGACTTCTTTTATGATGAGAGTTTGAAAAAATTTGCTTAAATTTATGTCAATTATATGCAGTTGTATGCTTTTTTTTAATGTAACTAGTTGTAGCTTGCACGTGCAAAACACGTGCCAGCTTTTTCTTAATAATATTAGCAACAATAAAATAAATAAACAATTATATTAGAAGAATCTATAACCTATACCAATAGACTCTATAATGACCGTGTTTTGTTTCTTTCTGGAAATTTGTTGATTTGATTTTTCCCATGTTAGAAGGAACAATTTGGAAAAAATTGGCCAACCAAAGGGCAGTGAATGAAAAAATTGGCACAATCGGCGTTTCGGTGTAATAGCAGCCAAATGACGAGGAGAGGCGTGAGTTGTAAAATTATATTATAAGAAGGGCATTTTGGAAAAGGAAAGTGAGATGAAAAACTATGCACAGCTCTGGGTCAGTCAAAGTGGCATATAACAAGGCAATCGTAATCCATTAGAGGGCTGGAGCAACTTCGCAATGGGATGGTGGTGAAATATGCGTTCTATAGGAAATAGTTAGGATAAATGAGGGTTTATGGTAATTTATAAGGGGATTTTTAGGAAGAGAGAGTGAGAAGGATAAATGAAGGTCTATGGTAATTTATGGGGGGGTTTTTAGGAAAAGAGGATGAGACCACAACTGCTTATTATGGCTTTTTATATAGGTTATAGATAATTACCAAAGTGTATGGGTATCAGACGTGTTCTTGTCCATATCCATCTTAGTCCAAAATGCCGATTTTTGTTGATACGAGTAACATCAGGTGCATCCGAATGTGTTCACACATTTCAACACAGGACATGCCCATTGTCTTAAAGAATCTAGGCAACATAGGTTATAAGCCAGCGTTTTCAACTAAAAATGGAGAGAAACCCCTCTTTTTTTTCTTTGATGGTTACCTTAGGGCTGGGGAATGAATCTTCCTTTAATCACCTTTGTGGGGTTGAATCAATAAACAGCCATTGTTGCTTTCTCCAACGATACCCTAGTGTGTCGCCATAGAAGATGATTACTAGCTCTTGATATATTTTCTATTTATTTAGGGAAGCACGACACTTTGGCTTTGGTGTTGAAACTCCAAAGCAGACATAAGAAATCGTAAGTACTATTATTAATAAGGAAAATGAACTATTAATTTTATTTACCCATTATGATGTTATGTTGACTGTCACAGGCAAACCATTGACCCGGGCGGTTCAATTCAGCCGCTAGACTGTGAGCTGGTCTCTTTCACAATTTGATGAACAGCCCGGTCTTCGAAACATTGGGTGAGACAAAGGAACTCCTAGTGATAGTAGATTTACATCAAGGTTTAGTTTTCTGAGTTTGTATTTTCATGTAAAGGTCATGGATAAATTTTGACAGCTCACAACCATATATTCAACAGGAGGTTTCTTAGTTTATGTTATTTGTAAATGATGTGGTAGTGGTATTGGTTGATGAGATTACAGAGAGTAAATGCAAAATTTGAACAGTGGGGGAATACCTTGGAAGGTAAAGGTTGTAAAATAAGTTGGACCGAGATAGAATATATAGACTACAACTTTAGTAAGAACGCGATTAGAAGGAAGGTAATAGTTAAGATTGATAGTCAGGAAATACCCAAATCGACCAATTCTTGCATCTTGACTCAATTACTCATAAAGTAGGATTAATTGCGGAGGATGGCATGCATTCAAAATTGAGCCGGGTGGTTAAAGTGGAGATGTGCTTTTGGAATGTTATGTAACTTTAACTTTCCAATCCAACCAAAAAGTGATTGTGGCATGAAATCCAAGAAGTTGGAGTTTCCTAAGGTCTCAGTATATCTTTTTTCATCCCCTTACTTTCTCTGGTAGCATCATGCATGTCTGTCTTGGTTGATGCATGGAAGAATTGTAATGAGATGGAAATTTGGTGAACATCGGCCTATACAAGTGAAAAATAATGAGTACTATTGTATGGTGAAGCTCTAAGCCTGCTGATTTGTAAACAATTTGGTCAAGTGCATGGTTTGTACAGTGGTTCTTATGTGCTATAGTTAAGAGCTGTACTTGCAGTGGCTTGTATCTTTTTCCTTTCTTCCAGGCTCACTATCTACAAGCCAATGAGAGGAGAGTAGTCCGTAGTCCATAGTCCATACTCTTAACTATCTTTTAGGTTTAAATACTTTTAGAATCATTTTATAGTGATTCCAAAACATTACTAATGGTCTTAAATTGGCGTTATTGGATCAAAACAATAATAGTTTCTTTGCATATGTTACAAGGTTTAAATCATTGTTCAGACACCATATTGGTGTTTCATCTTTTGTGCACTTGAAATATTCCAGGGCTGTATGCATGACCAAATGCATGCTTTCCTTCTTGTTTCTGGAAAATCATGTGCTCTTAATTGTGGTTTGCTTTTGAATTTTCTGCAGATTGGAGGCCATCATACTAAGGAAGATTTTGCAGTGAGAGGGAAGGAGCCCAAAGATGAGGTCCAAATTTATACATGGAAAGATGCTACTCTTCGTGAGTTAACTGATCTGGTTAGTTGGATGTTTTCTTTCTCCAATCTTTACCTGAAATGTTTATTTTACTTGCCCCTAGTTGACTGTAATTATTTTCAAGGTCAAAGAGGTCGCTTCAGCAGCAAGGAGAAGAGATGCAAAACTGTCATTTGCATTTGTATATCCTGATAAAAATGGTCGTTATGTGGTGAGACAGGTAGGTGGTACTTTCTTATGTTGTCATACATACATTCCTAATTTCCTATATGTGCTGGTGCATAAAAAACCAGACAAATGCAGAGCGTGTGCATTCACTTGCTTGTCTATATTTGTGAGTGTGTACATATGTAAACACTAGAGGAGTGGATTGGTATCATCCAAGTCCGCGCACTGCTTTAATTGAAGGTCATATTTGTACAAAAAACCTGATACCTACAATGATAGTCAACCTTCATGAAGGGAGTTTAAATTACCAATTAAAGGAACATAATTGGTGGTAATTATACTCTTCTTGGCATAATGACCCCAGATACAGATGAATCCCTGATGACTCCAAACTGTTTAAGCATTAAACTTTGCTATGATCATGTGCACCACATCATATGATGGCCATTACATTAATTTCACAGCACAGTCAACCATGGTTGAGATCACCTGGACATTATTGATACCCCTCCGCAAAAGAAAGAAATAAGGGGAATAATCTCTTGAAACGACTCACAAATTACAATTTCATTATTGGTCTACGTAGACCCCATTATTAAGTTGCCTATTTAATATCAGTCAAAATCCACTAATTAAGGGATGCTAGCCAATAAAAGGTAAGTCATGGTTTGTATGTGCAT
Source organism: Tetracentron sinense (assembly GCA_015143295.1). Taxonomy (NCBI): domain Eukaryota; kingdom Viridiplantae; phylum Streptophyta; class Magnoliopsida; order Trochodendrales; family Trochodendraceae; genus Tetracentron; species Tetracentron sinense. Next base: position 24,857,911 of record CM026572.1, on the reverse strand, counting down.
CTCCCTTGAGTTGTTTGAGATATCATTTCGTAGAAATGGATAGAGCAAGTAATGTGCACATATGCAAATAGCTCAAAAATTGAAATATATATATATTGAAGGGCAAAGCAAGCAAGGATAATATATGAGAAAGGAAAAATACAAAAGAGTGCACTAATTAGTGAACCGAGGAAAAAAAATGCAAGAAAAATAACAAAAGACGTGAAAAAACTGTTGATCCAGCCTGATACAAGACCCATGGTATCAAGGCTTACAGGTAATAACAAACGGCACACCTGTAACAGTTCCATAATTGTCTTATTTTATATGGTTTTGTGAAGGTGGGGATGACCCATTCATATGGAAATGGGAGACGACTAGATGACGGCAAGGCATTGGCAGAACTTAGCTTCCAGGTAAAATCATACAATCCTATTGGAAGGATTTCTCATATCCATTTCGAATATTTCACTTACTTGCATTTTTATGTTGAAGATTGGAGATTACTTGGACGTGGCAATTCTATAGAGGAGAAGCTTGTGAATGAATAGAAAGACAACACTGCTATTACGTTCAGGTTCCTCCTGGTTAGGTTCACTTCAGAGGGTTCTCAGTTGAAACTTATACGTATGCCTGTTTGTACATGACATTTGAACTTGATTTTTTGACAAGTTCTTGCTTTTGCTATAGAGGGACAGCATGTCTTTAAGGTGTATATTAATTTTAATGTTGAAACCTCATTAACCTGTTAGTATTTGAATATTGTAGTTTCCTATTATTTACTATCTATTAAAAGTTGGGAGTTGTGATCTCATTTGGGGAAGAACTTGAGCTTCTATTGGTCTATGTGCTTTCACCAATTGGATTCGGACAATAAAATGAGATGTATAAGTGAGACCTAATAAAGATTGTTATTAACACTTTTCAAGGAAATTGCAAACTTACCCCGCCCTCTTGCGCCAGTGGTTGGGGTGTGGCCTCTAGAGGTGGGAGGTCAGGGATATGAGTTGCAAGAACTCCCCTGCCAAATGCTAACCCCTAACAACCTAACCGATTCAGATTACTAATGTAGGTACATGATAACTCTAGCCAAAAAAAAAGGGAAATTGCAAACTTAGTTTCTTCATTGCATAAATTAAACAAAAGAAGATGAAAGAAAACCTCACATTAACACTATATTGAAGTTGGATGAATAACTCTGCCAATGAAAATGTTACCAGCATTAATTTAGAGTTAACATTACCTGATACAACTATGATTTGCGCCTGGACCATAAGATACAATGAGATCTACCTCTTGGATGGAGAAAATTATAGTGATTAGATGATCCAAAGCATTACTCACTAAAATTACATGTAATATTCTTGGAGGTATCAAGCAGCTACACGTCTTGAATCTGGGTACATATACCATTTTTAGGAATAATACAGTATGATTTAATCATGTGATATCACCTCATATACCATTTTTGGAATTGTTTTTGGTACTTTTCACATTATTTGCATCAATCTCATTGTTTACAAGTTCATTACCTGCCTGTCCTAGAAATTTGCTTCTGATATAGAATTGAAGAGGCATCTTGAGTAGACCTAAGTCCCAAAACATGCATTTCCAAAATGAAGAAGCATCAGAATCATAACTGATGAATAAATTCCCAGGAGATCTTAACTGAATTCTGACCTAATCAAATAACCATATATTTTCAATTTCTAGCCATTCCAAAGAGTACCATAAAGATGTTCGGGTTATCTTGCCTGGTCAGTTATTGGAGTAGATCTTCTCAGTTGGACTCAACTGCATTGTTTGTCCTTCCCGTACATGCATATATGATGATGGAGGATCTTGAGATCTACTACAGTGGAACTTAAAAACTTAATTCACAGGAGGGAGCTGAGTTTCCCCGTAAAGGAACAAGGGCCAAGATGGGAAAGGAGTTGTTTTTGCAGTTAAGCACATAATTAGAGATACTTGGAGAGCTTTAACTCCGAGAACAAAGTGGAAGTTCTGGAAAAAGTACCTAAAGCTATACATACATTTTATTCAACAAAATAGGATGCTTCTTCTTCCATCACAATAAACATACAACTTTCTCATGGCGGACAAGCCCTTATCAAATACACATATATATACATACAAATCTCTCTTGATATATAATGGTCTCCGACATAAGGCGACTTATTGCTATAAGCTAGCACAAGTAGCAAAGCTGTAGGTCCCTTCACATTGACCAATCCTGCATGATTACCCTCACTCTGTCAGAATCAACAGAATGAAAAGATTTTGCCCATGAAATGAGCATTAGCCTCCTCACAACTTTCAGTGCAAGATGGGTCCTCCAACACATTCGAATTGCAAATGGTCAATATATACAAAATTAGAAAAGAAAGCTCCACTTCAGTTACCGTTGTCTCAATTTCTCTATAGGCACATGCATGTGTGTTTAAATATGCATACATGCATGTGCAAGCCCCTTCTTCAACAAGATGGGTCTCTTTTTTATTTCAATACTTTTGCTCCCCATATTCCCCTCAAATATATTTAAAAAATAGAACTTGGAATTTTTTTTAATAAACTAAAGTGTGAACTTTGATGCTCTACTATAGCAGGGTAAGGGTATCTAAAGCACACAGAGTATATACCTCCACTCAAGCTTCACTTCCTTCTGGCAATGTAATCAAGCGTGTTCCAAAATCATATACCAATTCTGTTCCACAACTGAAAAACAGAATATAGACCATAGTCACAAATCTGATATAAATATCACCCCTTGTTTGTACAAGACCACAAAAGCATCAAAGTCAAACAACACCAGAAAGATGACTATTTAATATCACAAAGTTATTGACTAATGTAATCACCAAGTAGGTCTAAACTTACTTTGAGCATTTAAGATTATTCGTAGAACCACCACTAGAAATTGATAGTATAGTCCCATAGAAGGAGACATTTTCTGTACCACAGTTTGGACAGGGACCCTGCAAGATAAAATTATTTGTTAAATCCAGTCAACTTTATATGGAATTTCAATTTTTCAAAACTTTATCAGGGATGTTGACGGAGATTATGAGGGGCAAAGCTTATACCTTTAAAATCAAAAAATCTTTCACGATAGCATTTGTGAATGATTGCGCTAACCAAAATATGAAGGGCAAAGCTGCAAACCATGTGAAAATGAAACTGAATGGCTCTGGAAGCTGCATAGCATATTTAAAATAAATAAAGTGAACGTCAGAAAAGCATAGTATGAGACAACGAGCAAAGAAACTATATTTAAATTCAATAAGCAAGCTTCAACAATAGCAATATTATGAGAGATGAGGAGCAAACATTACATATATCGTCAACAACCTTATCTCAGATATTCTTCCCTAAATTTGAGTATTGATAGGTTCCAACTTCCGGGCAGAGAACTTCTGCAAGCTTGTACTTTAGAATTTAGTGGGCCGTAATTCACCTTCTCCAGAGATTAATACAGTAGTTGTAGTAGTTGTTAGAAGTAGATTCACTACTCTAGGTTTACCTACCAACTGTCATTCTCACTTTACAGTGAAAAAGTATTGAGAGGACATTTTAAAACTCGCAAGAGAGATTATAGAACTTAAATTAGTTAGAGAACCTAAATATCCAAATTAGGACTGATGGCATGAATAAGAATAACTCTCCCTTGGTGTCAATGGCATTTCATGGAGGAAACATTAATAAGATACTGGAACTAGATATTTCCGATAAAATGTATGATCAGTGGGGAAATATTAAAGAATTATGGGACACTAAATCTCACATATAAATTGCATCTAACCATTTCACTTAGCATGTTCGAAGTTCGTAGTTAGGATGAGAAAAATGAAGAAATACTAACCTCCAAAAGATATGTGATTTCAAATCCAGTCAAATCATCCAGGAAAAAAAACCTGTTAGCATCAAAAGCAAGAAACACACATGAGCTCTTTTTAACGTTTGTCTTAAGTTGGATTTGAATCCACAACCTATAGAATTCTTTCCATCTTAATCACTGGGGAGTTAAGACAACTGAATGAACTAAAATTTAACTCTATTAACATATTTTAAGAAGCATAAGGCAAATCATACTGCCTAAAGAAAGCTGTTGGCTGGTATGAAGTTGGTCAAACATAGATACAATATAAATGGAGCATCAGGAATCAACATATGCATTACAAAGAACTGAAAAGTGCTAGGAAACCCTTGCTCAGGATACAAATTGGACTGACTGAATGTGACTAAATTTAAGTAGTTGTTAATCCATTTCAATTATTAGAAAAAATGTAGCTCAATATTGGAAACACCGTCGCAAACATTTGCTTTAATTTTCAAGAGTGGAGATGTATGCCCTTCAACCTTATGCGAGGAAGAAAGGTTAATTCAGATAAATTTTGAATATATGAGGCCCATAATTCAATCTTGTAGAGACCCGAAATTATTTCCTCGGCATTTGTGTTTTTTATTTAAATTTTCTAGAAAAATGTGTTTAATTTAATGCATTTATTTCTACGAAAATTATTGTGAAATGTCTAAAAGTTGAATTCCAATTATCTTGCTCATTTAATCATATTTTTATGATTTAATTTCATGAAAATGAGGCCATTAAAAAAGTAGCAAAAGACAAAAAAAAATATATGATCGGCGAATGGCCGATCGATCAACACACCACCGCCAATCGATCGCCTGAGCGGTGAATTTTTCAGGAATTGGGTTTTTGTTAATTTGTTTTAACTCCCTAGGGTTCCCAACCCTATAAATACCCCTTTAACTCGTGAGTTAGGGTTTCAAAAGCCTCCTAAACCTAAGAGAGAGAGAGAGAGAGAATAGGGAATTCTAAGAGTTTTTGCACGAGGATCCAATTGGAGAAGAAGGAACGCCTGAAAATCAAGATATAAGACCTTTTCACAAGCAATTGATCATAGGGAGACGATCTTGAGAGGTTTGATACTATGTATAATTAATGATTTTAAATAAGAATATTGTTGATTGCAAGGCTATAATTAGGTATTGATCAACCCTAATTGAATAGAATGAAATTGTACAATTTTAAGGGTTTGTTTTTATGAATTAGTATGAACTAATGGAAATGATATGAATATGATTGTTGATTTTCGTTTTAATTGTGGTTATTAAGGACAATTGACACATGATGAACTAATGGAAAGGATATGGATATGATTGTTGATTTTCGTTTTAATTGTGGTTATCATTGAGAATTGACACATGATGGATCTCGATTAAATGTGGAGGAAGGGAATAACAATGGGCTATGAATGAATTATGGAAGAAGGGATGTGTGTTGAATTAATTGTGGATATTGGAATAAATGGTTATTATTAAAATAGGGATCTCGCTAATTGTGAGTAGGATAATTGTTGTGAATATTATTTATGTACGAAATTCATTATGGTATGATCCTCACATGTTAAATTATGATTATCTATGCATGTATAATGATTAAATTTTCGGATAGGTCAATGCTTAGAAGATGATGCTATTAACCTAGAATTCTCTAACTATCGTGGTACGGGGCCATTATAGTGGAGTTTCCATGGTAAGGTATTGGAACCTAAGAGATATCTTAATCATGACATAATCAAACACAAGTCTCACGGCATAGTATGTTGGTGAGTTTGCACGAGTCCATGAGTTGGTAAGTTTGCATATGTACCCATGACTGAAAGGACCCTGGTATGAATGGTATGGTCTTGGATGGTACAGATATGAGCATGAAATTACATGCAGATGGTATGGATAGGAGCATGAAATTGCATGCAGATCCCTTCCATGGATACTGTGATCTGTGTTTCACTCATGCTATAAACTCATATAGTTGTGTGATCATGCTATAGTACATTGAATATAATAAAAGCTACACCTCATCTTGATGTGCCGAACTTTCTCATTTCAATTACTGAAAATTGTTGGAATAATATGGAACAATGGTGGATCTCAAACAAGCATTATAAGGTGATTTCATATACTCATATTATCGTCAATATTTTTGTTTGGCAATTACATGCATGTTATAGGACCTTTATATGACTTGTACACAGTTCTACAACCTGTAGTCAATTCAAAACATGAGCATGTCAACTCAAGTCTTTTGAATTTTGAGTTGGTTTGACAATAAACTCAACTAAATAGAAATTCAATTAAAGATAACAATGTTACTTACAATATCAATGCAACGACAGCAGCAGGGACATTCAACAGGAACATCTTGAAATAGTCAACAGATAGGTCACTGTAAACCTAGGGAAAAAATTCGAGCACACAGTTATTCCAACCCCATCTTATAGCCATTAATTAGTTATTCGAAACTAGAGCTCAGCCAATATATATATATATATATATATATATATATATACATATAATCTTACAATAGAGACAGGCAGACACCCAATTGTGGTACATATGATCATAAGGTATGAAGTTTTCAGAATAGAACGCTATGATACTATCTTCTGCTATACACAAAGTTTGATAGCATTCAATTAGTCCAACCAAAATGGATATTAACATTGTTAAAGGGATTACAGATAAGTGGTGAAAACTTTTTTGTATGCACTACTACATTGTGGAATAGTACTTTAATCACTAATCTAATTCCTTGACTGACATGTTTTAACCATTAGGCTTAGAAAAAGGGCTTAGAATTTCTTATACTAATTATAATCAGTAAAACCATATAAACTATTATGGCCTAAATAATAGTATGTGACTATGTGGTTAAAAAAGTATGTGACTGTGTGGGTACTAACCAAAATAATTGATAATCAGTTTTACTTTACCGATTATAATTGATAACAAAAATCAACAAAAAAATAAATCAATTATATTTTAACTCACGCCCCACTCTACTTCATTAAACTGTGGCCCCTTCCCTTCCCTTCCCTTTTCCTCACTTTTCCTTCCCCTTTTTTCTCTTTACTTTTTATCTTTTCCTTTCTTATTCACTTCTTCTCTTTGCATAAATAATCAATTTTTCTAGCAAATTAACCAAACAGGTATATTTTAATCAATGATTAAATTGCCAGTAATTATCTTATAATAGATTCTCACCTAAATAATCTTATCCAGATGGGGAGTTAATGTTGAAAACTAATTCTTTATTGCAGTATTGATTCTCATTATATGCACAACAGCAACAACGTAAATGATTCACATGAAATCTGCTTCATTCATATTGGCAAACTTGTGCCATGCAAGGTTTAAGAACTGTCTCGGGACCTGCTCGGGCAAACCATGATTGAGATTGAGATGGCTGATATTAGATTGAAATGTAATGCATCTTGCATGAGGTTTAAAACCTTAGTGGTTTGCGAAAGATTAATTAGACAACGTATTTCTAATGTAAGGTAAACAAAAATGTTTCTCATCAAATATATTGTGCCTCAGTCTTACCATGATCAATTTAACCCTCTTACTCTGGTCTAGTGTGCCACTACAACCGATGAGTTATCAGTTCTGGCAAGAAGCCCATATTCTGTTGTCTCCAACTTTGACTCTGTGAACTAGATCACAAACTAGAACTAGATTATAAAAGCTGAGGTCTTCCTTCAGCTTACTTCAAAGGTGGACCTATCCACATCTCAAGTGTCCAATATCCTAATAAAAATGGTAGTTTTGTAACGGAATATGTCCACCGGAATATCTCTGTCAATGCATCTCAAAGACTCATAGATCACCAAGTAACAAAATCCCATTACTAGTGTGAGGCTGCAATTAGTTTATTAGCCAAATCATAGCTGACAACCTTTAAATTTTCCCAATTCTGGAAGTTTGAATCGTACTTGTACACGCAAATTTCAAGCGTCTTTTTATGATTGACCTCTTGAACCTTGTGGTCAGATTACCTCCATTGTTGTATGGAGTTTATTGTTTTGTGTGGGGGACTATCGTCACTATCATTCCAATCTGAGTAAACTCAGACTTTTAATTACCTTCCAAATTTGGGAAAGAACCTCTGATTAAGAAGAAAAATAACAAGAAGAACAAATATTTGAATAAAGTATTTATTTATTCAATAGGGTTGCCCAGATCCCATGTAGGCGTTACAAGATACCTCATAGAGGTTTTAGCATCAAAAGAAAGAAAAGAAAATAAAGAGAAGTGGCCATATTGGGGTTGACCTGGTATTCTCCATTAGTGGGAGATCATTTTTCATCCTCCTTGGTTGCTGTTGTTTTCCTGCTTTGTGCTTTGTGTCTCGTGTGTATGTTTTTCGTCCTTGTACGTGCCTTGAGGGTTTCTTGTGAGAAATCCTCTTCTTATATATCTTTTGGAGAGTCCTTTTTGGACTCGCTTTTGACTTCTTTTTTAGGAAATCAAAAGAGACCAACTCTCCTTAGAGAGGGTCATCTGTTCAAGACAGCTGGTTTCTCTTATCTTAGAGAAACCATACGGATGAGAGTCATTTTTTAAGGACTCCAAATTGGTTTCCTTTTCTGGGAAACCTAGGAGGATCAGACTTTCCTCTCAAGAGGGGAAATAGTCTTATCTTCCCAGAAAATGAAAGAGATTACTTCCCCTTTCGGATAAGATGTCATATGACACTCTCTTATTAGAGAGAGAAAGGATCTCTATCTTAGGATCCCCCAAAGCTGACAGAGAGTCTTTTTTGTTAAGGATTCTCTATCACATGGCGGTCAAATACTGAATACCATCTAGGAAAGGACTGACCTTGGTCATTCCGCAAATTAAAGAGGTGAGACCATGGGTTTCACTCGCGGTCTAGGTCAGGTCCAAGTATATTTGGACTGCGGACTATAGTCACTCCGCGGACCAATGCAGGGTGGGATCAGAAGTCTAACCCTTGGTCTGGGTTAGGTCCATGGCTTTTTATGGTCACGGACTGGGCCACCCGCGGATGGACACATAAAGTTTGTTCGTAGAGCTTGAATAGGATATGCCCACAAGGGCAAACCCTAACCACGTGTCAATCCCATGGGGACTGACACACAGGGATGTCCGTGGGGTATTATTAAGGACTGGCTATTTGGCCAATCTGCAAGGGTTTCTTTAATCAGGTCTGTCCACAGAGATAGACCAAAGCCACATTGAGGGCTTGGTGTGGTCCACACATTCCATCTCCTTTTGATTCAGTGTGAAGCGGGTGCACTGAATTTGGTGAACCCCGGCTCAATCTGGTATCGCAATTTCGCTGCCCACAGTACTTCTTGAACTTCCAATTCTATGATCTTCAACTTATGTAGCCCAATTTGAGCTTCCAAGCAATAAGACAAAAGGACAAAACATGGAAGAGTCTTTTAAATTTTGTTTCATTCTAGGATCTAGGGATCTGGAGACGGACAAGCTTAAAAACCCTAAAATGATGATCTCACAAATCATTGTTGATTGATTCATGATTCGAAGGAAATACGTCCGCAATTCTATAGCCCAAAAGTAAAAGTTATTTAGATTACCTTTTTGACATCCGGCTTATTTCAGATTGAGAAGAGCCCATGATGCAAACACGCAAACATGGATTAAAATATTGATACGTATCGGTCGATACGGTATTTGAGACGTAGATACGCTGAAATAAAAATAAGATGCGTATCGCAGCCATATCAGTAGTATCGGTACCGATACGCACCGATACTCTCGATATAGACCGATACACGTAGTTTGAACAATGTAAAAAAATTTTGGGGTACTGACTGATACGGCCCGATAAGGGCCTTAAAACTTTACTTTTTCATTTTGAGGTGATTCAAAACACCTCCAAACCCTATTCTTTCTTCCAAATTTCTTTCAGAATCAAATTATAAGCTAAAAACAACTCTATTGTTGAAAAATAAAGATATCGGCATTTGATTTTAAAAACTTTACCCAAAAATTTGAAGGTATGTAAAAATTAATTCTTCATTTTACTTCTTTAAATTCATGAAAATAGGTTGTAATCAACCCAAAATGAATAGATGAGTTGGCCACAGTGGTGTCATCATGTCCAAGTCACCTGTAATGTATCACTCAACTCAATTCCTGATCCCAGAGTGACAGAGTATGAGCCGGCACGAAGCTCAATGTGGCATTGAGCTTCTATCATTTTATGTAATTTATTAAATGTAAGATTTTAATATCAAGACTGTATTTCCTATACTTGGTCAAGTAACTATGGCTTGTATTTTCATACATATTTATCAGCGCGCACGCCTTTTTTATCTTATAAAATTTTTAACTCTTTTGTATGGTTATAAATGTAGTTGTAGGTCTTCATTTAGTTTTTTTTAAGTTTATATTTGCATTAAAAGAGGTTTTATGCAAGGTATCCAAGTTTTTCCTTGCGTATTCAAGCTTTTTTTAGCATATCCCATTTTTTCTGCCGTATCTAACCGATACGGTACCGATATGCCGATACGTATCTTATTTTGGACTTACCGATACAGTGACCGATACTGATATTTTGAACCATGCACGCAAAGGCAAAATGATCACCCCAATCTCAAATAAACTCCATTGAAGCCATCCAAATATCTTTGGTGGAAAAGAATGGTGTTCCATTAGTGAGCAACAATGTTTAATCAACTCTTCAATCTGGTTTGGAAATTGGAATCAATAGGAGGATTGGGAACTGGTTTTTCAGATTTTTCACATTTGTTGGGCAAGATGTCTCCCTTCATACATTGTTGAAAATTTGTCGAGCAAAACACACACAATATATCCCCTAAATGTACAATCTTCAATCGGATCTTTATTTCATGGGAAGTTCACTGAACAATAGACATCCGCAATATAGATATTGAACTCATCAGATCAACATAGCCCAAGAGAAAATTTTGATCCTCCTGACAAAGTAATTTCTAATAATTCATTATATTAATGGAGATGTAGATTTTGTTTGGTCACTCTAATAATGTGTAGAAGAAGAAATACATTTTTCACTGTAATACCATCTCAAAATGGAGCGAAGGATGACTTGCGCAAAAGTTGTATGATTTTTTCTATCTTAGATCCATTAAGCTTTATTTGATGATTAAAAAATGCATGATACAAGTTCACCATTAATAAAGAATAGAAAAATAATACATCAAAAAAGAAAAAGAAAAAAATAACAAAGACTTATAATGAGTAATCGTCCAATTAGGGGTGTTTTCAACCTCAGTCAATTAAAATCATCACTTATAATTTACACAAGTCTATAGATCACAAAATTACAGATAGATCTTACCTAATTTCCTTGCAAAACTATGAGTTCGGTAACAAATACTCAATGAGGTGAGCTGTGGACTTCCACTATCACTTGGATGGAGTAAAGAAAAAAATGAACAAAGACTAACTAATGGATGGAGTAAAGAAAAAAATGAACAAAGACTAAGCAAATACTTATTATGAGTAATCGTCCAATTAGGGGTGTTTTCAACCTCACACAATTAAAACCATCACTTATATACACAAGTCTAGAGATCACAAAATTACAGATAGATTTCACTGAAGTTCCTTGCAAAACTATGAGTTTGGTAACAAGTACTTGAAAATATTAGCATGCAATAGGTATCTCAGTGCATATCCAAATAAAGCAGTAAATGGGTCCATAAAAAGGCAGAAAATAATGACATATACCTTTTTAGTACGGAGGCTGCACCGTGGACCTTCAACTACAATTTCACTCCCTTCTTGCTAGAAAATGATTATGCATGAGAAAAGAAAAGTAAATAAACAGTAACATCAGAAAAAGAATAAGCAGAAAAAGAGATGTCCACAACAAATGATGTAAACTCATAATTGCATTGCTAACTTGGTTTGGTTTTAGAAACAGCAAAGAGATTGTCATACATATCACCTGACAAGAAATAAATGCATTGGTAATGCAAATAAGCAGGATGAATTGTAGGGCCGCTAGATATTCAGAATGCCATTTGGAAGAAAGTAAAGAAATAACATTTAGCAGAGATACTGTAAATACATGAAACATGGTTGCTTGGTTAAATATCTAAACATGACAGATTGATTTCACAGACTCTAAATGGTGTTTCATAATCCCTCTTGAACAATAACAAAAGCATGTTTGTACTAAACAAATAAAATGAAATTTAAAAACCACCTTCAATAGATAAGGATTGCCTAATTACAACTTCATTGGCCAATGAATTGGCATCTTAATCGGCACTTACCTGAACACTTGCAATGTACAAGTGAAATGAAATCACTTCCTAAGTTCATTACTTTTTGGCCCTTTTGAACAAGCGACCTTCTAGTGATATAACAAACATATGGTCCATATCATAGGGGGCTAAGGGCTAGGTTTTCTTCCTTAATGTTTCTTTTCCAATAAAAACAAAGAGTCATAAACCACAGAATAATTAACCTTTTGATGTCCTAGATTTATTTGCGACTAGCTCCCTGTATGGATGAGAACACTCCAACAACAGTATCAATTTAGTTAGTAACATGATGGAAATTCCTCGCCGATGTGTATTATAACCTTGGAAAATATAAAAACTAAATTGACGATATATGGCTTAATGAGTGGATTTGAATTCTTCAAAAATTTGCTAGACCTCTGCTATCCTAACTATGAGTTGTTTTCCTTTCTCCAGTTGAAATGTGTTGATCTTATTTTAAGTTAATTTCTTTAGATATTCACTAGAATTTACCTCCCTATTTTTTAAAATGAAACAAACGAGCACAAACCTTTAGTTTCATCTTCAACTTGTCAAACTCCTCATCATTTAATATTGGTTTCCCAGCAACATAAGCCATTGAAGCTTCCAGAAACTTCTGTTCATCGGAACCTGCATGGAGGATATACTAACAAAATCCTGTGAATGACTTCTTAGTGAAATCTTCCATAAGTGAAGTAGAAAAAGTCAGATAACCAATTAGGAGATTGAGGCTTCTATTTTAGAATCCATACTTAGCATGACAACGCTGCTCCCTTCCCACATTAATTCTTCCTTGAGATTATCAAATTCCTCATTTGACATAATAGCCTTCCCCTCATAATAGAATGACTGCATCAGAAAACAGAAACAAACCCCCAATTGCTTACAAGAATGGCAGCCAAACAAAATCTTAACAAGCACTAGAAAAAATATTCATACAACAGAAATTAACTATCTTTTTTGTCCATATAAGTACTAAACTACTAATGAATTAGCCTAACTGTTGACTGCGAATGGTGGTGCATTTAGATCAATTATTCTGTATAGAGAATTCTTTTGCCTATTACTTGTATCTTCTCATCTTATTTTTAGTTCAGATTTATTTATTATATATAAATTATAAAACAAAAGAGAAAAAAATAAGTGAAGGGAATGAGTTTAAGTACTTGTAGTGCTTGAAGAAACTCTTGTTCTAGTTCCCCCAAAGACTTCTTCCCTTTCTCGTCTATGCTGCAGTATGGCAAAATTTTACTGTCAAAAACTTCATCTTCTTTGACCTGGCCTGAGAATAACACTGGAGTCAGCTGACAGCCTTTCATAACATCTATCAAAACTCAAAGAAAAGAAAAGCATGCTTCTAAGAGAATATGTGAAGGCAAACAAGAGGTAACATATCATCCTAAGGTGCCGATGACATTGATAAGGCGGGAATAGATACTAGTAGATACATTGGATTAGAAGCTACATCATTGCCAAAGAAGAACGCCGAGTAAGGTTTTCTGTATTTTAGGTAATTAAGGATTCAGATGTAAAGATTCTTTACAACAATAAACAAATTTTAGTTGGTAAAACAAAATCTATATAGTCATTTCCACGTACAATTCGATGGCACTCTTTACTGGGAAAAGTAGGTGATAGCTATTCCCAAAGAAGAAGAGTCTACGGATAGAATCAACAAACCATACTAACAACTTCTAGAAACTCAACTAAATTTTCGAGTTTCTATATCAAACTCTGAGATTATCATTTAAAAAAAAAATTGTACTCAATTGCTAAGAGGAAGACATTAAGAAGGCCAAAATACAACACCAAATATTTGATCAATAGCAGATTATATTTGCTAGGGATCTGATGCTAGGCCAATCTAGTATGTTACTATCCTATATGTAATCAAACACTTATTTTCTCCTAAACTTGTGTGATTTTCGCTGTTCCATAAAATGTTGCAAGTAGAACTTCCTCATTTTCTAAGCAATGGCATCCATTTTTGTTCACCAATTCATTTGGGAGGCTAACATAGAGAGAGTCATGCAATCGAGCTGTGAACCGTTGGATCCTTGCTCCCCTCAAGCTTTGCACAAGGGGGATGCACGCAAATACAATGTCATGTATGATTTTAATTGGGGGGAAAGGATCCAATGGTCTGCTTCAAGGTTCTTTCCATGTGGTCAAGCTTTTTGTACCATTTAGTGTATTTATATCCTATCTATATTACAGGCTAGTTGAAGTTTTATGAATCATTTTCCATATTTATTATTACCAATACACTACATAGAGTAAGACAATCGCTAATCTAATCAGATAAATAAGGGTCAGTTCTTTTGTTGGGACTTACAATATATGGCACTTTGCAAGTTTTGTCATTTGACAATATGCATTTTGTTTTGAGAACTAGATGTGTCGTGCTTTCATCTATTGGGGTTGCAATTCCCGTAGACTAGCAAAATGAATGGTATTAAATTTCATAAAATAAAATTATTAGACTTGAAATCTCATGATAGTTAGAATTAATTTTGTTAGAAACCTTAATTTCCTAACAAGTAGCTTTATAAATCTCAGCAAAAGAAGGGAAATGATAAATGAAAGAAATATGCAAATTAACCTTGCTGGTCAGCGGTAGACTTGGGGGAGAGTATGAAGAGTCTGCGGCGAGGCGGCAATCGGTGGCGGATGAACTGAATTGAGGAGTTGGAGGTGGTTGTGATCAATTGAGAGAAGTGCGCTCTTGAAGAGAGAGAAATGGGTGGTCTTGGGAGGAGTGGGGTAGAGAAGAGCCGGGGAGTGGTTAGAGTAAAACCTAGTTGGGTGATCACCATTTGTGTTGATGAGAGGGTGTGGGTGTGGTGTTTTCAGGCGAGTGTGGAAGTATGAGGGTGGCGCTGTTTCAACTGGTGGCTGCATCTTGGAGGGAGAGACAAGTGGAAGATAAGGCTGGCGATACTTGTGGAGGAGGAAAATTCAATTACTTATCCCTAACTTCAAAATATCAGACCCTCCGGATCGACACCAAATCCTCTAATCTGCCACGTCATAATCGTTTGATGGGGGTGTTTTGTTAAAGACACGTGGACGTTGTTTATAAGACCTCATGAAGAGAAAACAAAGGCCACAAAGGCAATCAGTTAACTCTGACAGATGCCACTTTTATTTAACTAAGAGACATGCGGTTCACAATTTATTGAGTTCGTACACATACCTCCCAGGTTCGTTACATGTTTTCTTTGACATTTATTAACCATTATTAAGATTCACTCATTAGGTTAAATAATTTAATCTTAAGTTATTTTAAAAAATATATTTTTTTAATTAATTTTGGTTATGATTTTACTCATTCGTGTGGTTAATGTTTTTAAAAATTAAGATTAGATTATTTAATCACAAGGGTGAGTGAATCTTAACCACATTTAATGGGTGTTAAACAGTATACGTGGCGAGTTTGAAAGGTATGCATGTACTATTCAACACAACATGCAAGATGCATGCTATCACCTCCTTTTCCACGTGTCAACTACAAAGTGATTCCCAAGATAACCCATTGCCAGCCTACATATAACCAATGCAACAAATTATCTATGGCAGGGGTTACACCTAAGGCACCTCTCTCTTTACGTGACGGCCAAGAAGACATTTAACTAAAAAAGGTGATAGCATTCCTACCCAAGTATCGTTAGGCGGTCCATGCATACTTCCAAAGCTCACCATGTGTCCTCTTTGAAATTTATTAATTGAAATTAAGATTCACTCATTCCTATGATGAGATATCTAACCTTAATTTTTTAAAAAAATTAAAAATGTGTAAACAGGACACGTGGCAGTCTAACTAGCCAAGTTAGAGAACCAGCCAAGAAAATTTGCAATTGTTCATTAGGAATCATCACTTTACATGTTGAACAATGGTCACCAAAGCAGCTGCACAATCAAACATCTGAGACTAGGTTCAGGTTGAAAATACCTTGTCTTAACCCTAAAAGCAAATTTCAAACTCTCAACAAAACCCTCACCCATCAAACTGTCCTTGCTTCTGCATAAATGTCATGAGATAGTAGAAGCATCTTATGCCCAAGCTAACCTCTGACGTACTGACCGTACTAACATAGATAAATGATATCTAAAAAAAAAAAGACAGCGATCTAGAATTTATTTATTTAACCCTCACAAGGGGTCTTGTTCACTCATCCATAGCAAAACCACAAACACTCAAGAGTATGAAGAGTATGGATCTCACCTTTAAAGTGTATGCTGTATTTGCCAAGAATGGAAGGAATAAAACCCATGATAATCCCACATCGAATACGACAGTTGGGACTTTCTCCTTTAAGTACTCCACCTCACCTTTTTTTTTTTTTTTAAGAGTGTGTTGTTATAGGCTTGAGTTGAGATTGTAAGCTTAAGTGTGTGTTGTTTGCATGTGTTTTGAGTTATAAAAAAAAAAAAGACCCAAGTAAAGCTACCACTCCCTTTTTTGGGGGGAGCTTGAAGGTGACAACATTTTGATAAAGCTAGTTTCTTTTGACCACATGGAATACAACAAATATACTACATGCACAAAGAACAAGGATCAGAGTAGGGAGTCTAATCGAGCTGAGTACTAGGGTATTTAGACTTGACTCATTAAGTAAGAAGGGTGCTCAAAGTCAAGATTGGCTCGAGTGTCACTATTCTTGCTCAAGCTCTATTCGTAAACAAAACAATTAGCTCAAGCTTGACTTGTTTACGTGAGATGAACTGAACTCAAACTTGTTCGCTGCGTGTTACCTTTTTTTTTAGATTAAAGTTTCAGAATCTTTCATTGTAGATCAACGGTCAAATCAAAACTTTTTTTTCTTTTGGGAAACTTGGGGTTTCCCAACCTTTTGGGTCAAGAAAGGGGTGGTTATTGAACAAAATGTTCGTAAATTACTCAGGCTCGGCTCGTTAAAAGCTCGAGTATCGTTCGTTTATTTACTAAACGAGCCGAGCTTGAATACACCCATGCTCGACTCAATAAAAGCTTGGTTTGATTATATATACATATTAACCTACTAAATATTCAAAATATACTTATTTCATTTGAATATTAAAATTAAGTATATGTATTATATACTAGTAAAGATTAATAATATATAATGTATTTTATATGATAAGAATACCATTTATATAATTATATTCTTATGCTAAAATTTTAGTTAACACCGTGATTTCTTTGCCTAGGATAATAAAGTGAATCTTTTTACATAATATAAATAGCTATATCCAATAAAACAAGTTGCTCATGAACTACTCGAGCTCGGCTAGTAAAGCTCGAGCTTGTTTATTTAATAAACGAGTTAAGGTTGAAAATGATTTCCGAGCTCGTTTAATAAACGAACAAGCTTGAACACACCATTGCTCAGCTTGGCTCGATATCAACCCTAGTCAAGACTAATCCCCGAGGGGTGCGTCGAGAGCCCGCAAAGCACCACATCAGTTAAGTCAGGGAAACCCTTGCGGGGCTAGCCTTAAGGGGGAGTGAGAAGTCGAACTGCGGTTAGCAACCCTAATCGTAGTTAACCTTCGGTTTATGGCCTATTGGGCCTAAAAACCAAGTCTACAGGACTACCCTCGGCCTACCGGGCCCCGCCTTAGCCTACCGGGCTGAATCTTACTTCTCCCTTAACTTTGGTTAGCAATCCTAACCACAGTTAGTTCGGTCTAACCCCGGTTAGCAATCCTAACCCGGGTCAGACTCCATCCCAGTCTACCGGACTACCTCCCTAAGCCTGGCAGGCTTAAATACCATGCACTTGACCCTCCTCGGTTAACCAAACCCTAATCTACTAGATTAGTCCATGTTAGCCACCTTTGGTGCACACACACATGCCCCTAGCCTCGGCACAAGCTCACGTGCTAGAACTACGCTCGGTCTGATCTCACCCTATGAGTACGTAGGCAGCCCAACACGGGCCCGAACGCAATTAGCTTTTCCTTTCTTGGATTATTGTTAACTTAAGCACTTCGGCATTTTAATCAAGATTAACTTTAATTGACTTAAACCCAGGGAGTACGGAACCGTTGTAAAACGGAAGCCTCGGGGTGCCTAACACCTTCCCAGAACTTAACCGAACCCCTTACCCTGATCTCACTCGCGGACCAAGACCTTATCCAAACTCAAGGGACTTATCCTTTCTGAATGAATAGATGGCGACTCTAAAAAACCCTTTTACACTCGTGAGGGTATACAGGTAACATCACACCATCTCGTGAGGTGGAAGAAATTCCCGCACTCACAAAGAGAGTTTACGACTTGTGTGAAAAGTCTTCAAAGTTTGGTTGTTGAAAAGCTCATAAACTTAATTGATCCCAGGTTCCTTAGGATCAAATTGAAAATCATTTAAAATATCTAAAAAGTTGGTAATCATCTTGATTAAGATGAGGGAGAAGACCTTGAAATCAAATCCCTTCATTAAGGTCTGAAAAAATGGATTCTGTACAAAAATTGCATTATCCAGTCGACTAGATGGGGTCATCCAGTCGATTAGATAGGCCAATTTTTTCTCTGGTCATTTGTTCCAAATCCAAACATCTTTGGGACCCATTTTGACCATGAATAAAACAGAATTAAGATTTGATCATTATACACAAAATTGTTCATTTTTGAATTTTAAGTCTAATAGGAAGTTGAATCACCTAATTCCGTTAAGCCAATAAAAAGTTATGGTCGAAATACTAGAGGAGACAAAACATAGCACCATCCAGTCGACTGAACAGACCAGTCAACGTTGGGACCTCCTTAGACTAAAAATAAAATAGAATTAGAATTTTTACATAAGACACAAAATTGTTCCCCTTTGAACGTTGAGTCTAATGAAAGTTGAATCACCTAATTCCGATAAGTCAATCAAAAGTTATTATCAAAATACCAGAGAAGACAAAACGGAGCACTATCCAGTCGGTTGAATAGAAGAAAAATGGTCTCTAGCCATTTGCTTTATCCAGTCGATTAGATGAACCTATCCAGTCGACTAGATGGCTCGGGACAGTATTTTTACTTTGTAACAACTATTTTTTAACGATTATTTTTACATTCAATGCAACTCCAACGATCATAAAACTTTTTGGACTATAAAATAGAATGATTTATGAACTAAAACAAGAACTCCAATACTTCCAATCATTCAATGAATCACTTCAAAGCTTAGATTTCAAAATCCATAGAGTTGAACCTAGAAACTCAAAAAGAGTCATTCTTGAGCTATTCATTCTCATTCTTTGAGAGACTCTTAGAGAGCTTGAGAGTAATCTATTAGCTTGTATTAGAAGCAAAATCAGATTGTTACCACCTCATACTTGTTGTATTGAGAAAGTCAAGAATCGGTGGATTCTTGCATTGAAGTGAAAGCTTCGGGAAAGACAATGAAGGACTATTCTCTTGCCGGAAAGGTCTGATCCACACCTGGAAGAGGGATTGTAAATGTGAGATCCTCACCTGAAAAATGATTGTAAAAGGTTTGAGCTTCACCCAGGAAGAAGTCTATACGATAATCAAATCGTGGTGAATCCTCTAGCAGGTAGCTTGAGGCGGGGACGTAGGCGGGATTGTCGAATCCTATAAACAAATTCTCTGTGTTTGCACTCTCTAACTCTTTCATCTATTTCTTTAAATTGCTTTATTTAGATTTGCTAGTTGCATTCCCTTAATAATTTAAATTCCGTCAAAATGAGCTAAGTTAGCTTTTTAATTTGCCAAGACCCTATTCACCCCCCTCTAAGGTCAATACCTGGGCAACAGTTTTCACAATAAGGCTACCGGCAAATGTCTTGGAAGTACCCTGAAATTATTTTTGGATTGCTGTCATAAATTTCTTTACATTATCTGAGTTAGGTATGACACCTCAGATTACATCAGTAATTGAGCTCTTAATGATCATGAGGCTCATACAATTTGACCTTTCACTTCTTTACATTATCTGAGTCAGGGATGACACCTCAGATTACATCAGTAATTGAGCTCTTAATGATCATGAGGCTCATACAATTTGACCTTTTTCATTTTTCCAGTTCAGTATGGTTCACTTCCAAGTCCTCGACAGAGGCTTCAGCAGTAAGCTCAATGAGTTTGTCGAAACGTATAGCATAATCAAGATCTAAGAAACCAAAAAAAATTAGAATTTGTTCCTTCCATTTGCTATAATTTGAACCACTTAGTGTCTCAATACCTCCCATCATACTAGTGATGTTCGTGGGATTCAATGTTATACATAGGGCAAAAGTCATGTTATATTCACATACATATTCCGTAATTTCATTCCACAAGATTTTTAAATCAATATAATTTTACATGCTAATACATTATACAAAATCAATCATAATCTCACACAATAATTTATTGAGAGACTAATTACATCATTATGACCCTCCTTTTGGGGTCGAGTCATAACATGTTAGCGATTTTCTCGAAAATAAAGTCTAGTTAAGTGTGTTTTATAGAAATATCAATAGTATCATCATGTCCCTCTTTTGGGTCGAGTCATGACATGCTAGTGATTTCCTCAAAATAGTAGGCTAGTTAAACATAACCATCACAACATCAAGAAATGTCATGCCCCCAAGACCATACACACATAATAACTCATTATTGTGCAGATCCCGAGCATGAGCCGGGAAGACGTCCCAATATCAAAATGGAATCACCATTTATGACTAATTCAAACTAGAATTAGAAATGAGCATAACTAAAACTCTCTCTAATAAAAGTGCTAAATCAAAGAAATTAAGTGTTTAACACCATGGAGTCTCGCTATAGATTCACCCACAAAGCAAGAAGAAAACAACTAAGTTCCTACTATTGAGCTCCACTAATAGCCTTTACTCTCCTCGGACACTTCCTGAAAATGATGACATAAACAAGGGTGAGCTCACAGCTCAACAAGAGATTTCATCCATTAGGTGTACATACAATTATCTAGAGAGTGTGTGTAGCAATTCATAGCAATCATCAAGTCACTTTGCATAGCTAAGCAGGTAACCAACAATTAGTTACAGGAATAGCTTATTTTTGTTATCTAATTATCGTTTTCATTTATTACCATTGGAGTATAACATATCCCACCCAAATGATAAGAATTAGGGCAGCTCATAGCTCACCCAGATGAAAACTTGGGCTTATACACTACGACACCCAATACCCATCACAACATGAAAAATTGGATTTGTACACAACGGCATCCAATCAACCATCACTTGGGATCACACTCTTGGATCACCCAATTGAGAATTCAGGCTTGTACATAACGGCACCCTATTCCCCAATCCTAGGGTTGTACACAACTTTGCCCAAGGACCCCATTTATGGAGGTCGTACACAACTTTCCCCCATAAGAAACCCTGCCAAGTTTCTTTTATTTATTATTATTTTTTTTAATCTTATTGATTTGTTGTGGTCTTGGCATGTGCATGTCTTAACATAGGCATCAATACAATAGTATACATACTCATAGCCATCACATTCAAATGCCAACATAACACAATTAAAGCATGTAGTAAAATCAATAATCATAAGACATGCATCCAATGATATATCAAAATCAACAAAATAAATAACACATGCCGTAAAAACTGTAATTATACCAAATATTGCATGCATTCAAAGGTATATTGGGATTAAATATCACAAATAACATCAAACATGGATATATTAAATCAATGTATTAACCATGTCAAATTCATACTCAATGAAAATACTCCAAAGTATGCATAAACAACATATCATGGTCAAGATACAAATGAGGAGTTCTACATGCATATGCACGTTCCAATCTAGTTCCTACCATTTTCTATCCAATGAGTAATGCTAACAATAACTTCAAATACTAATGGAGGAAGTCTACTTGCCTTAAACTTTAGTTAACTTGGAAACTCCTTGGAGACTTACAGCAACACTACGATCCAAAGTCTTACACGCCCAAAACAAAAATTTGTTTGATCCTCCTGGATCCTCTTCTTCCCAATGAGTAAAACTCTTCTAGCCTCCAAGCACATTCTCTCTTCCCAAAATTAGGTTTTCTCCTCTTTAATTAGGTTTAGCTTTTTATTTATACTAACCCTACATACAAATTTACAAAAATACCATTACTTTGTTTATTTCTATACTTTAGGCAATCCGGATTAAAGCTACTCAAACTTGATTTAGTTTAACATTATGGAAAATGCTGTAATCAAAATACTAAAATACCCTTACACATATTATTTAATTTAACAATTTATCCGAAAGAAATTAGGACCGCTACAAGAAATTTGTCACATTTGGACAGATAAATTCCTTAAGTTGTGACATCAACGTTGATTACTTAAATTTGTGTCATTCCATATCAAAAGAGTTTATTATAATTGAGCCTAGTCTAATATGGACATCATAGCACTAGAAAAGATCATCATCATTGGGCAGATCAATCATTCAAGTCATGTTATCCATATAGGGCATTCCATAAGAATGTGGACCATTTATTTCAATAACAGTGATTCAATTTTCTTGGTTAATGACACACAATGTAAGACTATGTTTAGGAATGAATGATTATTATAAAATCCATAAAGTGAAACCGAATAATTTGCACAACATAACATCGAACTTTTATGTGAATGTCAAATATGTTCGAAACATATAAATAAATTTGTACAATTCTTTATCAGCAACTCACTATCCTTATTGATCATAATTCGATAAATGAATATTCATCATAGTCATTACATGCAACAATATATTAACCTTTTACAAATTAGCAACTCATTTTATAAGCCAAAACATTGCCTTAACAAATTCTGATAGTCCTAAAAATAGGCTCATTGCATAGATCTAGAAAAAAAATAGTGAAACGAGCTTTTACGGGTCAAAAAGGGCATTAAAACGAGCTTGAAAATTCAAAACAAGTTTGTAATTTATATAATTTAAATGGGTCAAATTTGACCCGAAAATGACATACGGAAATCGGGTCATAACTCAATGACTATAAGTTCAATTTTGGTCATATAGTACATTGTTTCGAAACCCTCGAAAATATTTACAAATTTCATGAAAAAAGTTTTCCCATAATCAATCGTTTAAAATTTCAAAACCTCAATCGAAAATCAAAAGCGGGAAAAAGACTTTTTTGAATTAATTTTTCCTTCTTTGAAAAGAAAAACCCTTTCGAAAAATAAAACCTCATGTATACAAATGAAAAATACAACATAAGCTCTAATACCAAATGTAAATCTAAATACTAGATTTATTAATCTCTTAAACATTATAGAGATTAGAGATCAATCATCACATATATATTAAAATTTTTCATTCTAATGAATAACATGTGTTTAACCATCTTACCTTGGTTAAAAGCAATAACGCTAATCCGAATGCACCGAGTGAAATGGTTTGAATACAATCGATGCACAAAGTCTTCAACCATCTCTTATTTAGTTCCTCATCACACAATAAATGTATGTATTTTGTATGAGAAAATTAAAGGGAGAGTTGGGACCTTACTCTCTTTATTTATAGTCATTGAAGGAACATTCCCATTAAAGATTCTTCAATATTAAAGCTCTCTAAAAATGTAATCATGCCTTAATTAGAGAGATGTATTATCTTCTTGCTACTTTTGTTTTTGTTTTTTTTTTTGCTAATTACATCACTTAACAAAAGATAGTAGTGTATAGAACTTGCCATAACCGGTTAAAGGGATTGACCATAGTGTATGACCACACTAAAAGGAAGATTTTCTAACAACTACAACTAACAATAATCCCTCTATAGTTCCATGATTTCCTCAAATCTTTATCCTTATTTTCTCTCATGCTCTTTCCTTGGTCTCTCTCAACGAAGATGCACATCCTCTCTAAGTGGTAACTATTTTTCAAGAGAAAAAGTAGGGTTTTTTGGTTCTCAAAATATGCCTTTTTATAATAACATGTACCTCACAATATTTTTTTTAATTTAAAAAGTCTCTCAAGTTTCTATTCTCAAAATATTAAATTATTTTGGGTTTTTTGTGAAAAACCCCCTAATTTTTCAACTATTTGTAAATACCTCATGTTTTGTAATTTTGTATTATAGTCCACTAACTTTTAAAACTTTTACAAATCCAGCATTCCATGCAAAATTAAGTTAACGGATGTTAAAATTTTCATGAAATTATCTTTTTAATCTTTTTTATTTTAAAGAGATTTGTAAAAACTTTTCACAAGGGAAGTTCTTGGAACCTACTAACTGTGGTTAAGATTCACTAACCCCTAGGATTCATATATCTTACCTTGATTTTTAGGAAAAAAATATTAACTTCAGGTTGATTATGCTTAACCACAGTTAAAGGGGTTCTACAAGTCGCCACATGTCATTTTTAACACCCACTAACTATGGTAATGATTCACTTACCTCTTGGATTAACCTTTGTTTTTAGATGAAAGAATATTAACCTTAGATTGATTATGCTTAACAATAGTTAACAGATGCTCTACACATTGCCACGTGTCTCCTTTAACACCCGTTAGAAGTAGTTAATATTCACTCACTCCTAGGGTTCATGCATCTAATCATGGATTTTAGAAAAGAAATAATCTTAGGTTAATTATGCTTAACCACAGTTAAAGGGGTTCTACAAGTTGCCACATGCATGTCTTTTTAACACCCACTAACTGTGGTTATGATTCACTCAGCCCTTGGGTTAACCTTTGTTTTTAGAAGAAAAAATATTAATCTTAGATTGATTATGCTTAACCATAGTTAACGGATGCTCTACACATTGCCACGTGTCCCTTTTAACACTCACTAACAGTGGTTAATATTCATACACTCCTAGGGTTCATGCATGTAATCATGGATTTTTGAAAAGAAATAACCTTAGGTTGATTATGCTTAACCACAGTTAAAAGAAACTTTACAAGCTGGCATGTGTCCTTTTTAAAACTCACTAACTGTAGTTAAGATTCACTCACCCTTAGGGTTAATTTATCTATCCTTGATTTTTAGATTTTTTTTTAACAAGATATTAACCTTAAATCAATTAAGCTTAACCCCAATTAAAGGGAAAAAGATGTGACACATGATAAAGTGTACCATCCAACCCATTAAAAAGATGTTAAAAATGTCATTTTATAAAATATTTAACATCTGTTAACCATCTTTTGGATGGAAGGGTGGATTTGTGTAAGTTTTAAAAGTTAATGGACTATAATACAAAATCACAAAATATAAGGGGTATTTACAAATAACTGAAACGTTAGGGGGGGTTTTTCACAAAAAAACCCAAATTTTTTTTTTTTTTTTCAAAATGCCGTTACTTGGTTCTCTCTTCCCAGTCTCTCTCCCCTTCCCCACTTTCTCTCACGTGCATCGCACGTGCCACACGGTTGTCATAATAGAAAAATGAGTCTGTTTCCAACCAACGGGGAGTTAGGCTTCGAAGCGAACACTGAGCTCCGTACGGCAGTTTGAATTCCCGATTTAACATATTCTTATTTTCTGCTAATAATCCAGGTTCTTGATCCGCCTCTGCCAGCCCTTGATTTTCCTGATTGGACGAGGAATTCCTGCGACGACCTTTACTGGTTAGTTATTCATAACATTGCTTCATCATTTTCAGTTCTAGGTTTGGAGGATGCTTTTTGGTCTAATGGGTACAGTTCCAATTTTGATTCAGGTTCAGATCTCACTACAAATTCCAAAATTTTATTGTTTACCTAGTGAAAAGAGAAGAGCAATTCTATTTCTGTAGTGTCACTTTGAAACTAGGGCTTGTAATTTGACTAATGTAGCAATTGGAGATGGGAGGAATGTTGTATGTTGTAGTTGCAATCTGAATCTGATTTTTTTTTTCGTGTATGATTGACTGAGAATTTAGTAGAATTGGCCTCTAATTTTTTGTTGCATCAAGTGCTTTTGTAGTGTTTGTTGATTTTCTCCAATGCAAATGAAACGGGGTTTACGGAATCACTTTGAGCTTATTGTAATGTTCTCATTATGTGGAAGTTCAATGTCTTGTATGGTGTTTTTTTTTGAATTAGGACCCATTCAATTATAGAAAAATGTGCTTGTGATTGTACGTGTAAGGGAAGGTTTGAAAAATCCAAAGCCATTTTTGACCCGAGTTTGAGTTGACTTTGAAATTTGAACTAGCTTAAGAAGGTCCACTTATTAGAACTTAGAAGTTAGAACCAATGAGAATGAAATTTTGGTTTAACTGTGATTTCAATAGCCTCCCTTAAACTAAGTTCTTCGAATACTATCATACACAGCATCGTCTTCATTTCAATAAAAAAATGGGAACATAGTACTCATTCGATATGTGCTTGTGAGACCCATTCTTTAAATTAATAGATACTTTTTTATTTTCTCGTCACTGGGACTTTCACATTATTTCCGAATTTCACTTCCGAAAAACTTGATTCATCTAACTCCTAAAACATTTTCTTTTTGCCACACATATGATTACTACATCCCATGTCTAAAATCACTTATACATTTGATATTTTTCTGCAACATTGCATTCAAATAGCAATGTCTCAGAATTATCGTCACTTTTTGATCAACTTTAACATGCAAATCTCTATTATTAAATTTTCTAAATCTACACTCAGACTTGTAGTGATCATACTTTTTGCAATTAAAACACTGAAAATGAAATTTATCATACATTTGGGACATCTATACAACTCTTAATGTTCTTGCAATTGAACCTAAGGAGCTGCAGTTGAAACATATTATTGCCCGATGCATTAATCTGGCTCTGATTAGGGCTGTCAAAGGGCAAGGCCAGGGCAGGGCCTAGGTCTTATTAGGTCTGGACCTCACTTATAAAAGTGAGGCCCTAGCCTAGACCTAGCTCTCAGAGGGCCTAAACTAGCTAAGCCCAAGCTCAAGGGCCAGGGCCAAGGCCTAAAGAGAAGTGAAGGAAATTTTCAAGTCGTAGATTTAGTGATTTTTTTTTCTACTTTAATTGGCAACTTGACGTATAACCCTTATCCCTTATCCAGGCCTTTATCTAGGCTTAGGACCAACAATACAATGCAATGAGCAGTGGATCAAGTTAAAACAAATAAACTATTTGTTGGTGGTAATCAGACAGAGACACAAAATACAAATAAAATCTTAAATAAAATATATAAAATGTAACTATTACTCTTTTATAATTAATTTCTACTAAATGAAACTCAATACACCTTATGTTTAATTATCCAAAACGTCTTTTAATATATCTAACTTTAACATATCTAGTGAATCATTATCATCCAAACAAATCTAGCCCTGACAAAAAATTAAATTTTTTACAGTATCTGGTTTTAAGAAACTCCAGTATCTTGGTTTACTATTGGTGAACCATGCGTTGTTTGTCCCTTTTTTTATATATATGTTTGCATGGTTTTTACTGATTAAAAAAAAAAGAAATTCCAATTAAAGGAAAAATTGGAGAAAAATGGGAAAAAACATCAAATTTTGCAGTGAAATTTCAAAAAATAAAGGGTAAATTACAGTTACCTCTCCTGAGGTATGGTGAAATTGCAGAGACCTCCCCTCTAGTTTCTTAAATAACACTGCCCTCCCCTGTGTTTTAATTGTGAGTAACAGATTCCTCCTTTTGTTAATATGTCCTTATTAACGTGGATGGACTTTGATGACATCATGCTTTAAAAATTTTAAAATGCTCAAATTACCCCTAAGATCACATAGACTCCATTTATTCGCTCCCTCTCAGGAATATCCATTGGGACTGTTCAACTATTTGTGGTGAGAGTTCAAAGGTGATGGTGGACCTCAAGCCGGTGATAGGAGCAACGACTATGATCATTTCAAAAGGTCTCATTGGAGGACAAGCAGATTATAATAGAAAGAGGTTGGTTATGGTAGCACCAAAGTAGAGTCCTTATCTAACCGTACATGGGCTTTAGATAATGTTTGAAGGAAGAAAATTTATTTTAATTGGTTTTATTCCGTTTTGTTATCTATAAAAGGCTTAGTAGAACTTGGCCTGTGTGTGTTGGCTAATCGTGTGAGTGAGTGAGTTTAAGTGGTTAGAATTTAACCAAAAAAGAAGAAGACCATACCATTAACCATCCCATCCCTAACTCCTAGAGGCTAGAGCTTCTTCTATTGGTCTTGCTTTGTGTAGCCCAAAAATGGCAAGCACTGTCTACTAGGCCTAGCAACAGATCAAAGGTCCAATGCTTGTCATATGTTATTGACATTGGATTGAGGTTACCCATGCGCCAGATCATCACAAGGTTGATGTCCAACCTCTACTCCAGCATGTCAAGGCCATACTCCTTCAAAAGGGATTCCAAATAATTTTTAAGTTGGCCGTTTAGTATGTAATTTGATGATTGGTAGAAGGAAAACATGATTTTTTGTTTTGTTTTGCAGGAAATGAAACCCTAGCAAAAATAAGGAAAAGTTTGGGAGAAGAAGAAGAGAGAACTTACCGATAATAGTAGGCGTTGACAGTGGCCGGCGTTGAAGGAGGCCGGTGGTTGAGATTGGCCGTGGTAAGGGAAAGTCTTGCTGAGATTGTGAGGCGTGTTGAGGAGAGAGGGTTTTTTGTATGAAAACTAAACTAAGTGTTTTTAACTCATAACTGGGGCTAAAATCGTAAAAACACATTTTCCGTTAACGGTGTTAACTTGACAAATCTGATAGGGGAGGGCAGTGTTATTTTTGAAACTATAGGGGAAGTCTCTACAATTTCACCAAACCTCAGGGGAGGTAACTGTAATTTATCCAAACATAAATTGATATTAATACACATTTGAGAACAATTTTTTTTTATTTTTAAATGTACATAATCGATGCAATGATAAGGGAGGCAAAGATGTGTTCTGACAACAATATATGATTG
Organism: Tetracentron sinense; assembly: GCA_015143295.1. NCBI lineage: Eukaryota > Viridiplantae > Streptophyta > Magnoliopsida > Trochodendrales > Trochodendraceae > Tetracentron > Tetracentron sinense. Next base: position 24,829,002 of record CM026572.1, on the reverse strand, counting down.
ACTAATATTGATATAACTATAATTACCAAAGCGAGAAGCGATGCGAAAGCCAGAAGTGGGAAATGAGACTCAAAAAGTCCTTAAAAAATAAGAAGCAAGAAATGAGATATAGTGTCTCATTCCCATTCTATTAGGATGATCAGTCATACCTTTGATTTTATCTTATATGAAAAATGAGATATTTGCGGAGAATTAGGTACTTAGGTGTAAGCACAAAATTTATCTTTGCTTATCAAATTTCCTCCATTGTTGCATGGAGTTTATTGTTTGTTGTGGGAGACTATCATTTCAATCTTAGTAAACTCAGACTGTTAATTACGTTCCCTATTTGGGGAAGTACCTCTGATTAAGAAGAAAGATTAAAAGAAGAACATATATTGAATAAAATATTTGTATTTATTTAATGGGGTTGTCCAAATCCCATGTAGGCATTACAAGATACCTCATAGAGGTTTTAGTATCAAAAGGAAAGCAAAGAAAAAGAGGTGGCCTTATTGAGGATTCACCTAGTATTCTCCATATGGGGGAGATCCTTCTTCAAACTCTTTTGTTGCTATTGTTCCTACAAAGAAAGCTCTGCTCTGTATGCTGTTGTGCTTTTCGAGTGTCTTCCTTTTGAGGGTTTTTCTCCTCTGTCCTCATGTATGTTTGTCTCTAGAGCGACCCGTAGGGTTTGTGCATCTAGAACGACTCGTAGGGTCAGTTGCTTTTGAAATGACCCGTAGGGTCGATTGCTTTTGGGGCGACCCATAGTGTCAGTTGTTTCTGGAGCGACCCATAAGGTCAGTTGAATTTGGTGCAAACCATAGGGTCAATTAAATCTGGAACGACCCATAGGGTTTATGCATCTAGAGCGACCAATAGGGTCAGTTGCTTTGGGAGCGACCCATAGGGTTAGTTGCATTTGGAGCGACCCATAGGGTCAGTTGCTTTTGGAGCGACCCGTAGGGTCAGTTGAATTTGGTGTGACCTGTAGGGTCGGTTGCATTTAGTGTGACCTATAGGGTCGGTTGCTTCTGGAGCGACCCATAGGGTCAGTTGAATTTGGTGTGACCCATAAAGTCAGTTGAATTTGGTGTGACTCATATATCCTGTAGAAAATTGAGTAGCACCTCCCCCCTTTTGTGGATATTGAAAATGGGGAATTCCCATAGCCAACTTGGACTATGGGCCCTCATCAGTGGGCCCGAGGGTTAGTCATTTTGGCGTCCCCTATATGAGCTTTACTGAAGGTTGAGTCTGGCCTTTTGGCTGGTCCCATTAGTGGGCCCGATAGGGCCTGCTATTCTAAACTCCCTTTTTAGGGTGTCTAGTGACATAGGTTGCCTTTTGGGCAAACCTATCACAGAGTGGTGAAGCCACCCTGCTTAGTGTGCACCCAATTGGGTGCACTCTCCATTTCTTTAAGTCCCCTTAGTTGATGGGGTGACGATGGTGCCTTAATATTTTACCAAGGCATGTCCATATCAAAACCCGGCCAGAAGGCAAGGCCCATGTAAAGTCCGTCCCGAAGGATAGCCCCACTGTGTGGTTGGACCCGAAGGGTCTGGCCATTGCATTGGTCCCTCATAGAGGGTCCAAATATGTGTGGTCTAGCCTGAAGGCCGGTCCATTTACACGGTCTAGCCTGAAGGCCGGTCCCGATTAGTGGGGTTGAGAGAATTTCTGAGAGAGACCTCTAAGAGAGGTCTCTCTTTTCTTCTGCTCACCGCACTTGTATAGCCCTCTAGTTGTTGTTCTCCTCTATCACGAGAGAACCTCCTTTTGTGGCCGTTTGGCAAGCCGAGAGACCCATTTGTTGTTTGTCTTGTAACTAGCCGAGAGAGACAGTGAGATTTTCTTTGTGCACAGCCCACAAAACCGAGAGAGAGATCGAGCTCTCCCCCCTTTTTCTTCCTTACGTGTGTTGTGCTCTCTCTCTTTATGAGCAGCCTCAAAACCGTGAGAGAATAGCGATTCCTAGTTATTGTTTTCATTCCAATGTACCCTCTGCAGCCCTCTCTTTGATTGCTGCCCCATGAAAGAAGAAGATCAAGAGAGAGAGAGAAGAAGATCCATAGATAGTTGTTCTCCCCCGTCTCTCTACAGCCCACACCTTCTTTTCTTTTCTGAATGTAACTCAGTTGCCGTGAGCAAGGTTTAAGGGATTGGGAGAGCTCTAAAATTAGAGCACGCTGCCACGAAGACAGGGATCATGAGAGATCTCTCTTCTCTTCTCCTTTTCGTATCCAGGCCCCCAAAATCGTGAGAGATCTCCTGGCCTGTGCTACCTTCTTTATGCGCAGCCCCTGTTTGGTATAGATCCACGGAGAGAGAGAGACTCGAGAGGCAGAGGTCTCTCGGTAGCCTACTGTTCTAGGCCAGCGAGAGCCCCTGCGGCCCTCCCTTCTTCTCCTTTTTTCTTTGGCCTTTGCTACCTTGCTTCAGGTATGCCGCCACCGTCCAAAACCATGAGAGAGTCTAGATAATGGCACTAGAGAGAGAGAGCCAGAGACCTCCATTAGAGGTCTCGGTTCCTTGTGAGCTCCCTTCCAAAAACCGTGAGAGTTATCTTTTTTTTGAATCTTTGGACTCTTTTATTTGGATCCATATGAAAGAAATGTGAGTGGGTGGGTGAATAGGTGGTTGGTGATGAGTGGAGAGATGGAGAATAGTGACCGAAATAGTGGGGGTAATGAGAGACGTGTAGAGAGAGAATTGTAGGAGAGATAAGGTTTTAAATTTCAAACTTAGGGTTTCCCCCCCCCCCAAAACCGTACACCTCTCCTCTCCTTTAATGGATTCCCTTTTGGTTATTCAAAAATGGGAGATAGAATGAGTGGTAATGGATAATGATAAGCCCTTAGGGAAGTGCTAGCATCACTTTCTTTCAAACTCACTTTCTTTATAGAAAAAGTTAAAAAGCCTTTAAAAGAGAGTGACATTAGCATTATTCTAAGCTTTATCCTCATAAAGCTCAAAGCTCAAACCGTGTAGAGATAACGGAAGGTGGGTGTGATCCACTACACACTCACCTCTAGGGTTTTGTATAATGTTGGTGTACTAAGCGATATGTACACCCATTCCATTGGCTTAGGTATAAAACATGCACACCGAAACTAGGACACTTCATCAAATTATTTAAATAAGATGATAGTGTTAACACACCCCTATTTGATAGGGTGTGACGCGGGTCCAATAAAGTTGATGCACCCTAACCCTGATCGGGTATTGCAATTTCGCTGCCCACATTAGGTTTCAATCCAGCGATACTTGCTCAGGATCTACACCCCATGCTTTAGACTCGGGTCTATCCAATCACTTCCTACATAACCCTCTTTATCACTAAATGAGACATAATGGAAGCGAGCAAAGAAGCGAGTCTGCAAAACAAGCTTCCGGGGAAGCGAGCTTCCCACCTTGTACATAGCTTCCCTGCAACTATAGATATAACTTACATAAAATGTTTCATTCATCCCTCAAATCAATCATAAATCATAATAATAAAAATATAAAATCAGAGTTTCATACATAATACATCCATAATCCAACCCACCCCAAAAACTACAATCAGAGACACATGGATTTACGCGGATGCTCAAAGTCATCTTTGTCTTGACTATGCTGGCGATATTACTATGATGTATATTGTATACTCACATACATAACGTTGGTAGTCATTTGGTCCAAGATGTAGCAACTCATATTAGTGGATACTGTGGGTACTAAGACATAACTGTCACCATGAGCCTTTAAGATTGGAAAAAAGCCTTACAATTTGAAAGTTGAAATTTTGTTTGGACAGTTAAAAATTGAATTTTAGCTTTAAGCTGGAAATTTGAATTTTGGTTCTTTTAAAATTTAAATTTAAGAGTATTTTTAAGGGTGAATTAGATTGATCTACCCTGAGGTTTGGCAAAATTGCAAAAACCTCCCATCTTGTTTATGAAATTACACTACCCTCCCCTGAAGTTCGGTAAAATTGTAGAAATCTCCTCCTTGTTTCTGAAATTACACTGCCCTCCCCTAAGGTTTGACAAAATTGCAGAAACCTCCCCTATTGTTATGAAATTACGTTGTCCTCTCTTATCAGTCTCATCAAGTTTACGCTGTTAACGGAGGATGCTTTTTTACGTTTTTACCCCCATTTATTCACTCAAGAAAACGATATCATATAACCAAATTGATTGGCTTTAAGAAGGAAATGATATAATCAGCATCCATCAATGTCAATAACCACATATTAGCAGAAGGGAGAATATGTAAACAATTGAAGTAGAAGGGAGGGCAGTGTAATTTCAGAAACAAGAGCGAAGGTTTTTGTAAGTTTACCAAACCTCAGGGGGGAGGTCATTAGAAACAAGAGAGGTAGTTTATGCAATTTCACCAAACCTCATGGGAGGTCAGTGTAAATTTAGAAACGAGAGGTAAAGTTTCTACAATTTTACCGAATATCAGGGGAGGTCATTGTAATTTACCCTATTTTTATATTAATTTAAATGGATACTTAGAAATTTTGTAAAGCTTGAATGTAACTCTTTTTTTGTTGAACTGTTAATTGACTTTTTGACCTTGTCGATGAAAATATTTTTTAAGACTAAAATATGAGACTTTTTTCACCGCACTTTTGAGTTTTAGTAATGTTTTGATATAGTAGAATTTATGAGATTTAAGATTTGAGAAATACCTTAGCATTTGAAAGTTAAAATTCTGATCTAATTCCTAAAAAGTGGATTTTGTTCTTGAACTAGAAAGTTGATTATTTATTCTTCAGGAATTTGGATTTAGGATAATTTTTGCTGAATTCAAATGGGGGTGTAAGTCATAACATCTCGCCTCAACACTTCTCCTTTTAAATTATTAGTTAAAAGTTAGAACCAATAAGAATGAAATCTTGGTTTAACCATGAATGCCGACACAGTGAGTTTTTTTTTTTCAATCACTCCTTGCTTACCTAATACCTCTAGACATTTGAAATTTGGTATGTGTTGGGGTGAAATACAAATTTCCCTTTATTTTCTAGAAAATTTCAGAATTTCCTGGATTATTTTGTTGGGTGATCCTCGAATTAAGGCCATTCCTTCTGTAGCTACATCCTGAACTTTTTATTTATTCTTTTTTAGCAATCTGGATCAAACTATCCACACCAAGGTTGCAATAGAGAGCACCTCATAATTGAGCTACATGCTCAACTCTAATGTTATTTGCAAATTTAAAATACCAAAAGAAAAAAACTAAGGTTCGTGTAGGTGCACACATACATATAGGAAATACTATATAAATTATTTAACTAAAAAAAATAAAGATAAGAAATACACGCAAATGCTGAAATTTAGATTTATTTTTACGTTCATATATATATTGAAGATGATGTTCAATCATTAATTCATGTGGTAGATTTAGAAATTTTAGTTAAAAAATTGCAAATAAGTCATGAACTACATTGTAGGCCAGTGACTCCAAATTTTTGCAATGTTTACTAGAGAAATTGTGTGAATTAGACTCAAAGGTTTTAAAAGTCTAAATACGTTAAACATAATAAACTAACTTTTAGTTGAAATCAATATCATCATCATTTTCAATGTCTTATCCGAAAGAAATAAAATTTTATTTGTTGAAACAAATAGCAAATAAAAAAAATGACATTTAAGTCTTAGTTGTGGCTAGAAACCTAATTGTAGTTAATGTATGAGACATGTTAATGTACGCAAAGTTCTAAATATCGACAATATCGGCGATATATCGCCAATATTTGTCGGTATCGCTCTTGGCCGACACATCTATTTTAAGGAATTTTTTACACGATATCGACCGATATTGGCGATATATCGCCGATATCTCATCGATATCGACCGAAACATGTGACACCCAGTTTTTCCCTCAAATTTTGCAGATAGAAACCTGTGAATACCCAAAATTTCCCATTTTTTGCAGCCTTGCAGGTGCAGGCAGTATCAAAAAACAAAAAGAAAGTCAAGAGAAGAAAGAAGAAAGGCAAGAGGCTACATTCTTGTCGTCGTTGCCGTGGGTTGAGTCACTGTTGCTGTGGGTTGAGTCGCCGTTGCAAAAACCAGATGCCAAGGTTGACTTCTCCCCTCTTCCTTCTTCCTCCTTTCCCAAGCTCTGCCTCTTCCCCTCTCCCCTCTGCGCTTCTCTTTTTTTTTGTTTGATCGAATGAGGATGAAAGGGGTTGGGTCTCGTATGTTTTAACTTTAAACCCTAACAAGGTAATGCAAGGGTCACTCTTACTCATAATCAAATTAAACATATTTCCTAAAAGTTTAAACCCTAACAAGGGTAATGTTAGGGTCACTCTCATCATTTCATTAAACATATTTTCCTTAAGTGTTTTAACCCTAACAAGGGTAATGCTAGGGTCACTCTCATCATCTCATTAAATATACTTTCCTTAAGTGTTTTAACCCTACCGATAAAAAAAAAAGTGTTTTAACCCTAACAAGGTTAATGCTAGGGTCACTCTTCATCTCATTAAACATATTTCCTTAAGTATGTTAATCTTGACTTTTATAATTTTTTTAAATACGATGTCCCCTTTTAACTCCTTATAACTAGGGTTAAAATTTACTAACCTTTAGGAATAACCAAACAAAGCATCTAACCTTGATTTTTATATTTAAAAAAATATTTTTAGTACCAAAAATTTCTAAAAATGATGTGTCATGTAAAAAGTATATTATATGAAAAATAATATGTTAAAAACTAATATGGATTGATAAATGAATGAAACATGAATCGATCATATATTATCGTCTCTTGTCAGCGCACATCTTTGCTTTCTTCTCATTGCATCTCTTATGTATATTGTAATTTTTTTAATGTTTTTATTCTCAGAGGTACTATTAACATCTATTTTAACACTTCCTGAAGTTTCAATGCAAAATTTCATTTTTGCCCCATTTTTTTTTTTTTTACCATTTTTCTAAAAATCACCGATAAACGTTATATCTTGCGATATATCTCCGGTATATTTTTTTCCGTGGCTTGACATGTCGAGCAATATTGACATTTAGAACCTTGAATGTACGATACATACTCCATGGACATAAAGCGAGCTTCAAGGTGTGAGACATGTGTCTCATGTGAGCCTCAAGGCGTTTTCCTTACTCCTCGCCTTGAAGCGAGTCTCGAGGTGTAAGCCTCACATGCTTTTTAAAACACTGATACAGGTAGCCTATTTTCTATTGCTTATCTGGTCTAGGATAGTGATCTCTGATTGCTCCTTTTTCTTTTTTCCGACTCTTGATATTTTGGGTGAGTGAGTGCGGAATGCAGATTGGAGAGAAAAAGCAGACTGGAGCTTGGAAAAGCAGAGCACATTCTTTAGCCAATTAGCAGCCAAGATGGTTCCAAATGGGATCCACTGCCTCTCGATGCGCTTAACCATAGACTACTACCTCCCCCCTCCTAAGAAGAGGAAGTTCCTGAAGAGTGAGGATTTGGAAAATCCTGATCTTTATAACTACACCCTCTCTCTGACAATGTCTTGGCTGCATCATTGTCAACTCAACCATCACGAATGTCAAGGTGAAGTAAAGGGCTCTTTTCTTTTCTATCAATGTCTCAGTTGCTCTTCTTTTTCTAGATTGGAAATGCCACAAGTGACAGGATTCAACTATTACGAGTTTTCTACATTAACTTTCATTTTGTTCCCTTGAGTAAATAAATATTGCTTGGCTGGACTGCAGGAATCAGGGAAACATGTATTCCACCTGGTTACTGATAAATTGAACTTTGGAGCCATGAATATGTGGTTTTGTTGAATCCACCTGAAAATCCACCATCCATGTCGAGAATGTTGATGAATTTAAATGGCTCAATGCATCATTCTGACCGGTTTTGTAGCAGCTTGAGTCTGTTGCCATGAAAGTGTATTATTTCAATGACTCATCCTACAACTCTCTCGTCCGGATCTTCTAATGAGAAATACAGGAACTTGAAATATCTCTCGATGCTGAACTGCCTGAGGTTCTATCTCCCACAGGTTTACCCCAAGTTGGATAAAAGATCCTGTTTCTTGATGATGACATTGTTGTCCAGAAAGACTGGACCAGATTGTGGTGTGGATCTCCATGGGAAAGTGAATGCTGCAGTGGAGACCTGTGGTGAGAGTTTCCACAGGTTTGACAAGTATCTCAATTTCTCCAACCCCTATATTGCGTGGAACTTTGATCCAAATTGCATGTGGGTGGGTCTATGGGAAGAACCTTTTGATCTGAAGGAGTGGAAGAAGGATATAACTGGGATTATCACAGGTGGCAAAACAAACATGGTAAGTGAGTTTATGAAAAACCGACATCTAATTGCATGCTTAGTTTTGTGGTTATACATATACACACACATACATACATAAATAGGAAGTACAATCACTACCAATAACTGTCTACGGTTTTGTTTCCTTTTCTTGCATTAAAATGAAGATAGGGTGCTGTGGAATCTCGGGACATTACCTCCGGGGCTGATTACATTCTTTTGACCGACACATCCACTTGAGGCACGTGCTTGGCTTGGGTTATAATCCAAGCATTGATTGGGCAGAGATCGAAAATGCATCTGTTATTCACTATAATGGGAACTTGAAACCATGGCTGGAGCTAGCAATGACCAAGTACAGGCCGTACAAAGTATATAAGTATGATTGTCCCTAATTCCCTACATTCTTAACTGCAACCTAAGTGAGTGAATGGGAACATGGAGGATCCACATGGGTACAGTCAAATCCGGAGAAGACTCTCTCCTCCTGTCCAACTGAGAGGTCAGTCTGGTTTGATTTAAATTTTAATTCATGAGAATGGTGGGGTTCTGTGCTGCATTTTTCATTCACTTTTACCCACATATTTTTTATTCTTCTTTGTAATTTATTTTGTTTGTTCCTGTCATCTTCGTATGGAGCAAGTGTGGAATCCCTCCTTGCCTCCATTGTGTTTGATGAGGAATTGAGTTCAACTGGGACAGGAAAGTGAACATATATGGGAATATAAATGCAAATGTGTTTAATTCATTGAAAGAGTGCTGACTGTTTTGTGGAATGAGTGAAGGTTTTTATATGTTTACCCTGCTGGATTCTGGACTTGCCTTCTAGGAGGTTTATTCGTAACAGTTGGAAGTAGATGACTAGGGGACCGGACTGCAATGGGGCATTGCCCTTGCTCCTCTGTTCTGCTGAATTATAAAGCTACCATATTGATATTTATGGAATTAGAGAATTTGAGAGGGTTGCCTATTATTATTATCTTCATTATCACAATCATTATTATTGTCATTATCATTGTATTATTATTATTATCATTGTTGTTGTTGTTGTGGGTCTTGAAACTCAATTTTCATTTCAAACTTCAATGTTGAGGTTGTACTGTACAATTTGCACATATTTTTATCCATGACCATCAAACTGATGGCGGTCCAACAGAGTACCTCTTGGACCAAAAATCTACTACTGCAAAGGAATATTCACTATGTTGAGATACACTTATTTCATGTACTTTTGAAGTATGTGATATTATTTTTTTTGATCAATAACGCAATATATTATAAAAAGGAGGAGGTAACCACAAGTACAAGCAAAAAAACTAAGAGAGACCATTGAGTTTACAAGCAAGTAAACTCAGACCCGGCCAAACACATAAGCTAAAACCTCCCCCCACAGAAGCACAAAACTAATACAGAATTTCCTGAATTTTCTCCCTAGTACAATGTAAGCCTACCCACTCCAAAACTACCAAACGAATACAGTCACAAATCCGGGGAACTGAAGACGAAACATCTTCAAACACTCTGTGATTTCTTTCCTTCTAGAGTATCCAAGAAATAGCCCCAGGAAGGACTCCCCAAATATCCTCCTAGACTTCCGTTCCTTTATCCCGATACCAACAATCAAGGAGATGACGAAAAGATGGAGGGAAGACCCAGGCAACTCTCAAACGGGATAGAAAAAAACTCCACACCTCCGACACCACTGGGCAATGCAAAAGAAGATGATCCGCTGTCTCTTCCACTTGGAGGCACATGAAACATCTTTTAGCCATAATCCAACCTCGATGTTGCAAATGATCCCCAGTTAGGATTTTGTCCAACGAAGCTATCCAAAGAAAGAAGGAAACCTTTGAGGGTATACCGGGGTTCCACACCACTCTATGAGGATAAGAGCCTCCCGAAGAGGGAGACACCGACTTAAACAAAAGTCTAACGGAGAAATGCCCAAGACTACTCCTGGACCACATCCTGCGATCCCTAACCTCTAGGCACAGAACTGACGAAGAAATACGCTCCATAAGCTGGGAGAAATCGCTAATTTCACATTCATTAAGATCTCGACCATCCTTGGACACCAAACAACTCCCGATGTGCTTCTCTCAAAGAGGCCTCCACAAGAACATCCCTGTCGGTAGAAAGAACAAATAAGTTTCCAAAATCATCCTTTAGACGCATAAAATCTGACCAAATATCCTTCCAAAACTTTATTTCCGATCCTCTTCCCGCCCAATTTGTAAAGAAAGGCACCACCGCACCGGCGTGGGCCATGATCCCCTTCCAAAAACCCAAACCGTGAGGACCCCTAACCTCCCGGGGAATCCAGCAAGACGTCTCCTCATATTTGGCCACTATCACAGCCCTCCACAAACTATCCATTTCTTCGCCAAATTTCCACACCCACTTCCCTAACAAAGCTTTATTCATTTGAATAATCGGCTTGAGATTCAATCCCCCATCTTCCTTGGGCCTACACAACTTGGACCATGCTACTAAATGATACTTCCCTCTGTCCTCTTTATCATTCCATAAAAACCCCCTCTGAATCCTCTCTATGGTATAAGCTACTAATCAAGGAATGGTGAAAGACGACATAAAGTAAGTTGGGAGGCTTTGCAACGTACTCCGGATCAAAGTCAATTTTCCCCCTTTTGATAAATATGATGCCCTTCATCCTGACAATCTTCTTGAGATGCGATCTAGTACGGGATTCCAAATTGATTTTGCCTTATAGTTTGCTCGCAAAGGATGTTACCAAATTAATGAGCATGGAAAAATTTAGCTTTGACAATCATTCTTCTCCTGTTACTATCCATGTAAATGGTGTGGCATGGATCATCCTGTCGATCCACTGAAGAGCAAGAATTGCCTGGCTCTGGGTATGAACTTGACCTCTAAACAGAAATTCGTTTTGAGACATTCTCTCAAGTAATTATAAATATGCAATGCATCACATGTTTGAAACTTTTAGCGACACATGGCACTCGGTTGGGCCTACAAAAAAAACACATGATGTGGGTCCCCCATCCCTAACATGTGGCAAAAAATTAGCCTAATCAGAGATGTATAGACTGTTCGATTGGATGATGGAAAGGTCTGCCATTAAACATATTTAGTCATCATTAAACCCTAGGGTTAATGCCACCCAACCTAGGTCATAGTTTTTGCCATCCGATTGGATGACCTAGATATCTTTGATTAGGCTGAATTTTGAGGAGTATTAGCCCTAGACTTGGATTTTAAAATTTTTCCAAAATCTCACTGTAGGAGCTGCATGTGATGTTGTTACCCCTCAACAGATTAAAGAAAGATTTTTTCAAAGGAGAAAGTTAGGTTTAACTGGTTATGGAGATAACAGGGAAAATTAGCGACATGTGTCACTACCTCAGTGAGAGCTGCATTTGTGCTAACATTTCTCTTGAATTTTTGCCACATGTTTTGGAAGCGGGATCTGCATCATTTTTTTATAAAAATTTGGTGGGCCCAAAGGAGTGCCACTTGTCACCCAAACGCGTGATGTGTAGGCAAGGTTGCCTGTGTCACCCAAGCAAGGCATTTTCAGTTTGTTTTTACGAAATGATCGAGGATCATTATTTGCAGGGGACCAGTTCGGCAGGTGCAACCTTTCGACTTTACATTGGACAGTTTGAGTCAGATGTCTCTAAACTCTAAATAGATGCTTAAATTGCACTGAAAACTGTTGGTAGGTTAGTCTACTGTCATTTCCGTAGACTGAGCTCCAGGTCTTATTTGATTACATGGTCATGTTTTAGATTTGGCATTACAGGTTTCGAAGCTGAAGTTCACCGGAAGGGGAGAAAGCATAGAGTCATCACATAAAGCACCATCTGGCATTATTAAGCTCTTATAATCAATTATCAGTGCTATTGAGGTTGAAGGCAAGCCAAGCATTCCATATTTTCTCTAGCCCTTTCAGACATTTTCTTTTTTGGTTTAACGTTGAATGCAGGGAATCTGGTTTTGCAGGGAAATAAGGCACACCATGAAAATAAATGTGAAATATATCTATCTTGCAAATAAAATAATGTCCTTTTTCTCAGTGATAGTTCAGATGCTGCTTCTCTTGTTGTTTCGGAACATAGGATTAGTAACCTAAGATGGAGTGGTAGCTCTCATTGATAAATGGAAAACAAAAATTATATAAAAAAATATCAACTGTACCACTTCTAGATAAGATTTTTGTTTGTCCTATTTACTTGTTCTTATGTCTCCCCAATTTGTAGATTTGTTTAGTGAGAGCTCATCTTTCCCCAACTCATTGATGGGGAAAGTTAATGTGCATATAACTGGAGAGATCTGGAAAAGATGCAGCATTTAAACAGGAATTGAGGACTATTACATTGTTGCTATCAGAGAACCGGGTTTCTGGCCATTCTAAGTCCGTTTCATACCTGCTGTCATGAGTTGTTCCTATAGTCAGCAATTGAGTTTCTGCCAAGTTGATGCATAGACCCATTCAAACCTTTGAGTTGCGCAGCTATTTTTATCACATGAAATAACCATAACCAGATGCAGTAACCTAAGGAGAGGAGAGTTTCATGAATCTGTCGAAAACCTTATTTTCTGTTGAAAACTACTAACTTCATTTGCTTGTATGTATTAGGCTAACCTTCCAAAAGAGATATTAGGCTAGCCTACTGCACTGGAGCCATCTTTGTGCTTAGGCAAGCACAAAGATGGCTACGAATTAGCATAAGGAGTGGAAAAGCTTCCAATGTTTGATCAAATGATGCTTGATATTGTGAGGCTTTCTCGAATTCTCAGAAGCCTAACTTTACCTCACTAGAAGATGAGAGAATAAAAGACTATCATCCTCTGTTCAAAGGGGAATTTTTAGGGTCCGTTAGAGAGGTTTATGAGAAAGAACTAAAAAAATTTACAGAGATCCAAAAGAAAAATAAAATAAAATACAATAGATAGGAAAGCACTCAACACATTTACTCGAACATATTATTTTGAAATTTATGAGAAAAGTTCAGAAGAAAAAATTGGGTAAATGCAACACTGGAATTGTGGATGGATATCGTTTTGAATGTAAGAGTTTCAAAAAAAGTTGGACCAAGATAGAATATATAGAATGCAAATTTAGTAAGAAAACAAATAGGGTGGAAATGGTTAAGATAGATGACCTGTATCAAAGCTATTATTTTTGGTATCTTGGCTTTATTATTCATAATGATTGAGAAATTGGAGAGGATGTTGCCCATGTAATTAGAGAGTTGGATGGATAAAGTGGAGAGTGCTTCCGGAGTGGTATGTAACCTACGCATCCCGATCAAACTAAAAGAAGATTTTTATAAGACAGCGATAGACCGGGTATGCTTTATTGAGTAGAATGTTGGGCTATTAAGAAGCAAGATATTAATAGAGTTTAACCAATATAGGATGTTGAGTTGGATGAGTGAGAAGCTAAGGAAAGATAATATTATAAATGAATGCACTCGAGAGAATCTAAGAGTAGCTCAAATAAGTGATAAAATAAGAGAGTCAATTAAGATGGTTTGGACATGTTAAATGAATACCACTAATGGCTTTAATAATAAGATGGGAATTGGTATAAGTTGAAGCTCTAAAATGGAGATAGAAATGCCAAAAATGACATAGATGGAGTTCGTGATTTTTTTTTTTAATAATACACGACTTAATCAAAGTAATGGCTTTTAATATAACAAAATGACCGAAGAAGGTTCATATATTTAGGATAAGCAATTGATGATAACGATGACATAATTAGAATATTATATGTTTATCTCTAGAAATTTATAATGTGCGAAGCACTAGCACTTTTATGAAGACAAGGAAAGATATATATATGCACACACTAAAGAAATTAGTGTGATGATATGGGACACCTCAATGCTTTCTATTTCTTTATTCTCGATGCCATGTCCTCTCAACTCTATTTTAGTTGAAGGGACACCTTAGTTTTTTTAATATTAAAAACAGTTTTTAATTTTAGAAAAAGAATTAATATTTTTTTTAAAAAAACCAAAGGATAGGTGGGTGAATCCTAGGGGTGGGTGAACCTTACCCACGGTAAAGGGGGGTGTCAAAGGAGACACATGGCGACCTTTAGGGGTGATAACCGGATTTGCCAAATCCAGTTATCACCGTAGATGATTTGGTTCCTTAGTTGAATGGGTCTCACAAATCCTAGTCTAATACGACTTTTCAAATCCTGATTGTTATCTTTTACCTAAATTATCTCTCTTTATTTTGAGGGACGTATTCTTCTCCAGTTGTAACTGGTTTTGCCAAAACCGGTTACGCCCCTGAGGTGGCCACATGTCTCTTTTGACACCTCTTAACAATGGTTAAGATTCACTCACCCCTAAGGTTCATCTACCTATTCTTGGTTTTTAGAAAAAAGTAATAAAATTTTTTGTTAACTGTGATTAAAATTTACCAACTCCTAGGGTTAATTTTTTTAAAATATTTTTTCTAAAATCCAAAGAGAGGTGGGTGAACCCTAAGGGTAGTTGAATCTTAACCACAGTTAAGGGGGGTAAAAAGGGACATGTGGTGACCACAGGGTTGTAACCGGTTTTGCCCAAAACCGGTTACAACTGGAGAAGATCACCAGTCCTATTTTTAACGCCCCCTAAATTATTTCTTAATTTTCTCTCTTAAGTTCTTTATTATCTAGCTCCCTTTATTTATGCTCATACATTTCTTATCCCTTTCCCTGCATCACGGGGGTTTCTGCTTTCTTCTAATATTAAATGTATTAATAATTTGAGATTTATTTTAAAGAACTAATCTTGTGTAGATAGAAATAGAAAAATAAATAATATTAAAAATCTTTGTACTATTAGGGGACCATATTAGGGACCAGGGCCGGAGCCAGGATTGGGGGGGCCAAAGTACATGTATAAAAAAAAAAATTGATTTGAGGGTATGGAATTTGGGGAGTTCGGGGCATAGCCCCCGAGAAATTGTTTTTTGGGATAGTTTTTTTATTTTGAGATTTTTTTTTCTCGGTAATGCCTTTGAGGTCACCACGTGTCCCTATTAATACCCCTTAATTGTGGTTAAGATTCACCCACCTATCCTTAGTTTTAAAAAAAGTATCAAATTTGTTTTTTCACCCTAGTTTAAAATTAACTAACACCTAAGGTTAAAATTTTTTAAATATTTTTTTCTAAAAACCAAGGATAATTAAGTGAATACTGAGATTGGGTGAATTTTAACCATAGTTAAGGGGTGTCAATAGGGACATGTGGCAACCTCAAGGGCATAAGGGGACTCCATTGGGGGGCCCACTATGTATATGACAAAAAAAATTGTTGGGGGGGGGGGGGGGAAGGGGAGCAATATATTATATAGGACAAAAAAATTGGGAAGGATACTAAAATTATTATTTTTTAATTGAGGGGCCTACTATTCATAATAGTGCACTAAGGAATTACAAAAAAATTGGGGGGGGTGCCCCCCCGTAGGGGACTCACTTAAAATATTACGAAAGATGTAATTAACAAATAATATAAATACTAGAATATCTCACAATTAATTATACGTAAACAGTTTTTACAAATAAATATTTAGAAGTTCTATTATTAGTAACTGCTTTGTTTAGAAATTCTAAGCTATTTAATTAGAAGTTCCATAATAATCAGCTTGGAATTAGAATAATGTCGGTTTTAAATTTAATTCTAATTATTATTTACACACAAAATTTGAATAAATACTGCTTTATAGAATACAAGACATGACCACATGTATGTTTGTATACATTGGATTTTTTTGGTTAAGATATACATTAGATTTTGAAACTATTCGACATGTGTATGAACGCTTATGCTCAAAAGTTAAATATGGTGCATATTTGTGGTCTGATAAGTGAAAGTGTTTATCGCTGTTAAAATCTGTCAGAAAAATATTTTAGGTATACATGCCAATACCCTTTATTCAATCTGTATATTTTCCAAAATACCCAAATCATTAAGCCTTGCCTTAGGGAGTTTGAACCAAAATCACATAAAATACATTCTATTATCTAATAACAAACTGACATCCTAATAATGGATTGAGATTTTCTTGTTTATTTGCAGTAGCTAGCGGCAAATACTAGTTGGTTTGTGGGTCAGCACACTTGGCAATTGGGCATATATGGGCTAGGTCACCTTTACAATACCCTAAGGGCAATCTCAAATTTTAGTTGTAATCTTCTCTGCCCATGTATCCTCTACGAGTTGCCACTCTTCCTTAATGGCTTGTGTTTAATAGAATCTGGTCGGTTCCTTGAGATATTTCATATTATGTGTCCTATTCTAATGAAAGAAAAGAGTCAATGGCAAACCTCAATTCCCCTCTCAAATGAAAGCCCACCATGACTCCCCAGTCCCCCACCACCACCTCAACCCAAGTGACATCTTGGTGCAGCAAGCACTCGAATGTTGCGACACTGTTCTTGTCCTTCAAACTTCCAAGTAGTAACCATCAATCACCTCTCAAACTTTACTTAGAATATGACATGATCTGGTGTGGTGGCTCCCCAAGATCAATCTATTATCTATATTTTGCAATAAAACAAGGCCACTTCCATTTTCCATCCAACCACTTCTTTTAGCATCCAAAACCAAGATCAATTGGGATTATCTTTGCTCCCCATTATCTCCACCAGATGAGACCCACCAACAATCTTCTCACCAACTCCAAAACAATAAAGCTCAATAGCAATAGTACGGACAATATAAAAATGGGCAAACCATTGGGGATGATGAGAGGATTGAACTGGTTTGTCCTCAATTTGACACTCCTACTCTTCAATTATACTTGTAGAGATCCAACCTTGTTGGGTCTATCAATGTCATTGGAATTGTTCAGGGAACTCATTATGTTCCACCTTTGTCTCCATGACAATGTGACAACCATACCACCATGTTAGTTGCCTCTAGTTGTACTTGTACTCTAGAAGAAGAAAGATGTCATATATATGATGGACCTCAAAGGTCCCCCACCCCCCTCCCCTCCTGATGCACTCATGGCCCATCGCTGTTGAATTGATGGGCAATTGCTACGTGCTCGTGTCAATGTGTGGGTCTGAAGTAGAACATAAGTTACAAATGTTGATCGTCACTGTTCAAACATGATGGACTATGACCTATCAAAGATGTCCCACTGACTAGAGGGTCGGGATCGTTGAGGTAGTGGTTCATGTGGGCAATATGGGATGTGGGGTGGGATCTATTGAAGATGATTAGCCCCATTTTTTTCTAGCACATTTCAGAACATGACTTTTGGCTTTTCTTGAGCAATTAGAGCTAAAATGCCTTTATATAAAAAGGGAGGGGGATTTTGTATACTCAATAAAATTTGGTGGAGGGATGTGTTAGACCCACTTGATTATGGGATTGTTAGAGACATAGTTTCAGATTTGAAATCATGAGGGAGGTTTTGGTGTTGTGCTTTTGCAAATATAGAGGTAATCTCAGTGTTCCGAATTTGACTTTATATTATCTTTCTATGTGTCTTTCTAGTTGGTTGCACCTCAGCTATTCATATGTACTTAACATTCAATCTACCGAAGTGGGCAATGTGAGTTGGAAAGATAGGAAGCTACAGGTCTTCCATTACTTATCTACCCATCTCCAAGATTTGTAGAGATCTCTTGGGGCTTCCGTCACTTTAGGGTGTACTCTCTCTCTCTCCTGTGCTTGAATTTGCTTTAATATTCCAGTCATACTATGTATGATTTTCTGTATGTATGCTCGAAATTATCATTTCAACTCAATGCGCTTTTGTTGCAAGAAATGTGGAATCTGATGAACGAGATTTCAGTTACTAATTCAATATTCTTACCCCGGAACTCATTCACATAATTAGTGAATAGTGTCGGTGAATAATGACTTTTAGACCAAAAAGGGGCTTCTATATATGTATTCTGCTGTGTGATTTATGAATAAAAGGAGTTGGAACCGAAATATATATGTGTGTGGATGTTAAAGTCAAGATAAAATGTAGAAAGGCATTCTAAGTGAGTTAATGGAAGAGTGGAAGCAAGTGTGAAAAATAGGAAAAGCAGAAGAAATGACCAAGTTTTATAGGTGGCCAATCGACCGACTGTCTCCGATGTGGCCCAAAATGGGCCACAATAAGGATTGGTCCTTGGCTGGTCGACCTCCCCTCCTGGCCGGTCGACCAATTGTCTTGAATGTGGCCCAAAATGGGCCACATAGTGTGTACTATTTCAGAGGCTGGTTGACCAACTATCCCCAAAAGGCTCAAAATGGGGCAATAGTAGGGTTTTCTCCTTGGCCGGTCGACCGCCCCTCCCAACCAGTTGACCGCCCTTTAGTAAATTGAAGATTTCCCTCTTATTCCACGAATTTTAAGTGGGGATTAGAGTTTTAAACACCTTAGGCTTATAAGGTTTTGGGTTACAGAAACTCAAGGGAGATTTTAGGAGAGAAAATGGAGGAAAGTTAGGGTTTCAAGAGGCGTTTTCTTGGGGATCAAGGTTGGAGCTTGGATTTCATTCCTCAAGCTAGGATCTCTCTTTCAAGATATTTCTCAAAGCTTCTTCCCACTTCCAAAGAGTTTCCTAAGCGCATCACTTCGGAGATTTGATCTCAAACAAGGTAAATACTTTCTACTAGTTAGTTTTGTTATAATTTTATAAGTAAATACACTTATTGTCTAACCTTGCTATGATTCAACCTAGAAATAAGAGTTTTAAAGTTGTGTTTTTCAATAAAAGGATAAACATGTTTTATGTTTGGATTTAGTTGTGATTTTTCTCAAAGAAACTATGATTCTAAGTAAAATGTGATGAAATAGGCTTAGTAGCCATGATTGATATTATGCCATTGCTATGATTAGTACTTCATGATTATGCTTGAATATATATGGGTGTTCTATGCTTACTATGATATCCATAAGCTTTATATGATTATTTTCAAGGGTTTCTAAGTACATTATGATGCTTCCATGATTTATATAAGTATGCTTAAAATGTCTAAAACTTTTCAAGTATAGTATGATCCTCACAAGTACATTATGCACTCACGATTCTCATAGGATAGACTTTCTCATAAGCATGATATTTCAAAGTCATAAGAAAAAGGTTTTTAAAGGGAATCTCATAAGAAAATGAATAATTCATAAGCATTGACAAGACTAAACTAAGGGTTGGTAAAGTCTAAGATCGGGTTACAAATTCTCTAAGGATCATAAGTCTAAGATCGGTTATGAATTCTCTAAGGATCATAAGTCTCGCAAGGCTCTCATAAGAAGCTCATAAGTCTAAGATCAGTTACAAGTCTCTAAGGATCAAGTGCTCATAAGGCTCATAAGTTTTCATAAGGCTCATAAGGATCCAGTCTAAGATAGTTTTACAAATCTCTACGGATCAAGTCTAAGATCATTTCACAAATCTCTACGGATCAAGTCTAAGATCGGTTACAAGGCTCATAAGCTCATAAGACTCATAAAAACACATAAGCTCATAAGACTCATAAGAACTCATAAGTTCACAAGAATTTGGTTTTGAAAAGATATGCACTGTTAAGTTAAGATTTGAAATAAGATTTCTAAGTTCAGTTTAAAGCATGTGTTCTGAATTGTTGATTTAATGTTGCGTATATTATTGTTTGTTATAACATTGTTAACTAGTAGACTGTATACGTTGAGTATTCCATGCTCAACCGTATATTTTATGTCGGCGGATTCATTTGACATTTGTGTTCCTGATCATTGGGTCGAGGAGGACTACGGTGAGGAGGAGCCAGTAGAGGCTTAGCCAGAGGAGGACAGGAACCTAGATATGTGACCTTATCCTGGATATTATTGAGAGAGGGTGAGAGAGAGACTATATTTTATATTTTGATGAGTGGACATGTCCACTTCATTTTTTGGTTATGTAAGCTTTTGTACAAACTTGGAATACGGTGTATGTATAAAAGAAATTTTCAGTTTACGCTTTTGCTATGCTATTACCTTGTGTCTTTTACAAGATGGTTGTCATGATATGTTAAGTCACGAGCCAAAGTCTCGCCTAACTTCTAAAGGGGATTTTGGGTCGCGACATCTTACGTATTGTTACAGAAGTGAAAGTGACCAACGTCAGTGATTGAGTGAGCTACCTACAATGAAAGTCAACATTACCTAATCGCTAATGGTTTGCATTATCGCCTACTGTTATAGCATGTGTTGAGTATAGAAGCAGTGGAAACTCAAATAAAGAAGCTTTTATTGATGCACTAACTCAAAAATATACAACACTTAAGGGACACTCAAGGAACACTAACACTCAAGAGATGCACTCACTCTTATCCTTACACAAGAACACACACTCACTATCACTAGACCTCACATACTTAGAAGAGCTTGTGTTTCTTCTATGCACAAATAAGGGGACCCTACCCTCTATTTATAGTAGGCATGTGAATGTTCTAGATTTCTAGAACATTCTCCCCACCTCCTTTCTTAGGAAACATCTAGAGACTACTACTACTTCTTTTTCTAGAGATAGAGATAAGCTTAGGGAGAATTCTAGAGATAGAATATTCTAGAGAGATGAATGTAGAGAGAAGACTCTAGAGAAAGAGAGACACTTGGAAGGGAGAGAGAAAGTTCTAGAGAGTTGGTGGTGACTCTCAACACTCCCCCTCAACACCGACTCTTCTACTAGTCATACCTAGTAGCTTTCGAAGCTCAACAAGCTTGGAAAGATTGAGTCCTTTAGTGAATATGTTGGCTACTTGGTCCTCCATCTTGATTGGATGCATTTCTATCTCTCCTTGAAGTACTTTCTCTCTAATAAAGTGGTGATGCACTTCCACGTGCTTCGTTCTGGCATGGAACACTGGATTTTCTGCCAACTGTATTGCTGATCGGTTGTCACAATGCAGTGCCACTGGATAGTCAACAGGTTGATGTAGATCGTTCATTAGCTGCATCAACCATGTACTCTCTTGAGCTGCCATTGCTGTTGCTCTATATTCTGCTTCAGTGGTCGATAGTGATACCGTTGGCTGTCTTTTACTACACCAGGAAATTGCTCCCGAACCAAGGTTGAACACGTACCCGGTGGTTGATCGGCGCGTATCATGATCTCCCGCATAATCTGCATCGCAATAGCCAGCCACCTTACATATTCCTCCTTTCTTGTAAAGGATACCGAAATCAAAGGTGCCCTTCACATATCTGAGTATTCGTCGAACCGCTTCTAGGTGAGGTTTCTTCGGTTTTTGCATGAACCGACTTACTACTCCAACCGCATAAGAGATGTCGGGTCGTGTCAACGTTAGGTAGATTAGACTACCCACCAATTGACGGTACATGATTAAATCCTCCAAGTCTTTGCCTTCCTCCGCACATAGCTTGGTGTTGGCCTCCATGGGAGTAGAAACTGGTTTACAATCAACCATGCTGTATTTCAATAAAAGATCTCTCACATACTTTTCCTGGGCACAGGAACAAGCCTTCTTGTGTGTGTTCTACCTCAAGTCCAAGAAAGTGCTTAAGTTCTCCAAGCTCCTTTATTTGGAACCAAACTGAGAGATTTTCCCTTGTTATTCGAATTTCCTCTTCATCATCTCCAGTGATGATTAGATCATCCACATAGACTAGCACTATTGCTAGTTTTTCACCTCTAGCCTTGATGAATAGGCTCGAATCTGCCGGCGCGACTAAGTATCCACTTTGCACCAGAAATTCTGCTATCTTACCATACCATGCTCTCGGTGCTTGTTTTAATCCGTAAAGAGCTTTTCTTAGTTTGCAAACGTAGTTAGGATGCACTCCACTTTTGAAGCCCTTGGGTTGCTCCATGTATATATCCCTATCTACTTCTCCATGTAGGAAATCATTTTTCACGTCCAGTTGCCATAGCTTCCATGATTTGTTAGCTGCTAGTGCTAGAAGGACACGTACCGTTGTAATTTTTGCCACTGGACTAAAGGTCTCATCATAGTCTAATCCATATTGCTGAGAAAAACCTCGGGCAACGAGTCGAGCCTTGTATCTCTCTATGAAACCATCGAGGTGAGTCTTCACCTTATAAACCCATCGACAGGTTATGGGCTTGACGTCCTTGGGCTTTGGGACTAAGTCCCAGGTTTGATTCTGCTTTAGTGCTAGAATCTCTTCCTCCATTGCATTTTTCCATTCAAGACTCTGAGATGCTTCCTCGAATGTAGATGGTTCCCTTACACCATCTTCTTCGGCAAGAGCAACGTTGGCATACTTCGGATTTGGCCGTCTCTGCCTGGTAGACCTGCGAAGTTGTGTCCTTGACTCTTCTTCAGCGTCTTCATGTTGACTTGGCCGAAGTTCTTCTGGTGTTTTGTGATGTACACCGGTTCTCCATGGATCTACAAATTTATTTGGTGATCTTGGCGAGTCGGGTTGTAATACTGTAGGCTGATCTTCCCTTCTTATTTCCCCGGTACGTGGTAGGTGAATTTGTTGCTCAGTTTCTTGACTGGACTGTAAATCTTCTTCTTGAGTTGACTCCACCAACTTCTCATGTAGCTTATCCTCCAAATCCTTAGAATCTGGCAGTACTACATCTTGTGATGACCACCAAGATGAAGCCTCGTCAAATACTATGTTTCGTGATGTGTAGCAGCGCCCGGTTTTGGGATCGCAATATCTCCACCCTTTCCTCTCGTTATCATATCCAATGAAGATACAGCGAATAGCCTTCTTATCAAACTTGGTCCGTAAATGATCAGGTACGAACATATAGCACACACAGCCGAAGACTCGGAAGTAACTTACTGTGGGTTTGATATTCCACAGTTTCTGAAAGGGTGAGACAAACCCAAGTCTTGCTTGTGGTAGCCGGTTGATCACGTGAGCTGCTGTCTTCATACACTCTGCCCAAAAACGTCCAGGCACATTATTCGCATGTAGCATGCTTCGACAGATCTCTCCAAGGTGCCGATTCTTTCTCTCAGCTACACCATTCTGTTGTGGGGTGCTAGCACAAGTTAGCTGTCGTCGGATTTTGCATTTTCTAAGATAGGCTGAGAATTCATCTGACGTGTATTCTCCCCATTGTCAGTGCGTAGACACCGAATCTTTTGACTGACTTCACTTTCAGCTTTCTCTTGAAAGTCCTTAAACTTGGAGAATCCTTCTGATTTTTCTTTCAGAAAATATATCCACACGTACCTTGAGTAGTCGTCGATGAAGGTCACCATGTATCGCATGCCGCTGATTGACGCTTGCTTTACTGGCCCGAACACATCTGAGTGGATTAGCTCTAAGGGTTCTTTCGCTCTGAACTTTGACTCCTTATAGGGTAGTTGATGAGCCTTACCATATTGACATCCGGGGCAGATGGTATCTTCTCGAATATCTAGTTGTGGAAGACCCTTGAGCATCGACTTTTTTATAATTTCTTTCAGCTTGTGATAGCTAACGTGCCCTAACCGCGCATGCCATAGATCTGCAGTCTCACTCCTTCGAGTCTTGTCTGCGTATGCTGATTCTGCTGACATCACGTAGATGGATTCTAACCTTCGTCCCTCCATGATAGGTGTATCTGATGGCTCCAAGCTTCGATACACTTTGACGTCTTCTGGCCCAAACACCACATAGTTACCTGATGCTGTCAGCTGTGATACTGACAATAGATTCTTCTTCATTCCAGGTACATGATAGACGTTCTGCAACTGAACTTGATGAGGACTGAAGCGAGGCACGATCATCGTCTTGCCAATGTGTGTGATTGGCAGTCTTGAGTTGTTGGCCGTCACTACTACTCGACCACCTTTATACTCAGACACACTGAGCAGTTTATCCTTATCACTAGTCATGTGATTGGAGCATCTAAAGTCAACGATCCAATCTTCGTTGTAGTCGATTGCTCCATGATTTTGTATTGCAGCAAGTGTCATGTCTTCTGCTTCCGTCACAATAGAACTTGCTGCTATTTCAGTTGTGACCGCACCAGATTGATCATCTATTTTCTTCTCCTCGAAGACAATCTCATCTTCTGAGCAGATTTCTTTGACTTGCTCAGTCACGGCGAAGGATACTTCAGCATCCCACTCTTCCTCACTACTACTCCCACTTTGGTGATTGCTGGATGTCACCAAGTTGCCTTCAGCTACCTTTTTCTTTGCCCAGCAATCTCGAGCGAAGTGACCTCTCTTGCCACAGTTGTAGCATTCATCATTACGCCGTTTGGACTGTCGTGTGTCTCTATCTCGGCCATGTTGAGCTCCCCCTGTCTGAGAGCTCCTCTCCTGCAGCCTCCTTAATCTACCTTCTTCCTTCTTGGGTCTTGCCTGCCCTCTTGGCCTATCTCTTCTTCTACTACTAAAGAGGGCCTCCTCCTCATTCTTTAATGAAACTCCAGCCATTTGTTTTGCTAGAGTTTCTTGATCAACCAATAGATTTTGTAAGTCTAAGATGGTTGGCTGAGTTGGCCAACCACGAATCGCCGTGATGAACCCACTATACTCGGGTCTCAGGCCATGGATGATGATTCTTCTCATCCCATCTTCATTAATATTAGCTTTCGAATCCAATTGTGAAATTTCACGGCAAATAGATTTTACCTTCATAAAGTATTGGTTGATCGTCATTTCTCCTTGTGAGGTTGACATGAGCTCATTCTCCAGTTGTTGTAGCCTTGCATCATTCTTCCTTGAGAAGAGGGCTGGAAAAGCGTCCCAAGCTCCTTTTGGTGTGACTGCATCCCTGATGTGCTCAAACAACTCCTCTTCAATAGTTGTTTTAAGCACGAACATAGCCTTCCCGGCCTTAATTTTTCAGCGCCTTAGTGCATCGGCATTCTCTTGAGGAGGTGGATTAGTATCGCTACCATTAACGACCTCCCACAAATCCTGTCCCTGTAGGTACGACTCTATACAAAACTTCCAGTTGCTGTAATTTTGGTTGTTAAGCTTCTTGATCCCACCGGTTGCGCTCGCCAAATCCGCCATCGTGACTTGGTATGTCTTCACGTACTCCACCAAGTAACCTTGATCCTAGATCAATCGACTTCACAGTCCCGGACTATGCACGAACAAGATTTCTCCTTCGCAGCGCTCGAACACCGGCCTCCGACAACTTGGCTCTGATACCAAATTGTTGAGTATAGAAGCAGTGGAAACTCAAATAAAGCAGCTTTTATTGATGCACTAACTCAACAATATACAACACTTAAGGGACACTCAAGGAACACTAACACTCAAGAGATGCACTCACTTTTATCCTTACACAAGAACACACACTCACTATCACTAGACCTCACACACTTAGAAGAGCTTGTGTTTCTTCTATGCACAAATAAGGGGACCCTACCCTCTATTTATAGTAGGCATGTGAATGTTCTAGATTTCTAGAACATTCTCCCCACCTCCTTTCTTAGGAAACATCTAGAGACTACTACTACTTCTTTTTCTAGAGATAGAGATAAGCTTAGGGAGAATTCTAGAGATAGAATATTCTAGAGAGCATGGCCCATTCCAAATATATACTGCGAAAAGTAAAAGATTTCTCCTTGGAACGGGTCGATAATAATCAGAAAAAGAGCTCCTGTTGAAGCACGGATAGATCTTGTGACCTTTCTCTTACATAGTGATCAAACTGCAACCATGCTCTTGCCAAGAAAAACTGCAACTATGCTACCGACGCAAACTGCTTATTGTACTTGTATGTCCCTTTTTTTTAAAACTCATTTTTCTCTTTTAATATTTTTAATCATACTGGCTCATCTTTCTCTTGGAAGAGTAAGAAATAAGACACTGTGATTAAATCCAAAGTAGGAATCTAAAACCATATCTAGCTACCATTTCCAGGGAGCAAATTTTCAACTTCCCCTTCATTTTTTTAAGCACTTTGATGAAAATTTTGAGCCCTTTTCGTGACCATATCAGAAAAATATGAATGGGATTTAATCCATTCTTTTGTGAAACACGTGAATTAGATTATCATTTCATTTCCAGACAAATAGCTAGCCTTATAAATTGTACAGTGAAATACTATATGCTAATAGAGGACCCTCTTGGATGTGTCCAAAATCTCACTGCATAAGCCATGAAATTTCACCGGCGTTGAAGGCGCTCCGGGATACATCAGGGCGTGGGGTACTTGCAGGGTCTAGGACCACCTCGGAGTGGCTATCACCTATCGGAACCAAACCAGCACATGTGGTGCAACGTGCATATGTTTAGGGTTGTTTCTTGATGCAAGGACGTAGACACCCTGAAACAAGGCTACAACACAAATAAAGTAGCTTTTGAATATGCTGTCCTTGATTTGGATAGCATAGGAACACCCTCCAAAGATGAATCCATCTGGGTCCTATTCCCATATTTTAGTTTTTTTACTTGCCAATCGGTTGTAGAATTAGTATAGTGGAATCTCTTTTTCTTGCATCACATCCAATAACTGCCATCATTAGTACTAATGCCACCCACCGGACCAATTATGGTCATTGTGGACGACGATATGATTTCCCCAGTTGCAATGCCATCACATTCATGGCGGAATTGCTGTCGGGAGAGTACTAAGCAAATGGGGATCATCACCAGTTTAAGGGAGTTAAACATACCATATAGCCCAACTTGAAATTGTTTGTATTCTCTAATACAACTCAGACTATGATATTAGTCTACTCGCGGGTTACATGATCAGACATTCAGTTTCATGTCTCATCCTAATCTTAGATCAATACGAATTGAGATGGAGATCATGTAATTTGCCTTTTCTATTTCGGGATTCTTGAAAATAATCAATATAAACTCTTTTAAGTAAGGTTGATGTGACAACTAGTTATCATTTGTGAACTTTGAGTTTCATCATTATCATGTCTAACCCTTTCTAAATCCCAGCATTAAAAGTATACCTGTGTTTTTACCAATGTTTGAGCTTAAAAAGGATGAATTGATAGATACCAAGGCTTTGGTTGTTTGGAAGGAAAAAACAATGAGGAAAAGAAAAATTTTCTCAAAAATAATCACCTAATTTTTGAAGAATTTTTTTTCTCAAATATAAAGTAAAATTATCAAATAATTTACAATAAAAAGCTTATTTTACAATGTCAAACACACACACACACAAAAAAAAAAAACTTTTTTACTCGTGCACTTATTTTCCTACCAACAAATGCAGCCTAAGAAAATATCATGGCAGCCAAATGCTTATTATTTGTGTTCTTGTGGGATTTCAAGTTTAGGACATCTTTTCCTTGCATCCAGCTGAGGGTGTGTTTGGGCTTGATTTTTTCCCCTGATTTAATCATTTAGAAAGTGATTTAAATATTTACCTTTTCAATAATCATGCTTGGATAATAATTGACTTAATTAAATTTATAAAATCAGTATCATATTAACAAATACTATCTTAAAAAATCAGACATTTTTATTTATTTAACAATTATTTTTCCAGTAATTATATGTCTAATGATTATATTATAAAGATTTATGACTAAAATAATCAAAGACAAACGCACCCTTAGACTAACTTATAGACTAACTTATGAATGTCGATATCGTACGTTTCTGATATTTTCTATTTATTGTTTGAAATACAATTAGACAAAGTGCTTTTGATTGCCAAAAGATTCCATTAGTAAACAATCTATTCTTTTTGCCTGTTAGCTCTTTTAGGGTACAACTTTAAAATTCCTAGAAGTCAATCTGTCCTCAATGCCGTTGAGTGCTAACACAGTAGAAACGGGCGAAAAAATGGCAAGGGAAAAAATGCTAAGGGAAACGGGCGAGAAAATGGCAACGGAAACGGGTAGGAAATGGCAAGTGAAATTGCACAGGAGAAGTTTTTTATTTTTATTTTATTTTATGGATTTTATTTATTCCCAAAATAAGAGAGGTCATATCCTATCATCGGAGCAAACAACAATTTGTACAGAAAGAAGAACTAGTGTTGCCTTTTGCATTTATAATTCATTAAGGAATGATGACCAATACATCATTAATGATTGATGAGATTATTTTCCTTATACATAAAAATCACCGAGAAAACCCATTTTTGGCAACTAGGTAAATAAGAGAGTCTTAGGAGACCCTCCTTGCAAAGAATGCCTGTGGGAAACCATATAACCCCTCATCATATGGAAAAAGATTAGCTTTGGTGGTTGCCCGAGCTGGGCACTCGGGCATCCACAAAACATTGGGCACCTGGGGTTTTTTTAAAGGGAGAAGTCATTTCACTTTCCCCTTGATTTTGACTTTTCCCAAATAACAGCTTTTGATTTTGACTTTTCCCTTTTAAAAAAAAGTCACATGTCCGATGTTTTGTGGATACCCGAGCGGCCAGCTCAGGCAGCCACTACAGCTAATCTTTTTCCATATACTCATTTCAAGGGCTCGTGAGGACAAATCTACTCAAAAATTGATTTTGTAGTACTTACAAATGTAAGCATTTACCATATAAAGGGTGTGCTAACTCACTCCCCTCTGATTACACTCTCCCTTTTTTTGGTTATAGAAGATAAGAATTTTGGAGTGGAACTTAGCAACAATACTCTTTGTAGCCTTGGGTTACAAAATTAGTGCATTTATCACACATAAAAAAATATGTTTTAAAAAAAAATTAAAATACACTTGTAAAATCTGACATGTTTTCTCTGTGTCCATCAACTATTAGTTGTTTGTAGGCTTGCGCTACAAAAAGCATTGTTGCTAAGTTTCACTCAAATCTTATGGCAAACAGTTGTGGCCATCAGAAGGGACGGAGCCAAGAATTTTCCCTCAATATTATGGCAAATAGTTGTGGTCACCACGGGGGAGGAGCCAGGATTAGGGTATGGGACTTAGTAACCCAAACTGTCTACAATGGGTACACGTTCCCGCTCTCAAACCTCGCTCTCATGGTTTGAGAGCGAATCCGTCTCGAAAGCGCGCTTTCCCATTTTGCAGAGCGCAGTTTCAGTTTTGTCGAGTGTGGTAGCCATTTTCATCTCAAGTACGAATTCTGTATATCTTCACAACGAAGAAGACGAACTGTAGTTTAAAGTTTTATTACATTTCCGTTTTTACCCTTTTAAGTAAAACTCTTTTCTCTTTTGTTTTTGTACAAAAACGTGTCAGCTGATTTTGGGTCAGTGAAAGACATAAAGTCTTATCAAATTTATTTTTACTTTATTTACTTTTCTCTTTGATTTTATTCTTTTACTTTTTGAGATGGGATTACATCCAATTGTGATTGAACTTAGAGAGAGTTCAATCGCACCTAAAGTTGAACATTTGTTTTTTTAATTCCGAGTTCAATCGCACTTAATGTTGGAACATTTGTTTTTTTAATTTTTATTAACTGTGTTAAAATTCAATAATCTTTAAATTTTAATAATATAATTTTGTTTTTGAAAAAAATATATTAAAATATTATTTATATATATCGGCGCTCCGGAGGCGCTCTCAACCCTATCCTAAAATGAAACTTGACGATCTCGTGCTCGCGCTCCCCGCTTTGGTACTTAGGTATGGGGCCCTGGCCTAGAGAATTTTTTTTTGAATAATGAGTCTATCATGGTCATAAAACATTTCAATGATACATTCCAATAAAGGTCCAGAAACAAGAAAAACAATGGCCCTCCTTTTGATAGAATCATTATCTAAATAAAATTAACTATATTTTTAAAGGGAAATGGAAAACGGACCCCATGGTAAGCTGACCTCGAGATCTCATTGGTCCACACCCCCTTTTTACCATCCATAAACTATGGTTGGGATTCACTCACCCCCTAGGGTTAAGCAATCTGACCATGGCTTTTAGAAAAACAAAAAAACAAAATTATTAATTTTAATTTAGTTAATCTTAATCATGGTTAAAGAGGTGTTAAAAGGGACATAGGGACACTACAATCAGCTTTGAAGAGGACCCTACGGTCTTCTTCTTAGGACTCATTTTTATATTATGGAGATTGTTTTTTCCCCATGCGCATTCCACTGGGTGGAACACGTGCACCTCCCTTGCTTGACACTTGTCCCTTTTAAAAAAACATTAATCGTGGTTAAGATTCACTTACACCTAGGATTTATACATCTACCCTTGATTTTTAAAATAATTTAACTCCTGAGTTAATAAATCTTAATTAGGGTTAAAGAAGGTTAAAAGGGACACAAGGACACGTAAATTATGTATATTAAAAAAGGCCTTGGATTGTCTCTGGCGAAGCCAGAAAGGGCTTGTCTCGGGGTTCCATAGAATAGGTGACAAGTGGTGGAGAAGTCAAAATCATGGGTCCATGCTTTTGACTTCTCCACCCATAATAAGACATGTGGCGATAAGTGTGTGAGAATAAGGGTGAGAGATATCAAGTGGGGAGAAGTCAAAATTATGGGGAGAAAATGAAATGATTTCTCCCCATTTTCATGCCAACTGTTGCACAATGTATGGAACCCCGAGAGCCCTTTCTGGCTTCGCCAGAGACAATCGGAAGGCCTAAAAAAAGAACTATATCTTCTTTATAAGAAGTTTAAAAACTATATATATATATTTTTTCGCTCCCTACCCTGGCCACCACAAAATCCTTGTCTTCTCGACAGGGTTATTGTTCATTTATGGAAAAAATACTGCAACCCCTCTTTATCCCTTTTCAGTGTAAAAGGATTTTGTAATGCCTCCACAATTGTCTCACACAAAATCTGTCTTATTGCTCCAAAAATATGAGAGTGCAGTATGAGGAGAGTGGGGGTATCATTCCCCGCGCTAATGCTTATAAATAGGATATGAGGAGTATAACATTGCATAAAATACACAGCCAGGGCCAAAAGACCAGAGAGAGAGAGAGAAATGATGGTAGAGTGAATCCTATAAGATTCGAAGTTTTGTTCATCGACTTCCCCAACGGACGGTCTTGGCTTTTCTCACCTCTTCAACTTATTTCACTCTCTCTTCTTCCCCTCTCATTATCCAACTGCTATCTCTCTACACCCAACTGCCCTCAACTTGCTCTTTCATTAATTCTCAGAACACAAAACATTGGATGCAAATGACAATTGATTGCATTGCAAACATATCAATGCCTCTGTCGATCCCTCCACCAAGAGATGACTCAAAAGATGAGCATCAACCTCTAGTTTTTGACGCTTCTGTGCTTCGACACCAATCCAACATACCCATACAGTTTATATGGCCCGACGAAGAGAAGCCTTGCCCGGTGGCCCGAGAACTACTAGTTCCGCTCATCGACTTGGGAGGTTTCCGTTCAGGAGATCCTGTTGCTTCCTTAGAAGCATCAAGGCTTGTTGGTGAGGCATGCCAGAAGCATGGCTTCTTTCTTGTTGTGAATCATGGTGTCGACCCGAGGCTTACCGCAGATGCTCACCACTACATGGACTTCTTCTTCGACTTGCCGCTCTCCGAAAAGCAGAGGGCTCAGAGGAAGCTTGGTGAACACTGTGGATATGCCAGTAGCTTTACTGGCAGGTTCTCCTCTAAGCTTCCATGGAAAGAGACACTTTCTTTTCGCTATTCGGCGGATGGACAGTCATCGAATATTGTCGAAAAGTACCTCCAAAACACAATGGGTGAAGCTTTTGGGCAATTCGGGTATGGAAACAATACCATTTGATTCAAACACCCCATCTTTTCCATTTTCTTTTCTTTTTTATTCGAATTAAAATTCGATTTTTGTTGTGCTTAGGAGGGTATACCAGGAATACTGTGAGGCAATGAGCACTCTATCACTTGGGATCATGGAGCTCTTGGGAATGAGCCTTGGAGTAGGCCGTGCGCATTTCAGGGAGTTCTTCGAAGGAAATGATTCGATAATGAGACTTAACTACTACCCCACATGCCAGAAACCTGATCTTACTCTAGGAACTGGGCCTCACTGTGACCCAACATCCTTAACCATCCTTCATCAAGACCAGGTCGGGGGGCTGCAAGTTTTTGTAGACGACGAATGGCGTTTCATAAGTCCCAATTCCGAGGTTTTCGTTGTCAATATCGGCGACACATTCATGGTAAGATAATACAAATATGAATATATCATAGTAATATATACTTTGTGAGTAATGTAGTTCTTAAGCTAACAATTGAATTAATGGGGTTGAGGTTTGATTTCAGGCTCTATCAAATGGAAGGTACAAGAGTTGCTTGCATAGAGCAGTGGTGAACAGGGAAAAGCCTAGGAAATCTCTGGCTTTTTTCCTTTGTCCAAAGATGGATAAGGTGGTGAGCCCACCAAATGAATTGGTTGATATGGAACATCCGAGGATATATCCGGACTTCACATGGCCATCGCTACTCGAATTCACCCAGAAGCATTACAGGGCTGACATGAAGACCCTCGACGTTTTCTCGAACTGGCTTCAACAAAAAACAAGTGAAGAGATATATAACAAGGCATCAAGTCCCAATCAGTCCTTCTCGGCTTCTTGTCGTGATTGTGCCGAGGAAAGCGACTTGGAGGGGGGGAGAAACAGAGAGACAGGGGGGGACTAAGAGTTCTTGTTAAGATTTGGAGTAGGGAGCCAAGAGCAAAACCAAAAGAAAGGACATTTTTCCTCTAATGGGTCCAATAAGTAGCTGTCAGTGATGGACAAAGAGAAAGACATAAGATATTGAAGGAATAAAGAGCTGAATTAGCCCCCTTTTCAATTTTCTTTGGTAATTGAGATAGATCATCAAAAATATTCTCTCTTCTTTACGTAAAAACCATAAGCAGAGGACTTCTTAAAGGTTCTTATAGATGGGGGAATTAAGTAGTATTTCAAGCAACAGTATTTGATAGATAAGTTACTTTTCACTCTACCATAACAGATTACCGACCCTCAGCATCTCTCTCTTTAATATATATATATATATATAGTATGACAAAAGAGAGAGTTTTGCAATGGTTTGGAGTCTTATGGATTCTTTCATTGGAACTCTTCACAACAGCAAAGGGGTGATGACCATTCTTCACCTTTGAGAGCCTTCTTTTATTTTATGGTGCATAATATTAGGATAAGGGTGAAAGAATTCGGGTCAATCGCACATGGCACTTCATTGATAGAAGAGGAGGAGGGGGGATTTTTTGAATTTTTATTTCCCGCTTTTAAAAAAAATAAAATAAAATTGGGACACGTGTCTTGTTGTGGTGACATTGAACTCTCCCCTGAGTATCCATCCGGTTTTAACATGTTTCTGGATAATCTTTCTCAACTAGATTTTGATTTTGATTCAGGCATAGGCTACAGGAACCCAACCCAATCTGACAAATGACTGAACAATCTAGTAAACCCTTTTGGATTCATGTTCAAGAGAGTAAAACCGGGTCGGTCTCGGACCAAATCCATTACCAACCCGAATTGGGGGGGGGGGTAACATCCTCAATGGACCCTAGAACACTAGCATTGAAAAGGCCCACCAACTCTGGAAGATACAATGTATCAAAGACATGGCCCCACCAAATATGAATGGTTCACCCTAATCAGCTAAGCAGACACATCAGGTCTAATATAGACTACAGAGCAGGAGGATTGAAGATGGATAGAGAGATAGAACTTCATTACATGCATACTTTAGTGTACATTGTATTCTTCTTGTTTTATAATTGGAGGTTTGGATGGATACACACACAGCTTTAAAGGAATTAAATACCATAGTGGCGTGTTTGTCGTGAACTGCTGCAACATTCTTCTGATGATATTTTAAATAGAAATGGGTGCGGTCGGTGGTCAGGGTGTGATGCCCCACATAGAGCCGAGCTCGTTCCCCAAGCGTGTGAGGCAGGCCCAGACACCCCAGCCGCCAATGCTAGGGACAATGCCAACCCCCCCTCTAACGCTCCCTTCCAAAAGGCCAGCCTCACGAGGAATTGGAAACATTTGTTTTTGTTTCTCTTGCTTCTATCTCTCTCTCTTCTCTACCTCCATCCATGATTTAGACACCAAACTCCACTCCACTATACTTTTATTTTGATAATAACAACATATCTTAGGATTATTTCATGGACCCTTTTGGCCCACCCCAACTCATCCATCTGCTTCGTGGTATTTCACCGTGTAGCGGATAGTTATAGCGAAATAATAGCCATCCCATGAATGGATTATTCTTTTAATCTCATTTATTTTAGATTATTGGAGTACAATGATGAACCATATCCATGTTTAAGATGGGCCTCATGAGGGAGATTAAGGAGTGATGAAACTTGTCTTGATCACTAAACTTTACTTTGCTAATTATCGAATGTTTTCGAAGGTACTGCTATTAACAAGAATACACTTATCCACAATAACATTTACAAAAAAAATGTTCATTTTTTTCGTGTATAGTGTAACGGAAACCTCGTTATCTCCGAGGATAACTCGTCTTGGATTCGGTATTTACTCGAGAGATCTATCTATGCTTGTATCCAAACACCCTGAAAAATTTTCCTTGTTATGGGCCAGCTCTTTTCATTTGAGTAGTAGTGGATTGTGGACTTTTGTCCATGAAGCAAACCATTGGTGCGGTGTACTTTGTGCATCTTTTTGTGTGGCCGGGGACCATTCTTGGATCGACCATGGGCATTTGCACCCATTGTGGGTGGATGGCGGGCCCAAAACCTAGCACATAGCTTGTTGGTATGTCCAAATAAATTTGGCCTGTCGGCATATCGATCGGTGGACTAGTATATCAATCTGACCCACAGATCAACCCACGATCGCACATATCGATGAGATAGTTGAAATGTTGCACATACTTGTATTAATCTGATGGTTAAGAAGATTCCATCCTTTGTAACTTCTTCAACCCTGAAGGGGTGGACCAGTGGTTCCCAGGACCCGGAAGCGAAAGGTCTTGGGTTCGACTTCTCACTCCCCCTTTGGGGCCAGCTCGGACGGGATTTTCCCACACTTTCTTGGTGTGGCGGGCTGTGGGCCATTGTCACACTCTCGGGGATTAGTCCTGACCTGAAGGGTTAAGGGACACCCAAGTTACCAAAAATAAATAAATAAATAAACAAATGTTGTGTCTTGTTCGAGGTGAGACCTATGGAAAATAGGTCCTGATGCTTGCATTGCATGTGCATGTGTATCCGGATATTCTTCTTAGGTAAAGTTATTTTGTTTTCTCTAAAACTTGGATTATAGATATATTATTACGGTTATCTTGACACTATGATAATCATAAAGCATTGTTGATTTTTTTTGTTAAAGCATTGTTGATTCAATCTTCTTCTGTAGTTCTTAAATGCTAAAACATTAAACAATATATAAGAAATATTGGTGCCTTTTTCAAGTATAATGGTGCCTATTAGAGCGACCCAAGGGCTTAATTAGGTTTTGGTTGGTCACCATAATTGGCCATATTATATTATTTTAAGACATTTTTACATGATTTTTAATCAATAATAAAACAACAACATTTTTCCATATTTATATAGTTTAAAAATGAAACAGGACTCCACAAATAATTACAAATCTGCCACCATTTTTAGGCTTGTAGGAGGAGCTCTTTCAAAAAAAATTCTAGCATAGTTTGTTCTCATATTTAAAATAATTTAGAAACTTCCTTGGATGTTTAATTCTAATGCATCACTTTGTTTTCATGAGTAAAGAAGGAAAGTGACTAAAAACTCTTACAATCAAGAACCGGATCATTGGATTTTCAATCCAATGATGTCAAGTATTAAGTGGGGCTTACCATTTAAAACATGTAATGCTTGACACCATTAGATTTTCAATCCAATGGATGATAGGCCCACTTAATGCTTGACACTACTGGATTGAAAATCAAATGGTCCAGCTCCAGTAGTACTTACTATCGAGAGTTTTAAATCACTTCCCATTAAAGAATATATCTCTGGAAAATGCATTTTTGTAGTATAATTTCTAAACCATGAATTATACCGAGTTTAAAAATAAACCGGAGGTGGTTAAAAATGATTTTCGGAGCCCGCCTAGTTTTAGGGATGTTTTAGTAAATATTCAAATCATATAAGAATAGTTTTATCCATGAATTATCATTAATTTTAATTATTCACCGAAACACCCCTAAAACTTGGCAGGATTTGGGAAATTTGGAAATCATTTTCAACCATAGCTTGGTTCAAATTTAGAATATTGTAACTGAATCAAATTATTTTAAATATAGAATTTCATTTTTTTTTAAATTTAAACGAGAGAGAATGATGGTTAGAACAATCAAACTCTTCTAAGTGGATGTATGATAAAAGTTTTAATATTATGGGGAGTTCGAAGGAGTGACGATGCACTTGCAAATACATGTAGGGTATGATAAATGGGACGTGGATGTTAGTAAAAAAGACAAAAGTCTTTAAATAAAATAGAAGTAAACAATTATTTAATAGGTACTTAGAGGGCTTTTGGCAACACAACTATAAGCTTAATAAGTATTAGTTTTTTTTTTACCTATAAATAAGCACTCTTTGTAAATAAGCACTTATAATAAGTAGGTATGGAGCTACTTATTTATAAGTACTTTTTTGGACTTCTAACCACTTTTACTTATTACTTATTTATTTTTACCAAATAAACTTATTTATAAATAAGCACTTATTTTCATGAATAAATAAATAAGTACTTGATGATAGTGTTGCCAAACACAATCTTACATTTTTTTTTTTCAAAAGGGGCTATCAAAATCCATCAAAGTTCCTTTCCTGTACACCTCTATGGCTGCTCGAGTTTAGATGGGCAACATCGCTCGCGTTTGTGTCTTAAAAAATGTGGGGGCTGCCCTTGATTGGATCCACCTTATTGAATGTGAGGCCCATCTTTTTAAGGTGCAGACGAAGCTATAGCACAACAAGGAACGTTGTTGCTCATTTGAACTCATGGTTGCTACCCCCGCCTCTTGCGTGAGTGGTAGGGGTGTGGCCTTCCAAGGGTGGAGGCGTGGGGATCTAATCCCCTCAGGGGTAAGGGTTGCAAGAGCCTTGATGCCCCCAGCTAACTTCTGACTGGCTGACTCTACTGACTTTGTATCAGTCCTGTACCCAAAAAAAAATAAAAACTCATGGTTGCTCTAGTAGTAGGGACATTGGTGTACTGAGAGTCTCTTGGACATTGGTGTACTGAGAGTATCTTGGACATTGGTGTACTGAGAGTCTCTTGGGGGTGAGATGGTTGACATATCCATGAATTTACTAACTTAACTACTAACCTTAGATAAATTATGTTTGTACAAAAAAAATTCCCTACTCCATTATAATTTTACTAATAATAACATTTTTTTTTATCTGGATGAGAGGGGCTGTTAAATGGCAACATCAACCTTCCCAATACTAAATGGTATGTTCTTTATTAAAAGGTTATTGTATTGGGTTGGATCAATAACAACTTATGGCAATTCTTCGAGACACATTTGTTCTATGTTGTTACATGACTTTTGAAATAAAAAAAAAAGATATTTTTGTTAGGGAATAGCTTATTTACATGTGTACTTATTGTTAGAGTGAAACGAATCCAAAACAGTAAACAAATAAAACAAATCGGAAAAAAAAAACCATAAGAGAGACACGATTTACGTGGTTCAGAAAGATGCCTACGTCTACGGGTAGCGGTGATCGATCACAAATTCAACAGGAAGATTTACAATGCTCTCACAAACCCTCTTCCCCAATACACCCAAAAAACGGCTCTCTTCTTTATCCAAAAAATAAACTCTAAAATATGTTTTATAGTAAGGTTACAACATAAGAGACAAAATTGATAAAATACCCAAAACGGGTATTGCCCATTAATCAGGTCATCTGGATTGCCAATGGGTCATTATGAATCCGGGTTGAATTCATGACAACTTTCCAACAAATCTCCATTTTGGCTTGAATTCTACCAAACCATCCAAAACAATAGGAACGAATTAAAGTTGCCTCCAAATGCGCTCTTAGGTCCTATGCACTCGAATGTACTCAAACATGAGAGATATTGATCAAGTCCAAACAGTGCTTGAACTTGACCCCAGTCACCACCTTAGTAAGCATATCAGTAGGGTTATCTGTAGTCCTAATCTTCTGAAGAAGAATGTCACCTTCATCCACAACTTCTCGAACAAAATGAAAACGGACGTCGATATGCTTTGTTCAAGAATGATGAACCTGATTCTTTGCTAAATAAATTGCCCTCCGACTGTTGCAGTAGACCTCAATGTGCTCCTGAACAATCTCCAAGTCCTCAATCAACCTATGTAACCAAATGACATCCTTAATAGTCTCTGTCACTGCCATCTACTTTGCCTCAGTTGTAGACAAATCAACTGTTGACTGTAACGTCGATCTTCAATTCATCGGTCCCCTAGCAAGAGTAAAGACATATCCTGTATTGACCGACGTTTATCCAAATCACCAGCATAGTCCGAATTTATATATCCAACCACATGCTGACTAAGCATATCATCTCTCTCGAATATCAACCCAACATTTACTGTACCCTGAATGTATTATAAGATCCATTTTACTACCAATCAGTGTCATTTTCCTGGATTATGCATATACCTACTCACTATACTGACGACATGTGAAATGTCTAGCCTAGTACACACCATAGCATATATTAGAGCACTAACTGCGTTTGCATATGAAATTTGAGTCATATACTTACACTCCTCGCTTGTGCATGGAGACATCAAAGCACTAAGCTTAAAATAAGGGGTCAAAGGTGTACTTACAGGTTTTGTTTTGTCATCTATACCCAACCGCTGTAGCACTTTCTTTAATTACTGTGTTTGTGACAAACAAACTGTCCTCTTCACTCTGTCTTTTTTAATTTCCATACCCAATATTTTCTTAACTTCCCCAAGGTCCTTCATTTCAAATTCATTTCTCAACTAAGTCTTCACCTGTCTATCTCCATCTTGCTCTTAGATGCAATGAACATGTCATCTACATATAAGAGTAAATATATGAAGGAACCATCACGAAACTTACGAAAATACACACAATGATCAAACTGACTTCTTGTATACTTTTGCTCAATCATAAATCGATCAAATCGCTTGTACCATTGTCTTGAAGATTGTTTCAAACCCTACAACGGCTTTCTCAGTTTACAAGCCCAATTTTCTTTACTAGTAACCTTGTACTCATCTGGTTGAGACATGCATATTTTTTCCTCCAAATCACCATGCAATAAGGTAGTTTTGACGTCGAGTTGTTCTAACTCAAGATCAAATTGAGCAACCAAAGCTACTAAAATTCGAATAGAAGAGTGCTTAATGACCGGAGAAAATACTTCATTGTAATCCCTTCCTTCTGCGCATAGCCTTTAGCCACCAATCTAACCTTAAATCTCACATTGTCCTTTCCTAAAGAACCTTCCTTCTTGGTGTATACCCACTTGCAACCAATTGCTTTTTTTTCATTTGGAAATTGTACTAACTCCCAAGTCTGATTTTTGTAAAGTAACTTCATTTTCTCATCCATTCTCTTCTTACATTTTCTTAATTTTTCAGGGCTTCTCTGTAATTAAGTGGAACATCATCATCAACTAATGGAAGTGCATAAACCACCAAGTCAGTAAACCTTGCAAGTTTTTGAGCTTCTCTTCTAGGTTTACTGCCTGCAATAGAATTTGGTTGTTGTGGGGTTAAATGAACTGGAGTGTTATGCCCCAAAATCCTCCTTAGGAGAATTGGAACTTTGGCAAGTCACTTATTTGACTTAATCCATTTAATGAGCAATAGAAACATGCTAAAACCTTAACTAAAAATTTTCTTTAATTAATAATATAAATTAAATCCTTAATTTATTATTGCAACTGAAATATAATAAAATCCTGATCATCGATCGTGATCCTTAACCGCCAAACTAAACTAAACTAAACATAAATTCAGAATAACTTCAATCACAATTCCTTATTAATTCAAACCACTACTAATAAACCAAACTCAATAATAAGGTCATCATTCGAGATCCTATTCCTTTTCATAAAAATTATCTGCTGAGGAACAAAGTCACTCCACATATATAACAATCTCATAATAAACAATATCATCAACATTCACATGGATACAATCAGTAATTCAATTGAATTCACAAACATAAATTAGGGTTCGAAAAACATGTGTGCTCATTATGTTCTTTTCTTTCTTATTTTTATTTTTGTCTTACTTATGCTCTAAGTAGTGCCCTTAATTTTCTCTTCATGCATGTGCGTATTTTACAATAGTGCGTACATGTGTAAACAAAGACTTTTAAATCAAGGTTGAAATTATACTTTAATAAATATAAATAATATATTCTAATTCATCATCATAACGTACAGGTTCAAGTTCAATAGAGATAAACTTACATACATAAATCAGAGTGTGGAAAGACGGTACTTTTTTTTACAAATCTTCAATGCATATACAAATACTTACTTTTCTTCATTTTTCTTATGTTCTTACTTTTCGTTATTTTCTTACTTTTGAGAACTTAATTTGAAGTCAGATGACTAGTACTCATGTGACAACTTACTTTAAGTTAGGTATAAAATACCCTTGACCAACTTACCATGTTGGTATGAAACTTACTTTAAGCCAGGTATAAATTACCCTTGACCAACTTACTGTGGTGGCAACAAACTTACTTTAAGTCAGGTATAAAATATCATTGATCAACTTACCACATTGGCATCAAACTTACTTTAAGTCAGGTATAAAATATCCTTGACCAACTTACCATATTGGCATAGAACTTACTTTAAGTCAGGTATAAAATACTCTTGACCAACTTACTGTGTTGACAACAAAGTTACTTTAAGTCAGGTATACAATACCATTGACCAACTTATCACGTTCGCATCGAACTTACTTTAAGTTAGGTTTGACCAACTCACCGCGTTGACATTCGTTGAACAACTTACTTTAAGTTAGGTATAAAATATCATTGAACAACTCACCGCATTGACACTCTTACTTTATGAGAATCTTACTTTGTTAATTTCTATACTTATGAGAAAACTCTATCAAGCAATAATACTCGTGTAACTTTTACTTTTATATGTTTATGATTTCATCATGCATGTGCTTATATCGTAGTGAGTGCACAATGATACACCCTCGATTAAATTATATATATCCAAGACTAATAGTCAAGGGCTATAGGAAATTTTATCATAGTGTCTCATTCCACTATTATAACAGACCTAAGCAAGCAAGACTCTTATCAAAGGTTCCTTTACCCGAGAATAGATCACGTATAATAAAATAAAATAATCACAACATAATACTCATGATTCCAACAATTTAAACAAGCTTTATTCTTAATTTATTTTTCAATATATATTATTCAGAATTTATACAATATTAACAACACCCTTTTTAATCAAGATTAAATTTACAAACACTTCTTATAATTTGTTAATCATAGTTTTCATAGAGTATATCCAAAAATCACACCAACATGTAACCTTAATATCACAAAGAGTCTACATTCATCATTCAAATATTTCATACATTCCTTTTTTTTTTTTGTATGCTCTAATCATTTATCTAACTATGTTACGTGGTTAGGGGGTCAACAGGGTTAGCACTCATGGTGGGCATCAACAGCCACACCAAAGACTCGAACATGAGTCTCCACTCCTCAAAGAGAGATACACTACCACTGGGACAAACCCATGGTGTGTTTCATACATTCCATTCAACTCTAGAGATTCACCACTTTCTCCACATACATTCGCATACCTCTATCATAAATTCTCAATCCCTTTGTTGAAGCATAAATATAATATCCACATGGTTATTCACATCCTATCTATGTTATTCTCATCCCGCTTAGGTTATTCACATCTTACTCGTGTTATTTACATCCTACTTAAGTTATTCACATCTTACTTTAAACTTTCATGAACACAATACATAATGGATGATAAAAATTCATAGATCCCCTTTATATTCAAGTTCTTACTTAGATCCATCATTTTTTAAAAAAAATTTAGATTAAAATTCATGAAATTAAGAACTAGGAATTATTATTTACCTCTTTTAATCGCTTCCCTACGATCTTACGCTTGCGAATAGGGCTCGATCTAGATCTTCAAGGTCTTTTCCTTCTTTTCTAGTTGAATCTTCTGATCTCTACGTCTTCCCTTTTTGGATATTTTAAATTACTCTTTTTTTTTTTTTCTCTCTTTTAGGTCTAGGAGGCTTTTGAAACCCTAAATGCACGAAATAAGGAATATATATAGGGTTTAGAATCCTAAAATATTTAAAAATTCGAAATCAACATTTTTTTTGAAAAAATCCTATTCTCAAACCCTGCTCTGGTATTTGACCTGTATCGTTTGATTCCGTTATTAGAATTGGACGATTCAAGATGCGTTGGAACCATTATTCGAATGAGAACAATTTATTTTCTAATAGAGATGTCCCAATTTTTAGTTCTTGAAGGTCAAAAACAGCTCATCAAGTTGGATGAATGTAAGAGAGAACCCCAAAACATTTGGGTTAGTACCGAGTACCCAAAGTTTGAACCCTAGACTCCTAGAAGTTAGAAAATAAATAATTTAACCTAGTTTTAGGCAATGGGATAACCCCGAAGACCCGAAACTTGTAATTTAATAATAATAATCAGTTAATAACTATTGTTATTAGATAAAGAGGAATTCACAATCTCACCATTTTTTGATATCTTCAGTTTCATGTAATTACATCATAAAAAATGCTAATAACGAACAAGATATTTGAGTTTCTACATCTAGACATTACACATTAATTCTCATAGGAACACATAAATTAAAATCAGACATATTGTTCTAGAAATTCATATAAATGGCATGAACGTTGAGAAATTTTGTAGTGACCCTAATTAATTATTTGCACTCAATGGGTAAATTGGTATTTTTACACCCTGAGGATGGTTTGGTAATTAGTGTTGGATGTTTGGTCTTGGTGGCTAACTTTAATGGGTAGGGCTAAACCAATTATTTCATTTAATGAATTAAATTTGTTTAATATTTGTCAAAACCAAATAGACCATAGTGAGGATATCTTTCTAATTTACTAATGTAAGGGTTAATATAAATAGATCATGATTAACCTAGTAGCCGTCTTTTGGTAAACCTGAATTAGGAGAAGTGAGATACATTCATTTGGGGAAGGAGAGGAGAACAGCTGTAGAGTTTTGGAGATCAGTGAATACTCGTAGAGAACTGGATTTTGAAGCATTGGATCATTAGGGATAGCATCAAAAATCATTTAGCGATAATCCTCTTTGATGTCTTCTTGAGATCTGGAATTAAAGACAAGTGGATATCTCTGCAGTTTAGATATAGAGTGTGTTGTGATCACAGAATAGTTTTAATGTGTTTTCTTTTTGTGTTAATGATTGTGTATGCATGAAAATATGATAGATCTGAAAGATATTTAATTTAGGTATTATTATGATTTATTCGAGATGTTTTGTGTGATTTTAATAAATGATAGAATAACATATTAGATTTTAGGGATGAAAATATGAGAGATCTGAAAGTTTATAGTTCTTTCGTTAGGTGAATTTTTGGAATTGAGTTTAATTTAGAACATTTACCCAGTTTCGGTATACGGGTCATAACTTTATGATCACAAGTCCGATAGTACATCATTTCGAAGAGCTCGAAAAGATCTACAACTTTTGTGAAAATTTGTTTCCTAAAACCAATAATTTTATTGGTCAAAACCTTAGTCGAAAATCACAAACGGGAAAATAGATATTTTTCACATTAATTTTTCTAAGATAATTTAATTAACGTATATATGATTTGGGTGTAAGAACATTGTTATGTTGGGTTTCCTTTATATCTCATTAGTTAATTTGTTAGATGGTTGAAAGATACCTCTAACTAACTTAAGTAATTAGTTACTAAATAATTTGTTAGTAACTTAGCTTATATCTTATTAGTTAATTTGTTGGGTGATTGAAAGATAC
Source organism: Tetracentron sinense (assembly GCA_015143295.1). Taxonomy (NCBI): domain Eukaryota; kingdom Viridiplantae; phylum Streptophyta; class Magnoliopsida; order Trochodendrales; family Trochodendraceae; genus Tetracentron; species Tetracentron sinense. The sequence continues at coordinate 24,784,988 of CM026572.1, read as the reverse complement.
CTTTAACAAACTTAACTAGTTAGTTACTAGCTAGTTGGTTAGTAACTGAGCTCATTTATGCTAGTATAAGGGTTTTACAAAACTCACTAGCATAAAAATGGTTTTCCAAACTCTTAGGGGTTTGTGAAACCCTGAACTTCATTATCTTAAAAGAGATTGAGAATTTGTAGGGTTATAAATAATTGATATTTATAACTAAGGTTTCAATTATAGGAATACAGCTAAAACCCCTTTTGTAATAAAGTATGTTATGTCTAACTAGATTTTAATTGTGAATTATAGCATACTAGATTTTAATTATGAATTATGATCATGTCTGTTATAATTATGTAATTTAATGTTTTGCTATGTTTTCATGATGATAGGAATTCATTTTCTAAGATAATAATGATTCAATAAACATTGTGATAAGTTGTGTAACACCTTATTAAATTGATACTAGGGTGATGTTGTGTACCACCCAATGATGATTTTAGGGTGATGGAGAGTGTCTACTCAGAAATAGAAGATTGAGTTGAGTTGTGTAAGACTCTCAATTCTCAAATGGGTGAACTATGTGAGACCCAAGAGATAGGGTAAGTTATGTGAGACCCCAAGGATTCCCTTGATCAATAGGGTAAGTTGTGTAAGATCTCTATTGATCGGACTGAACATAGGTAAAGACTTAATTGAATAATATGCATAACTTGTTAGTTATCTTATCATATGAATTGTCGATGCATCTAAATTATAGTTGTATTATCTTGTTGAGCTGTGAGCTCACCCTTGTTGATTCTTCCTTTCAGGTATCTCTCTCGTTTGAGTAAGTGAGATCAGTTTTAGAGTTTTCTTCTCAATTAGAGTGAAAGAATTGTAGAGAGGTAAACTATATGGAAACATTAGATGGTTTAGTTTTTAGGGGAACTCATGTTGTTGAGTCTTTTAGTTATGTTGGATATTTATACCTGTTTAATAGAGTATTAAATTATTATAATTTCTATTAATATTGAAATTTTATTTTCAGTTCACGCCTTGATATCTATACAAATATTAGTATTATTGTGTATAGGTTTCAGGGCGTGACAAATTTAAATTCGGGTCTCTACATGGAGACTCCTCCTCAACTGAGCCCGAGTCCTCACCACCTGAATCTCTTATGCGACTATCGATTGTCTGAACAATCTTCATTGGAACCACTAGAGCCTCAAACTCCACTTGCTACGAAGTACCATTTTTCATATTTTCTTTCTGAGAATCCTTCTGCTTCATTTGATTTACCATTTCAGATTCCACAAAAGTAACATCCCTACTTAAAACAAATTTGTTTTATCGGGGCACCAAAGTCTGTATCCCTTTACACCTGTGCTAAAGCCCATAAATATAGTTTTCTTGACTCTAGGATCCAACTTAATTTCTTTGACATGAAAATATGTAAGACAACCAAATATATGCAAGAAATCATAATTATAGTAGGTTTTTCAGACCATACATCTATGAGCGTTTTTCCATCATTTGCAGCTGCAAGCAATTCGCCACGTGTCCAATAATATTGAAAGAATACCTTGGTAGCCCTACGACCATCGTGAAACAACTGTTTCTCTAGGATTATCGATATGAAAAATAAACAAAGCATAAAAAAGGAGACAACATATAGAAGGATTATAGAAGGAGACGAGAATGGATATAAAAGGAGAAGACATTGAAAAGATTACTTCGGGTTTAGGGATTTGGGGTGTGGGTGCACATCGAAATACAAACTATAAAAAAAATGTAAGTTATTTTTTTAAATGGTGTCCAGTCAGTAAATAGTGATGTGCTTGTAGTAGCACCCTTATTTTATTACCTTAAAGTCTAATAATAGGAGACGGTTTAGTGTTAGAGTAATGTTAGGAGGTTACACCTCTTTATTCAGTTACAATATATAGTTGAGATATAGTAGGAGAGAGTTACAAGTGTCCTTGTAACTAACTCTTTGAGACAGTTAAGTTTTGAGGAAGAAAATATTTGAAAAATGTCCTTAATTCTCTGTTAAATTTTCGGTTATATCCTAGCTAATTGTTTGGATTGTCACTTTCCAATTCTATAAGTATCAATAATTTTTCAATGTTTTTTCTTTAAAAAGAAAAAAAAAACCATTAAATGTAGGGCTATTTGGCCAGGCTCAATTTGGTCTGGTTCAAAATAGGTTTGGCATATATAGACCCAAACCTTACCTGTTTTAGATGTACTGGGCCAGATTCGGCCCACCTATTTATAATCAATAAATATATTATATTATTAGGGCCCATCTTCCCGCTCTTTAAAAAGAAATTGAGATCTTCACCCCAAACCCCACCTCCTAGACTTAGAATATTTCATACCTCCCTGATCATTATTCACTAATAATCGCTTCCGTTATTAATATAGGTTGTGACAAAATATTTCGGTCACTATTATATAATCCCTACTAGTGACGGAAACAATACCGTCAGACTATTTTAATATAATAAAAAATTGTAAGTATCAAATTTTCTATTAGAGACGGACCATTAGTGATGCCATGTTTTTTCGTCACTAATAGTAACGTAGGGAAATAGTTAACGTACCTAGGAAATGAATTTTAAAATCTAAAGCTGGACTTCATTGGTTCATGCCCCACTCTTAAATACCCACCATAAGTATTTAAGAGGGGGGCATGAACCAATGAGGTCCAGCCTTAGATTTTAAAATCAATTTCCTAGGTATTCCTACCGGTGCTCACGTAACGTATTAGTGACGGAAATCCGTCAATAGTATTCCTTCGATGTTCGGTAGTTTTTTTTTTTTTTGTAGTGAACCCCCATCAATAACAATCTTGCTCCGCCCTGAATCAGACTGATTTGTTGCCATTGCCACGACGGATAGTTTACAAACGTGACAAGGATAATATAATGGCCACGGTGGGATCAACCCTTGCATGTGCACCATGTGTCATGATAATTTTATCAATATGTGGACAAAAAACATGGCCCATCTATAACTACTCTTCTAAAATTATTGCCACCTATATTGTCGTGTATGGCTTCCGGATTCGAGGGTAAATATAAAATATCAGATGCGTATCTAATAATGTCAGACAAGATGCCAGATATACGCTGTACAACCACGAACACTTGCTGTGAGTTCCCAAACAATGCCCTCGTTATCTACCAACACTAGCTAAGCCATACACAAACACTGGCCTCGTCATCTATAAACAAATAATGTAAAATTGAATCAATGATTAACTCTCATAGAAAAATGTCAAACCAATTTTTAATGGAGCTCATATTCAAAAAGTAAATGTTAACATAATTGAACTTACCATTTTCTATGCTATTTATTTTTGTAGTCCATTTAGTTCAGAGTCTAGGAATTAGACTGCCGAACCCCAATGAATATCTATTGATTTTTCTCTTGGAATTCTTACTAATAACTTACTTTAATGAGATTACTACTACTAATAATAAGTCTTTATCGTCGAGATTATTTACTCATTGTTAATAGTAATCATTAGTTAGTGGTTAATAAGGAGTGAAATTCTTACAAGACATCACATGTTGGATTGGATCCCATGATCACACCATACCATTGGAGCAAGCGTTAGTAATGTTACTATCACACCTCTTAGAAAATTCATCCAAGTTAGTTTGAATTACTGTTTATTCTTTTTTTAGGTAAATAAATCAATGGAAATAGTACAAAAGGTTTGATTAATATGCCATGAAATTAGGTTTGATTAGGTTTGTGATAGAATAGAGCAACGGAATAAGATTCTATTGTCAATCCTAAATATTTAAGGGTAATGTACGGGATAATGAAAAGAATTAGTAGTTTTGAATAAAGTTTCTGATTGGCCAGCAAAAAAAAAATTGTTTTCAATCAATCTTAATCCTCAACCTGCTTTCTTGTTCTATCAACAGATATGTATACCTCCTACAGTGAATCCCATTGAGGTATTAGAGAATATAGTGAGAGTATTGTAATAAGGTGAGTAGATACACAATATCATTCAGGTGTATCTCATCACAATATTATTGTGATGAGATACACTTGAATGACATACTATATCTACTCATCTTATTACAATACTCTCATTATATTCTCTAATATGAGAGTGGTTGATACGCCCATTAGGACTATTAATCTACTAACTAGGGTTATAGCCTAACCGTGTGCCAAAAAAATAAGAGAAAGGCCTAGTTCCATTTACTTCAAATTTTTCCATGGAGACAAGATGGGGTTAACACATGGAGATGCTTCTTTATTTTAATAGTTTAAAAAGTAAAAATGAGTATGTTTGACATTTGTAACGTCCACCTGAGGATCTTTTCCTTAGGTGGGACGTACTCCTGTAGTCCTGTGAAGCTTGTCTGGTGCAACAGCTGCACATGAGCCCTCTGTCTACAATGTTTCTCTCATACTTTTGAATATAGTTGGAAAGGACAGACGTCGTTTACTGCTTATCGGTGGTTGTGCCAATCTTTTATATGATGTCACCATTGTAAGGCAAAAAAATATTGCAATAATCTAACAAGTATAATATATGTAGAAAACAAAAGAAAGAACAAAGCTACTTTTCCAACGGTCTCTTATTCTTAATTTAAAATTAAGTTTAAGTAATTTAAAAACCACTTCAAATCATTCGAATTACTGTTCAATTATTTATAATTTTATGCTTATATCTGATAGAGCTCTAATAACGACTATAATAATCTTTTAACAATTGATATTACCGATAAGAAGAACGCTCTCTTGGTTGGGCCAAGTTGGCATTGGAGACCCATGCGACCTCGTCGCGACAAAGAACATGATCAAATTGAGTTGTTCAACATCATTCTTCTTTAGAAAAATTAAGCGATAAGAACATGTCAAATTGAGTTGTTCAACATCATTCTTCTTTAGAAAAATTAAGCGATAATTTGTCAGGGTATGCTCATACCAGCCAAAGATCCGATCCGATCCGATCACATAATTATGTGTCAGGGTATTAAGCACACAATAGTTATTCATTAACAGATAATCTCATAACTACTTTTTTTTGGCTCTTCTTTTGGCACTATGTTGTAGAAATGAATTAGTAGTTGAGACCTGCATATGTCTCTCATCCTCTCTAGAGATGTCCTAATCACATTCTAATTGTAGCCTTTCATTATTCTATGGTTTGTATGAGGTGGGGAGGTTTGTAGGGTGCTGTCATGTTAGAAACCTCTTGTTCTCCATTGAAGCATCCAATGCAACTATATTTTGAGGTTGTAAGCTTAACTTGTTGAGATTATCTACCAAAATACAACAATAATTACATGGTTGTGACGCAGCTTGATCGCCTGAATCTGAAGAGGATTGCAAAACTAACTCGGGGATGGCAATGGGCCACATATGGGCTTGAATTTTAGTGATTTTTTAATTAGGCCCAACCCAAAGCCCAACACATTTACATAGGCTTTGAAGCCCGGATTTGTGCCCATTTGCGTGCATTGCTCTGATACCATAAATAGCATCGGCTTTAAGACACATGAAATACAACCATGTCGAAGATTAGGCCTTAATGATATAGGAAAGAATCATGTCTTGCAGGATTAATCGCAGCATCGGCTTTAAGACACATGAAATACAGCCATATCAAAAATTAGGCCTCCTAAATGATATAGAAAAGAATCATGTCTTGCAGGATTAATCGTAGCATCGGCTTTAAGACACATGAAATACAACCATATCAAAGATTAGGCCTCCTAAATGATATAGGAAAGAATCATGTCTTGCAGGATTAATCACAGCATCGGCTTTAAGACACATGAAATACAGCCATATCAAAGATTAGGCCTCCTAAAATGATATAGGAAAGAATCATGTCTTGCGGGATTAATCGTGTAATTAACCAACATTGCAGCTGTGTTTGGTAACGAACCTAAGGACCTGCTCAAGCCAGTTTTAGCCATCAATTCAAGACACAGACCAGATATTTTATGTCTATATTCAAATTTGTTGGGCCAGATCTATGGCCTACCATGCTGGGGCGGGGCCAAGCTCACCAGGCCCTCACAAATAAAGATCCATGGAAATCACTATTAACATGCGCCAGAACAAAATGAAAGTTTAATTATAACTGTTACTATATGTCATAAAAATTGAACAATACATGGAGGAGATCAGGGATCAAGTCCCTTGGAATGAACGGGGTTGATATCTCCACTAGCCAATTAGAACATATACTAACCAAACTAACCAAGGTTGCATCCTAACGGAGTGACATGTACCCAATTTTTTTTTTTTTAAGCTTTGGCTGTTCAAATATCAAATTCAAGAACATTTTTAACATGTAATTGAGATCAAATCTGTAAAGCCTTTAATGGAAGATTATTGATAAAATGGTTGAAGAACGTTTTGTCAACGTGTAGTTGAATCATCAACATGCGAAGCCTTTATTGGAAGAGTGTCGACGGTACCTTCATTAATCCTTGACTAGGGAATGTAAGGGTTCATTTGAGAAGAAAGCCTCTAAGTTCGCTATCATCAGTTCTTGCACCCCAGAAAAGGATTCTGGTGTCAGGACAGCTCTATGTGGAGACAATACAACATTGTCTAAGGCTAAAAGCTCTTTGGGCACATCAGGCTCATTCTCAAACACATCCAGACCAGCACCTCCTATCTCTCCTTCCACCAAACACCGCACCATTTCCTTCTCATCAATAAGAGCCCCCCGTCCGATGTTAATGATGACTCCTTCCTTTCCCAACGCTGACATAACATTCTTGTTAATGATGTGGTGGGTTTGGTCAGTCAATGCACAACTAATGACGAGAACGTCGGTGTTAGCTGCGAGGTCAGAGACATTTGAGTAATAAGGAAACGGGACAGATTGCTTCTTCTTCCTTGAGTTGTATGAGATACTGCAGCCAAATGCCTCAAGCCTTTTAGCGACTTTAGAGCCAATACTGCCCAGCCCAACAATCCCCACTTGCTTGCCCCCCAACTGTAATCATCACCACGACGTTGAAAAATAAAAATTATATCAAGTTCCATAACCATGTTAATGAAAAAATACTTTTTTAATATACATCATGTAGCAATGAAACTGTTGTAGGATGGGGCAGAACATATGATGAAAAAGGAAAGGCTACTTGCCCTTTCTTTCTTTTCGTGCCATATGGAGTGCATGTTTCCACATCTAGTTCATCACAATCTGGAAATGCTTCGTTCAGATCCACACATCTGGGAGAGGAACAGAGAGTTTCCTTCTCTCAATCCTTTAGGATTCATGAAGAAGTCTACAAAAGATCCACTGAGGATGACTCGGAAGTATGACCATTACAAACATTTGCAGCAGATATGTCTTCTCCATCTCATTACATACATTCCATTCACCCCTGTAGTTCTTTTGTTTCTCACAAAAAGATTCTAAATGATCCAGTATCTGAATGAACTCCTAGTAGATAAGTAATTTGGAGAGAGTATCCTAACATTAATTAATTTAGTTTAAGTACTAGTTTCTTGAAGTACTAGTTTTTTCTGATACTTAACTTGACTAAGCTTGACTAAGCTTTTTTCTGATATAATTAATTTAGTTTAAGTACTAGTTTCTTGAAGTTCATCAGTGTAGAAGCCAATCTCACTAGGTTTTGATATCTACAATCACGAAATAATGTTTATCTATTAAGGTTCATATGGTTGAAGAGAGGCCTCAAATCTCAAATGTCTAAGAGTTTAACTTGAGTTCTCAATTTTTTCTTCTTTTTTGATAGGAAAAAAAGTATAGAAGGAGACTATTGTACATTCTGACATCAATTTAAAAAATGGTGTCTTTCCATGAGTGTTCAGCCATTGCAATGATAGTTAGGTGGGGTAACTCCACAATGTATAGAAGGAGACTACTTTGTCGTAGAATGTAACAAGAGGATGATGATGATGATTTTTTGGTGTATGGGATGATCTATTGCTTTGAGCTTATAGCAACACGCTGCATTGAGACCTGGTTATAGTGGAAAAATGGAGACGGATTGGCCAGGGTTAGGGCTGCACAAAGCCCGATTGGCTCGTTGGTGCTGCTCGGCTCGGCCCGGTTCGGCTTGAGATCGGCCTGAATTTTAGGCTTGAACGGGCCAAGCCAAGCCTAAAAAAAAGCCCGAAAACTCAATCAAGGCGAGCTCGGGCCAACCCCTGTGCGGCTTGGCCTGGCTCGATTGAGGCTCGGTTCGGCTCGGCTCGGCTCGGCTCAGCTCGAATATTATTTTTTTAAAAAAATTTTATTTATATATATCATTATTATATATAGAAATAATATAAAATATTATTTTTTTTTTAAAAAAAAGTATTCAAGCCGAGCTCAAGCCAAGCCCAGCCCGGCTTAGCTTGAATCAATTCGGGTTGAGCCAAGCTTCGAGCCAGGCTTTTGAATTCGGGCCGAGCTTCAAGCCGCACTTTCAAGCTTCATTTCGGGCCGAGCCGAGCCGAGCTTCGAGCCTAGATCAAACCTTTTCAAGCCGAGCCGGACGTGGCCAAGCCCGAAGAAGCCCGACCTGAATACAGCCCTAGCCAAGGTGTTCCTTAGAAGCGACGTGTTGCACCAGCGCCTGGTTGCGGCAAGTAGTAGGTAAGGTTCTCGGGCCGAACTGGACAAGTGTGATTAAAGAAGCTAGTCCAAGAGAGTTACATTTCTTATGCCACTTTGAGCACGAGGACTTTGACAAGAGCTATAGAAAAAAATTTAAATGAAAAGGGGGGACAGAGCTGAGATTGATGATGGGTATAAAATTTGGTACTCGAGAAAGGAAGATAATAGAAATGGAGTAAGAGTAGTAGACAAAGCACATGATAGATAGAACTGTAAGGGTTAAGAGAGTAAGAGATGACAAAAAATGCGGAACAATGCTGCGCTAGAACTCTTATCTTGATAGCTAAACTGCAACTTCAAAATAAGGATGATAAAATTGGGTGATTAAATGCAATCTCACCAGATAATATGAGAGATGGAGATGGACTCAAACACTGATTCAATCAGAAGACAAATAATTGGAGAGTAATTGGGACTAGCACACTAATGGGCTGCATAACTTGTGGATAATTATCAGCTTAAAGTTTCTCTAATAATTTGCAATGGATAAACGTATCTCATATATAGTCACATGAGACCTTATCAATTTCTCCTTCATCTTAGGAGATTGTTACAGATCAATGGCTATGATCTGCTACCCATGCAACAAACCCACAACCCCTCCTGTTAAACCAAGTCTTCATTCCCCTAAGTAGGAATCCAACAGATTTATACCTGTTGCACATACTAAATGGATCATCAAAATCAAGCCTCCCATGGCTGACAAAATATGATCACACTCTCATCATATCACCAATGATTGAGTGACAAATGGCATGCTCATACAATGCAATTTGTCAAAATAATTATATACATATTAATATATTTTGAGATCATAATTACAAGATATGATTGTGTGTGTGTGCACCATAGTATTATCATGTGAGGCTTTCCCAATCATAGGGTGCATTCCATCGCATTCATGATCGAGGGTTATAGACCACCCGATACCTCCATCAAGGGCTTTTGGCCACCTGATACCAACATCTCCCACTTGGCCATAAGCCTAAGATGTATTTAATCGCTTCTCAAACCCATTGAAGACACTTGTTTTACAAAATCTTCGGAACCGATGGGTTTAGTTAGTGGATCAACGACCATTTCCTTTTGAGGGGATGAACTCCACTACTATCTCTTTCTTTTGTATCACATCCAATATGTAGTGCTATTGCAGCTCAATATGTTTGCCTCTCGGTCCAACCTCACCATTTCTTATGGTGGCTATAACTGCCTCATTATCACACGTGATAATAATTTGACTGTCGGCTATTCCTTTTAGATTTAAATCTAGTAGGAATCTTCTTATCCAGCTTCCATGGCTGCAACACTGCAAGCCACATATTCAGCTTCCATTGTGTATCTAGCAACAAAACCTGATTTTTTACTTGACCAGGAGACTGCTCCACCTCCAAGTATGAAAATATAACCTGAGGTTGATTTTATATCATCTTGGTCTCCTACAAAATCAGCAACACAGAACCCCATGACTTCTAGGTCTTGGGCATGGTATGTTAGTTTATAATCTTTTGTTCCTTGTATATATCTAAGAATTCTTTTTTAACAGCTAACCAGTGAGGTAGACCAAGATTACTCTGGTATCTACTTACAAGCCCTACAACATAACTTAAGTCTTGCATAGTACATAACATAGTATACATTAGGCTTCCAATAGCCTGGGCATAAGGCTTATTTTCCATTTATTTCCTGTCTTTTTCATTTGATGGAGCCATTTTCATAGATAGCTTTGTACCTTTACAAATAGGTGTATTCATAGCCTGGATGTTTCCATTTTAAATTTCTTTAATATGTTATCTAAGTAAGTTTCTTGTGAGAGACTTAACTTCTTCAATTTTCTATCTCTAATAATTTTGATTCCAAGCTAAATGATGCTTCTCCCATGTCTTTCATTTTGAATTGGGATTTCAACCAATCTTTTGTTTTATTTAACATGTTTATATAATTTGATGCTAATAAAATATCATCCACATAAAGTGACAATATAACAAATTTACTCCCACTATTTTTAGAGTAAACACAGTGATCAAAATTATTAGGAATGAATTCAAACTTGATTACGGCATTATGGAAAGTGCAATACCATTGCCTTGAAAATTGTTTTAAACCATATATTGATTTATTTAATTTATAAACCTTATCTGTCTGACCTAGGATTTCATATCCCTTGGGCTGTCTCATAAATATTTCCTCTTTTAACTCTCCATTTAAAAATGTCATCTTGACATCCATTTGATGTAATTCTAAGTCTAAGTGTGCTACTATAGACATTAGGATTCTTATGGATGTGAATTTTGCTACAGGAGAATAGGTTTCATCATAATTTATTCCTTCCTTCAGAGTGAAACCTTTAGCTACTAATCTTGCTTTATATTTATCTATGGTACCATCATATTTCAATTTCTTCTTTAAAACCCATTTACACCCTATAGCTTTTTTATCTTTTGACAAATCTACTAGTTCCCAAACTTTATTTTTATTTATTGTTTCTAGTTCTTCATTCATGACTTCTTGCCATTTTTGTGAATCAAATAAAGATATTGTCTCTCGATAAGAAAGAGGATCATCTATTTCTTCTTCATTTATATGAGTGATGCAATCTCTTAAATATGAAGGAGGTTGTCTTTCTCTCCGATTAGTACTAATTGTGTCATGTGTTGGAGCTGGGGGGTGAAAAGTTTCAGTTTCATTATTAGTCGACCTCCTTTCTTTTTGTATTTCAAGAATATCAATTTGCTTATTACCATTTTTAATATCTTCTAGAAAAGTAGCATCTCTACTTTCTAAAACTCTCACCGATCCATCATCACGATGAACCACAAATCTATAACCCTTTGATGTATCAAGATAACCTATAAATGTACACTTTATAGTTTTAGCACTTATCTTACTTTCTATTCTGACAAGGTATTCATACATGGGCAGATGAACCCCAAACTTTGATATGATCTAAACTAGATTTTCTACCATTCCAAAGTTCATAAGGTGTCATACTTATAGGTTTGGATATGACCCTATTTAATATATATACAGCAATTGATAAAGCTTCTCCCCAAAAATGTTGACCTAAGTTAGAGCGACTTATCATAGATCTAACCATATCTACCAAAGTTCTATTTCGTCTTTCAGCAACTCCATTTTGCTGTGGCGTATAAGGCATTGTTTTATGATGTATTATACCTTGGCTTCTACAAAAGTCATCAAAAATTTCTGAGGTGTACTCACCTCCCCTATCGGTTCTTAATATCTTGATATGCTTTCCTAGTTGATTTTCAACTTCATTTTTATATTCTTTAAATTTTTCTAGGGCTTCTGATTTTCTATGAATCAAGTACATGCCCATATCTAGAATAATCATCAGTAAATGTTATGAAGTACTCCATACCTGTATGTGTTTTTATGTTTAGTGGACCACATATATCTGAGTAAATTATGGTCAATAATTCTTTAGATCTTTCGGCCTTGCCCAAGGCTTTCTACTCATCTGTCCACTAAGAGAAGGTTCACAAATATCAACGTATATACTTAACTTAGGTATCAAACCTATATCACTCATTCTTTTGAGCTTATCTTTGTTTATATGTCCTAATCTCATATGCCATAAATATGAGGCATCATCATCATTATCCACATTATATGCAACAGGGATATAAGCTGAACTAGAACAAATTTCATTAATAGATGGTGAATTTTCTACATCCAATTTCTAAAGACCATAAGTCTTAACTCCTCTAAATAAAACTCTTCCATGTTTACCTACTGATACCTTTCCTAACCTAAAGCGTACATCATAACCCTTCTCGTCAAGACGAGGTACAGACAATAAATTCCAAATTTTGTCGCATTCCTGGTGCGTAAAGCACTTTAGTTAGGAGGATGGTGGTATGTCTGGCAACTGGAGTCTTATAGATCCTACTCCCAAAACATCGCAATATGTATTGTTGCCCATAAACACGCGATGGTCGCCGGCTTTCAAATCTCTTATCTGGACGAAACGCTCCCTAGTCTTTGCCATGTGTCTGGATGATGCTGAATCAATCCACCATGCACTAGATTCACTGTCAAAATCAGTGATTCAGATACTACACAAACCAGATCACGAGATGGAGCATTATGACCTAAGATCCAAGAATTTTACGTCAAGTCAAAATAAGATGGAATATCAAGGTCTCAAATGTTGATATTGCAGGACATGTCGCACCCTATAAAAAAGATATATAGTAGGATATATCATTTCATGAGGAATATATCACAAGTCGAGAGAAAATTAGGGAAAAACTTGAAATTTTTTGTGAAACTTTAGAAAATGGTAAAATAGATGTTAATACACATTTGATTATTAAAAAAAATATATATATATATAACAATGTACATAAGAGATGCAATGAGAAGGGGGCAAAGATGTGCGTTGATGACAATGTATGATTGACTAATATTGATATAACTTATATTAATATATTTTATTTATCTCTCAATCAATCATAACAACAGAAATATACAATCCATACATATAAATTATAAATTTTGATTGAACTAGTATTAAGCTAGTATTAATCAAAACATGTAACATATAAAAAAACTACTTTAATTGAAATAGTTATGCCAAAAAATTTAAAAATTGAGTTTCCCACAATTTCTCCTCCTTAAAGTAAGAAATTTGAATTTTTTTTATCATTAAATCAGATGATATATATCAGGAAAATAAGCATATATACAAACATCAAGAATGGTCACATAAAAGCAAGCCATAAGCTGAAGCTAGTAAAAATAATAAATCAAAGCAACTACATCGAAAGGAGAGCAATTCCAAAAGGTCACTCCCGATAAGGGGATCTGTTGGCCCACCATCTCATTACCACGACTAAAGTAGCTCAAAGCCCTTTAAGTCCTTACTAACTGTAACTAAGCAACACTCCAAAATTAGAGGACATACTCCTCCACATATGCATGGAGAGGGAAGAGCAACGCCATCAATAACCTTGTGATTCCTCTCTTTCCATAATGAACAAGCAATCGTACATGGGAGGAAACCTCAAAGAGTAGAAAAGGGTGTCGTCAAACTTACTGAAAGTCAACAAGATAAGAAACTTTTAAAGGACTTCGGAAAGACCCAGGTCACCCATTCGCTCAAGGAAATTACTCCATACTTCTAGCACAAAAGGACAACGCAACAACAAGTGATCTACTGATTCCTCCGATTCAAGGGCACCTATTACCAAACTTCACCCTCTACTTTTCAAATGTTCGGAAGTGATTAACTTATTCAAAGTAGCTTCTCAAATAAAGAAAGCGACCTTGGATGGAATCCCTGGATTCCACACAGCTCTATGCGGAAAAGAAAATAGTGTAACACCCCACAAAGCTAAAACTGGCCCTCAGAATCTAAACACCAAACACGCCTCTCCCTGGGAAGAGAATGAATGACAACGTTGTGAAGTTTATCCAATAACCTAGAGAGATCCTCTATCTCCCAGTCATTAAGACTACGCCTCAGTGACAAGCTACACACCTCCCTGCCACCCAACTGATCGAAAGATAACGCAACTGTGACATCTTTCCTTCTAGCTATGGAGTTTAACAGACAAAACTCCTCCCTGAGAAAGTTCTCACCACACCATAAATCATCTCAAAATTTAACATCCTTATCACAACCCACAACATATCTAATGGATCTAGAAAATTGCCCCAACACTTAGGATGACCCTCCAACAACTCACCCCATGAGGACCCCTAGACGCTCGTGATTCCCAAATCGATTTGACCCCAAATTTTGCTTCGATGACCCTTCTCGAAGACTCTCTACACCGTACCTCTAGAGCCATTTGCCTAGAAGGGTCAAATTAAACCTGACTAACGGCTGATACCCAAACCCCCCTGAGTCAAGAGGGTGACAAATGGATTTCCATTCTACCAAATGGTATCTATTCGAATTTGACGTACCATTCCAAAGAAAGTCACGTTGAATCTTTTCCAATTTCTTTGCTTTTAAATTTAGAAATCTAGTGTAAATGCATCAAATTAATGCATTTGCACTAATTTAAGACTAAAGACACTAATTATGTAAAACTTCATTCTAATGTGAAGAAAATTCATCCATTTAGGAAACTTTTGCCAAAGGTAGTGCAAATAGGGTACACTTCGACTTCAAATGACAAATGTAGGTAAATGCAGCTCACAAAGTGAGTGATTTCTTAAGAAGATTGAAAAACTCCCCAAATCCTTCATCTTTGGTCCAAATCCCAAATCTCTCAAATACTCAAACTCATTCCTCCTTTTATCGACGAAGGGGGCAAACTATCACAAATGTCACATGATATATGGGAAATATCATGCGATATTTTTGATATATCGCCAATGTTTGCAATATTTTGTAAGACTTTAACTACAACTAAAAGATGTATTGCAGTGGTGCGATGTTGAAAGATATTTTCAATACATCGAAAATATTGTCGATATTTTGATCCACGCAAAATATATAGAATGCACTTTAATTAAAAACATGAATAAAAGTATAGGTCAAACAAAGAGGGTGTTTTAAAACACTAAAATAAGAGCTAATTCACTTATTTCTAATAAATAAGACAAAATTGCGACATTAGACTGTTTGGTAAACGTCTAATTTGATGTCTACAAATTTTAGAAAGAAGAGAAAATCCTCTAAACAAATAAATAAACTTTAGTTACTTATTGGTTTAGAGTTTATAGCCTCTAAAACGCTTAGAGCTTTCTTTGCACACATGCGATATTATTTTACTTAAACGTGAATTTCTTGTCCTCGCCATATATGGATAATACCCAAATTACCATTCTCCAGTGACAAACTCGACTCAAAACTCGCCTGAGTAATGACACCTAAAACTCGAACAAATATTATATTTTTTAATACTATGCATATGGTATAAAATTTATAATTTCAAAATTTATGATAATACTCTAACAACTTTCAAGGTATGGACATGAATTGCAGAGATTGCGGAAAGACTCAACTAATCTTCTATATATGTACCTATCTCTATGCTATCATTCTCTAAAATATGTAAACTCCCATGGATTGAGGAACCATGGTTACCAAGCTGCAATAGTGTTGTGCTACTGCAACCTAGAGATTAGAACATGACAACATAGAATTTAATTAATATCAAGTTCTCTACCTACTGTGTCGGTAAATTGCATAGAGATCCATGAAACTGAAGGAAAAAAAACCTATAAATTAGGAAAAAAATAGAAGAATTTAACAACAGAGAAAATGTTGCATACCTTGAAAGTTGAGCTCTTCCAGATGAACAGAGATCAAATGGCTTTTAACACTCATGATTGCCACCAAATTGATCTCGAATGAAGATCAAACCCTAAAACCACCAAACACTGTCACGAAATCCCAGACCAAAAAGTGTAACTTGAGCTTGACGAAAAGGAGACTTATCAAACAATGAATGCCAAGGAAACCAACAGAAACCCAATGGTAATCTAGGGTTTCTTTTTTTTAACAGAAGAATGAAGATCTAAGGGAGGAAGTTCGTTGATGGAAGATCAAATGAGACGCATGGGAAAAAAATAAGAAAAGTAGGAGAGGAAAACAAAAAAAAAAAAAAAGAGGGAAGAAAGAAGAAAGAAGGAGAGGAGACTTACTAGTGGACACATGAGCAAAGAGGGGAAGAGCTGGAGGAGAAGCGTCATAGGGGGAGCGCCGGAGGGAAGCGCAGGAGAGGAGTGTCAGAGGGAAACTCTGGAGGTGGAGGGAACTTTGTTCCCTTTCCATTGGTTCGAACCAGCCTAAAATGAACCCCCTCCCCTCCTCCTTTTAAGTATGTCGGGGTGCGAAAACGAAAAGAAAAGAAAAAACGTTAGTCAACTCGTTCGGGTTACCCGACTTGTGCGAGTCGTGTTGACTAGGTTGACCCGAACAAGTTACTCACCCAGAACGGTAACTTCCGAGTTTTCATGCCTACTCGGCTCGAAATCTGGCCGAGTTTTGAGCCGATTCGGCGAGTTTTAGAACAGAGCCATTCTCTATTACAGATGTTATACGAAGAGAGAGCTTCTCTTCCTCACAACATCTTCTTTATCACCTTCCTTACACCGACGACTCTGCTTCTTCATTAAGGATCCGAGCTAAATATTAGTGACATTGAAAAGGTGTTAAACAGGTGATGTGATTCAAATTTTTTTAGAAGATAGTACATACCCCTTAATAAAGTCCTTATATGTTTGATTTAACAAACAATATAAAAGTAAATTAGAGCTTTTTTTCTTTTAAGATGAGAAAATTTACCAAACAGGATAATTGAAAATTTAAGTGCTAAAAAAATACTTATATTTTAGATCTAAAATAAAAAGTACTTAATAGAATATATTAGAGTTTTCAAACATGCCATAAGACATCAGTTAGAGGTTGGACAATCGATGCTTCTTGTGCTACAAAGCGGATAATAAGGACAAATGCTTCTTCTACAAAAAGAAATGGCACATCAAGAAAGAATGCCCCAAATATACAGCTTGGCTAAAGAAGAAATGTAATCTTATCTCCTTAGTTTGTTATGAATCTAATATGGTTGATGTTTCTCATAACATCTGGTGGATTAACTCTGGCTCTACAATTCATATTACCAATAACATGCAAGGTTTGCTCGACCAAACAAAACCAACAAAGGCTAAATGCTTTATCTATTCTGGAAACAAGATAAGCTCGTATGTGGAATCAGTTGGGATCTTTAGACTTGTCTTAAATTCTAGTTTTGTCTTGGACCTTGATAGAACCTTTTATATTCCATCCTTTTCTAAGAACCTTATCTCAGTTTCTAGACTTGTCCCTATGGTTTTAGTTTTAACTTTATTGGTTCTGTTTCTGAACTTAGTTTGATTAAAGACTCAGTTGTGGTTGGTACTGGAACCCTTGTTGATGGTCTATATAGACTTAATTTAGAATCTACTTTGGATTGCACCCTTTTAACCTTGCATTGGAATGTTGGTATTAAGCGTGGCATTATAAATGAGAATTCCTCCAAGCTTTGGCACAGGAGATTAGGACACATCTCCATAGAGAGAATCAGAAGATTAATAAATGATGGAGTCCTTGAGACTCATGATTTTTCTGATTTTGGTATTTGTGTGGACTGCATAAAGTAAATACAGACCAACAAAACCAAGAAAGGTGTCAGGCAGAGTTCAGAAACAATAGAAATCATATAAACTGACATATGTGGACTGTTTCCAACTCCATGTTTGAATGGTCAAAGATACTTCATCTCATTTATAAATGATCGTACACGATTTATGTATCTCTATATGCTATTAGAGAAAAGTGAGGCATCAGATGCCTTCAAAACTTTTAAAGCAAAAGTAGAGAAACAGAAAGAAAAAGTTATTAAAATCGTACGATTAGATAGAGGTGGAGAGTACATGACAGAGACCAGGTCCATTTGCGGTTTTTCTTAAGGAATAAGGTATTGTTGCACAATACACAATGTCAGGTTCACCACAACAAAATGGTGTAACCGAAAGAAGGAATCGTACGCTTATGGACATGGTGAGGAGTATAATTAGTAACTCCTCTCTCCTATTATTTCTATGGATTGAGGCCTTAAAAACCGTTGTGAACATCCTAAATAGAGTTCCCACCAAGGCAGTTCATAAAACTCCTTTCGAGTTATAGAAAGGTTGGAAACCAAGTTTAGGTAATGTACACATATGTGATTGTCAAGTTGAAGTCAGGGTGTATAATCCAAAAGAGAAAAGGTTGGACTTAAAAACAGTTAGTGGCTACTTCATTGGCTATGCAGATAGGTCCAATGGATTCAAGTTCTATTGTCCTTCCCATATGCCTAATATTATTGAAGCAAGAAATGCTAAATTTCTTGAGGGAGTGAGCAACCTCGAAGCTTAAATTTTGAGGAAATACAGGTTCCGGTTACCCCACCTGTAAATATGGATTTATTAACTGCACTTCAAGACAATCCACCACAGGATGTCATTATGGAAGAACAGTTAAATCAGAATATGCCACCCCCAAGAGGACCAAGTTGTCATTGAACCTATTGTTCAAATACCACCAAATGTAGATGAACAAATAGGATTAAGAAAATCCTCAAGAATAAAGAAATCTGCAATCTCTTCTGATTATGTTGTGTACCTATAAGAGTCAGACCATGACATTGGAATTAAGGAAGATCCAATCTCGTTTTCACTAGTCATGAGTGGAAAAAAAATTCCAACTTATGGTATGATGCCATGTTAGATGAGTTAGATTCAATGGCTAAAAATCATGTATGAGACTTGGTTGACTTGCTTGAAGGAGCAAAAATCATTGGCTGTAATGGGTCTATAAAACCAAAAGGGACTCAATAGGCAATATAGAACGCTATAAAGCCCGACTTGTAGCCAAATGATTCACTCAAAAAGAATGTATTGATTACCATAAGACCTTCTCTCTAGTTTCTAAGAAGGACTCATTTAGGATAATCATGGCATTAGTAGCTCATTTTGATTTAGAGCTACACCAGATGAATGTGAAGACGGCTTTCCTTAATAGAGATTTAAAGGAAGAGGTATACATGAGTCAGCCTGAAGGATTTTCCTCAACTAAAGAAAGTCACTTGGTTTGCAGACTTAAGAAATCCACATATGGACTAAAACAGGCTTCAGGTCAATGGTATTTCAAATTTCATGACGTCATTTCTTCATTCGGTTTTACAGAGAATGTCGTCGATCAATGTATATACCTTAAGATTAGTGGGAGCAAATTCATTTTCTTAGTCCTTTATGTAGATGATATTATGCTTGCTAGTAGTGATTTGGTTTTGTTACATGAGGTAAAACAGTATCTAACACAGAACTTTGATACGAAGGATATGGGTGAAGCATCTTTTGTCATTGGCATAGAGATTCACAGAGACAAATCCCGAGGGATACTTGGATTGTCTCAAAAAGCCTACATTAACAAAGTTCTAAGAAGAGTGCTCATTTTAAGAAGAAGAATAAGGAGTCAACTAGTCAAGTTGATAATAAGGACAAATGCTTCTTCTGCAAGAAGAAATGGCACATCAAGAAAGAATGCCCCAAATATAAAGTTTGGCTCGAGAAGAAAGGTAATTTCATCTCCTTAGTGTGTTATGAATTTAATATGGTTGATGTTTCTCATAACGTCTAGTGGATTGACTCTGACTCTACAATTTATATTACCAATATCATGCAGGGTTTGCTTGACCAAAGGAAACCAACAAAGGTTGAATGCTTTATATATTCCGGAAACAAGATAAGTTTGTATGTGGAATCAGTTTAGATCTTTAGACTTATCTTAAAATCCGGTTTTGGCTTAGAACTTGAAAGAACCTTTTATATTCCATCATTTTCTAAGAACCTTATTTTCATGAGTTAATTGGTAATATGAATTATAGAGCCAGAGTTAATCCACCAGGCGTTATGAGAAACATCAACCATATTAGATTTATAACACACTAAGAAGATGAGATTACCTTTCTCGAGCCAAGCTTTATATTTGGGGTATTCTTTCTTGATGTGCCATTTCTTTTTGCAGAAGAAGCATTTGTCCTTATTATCAACTTGACTAGTTAACTCCTTATTCATCTTCTTAAAATGAGCACGTTTCCCCTTTCTTGTGTGAACACCCCATTTTACACTCCTGAAACCCTTTTTTCTTTTTAATTTTAATATTAATATTATTTTATTTTTTATTTATTTTGCAAGAGTGAAGGAGTTTGGTGAGAGAGAAAGAGAGAGAGAGAAAGTCCCCATTTTGTTGCCTAATCCATAAACCCACTACCCATATCTTAAAACCCATCCACCAAAGCCTTAAGCGTTCACACAATCCTAAGCCTATTCAACCTATTCAAATGATTAAAGCCCAAAGTTTAAAATCCATTATTCAAGCTAAGCCCATAATACATCCAAACCCATTTACTCACAACATAAGACCAAGCCCATTTGTGTTGCCTATATAAATCAAAGAGATGGGTTAGAAATTAAAAAAATCTCATTCAAGAGCTGCCCCTTTTCTCCCACTTCTCTCCCTCTGCTTAATCTTCTCCAGCGAGGCCAGCACCACCACGACACCAAAGTAGTAATCCATGGTCGGTAGCAGCTCCCGATCCTTCTCACGAGGTAAATCTCATTTCCCTTTCTTAGTTCATCTTCTTTATTTTCTCTCATATTTTGCTCGATTGCTCTCATTTCTCATCCATTCTAATAATCTGGTTCAGTTTAGAGATAACCTCTGCTCAGAGCTACACTTTGTCTCCTGCCAACTCTACCACCACCTCTGGTCATCTTCTCCGCCAGTGATAACAGTCAACTCAAATTGTTCATACCAGATCTGATCTGGGTGTATCACACCTCCGGTTATCGTCTCCAGGAAGCCACCACACCTCAGATCTTCATTTCTCCGGCAAGCCTCAACTCTATGGCAGTAGCTCACCGATTTCTCAGCAGTAGAAGAGAGATAACACTCTACCACCGCACCAGAGTATCCATCACCATCATTTCATCTTCAACCATCATTCGTAACTATCTATAGCCCAACCTCCACTTCCGGCCAGCTAGATCACCTCTGGTTCATACCAGATTTGATCAGCATTCGAGCTCCACCAGCTCCATGAGGTATTACCCAGTCAATCCATCTCATTCCTTCTCTCTTGGTCCAGCTCTCTTCTTCTAGATTTAGATCTAGATCTAGACCTCTCTCTCTCTCTCTCTCTCTCTCTGCGTTTTTTCCAATTTTTGCTATTCTAAATTTGTATCTAACCATTGTTTTTATATAAATTGTATTTATTTATTTTTCTTTGGTGTTCACTTGTACAGGAGCAAGTAGATCCATATTTCTATCCTTATTCGACCGGACCAATGATCCTTTTTCCTTTTAAATTCTGTATATATATTGTGAGACAGATTTTCTTTTTCTTCTCCACCCGGAGCAGCAGCCTTACCTTCTATTCCTTCACGCTCAACTGCGGACAAGTATGATCTCTGTCTCCTATTATTTCTTTCATGGCCTGTTTATATGGTGTGTATGTATTAAATATGTGGTTGAGTTTAATCTTTAAGCAAGGGGACTAGCTGATCCTTAATTTTTTGCAGCCTGGTTTTGTCCAAGACCAGAGATCTCATGCATATCTCGAGTCTGGTTGTGCTAAAAAACAGGGCTGCAGTGTTCAGATTCCCCTTTCTTTCCTGGTTTTGATGAGGTTATTGGAAAAGGGTTTGGAAAGGGGATTTCTGTTCAACTTCTAAGTTGTGAGGGTTTGTGGCTGTAGTCACTTGAGCTAGAAGCTTTTTCTAGGTGGTTTTCATTTAGGTTGTTGTGAGGACAGCACCTTTCAGTCACCTTAGACCCTTTGGATCCCATTCGATCTAGCCCCAAATCCGCTATTGAACTAGAGCAAGTCGACTAGAATTAATGGTCGGTTAACTTTAGTCCAATAGTTGGTTTAGGCCCCGCGCACGGTCCCACCCTACTTCTTGTCTCATTTAGTTAACTTAATTAATTAGACTCGTTGCCCTCCGCAGGCCCGTTAGCTTTTCTGTTTTTGCCCACCCCTGGGCATCTAGGATAGTCTTTAATCATAGTTAGATTTGCCACATCACCTAGATTAGTTCCTCCGAAATGAGGTTAAACTATTATTTAAAAAAATACAAAAACATGATAAAAGAAAACAAAAAAACCAAAAAAAATAAAATCAATCTCTCAACCAATAAAAGGTACATTCTACCTTTCTTTGCTCCAATGGGCTTAATAAAAACTAAAAAATACCAAAAACAAAGAGAAAATTGAAATGCATGATAAAATCAATCTGCCCACCTCAATCAATCAAGCCGTACTATAGTACATCATTCCGATCACAACCCCGAACTACTATTGGGTCTGATTCCGCCTAACCGGATAAGTAGGCAACCCAAGCCAGGGTTCGACCCCAACTTAAGATAGAATTTTTACCCCACTTTAAGCTTGATTGTGCTTAATTAGTAAATTAATAATTACTTTGGAAATATTTAGTGATTTTGGATGTTTGGCTTAGACTTAATGAGTAGGTAACCATCCTAGGATGGGGGTCCCGAGGTGCCTAACCCCTTTCCTGGAACTTAAATGGATCTCTTACCTAGATCTCATGGACTGTAGGCCTCTTATCACTGGTCTAATTTGGGATCCTACTTCCCGTGTCAAAAAGTAGGTGGCAACTCTTTTCCTTTTATGTCATTTGAGTGAGTTTAGCGTCGTTCCTTTACTCTCGGGCCCGACGCCCATGGTTTAAAATATCGATACATATCGACCGATACGGGCTGATACATATCCCTTTTGGAGCTACCCGATACATTGGTACGCTGGAAAAAAAGTTTCCCTGTATCAGACCGATACAGGCTTGATATGGGGGATTTTTCAATAATTTTTTTTCTTTCCTTCAATTTACTCTAGGATCCACAACACAGACTTGATATGCACAACTTATTTATATAAATTATTATTTAAGTAAATGATTTTATATTAATATTATTTTCATTTACTTAAGATATTAATATCCAAATAAGGTTATCCCCCATTTGAATTCAATAAGAATTATCTTGATTCAAATTCATGAATAATAAAAAGTCAACTTTCAATTCAAGAACAAAACCCTCTTTTTAGCACCTTTTAGGGACTTTGTTAAAATTTCAACTTTCAAATGATAAGGTATTTCTCAAATATCAAAATTTCATTAACTTTATTATATCAAAACCCAAAAGTTTGGTAAAAAAAAGTTTCATATTTTAGTCTTAAAAAATATTTTTATCTACTGGTTCAAAAAGTCAACTAAGTGTAACAATTCAACATAAAAAGACTTACATTAAGCTTAAAATTTATGGTTGTAATTCAATATATTCTTATTTAACTCATTGAATGTAAGGTTTTAATATCTAAATTTTTTTTGATATACTTAGCTAAGTGACTATGGTTTGTATTTTCATGTCTTCTTATCAGCACAGCATGCACACCTTTTTTAAGTTATAAAATTTTCAACTCTCATATGTATGGTTATAAACATAATTGTAGACCTTCATTTAGTTTGTTAATATCTTATGTTTGCATTAAAATAAATTTTATGCAAGGTATCCAAATATTTCTTAGCGTATCCTGATTTTTTCCATCGTATCCATCCGATACGATCTGATACGTCGATACGTATCTTGTTTTGGACTTACCGATACAGCAACCGATACCGATATTTTGAACCATGCCGACGCCAACATTTAGCGCCGAGAGGGAGGAAAGGCGGTGAATTTCCGTGCTCACATCTTGCATATCCATTTTCATGAGTTGAAGCATGTATTCTTTTGTATCTTGCAGATAGTGTATCACTTTCTTTGCAGCCTCCAGTGATCCATGCCTGGATTACTTTGATATCTGCCTAACATTCCAACTGCAAATCAGATGTCTGGTCTTGTACAGACCTGAGCATACATCAGACTCCTTACTACGGATGCATAAGGAATGGTTTTCATCTGTTCCCACTCTATGTCAGTTCTTGGACTTTGGTTGAGACTGAATTTATCACCCTTAATAATAGGTGTCACACTAGGTGAATAGTCATTCATCCGAAATCTTTAACTTAGTGCTGATTTTCTCAATAAGGTTCTTTCAAGGTCTAAGAAAAAAAACGGATTTTAAGACAAGACTAAAGATCCCAACTGATTCCACATATGAGCTTATCTTGTTTCCGGAATAGATAAAGCATTCAGCCTTTGTTTGTTTCCTTTGGTCGAGCAAACCTTGCATGGTATTGGTAATATGAATTGTAGAGCCAGAGTCGATCCACCAAGCATTATGAGAAACATCAACCATAGTAGATTCATAACACACTAAGGAGATGAGATTACCTTTCTTTTCGAGCCAAGCTTTATATTTGGATCATTTGCTTTTATATTGTCCTTTTGCTTTTGATGTTTGGGGTTGTTTACTTTATCGAGTTGGTATGTGAATATGTGATGGGTCTTTCCACCTTTCATTCTAAACTTCTTATCTTGTTGGTCTTCGAAGGGTTTGGAGTTGTCCCAGAAACTCATTTGGTCATTTCTTCTCGAGGCCATTTCTTAGGCCATTTGGAAAGAAAGGAAGAAGAGGCTATTTGAGGATATGCTTCCAGCTCCTCGGTGCAATTGTGCTTAAGGATTAAGCATCTACTTCTCTCTTGGTATTCTAACCTTAAGGAGGGGGAGGAGTCAATTGACCTGCTTTGTAGCTTTTAAGGAAATACGGTGTAAAGGGGTATTCATGGGGTAAGGTGATTATAAGTCTTTTTGTATCGCCTTTGATATGCTTTATACCTTTACCTATTATGCTTTCTTCTTTTTCTCTTGTTTCTCACTTGACTTTACTCTCTTGTAAACTCTCTCTTGTTGTTTTGTATGTATTTGTATGACTTAGATTACCGATGAAGAAAAAAATACGAATAGGGGTGAGGCAATAGTTAAGATTGATGGTTAAGACAAACCCCCACGTGACAAATTCCAATATCTCGGCTCAGTTATTCGTAAGGATAAAAATATCGAGGATGATGTTGCCAATAGAGACAGAGTAAGCGTTGGGTGGCAAAAGTGAAAATGTGCTTCTAAAGTGTCATGTGGAGAATGCATTTTGATTGAACTAAAAGGAAAAACCATAGTTGCAGGAAGCTATGTATAGGGTGGGAAGCTCGTTTTCCAGGAAACTCGTTTCCCAAACTCGCTTCCATGACGTCCCATTTAATAGTCAAAAGGAGTATATGTGAATTGATGGGATAGACCACAGTCTATAGCCTAAGATGTAAATTCTAAGCAAGTATCGTCGGTTTGGATCCTAAGGCACCTACTTTTCCAAGAAAATTTCATGTAAGAAAATATCAAAGATATAGGTACCCATAATAACATAGAGAATAACTATCAACAGGAGCTCTGGTTGAACATACAACAGGAGCAACCCATAAATTGCCTTGCGAAGGGGTATTTATGGAAAATATGTATTGTTAAAAAATACCCATTCCTTATGTTCATAATTACCAAACTACCACATCCCAAAGCAATTTATGGGTTGCTTCAATTGACTGTTCAACCGGAGCTCCTATTCATAGTTAATTTTAATAACATAATGGGAATGAAGAGCCTATATCTCATTTCTCGCTTCCCTTTCCTAAGGCTTTTTTTTAGCCTCGCTTCGCACTTCTCGCTTTTGCTTTGCTTCTCATTTTCACTTCTCACTCTGATAACTATGGGAAAAGCATAGCAATAAAATCTGCTATGCTTTCTAGAGTTCAATATTAGATAACTAACAAGCAACATATTAATAGAATGAATGTATATGAGATGAGGACGATGAGATAGAAGAGTGATAAAATTAAGAGAAAAAAAACAGAAATAAGAGCATTTGACATAATTTGGGAGTGTCCAAGATACGAGTGTTAGAGTCCAACTAGAATAAGAGGTGTCAAATTTAGCAAACCCCAAAAAATAAGATTTGAGGGCACGAATAATATTTTAAATTCGTTTTTAAAATTAAACACTAAAAAAAATCATGAAAGTGTGAATTAATGTAAACAACACTATAATTAAATATATTGTATTCAAAAGTCAAATAGAAGATACAAAGTTTTTAACAAATAACAATAATAATTAATCTAGTAGATGATTAGTCTGTCAAGTACTAAACAAGCAATTTTTACGGCTATAAAGGAAACAAATTAAACATAAAGGCATGAATTATGGACGGAATATTAATAGCGAATGAATGCATGGAAGAGAAGAATAGAAGGAATTCCTTGAGTCTCTTACTAGTCATGGATTCTCTAATCCCCCAACCCCAAGGGGCATTAATGAAAGGAAGATAGATTTTGGACGGAATATTAATAGCGAATGAATGCATGGAAAAGAGGAATAGAAAGAATTCTCCGGGTTCATCTGCAAAAAGACAGGAAAAAAGCCTATGGTCATGTCAATTGGGACTTTTTGGAGCAAATTATGGGGAAAATGGAATTTGGAATTCAATGGCGTCGGTAGATTAGGTATTGAATTTCCTCTTTCTCTTTTCCATTTTGAACAATGGATGCCCAACAGGTTACTTCAATAGTTCTAGGTGCTTAAGACATGGCGATCCTCTATCGTCGTTTCTATTTCTCATAGTAACGGAAGCCCTAACTCCTAAGTAGACTGTTTGTGGGAATAGAAGGGTCGGTGATAGAAGGTTTCCCCATTGGATCTAGTTCTCTGGTAATCCCCCACCTCCAGTTTGCAGATGATACTTTAGTGTTTTGCAATCCATCATGTAGGCAATTGACATATCTTTGAGGTTTATTATGATGCTTTGAAGCGGTATCAAGGCTTTGGATAAACCTTAGTAAGAGCGTAATTTTTTGGTTGGGGAGGAGAAGTCCCAAACCTGGTGGAACTGGCTTCAATTCTGGGATGTAGGGCAGTGACTCTACCCTCTTCCTATCTAGGCATGCCACTAGGGGATGGATACAAATCCAAAGAGGCTTAGAACCTAGTCGTTGAAAGATTTTCTAAGAAATTAGAAGGGTGGAAGTCGCTATAGCTAAGAAATTAGAAGGGCTTCCTCTTGTTGGGAGCCTATGGAGGTGCGAGGTCCTTATGGGTTAGGTCTTTGGAAAGGTATTATGGTGGTGGCTCAGTTGATCATCCTTTCATCAAGTTCAAAGTGGGTAGCAGTGAGGAGGTTAGATTTTGGAAGTGTCTGTAGTGTGGGCCAGACAAAAATAGTAACAAGTTTGGCAATTTGTCCATGTTGGTGGTTGATAAGGAGGGACGAGTATCTCAATGTTATGAAATCTGCAATAAAGCAGTGGTTTGGTGCCCTAGTTTTAGGTGCAATCTAAACGATTGGGAGATTGAGGATCTTATCTAATTTTTCAATGGCTACAAGTGTTCCCCCCAGATTAGGGATTCTATGGTTTGGTTTAGAGGCAACCATGGTCGATTCTCAGTCAGATCTCTTCTATAGTCTTTCAGTTTGGTCTCAGCTCCTCCATTTCCTTATCAGACTGTGTGGATCCCTGATGTTCCGTCTAAGGTATCGTTTTTCCTCTGGACTGCAGTGCTCGATAAGATCCTTACTGGGAATAACCTGAAAAGGAGAGTGTGGAGTTTGTCAAATCGTTGTTATTTGTGCCTCTGAGCGGGAGAAATTATGAATCAATTGCTCTTACACTGCCCGATTGCTTTTGAGATTTGGGCCTTTTTCTTATCTCTATTGGGAGTCGATTGGGCTTTCCCCTTTCCCTTCCAAATTTTTTTATCGTGCTGGCAGAGGTCGTGTTTTAACAATGATCGAGGTTTGATTGCGCAATGTTGACCAGGGGCAATTTCTTGGGTTATTTAGAAGGAGAGGAATTTGAGAGTGTTTGAAAACACTTCCTCCTCTTCTCATCTGCTATGTTCTAGGATTCGCTCTCTAATCCTTGAGTGGTGTTCAGTTCGCCACGACACCAGGATCTTGTGTGAGCTTCTTGGGTGTTATCAACCTTGCATTAGTTCTATTTTCGTACCTATGTTGCTCTTGCCTTATTTTTGGGTTTTGTAGGCTTTCCCTCTGTGCGTTTACTTCTCTGTAAACTTCTATTTGTATTGTCTGCTTTTTTCTTCTATATATATATATATATATATTGGCTCTTACCAATAAAAAAATATCACCTAGTGAAATGGAAAACTGTGATTTTCCCTTTCAAGTTAGGGGTCTAAATATGCAACCTTTGGTGGAACCGTGGAAGTAAATCAGGCTTTGTTAGGCAAATGACTATGGAGGCTTGGAGAAGAAAAGGAAAGCCTATGGAGGAAGGTAATAGTGGCACAGCATGGGAAAAAGTTAGTTTGGGAGTTTAAGTTAGTGAGAGGTCTTTATGGGGTTGGATTGTGGAAAGTCATCATGAATATCTTCGTCTACTTCTAAAAACATATTCGTTTGAGTGGGAAATGGTCATGGGGTAAAATTTTGGGAAGATATTTGGTGTGGAGAGACATCTCTCAAGAATGAGTTCAGGAACCTTTTCTCCATTGCTCCGGATATTCGTTTTAGTGAGGTCTCACACCCGTTCATTGTCAAATTGAACTCACGGCATAAGGATGTTCGCATGTGGTCAATGAACAACAAAGGGCAATTTACAATGAGATCTTTCTTTCAAACATTGCGGGTCTACCTAGTTTGCTCTTTCCATATCAGGTTGTGTGGAATCTCGGAATTCCATCTAAAGTATCATTTTTCCTCTGGTTGGCATCATTGGATAAGATACTCACATGCGATCATTTGAAAAGTAGAGGGTGGAGTATGGCAAACCATTGTTTTATGTGCCTCAAGGCAGAGGAGTCGGTAGACCATCTTTTGATACATTGTCCTTATGCCTCTGCTATTTGGGGGCTATTTCTTCTTAGATTGGGGATTGAATGGATCTTTTTCAGTTCCCTTCGGAATTCTTTATCAGGGTGGTTGTTGATTCCTACGAGTTCAGTGTCGGTAGTGTGGACTTTGTTACCAGGAGCTTTAGGTTGGTCCCTATAGAAGATTAGAAATATCAGAGTATTTTATCGCATCGCATTGCATCATTTGATAAGTGTGTTTATTAGAGATCTCAAAAGTTGCTCGTAGATTGGTGCTCAATTAAAAAGAATATTGAGAAGGAGGGATTGGTTGATATGTTGTAGTAGTGCTTCACTTCTTTTTACCTCCGTGATAGTAGCATGTGCTTGTAGCTATTGTTTTGTTTTTTCCTTATTTTGTTCATATTTTGTGAAAACCTTGTTTTGTTCGCGCTCTTTGAGTTTTGATATATATGGTGTTAGTCTAAAACAATCCTCAAGAAAAAAAAGACTCGAGACCCGCTTTTGAAGTGTAGTACTGCAGTACTAAAACAAAACATCTCCTCACTGATTCAAATGCACGAGCACAATCAATAATGTGTTCTCAACATTTGGTTTTCAACTCAGTATGGCATCCATCCAAATCAAATGACCCAACAGTATAAAATGGAATGGAAATGAAGCCACCTTTGAATTGGCCACACGAAGTATCATCCACTTCAGCTTAAACATCTGCGAACCCTCGGAATGAATCAAGAACCAAAAAGTGAATTGACTCGATACTTTTTAGAACAGAGTACTTGAGCCTTTTGTAAGACAAATAGTGCTCACGGCCTCGATTTGATGAAGGCCGTTGTTGTCGTTCAGTGTAGAGAGCTGAACTCACAACATCAGAAGTAGGAAGTAGGTTGGAACTGCTGAACTCGTTGCTCATAGATGAGGAGACAAGATTTTAACTCCGTGAAGGTCATGGGCTTGATGAGGTTAGAGATGGTGGTGATGAAAGACTCATATTCATAAGGAAGTCCACCAAGGGCGTGCATCACAAGGTCCCTATCAGCAGTATTACAAATCTCGTTCTCAGGTTTTTATCGGCCGAAGTTTTTCTCGGGAGATTTTCAAATATGAATTTTGTTCGGGTATTTCTCGCCTAAATCTCAACAATGATTAAAAAAATACATTGAAATTACATAAAATAGTAATAAATATGACCAAGTTATAAATCCATAAAATCAACAACATTGTGTATTTCTCATGATATTTTTAAAATCTCGGTTAAATCTCAGCTAAATCTCGCGATATGTATGGGATAAAAAGAGAAAATTATATTTCTATTGAGATTTTTAAAATCTCGTGATAAAACCAAAGTTCTAAACTTTCTCGGTTTTTCTCTGGAGAAATTGGGTATTTCTCGAGAGACTTGTAACAGTGCTTGTCAGAAATTGAATCTTGGACATCGCTAGAAAATCAGCAATTTGTTTAAACTTATTTAGAAACTTGATCATGGTTGAGGTTCCTTTGCAAAGAGTCTGCAGTTGCAGGCGCAGTTGCATCATTCGGACTTGCGATTGCCGATTGTTAAGTGAAAGTAGTTGAGAGGAGATTCCATACATCGTGAGAGGTAGAGAGGCCAATGGTTTGAGCAAGAATGCTCTCTGTAAGTGTACTATTTATGCAACTGATGACGAACTGATCTGAATGACGCCAAAGAAGATATGTTGGATTGGGTTCATCATCAAGGAGAGAGGGAGGCGTTGGATATGTCCCATCAATGTACCTGAAGAGATCTTGAGAGACAAGGACCGGGAGTATCAGATTCTTCCAAAGGAGGTAATTCATCCCATCAAGTTTGATGGAGTGGGGCTGAACTGGCTTTGAGGTGCTAAAAGAGGGAGAAGAAAATATCAGATTGGGAGGCCATAGTTTGAGAGGGGGATAAAAGGAGAGATAAGGAAAGCCCGGTAGAAGGAACCTGGTTAAGCTCTCGATACCATGTGAAAGGAAGAAGGTAAGGCAAGGAAGAAGTGATCCTTAACGGAATCACTCAATTGAATATATATTACTAATCACTTCCTCTTTGAGTTGCTATACAAGTTGTACACAATATTGAGTTTCCAATATTACAATATTCTTTCTATTGAGAAGAACCTTCTTGTTTACTCATGAAAATAATTATGCCTTTGTTTTTTTATCCTTGGGGGTATTGTGTTAAGGATCTTCGTACGGGGTGAACGCTACTTGAAGGGATGAATAAAGGCAACTTATATCCTATACCGTTGATGCGTCGAGCTGCTACAACGGCATTCTTGGCTCACACCCCTTCTTTGGCAACTTGGCATAATCATCTTGGTCATCAATCTACCAAGATTTTTCAGTCTCTTTCTGCTAATAAGTGTCTAGACATTTACTTCTAATAAAAATTATTTTTGTTCAATGTGCAAACTTTATAAGAGTTCACATTTGCCTCTCTCTCATGTTGAACACAATGCACCTTTCCCATTGTATCTTGTGCATAGTGATGTGTGGGGACCATTTCTAATCCCTTTCGTAAGTGGATTCCGCTATTATATTATCTTTGTTGATGATCATACCCGATACACATAGATCTATCATATGCGAAATAAATCAGAAAATAGTGCTTTGTTTTGATCGGTTTCATAGAATGGCAGAAAACTTATTCTCTCGCAAAATCAAATACTTTCAAAGTGATGGGGGAGGGGAATTTATAGGACTTGTTTTCACTTCCATGCTCACTAACATTGGCATCATAACTCATTGGTCTTGCCCAAATACTCCAGAGTCTAGAGCAAAATGGCATTGTCAAGCACAAACATCTCCATATTGTCGAGAGTCGCAACACTCTCCTTGGCCACAGTAGCCTGCCCAAGCAATTTTGGGTTGAAGCCTTCAGAACTGCGGTTCATCTCATTAAACGCTCACCCACTCGGACTCTACAAGACCGGTCCCCTTTTCAGGTTCTCTTCGGGTCCATACCTGATTATAAAGCTCTTCGCACATTTGTATGTGAATGTTATCCGCTTCTTGGGCCGACTAGACAAGACAAGCTCAGCCCAAAATCCCAACACTGTGTTTTCATCGTTTACAGCTCCTTGCATAAGGGATATAGATGCATGGACCCTCCTACTGGTCGTGTATTTATTTCCCGCCATGTAACCTTTAACGGAGTGTCTTTCCCCTATCCTTCTTTGTGCAAGTTTGTGCCCTCAATGACATCAATTTCAGCCACTTTCTCTAGTGTTCTTGGCTCTATCTATCACAAGAATCGGTCCTTATTCATGGCTGCTCATACACATGATGTTGTCCATGATCTGCTCAACCTGCTATGCTACACCTGAGGGATCCTCCTCTCACATCAGATTTGATACTGTTTTACCGTCACATGTTGCTACCCCATTAACCCAGGATGCTGCCCATGGATCCTCCCTTGGCTCACGTCTTCCAGATGCACCTACACATGCAGTTTTGAATGATTCCACCCATATTGAATCATTAAACTCCCTACCAGCTGCTGCATCACCTATTAGCTCAAGTGCCAACATCACCAATTCCACTCCAAACATGTCTCCATCTGTTGGACTGATGCAATCTGTGCCGGCCCGCAATGGAACACCCATTGACCTCTTTGTTGATTTGTCACTTCCACCCAACACTTTGGATAAAGCCCCGGTTGTGCATTCTACCAGTTCTTGACATCACATGACCACTCGCCTTCATGATGGCACTCTCAGACAAAGTCTGGGCTGCAACTCGGTATCCGATTCCCATGGCACTATTATCACACATCTCTAACGGTCCCATTGAACCATCGTACTTCAGCAAAGCCATCAAGCTTCCTAAATAGCGTGCTGCCATGGTTGATGAACTGAATGCTCTATTGAAAAATAAGACAAGGTCTATTGTTCCCCTCATGCCAACACGAACATTGTTGGATGTAAGTGGGTCTATCACGTTAAACATCGTGCTGATAGTTCTATTGAGTGCTACAAAGCACATCTGGTTGCAAAAGGTTTCAATCAACAGCCTGGGATTGATTACACTGATACCTTCGGCCCGTTTGTCAAATCCAGGACGATTCGCATTGTCATTTCAATGGCCGTCACAAACAACTGAGTTGTTCACCAATTGGATGTTCGAAATTCCTTCCTCCATGGAAATCTTCAGGAGGAAGTCTACAAGATGAAACCCCAAGGCTTTATGGATCGAGACTTTCCACACCACGTTTGTTGCCTGCATAAAGCTCTTTATAGCCTCAAGCAGGCCCCTCGAGCATGGTTCAATCATTTTAGTAGCTTTCTCTTGGAAAATGGATTTTGTTGCAGCAAAGCAGGTACATCAATGTTTGTTCTTCATATTTCTTAGGGCTCTTTAATTCTTCTTCTATATGTTGATGACATCCTCTTAGCCGGTACGACAGAATCATTT
Organism: Tetracentron sinense; assembly: GCA_015143295.1. Classification (NCBI taxonomy): domain Eukaryota; kingdom Viridiplantae; phylum Streptophyta; class Magnoliopsida; order Trochodendrales; family Trochodendraceae; genus Tetracentron; species Tetracentron sinense. The sequence continues at coordinate 24,751,642 of CM026572.1, read as the reverse complement.
GTGCAATCTTTTATCTCCATTCTCTCCAAAGAATTTGACATGAAGGACTTGGAGATATTCACTTCTTTCTTGGCATGGAGGTCACCCGTACATAATCCAAGCTCTCCATCACACAAGCAAAATATGTTCTAAATCTCCTTGATGAACATGATATGACCTGCATCAAACCATGCACCACACCAGTTGCTTCTCGATCGAAACTCTCCATGCATGACGGTGATCCACTTCCTGATCCTACAAACTATCGGCGCTTAGTTGAGGCTCTACAATACTTAAAACTTACGCGTCCAAATATCACATATGCAACCAATCAAGCCTGCCAGTTTATGCATCGGCCAACAAGGCAACAACCACACATCTTGTAGCTGCAAAACGAATCCTATGTTATTTAAAGGGTACCATCACACATGGTATATCCTTTTGTCGGGCTACCTCTCTTCCTCTCATTACCTATTCGAATCCTTATTGGGCAGGTGAGCCTGATGATCAGCGTTCGATCACAAGCTACTACATTTATCTTGGACCCAATCTTATTTCCTGGGGGAGCAAGAAGCAACCGACGGTCTCTAGATCTAGCGCTGAAGCAGAATATCAAGCTCTAGCCACCACTACTGCTAATATGGTATGGATTCGGCATATTCTTCGTGATATCGGGGTCTCTGTTTCCACCCCGACACAAATCATGTGTGTGATAATATCAGTGCCACTTATATGACTTCCAATCCTATTCTCTATGCTCGCACGAAACACATAGGGATTGACGATCATTTTGTTCGAGAAATGGTAGTCCGGGGCGATCTTCAAATTCATTTTGTCTCAACCGTTGATCAAACAGCTAGAATTCTTACAAAATCTCTTTTGGGTCCCCATTTTGAATTGTTGTGGTCAAAGTTAATGCCTCCACCACCATCAACCTGTGGGGGAGTATTGAATCATCATACGAATCACACCACCTCGTGCCAAAGATCTTGACAACCAATCTAATAGATTGAGATCTCTTCTCAATAGAATGAATATTGTAATATTGGAAACCCAATATTGTGAACTTATATAGCAACTCAAAGAGGAAGTGATGAGTAATATATACTCAATTGGGTGGTTTCGTTAAGGATCACTTCTTCTATTTCAAAAGCTTACCTCACCTTCTTCCCTTCACAACTTGAGCCTTCTGTAAGACTAATAGTGCTCACGGATTGGAACTGGATAATGGAAACTAAACTTGGATGTGACATAGACCTTATGTTGTGGAATGGATATTAAACTTACAATGTGTGACGCCCCGAACCCACGCCTAGGGAATCAAGTTCCAAGACACATGCTCGTTCGTCATAACCACGCATGTGGAAGACTTTACCCACAAAAATGCGGGAATTTTTCAACTTTTCTTATGAGCTTACATAAGCAATAGCAACTGGTCATCAAAATAACCCATCATAACCAAATGTGTTATCTCACTGGTTATAATTGCTCTTACTTTTGATGTCACAACTGCGCCAGAACACTTTTCAAACTCTATCAAGCTACCCGCTTTAGAATCTGAAAACATGAAATGAGAGGAGTGAACCATAGAACCCAGCAAAATTCACAATCCATCTAGGCTATTTTCCACCTAGTAACAATCATCAATAACGTTATAGTATTGCAATACAATTCTCATATTATAATAATATATAATATTGTAATCCGCGACCCGAGGTCACTCAGGGCTATTTCACCCTATTCAAGGTTCCCAACCTCTATTTTCCAAGTTCATCCGATCATCATCTACAACACTAGGTTACCGTTCCAGATAACTGCTCACACTCTATCCTTGAGTCCGCAGACTCAATATCCAATTTAGAGTTCGTAGACTCGTTATCCATTTCCAAATCCGTTACCATCAACTCTATTACCATGACGTCTCATACCCCCATAATAACTATCGAGATCAACCAGGCTTACACCCAATGAAATCAAACCTTGAGTCCTTAGACTCCGCACAACCTTAAGTTCATAGACTCAATACATAATCCGGGCCTTCACCCGCTAGAACCAATACAAATCATCTGATCTCAGTCACGGTGGGGAACTCTAGCCTCACGGCATTTCTATCAGACAACACAACCATCTGACTCAACCACGGTGGGGAATTCTATCCTCACGGCATATCTATCAGATCACAGACAACGCAACCATTTGACTCAGTCACGATGGAGAATTCTATCCTCACGGCATATCTATCAGATATCAGACAACACAACTATTTGACTCAGCCACGGTAGGGAATTTTATCCTCACGGCATATCTATCAAATAACACAACTATTTGACTTAGCCACGGTACGGACATCAAATCTATCATAGGCATCACAACCTACTGACTGAGCCTCGGTACAGCATATTTATCAAATGACACAACCATCTAACTCAGCCACAGTACAGACGACATATCTATCAGAGGCATCACAACCTACTGACTCAACCTCGATACGGTATATCTATCAGATAATACAACCATTTGACTCAGCCACGGTGGAGAATTCTATTCTCACGGCATATCTATCAGATAGGACAACCATCTGACTCAACCACGGTAGGGAATTCTATCCTCACGGCATATCTATCAGATATTAAACAACTATCTGACTTAGCCACGGTACGGACGACATATCTATCAGAGGTATCACAACCTACTGACTCAGCCTCGGTACGGCATATCTATCAGATAATACAACCATCTGACTCAGCCACGGTAGGGAATTTTATCCTCACGACATATCTATCAGATATCACAACCATCTGACTCAACCACGATTTGGACGACATATCTATCAGAGGCATCACAACCTACTCACTCAGCCTCAATACGACATATCTATTAGATAACACAACCATCTAACTCAATCACGGTACGGACAGCATATCTATCAAAAGCATCACAACCTACTGACTCAGCCTCGGTACGGCATATCTATCAGATAACACAACCATCTAACTCAACCACGGTGGAGAATTCTATGCTCACGGCATATATTTCAGATATCAAACAACACAACCATCTATTCTCCCCTGACCTAGTCAAAGAGGATTTATAAATAACATTCCACTCACTCTCGACTATCAATCACGGAGGATTACATAATATGACCACTCCAGACCTAGCCAAAGAGGATCTATGGATAATAATTCACTCACACCCGACTATCAGTCATAGAGGATCTATACAACATTACTACTCCTGACTTAGTCAAAGAGGATCTATGGATATTAATCCACACTCCCGACTATCAGTCACGGAGAAACCAAAACTAACATTTTTTGTCATCACAGCCTCTGTTGGGTACTTGTCGACGAAGGTCAATACTTCCTCAAAGTAACATCAATGAGTTCGTAAACTCAATACATCACTGGTCCGTAGACCCTAATCAACCCTGGGCCCCTAGGCCCAATTCCATCCTAACACTCCTGACTATCAATCACGGAGGAACCCCGGCTCTTTACAGATGTCGCCTCTTCAGACTTAGTCAAAGAGGAAACCGCAGATAGCATTAACCCAGGTTAGGTTTTCTAACCGTAAGAAATTTTTAATTAATTCAAGCTTTGCTTGATTAATTGAGTCTGTTGGGCTTCACGCCCGTGGATCAAGTCCGATGGTATACCGTTCCGGTGTGGAACATTATCCAATTGATGGACCATTCCATCGCCTTACCCTGTCACAACAACATCATATCACACAAGGATTATCCCGAGGTGGGACCATACAAGGCCAATGGACCTACCATTGCCTTACAAATATTCAAAGATCATCACATCATATCAATTGTTCCGGTAGGGAACATATCTGGGCCGATGGGTTCATCCATCACCCTACAAACATTCAAACACCATCACATCATACAAGGTTTTTCCGATAGGGAATGTATCCGGCCCGATGGGTCCATCCATCGCCCTATACGACACTCAAATCAACTTTTCATCACCCGAGAGTGATGTTACATCATACTCGGGACCCGATCAGGGCTTCCCGAAGGTCCACATGAAGTCTACACTTCATCATAGCCCAAACAGGGAAACCTGGGCACTGGCGATCGATCGTCCCGACAGGGTGATTGATCGCCCGACCTATTTCGAGTTGAAATTCCAAGCTTTTAGACCCGAAACCAAGGCTACATCCCTTTTCTCGATTTTTAATCTCTTCCTTTTCATTTCATACCTCATCGACGGGGTCTCTGACCATTTTTCATCCATGCACATACATTCCACATAAAGAATATAGCAAATAAAAGGAAAAAGAGGATATGAAAGTGGTTTTTACCTCTTTCACGTACTTCGAAGCGTCTAGGGCCAAAACGGACATTGCCAACGCGCTCGGGAGGACGATCGACCCTAAGGTGAAGTTTCTCACCTTCACACCTTCACTCTCTCTCTAGATTTCTCCCTTTCTCTCTATACATATCAATCAAGGTGTCGGGGAAGAAAATAGACGCTGCCAACGCGTCGGGAGCATCGAACTATCCCAAGATGGCCTCCCTTTTCTTCTCTCTTCTCTCTCTCTCCTCTCTCTCTCTCTCTCTCTCTAGAAAGTGGGGTGTTTGGCTGGCCAAACACCACTGTGAGCAAAAATGACCGAATGAGGGGCTGGCCTTTTATTTATAGGCAAAGGGGTGAGATCATGTGCAAAAGCACATGACCATTAAGGTGTGGAAAGTTAAAGTTGACAGGGTCAACTTTGATCGGTTGACTTTTTGACCGTTTTTCTGATTTTTCGCACATACAAGCCTCCGAAAGTTTATTAAATGTCATCCGATTTTGACGAAACTTCAGGTGACAGAACTAGGGGCAGTTTGACACCTCCTGTAAAAATTTCGGAGAAAAATATTGACTTTTGACAGTAAAAAGTAAATCCGGAAGAAAACTGTAAAACCCACTAATTTCTTGATTTCGAACACAAAACACATTGTCGTTTCTTCATATGAAATAATAAACTGACGAAACGACAGACGGCAATCCTCATAGCCGACCGGCACGCTGTGGTACTAGCTGTGCGGATTTCTATTAGAATAATTATGACATATCGAGTCCCAACAGAATTTTGGGAATCTGTAAATTTCTCATTTTCTCGATTTTCTTACATACAAGACCTCCACGGTCCAGCAAATCGATACACGACGGATCCGGCATGACAGTTGATTGTCCAAGTAGTCAACCTGCACATTGTGTACGATTTTCTAGCAAAAATATTGAAATTTTCTCGGTACAATCCAATCCCGAGCAAAACCCACTTTTCATCAATTTAACCGACACTTAACTATTTAATCACAGTTAAGGACCCATAAATTATTATCTTAAAATTTTGGGTCGTTACACAGTGACTTCGAACATGAATGTATCAGCAATATCAGCTTATACATTTGAGACAATTCAAGTCATTCCCATTGGACAAAGAGTCAAAAATCACGTTATACATTTGAGATGATTCAAGTCATTCCCATTGGACAAAGAGTCAAAAATCACATGAACGACTTGGTTTGGTACTTACTAGATCAAAGTCCTTGAACCTAATGTGAGACTTCTTGTGCTAGTTAGTGAAAGTGACATGGATGCAAGATGAATACTGGAAAAAATTCAGAAAGGTAATCTCAAGAACAGAAACCACAGAGAGCACCTCTCAAGTCACCAAATACACCCCCAATCACATGATCTTCCTGTTTTAGAAACATCATTTCATGTTTAATTTGAACCAAACAAGCGCAACTGAAACAAAGAAAGTATTTCTTATACAGGGGCTTTCTAATCACATAAAAGATATATTCAGAAGTCAATCAGCATAATAATAAAATCCACCCAACCCTCCAAGAATCATTATGATTCATGAGAAACTCATTTCATAAAACACTAACCCCATTTGTCCAACCAGAATTTGATTTTAAAGAATATTAGGGTGAGGATTGACACGCCCATATGCTTGCTAGAAGATTAATAGCTTACAGACCTTGAAATGAATGGAAATAATAAGCACTAATAGGAGATCATTGATACTTTTGAATTAAAAGGAAATAGAAACTAAAAAATAAGAAGAAGAAGAAGTGATGACCTTGGAGCCGAGAGGATACTCCCCCTTAAGAGGCCACAGCCCTGTACGGACAAATCGGTCGGCAGCTGAAATCCGCCTGAGGACATCAATCAGGAGCGCAACAGCGTAATCAGCAGCGTCCTCGGATAACGCTTCGCCGGCATTAGTAACCCTAATACCCCTCCGGCGGCATTCGGCGACGTCGACGTGGTCGACGCCGGCGCTGGAAGCGACGACGCATTCCAGAGAGGGGAGACATCGGAGGGTCTCTGAATCGACGGGGCAGAGGCCAAGGCACAGCAAGGCTCGGACAGAGTGGGCCTGGGTGGTCAAGAAGATATGGGTTGGCAGAGACGACTTCAAGGGATCAAGTAACTGAAATTTCTGCAGTAACTGCTCTTCAAAAACAAGGATTGGTGATGGGGGACGAATTATCAGAACCCAAGGTAGCTCTTTTTTATTAAGCTCCTCCTTTGCTTCTTCTTCTCCTCTAGCGGCCATTGACATTGACGACGCCCCCCGTTGTTTTTTTAAGCTCCTGCTCCTCTGGTTGTTCTTCTCCACCGGTTTTTTTATTATGGGTTAGAGATGTAACCTAGCCTGAAAAAAAAAAACGTCTGAACACACACATGGGGCCTAAGGTAACCCGTAAGGTGCCATTAGACCCACACAACCACTCCAAAAGGTCCTGGACTTAACCTCTTTACTTGCCGAGAACTGTCCGAACTCACTGATCTATCTTATTCCGGTCCCCTCGGTTTTTTATTGGACCGCATCATATTTTTTTTAAATATATCATTCTACTAATAAAAGTACAAGGAGTAACCTAAACTTTATGTAGACAAAATTAACCTTCACCTTACTATATTATTGATAAAGTAAACATTATATTAATAAATAAAGAGAGAAGTTTAGGACTAATTTATATAGTGGTTCTTAAGGATAGTATGGTCATTAGAAATTTCATTAATGGCATTCTATGTAAATAATGAACGAATTAGAATTCTATTAAAGCAAAGATAACAACCACTAACACGGTCTATCAACCATTGCACGTGCTCTCATTCTACTTGAAGTCAATAGTGTCCCTCCCGATAAGGATAGGTAATGCATGCCAGTTGTACAGGACTCCCTAAAACTAAGCTTCCTCTCTTTGTGCAACAAACTTCTTATCCTTTCCTGGTTTTATGGCTTGGGTTATAATTATCCTTCTAATTAAATTGTTTGTTAGTAGGACCCACTAAAATTTAATAGTTACATTCATAAGACTATTGGTGGAGATTTTGAAGGACACTATTAGTCGTTACTCATCTTTGTAGAGATTCGATCCTTATCATAGTTTGGTTGAAAAATATGGACGCAATGGTCCAACTTTGATATATCTGGTTGGGTTCAAATGGTTATATTGTTTCTTAATATGAAATAATGACTCAGTTGGAGGGCAAGAGGCTTATGATCATCTCGTTATAGTTTCCTACTTCGAAATGAGTTCCATCATCTTATACATATCTATGAAGAGCCATTGATGAGAAGCTTGGACGGGTGGTGACCTGTGTGGTAATTCCTCGTGTTGTCATAAATTCACAATACTTATAAGCACTTTGGCAAACATTGAATTTTACTGGTTTGAGCTGGAAGACTAGAGAGTGTGTGACACATCGGGTATTATTTGTGACTTCATTTTCTTTTCATTTTTTTTTATTAGATTTTACTTATTTTAAGTGTTCTAATGTAAATCTCATTGTTTGTTTATCCAATCATTAATAGTATTTAATATAAATAAGGCTATAGGAGTTTGTGCATTACATTTTTTTATACTGTGACTTCTCTCAATTTTTTCTTTATTTTATATTAAATTTGTATATTTATATTAATAGAAAGTTAATACGTGCGAAAGCACGTGCACATTTACTAGTATATATATATATATATATATATATATATATATATATTTTGTTATATTGTGATTCTCCGGTTGAACCCGACGGTTCTTCTATTTCTTTTCTTCTATTCAAGAAATAATCACCTGCACGGTGGTGACGCAGAGGAAGGCGTCTTGGTAGCTTATGAGTGGACATGTGGCCACTATAGTTGACGGAAAGTTAAGATTTTGTTCTGTCTTTTTGAGAAACGGCTAAGAAAAAAAGAAGATGAATAAAACTTAGCTGATTTTTAAAACTCGGCTGCTCGGCTCCCTTCTCTGCTCTCTCCATCCCTACTGGAAAACACCATAGACTTTGGTCTCCTCTGGTCTCTCTCTCTCTCTCTCTCACTTGTTTCTCTCTCATGCATACACACTCTTGTTTCTCTCTCTCATGGAATTTTAGTAGGGTGCCGGAATCCACGTCTCTTTCCATACAACATTTTTCAGGTTTGATTTTTCTTAAGGCTGTGTTCGGTTGAGGGGAATGTGCAGGAAAGTGGGTGAAACTTGAACTTTCTCAATAGTATACAACTTTCTCTCACTTTCACCCAAACCTTATTCCACCAAAAAGTTGGAATTGTGAAAGAAAGTAAAGTAAAAACTTCCAATTCCAAATCTACCCTTTTGTTGAACCCTATTCCTAAAGAGAGCAAAGGGTAAATTTGAAAACATTTATATTTTCCCCTAAACTTTTCTCTCAAACCAAACACACAAGAGAATTTATACAATTCTTTCACTTTACTTTACTTCCCTTTACTTTCTCCCACCCATTTACCCCTCAACCGAATACACCCTAAGAGAAATAATCATCTTCCTATTTTATTTTTGAATTTTAAAATCTGTTTATCATCTTTTCAAATGAAATGGACTTTCTTTGCTGAGTAATTTTGGCATTTTTCTATTTTATTTTTTGATTTTAAAATCTGTTTATTATTTTTTCAAATGCAATGAACTTTGTTTGCTGAGGTTTTTTTTATTTTTTTGCATCTTTGGTTCTTCAATGTGATTGAGTTTTTTGTATAATGCTTGGAGTTCCTATTCTCAAGGAAGAGGTAAACATGATGTTGTAGTTGTTGTGAAAAGTATTATTAATAGGAAAATAATCACCTCCTCGGTCGGTGACGTGAGGAGGTGCGTCCCGAGTCCCATTTTAATGCCACATGTCCCTCTTTTAGCTCCATTTAACTATAGTTAAGATTCACTAACTCCTATGGTTCACCCATCTATCTTTAGATTTTAGAAAAATAAAATAATTTTTTTTAACCACAGGTGTTAAAAAAAAATTAACAAGAGTTCATAAAGCTGAATTGCCTTTGTGAGAACGAGGAGCAATACTTCGTCGTATCTTATTAATAGGAGTATCAGTGGAGAATCTCATTCAAAATTATTTCAAGATAGTTTCTCCAATTAGCTAATAATGAATTAGGTTCATATTCCTCGTTATCTTTATTGTGGCATTGAATTACTATTGTTGATTAAAACCTCGCGGTAATACTTAATTTTCCTATTTTGCAACCAATGGTTGAATAAATAAATTTCTATTCAAACAAAAATATATATAGTTTCTATGGCCTTCAACCGTATCTACTGTCCTTTACCCTTGTCATGTCTATTATGTAACTTATGTCTACTTTGCACCCAATTGAAGTCTCTCGTGCATTGATGACTTGTGTTTATTATGTCTTTGATCACTTATTGATTTGATTCAGGAAATTACAAAGTTATTTGCAAAGAGGGTACAGAAGCCTACCCAATCGACTTATAAATTTTTGAAAATTGTCAGAGTGAGAGTTAACATCAATGGCTAGTAGCGGTGAAAGTGACATGTTAACATCTTCCCATGATATGATAGATGACACGCATGAAGTTGTCCAAAAAAATTCAAAAGGGAAAGAGAAAATGTTTGAAACACATGAATCTACTACCCCACCAAAAGTACATGAAACAATTTCCTCTTTGGAAGTGGAATCAAACAAAGGTGGTATATGTGTTGAATGAGAGATTGATACAAATAAAAATAAAGTTCCAGAAATCGGTCAAGTTTTTGCATCTAAAGAGGAAGCATAAGAGTTCTATAATGCTTATGATCGAAAAGAGGGTTTTAGTATTCGAAATGATAGACTAGAGAGAAGAAAAAATGGAAAGGTGTACATAAGACATTTTGCTTGTTCTAAAGGTGGTTATCGGAAGAAAAATCATAGAAGGGTTAATGTGAAGAAAGAGTGCAGAAACAAGAACTGGTTGCATGACGCATTTGGTTATTGGGCTTAATGATTATGATACATGGGTTGTAAAGGTGTTTATTACTGACAACAATCATCCTGTAGTAACCCCGTCAAGAGCACATTTATTGAGGTCACGAAGGAGATTACAATATAGTCATGTTGTTAGAATAATTGATTTTGAAGATGTAAGGGTTCCTCCAAGGTATTGAGCTCATGGCTAAAGAAGCTGGAGGGAAAGAAAATCTTGGCATTACAAATTAAATTATAGAAACCTTTTGAGTACAATGAAAACAATGAAGTAGAACCAAGTTGGAAAGGGAGAAGCATAAAGAGTGATGAATTATTTTAAAATGATGTAATTAGAGAACCCATCATTCTTTTATGCGGTGCAAGTCAACTCCGTTCACCAAATGACCAATTTCTTTTGGGCAGATGCAAGATACATCATGAACTATGGTTATTTCGGTGATGCTGTATGTTTTGATACGATTTATCGAACAAACAAACATTCTCGACCATTTGCCCCATTTGTTGGGGTAAATCATCATAGGCAAACAAATCTTTTTGGTGCTAGATTGTTGTTCGACAAAACTACTATATCTTTTGTTTGGTTATTCAAGACATTCTTGGAAGCAATGTTTGGACAGAAGCCAAATATAATATTGACAAACCAATGTGCTGCAATGGCGAAAGCAATCAAAATTGTGATGCCAGAAACACATCACCGACTTTGCTTGTGGCATATATTCCAAAATGCTGCGAAACATCTTCCTCGTGTATATAAGGATCTTAATTTCAGCACTAATTTCAAGAAATGCATATATAACCATGAGACGGAAGAGATTTTTTGTTAGCATGAAATCAAATGCTCGAAAAACATGGCCTTGTAGAAGATAAATGGTTGAGAGGTTTGTTTGAATTTTGTAAGCATTGAGCTTCAGTTTATGGGCGCAACACTTTGTGCAGACATGACCACCACACAATGGAGTGAAAGTAATAATAACATGTTAAAAAAGTTTTTGAAAAGGAAATTTAGTCTTCTAGAAGTATTTTTATGTTATGAAAAAGTATTGGCTAGTAGGCATGCAAAAGAGTTGAAAGCTGATTTTGATTCAAGCCAAATATATCTGGTATTGTACATTGATGCATCGATGTTAAAGCAAGTTGCCAAAAAATACACATGAGCAGTGTTTGAGAAATTTGAGAAAGACTTTCAAAATTTTATTTTGTATAATGTTGAAAGCTGCGGTGTGGATGGAAGTACTAAAAAATATAAGGTTACCAAGATTGAGGGTGGGGAAGAATGTCTTGTTACACTTGATGCCTCTAATAATGAAGTTTTGTGTAGTTGCAAAAAATTTGAGTTTGCTGGAATTCAGTGTAAGCATGTGATGAAAGTACTCAACTATAACGGTACATATGCACTTTCATCCCAATACATACTAAAGAGGTGGATAAAAGATGCTAGAGTTGGGATTATCAAAAACAATGTTGGAAATTCAATTCAAGCGAAGCCTAATACAAGTATGGGGTTGCGTTATGGCAATATTTGTCGTATGACCGTTAATCTTGCGACAAGATGTGCACTTAGTGAAGAGGCTCACTTAGTGGCTATAAGCAGTTTAGAAAAGGCATTGGAAGATGTGGAAACTATTTTGAAGAAAACACCAGTAACAGCTTCCCATAATAGCATTTCTAAAATGAATGATGGTGAAAGTCCAATGGATGTAACACTAACCTTGGCCCAAGGAAATGAGAGGGGTTTCAACTTCGATGTTCCTGTGTATAACACTCTCCTAACCATGAATAATTGAGTCATTGTTATGGAAGAAATAACATTTTATATAAGGACTCATCCTATGAACTTATTTACAGATCATCAATGAATATTTTATACAAGAGAGTAAGATTTTGTACAAGATTGGTATGGATGACTTGTTTGCCGCTATTAGACCCACACAACCACTCCAAAAGGTCCTGGACTTAACCTCTTTGCTTGCCGAGAACTGCCCCAACTCACTAATCTATCTTATCCTAGTTCCCTCCGCTTTTGGTTGGACCGGTCTAGTTGGATCATATTTTTTTTACAATATTTTTTCCTTTTTTTTTTGTTATACTGTGATTCTCCGGTTGAACTGATGGTTCTTCTATTCTATGGTTGAAGAGTGGTTTTTAAAAACTACCTGATTTTGATGATTTTAGAATTTGTTGGACTAACCCGTTCCCAATTTTACCGGTTCAACCGCTGATCCAATCTGGTTTCAAAACACTCTTCCTAGTCCATAGGGTTACAATAGTCATTAGGAGTCAAATCCTCTAAGGTGATAACCGGATTTGGCAAATCCGGTTATCACCCCTAGAGGTCGCCATGTGTCTCCTTTGACACCCCTTAACTTTTAATATTAATTCTTTTTTTAAAATTAAAAAACTGTTTTTAGAGTATCCTTAGTTTTTTTAAGAATATTAATTCTTTTTTTAAAATTAAAAACTGTTTTTAGAGTTTTTTTAATATTAAAAACAGTTTTTTAATTTTAAAATAGAATTAATATTTTTTTTTTTAAAAACCAAGGATGACTGGATGAACCTTACTCACGGTTAAGAGGTGTCAAAGGAGACACGTGGTGACCTCTAGGGGTGATAACCAGATTTGCCAAATCCGGTTATCACCGTAGATGATTTGGCTCCTAGGCATTATTGGTACACTCAATAAAATATTTAAAAAATAAATATTTAATTTTGTAGGAGACTTGTTTCGGTGAAAAAAGGGTCGTGCTAGGCGCACCCCACTTTTTTTATAATTCCACCCCATTGTTTTTTTAATATGTTTTCTTTCAATTTTTAACAAGTTTAATAGTCACACCCAATCCTTAACTCGTTTAGTTTTAACTGGAATCTGTGACCATTTGGAAAGTTCAACTGTACTACTTGTCCGTCTAAATTATCTTCGCACTCCCTGATAAGCCCCAAAGTCTCCACCATATATTCTGTTTGATCCATTTGATATCCAATGCAAAGATTTATCCAACCCCGCTGTGACATAGATTTTAGTCATTAATGGGTTGAAGAGCCTTGAATGTGATCTATCATATTGAGGATCAACCCCGTTGTTGATGGGTAATGCCTAAAATTGTCTTTTGTGTAGTTATAGAATTTATTTATTGCCTTTGTGTAGAAGTAATTTTATGTATTTAATGGTGTGGAGTAAGTAATTTTTACTAACGGGTGCAGTCATAGGGTTCTTTTAATTTGACTTGGAATTTTCTACTGTTATAATCAAATTCCTTGGAATCCGATTACATCCCATAGACCAACATGTGTCATTTTTAATATCCCTTAATTGTGATTAAGATTCACTAACCCTTAAAGTACAACCATCTAACTAGAGTTAAAAGGGCACTTGAAAAAGGATTTTTGTGTTGTAATGGGACTCCAATGAGTCCGGTTATAACAATAGAGGATTTCATATCTTTTAATTTTTTTTTTGCATTATCATGTTGATGTACCCATAAAAGACTAATGATACACGCTAGGAAATGTGTTTTTCTCTTTAAATACTAATAAAGGTTATATCAATCGCAAAGGTGATTACACCCATAGATCTCAAGGTAAGACCCTAGATCATAAGGAAGAGATAACAAAATATCAGTAAAAGTTGGCCCGATCGAGAATGCTTATGACAGACAGTTAATCATTTTCGCTAAAGAATCAGCTTCCACACTTTCCTTTCTTTTGATGACCGAAGTTGTTGCTTGAGGGAAACTATGCCACAAAATCGGAACATCTTCGTAATAGAAAAAAAATCCCAATTAAGGTCCTTCAAAGATAATGATAAAGCTTGAAGAAGAATTTGAGCGTCGGAGTTAATTTAGGGTTTAACTAGGGTTGGACCTAGGGTTTAGCTATGATTTAACTGGGGTGGTCCTAGGATTGACTCAAGATTGACCTAGGGTTTAACTAGGGTTGGACCTAAGATTGACTTAGGATTTAGCTAGGATTTAACTAGGATTTAACTAAAGTTAACCATGATTAAAGAGTTTAACTATGATTAAGGCAGGGTGTAAAAATTGGATGCTTACATGACTAATGATCCGTTTTCTTTGACATCAAAGACTGTGTGCCCCTTGGTGATGGACTACCAAATGGGAATGTAGATAATGACCAACCATCAATAATCATTCAAAATATATTCGCCCCGATTAACAACCACATGATGATTGCCCGATAATGTAACTCTACCTTTATGATTGATAGTTGGATTAAGAGAGAGAGAGAGAGATGGTAAGTTTGTACAAGTTTCATCATCGTTACTCCATGGACGATTCCAACAAACAGAGCATGAAGTTTAACAAATTGTTGGAAAAATTCTATTAATTCATAGAATATGTCTTTTCAGTCTTCCTCAAAGGAAGTTATATGAACCATTGTAAGTCACTTTGAAGTACTAGGAAGACTATCATATCAATAAAATATTCATCCTTACAAGTCACATTTTGAAGTACTAAGAAGACTATCATATCAATAAAATATTCATCCTTATGATCATTAATTTTCCATATACATATATACTAAAGAAGGTGTAACCTATCACAACCAAATATATAAAACCACTACACGAACTTAGTAACCGATATCATTTCTCAAATCTCAAATGACAAAGGGAACGATGAGCAATGAGGCAATGTTTTCTTTGGTCCGACTAGATGACTCAATGTATCCATCTCCATACCCCTTCCACCATCTTTTGAAGCTTTTCACATGCCTCCTCCTCAAGACTTTGTACTCCTTCATGTAGCATTGGACACTCGAAGCAACATGTCCTCTCTTTTCCTCAAAACTTCAAATGTTAAAAAATACAAAAAAATATATTTAAGATTATATATATTGAAAATTCATAATATATCCAAACTAGAGCTACATTTAACTTAATTGACAATATCTTGTACGATTTGATGTCATCCATAAGTTGACCAATCATATAAGATGATCTAATAATCGTAGGCAAAGATGTCGCCCATTCAAAGGCTTCCTTAGTTGCAATTTCTCTCATGCCCATGTATTTGATCACTGTAATCAAAGGGTAGACACTGGTAATCAATGAAATTTGAAAAAATATTCTTCGAGCTTCGGTACGCATCCAGTGTTAAACCATTGGGCTTCTACATGGTAGGCTTTAACCAAAGCTTTCATCTGTGCGAACAAGATTAAAGAAATAGATTATTGAGGGAAGTTGTAGTCATCTTAAAAAGATTATAAGAGAGCACTCTAATCCCAGCATGTTGAAGTAGTTATAGGACTAGAGTTGTTTCATACTTCTTGTTTTAAGTAGTTGAAACGATAGAATTTTGCTTCTCTAATCATCTCCTCTTCAGTTTCATTGAATACATTCTCGAGTTCACCAAAACAAACTTTCATATATTCGGGCAATTGATCCCTTGAGTACTCGAATCACATACATAGAACTATAAACTTTATGAAATTTTACGGACATTTTAAAGACAATAGGAGATAGTTTCAGGTATCGTACGTACCCTTGGATTGCATCGGTAAATAGTTGAAGTTCCTCTGGTGTCCTATAAACATCATAGATATCATTGATTATTGATACAATGGACACTAGTTTAGCCATGAATATTCTACACGGTGCATATTGTGGCTCAAAATATACCCCAAGTCCCCAAAAGTAACACTCCACCAATCGATCTCGAGCAAATGGTAGCTTTGTGGCAAAGTCAATATCTTTCCACCACCTTAAAAGCACACATGAAGATAACCAGCATTTCCTCAATAAGTCAAAAAAGAAAAGTACTCAATTATGAAATAGTTTTTAAAAATAGTAAAGGAACTTATATACCTTGAAAGCTCCTGGATCTCTCTTTGGTGGAGCAACTGTAACTAATTAAATATAACTTTGCAAGCTCTAGGAGAATCTCATTTCGAGTTTCCTCTTCTTGGTAGACAGAAATGTAATGCCTTGTCTCTAGCCTAGAATCTCGCTTGTGAAGATAGCTCCAGGGCATGTCCTACTAGTGATGCAAGAGAAGAGGTTAGATGGTTCATCATGGTATTTAGGCGCGTGTTAGTGAAAGCTAGGGCTTCATCCAATACATCTTCTCCTCGTAAGCTGAGATGTGAGGCTTCATATAAACTTAGCATGCCTTGCAGGTTGCTAGTAAAGTTTGATTTGAAACTACTCGTCTCGTCCTTGAACTTGCTAAATACATCTGTTTATTTCACCACACATCGCACCAACATTAGTAATATAAAAGCCCCTCGATGTACAATTTGTAGTCTCACTATTAATCTACCTTTTAGAACAGTCCATTAATTAAATGTTTTTTTTAAAGAAAAAAAATTCAGATCAAAATAATGGCAAAAGTAGTAGATGTGACAAGATATATATATATAAGAGGGAAGGAGATCAGTAGTACCAGCTGATACATTGTAACCCTGTTGTCTCAAAAGGCGTAATCGGAGAGAAACGAGATGGGATTTGATCTGGCTCTCGCCGGATCAAAATCATCTGGCCTCTCCTTTTTGTCCGACATGTGGCGATAAAAGGAGAAGTCATTTCACTTCCCCCTATTTTTTTGACTTCTCTCCATTTGATATCTTCTTCCCTTTTTATCACCACATGTCACTCATAAAGGGGAGGCCAGATGATTTTGATCTAGCGAGAGCCAAATCAAATCCCATCCTGAGAGAAACCGCACAGAGATTATCGTTAATATTATTTGGCTGATCATCGTACATCCGTTGTAATGCCTGTCCAATTTCCTTGTGAAAGTGGTATGCAATGCCAAGATGTTGGAGCATGTCGATCAAATATATTTCATTCATAGGCTCGTTGGAAGCAAATCTTAGCATCCTACTCACTTCCTTCTTGAGTTCTTCAATCCGCTCTACATTAGGCTTCTGCATGGGCATATATTTACCAACTTTAATTAGTATATATAATTTACAAATGAAGTATAAAGTATTGTAAAGTCCATGTTTTTTGTATTGACATATTCCGGCGTCAAAACAAGTGAGTCTAGGTGTCTAGGTCTGTATCTTGTGTCATTGCCGTCAAGCATCCACGACAAGTGAAGTTGAAGAGCATTGAAGAATCGTTTGATCCATTTGGATGATCATTTCCTTCATAGGATAGTAAGTGACCTAGATACCATGCTACCATAGGTGGGAATTGACTTAGAATAATCATAATATGATATCTTAGGTGGTAAGTGTCCTAGACTAATCACATGGACCCTAGGTGATGAGATTAGTAGTGCAAAAAATGTTTAAAATTAGGATTGAAAGAGAGACCTAGAAGTCCCTAAATTTCCTCATGGAAATGGCCAATCATCATGAAAAATAAGTCCAAAATGAATAAGAAAAGTAGAAGATTGCAT
This sequence comes from Tetracentron sinense, assembly GCA_015143295.1. NCBI lineage: Eukaryota > Viridiplantae > Streptophyta > Magnoliopsida > Trochodendrales > Trochodendraceae > Tetracentron > Tetracentron sinense. Next base: position 24,734,051 of record CM026572.1, on the reverse strand, counting down.
TAAGAGATTAAAAGTATAAAAAATGGCAAAAATGCAATCCAGGGTCGACCCTGACCATTGGGGGTCGACCCTGAATAGGAGGGTTTTTGTATGGGAAAAATCGGCAGAGAGCTCAAAATTCTAGGGTCGACCCTGAAGGTTAGTTGGGTCGACCGAACTGCACACTTGGGTCGACCCAACTAACCATCAGGGTCGACCCCCATATGGACTTTTGGTTTTATTCTCATTTGTGCTATCCATTTTTAGTAGTTTCTAATCCCTTGGAACTATTCTTCTATGTATGCGACCTTTCTCAATCCATGAAGGACATTCATTGGAAGGTTTTTAGAGCACTTTAAGCTATCTCTAGAGTTCATAGAAACTCCATATTGGGGTGCTCTCATTCCCTTGTTAATTGATGCATTAAACCTAGAATTTGCAAGTCCAAAGTTCCAATTTTACTTGTTTGGACTTGTCTTTTGAAGGAGTCCATCTAGGTGTTGATTTCTATCAAACCATCAACCCGTTCTGGATAGAACACCTTGACCGGAATGTTTCGGATCCTTTGCGAAGGAGATCGATCCGAGACGGATCGTGGATGTGTGAATTGGTCGGTGAAATCCGAAGCCGTCATTGACGGAGATCAATCGGAAGATCGTGGACTGTTTTCGAGACACAAAGAGAAGTACAAGCGGCTGCGGTTGATCACGGGACTTGAGAGTACGTGATGACTTTTCGAGGTGTGGAGGACTAAGAACTGAATGATCGTAGTATCGAGTCCAAATGAGTCAAGTTCGAGTCTTATAAATTCTTGTTTACTTTGTCTTAATGGATTCTCATGACTGGACTAGGTCCGTGGTTTTTCCCGGAAGGGTTTCCACGTAAAAATATTTGTGTTGTGGTTTGCTTGACTTTCTATTTTCCGCACTTAAAGTACATCATCCCTTACCTTAATAACTTAATTGTTAAAACATCAAAAATGGTAGACTTATAGGAAGCCCTAACCATCCCCTTGACTTTGTGAGTTCTCAACTCAAACCTTGATTTGAGGTTCACCGAATTGGATTTTTCAAGTATGAAGTTTAATTAAGATCAAAGAGCCACTGAATTTGTGGGGTTACACTATAAGAAATGTGAGTTACCAAGTGATCTGAAGAAGAGGCCAAGAAGGGATCACCCCAAATGCTAGGATGAAAATCTGCCGACCGGCGAATGAGCTCCGGGCTCACCAGTTTTGGACGTGAGAGCTTTGGTAGAGTTAACTTGTGCCATATTTTGGAAGCTGGCCAGAAAAATCATGGATGAACAAATTATACAGAAACTGGGGCTTTTTATAGACAAGAAGATCCACCTAACGTTCAAATTTTGTATTAATTTTTCACTCCCAATTCTATAGGGTGTGCAAGATCAACGTGGTCATTAATTCAAAGTCGGTGACATTTAAAAAAAAAAAATTATAGTTATGATCAGCATGGTCATTGAAGGGTAGGTAACCGAACACCACTGTCCTCTTTTTTTCTACTTGTCAGAAAGATCATTTGCTCCCAATTCTATAGGGTTGCCAAATAATTTATAATTCACTCTGCTGTTCGGAATTTAAAATCAATAACAATTCATTAAGATCTGGAAGATCAACGTGTTCATTGCGAATATGTGACCTCCTGCACTTGCCACAACAAAAAATTATAGTTGACGAGTGATCATGGGGTGCACAGAAGAGTGATCGAGAGGCTGTTGTGTAGAGGCTGTAGGAGGGGAATGTTGTGGTAGGTCCACAAGAAGATCAATTGCAGTTGAGGATGCAGAGGGCAGCAATGTAATTGCGGGAGTGGCTGGTATTGCTGGTGGGGCAGTGACAGTGGGCAGTAGCGCAAGGGAAGGGCCAGAAGGTGTGGTTGTTGGGGTAGTAGCAGAGGGTAGTGGCATGGTAGGTGGGGTTGGAGGTGAGCTGGGCAGGGGCAGCAAGGCGGGTAGAACTGTAGGAGAATGCAATGTCGTTGAGATGGGCTGGGGCTGCAGAGTGGTGGATGTCCATGAGAAAGTGTTGCAGTTGCTGAAGTGAGTACAGGAGCAAAGGCCGTGTCAGAGATAGCTAGTACTGTGGAGGTGCCAGTGGGTGGAAATGATGGTGTAATCCTAGGGACTGTCGTCCAAGAAGGGGATGGGTTGCTATGAGACCTGTAAATAGATAGGAATGGAAATGAGAGCTCATTAAATACAACATGCCGTGAGATATAAATTTTTCCGATAGAGATGTCGAGGCAAACGATAGCCTTTGAGGGAGGATGCATATCCAATAAGAACACAAGCCACTGATTTGGGGCTGACTTTATCTTTGCGTGTGGCCCCAGTGAATGGGTAACAAGCGCATCCAAAGGCTTTGAGAATGGTGTAGTCTAGCCGCTTTCCAAAGATGGTCTCATATGGAGAATGATAGTTAAGAGTTGGGGTGGGTAACCAATTGATTAATTGAATGGCTGTAGAGAAGGCTTCAAGCCAATAGTGCTTCGAAAGGCCACTATGGGATAAGGAGTTGCCGGTTTCGACTAAGTATCGATGTTTGCATTCGGCAAACCCCATTTTGTTCCGGGGTATAGGGACAAGAGCGGCAGAGGGTGATGCCAAGAGAATCCAATAATTTAGAGAATGAAAGATTAACAAATTCACCCCCTCCATCGGTTTGAAATAATTTAATTTTACGGGAAAAGAGATTCTCGACCAATCTAAAGTGCTCAAACCATGTCATACTCTCAGATTTGCAATGCATTGGATAAAGCCAAATGTATCAACTGTAATCATTGATAAAAATAATGTAGTAACGGTACCCTGAAATAGAGGTTACAGGGGCGGGTCCCCAAACGTCACTATGGATGAGGTGATGGGGATGAAGAGAGTTATGAAGAACCCGATGAAAAGGGGAGTCGATGACTCTTGAAAAGATTGCAATCGTTGCAAGAAAATTTATTGAATTTTATTGAGGCATCAATACGTACATTTATTTGAAAGTAAATAATGCAAGGTGGAGGCGGACGGGTGACCAAGACGATGATGTCATGTAGTAGAACGAGAAATTTCACTTGTGAGAGCTTTGGGTTGATTGCGACGCTGAATGGAGAGAGGGTACAAGTTCCCATTAATCGGCCCTTTGAGAAGACATGTTCCCGTGCGAAGATCCTTCACATCAAAACCCCATGGATAAAAATTAAAAGAGCAATTATTATCACATGTGAAAGAAGTAATTGAAAGCAGATTTTTAGAAATTTGGGGAACAAATAAGACGGATTTGAAATGTAGGTCATGAGTCGGAGTGGGAAGGGAGGAAGTATCGGTGTGAGTGATAGGGATACTTGTGCCATTGCCCAATATCACCTGATCATGACCAGAATATGGGTCAGACTGATGCAAGAGAGAGGGGTCATTGGTCATGTGACTTGTCGCACCGGTGTCGGGGTACTAATGGTCATCATACGAGATGCCCAACTGCATAGCCGCAAATGACTGGGGGAGATCATCTTGGTAGGTATGATTAAAACGTTCACGACAACGGAGGGCCTTATGACCGGGTCTGTTGCATATTTGACACGGATTGTTGGGATATGAGTGTGAATGATGATGGTGTTGGGTCCGTGGGTCACCATGCATGATGGTTGGAGTTGCTGCCCCTGTTTTGGTGATTCCTTTTGGTGTGGTAGGATGAGCCACGAGAACGAGAATAATTGGAGCGATTACGTCCCCTACCACAAGTGGAGGTTGGTTGGTTTGCCGAGTAAAGTGGTTGATCTGATGTCGCAGTAGGAACTTGGAATTGAAGTAGACGTTGTGAGCACGAAAATTCACTGCCTTTCCTCCCCCTCGATGCTAAATGTCGGAATCGGGCATTAGAGCAAAGGAGTAACACTGAACTTGCTCAAATGAATTAAAAAGAAAAGAGTCGCTACCTACTTTTTGACATGGGAAGTAGGATCTCAAATTAGACCAATGATAAGGGCCTACAGTCCATGAGATCTAGGTAAGAGATCCATTTAAGTCCCTGGGAAGGGGTTAGGCACCCTGGGATCCCCATCCTAGGATGGTTACCTACTCGTTATGTATAAGTCAAACATCGTAAATCACTACATATTTCCTAAGCATTCTTAATTTGCTAATTAAGCAAAATCAAACATAGAGGGGTGAAAATTCTATCCTAAATTGGGGTCGAACCCTAACTCGGGCTGCCTACTTATCCGCTTGGTCGGAATCAGACCTAGTAGTAATTCGGGGTTGTGATGGATTTATACTAATTTCGGAGTGTTGACAGTTATGACTCGTGCCTGAGTTGAGGGACGCGGAATTGAGATTATGGAATCTCATTTCGGGGTTTGGTAGCAAGCCTAAGTGCTCATGGGGGAGCGTTAGGGGGTGTTCATTTATTAAGATAAATTGATTCTTTTTGGATTTTTTGTTTATTTGAATGCTTTTGTATTTTTATATTTTTTTGATTTTTTTTGTATTTTTTAATAATAGTTTAACCTCATTTCGGAGACTAACTAGCAAGGTAGGCAAGTTGATTAGGGTAAGAATCCACCTAGGTGTTGAAGGTAGGCAAAAAGGAAAAAGAAACTACAGCCTAATCCTATGATTGCACATGAACACGTGAATAAATTAGAAGTCACAATAAATTCTTAAACAGATTAAAGATAACTCAAGACCAAGCCGAGGCCGCCAAAAATGAAGTTAATAGGCTAAGCCCATTGACCACTTATGGTCAATTGACTTTGACTCAATAACATTCGGAGGTTAAATACGGTAAGGCCCAAAATTTACTGACGTACATATACAAATTAAATTATACACTAAAATGAATATTTAACCAAGGTTAAAAAAAAGATTCGAGGTCAGAGTGAGGCTGAACGAAAATTGTTGTACCAATGCCAATTGACCAATGGTGAAACAGGTCACTTGACTTCGCCTCAACAATTGGGGGGCAAAACTTGTGGATTTAAAAGATCCATAGGTTATACCTCCTTTCTCAATGATTTCTCTCAGACCAAAACGAACACAGGAAGGGGCCAACAATATTATGGTTTTGAAATAAAACCAGATTTCAAATCACAATTAGGATTCTGGTTTTATATAAAACCAGAGTTCAACTCATATTTAAAATTCTGGTTTTATATAAAACCAGACTTCAAATCACACTAAGAATTCTGGTTTTATATAAAACCAGGCTTCATTACAGCCATACTGCTCCCCAGATCTAAACCAGTTAAACCCCCTTCATAAATTTGATTTTAAGCTCTACCAAGCATGAACGGAAACAAACCACAAAAAGAAACTAAACATACAGGAATCAAAAATATAAATAAATAAATAACAAGATACCAGAGAGAGAGAATCGGCAAGAGATTACCTGAGAAATGATGAGCTATTGGGCTGGAGATGAATCAGATTTGACGAAGTGAGATACTGACCGGAGAGAGGACTGGTGGTGGATCAAATCTGGGTTGAGGGGATGATCGGTGGTGAGATCCTCTTGCTTCTGGAGAGATCAAAAACTGACGATGGAGAGCTGCTGGCCGAAGCTAGTGCTGAAGCTCGCCGGAGAAGGTTATTGGAAATGGAAGATCGGAGGTGCGAACTGTTGCTGCCGGACTGATACCGCCTTGGAGATGAAAGCTAGAGAGATAAGGGTGCTCGGGAGAGAAATGGAGCTGTCGCCGGCGGTGAATGATACTGCATGTGGCTGTCGCCACCAAACCCAAAAACCACCGGAGAAGAAGAGAGGAGAGGAGCTGAATGAAGATCGGTTTGCCGGAGCTGCAACTCACCTGAAGGGAGCTCCACCGAAGATGGTAGAGCAGAGAGGGAGGAAGAGAACTCTACCGAAAATGAGGGGAGAAATGAGGTCATCTGACATCATAAGGGATATTTATAGGAGGGTTAGGAAATTAGGGTATGAGGCTTAGGTTATGGGCTTGGGCCTAAAGAATCTTGAAGATTTTAAACATGTTTTGGCTCCGGGCTTGCCCTTGATAATTTGGGGTTTTGAACATGGATTTGGATTTGAACTTCTCTCCCTAACTCACAAAATAAAATCAAATTGAATTAAATTAAATTAATTAAATAAAATAAAAATGGGGTTTTAGGGGTGTTCACAGATGTTGCTCATGGGTGAGCAAGCGAGACCAAAGTTCTGTGAAGTTGATCAGTTCTACGGTTGGTGATGGCAGTAACAAAGGACTCATAATCAGGGGGCAAACCTCCAAGGGCATACATTGCCAAGTCCCGATCAACGATGGTGTCTTGGATAGTAGTAAGGGCGTCTGCAATACCCTTAATTTTGCTGAGATATTCAACCATGGTGTCAGTTCCTTTCCGAAGAGTTTGTAACTGCAGACGAAACTGCATAACGCGTGCCTGAGAATGCTGAGTATATGTGGAGGCGAGGAGGTTCCAGATCTCATGAGAGGTATCAAGACCAATTGTTTGGGAGAGAACACTCTCTATTAGAGTGTCGTAGATACAATTGATAACAAACTTATCAGTGCGCTGCCAATGCAGAAACTCAGCATTCAGTTTGCCATCATCAAGGTATTGAGATGGTGGAGGCGTTGATCCATCAATGAAGCCAAAGAGATCTTGGGAAACCAAGATCGGATGAATTTGGTTGCGCCAGACCAAGTATTTTAGACCATCCAATTTGATGGTAACAAATTGGGTAATGTTTGAAATATTGTGGTGAGGGAGAGGAGGACACCATTGATGGAGAAATGAGGAAGCAATAAAAAAAAATGAAGATGCTGCTCTGTTTCTCCATTGCTTTGATACCATAAGAGAACTTCTGTATTACTATAACAGCCAACTTAGCTTTCTCTGTCATTTCTATTGGTATTTATAAAGAGATGTACATGAGTAGAAGACAATTGCAATAGATCTCGTAGGATATACAATGAGCTGTATGAATTGGTAAGGATTTGAATAATCCTTCTCTAAGGAAAGGTTCTTGTTAAGAGAAGATCATCTTTCCTTCTTGGGTGGATCCAAAATATCTGTTGTAGTAACATAGTTGTCCAGCATTTATTATTGTCAGAAAAGTACAAGAAAAATGCATTACTGTCTTTCGAAAAGTTAAGTTTCACCCTGTTTTCTTATGTGGTACTGTGAAAGACCTTTTACAGCTGTCACTGCAAAAAGTCCATTGCAACTAACTATTGTTCCATTTGATAAGACCAGTAATACTAATAAGGGGAAACAATCTTCTACAACAAATCTATGAAGAATATGGTTGCAATCAGTTTTGATTAGGGTCTATATTCTTGGCCGTAGGGCCTCTCTCTCTCTCACTATAACATAAGTCCTTTCCCCTCTTGATACGTAGTCTCAAATGGAGATTGATATTTTTTTTGGTAAATGGTAATAATACACAACTCACACACATAGGCCAACAAACACACACAAAACTTGGACCCAAGTTATATCCCCAAAAGGCATCTCTTGGAGAGTGATATGAGGAAACAAAGAAACAGAAGAGATCTTCTGTTTCGTTGTTGCTGCTTGGTTAGCTTAATAGGTAATTAGTGTGTAGTTATAAAATTTATGGGTATTTTTTTTTTGGCGTGTACGAGTAATTTTATAAATTTAATGACGAAGTTCAGATATCAAATAATGGGGTGCACCTAGCAGCACCCATAATTTAACTGGGGTAGTTTTTCCTAAGAAAAAATAAAATAAACTTACCAGCTTAATATAATAAAAAAAATCAAGGCAAACATAACATTTGACATTGCGACAAAGCATTCACTCGTCTATCAAAAGAGTAGATAAAAGACATTGGCTAAATTCCACAGGCAAGTTGCAAGGTTACCGAGAAGGGACAATAGAAAAAATGAAATTTCTTAGGACCATGAAAAATGCCTGAGCCGCCTTGGAATCAAAGGTTTCCATGCCGTGACAACCTCCCTCCACAAACCTCGCCACCACTCGAACACATTTCCTCTCCAACATTCTCACCAACTCTACCTGACGGTCCATCAACGGATCCCCATCACACCCTGTCACCAAGCACCACCAACCCATCAACCCGATCCGCTCGACACTGGACCCACCGCCCCATCAATGGATTACAATACTCATGGTCTCAATCAGCACCGATCGGCAATGCTTGCTCCCACATTATATCATTCGCAGACAAAGGCAAGACCCGATCACTGACTAATCTCAACTCCGACCCAGTCCTTTGAGACCCACCAAAATAAGGCTGATGTAAAATAAGCCCTTTGATCCTTAGAGGCACAAGATCATCCGATGCCGCCGCAGCACGTAATCCGGCATGGTAGACGATGTTGCCACCAGCACTGCTACCCATTAGGAAACACCGAGAGAAATCAGCCCAGTCCCTCAACCACTCGTCTTCACACTTGGTGATCCAGTGCATCGCTTCAACTGCATCTTCATAGGCAGCCGGGAGGCGGTGTTCCGGAGCGAGACGGTACTCGACGGAGACGATCAACGCCGGAAGTTCGATTGATATGTTTGCGCAGAAGTCGAGGATAATCGTCGAAGCAGCGCTACAGAGGATGAAACCGCCACCATGGACGTAGATTATAAGAGGGAGCTTTACGCCAGAGGAAGAGTGACGGGGCCGGAATAATCGGAGCCAGGTATTGGTGATGGGATTGAGAGGGATGTCTTTGGAGAGGACCGGCGAGTGGGTGTCATCGCCGGTTGCAGAAGTGGTGGGGAATTGGAAGAGTCGAATGAAGGTTCCGTCGACGATCTTGAAATATGCCGGATGAGTGTTGTTAGAGTTTTCTGATGGAGGATGATCAGACATGTTGACCAGTTTCCATTTAGAGGAGTGCTCTTAGTGGTTAAAGCACAACTTGAGTTATATAGAAACAAAAAACTTTGGTAATGCCACCGAACTTTTGGCTCTCTCAGGAAGAATGCTACAACTTATCTAACGTATTACCGTGTCCTCGTATCTCTTTCAACACTCCTTTAACCTTGGTTAAGCTTATTAAATAAATTAAAGTTATATATTTTTCTATCTAAAAACTAAAAACTAAGGTTAGATTGCTTAACCACGGCCATTTTGTTACATAATGGAAACTGTCGATAAGTTTAATATTTTTCTATTTTATTTTGAGAATAAATTTAGCATGCTGTTACGAGCACACCACTATTTACTGATTGGACACCATTTAAAAAAATAACTTACATTTTTTTTCAAGTTTGTATTTCTATGTGCATCCACACCTCAAATCCCTAAACCTGAAGTAATTTTTTCAATGTCTTCTCCTTTTATATCTCTTCTCGTCTCCTTCTATAATCCTTCTATATGTTGTCTCCTTTTATATGCTTTGTTCTTATTTTTCGTATCGATAATCCTATAGAAGCAGTTGTTTCACTGTGGTTACAGGACTACTAAGGTACTATTTCAATAAAATTGGACACGTAGCGACTTATATGGGTGAACCCTAAAGGTGAGTGAATTTAACCACAGTTAATGAGAATTAAAATTGACACATGACGGCTTATATAGCCCATTTAACTATGGTTAAGCTCAATCTACCTAAGGTTAGTATTTTTTCTTTTTTTTTTCTTCTAAAAACCAAGGTTAGATGAAAGAACTCTGGTGGTGAGTGAATCTTAACCACAGTTAGTGAGAGTTGAAAAGGGACACATGGGAGGGTGTAGAGGTGCGCGAGAAAAAGTATTTCTCTTAAAATGATGTATAAGTAAAAAATTTATAGGTATTTTTCTTACTTTTGGTGTGCTCGTAGAATTTGTTATATTTTAATCGTGTCCAGTTAGTAAGTAATATAAATGGTGTTCAGCCAGTAAATAGTGGTGTGCTCGTAGCTTCACCCTAAATTTATTTTTCTTAATTTAATTAGGGTGCTACCACATGTACCACAAATTTTTATTTTATTTTTATTTATGATTACACTCTAAAATTAAAATAAATAAATTTATACACTAAATTATAAAATATAACAAGGGCATATTTTCTTTTTTCAGAGGTTGAATCGACCATCAAAAAAGAAGAATTAGGCCAAAAATTAGGATACATTCTGAAAAATGAAACTTCTATGGAAGATAAGCAAATGAAAAACTTTCATAAAAGATTCTTGTAAAATCGAGAATGATGCTTTCATTCTATATGAATTAGTAAATGCATCCAGCCATCCATTCTTCAAAAAATTTCCAATGCATGGTTTCAAACTTTCTATTTTTGAAATTAGACAATAATATCTTAGTCTTCAACCTCTAAGTCTCTCGTCTCCAATGCTATTGCGTCAGATTCTCACATGTTTCCAGTTACTTGTGTTGAGTCTTTGGCTTTCTTTTCATCTCTATCGTTTGAGCCATAGGGAAGAGACTTTAATCATAGAGTGGTCATTGTATAACCCTAAAGTAAGATCATGGTTTGTGTCGATAGACTTTGAGTATATATTCTCCCCATGCCATTGTGTTAATGTTATGTGTAAGAAAACAAATAAATTGATGACCATGAATTTCTTGAAAATTTTGCCTACTTCTATTGGCTCCCATCTAATAATCGTATTTTAAATCATGAAAATTTTAGTGATTGTAGGCTAGGTACAAGAAAAGAAACTATAACGAAATTCCAGAAGAAGATCTACAGTTTCACACGATGAACTGTATATAAGCCACAAGGCCCACAATGGTTATTGAGAAATTATAATAAAAAAATAGAAAATAATTCAGTGAACATACCTGATCCCCTTCATACTTTTCTTTCTTCCACAAAATGCCTCTTGCCCAACCTCTGGTTCATGTTGAAACAAAACCTGCCTGCTAGAGAGAGAGAGTAACTAAAACAATAAGCTTAGTGTCTCAAAGCAAAAACTAAAGGAAAACAGAATTGTAATTCAAATTCCAATCAGAAAGCTAATGAAGATGCTGCTTGGGGCCTTTGTCTCCTTGATGGTGATGGTCCTTCCATTGTTGTTACATTAGTTGGATTACGTAGAGTTCAGATGATGGTAGGCTGGGATGAAAAACTCTCTTGTGCTTTTAGGAATGAGATTTGGTTGAGTATCATACCAAGAAAAAATCTGAAGTAAGAAAAGTAATATCACAAGAAAGATATCCAAAGTAGAATTTCATCAAAAGGGATCATTAAAAACACTGCAATCCTCATAAACCTTGACCGATGCACAGGAAAATGCTGAAGGAAGAAAAAATTTGAGTGATAATATGAAGAGCAGATAGAAGGAAAAGCAAACGAAAATGAAAATATGTCTACACTTGACCTGATTTATGATCACAGTCATCGGATCATACACCTTTTTTCCGTAATTGCTTGCTATCCCTTTTCAAACGTGCATTTGATCGGATGTATGAAGGGTTGCATCGTTCAGAATTTAGAGAGAGAGAGAGATCGAGAGTGTATGGGAAGTTGGAAGGATTCTCTGGACGCAGCATATTCATTGCTCAGCTTTAATGAGGAGAGTTGTTGAGGGAGATGAATGAGAAAAGTTACTAAAGAGAATTGGAGGAGGTTCCATTGGAAAGATGGGAAACGGGTTGGTTGGGGAAGAAAACCTAATCCAAGAATGGGGGACCAAATAGCAATAAGTATAGGTATCTACGTGACAAGAACTTGGAGTAAGAATGAGACAATTTGAAGGTATCCACGTGGATACCAACTGCTATATAGGAGCATTACTAGCAAACACCCCGTGCGAATGCAGGGGACTCAAATTGAAATGAAACTTGAAAATATTAGAAATACACGAACCAAAATTTTTTAAAAAAAACATAAGAAGTACACTCTCTTATAGTATGCAAAATTTTATTGGTTTCTTTATGTGGTAAGTTCAATTTGATTATTTCTGTAGTCTTTTTGTGGCCAAAGAGATATCACTGAATATAGTAGTTTGGACACAGGTTTGAATTGAACTAACCATGAGATCAGATGAACAATTTTGTTTGTTTAGTTCAAACTCATTTCAGTATAAAATATCAAATGGTATAATGAGAATTAAGATTACGTATATCTACAAATTCTTGATTTTAAAATAATGTTTTCTGTTCCATTGCCTATTGGTAAAGTATATGTAAAAAAAATTAAATGGAAAAAAACGTAAAATGAATTTAGAAGGAAGAAAAAAAATATTGACAAACCATAGAGTGCATCCAATTAACCACGACTCCTCCCATCATTCTCCAATGAAGGTTCATGCGTTAAAATAGAGTGACCTCCATGAGTCTCCTCACAACACTCTCTTTAAGAAAATGCATTAAGTGGCTGCTATGTAGGATCATACATGAATCAATTGACCAACCATTGAATAATTGATTGTTAACATTATCTCCTACCTAAATGACTGAAAACAAATTTTGAAAGGATAAGAGCTGGTTGTGAGCATGCATGTATGGAGGGATGGAGAAGAGAGGTGGATATGAAAACATATGAAAGGATGAGTTTGCTATTTTTATAGGGAGGACAAAGAGAAATGAAACTTGTGTATGTTACCCTTTTTATTCAAAATTAATTTAACCTGAGCATTATGAACCAAGAAATCATGAACCTCCACACCACCACATCACATTCGCACATATGCCATGCATGTACTCAAGCACGTACAAAAGATTAAAGGAAAGTGATTCAAAAATCTCGATAGTATACTATCGAGAGCTGGTTCGCCCCATTGAAATGAGAACAACTAATTGAATAATTTTCATAGTTTAAATGAGACTACATGAACATTTGAAGCAGGTCCCATAACAGAAAAGTCGGCATTGTTAATTCTAGCAGTGAGAGGGATATGAAAGGGACAAAGAAAAAACCACTAAAAAAACTTATTTGGTACGTACACCTCCACAGTCTATCGTCGGAATGATAACGATCATCAGGATGGCGGTCGTATTGTATCCCATCCCCCGTCTTGTCATCATCGTTAAGGAAGCCTTATATAAGGAACATCAACTTGATTGATAACCCCATCTTTGGTTATCCTTGCTATCAACGACCCGATCTTGGTAAATAATTTACCCGAGAAAATGAAAGCTTCTCTTCGCTCCCGCTTCATCTTCGATCGAAGTGAGTCGAAGAAGAGTAGAGAGGTTCAGGTTAGATCTAAACTGTGTTGGTTAACCACAACCCACTCGAACATAGCCATAAATCTCAAGTTGGAGCCACGTCGGTTTGGAATTAGCGAGAGAGTGTGTACGGGATTTTTTAGTTTGAAAGATATATATATATATATATATATATACAAAGAGATAGAGGAGCTGTGTCATTTGGGTTGCAACGTTTCATCTAACGTTTGTTGGAATTTGGCACATTAAAAGATGTTTGGGTTGGACGTTTCATCCATTATTTGTTGGATTTAATTAGGACATTAAACTACAATAAGCGTACATCCCTCTCGTAATTGCTATCCACAGATTTCATAACGTTGGTAAAATCCTTAACATTGCTCTCATATTTTGAGATGTTTGAGAGAGGGATTTGAAAGGATAGAGGTAAAAAAACTGTCAGATGTATGGTTGAAATTTTCTCAATAAAGAGACGGATTTGCTCATTAAAGAGGGGGTTTTAGTGAGTAATTGGGGAGATTAATGAGGGGTGAGTGATTAATGAGAGAGGTTATTAAGAGAGAATTTTTTAAATTTTGAAACATGTGTAAAGAGGAGATTATGGGTCCCATCAATTGATTTTAATTTGATAATGTGGCCTCACAAATAAAGAGGAGTTCTATGTGGCATCAAGACAAATGATTAGGTGGCATCCATAGAAAGGCACTAACTGTGTTTTAGTATAGAAGATAGATAGGAGCATTATAGATGCCCTTTAATTGTGATTAAGATTCACTAACTCTTAAGGTACAACCATCTAACTAGAGTTAAAAGAACACTTGAAAAAGGCTTTTTGTGTTGTAATCGGACTCCAATGAGTCCGGTTATAAATATAGAGGATTTCAAGTCTCTTAATTTTTTTTTGGAGGTACATTATCATGTTGATGTACCAATAAGAGACTAATTATACATGCTAAGAAATGTGTGTGTGTGTGTTTTTTTTTTTAATACTAATAAAGGTTTTATTAATCACAAAGGTGATTACACCCATAGATCTCAGGGCATGACCTTAGATCATCAAGAAGAGATAACAAAATATCAGTAAAAAGTTGGCTAGGGAATGCTTACAACAGACAATTAATCATTTTCGTTAGAGAATCGGCTTCCACATTTGCCTTTCTTTTGATGACTGAAGTTGTTGCTTGAGGGAAACTATGCCATAGAATCTGAAGATCTTCGTAATAGAAAAAACACCCCAAATTAAGGTCCTTCAAAGATAATGATAAAGTTTGAAAAAGAATTTGGGGGGGGGGGGGGTCACTCTCAACAATAAGGAGGGCCAATTGTGGCTAGGAAAGTTGTTAGATACCATTAAATTTTTAAATAATAAACTTTGATGTGACATTATTAAATAAAATTTACTGTGACTTTTCCATTACTCCAAATGTCCAACCAAAACTATCTTGCTCACTCACAGAATTGCTAGCGAACAGCACGAACACCTGAGCTCGAATCAATCACAAGTTAAACTCAAGCATGTCCAAACCAAGTTCAAGTTTAGCTAAGTTCAACTCAGCTCGATTCGAATACATGTCTACTCTCACCTTTGTGTAGGGCTACAAATAGATTTAAACAAAAAAAAAAAAATTATATCATGAAAAGAGGCGAGAGTACTGATCAAATTTCAATTGTACGTGAGAGTATGTTAGCAAGTTAATTTATAACTCTTTTATGATGGCATCCCAATTTTTTTTATTACTCTCAGTTTTCAACAGGTTTAATAGCCACACCCTTGAGAGGTTTTTCCCATATATATGACATACTCCATTATAATGACGTTAATCAGGATCCATGCATTTGATACAAAAATAAGCAGCTGCAAGGGATGCTTTGCAGCTAGCAGCTGCAAAGTGCCCCCTCATAGTGCCCCCCCAAAAAAATGTTAGGATTAATTAGCATTTATTATTATCAGAAAAGTATAAGAAAAATACATCACCGTCTTTTGAAAAGCTAAGCTTAACCCTATTTTCTTATGTGACACTGTGAGAGACCTTTTACATATACCACTGCAAAAAGTCCATTGCAACTAACTATTGTTCCATTTGATAGGACCAGTAATCTTTACTATTATAATGGGAGAGGCAGGCGTAGCCTGATTTTTTCAAAATTCCCAAACAACCCTCATATAAAACAAAATTTTGATTTCATGATTTATTTTAATTCCCAAACTACCCCTTGCTTATCTATCCATTTAAAGAATAGAATCATAGTCAATCGCAATTGAACTCGGGGAGAGTTGAATTGCACCTACGAGTTAACACGTGTCTTTTTTAAATCCTATTAACTGTGGTTAATTCATTCCCCTCGCTCTTACGTGCATCGCACGTGCCACCCGCTAGTACTAATAAGGGGACACAATCTTCTCCAACAAATCAATAAAGAATATGGTAGCAGTCAGTTTTGACTAGGGACTATATTCTTGGACATAGGGCCTCTCTTTCTCTCTCTCTCACTATAATACAAGTCCATTCCCCTCTTAATACGTAGTCTCTCATGGACTTTGATTTTTTTTTTTGGTAAATGGGAACAATACAGAACTCACACACACTGGCGAAGCCACATGGGGCCTAGGGGGGCTTCGGCTCCTCTGAAATTTTGAAATTATTTTTTTTACTATAACAATAATAAGGGTGTAGCCTGGGAAAGGGGCAGAGCCGAAGGACGGGGAGCTCTAGCCCCCCTGAATTTTTAAGAAAAAAAGATTTTCTTTATAAAACAGACACAAACAAAGGCGATGTCCCATGAACTTAGCCCCTAAAACAAAATTTCGGGAACCCCCATTGTTAGCCCTCCCCTCCTACAAGAGAATTCCAATTGTTAGCAAAGGCGATGTCCCATGAACTTGGCCCCCAAAACAAAATTTCAGGAACCCCCATTGTTAGCGCCCCCCCTACAAGAGAATCCTGGCTCTACCCCTGCTCACACATAGGCCAACCAAACACACACAACCCCTGCTCACACATAGGCCAACCAAACACACACAAAACTTGGACCCAAGTTATATCCCCAAAAGGCATCTCTTGGAGAGTGATATGTTGAGTGAGATACAAAAAGTTATAGAGGTTTGGCCGTGAGGTTCTTCATAATAGGGGAAATTGAGAAACAGATCTTCTGTTTCGTTGTTGCTGCTTGGTTGGCTTAATAAGTAATTAGTGTGTAGTTATAAAATGTATAGGTATTTTTGTAAATAAAATAAACTTACCTGCTTAATCTAATCAAAAAACAAGGCAAACATAACTTTTGACATTGCAACAAACCATTCACCCGTCTATCAAAAGAGTAGATAAAAGGCATTGACTAAATTCCACAGGTTACTGAGAAGGGACAATAGAAAAAACGAAATTTCTTAGGACCAAGAAATACGCCTGAGCCGCCTTGGAATCCAACACTTCCATGCCGTGATGACCTCCCTCCAAAAACCTCGACACCACTCGAACACCTTTCCTCTCTAACATTCTCACCAACTCTACTTGACGGTCCATCAACGGATCCCCATCACATCCTGACACCAAGCACCACCAACCCATCAACCCGACCCGCTCGACGCTGGACCCACCGCCCATCAACGGATTACAATACTCATGGTCTCGATTAGCACCGATCGGCAATGCTTGCTCCCACATCATATCATTCGCAGACAAAGGCAAGATCCGATCGTTGACCAATTTCAACTCCGACATAGTCCTTTGGGACCCACCAAAGAAAGGCTGATGTAAAATAAGCCCTTTGATCTTCAGTGGCTCAAGATCATCCGACGCCGCCGCAGCACGTAATCCAGCATGGTAGGCGATGTTGCCACCAGCACTTTCACCCATTACGAAACACCGAGAGAAATCAGCCAAGTCCCTCAACCACTGGTCTTCACACTTGGTGATCCAGTGCATCGCATCAACTGCATCTTCATAGGCAGCCGGGAGGCGGTGTTCCGGAGCGAGACGGTAGTCGACGGAGATGATCAACGCCGGAAGTTCGATCGATATGTTTGCGCAGAAATCGTGGACAATCGTCGAAGCAGCGCTACAGAGGACGAAACCGCCACCATGGACGTAGATTATAAGAGGGAGCTTTACGCCGGAGGAAGAGTGACGGGGTCGGAATAATCGGAGCCAGGTATTAGTGGTGGGATTGAGAGGGATGTCTTTGGAGAGGACCGGCGAGTGGGTGTCATCGCCGGATGCTGAAGTGGTGGGGATTTGAGAGTGTCGAATGAAGGTTCCGTCGACGATCTTGCAATATGCATCTGGCGAAGGACTATTGTTAGAGTTTTCTGATGGAGGATGATCCGACATGCTCACCGGCTTCCGTTTAGAGCACAACTTGAGTCGTATAGAAGCAAAAAACTTTGGTAATGCCACCCAACTTTTGGCGCTCTAAGGAATGCTAGAGCTTATCTAACGTACTAATGTGTCCTGTTTCCCTTTTCACAATCCTTTAACTTATTAAATATATTAAAGTTGGGAGTGGATTCTCTCAAGTTGCAACTTGAGAGAATCTTTCAAGTTGGAACCCCTAGAGGTCACCACGTGTCTCCTTTTACACCCCTTAACCATGGGTAAGGTTCACCCACCCCTAGGGTTCACTCTCCCATCCTTGGTTTTTTTTTTTATCAATTATTATTTTTTTAATTAAAAAAACTGTTTTTAGAGTTTTTTAATATTAAAAACCGTTTTTAATTTAAAAAATAATAATTAATATTAAAAAAAAAAAAATCAAGGATGGGTGAGTGAACCCTAAGGATGGATGAACCTTACCCATGGTTAAGGGGTGTCAAAGGAGACACATGACGACCTCTAGGGGTTCCAACCTGAGAGATTCCCTCAAGTTGCAACTTGAAAGAATCTTGGGCCATTAAAGTTATATCTATTATCTTTATCTATAATACTAATACAAAATATTTTCTTTTCTTCTCCTTTTGCCACGTCAGTTTTTCAGATTTTCTCAAAACCATCTTACCTAATTTTCCAAACTATCACGTCAACACATCCTTCCAACCAAACAGTCATTCAAATGACCAACAGACGTGATTGACTGAAACAACCAAACCTAACCGACACAACTCACACTAACACGCCGCCTCCCTTATATAGTCAAGAATAAACAACGACCAAACTCAAGCGACACAACTCACACTAACACACCGCCTCTCTTGTATAGTCAAGAATAATCAATGAATGCATCTTTCAAAGATTGAAGAGGATAATGAACCCATTTTTCCTCCACTATCTTGGTTTCACTCTTATATTATAGCATGAATTTAGATTTGATATATGCCTCATTAGGGGCTATTTGTAATTTAATTATTAATAAAGGGAAATAGTTAATGTACCCATGAAATCTGGGCTGGACCTCATTAGTCTAACTCCCCCTCTTAAAGACTCATGGGAACGCCTATCACTGCTCATTAATAAAGGATTATTGATAAAGTTTTGTTAACCGGTTGTCCGTACCTTGCGTCTATGAAAATATTTCAAAAGACGAGGCTGGGGTCTGTGGGTAGCATTTCTAATTTTTTTTGGCTTCAAATGATATTGATTAGACTTAAGTTTGCAGATTACCTTCAGGGACTGGACTGGTGAGGAGCATGCAAGTATTGACTCTAAAGTTTCCACCTACTCTTTTGCTTGTTCCGTTGAAAGAAGTGGCTCCCACCAGGCTCCAGCATTAATTCTAAAGCAGCCACCTATCTTTTGCAGTTCCTATCGAAGGATTTCATTTTCTTAAGAGTAAGATAAAATTTTTTGGAAAGTGATCAAAAAGCTCTATTACTTACTATCAAGAGCTTTGCCGTTGGATTAAACATGTAATGTGCTATGTGTTCACTTGCTTTAATGATGAGATCCACTTAGTCTTTAGTACCATTGGATGTTTTTATCGTGGTTCAGTTCTCAATAGTCAATATTTATCATCTCGAGTTTTATTTTGGAAAATAGTTAACATATCGATGAATCCTATTTCTAAACCTAAGGCATCCACCCATTGGTGGATGCCCCCTCTTAAATGTTCTCCATAGTTAGAGAGCATTTAATACGGCAATGGATGGATGACTTAGGTTCATAAATAGGATTCATGGTACGCCTATCACTGTCTTTTATTTTTTATAAGCAAGGAATCTTTGCAGGAATAGGGATTGAGGAGCGAACTTCTAGAACATTTGAATCTCCGGAAAATGTGACAAAACACACCGAAGGTGTATGTGTTGGATCTTATTATTGCTTAACACGGGAGGAGATCCCGAGTCTTTTTTTTTTAAATTGTAAGTGTGGGAATAAGCATGTGCCAATAATAATGACTCTACTTGCTTAAAATATGTAGGATTAAAATATACACGCCATTTGAACTCTCCTCGAACTTGGTATAAAATATGTAGGATTAATATATGTAGGATTTATCCTTGAGGGTGTAGTCATCAATTTGCTTGTGTTCACCTAACACCACCCATTAAATATTATGAAAGTAATTTTTAAAATATAATAATTTGGATAATGTTAGCATCACTTTCATTTAACACTCACTCTCTTTTTTAATTAGAGAGAGTGTTAGTGGACAACATGTATCCTCTTATTGGAAGACAATTACACATATTTGGTTCATAAAAAAAGTGAGTTTGAAATAAAGTGATACTAACATTGCCCTAATAATTTATATCTCTTTAACATGGTTTAGGTTGGGAAGCAAGGCTTGCCCCATTGGTAGTGTGTGCTAGTCACCACTCATGTGACCGGTTCCATTCCCAAGAGGGGTGTGAGTGTCATCTCCACCCGCCCTTGACTTAGAACAGATACTAACCAGTAGCCGGGGTTGCGGACTAACCGCGTAACTCTTGCCAAAAAAATAAAAAAACACCATGGTTTAGGTTTTAGAGTTTGAAAATTTAGGGAAGCATTTGGTGGAGCTTTCCTTTTGGAAGCGGATAGCATGGTGACAATTTTGTCGCTAATAATAGTCTTTTTTGCAACAAAAAGTACTGCCACCGATCTATATGGTTGTCAACTCGGCCACAAGTGTATAAGGTTATTATAAAAATAGGGTGCTGCTACGAGTACTCTGACGATTTTTGGAACCAAATCGTTTGGGTTCTTCCCGGTGGCTTGAGTTTTTGAAGGCCAAGATTTCTTCAGCAAGTGTTAAATCTGTAGAGACAATTTGATATTGGTCTTCCAACACTCATGGCCATTGGGTGTTTTTGTTAATGGGGTTTGTTGATTTTAATTATTTTCTATGTATAATCTTTTCTTCTCTCTGATTTGACCTAGGGTTTTGTTCTTTTGCTATTGATCTTTTTATGGGTCTTGGGGTTTCTTTTACTTTGGGGATTTCTTCCTTTTTTTTTTTTGTTGAATGGTTAGTGTTGATATGTTTAGGGTTGCTTGTTCTACGGTATGAGATTTGGATTCAAGGGTTTGTTTATATTGAATTTTTATTTAAAATAAATAAAATTGGAGGGCATATTGTGATAAGATGCTGAGGTTATGTTGTTTATTCTTAGTTTTTTTTTTGGGGTTATAAATTTAGACTTTTATTGTTGTAATCTTCCCTAATTAATATACCTTTTGTGTTGGGTGGTTCTGCAAACAACGTGATAAACTTCGCTTCGACATCCTATCTCGATATCCCAGACAGCATTAGCCCCAGCCCAAATTGAAAGAGATTAATCTGCAAAATGTAAAAAATAGAGAAAATATGTGATCACATATTAAACCCACCAGGCAATGAACAATGGAAAGATCCCACGGGGCCATTCATTCAAGCTGCCGCACATCTTCGAATCTTCTTGTGGATACGTGCTTCCTTAATTTAAGAGTAAACCCAAAGGAGTTGTACTTTTGTCCTTAGAAATATAACATAACTAGGAAACACCCCGTACGATCTTTGGGAAAAAATTTCAAAATAAGATGTAAAGCAGTAAATAAATATGGGAAGAAAGTAATACAAAAATATTAACAACGCAATTAGAAAATAAAGATAATTAATGAAAGTGAAACCACATAAATAAAGTAACAAATACAATAATATATACATAGCCTAATATATACATAGTGAATATATAATATGAAACATGCAAATTAATTATAAATGACGGTGTAAGAAATCACAAAATGTTGTAAATATTTTTCCGTAATTGTATCAAATCCAAAAAAAGTAAAATAAGAAAGAAAAATTGTTTATGATGTGACAATAATTTGTACCACAGCCATTATATATATCGATGGTGAAAAAATCTGTACTACAGCCACAGTTTGGTTTGAATGATGCGAGTTGTGAATATCAGCGTGTTCAGAAGGTTGTTGATCCTCATATTCAGGAGACTGTCATTCCTTTCTATAAGGGAACTCATATTCAGGAGGCTGAAAATGATAATGGTGATAAAGGTTTAGAAAGTATAGACTCAAGCTCAACTGATGAAGATGAGCATGATTTTTATAGTGATTTTAATCAAGATGAAGATGTAGCAACATACGGTGTCTACGATAAGTTTGAAGACTTTTTACATAGGGAAACAACAGCAGAGTGGGACACAAGGACTATACACTCTCATACCCCGCATGCTGATATTCCTAGTTCCTCAGCGTCTGCTTTTCGTCGAGTAAGACAAGTAGATACAGAAGCTCATCCAGAACTATCACCACAAGTGTCAACACCCTATTTTTACACCCCCTTAACCGTGGATAATTAATTTAGCTATGGTCCAAACCCTAGTTAACCCTAAGCTTAACCCTAGGTAGTCCTAAACCCAAACCCTAGGTAGCCCTAGCCTAACCTTAGTAAGCCCTAGGTATACCCAACGCCCAAGCCCATTTGACCAAACTTATACCTAGACAACTCAATCAAACCCAATTACCTAATTTTATTACCCAACCCAAATAGTCAAGCCCAAATACCCAATCACCCAATTGCCTAAGCCAAAGCCTATTTCCATAGCCCAAGCTCAAATGTCATAGTCAAAATCCAATAATCATAACTCATGACCCATCTACTAATAACCCATGATCCATAAGACCTAATCCACATATCCATATCCACCTACCCTATATCCTACAACCCATATCCATATAACCCATAGTTCACTCAACCCACCAACTCTCTTACACCTCTCTTACATCAACCCATACCTATATAACTCATAGTTCACTCAACCCACCAACTCTCTTACACCTCTCTTACACCCTATATCCTACAACCCATACCCATATAACCCATAGTTCACTCAACCCACCAACTCTCTTACACTCCTTACAACACTCAATCTATCAACTCACCTTACAACACTCAAGTCTTTACCCACTAGCTCCTTTTATCCCCTATGTAAAAGACACAATCCAACCTCTTAGTTTTCCTATAAATACCAATCCCTTAATCCCTTAGATCCATCCCTCAAGACCCCTAGAAGGTTCTCACCCACTTGTATTTCTCTTGAGTTTGAAGAAGGGAGAAGAAACTAAGGTTTAGAGTTTGGAAAGAATTGTAAGATTAAAAGCTTAGAGTTCTTTGCTAACTCTCTTCCTTTGTGGATTCTAAAACCCTACCCCTTGAAGCATTGAAGGAGAATTCTTGGAGGAGTAGGCACTCCTTCTTTCATCTTCTCTTCTTTTTTCTCTTTTTTTTATTTGGTTCTCTCTTCTTGATCTCTCATTTCTCAAGCATAGTTGGGCCTCTCTACATCAATCTAATGGTGTAGAGGGACCCCATATCAAAAACAAAGAGATGTTCCTTTTTTTCTTGTACATATTTTTTCTTTTTTATGTACCCACAAATGTGGATATGGGTAGGCCCATAGAGAGTGAAAGCTAAAGCTATACCTCTCTTTTTCATTTTGTTTCTTTTTTGAGATTCTAGTCCTCTTTCTAGAATTTTTTGTGAAAGCTCATCCCCTCCCTAACATTCTTTAGAGCAACATTACATCATTAATAATGGTGTAAATGAACCACCTTAAAAGAGAGAGGATGAGTTTTCATTTTCTTTCATTTCTTTATTTTTCCTTCATGTTCTATGTTGAATGGATAGGTGATGGTTTAAGGACTTAAAGAGGACATTCTTAAAAATGTTTCATACTAAAGACAATGGTATTTGATCTATTATCAACATCAATCCAACAAAATAGGTGTTGGTAATAGACCATTTACTATTAATAAGGCACATCCCTCTTTATGTCTTAAACTATAATCTTTTAACCAAACTCTTGGACTAAATTTGATTTTAGTTAAGTTTGTCAAAACCTTACCTATATGAAAATTCAAAAACATGATAAAATCTCAAAATACCAAAAACATGATAAAATCTCAAAACACCAAAAACATTCAAATATAACCAAAATATAAAAAACATTCAAATATCCCCAAAAATCTCAAAAAATATAAAAAATACAAAAAGACCAAAAAGAGACTTATAGGACCTCCTTAGCTTTGGTTAGCTCATCTAACCATGGATAAATACCCTCTAACCGCGGTTAGACTTAACACTTGTGCACTTGACCTCCCCGGTCAACTAAACC
The DNA here is from genome assembly GCA_015143295.1 of Tetracentron sinense. Classification (NCBI taxonomy): domain Eukaryota; kingdom Viridiplantae; phylum Streptophyta; class Magnoliopsida; order Trochodendrales; family Trochodendraceae; genus Tetracentron; species Tetracentron sinense. Next base: position 24,710,491 of record CM026572.1, on the reverse strand, counting down.
ATAGCCTTCTAGGCTAGACCCTTTGACCATCCTATGCATACACATACTCCCCCTAGCCTCGGCACGGGCTCATGTGCCAGAACTACGCTCGGTCTGATCTCACCATGTGAGTACGTAGGCAACCCAACTCGGGTTCGACCCTAGCCATCTAGCTTTCTATTTTTCTTGGATTAGCACTCACTTAAAAACTTTGGACATTCTAATTAAACTTTGAGATTATAATTGGCTTAAGTTTAGGGAGTAGGTAACCGTTATAAAACGGGGGTCTTGGGGTGCCTAACACCTTCCTCAGGGCTTAATCGAACCACTTACCCTAACTCTGATTAGACCATTTGCCTTATCCAAACAAACAAATACCCGGGACCTATCCCTAAAATTGAATAGGTGGCGACTCAAGTCAAAACATATAATTGTGAAAGTGGGTAGGAAGATCTCATGCTCACAACAAGCTCCTCCACAAGCTTGTGTAGAATCGTCAGCACAAGCTCCATCATCACCACAAGCTCTAGTAAAATCACTGGCAAATGTTGGGATCCAACTAAATGACTATGTAGATGACTATGTAAATTGAGAAGCATCAGAGTTTGAAACTGGAGTGGAAGCTAGTGAAATATCGCTTGGGCAATTATTTAAGGACAAAAGACGTCTACAAAATGTACTGTCTAGATATGCGATGCGAAAAAGTTTTCAATTCAAGGTTATGGATTCAAATAAACAAAAGTACACAGTTAGATGTCTTATAGATAATTGCAGCTGAAGATTGCGTGCATCGAAAGTGAATGAGGTTGATGTCTTCAAAATAAAGACTTATAATTCACATCACTCTTGTGGATATCCCTTAGGTGATACCGATCATCGACAAGCAACCAGTTTAGTTGTGAGTGACATGGTTGTGGGACGTATTGAGACAAATATCTCGTATAAGCCCAAAGAGATTATTCATGATGTGTGGGAAGAATATGAGGTTAGAATGAGTTACAGGAAAGCTTGGAAAGCTAAGGAGATTGTCATTGAAACAGTTAGAGGTTCATACGACCACTCTTATGCTGAACTCCCTGCCTATTTTCATGAACTTAAAAGGACTAATCCGGGCACAGTAACAGCAATAGTGGCTGACCCTGAAAATGAGGCATTTGAAAGATGTTTTATGGCTCTTGGACCGTGTATTCGAAGTTTTCAGATGAATTTACGGAAAGTGATAGCCATTGATGGGACACATTTAAAGGAAAAATACAAAGGAATACTAATCGCCGCAACAGCTCTAGATGGAGACAATCACATATTTCCAGTTGCCCTTGGGATTGCGGAGTCGGAGAATAATGTTACTTATAATTTTTTCTTAACTGAATTATCAAGAGCACTTGGACACATAGATGATCTAGTGATTGTTACAGATCGACATGTCAGTTTGATAAGCCAAGTCCCTGTTGTATTCCCACATGCAATTCATGGCTACTGCGCATTCCACATTAGCCAAAATATGTATGCAACATTCAAGGATAAGCAATTGTTTTCGTATTTCTGGAAAGCCATGAAAACATGTAGAGAAAGCGAGTTTCATGAGATGATGGCAGAACTCGCAGCTGCAAACCCTCTCGTTGTGCAATGGTTGGATGCAATACCGAAAGAGAAATGGGCCCGAGCCTTTTATAATGCGAAGAGGTATAATGTGCTGACTACGAACATAACCGAGAGTTTGAATAGTTTGCTGAAAGAAGTAAGAGAATATCCAGTCACTATGCTTTTGGAGAATGTGTGACTCAAGATACAAAATATGTTCTACAACCGAAAAATTAGCTCTATGCAAATGAATGGCAGGCTAACAACATGGGCCGAAGAGCAAATACAAAAGGGACAATCAAAGACATGTTATTTAGATTCTCATAGAATTGCTATGTATCAGTATTACGTGGTTGGGAAAAACAATCGAGATACTGTAAAGCTTCTTGATAGGAATTGCACTTGTGAGAAATTCTATAAAATAGGGTTGCCTTGTGAACATGCGTTGGCTGGATGTAGAAAGTATCGGGTAGATCCATACAACTATTGTTCGCCATTCTACACATCATTGACGTACCAAGCCACCTACCAAGAGTCAATATATCCACTGCTTGACAAAAAATCATGGGACCTCCCACCTGAAATCATGGTAGAGATGGAGAGGATTAAACCACCGGTGGGAAGAAGACGTTCAGGAAGGCCGAAGAAGAATAGAATTCTCTCACAGGGTGAGGAAAGGTCCACTATAAGATGTGGAAGATGTAAACAAACTGGGCACAATAGGCAAACATATAATAATCTTATCCCCCATGGTGGTTGAGTGTAGTCTCTAATGTTGAATGTAATTAAAAACATGTAATGCTTAATGAATGGTTGGTTTCAAGGTTCTCTATTATTTATCCAATATTAGAGAATCTCCAAAAAGATGGAAAATGACTGACAAATGCCGAAAATTGATCTGATAATGCCGAAAATGACAGGAAAAGTACCAAAAATGGCTACTGGAAATGGTAGAAATGCCTACTGAAATGCAACAGAAAATTGCCGAAAATGACAGGAAAATACCGAAAATGTCGAAAATGGCTACTGGAATTGGCGAAAATGCCGAAAATCTGCACTGGAATGCAACAAAAAATGCCGAAAATACAGTACTGCAGAATACCGAAATTGGAGTGTAAAATCCCGAAAATGAGCCCTGTTATGCCGAAAATGGCTACTGGACAGTGTTAAATGCCGAAAATGAGCCCTGTGATGCCGAAAATGGCTACTGAACAGTGACAAATGCCGAAAATTAGCCCTGTTATGCCGAAAATGGCTACTGGACAGTGTAAAATGCCGAAAATTAACCCTATTATGCCGAAAATGGCTACTGGGACAGTGTAAAATGCCGAAATTGAGCCCTGTTATGCCAAAAATAATGTGTAATATGGCGAAAATATCAAAAATCCGCACTGGATATTGTAATAAATGACAAAAATCATCACTCTAAATACACAACATTACAGGACTGTACACAAATAATCCATAACAAGTCAATATTACAACATTACAACATCATTGTAACAACAATCCATAAAAGTCCATAACAATCGATCCATTCATCCATAACAATCCATAATAGTCCATCAATAAACTGCACCCCGGCCTATCTTCTCCCTCCTTTTCATCATGGGACCTCAGTATCCAATATCGGGACGTTATCACAGCCCATCACGCCTTCACTGACCCCGTCATAACATCGAAAGCTATTCGCTTCCGCATTGAAGATATATCGTCCTACAAAAATAGTTAGACAAAGTCAGTATGCTACAAATGATTGATGATATTCACCAATGTGAGTACAAATACCTGAGTGAACCTAATGGGTAAGTCAGCGCATAAGAAGTCAATATATTTCATAACGAATACTCCACAGTCCCGACTGAATATGCAAAAAAAACAGTTATAGTTGCTTAGGATGAGTCATGTTAGTGTATTGGTAAATATAAGATTAAATGTTTTGGAAGACTTACGTATTCTTCTGTTTTGGTATATTTTTGACTTCTACGACTTCCCATTTTTGACCTACGAAGGCTGAGTTGTCACCACACATGTGAAATAGTGCAGGCATCCTCACTGTGATAGCTGAGATATGATCTCCATGTTGTAATGCCGGGTGTGGGAAGAATGAGTCCAGCAGGAGGATACGCCTTGTGGGGGGTTCAAGCACAACCAAGAGCCAGTGACTACCGGGGTTCAAAGGGAAGTATACCCTTTCACATTCCCACATGGGGGTCCCTCCTCGAACCCCCATGATAGCGGCCTTCATATCTGGTCTCACCCGACTAGTCATGTCCTCAGTCAGCTTCTTGGAATTCAACGTTGAATGGTAGGTGTCCAAAAAGTGACACTCCTTGAATAACGAATACTGAAACATAACGAACATTAATACGTTCTAGAAATTGCGGATATACATTGGATAAACTAAAACATAACAAAAGTCTTATGAGTTACCGTGAACCAAGTTTTTCCAAAAGCGCAGATTTGATTGTATTTCGAGGAGTATTGTTCCTGTCTTCGAGCCTATAACTCCGTATACATGTCAATTTGCTGTCATATTTATCCAATGTTAGATAATCTCACAAAAGAATAACAAAAATAACGATAATGGATTCATCATTAAAACAACTGAAGTACCGAAAATGGCACAGACAAATACCGAAAATGGCTACTGGATTCATCAATAAAACTGAAGTACCGAAAATGGCGATGACAAATACTGAAAATGGATCTGAAATACCGAAAATGGCTACTGGATTCATCAATTAAACCACAGAAATACCGAAAATTACACTGAAATACCGAAAATGGCTACTAGATTCATCATTAAAACTACTGAAATACCGAAATGGCTCTGAAATACCGAAAATGGCTACTGGATTCATCAATTAAACCACACAACTACCGAAAATTACACTGAAATACCAAAAATAGCTACTGGATTCGTGAGTAAAAGCACTGAAGTACCGAAAATGGGCTCTGAAATACCGAAAATGATACTGAAATACCGAAAATGAAACTGAAATACCGAAAATGGCTATTGGATTCATCAATACAAGTACTGGGTTTACCATTGACTCAATCCACCTAGCTGAGTGAGCAATCTCTCCCACAATATCCCCTGTGACCATTATGTTTTCAATAAAAATTGAAGTTGCTCCCGACTTTATGAAATCGCGCAGTTGCTTCGACTCCTCTTTTGATAAAGGATTTTTGGGGTTAGCAGCTTCAATTTTCATTTTCCTTCTTTTCATTTGAATGAAAGGGGATCGCAGATATTGAGACTTCACTACCGGTCTCTTTGACACCTGCATATATTGCCAAATATAAGTTCCGGCTTGATGAAAACCCATTTCACAGACTCTCATTACACGTCTTAGGAATGTAAACACACACCTCTAGAGGGTCTTCAACCCCCTTCGAATCTGCACCCCCCTTCGAATCTGCACCCCCCTTAGAGTCTACGGGAGTCAACTCAATGATGGGATCCATTTTCTCATCAATGAAAGAATGTCTCTGTGTCGGCGTAGCTTCGGGAGTGAAGATGGGATCCATCTTCTCATTAACAAAAGAATGTCCCTGTGTCGGCGCTGCTTTGGGACTCAATATGGAATCCATCTTATTATCACTGAAAGAATTTTGATCACCAGAAAATTTTTCATCCTTTTCTGTTGCGCTGCCCATTGCTCAAACAAGCTTTTTATTTGCGGGAATACTCGCTCAACAACTCGGTTGACAACTTGGTCGATAACTCGGTCAACAACTCGGTCAAAAAAACGGTCTAAAACTCTCTCCATTGCTCGCTCAACAGAGGAATTGATATTATGAACCTGAAAATATTGAACATCAAACAACTAGTAAGTAAAAATCCCGAAAATGAGAAAATTCAATTCATATGTCAAAATGTTGAAAATAAAATAAAAATAATCACTATCAATATTCGTACCGTTTTTGACCTCTGCTCAAACTTTCTCTTCTTCGCCGGAGATGGGGCTGGACTGACATCATCATCATCATCACCCCATTACCCCCATCGCTATCACCACCATCACCCCCATCACTACCATCACTATCACCATCACCATCACCATCATCATCATCCTCCTCCTCATCATCATCCTCCTCCCCCTCCTCATCATCATCACCCTCACCCTCAGCACTCAATCGTGCGAACACATCCTTCACAACCTGGTGCTCCTTCTCTGCAGGAGTAGGCTTTATATTGCTCAGCTTGATCTGTAAAACAACAAATGATATGTTATAAAACAACAAAGGATCTGTAAAACAACAAAGGATATTGTTAATGAAAAGTTACAAGTTGAATATTGTAAAACAGCAAGTCAAATTACATACTTTACTTAAATTGAATATGGCATTTGCGAGTGACTTGTAGCTGAGATAGGATGTATTCGCCCACCGCAGAACGCGTGGGAATGTCATCGCACCTAGGGTGCATTACGAGAACACAGCCTCCCAAGTGCTGGGATGCACTCATAAGCCCAAATCTGACATCAGTCATAAATTTTACTATTAGTTCAAGTAGAAGTAAACACAAATTAGCTAACACGGAATATTTACAAAATTTAGGTAATCATATGTTTACCTGGAAGGCAAGAGCACATCCGTTGATATTGTACTGCTTCTTCGTATAAAGAGCAGTTTCTAGGCCAACCTTGCACAACTCAAAACCCAAAGTCCCCCATGGGTATTTGTTGAAGGCCTCCCAATCATCCACTAGGCACAAATGGCCTGTGTTAACACCCACATGCGTCCCAGTGCCTACGAGCAACAACTCAATAAAGAGGACCAGTGACCGCATCCATATCATCATCACATCCCTTCAACTCCTCAAGAAGCTTCGCCTTTTTAATCACCGCCAACTTTTGAAACTTCCGATACTTGAGAGAGGTTGGTGGCGCTTCATGTTTAAGAACCGGAGCCTCAGACACTTGGGCATTAAGGCCCATGATCAGTGTAAAGTCCAACACTGTGAACTCTACACTCTTCCCGCATACTTCGAAGCGTAACCCTCCTTTACGCCTCTGTAGAAAATGGTGGATTGCTTGGCCACACAGTGGTATTTTAGGTATGTTGTAAAGGTGGGCAAAGCAACTCTCCATCCAAATTCTTTTTCTCTCTGGATTGGCCTCTAGTAATGGTTTTATCTCGTCAAACCATATTGTTTGGGAGCATTTAATCGAAGGAAAATATTTATCTTCTTTATCTTTTCTCTTTTTCTTTTCCCTACCGACTTTTCTCTTTATACGATGCATCTTGTCGCTGCAAAATTGTAAAACAATAAGCACTATCATAACAATAACCATCGAAAGTACTGACAATAACCAGTCATAGGAAAAAAAATACCAAAAATACCCACTGGGATAACAGAATAATACCGAAAATAGGTACTGGGATAACAGAAAAATACCGAAAATAGGCACTGTCATGACAGAAAAATACCGAAAATAGGTACTGTCATGACAGAAAAACACCGAAAATAGGCACTATCATTATAGAAAAATATCGAAAATTTACTGTCAAGACAGAAAAATACCGAAATATTAAAATTGCAATGTATTTTTTCCGAAATTAAGCACAAATCCATCGAAAAATGCAGTATAACATAACCATTGAAAATCACGAAAATGAGCTCAACATCAACAATAATACCGAAAAAATAATGTCATAATTGAATAATACTGAAAATAAGCAAAAACATAAATATACCGAAAATAACCATTGATATCTGAAAATACCGAAAATGAGTAAAAATACAGCGAAAATGGTCGCAAGAACCATTGAAATTGCACTGTATTTTTACCGAAAATATACCCAAAAGGGTCGAAAATGAGTAAAAAACACCAAAAAATGGTCGTAAGAACCATCAAAATTGCAATGTATTTTTGCAGAAAATATACCTAAAAAGGTCCAAAATGCACTTTAACTGACCATTGAAAATCACGAAAAATAAGCAAAAATAAACAATAATACCGAAAAACCACTGTCATAACCATCGAAAATTGTTACTTGAAAGCATCGAAAATCAAGTCGTTAACTGTGGGGGCCATTTTTAGGTTTGAAATTTTTTTTTAAACCGCAAAAACTTACAGGGTTCTTCTTCTTCTTCAGGGTTGTTGTTGTTCTTCTTCTTCTTCTTCAGGGTTGTTGTTGTTGTTGTTGTTGTTCTTCTTCTTCTTCTTCTTCAATACGAAGCCCGTAGAGTTCCGGATGTCAAGGGTAACCAAGGGTTTTACTTTGGGGAAGGATTTGTAGGTTTCAAGGATTTCGAAAACTGAGGGTAACCGAGGGCTTCAGTTGGGGAAGACAGCAAGGGCAAGGGTTCGTAACCGAGCTTCAGCTTGAGAAGAAGGTAAGCAAGCCAGGGGTATTTTGGGGAGAAAATGAGAAGGGGCAACACGTGCACTTGGCTCCCACGCGTGGGAGCCTATAGAAAACATATGGGAGCCTACAAAAATATGTTTTCAAACCTGGAACCCATATTCGGGTTTTTTCATAATACAAAGCTTATATCCGTATTTTTCTCTTATTAGAATTGCAATCCAATGATCAAGTTGATATTCTGACAGACTGGATGCAAACCGAGTAGATCACATATCTTGATTTGGCTGAGGCTTTTGAGGTATGGTGTTGTAGAACCAAGTCTGCAAAGAAAAGTGTGGTCAAGTGTAATAGATAATATTGATCTCACTACTATATTGTAACATAATTGAGCAATGTTTCCACTCTCCCAAATTCTCATTGTTAGTCAAATAGGACTTTGAACCCATGACATTGCATTTCATATCCATATAATACATGCAAGACAAACTAATAATGAGTTTGAATTTTTCTTTCAATAATATAATCCTTAAATTAAGAATAACATCAAATAATCCGATGATATAATGACCAACAGGGCGGCTACCCATCTAGCCTCTCTTTGTAGGTACCCATTAATTTGTTGTAAATAAATTTTAACTATAAAAATAGTTCGATTAAAAATATAATCAGAGCAACCCAAAAATATGCCTTGTGATAAGCGAGTAGTTTGAAAATTATAAATATAAAATCAAAAAAGGATATTTCTATCAATTATTATGTAATTCTCCAAATTTCCCTATTTAGTTTGGTTACTCTTCAACCGGAGGTCTTCTTGATAGTTAAAACTCTTACAAATAATCCTCCACATATAATATATTACTTAATATTGGTCATATGGAAAGTGGAAACGTACGCTTTATATTTTGCTTACTCTCTTTTTCTTATCTCTATATATATTTGCTCAGTTTGTTAATATGTTATTAAACATGTCGTCAGAAAATTATGAAGATGACTACTCTTAATCATATGCATTTTTTCAAATAGGACTTTGCTAAAGAGACCCCTTTAGGGCCGAGACTACCAAGAACGTGCCCTAAGAGCACGGGATTCAGGTGGGGCCCATTTCACATGGTAGGCCCCATTTGAAATCCCGTGCTCTCAGAGCAGAGTCTCGGTGGTCTCGGCCCTAAAGGGGTCCCAGTAGCATTTCCCTTTCAAATAGTGGGGAATGCTAGTCCTGATCTAGCCCACCCTTAGGCACCTTACTCTTAAAATAAAATTGGGCGAGGTCCATACTCCATACTAAGTATTTGTCCCTTTTTTATAATTTTTTTTTTTGAACCATGAAAAACGCCGCCTTGGAATAAACATACCAGCTTAATATAATCAAAAACCAAGGCAAACATAACATTTGACATTACAACAACTCATTCCCCCTTGTCTCTATTGTTCGATGTTGGTTGAATGGTATGCATGATTTCCAAAAAAAAAAAAAAACGTTTTAACTAAATTCCACTGGCAAGTTGCAAGGTTACTGAGAAGGGACAATAGAAAAAACGAAATTTCTTAGGACCATGAAAAACGTGTGAGCTGCCTTGGAATCCGAGGTTTCCATGCCGTGAGAACCTCCCTCCACAAACCTCGCCACCACTCGAACACCTTTCCTCTCCAACATTCTCACCAATTCTACCTGACGGTCCATCAACGGATCCCCATCACACCCTGCCACCAAGCACCACCAACCCATCAACCCGATCCGTTCCACGCTGGACCCACCACCCATCAACGGATTACAATATTCATGGTCCCGATCAGCACCGATCGGCAATGCTTGCTCCCACATCATATCATTCGCAGACAGAGGCAAGACCCGATCGTTGACCAATCTCAACTCCGAGCCAGTCCTTTGGGACCCACCAAAGTAAGGTTGAAGTAAAATAAGCCCTTTGATCCTCAGAGGCACAAGATCACCCGCCACTGCCGCAGCACGTAATCCGGCATGATAGGCGATGTTGCCACCTGCACTGTCACCCATTACGAAACACCGAGAGAAATCAGCTAAGTCCCTCAACCACTCATCTTCACACTTGGTGATCCAGTGCATCGCCTCAACTGCATCTTCATAGGCAGCCGGCAGACGGTGTTCGGGAGCAAGACGATACTCGACGGAGACAATCAACGCCGGAAGTTCGATGGACATGTTTGCGCAGAGGTCGTGGAACATCGTAGAAGCAGCACTAGCGATAGTGAAACCGCCACCATGGAAGTAAATTATAAGAGGGAGCTTTACGCCAGAGGAAGTGTGACGGGGTCAGAATAATCGGAGCCAGGTATTGGTGGTGGGACTGAGAGGGATGTCTTTGGAGAGGACCGACGAGTGGGTGTCATCGCCGGTTGCAGAAGTGGTGGGGATTTGGAATAGTCGACTGAAGGTTCCGTCGATGATCTTGAAATATACCGGAAGAGTGTTGTCAGAGTTTTCTGATTGGAGGATGATCAGACATGTTGACCGACTTCCGTATAGAGGAGTACTCTTAGTGCAAAAAGCACAACTTCAGTTATACAGTAGCAGACAACTTTGGTAATGCCACCGAACTTTTGGCTCTCTCAGGAATGCTAGAGCTTATCTAACCTATCAATGGCAGTGCCTGGTGGGAGCCACTTCTTTTAACGGAACATGCAAGGGTAGGTGGAAACTTTGGAGTCAATACTGGCATGCTCCTCACCTGTCCAGTCCCTGAAGGTAATCTCGAAACTTACTTTAGTCTAATAAATATCATCTCAACCAAAATAAAAATGAGAAGCGCTACCCACAGACCACAGTCTCGTCTTTTGGAAATATTTTCATTGACGGGCGCATGCTGCAGACAACCGGTTAACAAAACTTTATCAATAATCTAAGAAGCACGGATACTTCAATTAGGTGTTCGTACTCGAATCCGATACGTATCGGATATGGATATGCCTTTGATATGGTGAGATACGGCTTAGACATATCCGATTAATTAAAAATAATTTTTTTTATATTTGATACAACTCTGATACATGGATACGATCGGGATACGGCATGGAGACGGTCGGGATACGACAATTTTTTTTTTTTTGGAGACCCGGGGGTGTGACCCTATCTCTTTTGTTTTTGTATTGACATGATCTTCTTTATATTTTGCTTAGCAGATGATAAGATGACTTTCTTTTTTGCTCAGTAGATGATGAGATGACCCTATTTCTTTTGCTTTTGCATGGACATGGTCTTTTGTATACATAAACAGAAGTAAACTAATAATTATTTTATAATTATAATACAAAATTTAGTATTATTATTATTTTAAAAAAAAATTACAAACGTATCTTGATCTTACTCATATCCTATTTTTTTAGGTTCAGTCGTATCACTGTACCCATATCGTACCTATATCCTGAATCCGTATCCGTGCTTCCTAATCGATAATCCTTTATTAATAGATAAATTACAAATAGCCCCCAATGAGGCATATATCAGATCTATTTTTTTTTTGTTGAGGTAACAACACCACAAAGAAGCTAAAAAATTCCTTCATCGTACTGTTTCTCAACTCTTTATTCAAACCAGTGACCCAAAAAACAAAAAACTCTTTATTCAAACCTCTTTTGTCTTGTGTACTAATTCTCTATTTCTATTTTCTTCTCTTTTTTTTTTCTTTGTTTGTAGGCGTAGAGTACTTAACCAAAAAAAAACGTAGGATTATTCGGGTACAGAAAGTGGGTTTGGGTGTTTTGGACTTTTTGCAACATGTGCCAAGTTCTGCTCTGGTGAAATCAGGGCCAGGGGTATACATGGATGGGCACTAGGAGAGTTTTAGAAACCGATTCTATTTAATTTGTTCAGTTTTACAATGTATTCTACATTCTTAGCACTTAGCTTATTAATGTGTGCCACTGATAGAAATTGGTTAACTGAGATGTGTGCTTGAAATGGAGTTCCAATTGGTTAACTGAAATGGTGCCCATTAGATAACATGAAATTTGTTTTGGCTTTCTGGTGAATTATTATTGAAATGTTGTTAGAATTGGGTCTCAATGGCCTTCAATTTAAATATTGTTTTGATGTGGAACGCAAATATACACGGGTAAGAATCTAAAACATTAAGGTCTCACTCCCACTTTGTCATTATCCTTTGTTTATTTAAATTCGGTCCAGCGATGGCAACCGGCGGGTTAAACGGGTAAACCGCCCCAACCCGTCCCTATTGGGATGGGTTTGGGAGGTTCATAAACTGGTCGGGCGGAAAGGAATTTAAGACGCCTGCCCCGTTTATAATTTAGATGCCTATTTTACCTTTAAATTAATCTTAAAATTACTTTAATATCTTATATATTATATAAAATATCGTCCTGACCTGCCCCACCTCTTTAGAATAGTGGACAAAATCTATTAATTAAGAAAATTTAAATTTATTAAATTTCTTGCTATGGTGCATGTTAGAACTATTGTCTTAAATTGATGCATATTAGCATGGTTTACTTAGTGGTGCACTATTGCCTTAAAACGTTTTGTGTACGTTTTAAGTTAAAAATATTTTTTCTCAGAAGTTTAGGCAGGGCTAGAGTCCCCCATCCTCCGACTCCGCCCCTCTCCTAGGCTACGCCCCTATTAGTACTATTGGTAATTTTTTTTCCCCAGAATTTCAGAGGGGGACTTCAGCTCCCTAGGCCCCATGTGGCTCCGCCCTCATTTGTGACAGAGAAATTTGATAAGATAAATTTAATCGAGTCAAACGAGCTGGTTGTCGCTCGTGTCCGCCTCCTTTAGTATACGAGCTCAGCTCATTTAGTATACAAGCTTGCTCCACTAGCTTAGCTCAACTAACTACCTAATTTTGTTGTGCCTCCCCTCATTTTGAATCGAATCAACTCATTGACATCCCTAGTTTAATGGCGTGCTGGTAGCAACATCCAAATTTCATTATGATCAACGGGAGTAAGGTATTCTTACTCTGTTGACGAAGAAATTTTGTCTTAGTTTAATGAAGGTTGGTTTGTTTTTGATTTTTGTGTGGGAATTTTTCAGAGAGTCCATGTGTCACCTGCTCCTTTAAAGTCTGATTTACTGGCAGAAAGAAGATAATAAAGTTCCGGATGCTGATGAAGCTGAAGGGGAGGGTGTGCACCCTCTAATACACTCTGATGATAAAGTCAGAAGATGTAGAAGATGATAAACAGTAAGAAAACTGGAGCAATAAGAGTGAGTAATATGAAATTTTTTGGTGATCTTTATGCATTGGATCTCTTGGGGTATTTATAGGTTTAGCTTTGTATGTTCATAGATGGTCATGGATGACCATACCATTTGCTTTACACTCATTACCAAATATGTCAGACAGATCTTAAGTTTTATGTGTTACATGTGTGAGCCTACTATTCGTAAGGTTGGTCTGGGGTTAAAAACCAGCTGAGATGACTAGCATTAAATGCTAAGACAAAGTTTTTCATCTAACAACAGAGTATAATGATCACCTCCTGATTATTTGGTCCTACAAGTCGGTCTCGTTGTTGACAAAAGCTCAGACCCGTTGTGTATGAGAACATGGATAGAACAACCATTGTACAAAGAGGGCGGTTACGTTCATCTTCTGAATAACAAACACGTTGTCTTGAAGAGAATGGATTCGTTTTCTATTTGGATACGTGTTTATCATTTGTTAACATAATAACGAAAACTAGCTCATTTATAATATCTTGAGCGTAGTTCAAAGTGTCATAAATACCGCGACGCACAAAGTGGAATACTTTGGTAATGCCACCTAACTTTTGGCGCTCTCAGGAATGCTAAAGCTTATCTAGCCCTTTTAACACTCCTTTAACCTTGGTTAAGCTAATTAAATAAATTAAAATTTTATTTTTTTTCTATCTAAAAACTAAAAACTAAGGTTGGATTGCTTAACCACGGCCATTTCGATACATAATGGAAACCGTCGATAAGTTTAACATTTTTCTATTTTATTTTGAGAATAAATTTATTTTTCTTAATTGAATTAGGGTGCTACCACAGCCACCACAAATTTTATTTTATTTTTATTTATGATTACACTCTAAAATTAAAAGAATAAATTTATACACTAAATTATAAAATATAACACGGGTCTATTTTTTTTTTATCAGAGGTTTAATCGATCATCAAAAGAAGAATTGGGCCAAAAATTATGATACATTCTGAGAAAATGAAACTTCTATAGAAGATAAGCAAATGAAAAACTTTCACAAAGGGGCAAGAACGTTGTGTGTTGTTGCCCATTTGAACTCTCGTCGAACTTGGTATAAAATATGTAGGATATATCCTTGAGGGTGTAGTCATCTGGTGTTCACCTAACACCACCCTTTAATTATTATGAAAGTAATTTTTAAAATATGATAATTTGGATAATGCTAGCATCACTTTCTTTTAGCACTCACTCTTTTGTAATTGGAGAGAGTGTTAGGGGAAAACATGTGTCCTTTTCTTAATAGAAGACAATTACACATATTTGGTTTATAAAGAAAATGAGTTTGAAAGAACGTAATACTACCATTGCCCAGATAATTTATAGGGAAATAGTTAACGGACCCATAGATGCCATTTGCAAATCAAAGTGGATGCCCCCCCCCTAACATGGTTTAGGTTGGGAAGCAATGCTTGCCCCATTGGTAGTGTGTGCTAGTCACACTCATGTGATCAGGGTTCCATTTCCAAGAGGGTGTGAGTGTCATCTCCACCCGCCCTTGACTTAGAACATATACTAACCACTAACCGGGGTTGTGGACTAACCGCGTAACTCTTGCAAAAAAAAAAAAGACAAAAACCATGGTTTAGGTTTTAGAGTTTGGAAATTTTAGGGAAGCATTTGGTGGAGCTTTCCTTTCGGAAGCGTATAGCATGGTGACAATTTTGTTGTTTTTTTTCCTTTCGGAAGCGCATAGTCTTTTTTGCAACAAAAAGTACTGCCACCAATCTATGTGGTTGTCAATTCGGCCACAAGGGTATAAGGTTATTATAAAAATAGGGTGCTGCTACGATTACCCCCAACAATTTTTGGAACCAAATCGTTTGGGTTCTTTCCGGTGGCTTGGAAAGAACTACAATTTGCTTCTACAATTTTCTATCATACATCAATACTAAAAAATCACTTTTTTATTTTAAAAGATATCTTCTGTATGCACACCCAAAACCCCTTCTCCAAACCTTTTTCTCCTTCTCTATTCTAGATTTTCAGCCTTATTCTCCTTCTCTATTCATAGAGTTCCTGCCTTATTCTCCTTCTCCATTCAAGCCGCGTGCTGATAGTTATGGGACTACTTAGGCACACTGGAGGAGCCACATGAGGCAAGGCGGTTGAAGTTCCCTTGAAATTTTGAAAAAAAATGTTATACTATTAATATGGGCGTAGCCTGGGAGCAAGGCAGACCTAGGGGGCGGGAGGGGGTTTTAGCCCCTAAACTTTTAAGAAAAAAAACTAAATTTATACATATTATTTAATTTAAGCGGTCATATGCGTGGGGCATGCGGGCAAATGTCCCTATAGTTAAGAAAATTAATTTTGAAACTATATTATTTAATTTAAGATGACATAACCATGGGCAAGGAGAGCAGCTGCACCCACATTCTACCTTTAAAAAATAATCTTTACAAACAAACACAAACAAACGGGATGGTCTATGAACTTGGCCCTCAAACAAAATTTCGGGAGTTACACTCCCGAATCCCCACACCCATTAGTCCCCTCCAAGAAAATCTTGGCTCTACCCTTGCTCAGGCCAATGGACCTCCTGGTTACCCTTCAAAAACGAAGAATGTTTTCTACTCTGCCATATGCTTTGCCACATCGGTACAATATGGATGATGACCTGTGCTAGAGCAACGAGAGGGCAATCATCTCGCTGGTACTAGAATTGCAATCAAATGATCAAGTTGATATTTTGGCAGACCGGATGCAAACCAAGCAGATGACATATCTTGATCTGACTGAGGCTTTTTGAGGTATGGTGTTATAGAACCAAGTCTGCAAAGAGAAGTGAGGTCAAGTGTAATTGACAATATTGATCTCATTACTATACTGTAACATAATTGAGCAATGTTTCCACTCTCGCTCCTTGTAGGGATTAGGTGTCGCACCCCAAATTCTCATTGTTAGTCAAATAGGAATCTAAACCCGTGACACTGCATTCCATATCCATATAACACATGCAAGGCAAACTAATAATGAGTTTGAATTTATTTTTCAATAATATAATGCTTGAATTAAGAATAACATCAAGTAATCCGATGATATAATGACCAACTGAACATAACAATCCAATCACCCATTATGATATAAAATTAAAACCTAAGCAATATCTTGAATAATTTTATTATATTCATTTCAACTGAAATAAAATAACTATCTATATGATCAATAATATGGATAATGACCCACTTCTGCCTCCTGGTAATCACATTTCAATTCTTCTTGATATTTTTCCTTAATCCAAGGCCCGGGAGTACAAATATCAAACTCTCCTGAAACTATCGACATAAGAGTACAACTGAGCAAAAGAAAGCTCAATGCATATAAAGTACAATTAACAATATAACATATCATATCATGCATATACATACTTTACATAATCATAGTGCGGAAAAACATCTGAGCAATATCAATACCATCATTCCGTACAAGACTTGTGATACATGTGCATATGCATGAAAAGTAATAACCGTAACATGTCAGTTCCCATGTCCATACCGGGGTTCAAGTCCATGTCAGTATAGGTTTCATATCAGATTTCCATATCAAGGTTCATGCCACTTTTTTCAAGCAACAAGGTCCATATAAGATTTTTCCAGATCCATACCAGAGTTATGTCAGTTTTCATATCCATGCATGATCATGTAAGACTCGTGTTCTTAATAACTTATCATGCCGTGAATAATGTGCTTGAATGTCATTATTAACTTTCGTTTAGGTTATCCCTTAGATTTGAATATTTCACCTTTGAAACCCCACTTATATCCACCCATATAACCATAGTTAGAGAATTTTAATTAATAATATCTTCTTCTAAGTATTTATCCTTTTGAAAGTCAACCATTATAATGCATAAATACTCATAATTTATCATGTGAATTATCATACCACAATACTTACCAATCATATAGTTTATCGTATTCAGATCATAATAACAGGATTATCATTAACAAGGTATAACAATTCTGATACTCCGGTTCTAAAATTACTGTCTTATAACTCTAATTCTATTTTCATAAGTCTATAACCACAATTGCATCATCATAAATCCATAACCACAATTTCATATTCATCATTCAATCGACATATAATAATTCACATGATCATTATCAATGGAAAATCATAAACAGTAAAATATCATAATAATCTCCCCTAATCCACACCATAATCTTGAATCTCATCCCTTTTCATAACATCCACTTATATATTCATAAAAAATACCATACAAGCATATTAATTTCATAATCCTTACTTATTTTTATCATATCATCGTTAAAAGTACAGTATATGATACCTTACTCGATCATTTTCCTACGATCAATCGCTTGATAATGCCCTTAGAGTGATTTCCAAGTTTTTTCCTTCTTCTTCTTGCAAAAACCTTTGAGGAAACCTAGGTTGAACTTTCTCTGAGATTTCTAAAAACTCTTAAGTGTTTGGAACCCTAAAACCCACGTGATTAAGGTCTTTATATAGGCTCAAGAGTTCTAGGAAACTTCTAATTCTCAGAAATCCAAAAAATTTAAAAGTTTCTAGGCAAACTAGCCGCGAACTGTCAACCGGTCCTTGCTACATTCTCTGGCAAAATCTATCATGCATTTTTCTACTTGCGTCGGTCAACCGGTGGGCTCTATAATTCCCTGTTTTGGCCATTTTCTTCTTCTTAACACTTAACAAATCATCATACACTAAGTTTAACCATAGTTAATCATCAATTAACCTTACATGAATATATTTAGACATACATTGACAATGATTGAAATTAATTGAACAAAATTTTGGATTTCATTCAATGTGCACAAGCTTTAAGACAATCAAGTTTTAGGTCTCAACATTAAGGAATGCCAATTTTTCTCCCTAAATCTTTCCTGAACATTCGTCCTAAAGTCTTGGGGTGCTAAACTTGCTATTTTCAATTTAAACATGCCACTTGAAATTAGCAATGAGAGAAGACCATTGACTTCAAATCAAATGGTTGTTATGCGTTGCAACTACAAGGTGGGTTTGATCTGTAACTACATATATACCCAAAGAAAAAGTGGGGAAGAAAGTGTCAATGCATCCATGATTTGGTCAGTCTATGCTAGATCTCCATTAAATACCGTCTTTGAAGATCAGTACGTTAAGTTTTTTTTTTTTTTGGGTCAATACTTAAGTTGTGTATAGACGGTAAATAATGTCTTGAGTGGTCTTGGCGTAGCATTTCATTATTTAAAATCATGCATAAAATGCACCTAGCTGGTCAAATGCTGCTGGAGATGGATCTGCATCGCCAAGGATTTGATCAATCACATTCTAATGAACAATTTTAGCCATTGGATCTCCTTATTGGGACTCATTGAATGGTCATTGGATTGGGTCTGAGTTCTTGTTTTGCAGGAACACTCTCTTTACTCATTTAGTGGTGTTGGTTTCTCTCAAGCGAAGGGATGGCTCATGCAGAATGACATCAGATTTTGAGATTGGATGGATTGCTTGAATCCCAATGGTTTATGGTATCTATTTTGGTGCTCAGGCCAAGTTTTAAGTTTAGTTTGGTGTATAGGTAAAAAATTTGGTTTTTGGTGTGCTCCTAGAATTTAATAGGTTTTAATGTTGTGTAATAACTAATAACTGATATGTTTGGTGTACAAGAAGAAATTGTTGGTGTGCTCGTCGTAGCAGCGCCCTAAAGCAGTTAAGCGTGTTTTGGGGATGAAGAATCAGAACCGAAGGTAGCTCTTTTTGCTTATCCTCCTCTGGTTGTTGTTCTCCTCTAGCGGCCATTGACGCGATGAAGCAATGGTGTCTTGGCTTTGCAGACTTCAGAGTCTCGGCGTGTTTTTGTTAAGTGAAACTTTGGCAACAATGATCTTTTATATTGTGAGGGTACAAGGGACAAGTGTGGATTAGCAATTGTCTCTATTTTAGTAATAGGGCAACAGTAGGCATTATTGGTACTCTTAATCAAAAATTCCAACAATAAAATTTTAATTTGGGAAATGTTTAGCCCAATAGTCCACGTCCCCTTTTCATCACACACAAACCATGGTTAAGATTCACTCACTCCTAAATTCATCTATTTAACTTTAAATTTTTTAAGTAAAAAAATTAACTTCACACTAATTAAGTTCAATTAAAGGTAATAGTATGTATTTGAGCAGAGCTAACCAAGTTTGAACTTGGCTTGAACATGCTTAAGCTTGATTCGAACTTGAATGTTTATGTTTGAATTTCTCTTGAACAAACTTCCTTGAGATTGAGGTCGTTCAAGCTCGAACTTTATTCAAGCCGAGGCGGAGTTCAGGTCCGCTCAAGCTTGATTCATATCATTTACAAAAATAAAATTTGGATAGTCGGTCCAAAGAGTAGAAATTATGCTTTACTAAATTCCACCGGCAAGTTGCAACATTACTGGGAAGGGACAATAGAAAAAACGAAATTTCTTAGGACCATGAAAAACGCCTGAGCCGCTTTGGAATCAAAGGCTTCGATGCCGTGATAACCTCCCTCCACAAACCTCGCCACCACTCGAACACCTTTCCCATCCAACATTCTCACCAACTCTACCTGACGGTCCATCAACGGATCCCCATCACACCCTGTCACCAAGCACCACCAACCCATCAACCCGACCCGCTCGACGCTGGACCAACCGCCCATCAACGGATTACAATACTCATGGTCCCGATCAGCACCGATCGGCAATGCTTGCTCCCACATCATATCATTCATTGACAAAGGCAAATGCCGATCATTGACCAATCGCAACTCCGACCCAGTCCTCTGGGACCCACCAAAGTATGGCGAATGTAAAATGAGCCCTTTGATCCTTAGTGGCGCAAGATCATCCGACGCTGCCACAGCACGTAATCCGGCATGGTAGACGATGTTGCCACCAGCACTGCTACCCATTAGGAAACACCGAGAGAAATCAGCCAAGTCGCTCAACCACTGGTCTTCACACTTGGCGATCCAGTGCATCGCATCAATTGCATCTTCATAGGCAGTCGGTAGGCGATGTTCAGGAGCGAGACGGTACTCGACGGAGACAATCAACGCCGGAAGTTCGATCGACATGTTTGCGCAGAAGTTGTGGATCATCGTAGAAGCAGCACTAAAGAGAATGAAACCGCCGCCATGGAAGTAAATTATAAGAGGGAGCTTTACGCCGGAGGAAGAGTGACGGGGCCAGAATAATCGGAGCCAGGTATTGGTGGTGGGATTGAGAGGGATGTCTTTGGAGAGGACCGGCGAGTGGGTGTCATCACCGGTTGCAGAAGTGGTGGGGAATTGAAAGAGTCGAATGAAGGTTCCGTCGACGATCTTGAAATATGTCGGAGAAGTGTTTTTAGAGTTTTCTGACGGAGGATGATCAGACATGTTGACCGGCTTCTTTTTAGAGGAGTGCTCTTAGTGCAAAAAGCACAACTTGAGTTATATGCTGACAAATAAAACACAAGTTAATAATTAAAAAAACTTAAGTTATGCCACCCAACTTTTGGCTCTACATGAATGGCATTAGCTTATTCTATTCTGGTAGAAATTTATTTTTCTTAATTTAATTAGGGTTGGCACATGAACCTCTATTTTTTTAATTTTAGGACTCTGCTAAGGAGACTCCCTTAGGGCCAAGTTCACTGAGAACGTGCTCTAATAGCGCGAGATTTCAGGTGAGGTTCATTTCACATGGTAGGCTCCACCTGAAATCTCTTACTCTTAGAACACGGTCTCAATACCCTAAAGGGAGAATACTGAGCAAATTTCAAATGTATGTGAGAGTATGCTTAGCAAATTAATTTATTTTTTGATGGGTATCAAAGAAAAAAAAAAAATGATGATTCTGAAATTAATTTAGGATGGTGCTAGTAGGACGCCACTATTTTATGATGGCATCCCTTTATTACTCTCAATTTTCAACAGGTTTAATAGCCACGCCCTTGAGAGGTTTTTCCCATATAAGATGACATAACATTGATCAAGTTTCAGCATTGGAGACAGGAACCATGCATTTGATGCAAAAATAAGCAACTACAAGAGATGTCTCTCACAATGCCAAATAGGAAAAAAATTAGTAGGGTTAACATTTATTGTTGTCAGAAAAATATAAGAAAAATGCATCATCGTCTTTTAAAAAGTTAAGTTTCACCCTGTTTTCCTATATGGTACTGTGAGGGACATTTTACAACTGCCACTGCAAAAAGTCCATTGCAACTAACTATTGTTCCATTTGATAAGACCAGTAATACTAATAGGGAGAAACAATCTTTTACAACAGATCTAAACAATCTTTTACAACAGATCTACGAAGAATATGGTTACAATCAGTTTTGATTAGGGTCTATATTCTTGGCCGTAGGGCCTCTCTCTCTCTCACTATAATACAAGTCCTTTCCACTCTTGATACGTAGTCTCTTATGGAGATTGATATGTTCTTTTGTAAAGGGTAATAATACACAACACACACATAGGCCAACCAAACACACACAAAACTTGGACCCAAGTTATATCCCCAAAAGGCATCTCGTGGAGAGTGTTATGTTGAATGAGATACAAAAAGTTATAAAGGTGTGGCCGTGAGGTTCTTCATAATAGGGGAAACAGAGAAACAGATCTTCTGTTTCGTTGTTGCTGCTTGGTTAGCTTAATAGGTAATTAGTGTGTAGTTATAAAATTTACGGGTATTTTATTTTTGGTGTGTATGAGTAATTTTATAAATTCAATGATGGAGTGCAATTATCAAATAATGGGGCGCGCCTAGCAGCACCCATAATTTAACTGGGGTAGCTTTCCTAAGACAAAATAAAATAAACTTACCAGCTTAATCTAATCGAAGAACAAGACAAACAAAACATTTGAGATTGCAACAAACCATTCACCCATCTATCAAAAGAGTAGATAAAACACATTGAATAAATTACACAGGTTACTAAGAAGGGACAATAGAAAAAACGAAATTTCTTAGGACCATGTACAAGACTTGAGCATTCTTGGAATCAAGGACATCCTTGCCATGATAACCTCCCTCTACAAATCTCGTCACGACTCGAACACCTTTCCTCTCCAACATTTTTACCAACTCTACCTGACAGTCCATCAACGGATCCCGATCACACCCTGTCACCAAGCACCACAAACACATCAACCTGACCCGCTCAACGCTGGGCCCATCGCCCATCAACGGATTACAATACTCATGGTCCCGATCGGCTACGCTTGCTCCCACATCATATCATTCACAGACAAAGGCAAGAGCCGCAAGACCCGATCGTTGACCAATCTCAACTCCGACCTAGTCCTTTGGGACCCACCAAAGTAAGGCTGATGTAAAATAAGCCCTTTGATCTTCAGTGGCTCAAGATCATCCGACGCCGTTGCAGCACGTAATCCGGCATGGTAGGCGATGTTGCCACCAGCACTGCTACCCATTAGGAAACATCGAGAGAAATCAGCCAAGTCCCTCAACCACTCGTCTTCACTCTTGGTGATCCAGTGCATCGCATCAACTGCATCTTCATAGGCAACTGGGAGGCGGTGTTCCAGAGCGAGACGGTACCCAATGGAGACGATCAACGCCGGAAGTTTGACCGATATGTCTGCGCAGAAGTCGTGGATAATCGTCGAAGCAGCGCTACAGAGGATGAAACCGCCACCATGGGCATAGATTATAAGAGGGAGCTTTACGCCGGAGAAAGAGTGATGGGGCCGGAATAATCGGAGCCAGGTATTGGTGGTGGGATTGAGAGGGATGTCTTTGGAGAGGACCGGCGAGTGGGTGTCATTGCCGGTTGCAGAAGTGGTGGGGAATTTAAAGAGTTGAATGAAGGTTCCGTCGACGATCTTGAAATATGTCGGAGGAGTTTTGTTAGAGTTTTTTGATGGAGGATGATCCAACATGTTGACCGGCTTTCGTTTACCCGAGTGCCTACAGATTGTCTCTAGCGAAGCCAGAAAGGCCTCATCGGGCAACCATAAATGAGTGGAAGAGTGGTGGAGAAGTCAAAATCATGGCCCCCATGATTTTGACTTCTCTACACATAATGAGACATGTGGAGATAAGTGTGACAAAAAGGGGAAGAGATATCAAGTGGGGAGAAGTCAAAATCATGGGGAGAAAATGAAATGAGTTCTCCTCATTTTATCAAAACATGTCGCCTATCGTGTGGAACCCCGAGACCATTTTTTGGCTTCGCCAAAGACTATTCGACAATTGCTCTTAGTGGTTAAAGCACAACTTGAGATATATGTGTTTGGCCTCGGTTTGCAAGGGCTTGTCATGAGGTTCCATAGAATAGGGGACAAGTGGTGGAGAAGTCAAAATCATGGGGCCCATGATTTTGACTTCTCCACACAAAGTAAGACTTGTGGCGATAAGTGTGTGAGAATAAGGGGGAGAAGTCAAAATTATGGGGAGAAATGAAATAACTTCTTCCCATTTTTATGCCAACTGCCACACAATGTATGAAACCCGGAGAGCCCTTTCTAGCTTCGCCAGAGACAATCCTCGGCCTATGTGTTTGCGACTTTAGATT
This sequence comes from Tetracentron sinense, assembly GCA_015143295.1. Lineage (NCBI taxonomy): Eukaryota > Viridiplantae > Streptophyta > Magnoliopsida > Trochodendrales > Trochodendraceae > Tetracentron > Tetracentron sinense. Next base: position 24,686,880 of record CM026572.1, on the reverse strand, counting down.
ACCTCACTGACAAAAACAAAGACAAGTTAATAAATTAAAAAACTTATGTAAGGCCACCCAACTTTTGGCTCTACATGAATGGCATTAGCTTATTCTATTCAAGTAGAAATTTATTTTTCTTAATTTAACTAGGATGTTGCCACATGCACCTCTATTTTTTTATTTTAGGACTTCGCTACGGAAACTCCCTTAGGATCGAGACCACTGAGATCGTGCTCTAAGAGGATGGGATTTCAGGTGAGGCCCATTTCACAAGGTATGCCCCACCTAAAATCCCTTTCTCTTAGAGCACGGTCTGGATGGTCTCGGCCTTGAGGGAGGGTTTCAGAAGCTTTAACCATTTTTTTAATGAACGCAACCTCAATATTTTTTTTTTAAAACAAGATTTATACATCAAATTAGACGTTAATATCCTTAGTCATCAACCTCTTGTCGTAGTCTCCAACACTATAGCATCACATCCTCACTGTTCCGGTCACCAGTGATCTTTGGCTTTCTTTAGAGCTCTGTCTTTTGAGCCATGGAGGAAGAGACTTTAATGACAGAGTTGTGATTGTATAACCCTGAGGCCATAATATGTGTGATAGGTTGTTGAGTATTCTCTTCATGCCATTGTTAGTGTTGTGTGGAAACAAACAAACGCATTGAGAATCACGAATTTTTTTGACAATTTCTTCAGTTTTTATTGGCTCCTGTCTAATAATTATATATTAAATCATGAAAGATTTACATGGCATTTGGATTGGATTTTATTAACCAAAAATCAATGCTAATAAAATTGATTTTGTAAAATAAATTATCAAATAATAACTTGTTCAAATAATTTTGTTCAGGAATACAAAGTTAAGAGACTCAACTTCATATTCCCCGAAAATTATAATTTAAAAAAGTGATTATTTGACAAAATTAATTTCAGAATTGAAAATCTAATCCAAACGTCGCCTTAGTGATTACCGGATAGGTAAAGGAGAAAGGGGGGGCTACGACTACTTGGATGTGCCGGAAATGTCTTCAGTACTAAAACTTCTTTTCTTATGGGAAATCTGGACTCTTGGTTGAGATGTAGAGTGGGATCTTCATCTTCATCTTCCCAAGGATCTAGTGTACTTCACAGACAATGGCAACGACTGCAATAATCACTGCCTTCAATTCCTAATTGTAGCCAATTGTTGGATAATAAGATAGTAAGAAAAAATTAAGGTTGTAGATAAGGGTATTATTGTCTGACTTGGTATAAAATATGTAAGATTTAACTTGTGTCTACCCAGACACAAACAATCAATGACTACTATACACCATACTAAAATTTTATGCATTGTGTTATGTGCACATCAATATTATGACTACACCCTATTATTAAATTATCTCATGTTTTGAAGTTTTCTCAAATTTTTATGTGTGCCCATTCATAATTCTTTTATTTTTCAATTTGACTTCTTCTCTATTCGTCATTCTCTCTACGATTTCAATTCATCATCATTTCTCCGTTAACTAAAATTTTCTCATATTCTCAATTTTTAGTTAAACAATTTTGTTTATTTAAAATTTTATTTATTTTATTGAAATTAATTATATGATTTCTCATATGCTTTGATTTTCTTTGTTTAATCAATAACTATTTAAAATTCAATTATTTGTTTAATAATTTTTGATTATTTGAAGTTCCCTCCATTTTTGTTAGAGAAATTGATAAAAATAAGAGGAAAAAAAATAGATTATTGGTATTGAAATTTTGGTACACCACCATACTGTACTTGCATAATTTATTACTAATAAATATTAATTAAGAAAATTCAAACTCTTTAATTAAACAAGTGATGATTACATTATTTATTCTGTACTAAAGTAACTCTTAAATAAAAGTAAAACTAGCACTATCCTATATTTTTATAATTAATTAATTGGAAGTTTGTAATGTGACTATAAATTTTATAAGTAATTTTTTTTATTTAAGAGGAAAGTATGGATCAAAGAGGTCCAGCCTTAAGGTTTGCAAATGGATATGCCAAGTATGTTAACTAATTCTCTTTCAAAAAATGGGTGTCATCATCAAAAATGTGGTACATCTAACACCACCCGATTTTATATTATTAACTTTTAATTAGATTATAAAAGATATAGAATGATGATAATGCCTTATTTTCTAAACATTTTTTTCTCCCGCTACAAAGACTTCAACAAACCTAACTATCAATACGGAAAGAATTATAATTTTTTTTAGGACTTTTCTACTAAGGCCTCTTTGAGGCCAAGACCGTGCTCTTAGAGCACAATCAGGTGGGGCCCATTTAACATGGTAGGCCCCACCTGCAATCCCATGCTTTTAGAGCAAGGCCCAAAAGGAGTCTTAGTAGCATTTGCCTTATTGTTATTAGGATCACAAGTCAGGACCAGGAGATCTCTTCAAACTATTGTTTTGGGATGTTGTCCTCTTCAAGCCAGGAAATATAACACCTTGCCCCTTGCTATTGGTAGGGTGTGTCCTCTCCTTGCAAGAGGTTTCGGGATCTAATTCCACCGGGTGATAAGTAGACTTGGTTAACATTTTGTAATTATAGTTGTTAATTATTATTAAATGGACAAACTGGGAGCAATGACTTGAGACCAGGAAAAAAACAAAAAAAAAGACGCACCATTACAGGAGCAAAAGACATTACAAGTCTGAGACAATTTACTAAGCAGTAACAACAGAAAATATGAAGTCTTTAACAACCAAGAACAGTGCTCGAGCCTTGTCTGGATCAAAGAGCTCCACGCCATGAAAACCTCCCTCCCCAAACACTGACACCACTCCCACACCTTTTTCCTCCAACCTCCTCACCAATTCAATCTGACGGTCCACCAAAGGGTCCCCATCACACCCAGTCACCAAACACCGCCAACCCAGCAACCCAATCTGTTCGATAGCTGTCCCACCACCTATCATCGCATTGCAATACTCATGATCCCGATCAGCCCCGATTGGCAACCCCAGGTCCCACATCAGATCAGTCGCACACAACGGCAAGATCGGATCATTGACCAATCTTAGCTCAGACCCAGTCCTCTGGGATCCACCAAAGAACGGCTGGTGTAGAATAAACCCTTTGATCTTCAAAGGCTCAAGATCATCCGGCGCCGCCGCAGCGGCTCGTAATCCGGCGTGGTAGGCGATATTGCCACCTGCACTGGTGCCCATGAGAAAACACTGGGAGAAATCGGCCAAGTCCCTAAGCCACGACTGGTCTCTGATCCAGTGTATCGCATCAACAGCGTCTTCGTAAGCCGCAGGGAGGCGGTGCTCAGGAGCGAGCCGATACCCGACGGAGACGATCAAGGAGGATAATTCTGTAACCATGGTTGAACAGAAGCTGTGGAACATTACGGAGTCGGCGCTGCAGAGGATGAAACCGCCACCATGGAAGTAAATTATAAGAGGGAGCTTGGAGGAGGAGGAGGAAGAACTATCCGGTACTTGACCGGGTCGGAATATTCGGATCCAGGTATTGGTGTTTGGGTTGAGAGGGAAGTCTTGGGAGATGACTGGGGACTGGTCGCCGTTATTGCCTGTAGCGGCGGTGCTGGGTATTGGGAGGAGTCTAGTTAGAGTGCCGTCGGAATTGCGGACGATCTGGAGGTATTCGTAGGGATTGATGGTGGAATTTGCTGATGGGGTTTGATCTGTCATGTTTCTGTGGATGGATTGTAATTTGGGTGGTCGTCTGTTTCTTGAAGCCTCTCTCTCGCTCTCTCCAAGAATTCGGACTCTGCCAATTTGGAATGCCGGGGTTGTTTAAATAACGAAATAACAGAATAACCCAAGCCCCCAAATCAACCCTTTTGAGGAGGGAATGGTGGGCTACAAAGGACCCACACATGAGGAAAAAAAATTTAATGGCTTGGAGTAGTCATATACGATTCCGTGGTATGTACGGTAATAATTATATATTATTATTTGTATTAATTAATTAATTTTATAATAATAATTTATTATTATTAGTATTATTTCAACATTTATAGAAAATCATAAGTTTTGTCCCATTAATTTTAAATTAATATACCAAGAATTGAAGATAAGAGAGGACTCTATAATTGTGGAGATAGATAAGGCTTTAGGATGAGATAGTGGATCCCACACCTGTAAGAGTTGGAGATAAGAGAGGAGTCTACAATAGTGGAGATAGATGGGGCTCTAGGATGAAATAGTGGGTCCCAAATTTAATCCGTGGAGATTAAAGAGAAAAGCCACATATCATCTCTAAATAGAATTTATGAAATTGGAAAGATTGAAATTTAGAGAGCAAAGAGAAAAGTCTTAATTATTTCTTTATATTATACTGGTAGATGGGTGTCCAACATATAAATGCCTACCAATATTCGACCCGAGGTTTGTGGTCAGATTTTTTTGTAAGGAGATGGTAGGTTCGTGGTCAGGTTCAGGTGTTCTAACTTCTGAAGGTGCAATTCGTGCGGGTAGGAAAAATTATAAGGTGACCCACATTCAAACCTAAGAACAGAACATGTGCTTAGGTTTCTTACAAAGAAGGTTTGATACCCTACATTCAAACCTAACTTTCTATATTCTTTTTAGGGGTGTATCCAAACCGAGCTAGCTCAAAGTTTAGCTCGGCTCGATCAAGCCGAGCTTGAGTTCAAAAATTAGGCTTGATTAAATTGAGCCAAGCTGATTTTTTGAGTTTAAAAATGTGTTCAAGCCGAGCTCAAGCCAAGGCTATTTGATTCGACTCAGTGTGAAGCTCAGCTTGATTGAGGCTCGGTTTGGCCTAAATGTTAAATAAAAAAAATATTATATATATAATAAAAAAAGCTCGACTTGAGCTTGAGCCGAGCGAACTAGATTTGAGTTGAGCTTTTTGAGAAACAGATCGAGCCGAGACAATCTCAAGCCTAGATTTTAACATTTCAAGCCGAGTCAAATAGGGCCAAGCTTGGTTCAGCTCGGCTCGAATACACCCCTAAATTGTTTTCTTTATCCTACCTATTAGGAGCTACGCTTTAGAGATCCCCATCTTAGTGCATGGGATTGTAATCTTGTAATTATGTAGATAAAAGGGTTTTGCAAATCATTATGCCTCTTTTCTTAGTTACAAAAGTGTCACCGTGAAACATTAAAAAGAGTGGAGCTCCACTTCAATGCTGTGAAGCAGAGCTCCGTCTCAAAATTAGTCTCTACAAAGAATTTACACATCATGAGATATAGTAGAGTAGATGAAGGTACCACCCTGATGAAGTTGTAAAGTTTAGAGGTGTTTATACTTTAGGTATGGGTTCAAGTTTTGCCCTCATCGATTTTCTCCAAAAGACTATATTATGTGTGTTGAGGTTGATCCTGGAGGAATGCACGATTGTAGGACATGGTAAGTAGGTTACCAACCTTCTGCAAAAAAAAAAAAAAAAAAAAATGAAAAAATAAAAAAGGCTTACCTTGTAGAAATACTAACAATTTTTAGACCCTGAAGAGGTAGACCAGTGGTTCCCCAGACTTACCCTCATTAGCGGAAGGTCTTGGGTTCGACTTCTCACTCCTCCTTTGGGGCCAATCCAGTACAAGATTTTCCTGGACTTACCTGGTGTGGCGGTTTGCTAGCTCTCGTCACACCCTCAGGGATTAGTCCTGACCGGAAGGGTTGGGGACACCCTGAGTTTCCAAACAAAAAAAGATATATTAAACGATTCATCGGGCGTGATTCATAGGGTATGATGGTTGAAATATCTACCATTTTACTAACATTCAACATATACTAGTCATACTAATTGGAGACGGTTTTGTGTGTGCAACCCCGCACAATGATCCCTGTACCAATAGGCGCCATGTGTCTCTAAAACATCTCAACCATACTTGTGAGATTGATGTCGTTCACCTCCATCCACCTCGTTTATAACACATCCAAAAGGAAACTAACTGAGACAAAACTAGAAGGTTTATAATTCTTCTCCTCCCCTCTTTCTTCTATCTTTTCCTCTGCCACTTCCATTCAGTTTAGTTTTACAGGATGAATGCAAATTGAGAAGCAAATTAACGCTAGCAATGATTTGCCTTGGAAAACCTGAGCTCCTTTTGCGATTGAACTCAGTAGCAAACCAACCATAAAAGGGCACACTTGTCCCTTCTATACTCATAATTTGAGATACTTTAGCAGACCATGGAATAAGGTGCAAAGTTGAAAGATCTGAAAGTTATAATAATAGGATTAGTCCTCATTCTGTTTTTTGATGTGCTGAGGAAGATATGTAGTATTAGTTGCTTTTGAGTTCATTTTCTGAGAATGAATTTTCATGATTTTTCAAAGGTAAAGGAAGAATGCCTGAGAATGAATCTTTTGAACAGCATAATGGAAACAGTTACAAATAATGTCCCAAAGCACAAATATGTCTCATTTTTTGAGGAAGAAAAAAATTAAATTCAGTCTCCTCTCAAATAAATAGATTATTTGGACACCACAAGTCAGTCCTAAATCTTCTTGGAGGCGGGAAATGTAAGATCTTTTAATTTGTCTGCTCTTTTACTTTTATTAATTTTGCATACTGGGTTAACTGGAATAAGGTAGAGAGATTTGATTCAATGGTATGTGAGTCAACAGTATGAAAAAAACAACTACAGTTCTATGGAGGAGGAGACAGATGAGGTTTAAAAAATCAAATCTATTACAGAGATAAAACTAACTAAACCCTGCCAGAAACCAGAGTTTGATCAAACGAAACCTTTCATTACTATGTTTGGTTGCCGAGAAAATTGATGAAAACATGGAAAAAAAAAAGAAAATTTTGGATTTTTAATACAATTTTTAGTTGTGTTTTGTCTAATTTTCTTTTCTTTTCCATATTTTTATTTATTTTCTTGACAACCAAACATAGGGTAATAAGGGAGGGGAAGACAGAAGAAAGACGGGGAAGAGAAGAATTTGAAACCTTCTGGTTTGGTCCAGTTGACATATCTAAATAAATATGTTTCATTTCGAACTTGTTATAAACGAAGTAGACGAAGGTAAAAGGGGTCAATCTCCCAAGTATGGTTGAGATGTTTTAGGGACACATGGCGCCTATTTGTACGGGGGCACACAAGATCTGTGCGGAGAGTTGTACACACAAAACGGTCCCTACTAATTGAGGTGCTACTTAACATATCGTATATCTCGAACCAAAAAAAATGATAAAAAAAAAAGAAGCAAAGTACAACCTTGTCCAACTTCACAAATGCCAACAAAGATTCGACCCGAGGTATTAGTTAGGTGTTTCGAAGGGTGCAATTCGGGCGGGTGGGTTGAGTTAAAAGGTAACCCAAGAGCAGAACATCTGCTCGTGGAGCAAACCGAAGGCTCAGTTGTTTTTAATTCTAGGACTAGCTTGGGTTAAGTCGCGTTAAGCTACCCTTTGCATTTCCTGCCAAAATACGAGAGATCCCAAAGTCTTTATATAGTTGCAAGTGTCGGAATAAAAAATGTGCTATAAAATTAATGAGTGGATTTGCTTAAAATAAGGCATTTAATGGTAACATGTTATTGTCAAGTAAGAATGAAGAATTCTAGAAAAGTTATGATGCGTTCATACAAGATTTTAAGAGTCAAATAAAAATCATCTAAATCTTTAAATAATTCAAAAACAAATAACCTTCATTAAAATAAGATAATTCTATTATAAATATCTTATCATCAAAATAAGATTACCTGTCTAGAATTATAGAAAAGTTAAGATGTCTTGTAATCAAAATAAGATTAGATGTCTCACCTTGATCAGGTCCAAAGGCTAAAGAAGATTCCCAAATCCCAACCCAAAGGCGTGGGAGCATTTCTTCCCATTCAAAGCATATGACCATATCTCCCATCATCCTTTTTCAGTCCTTGCTTAAATGAGGCATTTAATAGCAATATGATAGAGTCAAAAGTTAAAAAAAGGAAATTTAAAAAAGTTATAACGCATTCATATAAGAATTTAGTAGTTAAATAACAATCATCTAAATCTTTAAACAATTCAAAAACAAACCAACCTTCATTAAACTAAAACAATTCCAATATCATTTCCTCGTCATTGAACATAATAAAATTTGGAAGTTGCTAGCAGCACGCCAACTAGGGATGTCAATGAGTTGAACCAGCGCAATTCAATTCAAAATGAGGGGAGGCACAATAAAACTAGGTAGTTAATTGAGCTGAGCTAGTGGAGCAAGCTTGTATACTATATGAGCCGAGCTCGTATACTAAATGAGCCGGATACGAAGGACAACCAGCTCGTTTGACTCGATTAAATTAATGTCATCAAATTTCTTGGTCACAAACAGGGGCGGAGCCACATGGGCCTAGGAGGGCTGAAGTTCCCCCTCTGAAATTTTGGGGAAAAAAATTATCTATAGTACTAGTAGGGGCGTAGCCTAGGAGAGGGGCAGAGTCGGAGGATCGGTGGCTCTAGCCCTGCCTAAACTTCTGAGAAAAAAATATTTTTTACTTAAAACGGACACAAGACGCAACGTTTTAAGGCAATAGTGCACCACTAAGTACACCATGCTAATATGCATCACCTTAAGGTAATGGTGCTAACATGCACCATAGCAAAAAATTTAATAAATATAAATCTTCTTAATAGATTTTGTCCACTATTCTAAACAACAGGCGGGGTGGGGCAAGTCGTGACGATATTTTATATAATATATAAGATATTAAAGTAATTTTAGGATTAATTGAAAGGTAACATAGGCATCTAAATTATAAACGGGACGGGCGTCTTAAAATCATTTCCCCTGACACGTTTATGAACCTCCCAAACCTATCCCAATAGGGACGGTCGGGACGGATTACCCGTTTAACCCGCCGGTTGCCATCGCTGGATCGAATTTAAATAAGGATAATGACAAAGTGAGAGTGGGACCTTAATGTTTTAGCTTCTTACCGTGTATATTTGCGTTCCACATCAAAACAATATTCAAATTGGAGGCCATTTATTGATATCATAATAATTCACCTGAAAGCCAAAACAAATTTCATGTTATCTAATGGGCACCATTTCAGTTAACCAATTGGAACACCATTTCAAGCACACATCTCAGTTAACCAATTTCTCAATGTCACACATGTTGGTTAATTAGTTCAAATAGCTTGCACACGATGATCACAAATCAATTTTAGCTAAGGGGTGTGACAAACGTTTCTTGAAGATAGTTGGAATCTCTCGTTTGTACAAGGGAATAAGGCAACTCTATCCCCGAGATTCAACCTAATTAGAAATCGATCTGTTCTTCTACAGATCTGCACTATCTAGTAGGAACTGTACTTAAACCTCCTTTTAGGATGTCCAAAAATTATTATTCCAGTTAAGGTCTTAATTATCTCTTTACAATGATAACAATTAGTTACACAAATTGTATAAACCAAATTAGGTTATCACAAGTAATTGTCAAACATAATTATTCTCTATGAGCGATTCTGAAACAGTTCAAGAATTTGATCTGTATAAATTCTGTAAATCAGATTCTGAGAATTCTGAAATCAGTTTCGAAGAGACATACTGTTTGGAAACAGATTGTTTACAGACTCTGTTTGGTAATAGTGCCAAAAGGTCAGTATATTACTACACTAGCCGACATCTCCTTCTGTTATTTGTTCTTGGTAAATCCAGACAGTGCTCTATTTGGTTACAGAGCGATCTCAATTGACTAAATTAATAGTCAGATCATTTCTCTGTTTGGTGACAGAGAATCAACTGGTCCGAATGGACTAGTTGAATACGTGATCTGGATTACTGGGTTGAGTCGTATTCAACCTTGAGATGAGCTTCAGATCTTCAAAGAAGTTCTGGAGCTTTCTTCTCTAGTTCGGGTTATCTTTCTGGGTTCAATCTCGCAAAGGTCTGATACGATTTGCTACTTTTGTAAAATTCTCCTCACTTTATATAAGCGAGAGTTAGGCTTTGGGAGCCACTTGGGTTTCCTAACCGACCCACTCACTGAGTTTCTTGGGTTTTCCCAACTGACCCATTCAAATTCTCACAAAGTTCAATGAACCTGGACACACGCATGATCCGTAACGGATCACGGAATCGGAACCATCATCTCAATCCTAATCAGATCTACACCGTTGATCAGATTTCTATTCTTGAGAAGAATATGCGACTCAAACGACGTGCAAAGTACGCCTCATAACGTCCATTGCCCCTACTCATGCGTGTGTGCGTGTCGCGCTCGGTATGATGCACCTCGTTAGTGAACCCACACTTGGTGTGTGAGCACACACAAGAGAACAATCTTTAAGGAGAAGAGATTGCTTATTAAGGTTTCAATTCTCATTAATTTCTGATGTTGGATTAATAAAAGCCACAATAGTTTTTTTTTTTTGAAAACATAATTTTTCTTCTCAAAATCACTAGATGTAAAAATACCATTTTAAATCCAAGTAAATGGTTTTCTTCCAAATCATTAAAAACCAACTTTTATTTCATTGAAATCAATTTAAACAATCTATTTTAATAACTCAAAATCAACAACACATTAATAAGCCAAGTGCTAAGAATCTAAAATACATTATAAAACTGAACAAATTAATTAGAATCGGTTTCTAAAACTCCCCTGATGTCCCCATCCATGTCTACCCCTGGCCCTGACTTCACCAAAGCAGAACTTGGCACATGTTGCAAAAAGTCCAAAACACCCAACCCTACTTTCTGTACCCGAATAATCATACTCTCGGCCTACTAAGTCCTGACAAAGAAAAAAAACAAAGGAATCAGAGAATTAGTACAAAAGACAAAAGAGGTTTGAATAGAAAATAGAAACAGTAAGATGAAAGGACTTTGTTCTCATGACTGTACATTCACATTGTGGGGTTGTTACCTTAAAAAAAATTAATAATAAATAAATAAATTTAGATTTGATATATGCCTCATTAGGGGGCTATTTGTAATTTAACTAACTGATTATTGATAAAGTTTTGTTAACCTGTTGTCCGTATCTTGCGCGCGTCTATGAAAATATTTCAAAAGACGGCACTGTGGGTAGCGCTTTATTTTTTGGTGGGGTCGAAATGATATTGATTAGACTTAAGTTCGAGATTACCCTCAGGGACCGGAATGGTGAGGAGCATGCCAGTATTGACTCTAAAGTTTCCACCTACCCTTTGAAAGATATCATTTCTTCCTTAGAGTAAAGCTAAACTTTTTTTGAGAAATGATTTAAAATTCTCTATATACCTACGATGAATAGTTTGACTGTTCGATTCAAGATCTGGTTTCAAAAGTATGAGGTGGGGCATTCATTTAAAATACGTGAAGACAGTGAAGACATAGAACCATTGGATCTTGAATACATCGGATCCAGCTCTCGATAGTAGGTACTATCGAGAGTGAAGGGGAAAAAATCACGTACATGCCACGCGTCTATAGCTGCTCTGCTGGTAGAGAAATGTTAGCAAAACTCCACCTATGAATGAGTCTGAGGGGGCGGGTGTGTACCCTGAAATAAGCTCCGATGATAAAGTCAGTATAAGGCACAAGCACAGTATAAGGCACAAGACACAAGCACAGTATAAGGCACAAGCACAAGAATAGTATAGAGATACTTATCGTGAGGGCACTAGGCATATGCACTTGAGGACGAGCTCTGGTGTTATACTCTGGAGATAGTAGCTCAGGAGGCACAAAGAATATGGCCCAGACAACGTAGCTCACATAACTCGGACAAGGCACAAATGACGTAGCTCACATAGCTCGGGCAAGGCACAGACAACGTAGCTCACATAGCTCGGACAAGGCACTGGCAACGTAGCTCTGACAACGTGCTCTGATAACGTGGCTCTAGCTCGGATAACATAGTTCTGATAACGTAGCTCTGACAACGTGCTCTGATAAGGCACAGACAACGCAGCTTAGACAAGACATAGACAACGTGCTCTGATAACGTAGCTCTAGCTCGGATAAGGCACAGACAACGTAGCTCAGAAGGCACTGACAACGTAGCTCTGACAACGTAACTCGGACAAGGCACAGATAGCTCTGACAACGTAGCTCAGATAACGCAACTCGGACAAGGCACAGATAGCTCTGACAATGTGGCACAGATAAGGCACTGACAACGTAGCTCGGATGACGTAGCTCTAGCTCTGATAACGTGCTCAGATAAGGCACAGAGGACGCAGCTCGGATGACGTAGCTCTAGCTCTGATAAGATAGCTCGGACAACGTAACTCTAGCTCTGATAACGCATACGTTGTGCATCCGTTGTGTAACAGACAACGGGTACGTCGTGTAGCAGACAACGTGTACGTTGTACAGCTCACGATGAGTACGTTGTACATCAGACAACGGACAACGAGCTCAGCACTATGCACAACACAACGTGACAACGTATTCGGCACCATTCACAGCACAACGTGACAACGGCTTCGGCACTGTTCACAGCGTTAGACACAAGTACATGTGTGATTACACTCATCAGATGATCAACTGCAAGGCCGTGCAAGTGGCAGTGTGACCATTCATGGAGAGCATCAGGCAGACATGGCCTATTTGAGAGAATCCGGTGGCCATAAACGCTTGTGAGGCCATAAAGAGCATCAAGTAGCCGGATAACACCAAAGGAAGATGAGAGAATCAGGGGAGTGGCCATCTACACAGCACTTCGGGGGAGGGGTGTGAGTGACTCAAGCTTCTCAGATCTCCCTCTTCCTCTTCTTCTTCTTCTTCTTCTCTTGATCTCCTCTCTTGCCTTTCGCACCATCCTCTCTGCCTTTCGCACCATCCATCTTGCCTTTCGCACAATCCTCTCTGCCTTTCGCACCATCCATCTTGCCTTTCGCACAATCCTCTCTGCCTTTCGCACCATCCATCTCTTCTCTCTGATGATTCTTGCTTATTTATCGGCATTTTGAGTCATCATGACTTGTGCAGTCATGATAAGATCACCTGTCAGACAACACTCAAGTGAGCCAGCACATAGCCCAAGTGGGCTGATGTCGACTAAAATGTTAGAATTTGCCAGAGTGAGAAATCCTTATTTTACCCCTTCTTTTTGCTCATTTTTACGAATTTTATCCGTTACAGAGAGTTTTTCTTCACTTTCGAAAATTTTTTACAAGCAAGAAATCTTTTGTAAGAATAGGGATTGAGGAGCGAGCTTCCAGAACATTTGAATCCCCCTGCCAAAACACGCCAAAGGTGTATGTGTTGGATCTTATTACTGCTTAATACCGGAGGAGATCTCAAGTATTTTTTTGTTAAATTGTAAGTGTGGGAATAAACATGTGCCAATAATAATGACTCTATTTGCTTAAAACAAGTTATTTAATTGTAACATGCTAGGTATAACTTCACGGTCACGTAGTGTGAACTTGTTAACCTTAACTAGATATTTTTATCCTCGTATTTGTTACTAAATTCACTAGAGTTAACGGATAGTTAATTTTTTTTTAATAGGGAATCAATCATTAAATATAAGAAAGAGTAAATACAATTTGAATTTTCTTGTACTTATTCTCTATCTTATTTAATGAATTATATGCTATGAAAATATTAAAATACTCTTATATTTAATATAATGTCTTTTTTTTTAAATTATATGATAGATATTTAGTATAATGTTATTCAATATATAAGAGTAAAAAAAGACTTATTAAAGTTAACAAGTTCATATATTGAGTGAATGATAGCATTTCCCTAACATGCTATCATCAAGTAACAAATTAATAAGAATTCTAGAAAATCATCAAAATCTTAAAGTAATTCAAAAATAAATCAGCCTTCAACCTAGTAAGACACTTATAATATGAATCCCTCATCATCAAATAAGATTTACGTGTTTCTCACAAGACACACACAAGTCCACCCGTGCATAGGGCTATTAACGAACCGAGCAGAGTAGTGGGATGTTCAAACTTGTTAAAGTAAACCAACTTGAAAAACAAGCTTAAACTTGACTTTTTTTATTAAATAAACGAGCTCGAGCTTTAACACACGATCTGAGCTCGAGCAATTCACCAGCAACTTGATTCATTAGATATAACTATTTATTGAGTTTAAATTTTACTTTATTATCCTAGTGTAGGAAAAAAAAAATTAAAGTGTTACCTAAAATTTTAAGCGAAGTTCATAATTGTATAAATGATGTTCTAATTGTTTAAAATATATTATATATTATTAATATTCACTAGTATATAATAAATATATTTAATGTTAGAATTTAAATGAAATATATTTAGATATTTTAATAGGTTAATTACATACATAATTGAGCCGAGATTTTAACGAGCTGAGTAGGGGTGTGTTCAAGCTTGGCTTGTTAACTAACCCAACTCGAAAATTAAGCTTGAGTAGCTTGTTTATTAAATAAAAGAGCGGGCTCGAGCGGCTCACGAGCATCTTTGTTTGATAACCACCCCTACCTGTGCATCAAGGGCGGAGCCAGGGGGTAGGGAGGGGCCTTGGCCCCTGGCCCAAAATTTTGGAATACCCTTAAGAGTTAGGTAGATTTAAAAAAAAATATATATATATATATTATCAAAATTTTATATATAGTTGCCCCCCAAACGATGAGTTAATGGCCCTCCCAAATTTTCATGTGCGCTCCATCCGTCTCCCTTTAACTGTGGTAAACATAATCAAATTAAGATTAATAATTTTTCTTATTCTAAAAATCAAGATTAACCTTCGGGGTGAGTGAATCTTAACCACAGTTAATGAGTATTAAAAGAGAAACATGACAGGTAGTAGATAATCCATTAATTGTAGTTAAGCTTAATCAACTTAAGGTTAATATTGTTTTCTAAACACCAAGGTTAAATGGATGAACCTTAGGGGTGAGTGAATCTTAACCAAAGTTAGTGGGTGTTAAAAAGGGACACATGGTGGCTATAGAGGCCCACGCATTCTGCCGACAAAAATTATTTTCCTCATACAAAATATAAAAATATTTTAAAATACAATTAATTTTATTTAAATAATAGCTCTCCCGGACTCATTGCCCAAAAAAATAATTTCGGGGCTATGCGTCCGAACCCCAAGACCCATACTGGATGCCCATTAAGCTTCTAAAAACATATACTTTGGCACGGAAAAATTCCGGGCACCGCCCCTGCTGTGCATTATGAAAAAAAAACTTTCTTTCTTACAATTGCTCAAGCCAGCTCAACCTCAGGCGGGGTTAACATTTTTCAACCAAGCACCCACTGAAGTCGAAAAATTTCATCCGGACGGTTGGGGCTCCACTTCACCCATTATCATGTGTGTCCTGGTCGGCGTAGCCATTTTGCACCTCTAGATGTTTCTCACCATCGATAAAGCGAGCAACACTTTATTTTTTATAAGATTCAAAGTAGACACTGTTGGCTCAAAACATGCCGAAAATAAATTTAAAAGAAAGTGTAAGCAAGCACGGAAGTGATTTAAAACTCTCGATACCTACTATCGAGAGCAAAGGCCACAGGATCAAAAATGTAAAGGTTCAAACACTTAATTGGGGTATATCATCAAAAGATAAAAGAAAATACAGATTGTGGCCGTTTGATTTTTAAACGTGTCGCCTTGCACTCGATAGAAAGTATCCTGGAGTGTTTTCAATCAATTTCTAAGAAAGACTACAAAATTCTCCCATAAAATATCCAACACAGGATTATGACTGCATCCAAACACCCTGATATTATTGAATTTTCCTCTCTTATTGAAGGTATGTTAATCAGATCCAACTGTTAAACATGCTTCTAAACTAAACTTAATCATACCTAGTAAAATCTAAGCATAGAATAAGTAGAGATTACCATAACAAATACCACCACTCTTGTAGTCTTCTTAAATGGATGATTTTGCAGCAGCAACATTAATATCAGTTGCAGAAGAGTAAATGAAATCCTTAATACCCATAAACAAGGCCTGAGCCTTACTGGGTTCAAAGAGCTCAACAGCATGGAAACCTCCCTCATCGAAATGAGCCACCATGGGCACTCCATGCTCCTCCATCATCTTCACAAACTCCACCTGTCGGTCTTTCAATGGATCCCCACAATACCCTCTAACCAAGCACCTTTGCAGCAACCCAATCTTATCATGATGTGAAGATCTTCCCAGAATTGGATTACAGTACTCGTGATCCCGATCAGCTCCTACAGGTAATGCTAATTCCCACAACAGGTCATTCGCCGGTAAAGGCAAGATCCGGTCGTTGAACAATCTCAGCTCCGACTCAGTCCTCTGTACCCCACCAAAGTAGGGCTGGTTCATGATAAGCCCAGTGATTTTCACAGGCTCAAGATCCAAATCCAAAGCACGAAGCCCAGCATGATATACTGTATTTCCTCCAGAACTACTCCCCATGAGAAAACACTTGGAGAAATCAGCGTAGTCTTTCAACCAGAGATCACAACTGGTCAAATCCAAAGCTTGGTGTTTGAGCCACATGATAGTTTCAATGGCGTCGTCGTAAGCTGCCGGAAGAGGGTGTTCGGGAGCGAGACGGTAATCGACGGAGACGATCAAGGCGGGGAATTCAGCAGCCATTCGAGAGCAGGAGTTGTGGAAAGGGAGAGAAGCTGCGCTGAAGAGGACGAAGCCGCCTCCATGGAAGTATACTATGATGGGGAGTTTTGTGTTTGAAGGAAGATTACGAGGACGGAAGATACGAAGCCAGGTTTTGGTGGTGGCGTTGAGAGGAATATCTTTGGAGACGACGAGTTGGGGTGAGTCGGAATCGTTGTTTGTCTCGTCTGTTGGAGGGATGTTTGGAATCGGGCCGAGTCTGGTGAGTGAGCCGTCCGAGTTGCGGACGATATTGAAGAATTTGTAGGGATCCATGGTGTTTGTTACAGTAGGAAACTGATCAGATATGAGAGAATCTTCTTATCCTCCCGGAGAAGGTGTGGTCGCTGTATATAGAGTTACAGCCTGAGCATTTAATTCTTGGTTCTCTTTTAGTCTTTTGTCCTCTCTCTATCAGTGGGTCTTCCTAAAGATACCACCGGGTCGGGTTGAGTCCCGCACCAATTAGACAATTATGGTGAGTACCTCGACACAAATCAACCCTGACCCGTTGTGAGCGGGGTATAAGGTAAACCTGACCCAAACAGCCTGTTTTCCCTAAATAAATATTTTAAATTCTGGACGTAAGATTTTAGGTATATATATTGAGAGAGAGAAAGAGAGAGGAATGCTAGCCCTACTCACAGTCAACCCATTCTTTCCTCATATATCTTTGAGATACACAAGATTTCATAAATAATTTCAGATTTAGATTGATATTAATTAGGGTAATTAAGATTATGATTAGATTATGTAGGATATCTTTTCTTCTCATATCTATCATTCTTTATATAAACCCTCTTTAGGTTAATGTCTAATTCATTTAAGCTATTCTAATCGGTTTGTTAACAGATTTGAATAAATTAAGAACATAACTATTTATTAATTAATCAGGCATGAGGTTCCCAACTTGATTCAGTTTTGCAAGTCCACTTTGAACCTGACGTGCGGGCCAAAACATGTAAAACTTAATCCATTAGTTGTCGGGTCAACGGGTTGGGCATAAATTAAGGCCTGTAACTATAGGAATCAGGGGCGGTTAAGTTTAATATGAGGTACTCGGGAACATTTCATTTGCTTTCTAGAGATTTCCCCTTTCTAAACTGCATATAGTTGAAACATTTAAGGTTATTTAATTTTCAACTACCATAGATTAAATCTTTCTAAACTGCATATAGTTGAAACATTTAACGTTATTTAATTTTCAACAACCATAGATTTATTGCTCGGAGAGATAGGTAGAGATAAAGAGCTCCACTTGAAGTAGCAAATTAATAAAAGGGTAAATTACTCTCACCTCCCTGAGATTTGGTGAAATTTCAGAAACCTCTCATCTTCTTTATGAAATTACAATAACCTCCCCTCAATTTGATTTTTGTAACAGATACCCCCTTCCATTAGTTGGTCGTTACTTTTATGGACGTAATATGATGATGTCATCATTTAAATATTTTAAAATGTCTAAATTACCTTTTATAAAGTCAATTAATACAATAAAATAAATGATAATTGGGTTTAGTAACCAAGTTTAGTAGTATCAACTTAAAGTTAATATATATTTCCAAAACCAAGGTTAATAGTATTGACTTAAGGTAAATATATATTTCTTTTTCTAAAAACCAATGTTTTTTTGGGAACTCGGGGGTGTCCCCAACGGGTCAGGACTAATCCTCGAGGGTGCGACGTGAGCCCACAACCCACCACACCAAGTAAGTCCGGGTTAACCCATGCGGGGCTGGCCCCAAAGGAGGAGTGAGAAATGGAACCCAAGACCTCCCATTTGGGGAAAGGCCCAGGAACCACTAGTCCACCCCTTTGAACTCTAGGGGTAAGTGAATCTTAACCATAGTTAGTGGGTATTAAAAGAGACACATGATGGCTTATAGAGACACTTTAATTGGGGTTAAATATAATTAACCTAAGGTTAATATTTTTTATTTTTTCTTAAAACTAAGGTTAGATGGATAAATCTTAGGGTGAGTGAATCTTAACCGCAATTAGTGGTTGCTAAAGGGAACACGTGGCAACTTGTAGAACCCCCTTTAATTGTGGTTAAGCATAATCGACTTAAGTATTTTTTCTTCTTCTAAAATCCAAGGTTAGATGGATGAATCCTAGGGGTGAGTGAATCTTAACCACAGTTAGTGGGTATTAAAGGAGACACGTGGTGGCTTGTAAAGCCCCCTTTAATTGTGGTTAAGCATAATCAACCTATGTTTTTTTTTTTCTTTCTAAGAACCAATGTTAGATGGATGAACCTTTGGTGTGAGTGAATCTTAACCATAGTTAGGAGGTGTTAAAAAGGACAAGTGGCGGCTTGTAGAGATCCTTTAACCGTGGTTAAACATAATTAACCTATGATTAATATACTTTTTTTCTAAAAACCAAGGTTAGATGGATGAATCCTAGGGGGTGAGTGAATCTTAATCACAGTTAGGGAGTGTTAAAGGAGACACATGGCGGCTTGTAGAGCCCCCTTTAATTGTGGTTAAGTATAATCAACCTAAGTTTTTTTTTTTCTTTCTAAGAACCAATGTTAGGGATGAACCTTTGGTGTGAGTGAATCTTAACCATAGTTAGTTGGCGTTAAAAAGGACAAGTGGTGGCTTGTAGATATCCTTTAACCGTGGTTAAACATAATTAACCTAGGATTAATATATTTTTTTTCTAAGAACCAAGATTAGATTGATGAATCCTAGGGGTGAGTGAGTCTTAACCACAGTTAATGGGTGTTAAAAGGGACACGTGGTGGCTTTTAGAGCCCCCTTTAATTGTGGTTAAGCATAATCAACCTAAGGTTATTTTTTCTCTAAAAACTAAGTTAAATGGATAAACCCTAAGGTTGAGTTAATCTTAATCATTGTTAATGAGTGTTAAAAGGGACATGTGCGGCTTGGGGTGTTTATGTGTTTTTTTTTTGTTGAGCTTTCAAACTAACTAAGCTTCCTTACATGTTTCCTTCAAGTAATAAGGGTTAACTTGGAAAGTAATATAATTAGTTAACAGAGTTAATAAGATGAGTCTAACAGGAGAGGTGAGTGTAATTTCATAAACAAGAGGGTGGATTTCTAAAATTACACCAAACGTCAGGGGAGGTGAGTGTAATTTACCCTTAATAAAATGGTGGGATCTTTTCAATGGGAGGGTGTTTGGATTGAGTGATAGCACTATTCCAATAGAGGCTTTAAGAGCATCTTTGGCCAACTCATATATAGGCCAAACCCCAATTTCCGGTGCAGAACTCAGTCGTAGGTAGGGATGGCAAGGGGGCGGGTTTGGGCCGGGGTGCCCCCAACCCTACCCCTCCCTTAATGGGAAGACTTCTACTCTGTTCCTATCCCAAACCCGGGTCGGGATGGGTGACCGCATCCCCATTTATTAAAACTCTTCTTAGCCCGTCCCCATCCCATGAAGCACTAGTTAGTTCAGTATTTCATATTATACCTAGGATATTAAGGTAAGCTTAGAATTAATTTAAGAGAAACAAGTACTTAAATTATCAATGTGGCGGAGCAACTTCAATTCATCCCCGGCTTGAACCTGAGTTGGGTTCATCCATCATTTCCCATCCCTACCTCTACCTCTACCCCTACCCTACCCCTACCCCATTTATGAACCTCCCAAACCCATCTCAAAAAAGGTGGGGCTGGACGGATTACCTGATTAACCTGGCCCATTGTCATCCCAACTCGTAGGAAAATAAATTACAGTAGTTCTCCAAAAAAGACTGATTTGGTTGAAGGAGGTAGGGGTAAGGGCTTGAATTGGATCACAAAAATCTATTGTAAACGAGCCCAGGGCTATACAATACCAAAATACAAGTTCAATCCCCACACATTGACGACCCTAGAAGGAATCTCCAAGCTTGGTTTGGAAGGAGAGCTTATCAGGTCCGAGAATCCCATGCCGCCTTTAAACACGTTGGTGTGTTTAGCTCCATAAGTGAAGAAGCATTGCAAAATTCAATGTTTGATATTTGGATGGCCCAGTTGTGTCTTTCAAGATTTGCGAGTGGGGCTACCAAAATCATAATAATAAATTCACCAATCAACCCACTTGCTTGGGACAACAGCTTACTTTTCCACCTCTCGAGATTATCAATCACTCCTTCATTCCTTCATTAATGTAAGCCAATAAATCACACTTACTGGGAAGGGAAGAGTGCTGGTGCACAACAACCCTTCAAGGACATACATAACTTACGCCCCAGTAGATTACCTATTCTAATGTATAATCTTCATTGATTAATGACCATTTTTTACCACATATCAACTATAGTTAAAGATTCACTCATCCTATAATTAAGCAATCTAAGCTTAATTTTTTAAAATAAAAAACACTAAAATATTTATTTTAATTTTTTTTAAGGCTTAATCATAATTAAAGGAGTGTTAAAAAGGACACATGACCATGACATTAGATTACCTATTCTAATGCGGGGTGTGTTAATCACTGCCTATTATTAAAATTTTAAACTACATTTACATTTAAAAATTATTTAACATTTTTCTTTATAAGGCAGGAGGAGTATTAGTCCCAATCTCATAATTCAAAATTTTTTTGTTTCAAATTCTCGTGGTATAATACTCTGTCGTTGCTACCCTTTAAGAAGTTTAAAGAATTATTTTTTTAAAAGAAGGAAGCTATGATCTCAACTGATTCTAACAATAACAAGTAAATGAACAAGACATGTTGCAACATTGGTGAGAGTTTGGAAGTTTTCGACTCAGACTAGCATCAAGATCTTCATCTTGACAGTAGAGTTCGTGCTTAATAACATTAGCGAATTAAGGTATTGAAATATAATGAACAAGATATATGAAACATAAATCATCATCATTATTATTATTAATATATATATATATACATATTTTTTTTTGCTCTGGTATATCATTTACCTGCGTTAATACAGGGTTAGGGTTTGAAGTTAGCTTGGGCAAGGAATCTTACAACTCATACTAGGGGGATTGGATACCAAAACCTCTCTCAATAGAGAGCCACACCCCACCACAGGAGCAGGAGCAGGAGCAGGCGCAGGCGCAGGCGGGTGTTTATTACAACGTAAGGAATGCTAGCCCTACTGTCAGTCAATTCATAGTCTCACCTTCAACCAACCACGGGTCTATTGGTCTATTGATTAAAGCACTATTTTATTAAAATTGACAGGTGGTTAAACTCTCACTGATACAGGAATATTCTTGCTTTCAAAGGTGCCGGTTAAATCAATAACCTTCATGGAGACATTTGTTGTCAATTGGTATAGCGACGACACATCACACATGTCACTTCAGGAGCGAAGGAGTATTGTTTGGAATTAGGGCGATTGCCACTTGAGAGTCTCCCTCTAACCATACTCTCTGTGCGTTGACTCCTTTGCCAGCATAATTTCATTGCGAAGAGCCCACCCAATTCGCTGCCAAAATGTCCAATTCAAAATTTTTTTGTTTCAAATTCTCATGGTATAATACTCTGTCGTTGCTACCCTTTAAGAAGTTTAAAGAATTATTTTTTAAAAAGAAGGAAGCTATGATCTCAACTGATTCTAACAATAACAAGTAAATGAACAAGACATGTTGCAACATTGGTGAGAGTTTGGAAGTTTTCGACTCAGACTAGCATCAAGATCTTCATCTTGACAGTAGGGTTCGTGCTTAATAACATTAGCGAATTAAGGTATTGAAATATAATGAACAAGATATATGAAACATAAATCATCATCATTATTATTAATATATATATATATATACATATTTTTTTTTGCTCTGGTATATCATTTACCTGCATTAATACAGGGTTAGGGTTTGAAGTTAGCTTGGGCAGGAATCTTACAACTCATACCAGGGGGATTGGATCCCAAAACCTCTCTCAATAAAGAGCCACACCCCACCACAGGAGCAGGTGCAGGAGCAGGAGCAGGCGGGTGTTTATTACAACGTAAGGAATGCTAGCCCTACTGTCAGTCAATTCATAGTCTCACCTTCAACCAACCACTGGTCTATTGATTAAAGCACTATTTTATTAAAATTGACAGGTGGTTAAACTCTCACTGATACAGGAATATTCTTGCTTTCAAAGGTGCCGGTTAAATCAATAACCTTCATGGAGACATTTGTTGTCAACTGGTATAGCGACGACACATCACACATGTCATTTCAGGAGCGAAGGAGTATTGTTTGGAATTAGGGCGATTGCCACTTGAGAGTCTCCCTCTAACCATACTCTCTGTGCGTTGACTCCTTTGCCAGCGTAATTTCATTGCGAAGAGCCCACCCAATTCGCTGCCAAAATGTCCAATTTATTTTTATAGAATAACTGGCAGCATCAATCAGGAATTTTTTTTCCCGGGAGTTATCATGTACCTTCCTTAGTAATTGAAAGGGAAAAAATCCCGTGCAAGCTACGCGTCTGTAGCTGCTTAGCTGGTAGAGGAATGATAGCACGACTCCACCTGTGAATGAGTCTGAGGGGACGGGTGTGCACCCTGAAATAAGCTCCGATGATAAAGTCAGTATAAGGCACCAAACACATGATAAGGCACGAGCACAGTATATGGCACAAGCACAATATATGGCACAAGCACATGATAAGGCACAAGCACAGTATAGAGATACTTATCGTGAGGGCACTGGGCATAGGCACTTGAGGACGAGCTCTGGTGAGGCACTGGACATATGCACTTGAGGACGAACTCTGGTGAGGCACTGGGCATTGTAGCTCAGGAGGCACAAAGAATATGGCTCAGATAAGGCATTGAGGACGTAGCTCTGACAACGTAACTCACATAGCTTGGACAAGGCACAGACAACGTAGCTCACATAGCTCGGACAAGGCACTGGCAACGTAGATCACATAGCTCGGACAAGGCACTGGTAACGTACTCACATAGCTCGGACAAGGCACTGACAACGTACTCACATAGCTCGGACAAGGCACTGGCAACGTAGCTCACATAGCTCGGACAAGGCACTAGCAACGTAGCTTGGATAAGGCAC
Organism: Tetracentron sinense; assembly: GCA_015143295.1. Lineage (NCBI taxonomy): Eukaryota > Viridiplantae > Streptophyta > Magnoliopsida > Trochodendrales > Trochodendraceae > Tetracentron > Tetracentron sinense. The sequence goes on along the minus strand of CM026572.1, from coordinate 24,663,406 downwards.
TGGCAACGTAACTCGGATAAGGCATTGAGGACGTAACTCGGAAGGCACTGAGGACGTAGCTCAGAAGGCACTGACAACGTAGCTCTGGTAACGTAGCTCTAGCTCTGGTAAGATAGCTCGGACAACGTATCTCTAGCTCTAATAACGCATACGTTGTGCATCCGTTGTGTAACAGACAACGGGTACGTCGTGTAGCAGATAACGTGTACGTTGTACTGCAAACAACGTGTACGTTATCTGCTCACGACGGGAACGTTGTACCTCAGACAACGGACAACGAGCTGAGCACTATGCACAACATAACGTGACAACGTATTCGGTACCATTCACAGCACAACGTATTCGGCACCATTCACAGCATTAGACACAAGCTCAAGTATGATTGCACTCACCAGATGATTAACTGCAAGGCCGTGCTAGTGGCAGTGTGACTATTCAGGAAGAGCATCAGGCGGACATGGCCTATTTGAGAGACTCCGGTGGCCACAAACGATCGTGAAGCCATAAAGAGCATCAAATAGTCGGATAACACCAAAGAAGATGAGAGAATCAGATGAGTGGTCGCCTGCACAGTACTTCGGGGGAGGGGTGTGAGTGACTCAAGCTTCTCAGATCTCCCTCTTCCTCTTCCTCTTCCTCTTTCTCTTCCTCTTCTTCTCCTTCTTCTTCTCTTGATCTCTTCCCTTGCCTTTAGCACCATCCTCCTTGCCTTTAGCACCATCCTCCCTCTTCTTCTTCTGCCCTTTCTCTTTTCTCTTGCCTTTAGCACCATCCATCGCACCATCATCCCCTTCTCTCTGGTGATTCTTGCTTATTTACAGGCATTTGGAGTCATCATGACTTGTGCAGTCATGATAAGATCACCTGACAGATAACACTCAAGTGAGCCAGCACATAGCCCAAGTGGGCTTATGACGGCTAAAATGTTAGAATTTGCCAGAGTGAGAAATCCCTATTTTACCCCTTCTTTTTGCTCATTTTTACGAATTGTATCCATTACAGTAATCTTGAATGGGTTAGGCTGTTAGGGGTTAGCATTGGACAGCGAAGTTCTTGCAACTCATACCCGAGCGGATTCGATCTCCTGGCCTCCCACATCTGGAGGCCACACCCCAACCACTTGGCGCAAGAGGGCAGGGTGGGCATCAATCAGAATTCAGAATTCTACTTCAAGGCATTTCCATATGAGGCGGAGCTCTGTTGTCTACTTGTCTTGAAGCAAACACCCGTCTCATTCTATTTCCCATTAATAATCACAAAAGTCACTTTGGGAATATTTCCCGAATCTTAAAATGAGCCGGAGCTCAGTTTCACCGTGTTGAACGCTTGTTGTTGCATTGTTGTCTAGTTGCGTTTGAAAATCAAGAGTCCTACTTTTAATAAAATAGGCCCCACATCAAAAGAGGAGGGCCCCACTTGTTTTTAAGACACAACCAGGCAACCCCATCCAAAGTCCTTTTCCATAAATCAGATGGCAGTTTTGTAAGTATAAAAAGGTAGAAATATCACTTTCGTTTCCCATTATTATAGAACTACTCATATTTAAACACATATTTCCTGTGACTCCCACCTCATACATTCAAGCATGACTCGTGGTTCTCTCAAGTTGAAGTTGTAACCCGGTTAAACACAAAAGTCTATTCAATGCTTTAACCTCTAGAGTTAATATCTGTTTAATATTTGTCTAAGAACCAAGGTTAGATAGTTGAATCCTAATGATTAGTAAATCTTAATCACAATTAAAAGTAATAAAAGGTGTTGGAAATAATATAAATAAAAAAGATTAATCTAAATCTTTAATACAGAATTCCAGCAAGCCATGAACAATTTCCAAAAATAGAGGATAAATATATGAATCAAGCATTGCAGTAGATACTCCAATTTCACCAATTCGACTGTAGAATGAAGAATTTTTATGAAATAAAAATTCACTAGAAAACTTATGATTAACTGACTGAGGCACTTTCTCATAACGTTGTCCTTAACGTGATTAATGCTCTTGGTATGGTGCTTACATGTCTTTGGCGTACGCCCCTAAGATTCAACAGTCTTAATCCGTCGAAAACGAACACTCACACTCTAACCGTCACAAAGAACTCGACAACATTGATAACCAGAACTTCAAAAAGACCAAGACAATATTAGTGAAAGAAAGCAGCCTAAAAATTTGTATCTTTTTTCTCTACAACTCAAGGAAAGAAGATTCTCCTTACCTTACCTAATCCATCCCATAGGAAGACAAAAACGGTCTTTAAGACCCAAACTTACAGAGGCTACATGCAAATAAATCTTCATGAAACCTCTATAACGTGTGATTTTAGAAAAAGATTCGAACTATAATTTGTTTTTTAAAGGGAAAGTAATAATATGGTTAAAGAGTATTCCATAACTTATTTGAGACTATTAAAAGAAATAATAATTTTTGTTTTAACAACAGAATCTGTAACAAAAGGAATCGTGTTGAGTTGAAGGACGTGAAGTTCGATAATACCTTTAAAGAATTTCTAATCTTATTATTATTTTTTTTTCAGAGGTAAACAACTCATGACACACACCAAAGACCTAACACATCTCATCGAAAGAGCCTAACTTAAACGGAGATGGACGAGGCTTAAGTACTGGAATGATAAGTATAAGCCATTTTAAGCCTACGCTAGTTATATTTAGTCATTTCGATTACAATACATATATATATATTTAAAATATATATAATTTATTTTATTAGTTAAATATATAGAAACAACGTATGGGTGTGGTCGTGTGGGTGTGTGTGTTGGTGTGGCCGTGTGGGTGAGTGTGATGTGTGGGTGTGAGTGTGTGTTGGTTTCGGTGTGGCCGTGTGGATGTGGCCATGTGGGTGTGGGGTGTGTCATGGTGGTGTGGCCGTGAGCGTGTCTCGTTTGGTCCTAAGTGTGTTATGTGTGAACACCTTGTGCTGTTATGTGTTAACATTAAAACAAACAAAAGGTGTGAATCATGTGATGTAACTGATGTGGGACCGAATATAGTCCCACATCGGTTAAGATAAGAATGTCAGTAAGTGTGATGGCTATATAAAGTATTGGTTGAGAACTAGAGAAACACCAAACCGTCCAAACGTGTTGGCCCTACTGGCCACTCAGCCCACTCTACTTCTTGGCTCGGCTTGGATTGATGAGAAGGCAAACGATTTGGCCACAGCTTGGTTTGGCTTGATAGCACTTTAAAAAATGATTTTTTTTAAATCTAAGTTTTGGTAAAAGCTACTTCGAAGGCATTGTACATATTTCGAGCTTAGATAAGCTCGAACTTAGCTCGTGTTTTCATGAGCCAAGTTCGAAAAATAATCATGAGCCAAGTTCGAAAAATAATTTTAATGTTTGAACTGAGCTCGAGCCGAGTTTGAACACTAGCAAAACTTAACGAGCCGAACTCGAACACCCAACAACTCGGCTCGTTTGGCTCGATTATCACCCCTAGGCACGACCCACTGGCACGGAACAACATGACACGGGCCCGCATAGGCGGTGCCTAGGCCTCCATATTTTGCTCGTGGGCTGATCCGACACGGCACGTTTAATTAGGTGGGCTGGCACGACATGAAGCAGTAATGGGCTGCCGGCCCAGCCCGTTTGACACCTCTAGGTAGAACGCATGCAGCAACTTATATGCAAATTTCAACAATCTAATCAAATTGTTGAAGAGGAGTTCAATCCAAAATTTTCTTTAGGCTTTGTTTGTTTGCGGGGAAAAAGTTTTGAAAATAAATAAAATATTTCAAAAATATTTCTCTTGAAATTGTTTTCCTCCAAACATAAAATAGTTTTATAAAATTATATGGGGTTTTTGCATATTAGCTTCTAGGTTCTTCCTAGTTTGCAAATACACTGTTATGTGTAAACTTTAACAAATTAACTCATTGTTTTCCAATAGTTAGACAAATACCCTCAAACCTTAATTCCGTTACACTTTCGTTTGAAATTATTATTAAAATAATTATTATGCCCTTAACAGATTTCATAACCTCACTAAGTCCCTTTAACTACTCTTGAACCATGGTTAATAAGTTTTAACCCCTATGATTAATTTTTCTAAAAACCAAAGTTAGATGTTTTAACCTTAAGGGTTATTGAATCTTAAGCATAGTTAAAGAAAGTTAAAAGGAACACATTAATTTTTTTAAAAAAATTCAAAAAGCGAAAGTTAGATGCATTAGTGAATCTTAATCATAGTTAAAAGGGGACACATTAAATTTTTTTTTCTTCTAAAAACCAAGGTTAGCTCCTTTAATAGTAAGAATTAGTGAATCTTAGCCCCAATTAAGGGGAATTAAAAGGGGCAACTTAATTTTTTTATTTTATTTTTCTAAAAACTAAGGTTAGATACTTTAACTTTAATAAAGGTTAGTGAATCTTAATGTAGGGACTCGAATTTCACTCATGTGAATCCTACACCCAACAAGTGTAGGCCTTATAGGTATTTAAAAGTTAAGTGAAAAAGGGGAAAATGACATAACCGTCAGAAGGGTAAAATGATTAATATTAAATTTCACGTCATACTCAATGTCTATTATTTTGTCTTGATGATTAATTCATCTCAAATTATATATTGGAATAGTTTAAAAGTGTAAAAGTTGGAGCAAACAAAACAAAATCCAAAATATAGGAATTCTGGGATTTTTGTTCCACCGAAATCTCATTCGTTCAAACGATATTTTCATTAATAAACAAAAACAACAACCATTTTCGTTTGAAAGGGGCCCATTCTCGTTCGAACGAAAATATTTTTGTTCGAATGAAGTTTCTTAAACCAGTTTTATTAAAAACTTGTGCTAAATCCGGATTTCGGGGTTTTAACCCCTTGGACTAAAAATAAGACATCTAATTCAGGGTTTTAGGACATTCTAAGTCATTTTCACGTACTTTGGCAAAGAGGAGAAGAAAATCCTATGTTTTCTTAGAAAAACTCTTGGAGAAACGAGATGAAGCTTGGATCTTCCTTCTCAAGTTGAAATTGCACTCTTCAAGCCCTTCTCAAGCTTTAGACTATAGAAAATCAATCTTAGAAGGTCGATACTCTCTACTAAATAGTGTTGTTATAATTCTTTAGCTTAAATTAAATGAAATGCATCTTGTTCTACAATGTATTGAAGATTATCCTCCATTATTCAATCTTATAATTAACTCCTTATGAAAAATGAAAGCATATGGATGATGAAATGAAATGGTGTAGCTCTATTTAAATATTTAAAAATGTTCTATATTGAAATGAATGATGAAGATGATGTATATATCATTAAACTGTTTATATGGTAAATTCTTGAGTAAAGAGGAAAATTGATGCTTTGTTTTTGATGAAGAAATGTCTAAAAAATGAAATTATGTGTCCAAAGCGTATGTGAACGTGTTTAGAATGAATTGACAATTGAAATGCATGTGTCATGTCATTTAATTTTTATTGCCTATATACCACTCACAAATATTATATGAGTATGTGTACTTGCATGATTGAGGTTTTCGTCTAAGTAAGAGTTTCCGAAAAGTAAAGTAAATAAGATAAAAGAAATAAAAGATGTTATTGGGATGATGATAGTGTGCTTAGACCAGGTATAACCACTAGTCATCTGATCTTAAGTAAAATCAAAGAAGAAAATGCTATTGGAAGGATATTAGTGTGCTTAGATCAGGTACAATCACTAATCATCTGATTCTAAGTAAAATATGGAAGAAAGAGTGCTATTGGGAGGGTGATGATGTGCTTAGACCAAGTATGGCCACTAGTCACCTCATCTCAAGTAAAATAAAGGAAATCATGCTATTGAGAGGATGTTAGTGTACTTAGACCAAGTACAGCTACCAGTAATCTGATCTCAAGTAAATGAATGGACAAAGATGTTATTGGGAGGGCATTAGTGTGCTCAAACCAGGTATGCCACTAATTGCCTGATCTCAAGCAAAAATAATCAACTCGGCTAGGTTAAGTGTAAAAAAATGGAAGATGATAATTGTAGTATAAAAGTCATGAAAAACTTGTAAAAATATTTGAGTTTTCAAATAAAGCAAAGTAAAGTATATTGTTTTGAAAAGTATGGACATTGATATCAAAACTATGATTTTCCGCATGTCTAATTTGAAGTATGTTAATTGAGATTTATGAATTGCATCTGAAAGCCTGTTATGATATTTTGATGATTGAGAAATTTGAATTACATATGAAATCACGTTATTGTTTTATAACATAATTATTTAGTAGTTAGTATTCACTGAGCCTTCCATGTTCAATCGAACTATTATTGTCTGCAGGTCCATCCTTCGACATTTGTGCTCCAGCTTCGTGGATTGATGAGTACATTGAAGAAGGCCTTAAGAAAGAACTCTCGGGAGATGATAAAAGCCTTGACAAGTGACCTTATCTTGACTTCTGTCAAGTAGGTAAGGGAGTGATGATTGTATATGTTGACTTAGACTTGTTTTAAAGTGGGTATGTCCACTTAGGTTGTCACACCTTGGTTAAACTCTTATTATATCAATTAAGTTGAACTTGGAATACGGTCATATAGTTTACTATTTATGTTTTTATTATTAAGAAATTTTTAGCTTCCGCTTTTGGTATTGCTTTAAATACTCTTGCAGGTTGGTTTGAAGTATAAGTCATGAGTCAAAGTCTCATAACTTCTAAGGGAGATTTTGAGTCGCAACACTTAACCACAATTAAAGGAAGTTAATTAAATGGGACATGTTAATTTTTTAATATTTTTTCTAAAAACTATGGTTAGATGCATTAACCCTAAGATTATTGAATCTTAACCACAATTAAAGGAAGCTAAAAGGGACACGTTAATTTTGTAATAATTTTTCTAAAAACCATGGTTAAATGTTTTAACCCTAAGGTTAGTAAATCTTAACCACATTTAAAGGAAGTTAAAAGGGGACACGTTACCAATCAAAAAAAGGGGGGGGGGGGGGGGGGCACATTAAGGTTAGATGCTTTTTTTTATAAAAAAAAAACAAGGTCAAATGCTTTAACCCTAAGGGTTAGTGAATCTTAGCCGAAGTTTAAGGAAGTTAAAAGGAACACAATATTTTTTTATAAAAAAATTCATAATAGATGCTTTAACCCTAAAGAGTTAATGAATCTTAACCACAGTTAGTGGGAGTTAAAAGAGATGTTCAATTTTCTTTCGAAAAATCAAGGTTAGATGTTTTAACTCTAAGGTTTAGTGAATCTTAGCCATAGATAAAGGGATTTGAAATGGAGCACGTTACTTTTTCCAAAAAATTCTAATAAATGCTTTAACCTTAAAGGTTAGTGAATCTTAACCAAAATTGAAGGGAGTTAAAAGGGATGTTCAATTTGTTCTAAAAATTATGGTTAGATGCTTTAATTCTAATGATTAGTGAATCTTAACATTAAAGAAAAAGGGGGCACGTCACTTTTTAATTTTTTAAAAAAAACTAAGATTAGATGCTTTAACCCTAAGGAATTGTGATTCATAACTATAATTAAGAGTTACAAAAAAAAAAATTAACCGTAAGAGTAACAAAAAAAACTTATTAACCATGTTTTAAGAACAAATAAAGAGACTTTGTGATGGTATGAAATCTTTTAAGGGCATTATAATCATTTTAGTAACAATTTCAAACGAAAGTCTTACGGAATTAAGGTTTGAGGGTATGTGTCTACCTGTTAAAAAACTATGAGTTAATTTGCAAAAAGTTTAAATATAACAGGGTATTTGTAAACTAAGAAAAACCTAGCAGTCTGATATGCAAAAACCCTAAATTATATGTAATAAAAAGCACGATTTGATAATTGATACCTATCAGGCCTTACCACCGTCCGATCCAAAATCCAACTGTGGCAAGCTGTTCAGTGGGGCCGCTTTAATGGATGTCAAGTTGGGAGGCATGGCACCATTGGATTTTGGATCAAACAACGATGTGCTCAATAACTTGTGTGCGCTATATTAAGTGCATACAATCACATTCCTTTTATGCATGTCAAAAACAAAATTAAGCTTTTCTACCAAATAAATCTAAACATAAAACCAACCGAGATTGTGTCATCAGGACCACCCATTAGGAAGGGAGGGAAGAGGTTCTGAGTTGGATTTTCTTTCCTTCTTGTCCACTCTAGGAGTTTATACCTACTTTCCTGGTGCCTTAGGATAGAAGAGCGGAGATATCGAGCCGAGCCGAGCCGTTTCTTTCCTTCTTGTCCACCCTAGGAGTTTATACCTACTTTTCTGGTGCCTTAGGATAGAAGAGGGGAGATATCGAGCCGAGCCGAGCCGAACCAAGTAGTGATGTGTTTAGGCTCGTTTATTTGTGATGCATTCAAGCTCGTTTGTTTTTTTATTAAACGAGCATACCGAACCAAGTAGTGATGTGTTCAGGCTCGTTTATTTGTGATGCATTCAAGCTCGTTTGTTTTTTATTAAACGAGCATGAAAATCATATTCATGCGTTTTTCGTTTATTAAACAAAATAAAGGAACTCAAGGCTGAGCATGTGCAACTTGATTTCAACTTGATTTATTGGATATAGTTATTTATATTAGGTAAAAAAATCACACAGGCAAAGAAGTCATATTGTAATTAAAATTTTAGCACAAGATTATAATTATATAAAATGTATTCTCAACATATAAAATATATTATATATTATAAATTTTTACTAATATATAATATATATACTTAATTTTAATATTTAAACAAAATAAGTAAATTTTAAATATTGTAGTCAATTAAGATGTATATCATGTTCAATGTTCAAACTTGGCTTGTTTAACAAATGAGCTCAAGCTTTAACGAGCTGAGCTCCAATAGTTTAGTTTACCACCCCTACTCGGAAACCCTCCAAAAATCCAAACCTAAATAAGAAAAAAGGAGTCAATATCGTGTATTTGTTTGGAGTGTTAAATGATACACCATTAAGCTACAAAAAAATTGCGACATAGGAATAGAGATGCGCATTGATATATCCCCTAAATTAAATTTAATGAAAATAGTTCAAGAAGGCCCGGCAGCGGCGGGCAGAGAGGACTGCAGCTGGAGCAGGTGATGGTAACATTCGGCGGCCGTCGGACGGTGCTCGGGGTTGTGATCGAGGCACCTGTTTTGCAGCTCCCTCAACACCTTGGGCACCGCCAATCCACACGTCTTCACCAACTGCCCCACCCCCCACACGTCCACCTTCACCCCATGCAACCCCCTCCCCATTTCCGGCGCCTGCCTTGGCCCCACCATTCCCTCATGCGGGTATATCTGCGGCGCTCCCACCGCCATCTCAAACCCTCCCACGAACCACTCCTTCTCTTTCCCACTCCTTCTCATCACTACTCTATCCCACCCCAGATCTCTGTGCATGAACGACACATCGTGTAATGCCACCAACGCCTTTGTCACGTATTTCAGCGCCTCTACCACCTCTTCTATGCTTGATGGTTGCGTTTTGCACCCTCTTGGTTTGAAGATCAATGCTAGCTCTTTCTCTGATGCCCGGATTATGTATTCTGCGTGTGGAATTCGCCGCTCCAGGAAGTCGTATATCTCTTTTACTGCACCCCATTTTCTCCTGCTAGAGAATGATCTTTTCACTGTGTTGGGTGTCATTTCTATCATGTTTCCGTTCCCTAAATCAAGTCTCTCGAAATCGCTATAAGGGAACAACTTCTTGTTGTTGAAGCAACAGCGATCTGCTAGTAATGGTAATAGGCAGGCTATTCTCCAGCATGGAACTAGTGCTTTTAGTCTCTCTGTTGGTGTGGATAGGTCTACCGAGTAGAGATCCGTTCGGAGGACTCGGTCCTGGGATCGGCTTAATGCGCAGAAGGTTACTGAGTATCCGATTGCGTAGTAACCCAGTATGTAAGGGAGGTCCATGTAAGTCCATAGAAGCTTCTCTACTATTGAAGAAGATGGATCCATATTACCCTCCTTTACTATATCAGTCTCTTCTCCTCTCCATAAACAAAAGTTCCTCACGAAACCAGTTACATTCGGCCATTGATCCTGCAACGTCTCTGTCAACGAAGGTGAGGAAGAAGAAGAGGAAGAAGAAGATATAGTACTTAATGGCGAGTTCGAAGGTTTTCGGACGAGAACCATTTCGAGAGAGCAGAATTTGAGGACTACCCGGTTGATGCAATCGTCCCAAATGCCGATAAAAGAGTCTCTGCTCGTCGCGGTGGAGCTGCTGATACTGGGGTTTGTTCGGATAATTGGGCTTAAGATGTCATAGGTGAAAGCTCTACAATCTAACAGTTCAGTAGAAGTAGTGAAGAAGAGCTCCTTCCCTTGAGGTAGGTCTCTGTAGACGTCTTTACGCAAAGGGAACCGAAGATCCTCGGCAGGAGGAACTTGCAAATGCCATGAGAGCTCAAACAAGCTCGGGAGAGTTGTGGGTGAAGCTCTCAAACACCCAACATAGTACTCACTTGGATCTTGGTACTCCCATGGAGGAATTGCTGCACCAACACAGACCCACATATATAATATAAATAGCTTGACCAATTGAATTGAGCATTAATGGAGGATGATATTTGCTTCTGTGTATGTTACTTACATCTGATGGAAGGTTCTGTTAATGGAAGCTGAACTCGATCGTTGAAACCTGTCATTGAAGTAGTGGGTTATTGCTGGTTACTGTTAACTTTTATCTTACAATGATGGGAATGAAAGGAATAGAATACCAGAAGAAGAAGTTGAGGAAGATGTTCTTCTGCCAAAGATCTTAACTTGTTGACCACAGACGAACTTGTCGACAGAGAAACCTCGTAACGGTCCGTCTTCGAAGGTCTCCATGGTACAAGCCACCATTGCTTCGTCCAAGAAAGTAAGCTCGTCTGCACTTAAGAAGCTTGAGCCTTGAAGCTTTACTCTCCCTCTCTGGTACTCTCCTTCTTCGGCCCATATGCTTACTGATTCTTCCCATGTCATTCGTATCTTCCCTATTCGACGAATTTCCTTCGATGATGATGAAGAAGACGGAGCTGCAACATCCAATGAAGATTCTAACCCAAATAGGCTCCCTCGATTACCATGGAAAAAAACTTCGTTGCCTGCCACCACGGCCACTTGTTTCATCCTTGCTGCAATAATCAACAAAACCCAGTTCATAAAATTGAAACTCAAAATGGGGTATTCAGATTTTAATTGGTTTTCGATTTCTGCAATGTTGTTATTACCAGATAGAGAAAGCTCATTTTCGTTGAGAGGAGGCGGAGGTGGTGGTGGTGGTAGAGCTTTTAAAGCTGCAAGAGGTGTTCGGCAATCATCGCGAGCAACAATAGCAGAAGTTCCTCTGGTCTGAGAGCTTCTCATGCGAGACCCCATGAACTGAGATAGCTCCTCGAAGACCTCTTCATCGAACGAAGCTGGTAATCTATGGAGCTTCCTCTCGTAAGGCGAAAGACGAAAGTAGCTCTTCCCTACTTTTTCTCGTTCATCACCTCTCTCCCATTCGTAAACCTTCCTGAATTCACCCAACATGTTATCCCACTTAGTCCCAGCAGTCTTAGCATCTCTACGAATTCCATGTCTGTTCAAAAACGCCGCCACCTCTTTATCTTTCTCAGCCCTTGTTTTACCTCGAACAGGTGTAATGGCGACGGCGTCTCCACCACCACCACTGCCACCGTAGGTTGGGGTTTCGCTGGGTTGCTCGGATCGTGAAGAGCCAGACGCATCAGCACCACCTTGGTACTGAACCCTCCAAGCTCTCGATAACCATAACATTTCATTGGGTTTCCAAACTGGGCTCACGAATTTACCCTTGCGTAGCTGATTATGAAACTGCTCGTTCTCTGGTTTGCTCGTCTCCTGGCCCGACGCGGCCGAGAGAGAAGGAAGAGGAGAGTGAGAGGGAGATGATGCTGTGCGAGAAGACGAATCGGCGGTGGTTTGAGTTTGGGCTTGTGGGATGTTCGTCGGAGATGGGGTTAATTCGCTGTCGAGTACAGCCAATAGTGATTGTCGCTGTTGCACTTGCTGCTGTGGAGATGGAGAAGGAAGGAGCTTCCATTGACCGGTACCGTATCTGGGTCTCTTTGGATTCACAGTTTGAAGCTGCTGCTGCTGCTGCTGCTGCTGCTGTTCAAACGGTGATGAGCTTCCTCCACTTGGAACGTGAACGTAGAGAGAAGGAGAAATAAAAGGAGTTGCAGTGACGGCAATGGCAGGCGATTGCTGTTGTTGATGTCGAATCTCTGTTAATTCCTCAAGTGGGTCCTTAGGAGAAGATGAATGTTGCTTATTGATGGTTTCTCCTCCTTTATTATCACCCATCTCAAGGACTCTCCGAAACGTATAGAAATTAGAAACCTTAAACAACAACCAGAACAAGAATAAACACCACCATTACCGGGGGAGAAGCCGCTTATAATCTGTAAATTTTTCAGAAAACTAGATGGATATTGTTACTTTGGGACTTAGATTTCTGGGATTTGTTTGAAAGGGAAAATCACAGAGAAACCTAGAACAATAAAGCAAAGCAAAGGAAGAAAAAAAGTGAAAAAGTAGAGATTGTTAGCTCTGCTGTGAATGGGACTGATCAGTGTTCAGTTCATCACTTCTTTCATCTCATTCCTACCTAAGAAATAAATTTTAAATTTAATTAAAGAAGGATCAGATCTGTTAAAATAACTATAGAGAGAAAAGAAGAGCGTGGTACGGGAGAAAGGCATGATTAGAGAGAGTAATAATTGTACTGAGACTGAAAAACGCGGCTCAAAAATTTAACATTCTTTGGGAGAGCATTGAATGTTGTTTGTATTCGCAGTGAAAGAGAGAGAGAGGGATCGGAGTTCCCGCGCGAGCGAGTGAGTACTGACTGGGTAAAGACTGAAGGGAAGAAAAGGAGGGTTTATGTTTCAGAAGCATGATGTGGACGTATCGAATCGATTACAGTGGTGGGGTCCTCAGCCGCCCTCTCTTTAACGCTGGCAGACGCAGAGAAAACCACCAACAAAACATGAAGCAAACCATCTCCTAAAGCTGCTTCCTCCTCCCGCCGAACTATCTCCTCACAGTCCCCTCCAAGCAGTCCTCCTCGCCTTTTAAGTCTTTTTTTAATTTTAAAAGATTAGCTCTGGTGTCTGCCCGAGCCGGGCGCTCGGGCATCCACAAACAATAAAACATGTGGCATTTTTAAAAGAAAAAAAAATCAGTTTGGGCAGAAGTCAAAATGATGGTGACTGATGAAATGACTTCTGCCCAGAAATTTGAAACAAGTAGCCTATAATTTGTGGATGCCCGAGCGCCCGGCTCGGGCAGACACCAGAGCTAATCTTTTGCCTTATAACTTTAGCTTATGATAATGGTAGTTTTTTTGGTTTTTTAGGTAATAGTTTGAATTATAAATTTACAATTTCAACCAATTTTTTTTTATAAATTTACAAAATGGATGTTACTATAAGTAAATGTTTTCATATAAGTTTTTGTTTGTGCCATGATTTTGAACAAGAACAAGATTACATAACAATTAACCATGGAGGTTAATGTTGCAAAAACTTAATGACGAGCTATCACATTAGATTTTGTTAGTTATGTCTTAAGTATTTTTTTCTTTTTATATAAACCTTAATGACTTTGATTAGTCCCACTAGCTGCATAGGAAATACTCGCATCTTATACAACCCATATGGATAAGAGTTTAAGAATTGACGTGGAGACCTCCTAACAGAGGCAGAGTTAGTAATTTTTCCCTGAGAGAGGGTGTGTTAGGAGGCAGAGTTAGTAATTTTTCCTTGAGAGGGTGTAGGGCAAGCTATATATCAAGAAAATTAATGAGATTACGGTATGGGGGGGTTCTGAGGAAATTTTTTTTTTTTGAATAATGAATCAATCGTGATCATAAAATTTAAATTTTTTAATTCTGCATTCCAAATAAGAGTAATAACAAGAAAAAAATGAGAAACATAGGCCAACCTTCATTGATTCATGCCCACCTTTTTAATACCCATTAGATGTGGTTAAGATTCACTCACCCCTAGGGTTTATCTATTTAACCTTGACTTTTAGAATAAAAATAATAGTAATTTCAAGTTGGTTAAGCTTAACCATGGTTAAAGGAGATGAAATGATAAGACAATTGATTATGTAGTCAAATGTGGGGTGGGCTAATCACTGCACTAAACTATATTTTTATATTATGGAGATTGTTTTGTCACACACACATTTTACTCCTCTGCATGACACATTCCTTTTAACACTCATTAACTGTGGTTAAAATTCACTCACCCTTAAGGTTTATATTAAAGTAAATTAACTCAAATCTTAACTAGGGTAAAAAGGGACATATAAAGAATCAATTTTTGTATATGATATATATATAAAAAAAAAATGTATAATATTCTTTTGGGGGGCCACTCTATACAAAATTTTTATATTATGTATTTTTTGAAAAAACTATAAGTAGAAAATATTAAAACTTCAAAAATATTGGGGGCTCCACCCCTACCTCCGGTTTACGGTTCGTTCTTCGGCCACTCGGTTAAACCCTGGAGTTTTATTTATTTATATTACTAAAACAAAAATAACAACTCTAAAATTTGATGTAGTACTACATTAGGTTTTATAGTCTGGGCTGAAACATCCGTTTTGCCAAAGTTACTTTCCTCAAACGAGATATGATCATTTCAAAATTAGCCTAATATTCGGAATAATTAAAAAAATACACAAATACGGTAAGGGTAAATACACACCAGTTATTATGCTAATTTTGAGGAACCCAAATCCTCAACCCAAAATTGGGTAGAGAATTTCATACCTGAACATCCACAATCAAGGAAAGCAAGATAAGTGTCCGCTATTTTCTAAAACCATAATTGAATCAGCTTTAACCCGATGCTAACCCAAGTAGGGCTTATCTATGCCATAGTTGATAATGTAGAAACCCCTATAATTTTGAGAGCAGTGTTAGCCCTACTCTCAAGCCTTTCTTACTCTCAAACCGAACCCACCATCTGTCCAAATTGTCTCTTGAAGTACACACTTTTCTATGGTTGCAATACTTTAACGAGCATTTGGACATGTGGTTAGTTCAGCTTAAGAGTAGGAATGAGAATAGACAAGAGCTGAGATATGGCTAGCGCTCCTCTAATGTTTACTGCACAAATCAAGACCAAACTCAAATGTTTAGTAAAGATAAGCTATTGTATGAAAAACATTGAATAATTTATATATATATATATATATATATATATACTAGTGTGCCGTAGGTGTAATGCATGTGAGAGAAATCGGAGGGGGAGAGAGTGGGAAGAGAGACCCTTGTCCGAGGGTAATTTTGTCATTATGACAATTTAATGAATATTTTTGATTGTCTCATTCTTTTTATAATAGTAAATAAGGTTGAAGATAAGTTTAAGAGTTATTTTGCCATTATAACAAAATTGAATCAATGTTTTAATCTATTAATTCTCCTTATAATAGTAAAGATAGAAGATTAATAGTTGTTAGAAAATAAAATTATTATCAAAATTTAGTAAATCTTAACCATGGTTAAAAAGTGATTAAAAGGGACACATGGACACTACGACCAGCTATGAAGAAGACCTTGTGAACACAGGGACAATACGGTCATAATTTAGTAAAGCACAATTTTGAAATTAACCTAAAATTCAATAAACTTTTTTATCCTCAAATGGTAGTTTTGAAATTAAGTTAAAATTCAATCAACTTTTTAAGTGTCATTCTTTTTGTATAGTAAAAGGTCGTTTTGGAAAAAATAAAATTCAATCAACGTTTTGAACCCTAACCATTCTCTTTATATTAGTAAAGAAAGAATCAATCAACCTTTTTAAGTATAATTGTCTTTATGTATAAAGGTCAGATTTAGAATTAACTAAAATTAATCAATGTTTTGAACTCATATGAATAAAGGACAATTTTATTAGAATTAAGTAAAATTCATTCATTGTTTTCAACCCATATGAGTGAAAGAAAATTTTGAAATTAATGAATAAAGTGCAATTTTGAAATTAAGTAAAGTGTTTTTGACCTTTGATAAAGTGCAATTTTGGAATTATTTAAAATTTATTCAACATTTTCTAAGTCATATGCGAGAAGGGCAATTTTGGAAAAAATGAATTTTAATCAATATTTTGAATACACCCATCCTCTTTATATATATATATATATATATATATATATATATATATATATATATATATTACACTAATCACTTCTTAATCTTTTCTCTATTTTATTTTCTTAAGTATATTTTAGCCCTTGCTTTTCATTTCTCAATTTTGTTTCTCTGATAACTATAGTTTCTACAAAAATAAAAGAGATAAGTGTCCTACATGTGGGGTCAGATACAAATTTACTACGCAATTTTGAGTAGATGATTTGTGCTTAATACCGAAACAAGGTACCACATATTATATGTCACTATTACCACTACAAAATTTAAGACCTTTTACGGCGTTTTTAAATCGCCATCAAAAATCCAAAAAACGCCGTTATAGGCAATCACGGCGTTTCAAAGCAAACGCCGTTATTGCTTATGTCGGGATAGGTAAAGACGGCATTTATCTTGACGGCGTTCCTAGAACGCCGTCATAGACTAATCTTTTACGGTGTTTTTAAAATGCCGTCATAGACTAACTTCTTACGGCGTTTTTTAAAATGCCGTTATAAACTATCTTTTGACGGCGTTTTTAGAAATGCCGCTATAGGCCTACCTTTAACAGCATTTTTAGAAATGCCGTAAAAAACTTTAGCCTATTACGGCATTTTTGAAACGCCTTCAAAGATGGTCTATGGCGGCATTTTTAAAACGCCGTGATTAAGACGAGTACCAATGGCGGCGTTGACCAAACGCCGCGAATAGTCATGAATTAAAAAAAATAAAATTTATTTTTTCACAAATTTTTTCCCCTGTTTTGTACCTGTACCTATCAACAATATAAATATTTGTTTCCCTGTTCTGTACTTCAACAATATAAAATAAACAAAACTGTACCCATAATGACATTATATATAAAAAGAAATTTTCTACATGAAAATCTATAATCAATATAAAATAAATACATCAATTAAACGAATGATTTCACTATCCTACTTTAAGTGGTGTGTTCTTTATCAATTAAACAAGCTTGAAAATCAAGCTTGATCTTAGCTTGTTTATTAGATAAACAAATTCGAGCTAAAATAAACAAACTCGAGCTGTCCGCAAGAAACTTGGTTCATTGGATATATCTAGTTATATTAGGTTAAATTTTATATTTTAGTATCCTAAGTAAAGAAATTACGATGTTAACTAAAATTTTAGTATAAGTTTCTAATTGTATAAAGCGTATTCTTATCATGTAAAATAAATTATATACTATTAATTTTACTAGTATATAATGAGTAACTGTGTGCTCAAGCTTGGCTCATTATTTCAACTAGTTTAAAAATCTAGTTTGTGATTGGTATGTTTAAATAAACAAGCTTTAACCGAGTCGGGCTCGAGCTGATCTGAGTAACATGGTTGATTAACCATCCTACCACATTCCATTGTGTCCTACCATGACACGAAATGTTTGCATCCTTGAAGACTTGTATTGAATTATTGATATGTGGGGTGTAAGGCTCTCAATTGGTTTTTATCAGGGTGGGCCTAGGTCTTAATAGTTAATAGGCCCGACCCTCACTTATAATGGTGAAGCCCTACTGATCAGTGCTAATTGTTATACATTTATGTACTTTAAACTAAACTTGTTAGTTCTTTAGAGTAATCTTTTAGGTTATTTTACGGTGTTTGGTTGTCTTAATCCCTTTCAGGTTCATGAGAGGCAAAGAAGATAAAATTAAAGATTTCAAAGATTTCAAAGATTATAGAATAACTTCAACCATGTGAAAGATCAAAGAAGGAAGAAATCTAGAAAATTCAGAGCATTGCGATCGATCGTGAACTATGTGCAATTGATCGCGATTGATCGCAAGTCTGAATCCTGTGACCAAAGAAGAACCCTACGATCAATCATAAATGAAGCAGAGAATTTCTGGGAAATTTTCCTGAATGCGATCGATTGCAGGTGCTTTGCGATCGATCGCAGATTGGCATTTTGGCCTCAGAATTTGTGTACAAGAAATAGAAATTTGTGTCCTATTGGGTTTTCTAAAACCCTAATTCAAGAAGAAACCCTCTTTTTAGAAATAGAAGAGTCATTAGTCATAAAGTTTAGTTGAGAATTTTGGGATTTAAAGAAAAAAGAAGCTCTGGAAATCAAAGAAGCTTTGAGAATGAGTTCGTCATGTTTGTCTATGAAGATGATGTTCTCTTCCCTCGCGATGAATTAACTTTCCGTTCTAGGATTTCAATGAAACCCTAATCTAGTAACTGTATCGTTTTTTTGTCTTTTTTAGATTTCTCAATTATAAAACATTGATTGCATAATGAGAAAATTGTTTCAACAACCAAATTTATTTATTATATTCGATTTCAATGGAATTTCATCATTGTCTTAGGCGTTAGGAAATTGAAATTGAACTCACTTATGTTAATTGTCAGTGATTATTAATATATGTTTTATACAATGGTTTTAATTGTTTAAGAGATTCAATCCTAAGATATTTTTTGTTAAGGAAAGACGAATGATTTCACTATCCTACTTTAATGTGTATCATTCGTGCTAACCAAAGATAAGATATGCTTAAGATTAGATCCCTTATATCTTTCTTGATCAATTGAGACGAGACGTGTTATCACTCTCACTGTAATGTTTGCAAGTCGAGATGTCTTAATAAAATCAAAGTAGGATTAGTTATGAAATTAGTGGTAGATTCAAACGTCCTACATCTTCTCTCTAAAAGATCACAAAAACTCAGTAGTTGATAATTTAATTAGAAGTCATTAGTTTAATTATTGTTTTAGTTTAATCCATTAAAAAAAAGTTTTTCTCACCAATTAATTTAGAATTAATCTCAATAAAAGGCAACGAAACCAGTGCAACCTTCAAAGGTTCGACACCCTTACTAGTAACTATCCTACGTAATTATTATTACATGGTATAATTAAATTGCATACGACTACCTACCCCGACTCTACTCTCGGAGCGCATGAATTTGAAAGGTCAACGTCTATTCTCAAGTGTTGGGCCAGGGCCTAAATAGGAGCAAATATTTTTAGAGCAATGCTAGTTCAGGTCCACTTTCCCTCGCATCTAATTTCCCATTTTATAGATAAGAAGATAAAAAAATATGACAATTTTTGTGGGGCATACCACTATTATTTTATATTCTTGTCTATAAAAAGGAAAAATAAAAAAATTGGATGGGAACGAAAGTGGACTTAGCATTTCTCAATTTTGTGGCAAGCCTTTCCTATGAGATTTCATAGAAAATTTTATGCTGGAGGTCAATCTGACACAAACATCCTCCTCTAGGATCTAGGTATTAGTGGGGGTATTAGTGGGGGTTGGATGAAAATGCCACTATGCTCTCCATTATAACTGTAATGTAGCAGTAATTGCATACTTGTAATAAAATAACAAAAAATTAAATAGCACCATTATGCAAATAAGCTACAAATCTTCTAATCCTATCCTAATCCTCCTAATATAAAGAGGATTCTTTTGTTCAAAACGTTGATTGATATATGTGTTAATTCCAAAAATATCCTTGCCTTCTATCTATTAATTACTCTATCAATGAAAATGCTCATTTGAAAACCTAGACTATTTTTTCTAAATTCCTAAATTACTTGTATCAAAGCATGTATATAGGTAAAAAATTTCATTGAATGTGTGCTTAATTCCTATACTACGCCTTACTCATCTATAGTAAACTTGAAATTCTCTATGATTATATACTCCTTAATCGTGGTTAAGATTCACTCACCCCTAGGGTTCACCCACTTATCCTTGGTTCTTAGAAAAAAAATTAGGGGTAGATGAATTTTATCCACAATTAAGGGGTGTTAAAAGACACATGGAACCCCTACACTTACTATTATTGGTTTTTAGAAAAAAAAATAAATTAAACCCTAGTTAAAATTCACTAACTCCTAGGGTTATTTTTTTTTTCTTTTTTTTTCTTCTAAAAACTAAGGATAAATGGGTGAACATTAAGGGTGGGTGAATCTTAACCGTAGTTAAGGGGTGTCAAAAGAGACACATGAAAACCTCAATGGTGTAACCAAACTACAATTGTGGTTAAGATTCACCCACCCTTAAGGTTCACCCACTTATCCTTTGTTTTTAGAAAAAAAATATTAATTTTTTTAAACCCTGATTAAAATTCAATAACTCCTAAGATTAAATTATTTTCATATTTTTTTTCTTCTAAAAACCAGTGATAAGTGGGTGAACTTTAGGGGTGGGTGAATCTTAACCACAATTAAGGAGTGTTAAAAGGGATGCATGGTGACCTTAATGGCATAACCAGACTCCTCGCTCTCTTGGAAAAATACTCCGAAAGAAGATCGCCTTGCCAAGGCTCTGCCCACCCCCTTTCTTTGTTATACCCAAAATACCCCCTTTCTTCTAAAAGGGCATTGAAACATTAAGCCAGCCCGACCCAACTTTTTAGGATATTTATCAAGCTTGGCCTTCAAGTAAGAGGGCTTTGAAATATTAGGCCCAGTCCGTCCCTTGGGCCTTAGGGAAAAAAGTGGCCTCGTAGGGACGGTTTGACACGGCTAGGTAGGGTTGTATTCGAGCCAACCTAAGCCGAGCTTGGCTTGAATATGCTCAAACCTGACTTGAGCCCGAATGCTTAGGCTTGAGCAAGCTTGATTGATTTCGAGCTCCTCTCGAGCTCGAACTTTATTCAAGCCTAACCGAGCTCGGGTTGTCTCAATCCTAATTCACGGGATTATTTATTTAATTTTTCATAATTTTAATAAAAGTATTTGTCAATAATTAAAATACAAAAAACTATATAAAATCAATACATTGACAAATGAAAATAAAATTTGGTGGCAGTCTTCCGATCCAAAAGAGTATTAGAGTTATATCATGGTTTCTGTTTTTAACTTCTTAACCTTTTTGTTATTATTATCTCTTAAACTTATTTATTAAAAATTATTTAAAAAAATTTTGGAATGCTAAAAATATTATTTTGTATGAATATAAATAACATTATTAAAAAATATTGTGTATATAAATAAAATATTCCGAGCCATGTCGAACCAAGCCCTAAGCGAGTTGAGCTTCAAACCGAGTCAAATCAAATAAGGTATCTTGCTTGAGCTTTGATTGGCTGAGCTTCAAACTGAGTCGAATCAAATAAGGTCTCTCGCTTGAGCTTTGCTTGTTTAAAAATTCAAGCTCAAATAAACACTTGACTTGATTTGTTCGAGCCTAAAATATTAGCTTTGAGCTTGGCTTAAATGAGTTAAGCTGAGTCGAGCTGACGAGTTAACTTGGCTTGAGTGCAGCCCTACCACTGGGTGGGTGGGCGGCAAAATATTACCCATCATTTTTCTTTTTTCCTTTTTAAGGGAGGAGATTTTAGCTAGTCAATGCTGAGCTTAACTTATTTTGTAAATACACTGTTTTGAAAATCTAAGCAAACAAGGAAACTCTTTTTTTTTTTTTTTTTTTTTTTGCAGAAAACCTCATTATTGGTATCCATTTGAATTTGAATAAATCTGTTAGTAAAATAACGAAACTAATTACTCTAATGCTCTATATGGCTTTGGTTATTTTGTCTCTATTAGAATAACCGATCTTCAATTTGGAATGGCCAACATGGATGTAGTATAAACTCGTAGGGTTTTGAATAATATTTTTATTTAAGCCTAGACATTATTCTTGAGAGTGACATTGTTTAAATATCTTCATGTGTGCATTTGCATTGCCTAAGTGAGTCTTCCGTCCTTGTGTGCTTTGCAATTGCCTGGATAAATGAGTATTCAGATCTTTGTTTTTTTCGATGTTTGCTGTCCGGAGCTCAATCCTTTTTTTTAAAAAACTTTTTTTTTTGGTAAAGGAAAGTAATTTCAATAAATTTAATGGTTGGAGATATTGAGCTGGTATGAGCTATAGCCCAATTTAGGGGTGATTAGGGCTGTCAACGGATCGGATTCGGACCGGATCTGCCTAGATCCGAATCCGATCCGATTAAGAATCCAACTGATCCGAATCCGATCCGAGATCCGTCGGATCATGAAGTAACCGATCTGAATCTGATCTGATTATATATCGTCCGATCCGAATCCGATCCGATCCGAGTAAGGTTATTTAAAAAAAAAAAAAATTTATTTTAATAATAAAAAATCTAATAATACCTTAATTAATACTAATTAATGTTAATTTTTTTTAAAATTAATATTTTATACATAGAAAATCTAAATAATATATTTAAAATAATTAAAAATTATTATTATTATCGGATCAGATTTTAATCGGATCGGATCACCCTATATCCAGATCTGATCCGATTATAATCGGATTCCACCGATCCGATCCGAATCCGATCCGACGGATCACATATAGGGTCCAAAGTCCGGCTAATCGGATCGGATTCGGATCGGATCCGGATCATGATCCGGTCCATTGACAGCCCTAGGTGATGACTTAGCCAAAGATATTGAAAAAGCATTGTTCATTAATACTATTATTTATTGCCTTTGGAAGCAGGAAACAATAATCTCTACTAATATAAAGATTGAATCTTTTGTGATTCTAAAACCATCCTTGATCTTATTTCATCTCTTCTTTTCTTATCAGAATTTCCCCATTAAAAATCAAATGAATTTCTTAGAATTTTCAAACTATCCTTATCATAATAATATGTAAGACAAATACTTAATTGAACGTTTGCTTGCTTAGTTTTCATTATACCTCTTACTCATCTATCTATTAGGCTTTAGATTCTCTACAATTAATTATGGTGGTTATGTCACTGAGGTCTGTTATGTGTCATTTTTAACACTTTTTCATTGTGGTTAAGATTCACCAACTTATCCTTAGATTGTAGAAAAAAAATAGGAAAACAAATTTAATCCCAAGAATTAGTGAATTTTAATCAGAGTTTAAAAAAAATATATATTTTTTTCTTCTAAAAACCAAGGCTAGGTGGGTGAACTCTAGGAATAGATGAATCTTGACCACAGTTAAGGGGTGTCAAAAGAGATACATGACAATCTCAAGTGGGTGAACTCTAGGAATAGATGAATCTTGACCACAGTTAAGCGGTGTCTAAAGAGACACATGGAAACCTCAAGGGCGTAACGAGACTAGCTCCAAGTGTAGTTAAGATTTAATGACCCCTAAGGTTCACCTACTTATTCTTGGTTTTTAGAAAAAAAAATATTAATTTCTTTTAAACCTTGGTTAAAATTCACTAACTCATAGGGTTAATTTTTTTTTTCATGCTTTTTTCCTTCTAAAAATCAAGGATAAGTGGGTGAACCTTAGGAGTGAGTGAATCTTAATCACAGTTAAGTAATGTTAAAAGGGAACTCTTTGCTCTTTTGGGAAAATGCTCCGAAAAAAGAGCTAGCGTCTCGCATAGGCCTTGCCTGCACCCCTTTTCTTTGCTATAACTTAAAATATCTTTAAAACTTTTTGATTCATAAAATGTCCTAACATCATATTTCAATAAGCAAAATATCCCTCACAATTTATTTTATCCAAAATATCCCTCAAGATTTTATATCTAAAATATTCCTTATTTTTTGTTTTTGAAATGCCCTCACTAGGGTCCCTTTTCCTATTGCCAGTCTCTCTCCCTTCCTCTCTTTCATGTGCTTCAGACGTGCCACCCACTACTAACTAATAAAGCAAGTTCATCCACCCAGAGATGTTAATTTCTGAAATTATAGTGGAAATTAACATTTTAAAGAAATATTTAATTCTCGTTAAGAATTTTTAACTCTTGAGGTTAATATTTTTTCCCTATAAAAATCAAGGCTATATTATTTAACCCCAAGTGTTAATGAATCTTAACTAATATTAATAGAAATAAAATGGGACACGTGTTGACCTGTGACCCCCATTTGAACTCTTTTGAAGAGAGGAAGAGTTCAATTGCAATCGGGTGCCATTTGAACTCTTTTGAACTCGGGAAGAGTTCAATTGCAGTTGCCCGTGATCCAATCTAATTTGAAGCTTGTCTTCACCAAATAACCCTTGACTAGCTGTGCAAAAAAAAACACAGTTGGCCACGTTTGGTTGCACTTTCATTTTCTGTTTTTTGTTTTTAAAAATAAAAATCTAAAAATTTTAACACAAAACATGTTTGGTAAACATTTAACAACAATCTTTTAGAAATGAAGGTAACAGAAAATTTCTGTTACCTCTATTTTTAGAAATAAAAAATAAAAATAGAAAACATGGACTATCACATCATCCACCACACCACTACACATCCACCACACTACACTCACCCACACCACCACCACCACCACCTACAATCACCACCGCACCAACCACAACCACCATCACACCACTATCACCCACCACCATTACACTACACTCACTACCATACCACCACCCACCACCACCATGGATTAGAATTGTTTACTCATTATTAAGTTCATCTGATGTACTCTTAAAACACATTTTTTTTTCCTTTTTTTTTTTAAAAAAAATAACAGTAAATAATGCCAAACTGCTTAAAAAATTTGAAACTAGAAAATTGTTTCCGTTTTTTAAAAAAGAAAATAAAACATAAAAAAGGGTGGGGATTTTCCCAGATTGCTCCTTTAGTATGAGATTCTTCCCCAATAACCAGGTTTTAAAAACCATTCTCTAAATGCCCCCACACACATGTGCATCTATTTGCACATGCGAATTTTTCCCATTTTATCCAAATCATTTTAGAAAAAGACTTTGGGTATCCCTACCTCATTTCTGATGAGTTCTTCGTCCCCACCCTATTTCCGACGTGAGAACTTCGTTCCCACCCCATTTCCGATGAGAGATCTTTGTTCCAAGAGCGTTCTTTCCATGTTCTTTTCGTGAAAAAACGTTATTAACCGAAGAACAACCCTCATTTTCGGGTTTCTTGTATTTTAAAAAAAATGAATTTAAAAAAATCATTGCATGTATGATTAATTCATGGAGAAATGTTTATAATCATTGTATTTATAGTTCAAAACCTTAAATTTCATGTTATATATGTGTTTACATGTGTTTTTTTTTTTCATTTTCTATGATTTACAGTCATGTTTCCAAGCTTGAAGACGACGGTCGATGCATTTTTCACGGGGTCGATGCACAAAATGCATGAGGTCGATGCACTATATCGACCTAGTGCATTTTGTAAGCGGTCGATGCATTTTGCACGGGGTCGATGCATAAAATGCACGAGGTCGATGCATTGCATCAACCTAGTGCATTTTGTACGCGGTCGATGCATTTTGCACGGGGTCGATGCATAAAATGCACGAGGTCGATGCATTGCATCAACCTAGTGCATTTTGTACGCGGTCGATGCATTTTACAGGAGGTCGATGCATGTGTATGAACCTAGTGCATTTTGTACGCGGTCGATGCATTTTGCACGGGGTCGATGCATTGCATCAACCTAGTGTATTTTGTACGT
This sequence comes from Tetracentron sinense, assembly GCA_015143295.1. Taxonomy (NCBI): domain Eukaryota; kingdom Viridiplantae; phylum Streptophyta; class Magnoliopsida; order Trochodendrales; family Trochodendraceae; genus Tetracentron; species Tetracentron sinense. The sequence continues at coordinate 24,637,944 of CM026572.1, read as the reverse complement.
GGTCGATGCATTTTGCGCGGGGTCGATGCATAAAATGCATGAGGTCGATGCATTGCATCAACCTAATGCATTTTGTACGTGGTCGATGCATAAAATGCACGAGATCGATGCATTGTATCGACCTAGTGCATTTTGTACGCAGTCGATGCATTTTGCACGGGGTCGATGCATAAAATGCACGAGGTCGATGTATTGTATCGACCTAGTGCATTTTGTGCGCGGTCGATGCATTTTGCACGGGGTCGATGCATAAAATGCACGAGGTCGATGCACTGTATCAAACCTGCGCGCAAAAAACTTCGAGAAACTCAGATTTTTGCGATTTTTTCATCTTTTCTACTTCTTTTTTCTTATTCTTCTTTCAAAATCAGTATAAATGGTAATGAAGGGGTATTTGGAAGATGAGGGGAGTGGGTGAGCTTCATTCATCTCATCCACGTACGTATCTTCTTCTTCTTCTTCTTGGAATGAAGAACTCTCGCTCGAAATGGGGTGAGAACGAAAAACTCTCGCCGGAAATGAGGTGGGAACGAAGATCTCTCATCCACGAACCTAAATCCCTCTACTTTTTCTTCTTTTTCCTTCAAAATCAATGGAGAGGTATTTAAGATTTTTCATAAATACTGAATTATGGAAAATAGATGATAAGAGCATTTAGAGAAGGGTTTTCAAAAGCTAGTTATTTTGGTAAGAACCCCATACTAGAGGGGTAATCTGGGAAAAACCCCAAAAAGGGTACTATATATATTCAAACGGCCCCTTAACTACTAAAGACATTCTTGTAGTTGCCACTTTAATTAGAAATAGGAAAGTGATTTAAAACCCTATGGAGAATCGACTTTGCTGCTGAGACTCTTAGGGCCGAGACCATGTTCTAAGATTATGGGATTTCAGGTGGGACCCATTTCACATGATGGGTTTCACCTGAAATCCCATGCTTTGAGAACATGGTCTCGGCCCTAAGAGAGTCTCAGAAGCTTTATCCATGGAGAGTTGGGCTGCCGATTGAAAATCCAACGGCGCTAAGGTGCACTAGTAACGGTGCCAATGTGCACCTGCCATAAGTGGTGGGCCCACTTAATATTTAGCACGGTTGAAATTTCACGTTAGTAAGGAAATGATTCGTAATCCTTTCCGGCTGTAACCGGATATAGAAGACACCCTTTAACTATGGTTAAGATTCACTACCTATCATTGATTTTTAGAAAAAAATATTGAAAATATTTTAATAAATTTTTCTAAAACCAAGAATAGGTGGGTGAACCCTAGGGGTGGCTGAGTCTTAACCACAGTTAAGGAATGTCAAAAGGGACACGTGGTGACCTCATGGGCATAACCGTACTCTCTCTAATCCGGTTACAACGGGAGAGGATTATAAGTTTAAGTAAATATGAACGTCCAAATACTTCTGTCCATGTTCCCGTGAGCGACATTTGCCTTGCAAAGCGGCATCTTAGCCTAACGGTTAACAGGCTGTGTGTGTTCAGAGAGTGTGCAAGTTACGTGATATATTTCAATAACTTTAAAAAAAAAAAAAACACGGGCGTTTCCACCCCTGATTTTAAAAAAATTAATTTGATTATAGGTATATTTTTTAAATAAAATATATAATATCTTAATTTTGCATATAGTGCACCCAAAAAAATTTGTAATTTTTTAAAGAGTCCTAAGGGGACCCCGGGGTCCTCTTCTAAGTTGACCGCAGTGTCCCCGTGTCCCTTTTAACACCTCTTTAATCATGGTTAAACTTAATTAAAAAAATTAATAATTTTGTTTTTTTTAAAAAAACCATGGTTAGATTGCTTAACCCTAGGGGGTGAGTGAATCCTAACCACAGTTGATGGATGGTAAAAAGTGGGCGTGGACCAATGAGATCCCGGATCAGCTTCTAAGCTGACCCTGCGGTCCGTTTTCCATTTCCCTTTTTTAAATATGTATAATATAAAGGGAGTGATACTTTAGACATCCATGTGTCTTTTAACCCTCTTTAACAATAGTTAAAATTTATTAACTGAAGATTTAATTTTTTCCCCTAAAAACTAAGGGTAGATGTATAAATCTAGAGGTGAGTGAATCTTTTAATCCTCTTCGATTTAATGTTTTTTCCTAAAAACTAAGGGTAGATGTATAAACCTAGAGGTGAGTGAATCTTTTAATCCTCTTTAACCATTGTTAAAATTTATTAACTCACGATTTTATGTTTTTTCCTAAAAACTAGATGTATAAACCATAGAGGTGAGGGAATCTTAACTACAATTAATGTGTATTAAAATAGACACGTGTCAAGCAAGGGAGGTGCGCACGTGCACTTTATTCATTTATATATTTGTGCTTTTGGGAATGGTCTCGGGTGGTCTCCACCGTCTCAATAGCATTTCCCTTATTGGAATGTTATATTAACGAATTTTATGTCCACAAAAGATCCATTGCTAACTCCGAGGGTGTGGCCCAGGGGTTACTTGCACGAACCGTAAACCTGAAGGTCTCAAGTTCAATTCCTGGCTCCCCTCACTAACGATTGCATGGGGTGGGGGTATTCCTTATGTAACACGTGGGATTAGTATGAGCTTTCAAGGGTTTAGGATATCCACGGTTATATATAAAAATAAAAATAAAATCCATTACTTAAAAAAAATTTCTCCCCGAACCCCAAGGCCCATACGCCAATCCCATTAATTTTTTCTTATATGTACCATGGTCCTGAGGAAAAATTCCAAACTACGCCCTGGCAGCAACCTATCTGATCTCAAGATTCTCGGCCTTAGAAGGAACCGACTATGAAATAAATTGACGACCGAGGCTACTCTTTTCTCTCATTCTCAGCCGCAAATGCAACCAAGACCAGCCTCTCTCTCTGTCTCTTGAATTTCACAAACCGTTATCATGGGAAAGTCACTAAGTTGTAGCATCATCTATATACTCTCTCTAGAATCTTAATCGGAACACCTACAGGAATTTAGGCCGGCGACCTACTCCTACTTATATAGGTTAGCCAGCTGTGCCAAACTCATCTCTCGGGACTTCTCTTGTCTTGTAATAAATGTTTGTTAGCTACTTAATTTTATCAAACTCACGCGGTTTGAAGCTTCAAAACGTGTATAGAAATGGTCACATTAACATGCTTTCACGAGTCTTTCATTGAAAAGATAAAAAAAAACAAAAACAAAAAAACATGCTTTCACGAGCTTTATCAAACAATCAAACCAACGCTGCACGAGGGGCTGCAAAAAAGGCTAAACCCTAATCCTTTGTCTGCCTCTTTAAGTGTCATGTCTTTTTCTAAAACCATCTTATGCTGCGGTGTTGGAGAAAGGAAGGCCTTTTAGGGTTAGAGCTAGACATACAAACCTTAAGAATGAAAACCCTAAACTCCTCCTCCCCTGCTGTAACCGCACTTTATTCAGATTTCTCGCGCCAGATTGGTTTGGTGCGAATCCACCATCTGTTCGTGTTAAAGATGGGTTTGATGTAAGGAAGCCCCTCTCAATTTGCCATCACGTTTTGAAGCAGTGAAGGGGTAAAAGTGGGAAAAAGGAGGAGAAGAGGAAATTACAGGAAGAGCTTAAATATGAGGCCCATTTTTTTTGGGTAACTTGGGGTGTCCCTAGGGTGTCAATGTGCCAGATTTGGGTTGGCCCGGTCCAGTTCAACTAGGCCCAATTAATAAACAGGCCAGACTAGGCCAGCTCACTTATTAATCGGGCTGGGCTAACCCATACAACAAATCATGTGCAATTTTTTACCAATAAAATAAACGGGCTTAATTGGGCCGGGTTGGTCTGGCTAAGCTTAGTTAGAAGCCTACCAAAATGGGTCATGGGCCTAATTCCTAGCCCAAGCCCAACCCAATTAATAATTGGTTCGGGCCGGACTGAGTGGGTTTGTGGGCCGACCTGGCCCATTGACACCTCTAAGTGTCCCCAACCCTTTGGGTTAGGACTAATTCCCAAGGGTGCGATGAGAGCCTGCAACCAGCCACACTAGGAAAGTCGGGGAAAATCCCGTGCAGGGCTGGCCCCAAAGGGAGAGTGGGAAGTCGAACACAAGACCTTCTGCTTCACGAAACAAAACTCCCGGAAACCACTGCTTCACGACCTCTCGAGAACACCTCTTCTAGTATAAAGTCTGCCACTATCTCTATTGATAATTACATATTTGCCTCAATTTTTAAAACAAAAATGGCAAACACCACTTGGGACTCGAAAAGCAAAGCTCCGCCCATATTTATACTCAGTAAACGAATGATAGGCAAAAGAACTTTCAATGGATTGAATCCAATTGAAGTACACAAATCCTAATCCTATTATAAATCTATCAGCTTGATTAACATGGATATGAGATGTTGAATTCGATTATAATTAGATTAGATTTGAATCAATAGTGATCGATTTGATCCGATTAAAATCGGATTTGATTACATTATATATTATGACAATATATAATTTTATAAATATGTTATAGAATTACCCGTAATTTTTTAATTAAAATACTAAATTTTAAAGGTATTAATATTAATCAAATCAGATTTGGATCTTGAACAAATGATAGATTCAAATTGGACAATTCAAAATTCGATAGATCTTGGATCGAATTCAGATCTCTTAAAATTTTAATCCAATCCAATTCTAAGCAAATTCGGTCGGAATCCAATCTGTTTACTGCTCTAGATTTAGACAAAAGAAAGAGAATTTATCCCTCTTTCTCCCTCCTGTTCTTTTATAGTGTATGAGTCATGCTAGCTCTACTCTCAGACAAAAACCAATAATTGTCTTTGAAAAAAATCGACACAATCCTTATTTTCATAGAGTAGAGACTGCTTGAGAGTAGGGCTTGCACGCCTCTTTATAGTCAAAACACTTTTAAGGGTTATTTTTTGTTTTAATATATTTTCTTGATTATTTCCAATTTATTGTTCACATGGTATGGGTTTTCAAAACATTTATGGATATTATAGTTTATAAATGGTTTACTGTTTGGGCAAAGAAATCGGCCACTTTAGCTATTGAGACCCACACGTACCAATATAGAGCAATGCTAGGTCCACTGTCCAATTGTACACTCTCCGCTATTTTTATACAAGAATACAAGATATGACACTTTTTTGCAAGTCCCGTGACTTTTATTTTGTCTTGTATAAAAATTAGGAAAAACGATCAGAGAATGGACAACCGGAAAGTGGACGTAGCATTGCAATATAAATGTGATGTATCTCCTTAAGTTATTTTTTTCTAAATCAAAAAAGTTGAGAGGATATTTTAAAAATAAGATTTTATTGATAGACTTAATAATCACAATGACTCAACAAAGGCTTTAAATAGAAGATGAAAAAGACTCCTAGCATAGAAGGATAATTTCAATGATTATTCTTTTCTAATCCTATCTTAATTTAATCATCTCTAAGATTGTGATAGAGATACACCAGGAATGATATAATGTATTTCTTGACTTTATTACAATAAACATTAATTCCCTAATACTCTCCTTCGATCACATGAGAATTTTTGTGGAGTGGGTGTGGCCTTTCGTGATCATTATAAAAAAAAAACCACCAGGATTGAAAATCTTCATTGGTTTGCCACAACTTGAGTACTCCCTTGGTTAATGTCTTCCAAATTTGAGTACATTAATGCACGTTGCTGAATTTGATGCTTTGAATGTCTGTGTATGCAGATGGGTGTATAGAGACGGGAGTGAAAAAACAAGGCTAGGGATGTGGCCTCTAATGAGGCAAAGAAGTCTCTAATGGGCAAAGGATACGAAGCCTACATGGGCTTAGTGGATAGACTTCAACAGGCAGGAGGGCCTTTGTGGGCCGAAAAGAAAGCATCTATGGACCTAAAAAAAAGTGCCTCTAATAGGCATGAGTCTCATATTAGGCTGGAAAATGCCTCTATAGATATGGTGAGGTTTTTTTTTGGAAGGTCAGCTGGGGGGGTTAGGCAGACCCCTACCAGAGAAACATAGGCGGGATTCGATCCCAGGTGCCTGGTACTGTACTAAGGGATTTTACCAACTAAGCTAGCTAGCTAGGGTTAGGTAGACCCCTACCAGAGAAACATAAGCGAGATTCGATCCCAAGTGCCAGGACTTTACCAACTAAACTAGCTGACAATTTTATGGTGAGTTGACCCACTCAATTTTAGTTTTTCGTTAAGACTCACTCAACTTCAAACTCCCAAACAAACGAGGCTTGGTTATATATAGCCCATTGATAGGCACACTAACAAATGAGGCAAAGAGGAGTCCTTTTGATGCTTGCTGTCAGGATAGGCACACAAGCAAATGAGGCTTTTCCTGATGCGTGGCAACTCTGATGCAGCTACACCCATTGATAGCGCCGCAACTGCCTCCCCATACAAACTCAAAGGTCTACTATTGAGCAAGCTTATGATCTGTACGGGTTAACATCATTGAGGCACAAGACTTGGTTATGGCCCCTACTCTTGTTTCCTTAGCTCCTAGCCAACAACAACCACAAGAACCCTGAAGCCAAGAAGTATTCTTTCTATTCTTCTTTCCATAAAAGGAATCCTCTTGCATCCGTGGAAGCCTAACAACAAAATTGTTCCTGAAAGCTACTGTTGGAGATGCAGTAAAGTAAAGCATGCTAACTGAGACCTAAGCAGCATTACCTAGAACCAAAGTTGACTAATAAACTGAAAATAAGGAGTCTGGCGGGTGGCAAGCGGCACCACCCCTCAAATGACATATCAAGGTCCGATTGATCTGTTCTGATACTAGGTTAAAATGAGATTTTATTAATAGACTTGAATAATTACGATGACCCTACATAGGGTTTAGATAGAAGAAGCAAACATAGAAGAACAATCTTAAGGATTATCCTTTTATAATTGTATCTAAGATTGTGATAGAGATACTTGGAAATGACCCAATGTATTTCTTCACTTTATTACAAGAGACATTAATTTTCTAATGGATTCATGCCCTGTTTCTTATCGTATGTATAGGTCCAGGCTTTCTGCTAAGAAGATCTATGCTTGGATCAACCCCAATATATGATAGATGATTATTACCTAGGCGATTGAGATGAGATACATCATCATCTAATTTTGATCCTTGATACTCATATTTTTCAGTTTTCCATCACTACACTGATTACTAGTAGGACAGTTTGGGTAGGGGTGGCAATTGGGCTGGGCTGGCCCAAAGCCCGGTTGTTCGGCCCAAAGTTTGGGTGGGTTGAGCCTTCCTTATTTTGGGCTGGGCTGAGTTTGGACAAGAATATAGGCCTGAAGTAATTATTTGACCAAACTTGGGTTGCCCTTAGCTCAGCCTAACCCGAACTAAAGATATTTTATGTTTTTATAAATAAGATATATAGATAGAGAAGACTCACGAGCTAATCTCATTGAATTGGAAGTGATGTGTTTCACATGGAGAAACTATTTTTGTATTTGCTATGTAAGAATGTTACTAGCAGTATTTTAAAAAAAAATTATTGTAGAGCCCCGGACCTTTTCACATTTAATGCATGATACTTTCGTTGCCATTTTGCCTTTAAAGAGGTATAATTAATAAATAAGAAAGAAATTGGAAATTCCGAAACGTTAGAAATGTTCCTTTTCGAAGTACGAACCCAACGCAAGTTGAATCGTCAAAATCCGACGAGTGAGTCAAAAGATATGGCCAAAACAGTCTGGACCTGCAGGCAACCGATCGCTCGGTCCATGGAGCGATCGATCGGTCCAAAACCGATCGCTCGGAGGCTATCGACTGGTCAAGATTTTTGTATGGGGAAATTTTCCAGAGAGTGAAATTTTAACCGATCGCTCGGTTACGAAACCGATCGATCGGTAGGCAACCGATCGATCGGTCATTAACACCGATCGCTCGGTACTCGCGTTTTTTGCAGAAAATTTAGTAAGGGTGTTTTCGTCTTTTGGGCGTTTCACTCATACCTTAAAGGCTTTGCCCGATCATTTGAGGGTTCATACACAACCCTTAGAGTCTTTTGAGAGATAGAGAGAAAGGAGAAGGGTTTCCAAAACCTAGGTTTTCATTTGGGAGAAATCAAAGGGGTTAAGACCCTAGATCAACCCCAAGCCCGTTTTCTTCAAGATCAAGGCTCAAGCATTCGAGGAGCTCGTGATCCAAGCTAGGGCAGCAGCTACACGGTCGTTTTTGGAAGGGGTTTCTTCCTCATTGTTCAAGGTCGGTACTTCTTGCTACCCTCCTAGTTATAGTTCTTCTTGTCCTTTATTTTCTTTGTGTTCCTTTATACATCCATGTATTATGAGATGGGTTGTGAATGGTGAATGGTGAATGGAGATGAATGTGGGCGATTGGATGCCGTGTGTATTGATGTGATGGATGAACGGGGAGGGCATTGTACCCATAATGAACATACATATGTGATGTGAGTAAAACCCACCTAGAAAAGCATGTTGTAGGGTTAATAAATAATGAATGCACCATGTTTGATGAAATGCCAAGGTGAATAAAATGAATAATAAATTAAGAAAATGCATGTATTAAGGTTTATGGAAATTGCTAGGGTCATGATAGTGTGATTGTTCGCTTTCCCTAAATGACATGAATATTAAATTGCTCAAATCATTGATATTATGTGTTATGAATTACTCAAATGCCATATTTAGTTCCAAATGCAAGTATGCACACGACCTCACGAGCACGGATACATGACATGATTTACCGAGGTTTTCAAGAATGAGATTTAGAGGTGGGGCATATCCTACGATATGTTTTACCTCGCTCTTGGCAAGGACAAGTCAATCATGCATTATCATAAGAAGGGTCTCCCTTCCCTCGCAAGTACATACATATCATAAGAAGGGTTTCCCTTCCCTCGCAAGTACATTTCACAAGGACATCTCACAAGTGAAAGGACATGACATGAGCATTTTAGGAAGAAGGGTCTCCCTTCCCTCACAAGTAGATTACTTATCCGAACAAGCAAGCATGATACATGACATGACAAGCATGGGCATTTAGGAAGAAGAGTCTCCCTTCCCTCACAAGTAGTTTACTTTCCAAGCAAGCATGACATGACATGACATGACATGACACGCATGATATGACAAGTTTCAAGCACGGAAATGGTATTTCCAATCAAGTCAAGTGCACAAGGATTTCAAAGGTTTTATCGGCTTTCTACGAAATACAAGCATGATTATAAATTGCTTTTACTTCCTTGTATGATATGAATTGTTTCCGTCTAACATATATGAATTGCTCCTGATTTATGTATTGTCATTTTTATGCTATGACTATTGGTTAGTATTTGGTACCCGCTGAGTATTCCATGCTCAGCCGTACTTCTTATGTCGGCAGGTTCTGAAGGAGCTGCTGCTCCATTTGATATTTGTGCTCCTGGTCCATGGGTGGAAGAGGAGTACGTCGAGGAGCCTTTGGAGGAACCTCCCGTAGGGGGTTATCAGTAGGTGGTGTTAGATTCTGAGTGGATTAGCTGTGGGTGAGCATGAGTGATTATATCCATGTATTTTGGCGGGCATGTCCGCACTTTCTTTGTTTTGATTTCTTGGTATTAAACTTGGACCATGTGTATATACTTAGAGGTTGTTAGACTTCCGCTGTGTTTTATAGTTATGTTTCCGCTTTCATCCTCTATTGTATATGCTCTGTGGGTTTTTGCAGGTTGGTTTGTCAAGCAAATCATGTAAGCCATGATTAGTCTTCCAAAGTTCACTCTAACTCCTAGGGTGGGTTTTGGGTCGCGACAATTATTCTTAGCCTTATTTATCAAGGGTTAGAATATAGTTCTTTTGCTATTGGAAAAACACTTCCCAAAATTGATTACTAGTTAAAATAATTAGGTATCTTGAACAGTGATTGCCTAATTTTACTAAACTCTAAATTTGCTTACTAATTAAGTTCTTGTGTATTGCATGTTGCTGTTTAAGGCAAAGTTAACAAGTAACTACGAGAGAACTCAGCCCGAATTCGGCCCGTACTCAACCCACAAGCTACTTAATTTGGGCCAGCCCAAACTTGGCCCACTCTGCTTACTTTGGGCCAGCCCGAACTCGACCCGAAGCCCGAATATATTTGTGAGCTGAGCTTGGGCTGGGGTGCTCGGGCTGAGATTGGGCCGGGCTGAGCTTGGACTAAGTTTTTGAACTTTGGGCCGAGTTTGGGCTAACCCCAGCCCGACCTAGCCCGGCCCGATTGCCACCCCTAAGTTTTGGGTGAACATGAGCTGAGCACCAATATCAAGATCTAATAATTTGATTCTAAACCAGGCCCAACCATTAGATGGGCCGAAATGAATTGCCCAAACCTTTCATACGAAAGACAAGCTTAACTCGCATTGGACCGCCTATTTTGACCACCAAACTGTCCAAACCACATGGATAAGAAACGGATTTTAGAAGCATTGCTTCTTATGCCATGTCAATTTGGAACCAGGAGACTGCCTTTCTTTGAGGAGGGGGAAACCAACTCACCCTTACTCCCCTTCAATGCCTAAACAGTCTTGGCTTTCCACTCTAGAACAGTTAGTTCCGCTCTAAATCCGGCCCAGGAATGGAACGTACAGCCCAAGGTGAGCCCGGCTTGACTGTCCATCTCGTTGGCATGACTCATGTGCACCCCCATAAGCAAGGCAGTTGGTCATAATTTAAGCATTATGTTTTCAGCCCCTTTTCATAAATGAAAGAGACTAAGTTTAGCTTGGTATTTTGGGTGCATGATAAGGCTACAATTGTTACGCTCGGCTCAGCCTGGCCCAATGCATGTACTGTAGAAAGTAACTGGAGCAATGCCCAACAGTGTTTGTGCTTTTGAAAGGTCATTGACATGGCACAAGTCACCGGCTTCTAAAATTCAAGCCCAAGATTAGCTCCAAGCAGCAGGCTAGCCCGGCCCATGATCACTTGAGCATGGCCTCATGGCTCAGCTGTAAGTATTCCAAATGTCCAATATAGAGCAACCTAATGGGTAATGGCATCTCCTATATTGAAAAATTGTGTATTCCTATGGAAGCTGTTGACAATGTCTTTCTTCTTAAGGCAGACTGTGCTATTGGGATTACCTGAAACATTATAGGGTAGACATAGTTTTAACACATTTATTGTAACAATCCAAAGAAAAAAAGGGTAGAATTGGAGGGACTAATGCAGCCCTTGATCCTCATTCCTCCATGCATTTCTTGAAAGTCCCCAAAGTCATAAGTCATATTGTCTTTCTGCAATTGTTTGATTATATATGACAAAGTTACTCAATGCCAAGAAGATACAGTTCAATTCATAGATACAATCAGCATCCAACCCCATCATCTAATTTTCGAACCCGCCCATGTCGTTCTTGTCACGGATTTAGACGCACCCAACCCTTCATAATCTGTGCCTTCATCATCATCATCATCATCGTCCTCATTTTCCTCAGCCATGCCTTTAACAAGCATTACCTTCTTCCTCCTTATACCACCACCCTTAAGCCACTCCACCACTTCCATCATGCTTGGCCTGTGATCTGGATTGCTATCTGTGCATCTCATAGCAATCATTACTACAGACTTTAGCTGAGTTCTATCAAACCTACCCCTCAACCTTGGATCGGCGATACGGTCGAAATTCCCTTTTTCGACAAATAGAGTAGCCCATTGGACGATATCACGCTTCACTCCACCGGGGAGCTTCTCTATCGGCTTCTTAGCACTGATGATCTCGAGAAGTAGGATGCCAAAGCTGTAAACATCGCAGCTCTCCGATACCTTTCCCCACATGGCATACTCAGGGGCCAGGTATCCGAGAGTCCCCTTCACCCTTGTAGTCAAGTGGCTAACTCCTTCCGGTATCAGCTTCGCAAATCCGAAATCGGCAACTTTTGCTTGAAATTCTGAATCCAGTAGGACGTTACTCGCCTTGATGTCTCTGTGTATGATGTGAGGCTTGGCTTCGTGGTGCAAATACCTTACATAGGAAAATAAAATAAAATAAAAGAACACACAGAAAAGTTCGAAGGGGTTACTGATGAACCAAAATTTTGAATGAGGTTTTTATATAACAAAAGATACATTAACTTACGCTATTCCCTCTGCAGATCCGATGGCGATGCTTATTCTTCGTGGCCAATCCAACAAAAGATCGGCGGCAAGTTGGCCATGCAGATGATTAATCAAGCTATGATTCTGCATGTAATCATACACTATAAGCCTTTCGTCCCCACCTGCGTAGAATCCCCTTAGACCCAATAGATTTTTGTGTCTCACCCTACCAAGTATCTCCACTTCTACAGCAAATTCCATTTCGGCCTTCGGGCTCATGGCTTTTAGCCGTTTCACTGCTATCTGCAAGATCGAATTAGGTTCTTTAATGAATCAAAATTACTTGTAAAAGAATACTATGTTTAATTCCTCTATGAATGGTGAGAGGAGAAAGAATAAGAAAGAGATGGACAAGATTGCCTCGACGCCATTACTCGTTCGGCCCCAATAAACACTTCCAAATCCTCCCTCGCCGAGCTTGTTATCATCATGGAAATTGTTTGTTGCATGAAGAAGTTCCTTGAGAGAGTATAACTCCCATGGGTAATCCGTGCTACTGCTCACACTGCAACAAACAAATCCGATATATAACAGTATCGATTAAAGATCAAGGTAACTCCGAGGGAATTGAATTATTTCAAAGGAAGATTACCTGATGGTAGGTTGTTCATTGGAGGTGCAACAGAAACATCTCCAGATCATTTTCCTCTAAATGAAAAGGCGTGATCAACAACAAGGCGAGATCAACGACGATGATGTATATAAAGTAGGAGTGTCCAGGCATGAAGAGATCAAGCAAAGGGAAGCAAGCTTTGGATACTTCAAAGCAGAATGGAAGAAGAAGTCTTAAGGTGAAGACAAAAGGCAGCTTTGGGAGTCGAGGAATAGAATTCAATAGTATGAACCAGGGGGGGTGTTTAATCAAAAGAGAGGCATAGCTCCTGTTTTTTAGTGTTTGTGACCTTTAGGTAGGCCCCCTTTCATTGGAAATGTCACATTTTTCTTCAATAAAAATTCTTAGGGATGATGCAAATACCGCATACTATACTTTAGATCCATTTCTTAATGTAAGGACAAATATTTTAAAAAAATGTTTACCATGTAAATGAAGTTCATCATCCTTAATACAGGCTACCATCCATATATGAGGTCCCATTGTTCTTTATAATTAAATCCTATCCTAGATACATGTATGTGGACCATCAATCCATTGGTCTCCACCTTTCGACCGGTGGGGCATAGCCCAATTATCAAATTGATGAGGAGATCATTTAACATTCTGATCTATATGTCAACTTAGCCAAGTAAAAATATGGGTAATGATCCAAATAAAGTTCATATCATCAGGGGTAATTACGCGGTCCACATTTAGGGCATCTGGGGTGTTGTTATAGAGGATGATGTATCTTAGATCTATCATATATTCTGCTGTTCCCTCATCAAGCAATCATCTATATCAGCAATGAGCTCATTTGACCTTAATTTGTAGGCTGTCATGGGAGGAAAGCTGTATTATATATATAATAAAACATATTGAAGGGGTTAACCTAGTCAAGACTCTAGGAAGAAAATGGAAGTATTGTAGAGTGGGTTTTGTGCAGTGCATCAGCCCCTTTCTATCCTACATACTTACATTCTTCAAGCGTCCTAATCAGACAATTTAATTGGAGCATTATGGACTCCGTAATATATTAATTAAGTCCTCTAAAACACTATATTAAATGGTAACTTCAACCTATTCTATTTAGGTTGTAGACAAAAGGCCGGCTTTGGGCCACTTGTGTTTAGTCCCATATCTCTCTTGTACATATTACGTCTCTCTTGTACATGTTCTTAAACCATTTCTTTGCTAAGTAAACTGGAATTAAACCCACAAAACTGCCATTGTAACACATAATTACTAGATTAATGGTTTTTTGTGGGAGAACTGGTGGTTCGCTTGTTCAGGGTGTGGGGATATGGTCCATGGAGGATCACGACTCTTACACTAATTGATAAACCCACATACCTCATCTTTTCTTTTATTTGACTAATTCTACCGGGGAAGTCTTGGCCATCACCCCCACAAACTATCGTCTAAGGTTATCCAGCTGATATGCATGGATGAATCTGGTCAATCTAGAATAGGCTACTAGTCCCGCAACGAGACATCAAAAATTAAACTGCCGCAGGAACATGAATTCCCGAAGTAGATTAAGGTAATTTCCTCAGAAAGTTTGAAGCTTTCATTTTAATGGTGACGTAAAAGGAAGTATTAGATGGTATGAAAAGTCATGATTAGGCTAAGTAAGTCCATCTTGTAGATGCTTTCATCGATGAAAAATTCAACTATATTGTGATTTAATCAAATGGTAGGGCCCACTGCCTCCTTCATTCATAGGTTACTTCTTTTGTTAATGAAGGCGAATGTTAGTCTAATGAATCATTCCATTAACTGGTATAGATAGTGTACCATTTGTGCATTATGATCTTATGCTCATCTCTGATTTTATAAGAAATGATTCTAAAATCTTCCCACTATTAAATGAATTAAGAAAAAGCATAAGATTTTAGTGAAATAAGTAAACTTGCAGTTATTGATTACTGTTGTGTTTTGCTGTTAGATTATAGAAAGATCACTCTCTCCTTCCATACAACAAACTAAAAGAGAGGTATATATTTAAATTAGATCTAGAAAATTAAGAACTATCTTTATCTTAGTTCTTGTTTTCAAATTAGATCTAGAAAATTAAAGTGAACTTTTTTTTGGAAAAGAACTGTAATTTTTATATCTTTTGTTAAGTATATTAAACATAAAAATTCACTTATATATATGAGGGGTTTAAAATGAATCAAATGCGAATGTGGATAAATCTCTATCCACTTTAGCACAATAAGAAGTAAGTAACCTTGAGGTTACTTATTATTTCAAAGGTAAAACCTCTTGTACTAAAATATATAGATGTGGGATTAGAATTTATCAAACAGTCTTATGTTCCATCCTTACTTTGTTGGTGACAGTATTCATTGCCTATGATAGGTTGGTTTAGAAAATTGGCTCAAAATCACAGTGATCTCTTCATTGTTCATATGAGAGATCTGGTTGGAAAGATGTAAGCGCAAGTATAATAACTTGAAGAAGCCTCAGATCGTTATTATCAAGTATATTAAACGTTGGGTTGCAAATATAGGTTTTCATCTAAACAACAACATTTATAATCGGTCTCTTCTGAATATCATTACTCCGACTTTCCAAAGATCAAGATCTATTACTCATATCAAATGGTTTAGGTCTCCTCAAAGTAGACTTAAATTAAACATTGACGGAGCAGCTAGAGGTAATCTTAGGAAATCAGGTGGAGGTGGTATCATCAGAGATTATGAAGGTAACCTTATTACAGTGTTCCAAGATTCATATTATGGTCACTTTGAGCAACAACATTGCTGAGATAAGTGATAGGAAGTGTGGAGCCTGCCTCGACTGAACACCCTACCTTTGTTCTCGCAGAACCCCCTTGCTTATAAGGTGGGGGTTTGGGGGCGTTAGCCCCCGAGCGAATTTTTCAAAGGATACTTTTGTACTTTTGTACTTTTGTTATGTAGCCCTAATACTATTAAGCTTTGGGGTGGGCGGCTACTGTTTTAGATCGCAACTCTATAATTCTCTTTTGCTCTAGATCATAGTGAAATCTCGGTGAATCCATGGACGTACCTCAACTTGAGGGAATACGTAAATCTATGTTTCTATGTGTGCTTTTCTTGTTATCTGTTTATGTCTATTTTTTCGTGTCTCATAGATCCTGTTTAGGGTTCATTCCCTAAAAATAAGAGCCTTACTCGATGGTCTCAAGATTTGTTATAATAACTTAGGGCCAGTTGACACTGGTCAATATTGAATCTGACTCTAAAATTTTAAATGAGGCTTGGAATGACATACCTCACCACCCTTGGACAAATTGGTACTGGAATAAACAAATTACCAAAATAATGGGTATATGTTCCTCTATTCGTCACATTTACATTGCAGCTAATGTTTCTGCAAACTTTATGGCCAATCTTGAATGTAATGTTCAAAGTCCAAGTATTTTTTATTCGGTTCAAGAACCCTCTTAAGCTTAGATCTCTTATTTTTTCAACATAAAATAGGTTATCTGGGCTATGTGAGAATTTTGAATGATATGTAATCTTTGTAAGGTTAAGGTCTATGCCCTCCTTTTTTCTTTCTAGCAATTATAAATTGGTAGGGGTCTGCAAAACCCCCCACTCCCACTGAGTGGCTTCTTAAAAAAAAATAAGCTCTTATAAGCTCTACTTTTTGGAGTTACCAAACTCTCTATGAATGATCTTTATATCTATTTTTAATTAGTTTTGGGGTTGGAAGACAAAAATGATTTTTTTTTCACCAAATCTTTTGGAATCAGGAAAGTTAATTTGGCTTGCTCTTTTCTCCTTCTAAATTTGAAGAAGTGTGTTTCGGGACTTCACAAATTGATTGAAGCTTAGTTCTATTCAAAGGTGTTGGAGAATTTGCCAGTACTTTTTATGTGAAAGAAGATGGAGAATTTGTTCATATTGGAGGTAACCCTATTTTTTTTTCTTTTTTCTCTCTTCATGTTGTTAGATCCCCAAGCTACTTCTAATTGGCCTTAGAAGAGTCATATATCTCATTATTGCTTAGTGAATTTTTTTTATAATACTAGTGATGTTTTCCCTCTTTGAAGGATTTTCGTCGTAAATCTTGATGTTGTGATTATTTTTAATTTATATTAATGTTGCAAATGTCACATTATTTCCCTCCAATGACTATCTCTATATGTCACCGACAAAAATGACCTTATCTTCTCCAAAGGACCCCCCTTTTTTGAGCATTTTGAATCATAGGTGTCCTATCATTACGGTGTTTTAATTTATAGCGGGAAGCATTATTCTTTTGCATTTTATGGCTGTCTACTTTCAGTACTCAAAATTGAGGTTACTTTGCTTTTGTTCATTGCTTCAAGTGTTATTGCAAGTTTTAGTTCATACTATATTAGAGAAATATTATGTTAGGGAAATAATTATGTAATATCTATGAGATACACAAGATCGATCTCATAGGTAATCTTGGATTAGTATCTTTAGTGTATTAGGACTATCTTTAATATTGTGTTTCCAAGTTAAGAATTTTGGGTTATTTATTTAAACCCTCTATGAGTCATTGTAATCCATCCAAGTTATTGAATAAATCAGTTTATCTACACATACAAGCTAATCTTCAATTTAAAACTGCATCAAAGAATCTCATGCAAGTTTGGTCACAACATAGATTTCAACTAAAATCTCCATAAGGGTTGATTCCATTTTCTCATTTTTAATCCGAAGTTTGGGTCACTCTTAATTTAAAATCTTTGAATTCCTCAACTCAATGTCCAGTTGAGTATCTAACATTCCACAACCATGTTGGTATGAAGGTGAAAAAAAAGCTGCAATTAATGGAGGCACCAAATTCATTGTGAAGGTGGTCACTCACAGCTAGATTTCCACATGCGGCTTTGTCAATATTGAGTTTGGTAAATCATCTTAAAGGAGAGAATCAAATTAGTAGATCCTATTAGAGATAGTTTAGTGAAACCTATAAAGTGGTGTAATAAGGTGAGATGAGATACACTTTGATTTGATTAGGATTATATTTGATAGAGTTTCTATCTTGAGATGATGTAATATCTATATAAACCCCACTTTGGTCTCTATGTAATTAATCATCCAAGTTATTCAATAAATCAATTTCTAGGAAGAACTAGACATGTCCAAATTCTTGATCACCTACTGGACCTTGAGTTTGGCATGGAACCTTAAATTATGAGAAAAAAAATAGTATTATACTACAATTAAGGTAGTATTTGGGAATGCTTAATTTAAGATCTTAATATAGCTTATTGCTTAATTTTAGCAGTTAAGTTTGTTTGAAAACATTTTTTTTTTTGCACATCTATATGCTTAATTTAAGTACTAAATAGGTCTGGCATGTTAAGCTCATAAGTCTATGCTTAATTAAGTAGCTTAATGAGATTTTGTGCTAAGAACTTTTTATTTATCATTTGCATTAAAAATTTACTTAGAATTTGACAATTTTATCTTTACAAATATTTTAAAATCTCAAGAATATCCTTCTGGCTTAAAAATTACTACTCTCCAATTTGGGGTGGTTATCGATCGGATTTTGTTGTGTTCGAGTTGGGTTAGTTTCATGGAGGATAGAAATATCCTCAACCGAACCCAATCCGTTTAGAAATGGGTTGAAAAAGGCAAACCAAATCCCGAACCAACAAGAGATCCCTCAACCTAAACCCACCAGCCTAACTAGTGTAAAAGAAATATTTAGCAAATCATTAATTATATAATTAAATATAAAAAATTATAATATTAAATTGTATAAATTTAGTAGTATTTTAAATTGCAATAACATATAAATTTAAACTTATGTTTACAAAATGTATTATACAATAACATATATATATATATATATATATATATATATATATATATATATATATATATATATATATAATAATATAAATAAATCATATCTATATAAGTTGATTATATATTAATTAAATAATTAGTAAATATTATATATATACTATTAATACATTAACTAGGTAGTAGCCAACCTCGAACCCAATCCGATAGTAAAATGGGTTGTAAAAACCCAAACAGAACGAGACCCAAGGCTTGAAAACCTCAACCCAAACCTATGTAAAAAGTCAGATAGTTTCGGGTGAGTTGACGGGTCAGGTTAGAAATTTCTCAACTGCGTCTTCAATTTGTAAAGTTACTAACTCACGGTTTTGGTATGAATCACCTTAATCCCATTGTGGGATTGGTGTTGGATATATATTAAATTCAATGAGTTGTTACATTGCCTTTACAAGGAAAGATTACAAGAAGGTATAGCAATATTGGATTTGGGAATCCATAGAATAGAGGAAACCGTGTTTGCCTGATAAGAAAACACATTCTTGATTGATCACTAACACGCCCCCTCAAACTGATGGCGGTGGGGGCATCAATTTGATACGGATGTATTGAAATTGTGCACTTGAGAGACCCTTGGTGAGAATATCCGCCGGTTGATCGGTGGTAGGAATGTAGTAAATTTGAAGTGCACCATTACCGACCAGTTCACGCGCAAAGTGATAATCGATTTCCACATGTTTTGTTCAGGCATGCATAATGGGATTGGTGGCCATGTATGTAGCACTGATATTATCACAGTGAAGTCGAATAGGAAGAGGATAAGCTATACATTTATCATGGGGAAGGTATCGAATCCATAGAATGTCGGCAGTGGCAATAGCTAAGGCTCAATATTCTGCCTCAGAGTTCGAGCGTGAGACAGTTGGTTGCTTCTTTGTTCACCATGAAATTAAGTTAGGACCCAGAAAGATGCAAAAATCAATGGTGGAACGCCTGTCTTCAGGACAGCCAGCCCAGTCGGCGTCAGAATAGCCAGATAGAGCATAGGAGGAGCTCAGACGAAACATTAGGCCATGATCAAGGGAACTCTTAACATACTGAAGGATACGCTTGGCCGAAATCAAGCGTATGGAGGTCGGTTGGTGCATGAACTGACAAATTTAATTGACGGCATAGGTAATGTCCGGTCTGGTAAGGGTTATGTATTGTAATGCTCCAACAAGGCGGCAATAGACCGTTGGAATTCCTGGAGAGGATCACCATCGTGAAGTGATAACTTGGAGCAATGTGGCGACCGGTGTGGTGCAGGGCTTGGCCATGACTTTTCCATGACCGACCTTGGGGATATCCATTCTTTGTTTGGGTATGGAAGCTACACGTACTGAGTTTAGCCTCTGTCTCACTCAAACCAAATATGCCCTTACACTTCTTGTTGATTGTAACCCTTGGCAACAAGGAAAGCCTTAAAGCACTCGCTGGTGCCATCAGCTCGTTGCTTGATCTTGGAGACTCACTTACAACCTACAAGATTCATATCAGATCGATGAGAAATAAGAGTCCAAGTGTGATTTTGGACTAAAGCATCGAATTCTTCAATCATGGCAGTCCTCCAGAGAGGGTCTTTGCAGGCCTGTGTATAGCATGTTGGTTCAATATCCGCACTATGTAATTGAGTGAGGAGTGCCATAGGAATAGGGTGACAAGTGGCCGCCCATGCATGAGGGCGAATAGTACCATCTTTCTTTCGAGTAGTCATAACATGAGTGTTGATCGGGTCCATGGATGGATGAGGTAATGATGATGCTGAAGAGGGACGAAGTGGGAGGTCCACAAAGAGATCAATGCCCGGCTCCATATGGTGGGAAGGAGGGGTCATAGGTAAGCTTGCCAATGAATGGGCAAGGGTAACATCATCCGAAGGAGAACCAAAGGTGGAGCTGTGAGGGCTAGTGGCCACGGTGGGACTCGGTGGTGGAGTGCCAGGAGGATTTCAATCTGGTGGAGCACGATCCGGTGGGGGCAGAACTAGTACACTCGTGGTTGGGTAGGGCTGGTGTGAGCTTAGCAACATGTTAGGTATATATAGCACTTGACGAGGATCAAGAGAGGCAGCCAAAGGAGAGGGTTTGCACAAAGAAGAGAAGGGAAACAACTCTTCATTAAATTTAACATGGAAGGAAAGATACAGACGACTAGAGGACGTGTCAAGGCAGTGGTATCCCTTGTGGTTGGCATTGAACCCGAGAAACACACATTTGGAAAATTTCAGAGATAATTTATTGTCGCGGTAAGGACCCAAAAAAGGATAGCAAGCACATCCAAAAACGCGCAATAGTGTATAGTCGGGACGTTGGCCAAACAATTTTTGATATGGAGAAAAACCTTTAAGAATTGTCGTGGTGGGCATTCGATTTATTAAAAACACCGCATGTCAAAAACCTTCAACCCAAAAATGAGGTGGAAGACCACTGTGATGAAGGAAGGCATTGCCCGTCTCTACAATATGTCGGTGCTTCCTTTTTGCTAATCCATTCTGTTCCGGAGTGTAGGGACAGGAAAAACGATGCACAATGCCATTTTTCTAAAAATTTTCAGAGGAGTTATTGCAAAACTCCCCACCTCCATCACTCTGAAATTTTTTTATTTTTTTCGATTGAAGATTTTCAACAATTGCCCAAAAATTGGTGAAACACATAAACACATTAGATTTCTTTTTGAGAGGGTAAAACCATGCAAAACGGGTATAGTCATCAATAAATACCACATAACATCTAAATCCAGTAATAGATAAAGTGGGCGAGGGCCCCCAAACATCATTATGAATCATTTCCAATAATGGAGAGGAAGTAGCATGAGTAACAGTAGAAAAAGGTAAGCGTCTACTCTTTGTTAAACAACAATGTTCACAACTGAACTTATTTAAAATTCCACGAGGTAAAGAACCAATAAATTTATTCTGAATTAAACTAGAGAAAACTGAAGACTGTGGGTGCCCCAATCTGCAATGCCATGTGTGGACCATTGGTTGATAACTGAGAAGTGCAGTCTATTGTGCCTTGGCTATACGCGAGATTGGGTAGAGATCCCCTTCAATGGGACCGTCCAAAAGGAGCTTTTCGGTTTGCAGATCCTTTATTTCAAAATCCCGTGGATAAAATAGAACAAAACAATGATTATCCTTAGTCAGTTTGGCCACAAAGAGCAAATTTTTCTTAATGCCTAGCACAAGTAGAATATTATTAAGAAAAAGAGAACCAAACTTAGTAGGGAGGAAAGAGTTACCAATATGAGAGATAGGCAATCCCTGTCCATTTCCCACATAACTGTGTCTTTACCATGATAATCCGTAAGGTGATTTAGAATGGAAGCGTCAGTTGTAAAGTGGCTTATAGCACCCGTGACTAGGTACCAGTCTGGATCGGAAGCAATATCTGACAGATTCATGGTTGCAAACGATTGGTAAGGTGGATCATCATGTCGTTGATAGCAACGAACAATAGTATGACCAAGCTTCTCACAAATTTGGCAAATGGCTGGAGAACGATGAATGTTATTGTCCGAAAGAGAAGACCCTCGAACATTGAAGTTGGTTTGATGAGGTTGGCCACAGCCACTATAGCCACGGTCTCGACAGTGCCGCCCTCTTCCTCAGCGATTGTTTTGGTGTTGTGGTGGTTGGCTGCTATATATAGCAGTTTGAGAAGTATCTGATGATTGAGAAGAGTAGTGGCTTAGCGGTTGCTCATGGCATAACAGCCTAGAGTGAAGTTCAATGAAGGAGATGGCTTCTACTCGATTCATGATTGCTGTAACAAAGGATTCATATTCTGATCCAAGATCTCCCAAGGCATTGGAAACCAAATCGGCATCTGGAATAGGTTGTTGTATGGCAGCGAGAGAATCTCAGGTTGTCTTCAATCGATTGAGATACTCGGTCACAGTGGAGGACCCCTTTTTGGTGGTTTGCAACTGTAGCTTGAGTTGCCTCAGTTGGGCTTGACTATGATGTGATAGAGAATGTTGCTGAGAGGGATTTCCATACTTCTCGGGATGTAGAGAGGCCAACTGTCTGAGCAAGAATGCTATCAGTGAGCGTAGCGTTGAGAAGAGTGACAATGTATTTATCTGTCCTCCTCCATTGAAGAAACTTGGGGTTTAATATCATCTCCTTTGAATCGTTTTCTATGAAGCTTGGTGGAGGAAATATGGTTCCATCAACAAACCCGATCTAATCAGAAGAAACGAGGGTTCCACTTGGGTATACCACATCAAGTAGTTGGTTCCATCCAACTTGATGGTAACCATGCCATGAGCATTAGAGGTGTTAATGGTTGGAAAAGAAGTTGAAGGAGATGAAGCCATGAGAGATTGAAGCTCTGATACCATTTAAAGTTACAAACTCATGGTTTTGCTTGAATCACCTTAATCCCATTGTGGGATTGGTGTTGGATATATATTGAATTCAATGAGTTGTTACATTGCCTTTACAAGGAAAGATTATAAGAAGGTATAGCAATATTGGATTTGGGAATCCATATAATAGAGGAAACTGTGTGAGCTAGAATACAAGGGAATGAGGAAACCGTGTTTGCCTGATAAGGAAACACGGTTCCTGATTGATCCTGATTGATTGCTAACACAATTGTTCACCAAATAAGCTTTTGATCTTATTTCAGATTCATGACTATGTTACGAAACATTCTTTACTGGACATTTAATATATATTTAAGGTCTAGACCTTAGCTTAACCGTTAAGTGTCATCCCATTGGAGGCCCCTTCTTTACCCATCTCTATATGCTCGCATCCACATTTCCATAAGCAATCGTGGAGTTTATAGCAACATTATCAGTATGAGAATGAATATCAACATCATTGACATGATGTCTATCATCAGCTTATCCAACAGTAGCAATCCATCATCAACACATTCAACATTCAATAGTGGCAGGCATTATGATTTATGATTTTACAATGGCAAACCAATGAAGATATTTCTATCCCCAAGTGTTGGAGGGAGAGTATTAAAGATTATGGAGCACAATAATAAAATGTGAATAGATACATATCTCATGACTAGACAGATTAATTAGATTTCAATTTGAATGAATAATTATTTAGGATCTGATTAGGTATGATTAGATTAGGATTATCCTTGAGAGATCTTTCTATATTAGGAATATCTATATTTAAACCCTATTTGGGTTCTTGTAAACTACCCAAGATTATCAATAAATCTTTTTTCTTTCTAAGTGTTCCCAAATGCTACCTTAGCTATGTCACAAGGCAAATCCCAACATATATTCCATATAAAGCGTATGGAAGGGCTCAAAACATCAAATGAGAATAGTTCAACTGATTGCATATCCATACCATAATGCTCATCCGGTTAAGATGAAATGCTCGTAAAAGTGGATTCAATCTCATCGAAAATTGGGTTTAGTCTCGAATTAAATTAATTGCATATTTCATATTAATAGACAGAGAACAGAAATAGAAATGGCCTACCAAACTTCGGCTGAGATTGAGTATTAAATCAGAAGATCATGTTAAGCGTAATACTGAATTTGATCACTGAAGGTCATCTTGGGTAGCATATCTGACCATTGCATATAATCAAATGAAAGTTTGTTGGTGATCACAGACTCGTCGAAAAAAATGAAGTTCCTGTCAACAGTTAATTTTCCAAAATTTGGTTCGTAGAGGAAAAGGTGAGTTGCAACATAGAGTGTAGAACTTAATTCAAGAGTAACTTAATTCCAATATATAGAAATCCTACTATCAAACTAAGGAATTTACTTGCCAAACAATTAATTTCCTACAAAAGCAAGTTTACCATCTACTAAATTCTGTTATCCTAATTCTCTAATTAGAAAACTACCTCCCCATTCACTGTATACTTAAGATTTATGTTTAACTCTCACTTGAACTCTTAACATTAATTTCAGCTGATTTCAGGAGAAGAAATGTTATAGTTCCACATAAGGTTGCGCAACGGATTAATAATCAAAAGTTCCATATAAGGAGCATTATGTAGTATCACTGCCTATATATGGTTAAAAAGGAGCATGATATTCTATAATTTGAAAAGTCTAAACGCACTTGAAAATCTTGCACTAAAATATAATTACTCGTGTTCAAAAACTGTTTGAGAATGGCTAATCTGCAAGAAGGTAGTGCTGAATCCAACCAATGGAAATGTCGTAAAATGGTGCTAGACGACCTGATGAAACTCTATATGGATGGGTCATTGAATGGGGATAATGCTAGGTTTGAACGTGTGAAAGACTCATTATAATTGATATATATGACTGATCAATTGAGATAATACAATCAGAAGCTTTTGGACTAGCAAGCTCTGTGGATAGTTTCTACTCATTTGAATCCATGGATATAAGAAGTGAAGTGATGTTGTGGCTATGGAGAGCTAAATGTTGCAAAGTTTACACGATACATGGCATCAAATTTCCAAAAAAAGTAAACTATCACAAAAATGCAAGAAGCTAATAGGGCTGCCAACTTTGCTGTGAGTTTATCAATCTATGCTAGAAAAAGTATGCTAATACTTCACCTTCCTCTCCTCCAAGCAGAGAATATTACACTGTGGAATATAAACATAGTCAAACTTGATAGTTTTTTCTTCCTAAAAAATTATTTACTAGTAGGGCAGAACTAAAAGCCAGCTTTTCCTCTCAAAGTTGTTCTCTCATTTAATCACCAGATGTTTCATACAAAATTCAAACCAGAAAGTAGAAAGATCTCTTCACTCGGATAAGGGAATTTGTACTTTCCATAATGCGTTAGCCAAAGGATGTGAAGGAATACAAGGTTGAGAATGCTAGTCACTCCAGTGGGGGGGCACCAAAAGGTTCCGGAGTGCCATGAACAAAAGATGATACATGCATGGTTTATTAAGACAGTATCTATAAGTTCTTGTAACAATTCTTAGTGCTTGAAAAAAAGGAAGTGCATGGTTTTAGGTTAGGTATCTAAAGGAAAATGAGATAGGATCCTTACAATAGGTGAATAAATATACTGTTTATGCCAAAGCAAATGAAAGGAGGAAATATTAGGTAATATATATCAAGGTTTGAAATCCTGTTGGGATTTCGCGAAATCCCAGTTTCGCCCAACCCCCCCGATATCGATAGACTTAGATTTCAGAAAACCCGATTTCGGGATTTTTGGGTGAAATTCCGAAATTTTGGCGATATTTCGGAATTTAAAAAAAAAAAAAATTTATATTAAGATTCCGAAATATACTGCAACAGCAGAATTGTATACCAACTTTCTTTTCCTCACCCTCCCTCTACTTCCCATTCTTCCTTCTCTCGTATTTTGTTCTTATTCATCCTCCTTCCTTTCTCTCCTTGACTCACATGCTTCAGTAATGGTATTAACATTAAGATCAGATCAGCACTTAGATAATTTTAAATTTATACAAATTAGAAATGGTGAGACTGGGGGAAGAAAATCTCCAAAGTTGTCAAGCTTTATACTCCTTTGGGAAATTAGAAATGATATATTAAATGTAGGCTATATTTTTAACTTCAAATAATTGGGGCCACTTCCTATATTTAGAATATAGTTGGAATCTCATATGTTATTTTCTTATTTCAATAGAAATGAGGTTGACCTACAAGAGCTTTGTTTAGTTCTGCATGAAAAACAAATGTTTATAAATAAATAGAACAAACACAAATTGATAATAAGGTGATACTTGATAAATCTCAAGGGAAGAAGGTGTTGGAAACACAAACTTGGAAGTTTCTAGAGTCTAACCTCATGATGTCTCTAGACTCCTAGAGTTTCTAGAATTTGGTAGAAGCATTTGACTTGGAGAACAAGCAAGGATTTTCTAGAAGATTGTTCTCTTGGAAAAGTAAGAAATTTTTTAAAGTTTAAAAGGGCATTGCCCTTGTGTCTTATGGAAAAGTCTAGAATAGGGGTACACTTGTAATTTCACTTATGATGTAAACTCTATAAATAGGAGTGAATAGGCTATGGTTTTGGCATTGAGTGGAGAAAGACTTCTAGTGTTTGTAAGCATTCCTTTATCCAATACAGTGAGTGTCTCTTCTTAATAGGCAGTAGCCTACTTTGAAGTTTAGCTTTCTTTGTGTGGTTAGCAACATCTCCATTATCTTGGGCAAGGCTTATCAAAGCCAACAGAAGGTAGATAGAAGAAACACAAATTGATAATAAGGTGATACTTGATAACTCTCAAGGGAAAGAAGGTAGATAGAACAAACACAAATTGATAAGTAATAATGCTAGTCAAAAGCCTACAAACTTCGAAATGTGGAGTGCTAATATTTAACTTTGAAGAGGGAAAAAGAGGCCAATCTTGATGCAGATTGCAGAAATAAAACCAGATGAAGATCTAGTTAGTAAATCATACATAGCACCAAGTCACCAACCCAGAACTTATTAAAACAATTTCAAAAGACTAATGCCCATTGATTTATCATTTAAGAGGGCTAATAAATTTTAGAAAAAAAAGGATAAAAATATAAAGAAGGCAGATATCATGCAGGCAAGTTTGTGCAACAAGTTGATACTTACCATCAGTAATTCTAATATAACCTTCGGTAATCATGAATTTAATATCACTAAAAGAAGATGTACTTGGTTTTAGTATGCAGAATTATCAACTTACCCACTAAGGAAATCACTAGAGCAAGAGGTACGAGCTGAGTTGCAAAGAGAGTATCTGATATTTGAGCTGCAGCTGGTCTACCAATTCACATGAACAGCGTAGGAAGGAAGATGACAACAGAGAAATCATAGAAACCAGTAAACTTAAGCTAGGACTAGGATTTGTAACTCATAATCATAAACCCATCATAGTGGGTTCTTAGTGCTATCTATCGCTGTTATGACCTTCAGTGAAGCAATCTGCAAGCTCAATCATTTGATAGCGAAGAGAGAAGATAACTAGAAATTTTATCTTGCTGGTAAAGGATTATTCACAACAAGGTGCTAATAAAGGGCTGAAGATGACAGAGTCAAAGTAACTCAGAATTCTTCAAAGCTGTTATCTGTAATTTGTATGCTTATCCTTCTGTCATACATATCCGTGAGAGTCATCTCTTATCTGTAACAAGGTTCAAACAATTCTACTGTGCGTAATCTTATAAAAGGAAGTATTCTATGTATATAAAGGATGCCAATACTCTCTTCAATTTTTTCGATAAAACTATCAAAGGTTTTTTGACATTCAAATCTAAGGTGCTCATAAGGGAGATACCTGCAAGGATAGAGACATCAAACATTAACTCAGAGACGCCTTGTTTTCTAGAAAAAAAAAAAGAAAGTTGGAATCTAGGGCTAGATCACGGCATTGTTGGAAGTAGTCCTACGAGCAGAATCTAACTCGGGGAGCTGATCAAATCCATCAATTTCTGTTGAAGCCCGGAAAGATTGACGCTTGTCGGATCACTGACCTGTGGATTTACTTGATAAAATGAGATGAAACTGTAGTTGCACCTACAAATAGCAACCAAGAAAGGGTTTATTAACAGTACCTCGGACTGAATAGTGTGAAGTGGCCTTTCATTTACCCTAGTGGAAACGCAGCTAACAATACTAAGTCCTTCTTCCACCAGTACTTGTAGCACTCTAGAGAGAGGCAGCCCTTCCTCTCTGAGAAGAACCTCCACACCAGCCCAACATGGTTGAACCGTCAAGGAGTCCGGCAAACAACTGTGTGACCTTTCGCTTGTGGCAAGATCAAGTGCACCCAAATTGGACAACTTTTTCAGCCCATCCCTTTTGTCTCCCAGTTCTTGGATCTTCTTCTGCTGATCCCTTATATAATTCACAGCCTCGTTCATGTGTTCCGATGTCGATCGCTTTCCCTGAGACCGTCCATCAACATTACCCTAAATTCTTGAAATATACAACAAACCCTGCAAAATTCTACCAAAATAAAGATAAAAATTAAGGTTTCAGTTCACCTTGAGGTATTCCAGAGGGACCAGTGATCTCAGAGATCCAAAAAGAGTAGCCATTTCTTGCCTCCTCTTACGCTCGACGTCTCTATGTATCATCTTCTTCTTCTTGTGGTTGCTGCCATCATCGATGTTGTCGGGAGTAGCCAAGGACTTTCGCCGTCGGCTTTTATGAAGCTTGGCGTTGAGACCATTGCCCTCCAGTGGAGCCACTAGGATCATATCTTGTGGGATTGTGTGTTGCTGGCTTGGATTGGAAGAGATTTGAAACAGCTCATTGCTTTGGTGTAAAGAGAACATTGAAGAAATATAATTCAGACTCTGTATTTTTCTAGCAATAGAAGTAGAGAAGGAGATACGGTTAGTTAGAGAATAAGATCTTTTATGGGCCTAAGGTGCCAAGATTCTCTGTGATCTCTTCCCGGACAAGGTCAGATATGTAGTGATCTCACCGGCCATTTTACAGCTTTGTTTGTGCCACTGTACGTTTATACAAATGAGGATGCCCTACCTATATTCAATCATTTGTGCCACTGTACGTTTATATACAAATGAGGATGCCCTACCTTTGTTCACATTTATGGAATGGACTATCATTGTGTGCTGAGGTAGTTGAAATGATCCACACATATATCTGGAGCCCACCTCTTTGATGGTCCTATCTAGTCATCTAAAATACGTTTAATGCTAAGTTGACTCAATCATAGCCGTCTGATCTTCTAAGATCATCAAATGGTTAGATTACCATATCCTTGGTGATTGGTGGGTCTTTTTTTTTTTTTTTTGCATGTGTGAACTGCTCATCATCAGCATTCAACTGGGGGTTTTCTTATAATTTATTTATTTTTGGATAATGGAGGGTGTCCCAAAGCCTTAGGGCCAAAGAATAGTCCCTTCGGATATCCGCACCGACCCACCTAGAATATTTCCTACCAATATCAGGATAAGTCTAGGAGTGAGAGTTGAACACACAACCACAAGGAGCTAGCAAACCCAAGACTGTAGCCAACTGCACCAACCCCTGGTGGGGCAGGGGCGGAGCTACATGGGGCCATGTAGGGGCTTGAATTTTGAAAAAAAAACAAAAACCTATATTGATAATAGGAGGTATAGCCTAGGTCCTAGGAGAGGAGAGGAGCCGGGGCGACAGGTACTCTAGCCCCCACTAAACTTCCGAGAAAAAAAATATTCTTTACAAGCCAACACAAAGAAAAGCGATGACCCATGAACTTTGCCCTCAAATTTTGTATTTTGTGTTTTGGGGGGGGGGGGGGGGGGGCGTATCCTGCAAGAGAATCCTGGCTCCGCCCCTATGGTGGGTCGGGTTTTCTTATACTTAATTTACAGATTGAAAGAGAATGGAGAAGAGAGAGACACCAACAGTATCAAGGGGAAGATATGTGGGGATTGAGAATAGCTATTTTAGTACTACCCCTGGAGTTAGTGTGGATATTATAAAACAGGAAAAGGGCCTTGGATTGTCTCTGGGAAAGTGCTTGTCTCGGGGTTCCATAGAATAGGTGACAAGTGGTGGAGAAGTCAAAATCATGAGGCTCATGATTTTGACTTCTCCACCCATTATAAGACATGTGGCCATAAGTGTATGAGAATAAGGGGGAGAGATATCGTATGGGGAGAAGTCAAAATTGTGGGGAGAAAATGGAATGACTTCTCCCCAGTTTTTTGCCAACTGTCGCACAATGTATGGAACCCCGAGGGGGTTTTCTGGCTTCGCCAGAGACAATCCGAGGCCCAGGAAAAGACATAAGATGACTCGTCGTTTTCTATCGCTTGCTTGCTAAATGAAGGGATGTTTTTCTAACCTAAAATAATTAAGAATCGTAATCACTGCAATTGTTGCTGGCAGACCAATGCGACACGTGCCCCTTTATTTCCGCGGGTTTTATCTCTTAAACTTAATAAAATAATGATAATAACATTTTTTTAAAACATTTAACTTTACTCTTTCAGATTTAAGTGTGATGATGGTCATTCCCGCGACATCCGGGTTTTCAACTCCAATTTTGGAAACCCCCAAGCACATACGGTTTCGTCTAATGAACTTGAAAACCCCAAATATGGAAGGTCTCGTATAGACCGTCCTCAACCAAATAAAAGGCTTCCGAAATGTTAAAATCTTTTAAAATCAAAGCTTTCGCAGATCCGAGAAGGGGTCTCGCATAGGGGAGAGTACAATAGTGGAGAGTGGGGCTAGCAAAATTATTGGGGAAAAAATTAGTTTATGAATGGAACAATTTTATCATAAAGTGTTAGGCCGTGTCTCCCAGACCAATGAGATGTGGGTATAGATACTTGGGATGTTTGTCTGATCATCGGTAATTTAAAAAGGATTTGAGGAACCCAGATGCTGCCACAGTGGTCCTAGACAGCTACACTTAGTTCATGTATCTCATTGATTACGTATTAGAGTAGAATCAGACCTCTATGTGGTCCAACATTCTTGAGCATCTGCTTTGTAATATAAAGAAGAAAGAAGAAAAAAAAAAAACTTTCCATATTTTATCTTCTATTATTAATTGTTAGGGTTGGGCGTTGGGCTCAATTCTTGCACACACAGCCACTGAAAAAAATCCAAATGTAGTAATATAATGACAAGAGAATAACTATGAACGGGAGCTCCGGTTGAACAGTCAATGGGAGCAATCCAAAATTTTCCTTGGAAAGTGGTGGTTTGATAATTATAAACCCAAAGAAAGATATTTTTTAATAGTAAATTTTCCCATAAATACCCTATCCCAAGTTAAATTTTGGATTGCTCCAGTTGACTGTACAATCGGAGCTTTTGTTCATAGTTATTCTCTAAGGACAATTATCAACATTGAGAATCACGTAGCTGTGAGGCGCTAAAAAAATTCTTTCTTGAATATAGTCAAAGTTGTGGTGAAAAGATACAAATTGAACGAGAACATAAGACACACAAATACACAAGGATATACATGGTTCACCCAACCGGGGCTACGTTCACGGAGAGATCACCTTCTTCACTAATAATCAAAGTAAAGATGAACAACTTCTAGCCTCTCAAACAATCTGTCCCTCTCAAAGAAATAGTTTGACTTTAGTTTTATGAACCCTTGTTAAACCCCTAGTACAAAGGAGACTCTTTAAAAAAGAGAAAAACTCGAAAAAAGAAAAAATTAATCTAATCCTGCTTCCACCGATCGATCGGCCAAGGGGTGGAGGGTGTGGCCTTCCATCAATCTCATCGAATGTTAACCAAGTCCAAACAATGTTTAAACTTGGCAATGGTAACCGGCATTGTCATCATATCTGAAGGGTTCTCACTTGTGTGAATTTTCTCCAACAAAATGTCATTCTCAGATATCGCATCTCTTATGAAGTGGAACCGCATATCAATGTGCTTCGTTCTTGAATGATATTCACCAAGTGTATGGCACTTTGGCTGTCACAGTGAAAAATCATCTTCTCCTACTTCACTCCTAGTTTACCAATCAAACTTCTCAACCAGATAGCTTCCTTGGTTGCTTCTGAAGCTGCCATGTATTCAACCTCGGTCGTTGACAATAATGTTGTAGTAGGCTACAACATGGATCTCCAACAAATTGGTCCTCCACCTAGTGTATATAAGTACCCTATAGTAGACCTCCTCTTGTCCAAGTCCCCAACATAGTCAGAATCGACATACCTAACTACCTCACATTTGTCATTCTTGTCGAACAAGATTCCGACATCAATGATACCCTTCAAGTACCTTAGAATCCATTTCACTACCTGCCAGTGCTCCTTTCCAGGATTCGTCATGTACCTACTAATAACACTAACACCTTGTGAAATGTCAGGTCTAGTACAAACCATGACATACATCAAGCTGCCCACGACACTTTCATATGAAAATTATTTCATTTCTTCCTTCTCTTCATCTGTCACAGGACACAATTGAGAGGATAACCTGAAATGGACCGCTAAAGGAGTACTCACAGGTTTTGCATCTTGCATTCGAACCTTGCAAGGACCCTCCTTATGTACTTCCCTTAGGATAGAGATAGTTTTCCTAGTTTCCTATCTCTCTAAATTTTCATGCTTAGTGTTACCCTTGCTGCACCTAGGTCTTTCATCTCAAACTGATTACTGAGTTGCTTCTTCAATATCTTCACCTATGACATGTTTTTAGCAGCAATCAACATGTCATCCACAAAAAGTGCTAAGGAAATGAATGAACTATCTCTAAATTTTCTAAAATAGAGATAGTGGTCATTCTTCAGCATGAATGAGTCAAACCGCTTATACCATTACCTGAGTGACTGCTTCAGACCATACGTATACCTCTCCAGTTTGTAGACCTGATCTTCTTTTCCCCTCATATGAAATCCTTCTGGTTATCGCATGTATATCTCTTCATTTAGCTCTCTGTGTAGGAAATCTGTCTTCACATCCATCTGTTTAAACTCCAGGTCTTGCATAACTAGTATAGATAACAGTGTTCTGATAGAGGTATGTTTCACCACTGGTGAGAAGATTTCATTAAAATATATTTATTCTCTTTATGCAAAACCCTTTGCAACCAGTCTTGCCTTGAACTTTACTTCTCTGCTTTCAGTGGCGGTGGTTCCTTCTTTCTAAAAATCCACTAGCAATCGATTACTTTTTTTCCCTTAGGCAGTTCTACAAGATCTCAAGTATGGTTCTTGTGTAGTGATTTCATCTCCTCATCCATAACCTTCTCTTACTTTCTGTGATCACCATCGAACACTGCTTCCTTGAAGCTGGATGGTTCCTTATTCTCAGTTATGAGAGCAAAAGTTATCATGTCTATGTCATCATCATATCTTCTGGGTACTTTTCGAACCCGTTGTGATCTCTGTGACTGTGGCTGTTGATTGACTCTCTCGATTTGAGATAGTGGTTCTTCATCACATTCTTTTGATCTATCTATCCAACTCCACCTGAACTGAATGCTCTATACTGTCAGTTGCATCATCACAATGTTGTTCTTCTTTCATCATGACAATCTCATCAAAGACTACATCCTTGCTCATAATAATATTCCTTGTTTGGATGCCATAACATGTAGCCTTTAACTCCTTTTTGGAAACTTAACACTTTCTTGACTTTGCATCAAGCTTACTCCTCAGATCACCATGCACATGTGCATATGCGAGACAATCAAAAATTCTCAACACAGAATAATCATAGGTTTTACCTAACCAAAGCTCTTCTAGTGTCCTCAGATCTATTACTGTAGAAGGTGATCTGTTTATCAGAAAACTTGTTGTGTTGATTGCTTCTGCCCAGAAGTCTTTTTTCAACCCAGCATTGATTCTCATACTCCGAGCTTTCTCTAGGAATGTCATGTTCATTCGTTTTGTCACTCAATTCTGTTGTGGAGTTCTGGGTGTAGTAAAGTTTCGAGCAATACCCTCATCTTTACAAAATTTAGTGAATTATGTGTATATATATTCTCTTCTATTGTCTGACCTCAGACACTTCACCAGCTTTCCTGTCTGCTTTTTAACCTTGGCCTTTTGTTGCTTGAAAATCACTACCTTAGATTTCTGCTTCATGTAGTACACTCAAATCTTTCTCGAGAAATCATCTATAAATGTTACGTAATATAGAGATCCCAACAGAGACTTCACAGGGGCTAGCCCCCACACATCTGAATGAACATACTCTAAAATTCCCTCACTACAGTGTGAAGAGGTATTGAACCTCACCCTTGATTGCTTTCCGAACACACAGTGCTCATAGAACTGTAGCTTACAAGTCTTAATGTCTTTTAGGAATTTTCTACTGTGAAACTCTATTAAAGCTCTCTCGTTCATATGACCCAGTCTCTTGTGTCATAGTTTGGCCTCATCATTCCCTTCTAATGAACCAATTGCAGCTCCACCTGTAACATTATTCCCTATCATCTTGTATAGAGTTCCAGTGCTTATACCCTTCAGGATAACAAAGGATTCCTTGACTACCTTTAGAGCTCCACCTGATGTTGTGTACTTACGCCTAGCAGCTTCCATTGTATCTAAAGAAATCAAATTCTTTTTCAGGTCTGGAACATGCCTAACATCAGTTAGGGTTCAAATTACTCCATCAAACATTTTTATCCTGACAGTACCTATCCCTATTATCTTACAAACTGCATCATTCCCCATCAAAACTATAGCCATATTGTAGATTTTATATGTGTCAAACCAATTTCGATATGGACACATATGGTATGAACATGCGAAATCAAGAATCCAAGTGTCAGAAAAGGTTTCCTAGTGTAAATGCAAAAGGATTCGTCATCACTACGTTCCTTTTGTGCTTTCTGGTTCCTTTTCTTGCTTTTCCTTTAAGATTCTGCAATCTCTCTTAATATGACCATATTTCTTGCAATGGTGACATTGAGATCGATTCTTTCTAGACTTTGATTTCAACCTTCCTCTTCTTTGTTATTTCTTCATTCTTTTTTCCTTTCATCTTCCTCCAAGAAACAAACCCTTAACATGGGTATTTTCTTCTTTCATATTTTCTTTCTCAAATCGTTTGAGAGTAGGGTTGCTTCTGTGTCTTCTAACTCTAGGGTATCATTCTCATAGAGTATGATAGTAACTAGGTACTCATAAGAGGACGGAAGTAAAAAGAGAAGTTGTAGGGCATGATCTTCATCGCTGACTTTCTCATCAATGTTTGCTAGGTCATTGACCATTCTGTTGAGTGCATTCATGTGCTCGTTGAGATCCCCACATTCCTTCATCTTGAGAGTATGGAGTTTCTGCTTTAGGAATAGCCTCTTTGACAACGATTTTGTCATGTATAGGCTCTCTAGTTTTATCCAAAGCTTCAGTGTTGAATCCTCATTGACCACGTGTCGTCAGATAGGCTTAACTTAATAGTGCTCGCCACCTTCAATTCCAGATGTTCCCAATCTTCATCGGATATTGGCTCCGATTTCTTTTCTTTACCCTTTAGGATTTTGTGTAAACCTTGTTGTATCAATAGATCTTTCATCTTACTCTATCATAATCCAAAGTTACCCTTTCTCATCGAATCTTGCAACATCGAACTTGAGGCTAAAACTTTTCGATGTCATTGCTTCGAATCAACCTGGCTCTGAAACCAATTTGTGGTGAAAAGATACCTATTGAACGAGAACATAAAAGACACAAATACACAAGGATATACGTGGTTCACCCAACTGGGGCTATGTCCACGGAGAGATTACCTTTTTCACTAATAATCAAAGCAAAGAGATAACAACTTCTAACCTCTCAAACAATCTCTCCCTCTCAAAGAAATAGTTTGGCTTCAGTTCTACGAACCCTTATTAAAACCCTAGTACAAAGGAGACTCTTTATAAAAGGGAAAAACTCGAAAAAAGAAAAAATTAATATAATCCCGCTTCCACCGATCGATCGACCAATCAATCCCTAAACCCCAGAGTTATCAAAATTTAAACAATTCCAACAGAAGCCTCCATGTATAACTGATATTACTATACTATCTCCGGGATTCAAAACTCAACTCGAATTCTCTCTAGTCTTTCTTACAAGCTTATACTGCTTGTTGAGACGAGAGACGAGGTATTTAACCTCTTTTAAAATGCTTGAGAAATAAATTATTTGATCAAGTAATTAGGGCCTATAATTATCGATTTATCTATAATCCCAACGACATCAAGGAAAATATCCATTAAATTATTTTATCATTTTAGGAAATGACAAAATTTCCCTAAATGGATTAGGTTCTGGTTGGCTATAGTGTTAGACTTAACCTTGTTTAGTCTATTCAAATTTTGTTTGGTGGAGTTAGGTCTGTTCTTGTTTATACCTATTCCAATTCTGGTTGGTAACAGGTTCTTAATTATTCAAGTCCATATTAGAAACTTATCCAGAATAGGCCGATTCGGCATAGTAACCCTTGTTTGGGTACATTGTAACCCTTGCGTCTTTGGAAGATTGCAATTGGGGCTAGTATTTCTGTTGATTAGTACCTATTTGAGATCAGACGGCAACTAATTATGGTGTGTCCACAAACCATAGGATGAAAGACAGGTCTATCTCGTTGGATTGTTTTGCACTGTTATATCCCAGTCGATTTCGTGCAGTCCAGATTGGACTATTAGAGATTACCCCTGGATCCGACTGTTGTGGATCAACTGGAGGAATCAAATCTGAAAAATCGGCTATAAAGGAGGCAATTTTTATTAACAAATTTAACATAACACGTACAATAGAGGCAAGGTCTTTTATGACATTAGATTGCATATGGTTTGGTGAGAAACTTATGTATAAATAGTTAAATCTTATAGTACTGGTTACAAAAAAAATTAATATTGTTACTTTAATTACCACAAAAAGAAAAGATAAAAAGAGAGTGATATTGTTAAGTTATCTCAATTTTCTTTTCCCTATATAAGTATTGTAACTTTGTAAGACTATACAACTAACAATGTGCATTGATCAACTGAATTACCCTCTCCATGTAGACGTCAGGCCATAAGCGAAGCGATGAAAGCTCTTCTATCAATATAGATTTCGAGCAACTATCACTAAATGGTTGGCTCCACATTCTAACAGTCCATATTTATGAAGTATTTGGATCATAAACAATGTATAATAATACACAAGTGTATATATATTTAATACACTCCACGTTTAATGATAGCGAAATTGTTATTTAACAAGTGAAAACTAAGAGAAGCTAGAATTTTCATTAAATAAAACGTCAAAATTAGCTATCTTTTGATGGAATTATAACAAGCATGCATTTACAGAAGGTTTGTAAGTAAAAGTTGTGATAAAGGCAGATTTCTTTACAAATAGCTGAAAGTTAGGGTTTCTTTTACATAGCATAGCTGATACATTCTATATATATATATATATATATATATTTATGGATTAGGATCTAATATAAACTTAATGATTAACAAAACTTAAAGCATAAAATATTTTTAGGCATCGTTGAACATACGCTACATGATTAGGACTCTACTATATGAGGTATGGTGGCGTTTGTTTATCTGTCACCAACAGAAATAGAGAGGATCTCCAAGTATCTTGGCTTAAGCTCCAAACATTAAGAAAACATGTAGCTGGTAGAACCCAGTTGACTGAAAACGGATTATGTGATAATCTGATCACCAGAAAATGTAAGCATCCATGTATATGTAATTACATGTTGTGTTAATTAATTAATTTAATCATAAGTGCGTCAACTCCACCATATTGAGAAAAAAAAAAGTTTGACCTCGACTATCAATGGGATAATTTCAAGTGCAGGGAAAGTGTGGGAAGCTAAAATCATCGATGAAATTGTCAAGGTCATGTCCAACGGTAAGGGTTGGCTGATATTGTGATCTTAATTACATATTTCCGGGTAGGCATTTTATTGATAGATCGATCAGTGCTAATGTGAGGCATTTATAGGTGCCACAGGTTCAGATGAGTTAGAATCCATCAAATAATTAAGAATATCTAGTTCTTGGGCTGTGTTATGGTTTTCTAAAGCTTTGTTGTGATAGATGTCTAGAATTCTATGGAACCGTGCAGGGGAAGTACTATAGACGAAGGCCCAACCGGTGCAGGGGACATATTCGTGCCGAGGACCCGATCCAAAGAGGGTACTTTAGCTATCTTTTGTGTGTATATATATATATATATATAAGCAATAGTCACCTCCTCATGCCAAGGAGAGGACTATTCCTCATCGCTCTCACAAACCCTTTGAACTATGATTAAAAAATTAACCACCTCCTGTGGTTAAATTTTTTTAAATATTTTTTTCTAAAAACTAAGGGTAAATGTGTAAACCCTAGAGGTTATTGAATCTTAACCACAGTTAATGGAAGTAAAAAGTGGACATTTTACCCCAAAAAGGGGATAAGACGATAACATAAGACTGAACCTCATTGGTCTAAACCCCCTCTTAAATACTCACCAAGATCACTGCTCTAGTAATAAATAGGGTTATCATGATTGACGGGCAAGCTTAAGTTTGGATTGAGCAACAACACAATGAACATACCTCAAAATCGAACTTGCATGTTTCATAAACAGCTAAATAGCATAACTCGAACCCGATCCTATAAGGAATGCTCAACGCCAACCCACTCATCTATCAAACCAGTATAACCAAATTATTTGTATTTGTAAAAATGTCTTTGTGAAGGTTAACAAATTCATACATTGAATGAGCGTTAGCAACACCCAAACTTAAATTAATAAGTCATTAATCTCACCTGACCCATGGGCCTAGGGATGACAATGGGCCGGTCTAATCGGGTAACCCGCCTCGCCCCTATTGGGACGGGTTTGGGGAGCTTTTAAACGGGGTAGGGGCACATTTGGGAATGAGATGTTAAACCCGATTCGGGTTCGGGCCAGGGATGGGTTTAGGCCGCCCCGTTTATAATGTTAAATCACTATTTTACCAATAATTTGATAATAAAATTACCTCATTATAAGTCCTTGAAGTGTGGAATATAGTTCCGCCCCGCCCGTCCTGCCCCGCCCCACCCCATCCCATCTAGTGCTTAACGGGACGGGGCGGAGCGGGGGTGAGGTTAAGAGCTGTTGGAAGCGACCCGCCCCACCCCGGGTTTGGGAAGGATTTAGGGTAGGAGTTTTCCATTAGGGGTGGGGCCGGGATGGGGGCGCCCTGGCCCAAACCCGCCCCGTTGCCATCCTTACACGGGCCAGATGCATCAACTGAGGGTTGGGTGAGAAATTGTCATCCCTTGTAAGTGACAAGCTAGTCTACATTTTAGCATGACTTGCTACACCTATCCACGTTTTTGTCGTTCTTCTCATGTTTTCAACTCAAAATACGCGTGCTCGACGCGGGCCTTATAGCGCG
This sequence comes from Tetracentron sinense, assembly GCA_015143295.1. Taxonomy (NCBI): domain Eukaryota; kingdom Viridiplantae; phylum Streptophyta; class Magnoliopsida; order Trochodendrales; family Trochodendraceae; genus Tetracentron; species Tetracentron sinense. The sequence goes on along the minus strand of CM026572.1, from coordinate 24,598,751 downwards.
ATTTTCTCCATACTGACTTTTGAAGGAGTCATTTTCACACGGGGGTTTGGTTACTGTTACCATGCTATTCTTACGTAAGACTTTTTCGGAAGAAAAATTATCTAAAATTTCGAGGATGTGCTTTCACTACCTGTTTCCGTCTGCTTGAATCATCGTTTTAAAGCTTTTCAATGAATAAAGATAAAATAGTTTTTAATCCAAAGATAAGTGTGCAAGGAAAACGATGATGGACTATTTTGTTCGCAATGACAGATCTGATCACAGTCAATTACGATTGAACTACGGAGAGTTCAATGAATCAATCACATATGTGGCGCTTGACTATTGGTATATAAATTTAACTTGAATTTTATCCAGCTTTCACGAGGGATTGGAAAGCTTTTATGAGGCCCAAGTGAAAATTGATTTCGCAAAACAACATGGGCATCCACTCTAAATTAATCTAAGGATTGAGCATTTAGGAAACCAATTTTTTTCTTAGAGATTAACCATGAAGAGGAGCTCTAGTTGAAGAGATAACCATAGCAACCAAAAAAGGCCTCCCGATAAGGGTAGGTTTGTAATTATAAATATAAAATAAGAGAATTTTGGAAGGAATACACAAACTACCCCTACCAATGCCAATTTTGGAATGCTCTTAGTTATCTCTTCAGCCGAGTAGTTAATCTCTTTTTCATAACTTATTTTCATTAAGAGATTAACTATGAACAGGAGTGGAGACAACCGGAGCAACAAAAAATAAGCATTAATAACAAGGGTAGTTTGGAAATTACAATACAAAGAAAGAATATTTCTATAAACTAAACTTTTAGCCCATGCATGTCAAGGCATATTTTGGGTTGCTTGATAGTTAATTTCTTTCCTAAAATAACTACAACCTAATTTTCATAAATATCCTTACACAATCAAACACGTGTTAGAAGAGACTGCATCAAAAATCGAGTCATCGTTAAGATTTAAAGTACAGTTTTAGTTTTAGGATTAACTGTTTTTGTAAAAGAATGACCCTCGTCGCTCAAATCAGGCAAACGAGGTGAAAACTGAACGCAACCAATTCTAACATTTAAGATACACTGACACAAAAGCATCGGAACAGACAACGTCAAAAAACTTTTATGGATTTTCATAATTTTGTGCACATGTCTAAGTTAAGTTTTATTTTCTTACAATACTTTTATTATAATTCAGTGTGATTGGAAATATTCTAACATTTTTATATTCTTATACTAAATTTCATTTTCTCGTTTATGTAGGAGTGAGTTGGCAGCACACACTTGTCGGACATCGGACACGGTTCCTAGGGGCACTCTTAGGATTTTCATAATTTTTTTATTGTAAAAAATTTTATGAGCATGTATATATATATATATATTGTTCCTTTAATGATCAGATTGACTATTTAAGTTTTATAGACTGATGTGAATTATTAAATACTGCTTACAGGTAAAAAAAAATATTTAATATCAAAATTAAAAAAATAATAATAATTTAGGTCTTCAGTGGCGGTTTTAGAACCGCCTCTAAATATTATAAATTATTATTAATTAAAAATAATTCAAATATCATTAGTGGCGGCTTAATCACTGCAAAATGTTAGATTTAATTATTGATTTGTTTTAATTTTGATTTGTAGCGGCGACTATAAACCGTCACTATAGGTTATGTCAAATTGACGGTACCTCCCTTTATTAACTGTCGGAAAAAGGCATATTAAACCACTGGTGAAAGTCATGATCTTCCACGAGGGTTTTGTCAAACCACCGCGAAAGCCTTTCCCGACAAGGCGTTCTCTGGCGGTTTGTTAAACCGCCGCAACATCTTTTAGCAACAGTTCTTTGACTTTTGGCAGCAGTACTGTAAAACCGCCCCTAAAACCACTTAATTATATAGTGCACTCTAACCCATTAACCCATATCCAACAACTCATAAGCCACCTACCATCATTCCAATATACTAATATCCATGGCCCAAAACCAATACATATATTACGTACTCATGAGGCCCACATTAGGAAACCCATTATTTTCAAAACCCAACTGTTTTTTTTTTTTTGCTAGTTGGTAAGGGATAATCTAAAGACACACATGAGCACACCTAGGGTAACCGCTGAGGTGACATAAGAGTAAACCCTTACACTCACTCCAAAAGGGCCTGACTTAAGGAGGAGTTATGGACCCTTAAACTATGTTTGGTTGCTAAGAAAATAGGTGGAAACAAGGAAAAGAAAAGAAAATTTTGAATTTCTAATACAATTCTTAGTCGTGTTTTTTTTAATTTTCTTTTCTTTCTCTCTTTTCACTTATTTTCACAGCAACCAAACATAGGGTTATACACCCCATGCGAAGTCAAGTCACCCAAATGGCTTGACTTGGTTTGCAAATTGCAATTAATATTCAGAGAATAGTTGCAGATTGTATCATGGGGTGTTCTTAAACTCCACTAACACGGGTTGGCGACGAGGATTTTCAAACCCATGCCCTTGAATACCTACTGCATTATTTTGGATCAGTCTACTGCTTTTTGGATCTTCTAGGTTCTGAAATGTGGCGAGCCAATGGATTATTATCGGATCAATAAACATTTAGACTTATTGTCCAATGATTTGAGATTGTTTCTCAAACATTATTGTAGCTGAGTCGGAATGGTCTCAGGTTGATGTGCCATGCAGTTTTTGACAGTGAACATTTTTTTCTTCCGGGGGAAGCTAAGCTGGAATTAGGCAGACCCTGACCAGATAAATAAATAACAAAACCTGATTACATGCTCAAGTACACTTTCCCGGACTTATCCTCCAAGTGTAGGGACTAGAGCTCAACTGGTAACTCAACAGGGAAAAAGAATGAAGAATAATTAAAACTCCATTTTGCATGCTTACTTGAATTTGGGATGTTTCTCTTTTCATTTTATGCACAAACTCCTTATTAATGCTTATTTCCATATTAGCATGATTTCCTTATAGTATGTTAAATTAGAAATTTTAATCAAACTTTTGGTTTGTCTAAAATGAGTTTATGGAGTAGGTAACCACCATTGGTGGGAGCCTAATCAGTGCCTAATGTTATACATTTAGGCACCTGAAAGTACACTTGTTAGTTCTTTAGGACTTAATTTCTGTAGTTTTAAATTACAATTTGTTGTTTTCATTGTTTTCAGGACTGAGAGGAGAAAATACCATAATTTTCAAATGATGAGAGCTTTGAAATACTTAGAAGAGCCCAGGTGATGAAAGAACTGAAAAAAACATGAAAAGAAACAAAGTAAAAGTGCACTACCACAAACCGCCCGAGCATAAGTATCCATGGCCACCGCCCGAGTGGTGGCCTAAATCGCCCGAGTGCAAGGTAGCTCTGCCTGAGCGGAAGACCGCGGTTTTAATTTTTCAGAAAATTTTCTTTTGAAACCCTACTTGCTACCTTATAAAAGGAAATAGGTTCATGAGTTCTAATGATGATTTTTATTAGAGAAAAAGGCTGGAGAGGAGTTTTAGAAGATCTTGGAGCATGGAATCTTCACCATCCATGACGGCTACTACTTCTCCCATGATCAACTAATCTCTCCATCTAGGGTTTCGATGAAACCCTAGCTAAGTAACTATGGTTTAGTTGTTCTGTTTTAGGGTTATATTGTTTGTAAACGATAATTGCATGACTTGAGGATTGCTTGACAATCGATTTTAATGTTTATTTTCAATCTTGATAAAGTTCTTCCTTGTCTTAGGAATAAACTTCTCTTTGATTAAGATTCAATTCATATTTAAATTCTGTGATTTTATATATGAATGGTTATGCAATGGAATTTATCGCACAAGTAGTTAAGTATTAGGATGATCTATGCCTAAGAAAGACGAATCGTGCCACAATCTTAGGTTACTTAATTTAGTGTGGACGATTCGTGCCGACCAAAGATAAGTCATTCCTAAGATTTAATTGCTTGATCTTCTTGATAATTTAAATTGAGATTTGTAGTTTTATTGTGATCAATTCCTAATAATATTATCCTAATTAGATTCAATATACCATGGGTAGGAAGCTAGTGGTGGATTCAATGCCCTAAGTTCCTTTCTCTTGATTTCTCATCACTTTAAATTTGTTTATGACATTTAATTAGAATAATTTTAGGATTTTTATATACAAACCAAACCCCTAGTGTTCACCATTAAATTAGAATCAATCTTTACAATTAAGCAAAGTAACCAGCGCAGTCTTCGTGGTTTGACACCCTCAATACTTGTCATTATTCTTCGAAATTTATGTTGTTACGAGGTAACGATCTTAATCAATCAAACTTTTTGGCATCGTTGTTGGGGACTTGCTGGTACAGTTACAGTGCTTAACTTTAAAGAAAAAAAATATTTTAATTATTTTTAAATAATCAAAGTGTAAATTCAACTTACCTTTTAATTATCTTTGTTTTGCAGGTATTAATTCAATAAAAGAAGTGGCGTTGTGTGGCTGAAGATCACTTGAAGTGCTTCAGAAATAGCGAAATTTGGCTACAAACCTCAGCACAATTAAGCACTATAAGTTTTTACTTATTGCAGTAAATTTTTACAGTAGAGAATTAGCGTCTGTCGAACTTAGAAGTTTTCTTTTTAGGGTGTATGCACGGTCTTCGTTCTGGTAATCCTGATTTAATCCCCATCGATTTAGAGTTAGAAAGAACTCTTAGATCCATTAGAGCGTCCTTCCGAACCTCTATTAATCTAGAGAGATTTCCTTACTTCACAATGGAAGGAGAACCAGAACAAGTTTTGCCCAAAACTCTTAAGGAGTATTTTACTCCGACCACATACACCTCACCGTCATGCATCCGGTTGCCAGATTACTAAATATTTTATATACAATTATATAATTACTGTATATTATAATATTACAATAAATCACATCTATTTAAGTTGATTATAATTTATAGTTGATTATATTTAAAATTAAATTCAATAATTAATAAATACATTCTTTATAAAATATATTAACTAGGTAGTAGCCAACCTCGAACCCAATCTTCTTATAAAACGGATTGTGGAAACCCGAACAGAACCAGACTTAAGGCTTCAAAAACTTAACCCTAACTTGTGTAAAATGTCTGGCAATTTTGGGAAAGTTGACAGGTCAAGTTAGAAATTTTCAGTCCCATCTCTAATTGTTCGCCAAACAAGCTTTTGATACTAATTCAGATTCAAAACTATGTTACCAAATGCTACCTTAACTTTCACAAGGTAAATCTCATAATATATTCCATATAGAGAATATGGAATTGATGGGCTCAAAACATCAATTGAGAACAATTCAACCAATTGCTTATCCATACCATAATGCTCATCCAATTATGATGAAAATGCTCGATCGTAAATGGCCTTTGATCCAAACTTTAGTTGAGATTGAATATTCAATAAGATGTGAGGTGTATTACTGAATTTGATCACGGAAATGTCATCTTGGGTAACTTATCTAACCATTGCAGAAAATCAAATGAAAGTTTGTTGGTGATCACAGACTCGTCAAATAAAATGCAGTTCCCGTCTATTAGGAAGATTAATGTAAGATGAGAAACATTATATCATAAGTGTATCTCATCACAATCATAATCTTGGATTGTTACCTTTGAGATTAGATAAGGATTATCTTAAATATTTTCTTTCTAGAATAAATGTAAGATGAGATACACTGTGTGTCATTAGTGTATCTCATCACAATCATAATCTTGGATTGTTATCATTAGGATTATATAAGGATTATCTTCCAGATTTTCTTTCTAGAATAGGATTACAGCTTTGCAATTTGTTTAAAGTTTAAACCCTTAAGAAAAAAAATTAGGTTCATTGTAATCATCCAAGAAATTCAATAATATTCAGTTTATTAACATTGTCAACAGTTAAATTTCTAAAAAAAAATGTAGAGGATAAGGTAGTTGAGTGGCACCCATCCAAGTTGGAACATAGAATGTAGAACTTAATTCAAGAGTAACCTAATTCTAATCTACAGAAATCCAATTATCAAACTAAGGAACTTACCTATCAAGCAATGATTGTTGAAACTCAGGCATTATTGGATGGTATTCGATATGTTGTTTCTCTTGGCTATAATCTTTTAATTGTCGAATCAGACTCTAAAGTAGTAGTGAAATGTAATTTTAATTGTTCTTGGACAATATCTCCTTGGATTCGAAAACTCAAAAGACTTCCCCCATTTACTATACACAATATATTTACGGAAGGAAATGCAGTGGCCGATGCCCTAGCTTCCATTGCTTGTGGTTCTCATATGAATAATTGCTATTTCTACAAGGATCTTCTTCCAAATAATGTTAGGGCAGCCTATAGATTGGACAAATCTGGTCTTTTTAGCCTAAGAGGCATGTAAATTTGCTTTCTTAGTTGTAGCTTCATTTGCATGCATGTTTTTTTCCCAAGCATTGTTTTAGTCCTTTGAGGGGTAAGGCTCATTACGTGCCCTCTATCTAGATGTATCTTTTGATGATTTTTTTAAATAAATTTTACCTCCCACTGCGGAGGTTCCCAATAAAAAAAAAAGGATCTATTAAATTCTGTTATCCTATCTCAACGGATTAACCAACTCATATTAGAAAAATACTTCTACCTTGACTGTGTACTTAATGACTTATGTGTAACTCTCACTTGATCTCTTAACTTTAAATTAAATTGATATAACACTCTTCAATTGATCCCAATTTTCTTTTCAAAATAATTAGACATTCAAGAGAAGAAATGTTATAGTTCCACATAAGGTTGTGCAATGGAATAATCAAAAGTGCTACAAGCTTTATGTAGTAACGTCCCCTATATATGGTAAAAAGGGAGCATAGGATATTCTATAATTTGAAAATTCTAAATGCACTCGAAAATCTTGCACAAAAATATAATATCTCATGTTCAACAACTGTTTAAGAATAGCTAATCTACACCAAGATAGTGTCGAATCCAACCAAGAAAAATGTCGTGAAATGGTGCCATTGTTGATAAGACATACGACCTGATTGAACCCTATATGGATGGGTCATTGAGTGGACAGATGATGTGTTTGAATATGTGAAAGACTCATTATATATATATATATCAATTGACATAAGACAATTAGAAGCTTTTGAACTAGCGAGATATGTAGATAGTTTCAACTCGTTCAAATCATCGATATAAGAAGTGATGTTGTGCCTACAGAGAGCTAAAGGTCGCAAAGTTTAGACGATACATGGTATCAACTTTCCAAAAATGCAAACTATCCCCCCAAATGGAAAAGTATAATAGGGCTGATCTATGCTATAAAAAGTAGTGCTAATAGTTCAGCTTTCCTCTCTCATCCAAGAAGAGAAGATTGCACCTTGGAATATAAACATAATAAAGCCTGATACTTTCTTTCCTAAAGAATTATTTACAGCCGAGCTAAAACCCAGCTTTTCCTCTCAAAGTTGTTCTCTCATTTAATCTCTAGGTGCTTCATACAAAATGGCAAACCAGAAAGTGGAAAGATCCCGTCACTTGAGTAAGGGATCTTGTATTTTTCCATAATGTGTTAGTCGGAGGATGTGAAGTGTAATGGGTAAATTTCGTAAAACCCTAAGTATGGTAGTAACGAGCTCGTCCTCGGTGTGGTGTTATCGTTTGAACTCATTTCCGTCGTCTCTTCGACGACGGGCCCGTTGTCATGTGGACAACGAAAACGTTGTCTACCGGACGACGTACCCGTTGTCTCATAGACGACGATCACGTCTTCGTTCTGACGACGTACCCGTTGTCTCATAGACGACGATCACGTCTTCGTTCTGATGGCGTACCCGTTATCTCATAGACGACGATCACGTCTTCATTCTGACAACGTACCCGTCGTCTTAGTGTCAACTACCCCGTACCCAACACGTAATGAGATCCGGTGCTATTGCCCAGTCGCCTGGGACTAATCCTACCTCTACGGTGGTAGGTGGGAAACACTGTCTTGGCATTAAATGCCATTTAATGCTAGTCACCTCGGACGAGTTCCTACTCTATGCCTGCTCTCTTTTATATGCAGATACGCGTGCAGTATACGAATGACCGGGAGATCTATCTAAAATGATTATTGAAGTACACATCAGAGATTTGAGGTGTGCATGGACATCCATGGGTGCCTATAGCCATGGCAGGAGTGGCCTATAAGAACCTGTGAAAAACAGTGTGAAGGGACGGAATTTTTAAGAGCTAAGACCCGCAAATTCTCTGCATTTTTCTTACTGTTCATCATCTTCTACACCTACTGACTTTATCATCGGAGTACAGGTCAGGGTGCCACACCCTCCACTCCAACCTTCTACCGGTAAGCGTGGGGAGGAGCTGTTGCTGACGCGTGTCCTTTTCGGTAAATTCCCCTCACAAAATTGGCGCCGTCTGTGGGAATTTTTAGCCGAACCCACTCTTTGCTCACACCACCTCTCCCGGTCAGCATGGCAGACCAAACTCCTCAGTCTATCATCGAAAACCAGCCCCCTCAAGCCATTCCCTGCACCCCTTCCGCCATGCAAACATTCGCATCAGGCCAATCTTCTGGACAACCAGAAAGGCCCATGACCATACCTGATCCCATCCTGTTACTATTACAACAGCAACAGGCCACTCTGGCCCAGATAGTCAGTCAGCAGCAGTCACTGCAGGAACGGCTTGATGCTTTAGAGCATGGTAACTTGGAGATCGATGACGAATCTCCTAAAGGGGGCTCTGCGGCTCGTAAACTCAATTTCCCTTCTTCCCCTCCCCCCAAAGTAACAATCCTGATTTCGCCGTCTGCACCAGAGAATCTGGAGAGAAGATTCACTCTCACTCCTACTGACGAGATTGCCTATCCTCGTTCTCTCGGTGCTCATGCTGAACAACGAGATCTCCGTGTCAGCAATGACGGGTTGAAAACAGGCTTAACCCTCAAGGACGTAGAAGCCCTGATCAATGCTCGAGTCAGAGGAGTGACGAGCGGGGCCTCTCTCGATCAATACGCTTATAAGTACAAAGACGAGGAGGAGACGTCCCCTTTCTCCAAGGAGATCGTCGAATCATACACCCCGTCAAAATTTGTGGTACCAAATTTTGTTAAGTTCGATGGGAGGAGAGATCCTATTGACCACCTGACTGACTTCAAGAATGCTATGGCTGTCCGTAATCCGGATGATAATCTCCTCTGTAAAGCCTTCCCTAGTAGCCTGACTGGAGCGGCTGCGAGATGGTTCCGTAATCTACCCGCGGGGTCGATCAAGTGTATGGCTGATCTCAGGTCAGTTTTCATTGACCAGTACATCATTAACAAGAAGAAGAAAGTAGGCGCAGATTCACTCTTCGCCATGCGAATGAAGTCGGCGGAACCCGTTAGAGACTTTATTCAACGGTTTACCGATGAAGTCTCTAATATCGATAAGATCGAAGACTGCACTTGCATAGCGGCCTTCAAGAATGCTATACCCAAGAATTCTAAGCTCTACGAATCTCTTGCCCTTGACTGTCCAATCAAGATGGACGAACTGATAGTCCGTGCCTCTAAGTACGGGAGGATGGAGGAAGATATTGCAGCAACGACGAGACCCAGAGCACGAGGGGTAGATGCTGTGGAGTGGGGAAGCAAACCCTCCTCGAATAGAGGGAAGAGACCAAAGTATGAATCATCTTCCAGCGACGAGGAACCACGATGGCGCACACGACAGGAAAAAGTGGTGTATGTTGAACGACGGGAAGAACCGAACCGACACTCGTTGGGAGTCCGCCAAGATTTAGACTCATCAAGGAGGACGGATCTACGTCCCAACTCCCAACGGCGGGACGACAATGCCTATCAGAGACAAGAGGAACCCGGGCATAACAAGGAGAGGGAGAATCGGACGACAGAAAGACGTCATTTTGCATCTCGCGCTGGTCAAGTCAACTTCTCAGCGAGCCCGACGACGATTATGAAGACGATGGAAGACAAACCATACTTCGAATGGCCAACACGGACCGTTCGTGATGTCACCTCGGGACCCAGGGCGCATGAGTATTGTCAGTATCACAAGTGCCACGGGCACCTTACAAATCGTTGTCGCATCCTGAGAGAATATCTGGAAAGATTAGTCCGTGAAGGCTATCTGGGAGAATATGTGGACTCTGGAAAAGGAGAAGGGCGTATTACGGATCCATCCACTCGATCTCATGAGGGAGAGCCATCTGGTCATATGGGCCCAGGCGGAGAAGCTCCGAAGGGAGTCATAAATGTCATCCATCGCGCTCGAGTACCGGAAGTAGATATTGAGCACCAGTTCCGAGCGAAGGCAAGGAAGTTAGCACACGTGGCAAAAGTTTGTCAGGTGCGATCGACAACGAGGGAAATCGAGCAGGCCCTATCGTTCACTGATCAGGACATGACAACTGTGGTCAGGCCTCACTACGATGCTCTTGTCTTGACTATGCGAATTGGCGATTTTGACATCAGGAGAGTGCTCGTTGACCCTGGAAGTGGGGCAGATATTCTGTATCTCCATGCTTTCGCAAAGATGGAGTTGGACCCGGCAGTTCTCGTCCCTGCACAGACCCCCTTGATAGGATTCGACGGAAGCTCGATGCAACCCGTAGGAGAAGTCATCCTACCGGTCAGAGCTGGACCTATCCTTCTGTCCACTCGGTTCTCCATTGTCGACGCGCCGTCCCCATACAATGTCATCTTGGGGCGATGGTGGACTCACGAAATGAGAGCTGTTCCGTCTTCTTATTATCAGGTACTAAAATTCCCTACTCCGGACGGACCAAGTGAAATACGAGGAGACCAGCTGGCATCGCAGAAGTGTGATTATGCCTCACCCGACCCACTCAAATAGCAATTACAGATCAGGTCCGTGGAAGAGAAGAACCCGGGTGAATCGTTGACGAACCATTCTGTTGAACCCACGAAGCTTGTTAACCTTGGGACGGAGAACGAGCCAAGGACGCTACAAATTGGGACCTGTTTGACAACGGACGAAGAGCAGGAGTTGATAAATTTTCTGAGGAAAAATCTTGATGTTTTTGTTTGGTCCCACGAGGACATGACGGGTATCAATCCTGAAATCATCTGTCACCATCTCAACGTTGATCCCGTAATGAATCCGGTTAAACAGAAGCCTCGTAGACTTGCTCCGGCGTACCATGAGGCCGTCAATGAAGAGATTGATAAGTTAATTCAGCACGGGTTCATTTGTGAGGTCTAATATCCAGAATGGATAGCCAATGTAGTAGCTGTTCCGAAGAAGAACCGGAAAGTCAGAGTCTGTATTGATTTCACTAATGTTGATAAAGCTTGTCCGAAAGACTTCTTCCCAGTTCCCAGAATCGATAGACTTATCACTGCCACCACGGGTCACGAGATGTTGAGCTTCATGGACGGGTATTCGGGTTACAATCAAATCCTCTTAGCTGAAGACGATCAAGAGAAGAAGGCCTTCATAACGGAGCGTGGCCTGTTCTGTTACCGGGTCATGCCCTTTGGCCTGAAGAATGCCGGGGCCACTTATCAACGGTTAATGAATCTGATGTTTAGACCCTTGCTTGGTAAATCGGTGGAGGTGTACATTGACGATATCGTTGTGAAAAGCCAAACTCGGGTCTCTCTTGTAGCCGACTTGGCGGAGCCGTTTTCTATTTTACGCACTTTCAATCTGAAGTTAAATCCTGAGAAATGTATATTCGGCGTCACCTCGGGCAAATTCCTTGGTTACCTCGTCAGTCAACGGGGCATCGAAGCAAATCCCACGCAAATCCGTGCTCTGATAGATATGCCGGAACCGAAGACAAGGAAAGAAGTTCAAAAACTGACAAGACGTATCGCTGCTCTTAACCGGTTTATATCGAAATCTTCTGACCGTTGCAGACCTCTGTTCGAGTTATTGAGGAAGGATTCTGTTTTCAGGTGGACAGAAGAGTGTTCCCGATCTTTCACCACCTTGAAGACGTATCTAGGCTCCGCTCCGATCCTCTCTGTACCTGAACCTGGTGAAGTGTTGTACCTCTACCTCTCCGTTTCGGAACGAGCCATTGGCTCCGTGCTGCTCAGAAGTCACAACGGCGTAGAGAAGCCTATTTATTTCGTCAGCAAAACATTCCACAAGGCAGAATCCAACTATAGCAAAATGGAAAAGGTATGCCTGGCTCTTGTCTTTTCTGCTGAAAAAGTTACGTCCTTATTTTCAGGCACATACCATCGTCGTCATCACTACGTACCCTTTGAAAACTGTGTTGGGGCGACCTGAAACTGCGGGACGTATGTCAAAGTGGGCAGTGGCACTCAGCGAATTCGATATCCAATATCAGGCCCGAACCGTAGAGAAAGGACAGGCCGTTGCAAGCTTCCTGGCCGATTTTCCCGTGGAGGAGGCCGAAACTTCAGTAGAGCCCGACCGTCATGAGCTCCCAGACGATGTGGAGGAGGATACCGTTGTGGAAGACGAGGCGGGAGATGGAACCAAACTGACGATGTGGTGTGACTAGGTCTTGTACGTAGATGGGTCGTCTAATGTCAGCGGTTCGGGACTTGGTGCTGTTCTTGTCAGCCCAGATCATGTTAAAGTACAAAAGCTGACGCGTCTTGGTTATGCTGCCTCCAATAATGAAGCTGAATATGAAGCGTTAATACTTGGGTTGCAAAGCGCACGAGAGTTGGAAATTTCTAAACTCAGAGTGTTCTGTGATTCACAGCTCGTGGTGAACCAAGTCAACGGTATCTATGAATGTCGAGATGAACGGATGAGACGCTACGCTGCACTTTTACAAGAACAACGAAAGGCCTTTGATGTCATCGAGATTAAACATGTCCGAATAGACTAAAACAGGCATGCTGATGCATTGGCCTACCTTGCCTCGATGATGCAAACTGATGAATCCAAGACAATCCTCGTGGAGTATAAGGAATACCCCTCCATTGAACTGCAAACACAACGCACGGTGTTATCCGTAAATCAAGTGCCAAGCTGGATGACGGGCATAATAACTTATTTGAAGAATGGAATTCTCCCCTCCGACACAAAGGAAGCAAGACGAATATAATATAAAGCTCCCCGTTATACCCTTGTGGATGGGGAACTGTACCGTAAATCCTTTGGAGGACCCCTTTTGAGATGCGTGTATCCTGAAGACGTAGAGAAGATCTTAGCCGAGCTCCACGAAGGGATTTGCGGCATCCATTCGGGAGGACGGACTATCGCTCATCGTGCTCTGGGGCAAGGATATTTTTGGCCATACATGCAAGCTGACGCACAAAAGTACGTACAAAAATGCAGTCAGTGTCAGCGTCATGCGAAATTAATTCATGCCCCCGCTCAGGAACTCAACATCGTATCTCAACCTTGGCCTTTCGCTCGTTGGGGACTTGATATCGTAGGACCCTTTCCTAAGGCTCCCGGTAATCTAACTTTTCTGCTGGTAGCCACGGATTACTTCTCCCGGTGGATCGAGGCTGTTCCACTTGCGCGTATTAGAGAACAAGAAGTGAAGAAGTTCTTGTGGGAACATATTGTCTGTAGATTCGGCATTCCGCAGTCCATCATTTCTGATAACGGGAAGCAGTTCACAGGAAAACTCATTGCCGACTTTTGCCGAGAGTTGAAAATCAAGCACATCTTCTCTTCTCCTTATTATCCTCAGGGGAATGGCCTTGCCGAAGCAGCTAACAAGAACATTTTGAATGCTCTCAAAAGAAGACTGGAAGATTCCAAGGGAAAGTGGACCAGCGAGTTACATAATGCGTTGTGGGGATACAGGACAACACCGCGGAGCCCTACGAACGAGACCCCGTTCTCTTTGGCATACGGGACGGAGGCTGTTATTCCCACCGAAATCTGTCTGCCAACAACACGTTCCCGAAAGAAGCACGGAGAGGAAGACAAAAACGTCGAATTAATGGCTATTCATTTGGACTTGCTGGAAGAAAAGCGGGAAGATGCTAGTATCCAGATGAAACGGTATCAGCAACAGTTACGAAAGGCATACAACAAGAAAGTACGGAAAATGATTCTTCAAACCGGAGATCTCGTTCTTCGAAAAGTCTTCCAAAACACACGAGAGGTCAATAGCGGAAAGCTGGGTCCCAACTGGGAAGGGCCATACATCGTGGACCGTGTCAGGAGCCCCGATGTGTACTACCTTAAAGACCTACAAGGTAATGTAATTCAGAAGTCGTGGAACATCATAAATTTAAAGCAATTTTTCCAATAAAGTTATTGTGCGTTATGAGCATTTGTTATGAGCATGTGATCAATCGTTTTTATTTACATATTCAGTACTTGGTAAAATGTTATAGATGTGTTACCACGGCGGGTGCATTTCACTCGAACAGGGTACTCACCACGGGACACAGGTGGCTCATACAAAGGAATTGTCATCTGAGCATATTGGTGGCTTATACTAATGGAATGTCCTCTGAGCATGGTGTCCCACCACGAGTTACCACAGCGGGTGCATTTCATACGAACAGGGTACTCACCACGGGACACAGGTGGCTCATACAAAGGAATTGTCATCTGAGCATACTGGTGGCTTATACTAATGGAATGTCCTCTGAGCATGGTGTAAGCACCCTATTTTTACACCCCCTATCCCTCTTCCCGCTTCTTCGAATGCTTCAAGGTTTACCCAAGGCCCAAGCCCATTTGACCAAACTTGTACCCAAACAACTCAATCAAGCCCAATTACTTAATTCTATTACCCAAGCCCAAGTAGTCAAGCCTAATTACCCAATTGTCCTAGCTAAAGCTCATTTGTTTTAGTGAAAGCCTAATTACCATAGCTCAAGCCCAATTGTCATAGCTAAAGTCCAATAACCATAATCCATGATCCATAAGTTCTAGTCCACATATCCACATTCATTCAACCCATGTCCAAAACCCATAAACCCAAGCCCACTTTTCACTTTCCTACAAAAGACCTTTTATTTTTTCTTCAAACCCCAAATAGCCCCATTTTTGTGTTTACACACCTTTTTGACCACCCAATCATCTCTCACCAAGTACACACCTTTTTGACTAACCAATCACCTCCCATACTCCCTTACATCTCTTACAACTCATTCTTACACCTCTTACAAAATAATTAATTCTCTTACACTCCTTTTGACCACCCAATCACCTCTCATCAAGTACATACCTTTTTTATTACCCAATCACCAACCACATCAATTTTGACCAACCAATTACCTCCCTTCTTCTCACCCAACCCTCTATTAATCACCAAATTGCCACAACCCCTTGAAACCTCTATAAATACAAGACCCTCACAAGCCATTTCTTCCACCTCCAAAATCCCAAGTGGAAACCCTAGCTCTTCCTCCTCTCACCCCTTTTATTTCTTTTTAGCCTTGAAGAAAGTTAGAAGAAGCCAAGGTTTAGAGTGTGTAGATAATTCTAGGAGTAAAAGCCTAGAGTTCTTCACTAACTCTCTTCCTTTGTGGACTCTAAAAACTCATCACCTCTTGGAGCATTGGAGAAGTAGTCTTGGAGGAGTAGGCACTCTTCCTTTTATTCTTTATCTTCTTCTTTAGTTCATATCTTTTTTTTTATTTGTAGTCCTCTTCTAGAATAATTTGGGAAGACCTTTCTTTTCTCAAGTTTAGTTGGGTCTCTCTACACCAATCTAATGGTATAGAGGGACCCCACCTCAAAAGAAATGAGATGTTTTTTTTCTCTCGTGTAAATATTTCTTTCTTTCATATGTACCCACTAGTGTGGATATGGGTAGGCCCATAGAGAGTGGAAGCTAAAGCTATACCTCTCTTTTTTATTTTGTTTCTTTATTTTGATTCTAGTCCTTCTTCTAGAATCATTTGGGAAACTCATCATCACTCCAATTTTCATAGTTAAATCTCATTACATCATTCATAATGGTGTAAAGGGACTACATTAGAGAGGAGATGATGAGTTTTCATTTTCTTCACTTGTCACTTTTTCATTTCTTTCTTTTTTCTTCATGTTCTATTTTGAATGGATAAATGATGACTTAAGGACCTAAGGACTTAAAGAGGACTTCAATCCAAAATACCTCATATCAAAGACAATGGTATTTGATTTATTATCAACACCAATCCAACAAAATAGGTGTTGGCAATAAACCATTTACTATTCACAATGCACACCCCTCTTTATGTCCTAAATATAATCTTTTAGCCTAACTTTTCCTTAGCCTTTCTCTTGAATTAAATTTGACTTTAGTTAAGTTTGCCAAAATCTCACCTATATGAAAATCCAAAAAAAAAACATGATAAAATCTCAAAATACCAAAAACATTATAAAATCTCAAACTACCAAAAAAATCTAAAAATACCAAAAGACAAAAAACATGCTTGCTAGATCTTGGTTAACCTACTCAACCATGGTTAACACCCTTCTAACCGCGGTTAGACCTAGACCTTGCACTTGACCAACCCGGTCAACTAAACCCTAGCTCCTAGGCTAGACCCTTGACCACCTTATGCACACACACACGCACCCTTAGCCTTGGCACGGGCTCATGTGCCAGAACTACGCTCGGTCTGATCTCACCCCAATGTGAGTACGTAGGCAACCCAACCCGGGTTCGACCCTAGCCCATCTAGCTTTCTTTCTTTCTTGGATTAACATTTGATTAAACATTTAGACATTTTAATTAATATTGAGATTAAATTTAGCTTAAATTTAGGGAGTAGGTAACCATTGCAAAATGGGGGTCTTGGGGTGCCTAACACCTTCCCCAGGACTTAATCGAACCGCTTACCCTAACTCTAATAGACCATTTGCCTTATCCAAATCAATCCGGGACCTATCCCTAAGAATGAATAAGTGGTGACTCTTAGTCAAACCACAAATGTGAAAGTGGGTAGAAAAATTCATGCTCACACATGGTGTCCCACCACGAGTTACCACAAGTTCATCTTTATGAAATGGACCATTTGTCGAAGTACGTCCGTAGTGTTAATCCGCGTCTTTGAAATAACCCTTGACAACCCCTTATTAGAGTGATATAGTGAATTATATTCGTTATGAGATTTGTATCCAATCACGAGTTAATTATATGCTATTTGTCTTATTTGAACGAGATGCCTATTTCGGATCGATCGGTTGCTACACGGTGACCACAAACGGAGATATATATAAAATTTACTAACAGGAGTACATCCAAAACAAAATACGAAAAGAAAGGGATAGGAAGGAGGAAAGATCAATCTTCGCCAACTTCAACGACTACGACAGCGTCATCAGGAACGATCGGAACGTTTTCGGCAGCAACAGCGGGATCGGCAGAAGCAGTTTCAGCTGGAGCCTCGGGGAGAACGGGAGATGGTTCAATAGGTGACGGGGGTTGCCCCCCTCCTTGTACCCCGGGCTCTTCACCGAGCGGGAACTCCACGCCCACAGCCTCAGAACGAGTGGCCTCATCCTTCGATTGCTGGGGAGACTCTACCAGTCGTCCCGATTCTCGGAGCTCGTTCATCAGCTCCCTCTCCGTCTCGACCCGATCTTCGGCTATCAGCCGTTCCATCTCTGTCTGGAAGTGGGCTCGAAGACACTCCGTTAAAGCCTCCTTGGCGGCTTCAACCTCATTGTCCCTCATGGCCGCGGCCTCCTCAAGCTGTTTGGCCAACGCTGCCTTCTCGGCTTCAGTCGCTTCTAGCCGTTGATGGAGAGTGTTCACGATCTCGTCCATCTCGCTGATCCGAAGAACGGATCTCTCGGCCTATTCCACCGCCGCCTTCTCGCCCTCCATCGCCTTACGGGCTTCGTCCCGAGCTTTGTCCCGTTGTTTCACGGCCGTGTCAATCGTGCCTTTAGCAGTCCGCAGGTTAGCTCTAACGGACATCAACTCGTGTTTCAGCCGTTTCACGTCCTCGGCCCCCCTCTTCTCCAGGTCAAGGACTTTGTCCCTCAGCCCATTGACAGTACGCCTGTTTTCGGCGGTGATTTCGTACATCCCGGCGAGCATGTTGCCCAGCTAAAACAAAGAAAGGGGGAAAGAGAAAGATGGTATTAAAAAAAAAAAAAAAAACAAAACAAAACAAAACGTACCGTGGCAACAGCTCGGCTCGCGGCACTGAACATCCCCATCCAGTGCATGTCTCTCGTTGCGGCTATATCCGCTGGGAGTCTCATCGCCAACATCATCGATGTGGCAACGGAGTCGTGCTCCATCGCCGAATGTGCGACGGTAGGACGAGCATACCCTCGGGGGAAGACGGGATTCCATAGCTCGGCGGGGCCTCCCATGGTGATCCTCTCTCGAGGAGGAGCAGAAGACGGGGAAGCGAAAGACGAAGCCACGTTTGCGGCTGGTGAAGAAGTAGAGGCCGGGACAACCACAGGGGCAGCCGTATCTGCCACAGAAGACGGAGCAGTTGCGATAGCCACGGGAGGGCCGGTGCTAACAATTGGAGGCTCCTCCGCGGGGATACCACTCCCCTCGCCGAATGTTGCGGCTTGAGTAGATGACACCCCGGCGGACTCCCGTTCTCGAACCCTTTGATCGTGCTCCGCCTCTCGCCGAGCTTTTTTCGCCTTCAGGGCTTTGAGAGCTTCTTCCCTCTCTCTTTTCTCCGTCTTCTTATCCGCCGCGGATAGACGGGAAGGACGAGAAGGGCGGGGAGGACGAGTCAACGTTGGAGCCTGTGAGGATCGCGATGGTAAGGGAAGTTGGTCAGCCATGTCTTCCTCTGTCTCCTCGTCAAGGAAAGCTGACAGCCCGAGCGGTCTCTGAGACGGTGGATGAGCTGGTCGGCGAGGCTTTCTAGGTAAGGTTCATGCCCCTACAGCGGACCCTGTCTCGTGAGCAGAGGACGGCTTCCAGGTGACGTAATCGTCCTCTTTATCGATGCGAACTTTCTGAAGCGCGTACTCTTCTTCCGCGGAAAGTTCAGAGAAGCGTGGCTTAGAAGTCTCTGCAGAAAGAGTGAAACGTTATTAGCTAGCCATGTAACAGGAATACGTCTTCAGAACAGACAACGGAGAACGATTCAAAAGTAACAGACCTGAAGTAAATTCGTGGGGAACAGGACGGGCAGTCTCTGCCCTCCAAGCTCCGGAGACCACGAAAGGCATCTTCTTCCAGTCCCGTTCCACATCAGGGAGGTGTGAGATGATATCGGGGATCCTGGGTTTTTGCCTCCAGGTGAAGTACGTTTTCTTTCCCTCCTCATCAACCCCGGGACATTTCACGACATGGCGGAAGTGGAAGACGTGTCTGGCCTCTACATGGTACCCGTCTCTGTTGAACTTGTCCATCAGAGACATGTATTTGTAGAACTTCGGGTGCATTTGACCCGGGGCAACTTGGAGGACGGACAGGACGGAGTCCGCGATGGGAGATAAGCCCAGCCTCGAACTGGGCGAGGTAGACGATAGTGCAGGAAGAACGGTGGTCTGGAAGAACGTCTTCTTCCTTAAAATGAATGTGGACATGAGGGGGAATTTGGAAAAGGGTTCTGTAATGGTCAAGTGCGTATTTGACAACTGGTTTGGTTTTGGGTTTGGGAACACTGGTAATAACACCGTGAGGGGCACTGCCTGAACAACTGGCTTCATCGGCACTGTCTATTCTAACTACTTCGGCAGACATGGTGGCAAACAAGTAGCAAAAAAATATATATATATAGGAAAACAACCACAGAACAAAAGAAGAAGAGGAGAATCTTACCAAAGACTGTATATCTAGGAAGCAAGGAACACAGCGAGAGAATAGAGAAGAGCAGAGCAGCAGACCGTCGGTGAGAAGAATTTCCGGCAGAGTAGCAGATAGCAAGAATTCAAGCGAAGAAGATGAAGTACCAGGCCTTCAGTACTTATAGACCAGTCCATAACTCGAAGGACGATAATGACCTCGATCTATACCGTACGCGTGTCCACGCATACAGACAACATGAAGGGCAAGACGGTCTTCTGACCGAGTTAAGTAACCGTCGGGTATAGACCAGTCCATAACTCGAAGGACGATAATGACCTCGATCTATACCGTATGCGTGTCCACGCATGCAGACAACATGAAGGGCAGGATGGTCTTCTGACCGAGTTAAGTAACCGTCAGGAAAAACGAAGCGTCCGAAAGATAATAATGACAGTCTGCCAAACATTTATGAGGTATGACGTTTCGGCACGCGCAATACAGCTGGCACGACGCTACATCTTCGCGTGCAGAATACGTGACCTATCGCCATTCTGAGGTTAGCAGTATCTTCTCCTCCGTCATTTCGCTATATTTATGACACTCTGAACCACGTTCAAAGTATCATAAAGGGGCAATTTGTAATGGGTAAATTTCGTAAAACCCTAAGTATGGTAGTAACGAGCTCGTCCTCGGTGTGGTGTTATCGTTTGAACTCATTTCCGTCGTCTCTTCGACGACGGGCCCGTTGTCATGTGGACAACGAGAACGTTGTCTACCGGACGACGTACCCGTTGTCTCATAGACGACGATCACGTCTTCGTTCTGACGACGTACCCGTTGTCTCATAGACGACGATCACGTCTTCATTCTGACAACGTACCCGTCGTCTTATTGTCAACTACCCCGTACCCCAACACGTAATGAGATCCGGTGCTATTGCCCAGTCGCCTGGGACTAATCCTACCTCTACGGTGGTAGGTGGGAAACACTGTCTTGGCATTAAATACGGCATTAAATGTCATTTAATGCTAGTCACCTCGGACGAGTTCCTACTCTATGCCTGCTCTCTTTTATATGCAGATAAGCGTGCAGTACGAATGACCGGGAGATCTATCTAAAATGATTATTGAAGTACACATCAGAGATTTGAGGTGTGCATGGACATCCATGGGTGCCTATGGCCATGGCAGGAGTGGCCTATAAGAACCTGTGAAAAACAGTGTGAAGGGACGGAATTTTTAAGAGCTAAGACCCGCAAATTCTCTGCATTTTTCTTACTGTTCATCATCTTCTACACCTATTGACTTTATCATCGGAGTACAGGTCAGGGTGCCACACCCTCCACTCCAACCTTCTACCGGTAAGCGTGGGGAGGAGCTGTTGCTGACGCGTGTCCTTTTCGGTAAATTCCCCTCACATGAAGCAATACTAGGTTGAGAATGGAAGTCACTCCATTACCCCCAAGATGATACATGCATGGTTTATTAAGACAGTGTCTATAAATTGTTGTAACAATTCTTGTTACTTGAAAACAAGAATGGGCATGGTTTTAGGTTAGGTATCTAAAGGAAAAGGAGATAGGATCCTTATAATAAGTGAATAAATCTAATGTTTATGCCATAGCAAGAGAAAGTAGGAGGAAGAGCATACAAATTTTATTTTCCTGATCACCCTCCCTCGGCTTCCCATTCTTTCTTTTCACTTATGTTGTTCTTATTCATCCTCATTCATTTCTCTCCTTGACTCACATGCTGCAGTAATGGTATTAGCATTAAGATCAGATTATCAGTTATTAACTCTAAATTTACACAAATCAGAGATGGTGAGTCTGGGGGAAGAAAATCTCCCAAGTTATCAATTTTTCCACTCCTTTGGGAAATTAGAAATGATAAATTAAATGTAGGCCTTGCTTTTAACTTCAAATAATTGGGGTCACTCCCTACATGTAGAACATGTAATTGAAAGTTCATACGTTATTTTCCTATTTCATTAGAAATGAGGTTAATCTACAAGAGCTTTGTTTAGTTCTGCATGAAAAGAAAATGTATGTAAATACATAAAATGCTTGCTTCAGGGTAGTATATTAGGTTAAAAAGGTAGATAGAACAAATACAAATTGATAATAAGGTAATACTTGATAACTCTCGAGGGATAGAAGGTAGATAAAGTAAATACAAATTGATCCATGATAATGGTAGTCAAAAGGCTACAAACTTTGAAATGTGGAGTGCTAATTTTCACCTTGAAGAGGGAAAAGAGAGTCCAATTTTGTTGTAAATTGCATAAATAAAACCAGATGAAGATCTAGTTAATAAAGCAGCCATAGCAACAACACAAGAACTAATTCAAAGAATTTCAAAAGACTCATGATCCTTGATTGGGGTTGGTTTATCGGTTAACAGGACTAACAAATTAAAAAGGACAAATAGAAAGAAGGCATGTATCATGCAGGCAAGTTTGCGCAACAAGTTCAATCTTATCGCACTTTTTTTCCTAATCTTAATATATCCTTTGGTAATCATGAATTTAGTCTCACTAAAAGAAGTAATTAGCTTTAGTATGCGGACTAATCAACTTACCCACTAAAGAAAATAACTAGGGCACGAGGTACTAGCTGAGTTGCAAAGCGATCGGATGTTTGAACTATAGCCGGTCTACCAATTCACATGAACTGCCTAAGAAGGAAGATCATGACAACATGGAAATCATAGAAACAAGTAAACTTAAGCTAGGACTAGGATTTATAACACATAATCATAAGCTAAAAACATCTCTTTCCCCTTCCCACTTACTTTTTACTGGGCTCTTAGTGCCATTTATCGCTTCTTGCTGGAAAAGGATAATTCACAACAAGGTGCAAATAAAAGGCTGAGGCAAGAATTCTATTTACAGAAAGGATGCCAATATTAATCCCTTAGATTTATTCCGAATACGATTATAAACTATCAAAGGTAGGTTTTTGACACTCTAATCTAAGGTTCCCAGAGAGGAGAGAGCTGCAAGGATAGAGACATCAAACATTCAGTAAGAGAAACAAAACGAAGTTGGGATCTAGGGCCAGATCACAGCATTGTATGAATTAAGTAGTCCCGCGGGCAGAATCTAACTCTACCTAGGAGCTGATCAAATCCATCAATTTCTGTTGCAACCCTGAAAAATCGATGCTTGTCGGATCGCCGGCCTGTGGATTGACAAGACCAAATGAGATGAAACTGTAGTTACATGCATCTACAGAATAAGACAAGAAGCTTGCATACAAATTGGAATCAAGTAAGGATTACCTCGGACTGATTAGTGTGAAGTGACCTTTCATTTACCCTAGTGGAAACGCAGCTAACAATACTAAGTCCTTCATCAACCAGTACTTGTAGCACTCAAGAGAGAGGCAGCCCTTCCTCTCTCAGAAGAACCTCCACACCAGCCCAACATGGTTGAACCGTCACAGAGTCCGGCAAACAATTCTGCGACTTTTCCCTTGTGGAATCAAGTGCACTCAAATTGGGCAATCTTTTCAGCCCATCCCTCTTGTCACCCAGTTCTTGGATCTTCTTCTGCTGATCCCTTATATATTTCACAGCCTCGTTCATTTGATCGGATGTCGACTGCTTTCCCTGAGACCGTCCATCATCATAACCCTAAAGTCTTTGAAATATACAACAAACCCAGCAAAATTCTACCACAAACAAAGAAGAAAATAAATTCATAAATAAAAGGTCTCAGTTGATCACCTTGTGATATTCCAGAGGGACCAGTGATCTCAGTGTTCCAAAAAGAGTAGCCATTTCTTTCCTCCTCTTACGCTCGAGGTCTCTATGTGTGATCTTCTTCTCGTGGTTATCGCTCTCATCGTTGTCGTCAGGACTGGCCGATGACTTTCGCCGTCGGCTTTTATCCAGCTTGGTGTTGAGATCAGTGCCCTCCAGTGGAGCCACTGGGATCATATCTTGTGGGATTGTGTGTTGTTGGCTGGGATTAGAGAAGATTTGGAACAGCTCATTGCTTTGGTGTAAAGAAAACATTGAAGAAAGATAATTCAGGCTCTGTATTTCTCTAGCAATGGAAGTAGAGAAGGAGATAAACGGTTAGTTGGAGAATAAGATCTTTTATGGGCCTAAGGTGCCAAGATTCTCTGTGATCTCTTCATGGACAATTAGGTCAGATATGGAGTGACCTCACAGGCCATTTTACAGCTTGTTTGTGGCACTGTACGTTTATACAAATGAGGATGTCCTATATTCAATCATTTGTGTACAGCATGAAAACCGGCTCTCCAATCAGGGCACCCGGCCCTGCGGCCCTGCCCTCCAAAGTCTGTAAATTTGATGACATTTTTTCTTTCCAAGGCCCGAGGACTAAGTTAGGTATGAATTCACATGCTCTATTATACTATAATATTAGCAAAAGTCTCATATGTAGGGTTGTTAAAAGAAAATTAATAAACGAAAAATATGATGAGAAAGTTAAAAATAAATAATTTAAAAAAAATTTAAAAAAAATAGATGAAAAATGATGATAGTTTAATTATCTTGTGAGATTTTTTTATATGTATTCTATTAAAAATAGTCAATGTAATCATTTAAAAATTCATAATTTTATTATTATATATAAATTTTTATCTCATTATTATATAACTTAAAAAAAGTAAGTTTGCATCATTATAAAAAAAAATAAAAAATTATCTCATCTCATCTAAAAATTTAATGTGTCAAAATTATTTAAAAGTTTTAGAAATGATGATAGTTTTTGTAAATAAATTAGTTCTTTAAATAATTAATTATTAAAAAGAAAAGTTTACATAGAAGAGAAAATGTTAGTCTCTTCCTATTCTTCAACCCGAAACATCTAATTAAATTTTTTTTTCTAATGGGGCCCACTTTAGCTTTACCACTGGTTTGCATAATATAATAAATTGCAAAATAAAATTCAAATAGAGATAAAGAAACTCAATTTCTTATAAAGTATTTACTAATTAGAGAGTTAATATAATTAATTATAACCTAAGTAAATCAATATAATATATATATATATATAAATAAAGAGACATTAAGAATGTACCATTATTTTAGGAAAGATCACTTTCCTTTGTTTATTATTGTAATAAAAAAAAAATTATTACAATTAATTGAGAGATGAAAGACTTTAAAGGAAACCACTTTTACACTTTTTTTTTTTTAATGTCACTCAGTGAGAATGGGGAGTTTGGCAAACCCCTACCTGTTTATTAAGAAAAAACAATGGGAGGATATCAAACCTTACCCCTACAAAAACACAAGAACACAAATACATAAGATTTTATTAAGAACAGTTCTTACATTAACAAAGAATAAAGTTATTCCTTAAATCGAGTTAGTTTCCTAACCTCCTTCTTTGGTCTTCTTTGAAAACAATCAATTGTTAATTCTTTCATCTTCTTCTTATTTCTCCTTGATGTCACTGGTTGAAAATCGTCTTCCTCTTCAAATTCTTCAATTAGAATATCGTCACGAACTTGCTCTTGACAACCAAGTCCACTAGGAAGCTCAATGAAAATACTTTGACACTAATGAATATCAAGAATAATTTGAATTTTATTTTATTACTCTTAATATCAATGATAGCGTGAATCTCATTAATTTCAGTGAGAATAATTTATATTATTTCAAATTGTCACTGCAAGAGCAAAATAAAAGACCTCAAATAGTGCCTAAAATGCTCTAATATCTAGTCAAAGCTCCATGTAGAGACCCATAAGTATAAAGGTAAGTAATGCCAGAACCTGACAGCTTTCAATAGCATCGAATTACCAAAATATAGTATCCAGACTCAAGAACTTCCTAATAGCTGTTGTGAAAACAAACCTCTTAGGATTTCCAATCTAGATGCTCCAATCTTTAAGAGAAACCTCTCTGATGAACCATACTAACTAAAATGCACAACATGTCAAATCCGTACATGTTTGAGAATGAAAAGTTTCTTGTGGATTTGTCTACTATATATAGGGATTAGAGAGAAGGTTAACCAAGAGTTAGAAAATTTGAAGATGGTAAATATTACAATTTAATAAATTACAATTAAAGAATGAGAATGTGGAGGGAAGAAAGAAGAGACTCTTAGTATTTATATTTTTAATAATTTAAATGTTACAATTTAATTAGTTGCAATTAAATAATAGAATTAGAAAAAAGAATAAATATTTAATTTTACAATTTAATTAATTGTAATTAAAAAAAAATAGAATGTGAGTGGGTGAAGGTTATTTTTAATAATTTAAATGTTACAATTTAATTAGTTGCAATTAAAGAGTAGAATTAGAAAAAAGAATAAATATTTAATGTTACAATTTAATTAATTATAATTTTTAAAAAATAGAATGTGAGTGGGTGAACGTGAGCATTTAACACATCACTTAATTAGAAAGGAAAAATAATAATTAAATGGGTGATGTGGCATCTTCTTATTGGATCAATTAGAAGATATGTGGCATGAACCAAAATAGAGAATAGATGCTAATGAGATATGCCACGTGAAACCAACCGGCATATAATATTACTATAGATAGATACGTGTATAGTATGTGTATAGTATTGTATATTATATATAATATCTATACTATACATATACATATACATATATAAGTTATATATACTTTACATTATAAAACTATAATGCCTTATCAAAATGCATTTATGTTAGTGTTGTGATAAATTTAAGTATTATGGATTATATCCATATGGTATTAAGTATTATGGATTATATCCGTATGGTATTAAAATGCCTTATGTTAGTGTTGTTTCAAAATGTCTAATGCCTTACCACTATATCAAAAGTAAGTATATGAAAAGAAAAGTATATAACTAAAGCATATAAAAAATATAGAGTATATATATATATATAGAGTACATTATACTATTTTTAACTTAAGTAAAATATTTTATTCTACTATCGAGTACAAAATGAATAATTATGTCATATTATTCTTTGTGTTGCATCGCTCATCCCAAGACTAGATAAAGGAAGAAGTTGATTTCAGGTTAGTATCTAATGGCGATGACAGTGTATGCAAAAAAAAAAATTGTTACTATTTTTTTTTAGGCCATTGCCCATCATGACTCTTGAGGATAAGACTTGGGCCTGACCTGCTCAAGCCCTCCGAGATCTAGGGCCTGACCTTTGTAGGTGAGGGTCAGGCCTTACCTATATAAGCCTTTCCTTGGCCTTGCCTTTTGACAGCCCTATTGGAGCCCACCTTTCTGGGGTTATTAGGGTTGTCAATGGATACACATATTATCCATATCCGATTTGTATTCGAAATTGTTTACTTGTATAATTATTTGAATAGGTATCCGGTGGAGAAAATTCAAATAGTAATTTTACTATCTGTTTATAATCAAATACGAGTTTTGATATTGACATATTCGAA
Source organism: Tetracentron sinense (assembly GCA_015143295.1). NCBI lineage: Eukaryota > Viridiplantae > Streptophyta > Magnoliopsida > Trochodendrales > Trochodendraceae > Tetracentron > Tetracentron sinense. The sequence goes on along the minus strand of CM026572.1, from coordinate 24,571,764 downwards.
TCAATAAATATTTGACCTATTATATATATATATATATATTATAAGTTATATGACTAAAATACCCTTATTAATCAATACATTTTATATTATTTTAAGACACAGTTTGAATTCTTAATAGAGATGAGAATAAAATATCAATTTCCTATTTTTAAATAAAATTTATGTATTTTTATATTTTTATATAATTTTTTTAAAATAATTCAAATATTTTAATATATGTCAAAAACAAATACTATATATCACTATATGTCGGATTCAGATAATCAGATATAGAATTGAATACAAATTCACTTTATTTATAGCTCTAGGTCCTATCTAGTCATAAGTCGACTAAAATATATTTTATAAAAATTTGATCTAATCATAGCTGTTTGATCTTCTAAGATCATCAAATGGTCAGATTTACGAACTGATAATCGATATTAATTGTGGGTACTTTTTTTGCATGTGTAAACTATTGGGGAATGGCAGAGGCAGTGCTATTATGGGGTATTCTCAAGATAATACGACAAACACACAATACACAAAATATATCGTGGTTCACTCATCTAGGGCTATGTCCACACTAGAAACAGTCCAGAAAATCTTCATTATTAAATAGAGAGATTACAAGAGAACAGATAAACAAAGAATATACACTCAAAGACTCTACCACAGCCCTTGAAAGGATCTCACATAGCCCACATGTTTATTCACTCTCTCCAATCTAAATCTGACCGAATGTCAATACTCCTTTTAGGACAAAGAAGACACAAAACCCGAACCCTTCAACACTAAACTAATACCCTCCACCATGAGAGAACACTGAGATACAACCGTGAGAATACTCTTCTTCACCTAAGAGCTTCATTAGGGCTTTCCATGGGAGACGTCATCATTTTTCATGGAAACCCTACCACACCTCACATATTTGTGGTTTTCTCTCTTCTTCTTAAGGTTCTTACTTATTTAGTTATCTCTATAAGCTTTCACCCTATGCTTATTTATAGATAAGAAATGAGTCACAACTCAATTAGAATTTCTTATATTCTAATTTCCACGAAAAGGTAACTTTTTATTCCGTATAAGAGTCTCTAAAAGCAATTCAAAAAAATCCAATCTGTCTAAATCTGCTGACCACCTATCGATCGGTCATGTTTGACTGATCGATCGGCCCACTCTGAGTTTGCTCCAATTTGAGCCAAAAACCCCACATGAACTGATCATCACCGGCATTCAACTCGGGAGGTTTTCCTATAATTGGTGCACATATTCAAAGAGAAGGAAGAAAGAGACACCAACAGGATCAAGAGCAAGATCTCTGGGATTGGGAATAGCTATTTTAGTAGTTCTCCACGAATTGGTGTGGATATTTTAAAGCCAGAAAAGACATAAAATGATTTGTTCGTTTTATATCGTTTGCTTGCTAAAGGAAGAGATGTCTTTTTAAAAAAAAATTAGATTTCTCTCTAACTTAATAAAACAATGTTATAATAAAACAAATTGGAAAATGCTAGTGAGACCGCAAAGGGCCGGGACCACATCGAGACCGTGCATGTGATGCACGGATCTCAAATTTTCAAAAATGGATTTAATGAAATTTTAAAATCCGTGCATCACAAGCACAGTCTCGGTGTGGTCTCCACCCTTTGCGGTCTCAGTAGCAAAGTCCAATAAAATTTTCTTACAAAAATTAAATAGATAATATTTCTTAACATTTAACAGCTCCAATTTTGAACCCCCAAGCACATATACCGTTCCGTCTATTGAACTTGAAAACCCCAACAATGGAAGGTCTTGGATACATCATATGATACACCCGGCTTCCATAAAATGAAAAGGCTTCCGAAATGTTAAAAATCTTTTAAAACCAAAGCTTTCCTAGATCTGAGAAGGCTCGCTTAGGGGAGAGTGCGATAGAGTAGAGTGGGATTAGCAAAATTTTTGGAAAAAAGATTAGGAATATATGAAACAAGTGGTGGGTAATTAAGAGAGGGGCATAAACCTATAAGGTTCAACCTTGATTTAAAAATCCATTTCCCAAATACGAATAACTATTTTTCTTTTATCATTGAAGTGTGGGGCCGTGTCTCGGAGACCAATGAGATCAGATGGGTATGAATACATAGGATGTCGGTCTGATTTTCGATAATTTAAACGAATTTGAGGAACCCAGCTGATGCTGGTCCTACACAGCTACAATTGATCTCATTGATTACGTCTTAGAGTCGAGTCACTGGACCTCTATGTGGCCCAACATTCTTGAGCATCTATTTTGTCGATATAAACAAGAAAAAAAAAAACTTGAGTCATCTATATTTTGCCTTTCTTCTATGATCTCTCTCTAATTATCCATTTCCTATTTTATCTTGGATTACAACATGTTGGGTGTTGAGCATTGGGCTCAATTGGTGCACACATGGCTACTTAAAAAATTCAAATGTGATAATATAATGACAATTAGCGACATTGAGAACCATATAGCTATGACGTGTTACAAAGTGTCTTTCTTGAATATAGTCGAAATCTATCGTGTACAATGGATATGGCAGCACTCCACTCAAATTATCTTCTGTGGTCATCCCTATGTACAAGTTAATATTGCTTGCAAAAGACGAGGTACTTAACCCATTTTAGAAATAAATTTATTTAATCAACAAGTAACTAGGGTTTGTAATTAACCCTGAAGGGGTGGATCAGTGGTTTCCAGAACTTACGCCTCAAGAAGCGGAAAGTCTTGGGTTCAACTTCTCACTCTCCTTTTAAGATCAGCTCCCGCACGGGATTTTCCCGAACTTTCCTGGTGGGGCGGGTTCCAGGCTCTCCCATCACACCCTCGGGGATTAGTCCCGACTTGAAGGGTTGGGGACACCGAGTTCCCAAAAAAAAAAACTAGGGCTTGTAATTATCTATTCATCTAGTTCCAACTCCCAACTGCATCAAGGAAAATATCCGGTTAGAATATTTTATCATTTTATAAAATGACAAATTTACCCTCAACGACTGAAGTTCTGTTCAGTTACAGGATTAGAAAGTCTATTCAAATTTTGTTTGGTGGAGTTAAGTTTGTTTTGGTTTATACCTATTCCAATTCTAGTTGGTTACCGGTTCTAAATTATTATTTAAGGCCATATTAGTAACCAAGGGCGGAGCAGGGGGCCGGGCAAATTTTTTGTAAATCCCTGCTGTACTAGTATGACTAGTAGGCCCCTCAATTAAAAAAAAAAAATTTTAGTATACTTGGCCCCCCAATTTTTTTGTCCTATATGATGTAGTGGTCCCCCCAATTTTTTTTGTCACATATATAGTGCCCCCCAATGGAGTCCCCTTATGCTCATGTCCCTATTGACACCCCTTAACTATGGTTAAAATTCACCCACTCTCATGGTTCACCTACTTATCTTTGATTTTAGAAAAAAATATTTAAATAATTTTAATCTTAGAAGTTAGTGAATTTTTAACAAGGGTTCAAAAAGAAATTTGATATATTTTTTTTAAACCAAAGATAGGTGGGTGAATCTTAACCACAATGAAGGGGTATTAATAGGACACGTGGCAACCTCAAAGGTATTACCGAGAAAAAAAAATTTCAAAATAAAAAAACTATCCCAAAAAAAATTTTCTCGGGGGCTACGCCCCGAACCCCCAATGAAAAATTCCTAGCTCCGCCCCTGTTAGTAACTTATCCAGAATAGGCCCATTCCACATGGTAACCCTTGTTTGGGTACACAGTAATCCTATCCTTGAACCCATCAATATGGATTCCATTAGTACCTATCTGATATCAGACGGCAACTAAGTGATGGTCTGTCCATAGGACGGAAACCAAATCTATCTCATTGGATTGTTTTGCACTGTTATGTCCCAGCCGATCTGACAGTCCAGATTGGACTATTAGATCACCCCTGGATCCAACTGTTGTGGATCAACTGGAGGAAAATGCCCAAAGAACTTCTGCAGCTCCGTATGGAATCTGACTCGGGACAAGACTTTGGAATCATACCCTCGTTTTGGGGTAGCCACCGAAGACTTGATGGGTCTGGATCGGCCACTTGGTCCTGAAGAATGAGGGTGTTCTTGGGCGCGGCCCAATGTGTCCGGGCCTCTTAGAGCACCTGATTAAATCTCCCGGGCATGTGCAAACCCCCCCACCCACCCCAAATCCACACGCATCGAAAGAAGATAAATGCCTGAGGGCATAGTCAACAAGGGATAGGGAATCGAACTCACGACCTCCCCTAGCTTCCTAGATGTGGTCCTGGCCAGCACCAACCCCGTTGGTTGAGCCTGCATATGCAACCATGTGCATGTGCACCATATGGTGATGAACTCCTGGTGCCTAAAGTAGATGGGGCTCTGATCAACCCCAATGTCCCGGCTACTATCAGATGATTCTGTTCAACCTCTAATAAAGATCGTCCAAGATCAATGGCTTCCGACTGATGGTTAGCCCGGATTAAATCAACATTAGGAGCCACGTGGCCTACCCAAGTTGTAGTGCGAGTGTGAATAGATTTTACATTGTAGACATCCAAGTATTTGTATATTCACTCAAGAAGCTTTCCTTGAGCAATGTAAGACGGATTTCTTACTATTGTGGTGCTTTCTCTCACCTAAGATGTCAAACATCTACCATATTCTTTTTTTTTAAAATGAAAAGATGGGGTCTTTGGTTTGAATCAAAATCGAAAAATCGGCTATAAAGGAGCCAATTTTTTATTAAAATTTTTAACTCAACACAACAGAGGTAGGGTCTTTTAAGACATTGGATTGCATATGGTTTGGTGAGAAACTTGTGTATATAGCTAAATCGTATAATCTTGGTTACAAAAAGATTAATATTGTTTGTTTACAAGCAAAGCAAAAAAAAATAATAATAATAGTTGTAGGTTAGTTTTTTTTTCTTTTTCAAGGCTATTTTAAAGTTAGCTCAGTTTTAATTTACACCCCATGCATATGAGTATTGTAAGACTATACAACTAACAATGTGCATTGATCAATTGCCCCCCCCCCCGCGGTGGGTGTAGGCCAGTGGTTGTGAGATGAACCGTAGACCCGGAAGTCCTACGATCGACTCTGGATGCACTTGCGTATCGTGTTGCCTAAGTTGGGTCCCATTGGGCAACCCGTAGGAATTAGTCGGCGACTTGAGCCGCTTATACCCACGGTTACCAAAAAAAAATCAACTGAATTACCTTCTAGATGTAGATGACAGGCCATAAGCGATCAGAGCTCTTCTATCCATAAAGATTTATGAAGTATTTGCATGATTGCATCATGAACAATGGAGTTCGGATGGGCAACAGCGCTTGCTGTTGCCCATATGTGTCTTGCAAAATGGGCCCCATTTTTATCATTTGGTGATTCCCATGTAAACAATAGGTGGGCCCTCATTTTATAAGACACATATAGGCAATAGTGCAACAGCAAGCGTTGTTGCCCATCCGAGTTATGAACAATGTACGTATAATATTACACAAGTGTAATGATTATTTAATACACTCCACGTTTAATGATAGCGAAATTGTTATTTGAAGGTGAAAATGAAAAGAAGATAGAATTTTCATTAAATAAAACGTCAACATCAGCTATCTTGTTGTGGAATTATAACAAGCAATGTCTTCATTTGAAAGCTAATGAGTGAGAATATATAATACAGGACAAGGAGAGGTTTTTTCACAAAACTTTAGTCATGAAATATCACCAACAGAACTAGAACGAATTTAAGTGGATATTAGAAAAGAGAATCTCCAATTATCTTGGCTTAAGCTCCAAACATGTAGAAAAATATGTAGCTGGTAGAACCCTGTTGACTGAAAATGGATATTTTGATCATCTGATCGCCAGAAAATGTAAGCTTCCACGTGTACGATTTTCCATTAAGTTTATGATCTTGGTAATGTTCATTGTCCAAACTCACATAAAGTCTACTCCAGTTAATTTTTTAATTGTAACCAAATAGTGATGGTTTATGTATTAATTAAGTATCTCAAGTTATAAGGATGATTTATATATAGTCTCCTTAATGAATTAGGACTCTAATGACCTAAGCGCTAAGTATATATAATACTTACATGTTATCAATCACATATCTAACTCCTAAGAAAGCTTGCAGTAAAGCATCTTTCCCATCAAGAGCTAAGGAATCATGAAACATCTTCCCCATCAAGAGCTAAGTAGTCATGGAATTTGAAGACCGTGTGCACTTCGTCGTCATCAACAACTAAAGGTCTTCTTCTCTATCTTCAATGGCCGGCACAGGTATGTAATTCTTAAATCCTTGATTGGCTACATCTAGTAAATATAACACCACGTATATGTAATTACATGTGTTATTATGACTCCACCATAATGAGAAGAAAAAAAAAAGATAAAAAAGAAAATATAAGTTAAACCTAATGAACTATCACTGGGATAATGTCAAGTGTAGGGAAAGGGAAGCTAAAATCAAATCGAGTGTAATCACGAAAATTACTCTTATGTATGGATTTACACGAAAAACCTGTGATAACTGGTAGAAGTAGTAATTACTGAGATGTTTTAACTGTTGGATGGTTATCATCCTCTACGGTCATCTCTCCTCATTTCCCTCTAATAAGAAGTGAATAGGAAAAAATGCACTACCATGGCCAGGGTGGAGCCAGGATTCTCTTTAGTAGGGGTGGGGGTGATGGATTTGTGAAGAATGATTAGACGAATTTAAATATGATTAATCCTTGAGGTGGGGGTTTGGGATGTAGGCCTCGAAATTTTTTATTTCAGGACCAAGTTTGTGGGCCATCTTATCTATATGTGTGAGTGTTATTCATCTTGTAAAGAACCGATGTTTCATTCCAAAATAAAGCATATATAGTTGAGATATCATTTTATATTTTATACGTTCACTTTTGGATGATGGAGTATTGTTACTTGAGAAGATCCGGACAAGTGAGAATCCAACAGACATGTTAGCCAAGACGACTACCATTGAGAAATTGAAGCTATGTTTAGCTTCAGTTTGACTACGAGTTTAAAGATAGAGGAGTTAGTCATTGACATGATGTTCGTTTTTTTTTTTGGAGGCATGTAGAGTTTAGAGCTTTTGATGGGGTTAGTCTCCTAGTGGGAGATTGATAAGTGGTGTAGAGCATGCTAGGATTGGACTTCTTACCTCTCATCTCGCCCTAATTCCATTAAACAAATGGGGGGCAGCTATTGTTGTTATACCTCATCTTTGTAAATTCTCCTACTCTAGTTCATAGTGAATATCTTAGCAATTCCGTGAACGTACCTCAACTTGAGGGAACCACGTAAATCTGATCTTCTTGTGTTTGTTCTTGATCTTTATTTAATTTGTTTATTTTCATATTTCACAAATCCTGGTTAGGGGGGTTAGGGGTTAGAACTCGAGGGTGGGTGCTCAATGGCCACACCCAAACTCGAACACGAGTCTCTCCTCCCCAAAGGGAGATACACTACCACTGGGACAAACCCAGGCATGTGTAGAGTATAGTACATTTGCGAGGGTTCATTCGTGGACGTAGACACAATGCTGAACCGCATAAACTTGTTTTGTTTTTGTGTATTTATTCTCTCTATTGTTTTAATTTTCTACAAGCTCATAATAATGTTTGTCGAGGCTTGCCCATACAGCGATCAGATACGTGTATCTCATTCATATTATTACAATGGAGGCGTGCTAGCCCTACTCTTGGTCAAACTCTACTCTTAGCCTCCACCAACCACCTATCCATTATCAAATCAGTTATGGTGGTTAAAGCACTATCTCTCATCAAGAAGGGATAAGTGGTTGGTGAAGATTGAGAGTAGAGTTTGACTGAGAGTAGGGCTAGCATTCCTCTATTACAATGATACTTATTTTTCATATGGAGTGCTAGCCTCACTCTCCTCCTATTGCACTCTCTTCTTTTTCCATATAAAAATATAAGGATTTTGTGACTAAACCTATCAAAATAGTCATTGGTGTATCTTGAATGACCAATCCTAGCTTTGAACCCAAACACCCCTTAAGTTTTGTTTTGGGTCATTTGGATTGAGTGATACCTTTGGTCAAAAGATAGTGCATGTCTTATCTTATATACTATAGTACTAAGTTGGGTGATTATGGCTGACCATGGGTGATTTTGAGTTTGGATTGAGCACCAACACAATGAACTGACTCGAAACCGAACCCGCCGGTTTTAGAAACAAGCTAAAAAGCATAACTCTAACCCGACTATATCTATAAGGAACGCTCAACACCAATTCCTCATCTAAGGAACCAAATTGTCTGTGTTGCTCCCTATGGTCAAGGTGTTTAAAGGCTAAGATCATTTGTAAAGTTGTTTACAGCATTTAACTATATACAAGTGATCTTGACCTTCAAACATCCTTGACCACCGAGAAGGCCAAAAGGAATAAAACAAACAGACGATTTGGTTCTTCATCTAACCCGTATAAACAAAGTAATAGTATTTTAAATTAGGGTATTGCTATCGTTCACTTAGTATGTGAACTTGTTAACTTCCACAAAATATATCTACTCCCGTATTAATTACGGGACTCACTAAAGTTAAAGGATAGTTTAATCTTTTCAAGGGAACCAAGAGAAAATAACTATAGTTTAATTTTATTTTTTTTATGCTTCTTCTCTTTCATATTTAATGAATTAAAAATATCTTTTAAAAAAATACATAAGGTAAAAAAAATTCTGATGAAGGTTAATAAATTCCCACACTGAGTGAAGAATAACATTTCCGTTTAAATTATAATACCTTTCGAACTTAAAATGGATGATTAATTAATCCGACCCAACCCACGGTTCGGATGCATCAATCGGACTGATGGGTTGAGTGAGAAATTGCCATCCCTTGTAATTGACAAAGTCTACATTTTAGCATGACTTGCTCCACGTTTTAGTGGTTCTTCTCATGTTTTCAACTCAAAACACGCGTGCCCCACACGAGTCAATTAAAGCTGCGATTTTCTCCATTCTGACTTTTGAAGGAGTCATTTTCACATGGGTGTTTGGTTACTGTTACCATGCTTTCCTAAGTAAGACCTTTTTTGGAAGAAAAATAATCTAAAATTTCGAGTATATGCTCTTACTACCTGTTTTCGCTTGCTCGAATCATCCTTTTTAAGCTTTATCAAAGCATAAAATAGTTCCAATCCATTAATGGATTTACAGCTGTAACCGAACACTTCATTAACAATCAATTTTTTCGGTCAAAGGGAATACTTTACCGTCGTTACGATTCTTCATTCCAATGTCCTTTTTAAGGTTATCAATGGGCCGGGTCAGAATCTGTCAAAGTTCGGCCCAAGACCGAGGCCTGAACTGGCTTTTTGTATCCCTATCCTCGGGTCAGAGATGGGCCTGGGCCTAAACTAGATTTTTAAAAGTTGTCATAATATTTAGTTAAATATTTTTCCTAAACAATCTATCAGCCTGACATCATATGTACATGAGATCAGAATCAAGCTCTCGCTACGTTCAAGCATGTGAGATGACCCAAAATTTATTTTTTGAACATTAGATAGGGATAAATTGAGTTGAAGCTTAATTAATATGAAACATTAGATGGTACTTGACGCGTGCGCGCACACACATACACGCATATATATATATATATATATATATATGTATATATAACAAGTTTAGTTACAGTGATTAAGAATTTATATACTGTGAAGAAAAATAATTGCTCTCAAACTTGGATACCACGTGTGGCCCTGTGAGATGGTTGTAGCAGCTTCAATCTTCTTCGAACGAGGACACTCCAACAATCAAGTTAGAAAGACATAATCAAAAAATAAGATAGAAAGAAGAAGGTTAGAATGCTCAGTCCAGGGATTTCTGATTTCTTAAGAGCTCGATATCCTTTCTTCAGTCCCCTTTATTTGAGCTTTACCTATGTATTTATAGAAGAATAGGATAGGATTTATCGATCATTTTGCCGCCCATTATTCCTTTTTTGCATAAAGATCTCTACTTTCACGTAATATTCTATCACTTTGATGATAGATTCAATTTTCTTATTTACGTGGAAATCACCTTGATCCATTCCCTTGATCCAACTCAGGATTTTGTGTGATGAACCTAATCTTTTATAGTTATACATTTGATCCAGGGATCTGCGATATTAGTTGTTTTGGACTCTCCGAACTGGAGTTGTTCCGAGGGCTCTTATTCCGTCGCGCACCTTCGGCTCGGACCCGAGGTGGAGATCGGGATTAGTTTGATCATGCAGGGTATAAAATATGATGACATCAGGGCCATTGGTCTTAACAGTTGTCTCGAATACATCTTTATCATTTTTTACCCTTACATATACCAATCAACATCTATTATTAAAAGGGAGAACATTGCTTTGGATGTAGCATCCATCCTGTCAGCCACCTTCCAATGCCAAACCCCTTTTGATTATATATACTAGTAGGTGGCACGGGTGATGCACGTGAGAGCGAGGGGAAGGAGTTAACCATAGTTAACAGGAGTTAAAAGGACATGTGTTAACCCGCAAGTGTGATTGAACTCTTCCCGAGTTCAATCGCGATTGGCTGTGATTCTATTATTTAAATAGATGGATGAGCAATGGGTAGTTTGAGAATTAAAATAAAACATTAAATCAAAGTTTAATTTTGTATAAGGGTAGTTTGGGAATTTCATAATTAATCTGCTTCTGACATTATAATAATAGTAAAGATAAGGCTTGATGTATAGTCATCCAAGTCCGGCCCCAAGTAGATAGGCTTTATAAAATCAGGCCTTAGGCTTTAGGATCGGAACTCATTTTTGTGGGACATGGCACTCTTTTTGACAGTCCTAGACGCCATGTTTTCAATTTGAGCAATGCTAGCACTAGACGCAATAAGTCAATTTTTTTTCCCAAAAACATTGGGTGGGTGCAACACATGGTGTTGCTACCCTATAATAGAAAGATTATTTAACAATTGTTGTAACCACCTTGCAACTGGGGAAGACAGCAATTAGGGCTAGCATTTTTGTCCGAATTTTGATATATAGTAAAAAAAAAATGTGAGTTTATTTATTTTTTATATTTTTTGGCAGATATTTGCCGTATGGGGGTATAGTAAAAAAAAAATGTGAGTTTATTTATTTTTTATTTATTTTGGCAGATATTTGCCGTATGCCCGATTATTTTGGTCCAATGGACATCCCCCCGAAGGGAATGTCAAAAGACGACCATGAAGGTAATCTCAAAACATTCTCATATATATTTTCCAAACCATTATGGGGTGTGTTTGGTTTTGTTATTCCATGTGGTGGATCAGCTTTCAAGAGGGATTGGAAAGGTTTTATAAAAATGTATTCGAAAAATGACATGGGCATCCACTCTAATTCTAAGGATGGAAATAGTGCAAAAACTCCAACGTCTTTGTATGGTATTCCACACCCACATGATCCATGCAAAAACTCCAACGTCTTTGTATGGTATTCCACACCCACATGATCCATGTAAACATACTGGAGAATAGCTCTGACCCTTGATTTAGTCTTCCATGTTGAAAATGAGTGATGAACACACCCCTCAAATCCAGACACCTCTGAAACTAATTTGATGACAAGTCCCTTTCTTAAAGCACAATTGTCAAACCAGAAGGTCGGAGATCAGTCCCTAAACGGACATGCCCCTCTAACTCAAATGGTGAGGTGTTCAATAAATAAATGATACCGCTTGCTCCAATGGCAAGGTGTGGCCTCTCTTATGAGAGAGAGAGAGAGAGAGAGAGAGAGAGAGGTCATGGAGTTCAAGGAACCCTTAGATGCTATTGGAGTAAAGAATCGTCAACAAGGGAGTTCTGGTGTGTTTACCAATGGATTATGTCTTGTAAGAGTGTCACTCCGACTAACCAATAATTAATATTAATGCTCTGTTTGTTTTGATGTAAAATAGGGGAAAACAAATGAAATTCATGAAAAATATCAATTATCCTATAGAAAATACACACGAAAAATGACATTTTCCGTTGAATTCTTTTGTTTTCCTTTATTTTACATCAAAACAAATGGAGCATAAGTGTATTTGTAAGTACCCCATTTTTGCACCCCATATCCCCCTTCTTTCCGCTTCTTCAAATGCTTCAAGGTTCACCCAAGGCCCAAGCTCATTTAGCCAAACTTATATCAAAACAATTCAATTAAGCTCAATTATTTAATTCTATTACTCAAGCTCAAGTAAGCAAGTCCAAGTACCTCATTATCTTAGCCACCATAGCTAAAGTCTAATTACCAGAGCTCAAGCCCAATTGTCATAACTAAAGTCCAATAATCATAACTCATGACCCATCTACTAACAACTCATGATCCATAAGATCTACTCCACATACCCACATCCATTCAATTCATATCCAAAATCCACAAACTCAAGCCCATTTTTCACTTTCCTACAAAAGACCTTTTATTTTTTTCTTCAAACCTCAAATAACCCTATTTTTATTTTTACACTCCTTTTTGACCACTCAATCACCTCTCACCAAGTATGAAAAAACAAATCTGGTAAATCCCAAATCTATGTTTGAGTTGAGAATCTACAAGTTCGAGGGGTTGGTTAAGTTTCTCTAATAGTTTGTCTACCATTTTTTATGTTTTTAAATTAAGTTATTTAACTCAAGGGAAGATGATAATCAAGTGTGGAATAAAGAAAACCAAGCAAACCACAACACAAGAATTTTTATGTGGAAACCCTTCCGGGAAAAACCACGAGACCTAATCCAGCCATGAGAATCCACTAAGACAAAGTAAACAAGAACTTACAAGACTCGAACTTGACTCCTTCAGACTCGACACCACGATCCTTCAGTTCTTAATCCTACACGCCTCGAAAAGTCACCACGTACTCTCAAGTCCCGTGATCAACCACAGCCGCTTGTACTTCTTTTTGCGTCTCGAAAACAGTCCACGATCTTCCGATCAATCTCCGTCAATGACGGCTTCGGATTCCACCGACCAAATCACTCTACCACGATCCTTCTCGGATCGATCTCCTTCAAAAAGGCTCTGGAACACTCCGGTCAAGGTGTTCTATCCAGAACGGGTTGATGGTTTGATATAAATCAATACCTAGATGGTCTTCATCAAAGGACAAGTCCAAACAAGCAAAATTGTAGCTTTAGACTTGCAAACTCTAGGTTTAAAGGCATTAACAAAAGGGGAGGAAAAAAATATATTTCATAGGTTTTATGACCTCTGGAGACACTTAAAATACTCTCCACACACTCCCTAAGTTGTTTTCCACGAAGTGGAAAGGTTCTAACTTTATAGGGAATCAAAAACATAGTTTAGAAGTTGCTAAAACCCAAGAAAGAAAGTACCAAAATAGCTAAATTAGCAAAAAACCAGATTTGGAAAAAAATCTCATATTAGGGTCGACCCATGAGGCACATTCGGTCGACTGGATGGTGCCTTTCGGTCGACCGAATGGTCCTCAGGGTCGACCCACACTATTTCATCTCTCTGCCAAAAAACACCATACATATTTTTCTATACCCAGGGTCGACCCAAAATGGTCAGGGTCGACCTTGAGGTGCCAACCCGAATTTCAAACTTCGTTTTTGGGTGTCGCACCCTTCACGAAAGTTGTAGCTCTTTTCGACGCGATCGTTTTGACATATTATAGAGTAAAATCCGAGCTACGGTTTGTAAGATACGCTCAAAACAAGCAACCTTAGTTTTTTGAAAATTTTCAAAATTTAAAACAAGTTTTGCACTGTTTATCTCATCACCTAGGGTCCGTATGGTTAGTCTAGGTCACTTACCACCTAAGGCATCATGTTAGGATAACTCTAGGTCAAATCTCACCTATGGTAGTATGGTATCTAGGTCAATTACCATCCTATGAAGGAAATGATCAACCGAGACTTCAACGGGTCTTCTTCAGTCTTCAACTTCACTTATCGTAGATGCTTGAAGGCAACGACACAAAATACACACTTAAACACCTAGACTCACTTGTTTTGACACCGGAATATGTCAATACAAAAACATAGACTTTACAAAGTACACATATTTTTTACTAATCAATCATCTCTCTTACTCTCTTACAAAACAATTAATTCTCTTACACTCTTTTTGACCACCCAATCATCACTCACCAAGTAAATACCTTTTTGACTACTCAATCATTAACCACATCTATTTTGACCAACGAATCACCTCCTTTCTTCTCACCAAACTTTCTATTAATTACCAAATTGTCATAATTCTTTGAAAATTCTAAAAATACAAGACTCTCACAAGCCACTTCTTTTACCTCCAAAATCCTAAGTGGAAACCCTAGCTCTTCTTCATCTCACCCCTTATATTTCTTTTTAGCCTTGAAGAAAGTTAGAAGAAGCTAATGTTTAGAGTGTGTAGAAAATTGTAGGACTAAAAGCCTAGAGTTCTTCAATAACTCTCTTCATTTATAAACTCTAAAAACTCCTCACCTTTTGAAGCATTGGAAAATGAGTCTTGAAGTATTAGGCACTCCTCCCTTTATTCTTCATCTTCTTCTTTACTTCATATTTGTTTTTATTTTTTTTATTTCTAGTCTTTTTCTAGAACCATTTGGGAAGATATCTCTCTTTTCAAGTTTAGTTGGGTCTTTCTACACAAATCTAAGGGTGTAGAGGAACCCCACCTCCAAAGAAATGAGAGGTCCTCTTTTTTTCCTTTCATGTAAAAATTTCTTTCTTTTCTATGTACCCACTAGTGTGGATATGGGTAGACCCATAGAGTGGAAGCTAAAGTTATACATCTCTTTTCATTTTGTTTCTTCATTTAGATTTTAGTCATTCTTCTAGAATTCTTTAGAAAACTCATCATCACTCCAATTTTCATATTTAGAGTCTCATTACATCATTCATAATAGTGTAAAGAAAATACATTAGAGAAGAGATGATGAATTTTCATTTTCTCCACTTATCACTTTTTTCATTCATTTCTTTTTCCTTCATGTTCTATTTTGAATAGGTAAATGATAGTTTAAGGACTTAAAGAGGACATTATCCAAAATGTCTCATACCATAGACAATGGTATTTGATCTATTATCAACACCAATCTAACAAAATAGGTGTTGACAATAAACCATTTATTATCCATAATACACACCCTTCTTTATGTCCTAAATATAATCTTTTTAGCCTAACTTTTTCTTAATCTTTCCCTTGGATTAAATTTGACTTTAGTTGAATTTGCCAAAATCCTACTTATATGAAAATCCAAAAAAAACATAATAAAATCTCAAAATACCCAAAACATTCAAATATGATCAAAATACCAAAAATATTCAATCAACCCTATATCAACCAACCAACTTAACATGTTTGCTTGTAAGAACTACAATGCCTTGATCCCGCCAAGTCAGGTAAGTAGGAAGCCTTAACGGGTCCAGCTCACCTAGGATTAGTTTCTCTTTTTTTCCCTTAACCCTACTTGATTTGCTTAATTAGTATAATTAAATAACACACTTAAGTTCCATTTGAATTTCTTCTTTAATTAGCTTAGACATAGGTACTAGGTTACCATCTCCGGATGGGGGCCCTAGGGTGCCTAACTCATTCTCCAGGGTTTAAAAGAATCACTTCCCTAGAATCTCATTTTGGACCTTAGGCCTTATCCATTGTATATTTGAGATCTTATTTTCCCCTAATTAAATAGGTGGCGACTCTAAATTTTAGGCATTTACCATCGTTCCTCCGTAGGGCCCGACCTGGAAAGAAATGTGGTAAATTCTCTTGCTCACAGTATTCAAATGATAACGCCAAAAAAATGGCCAGCTATTCTGACATCTCCCCTAGAGCAATTACATATTTCTGTCACAACAATTACAGAGACATAGGAGAAGAAAGAAAAATGGAAAGCATTAGTCTATCACATTCGACAAATAGTAATAACAAAGTGTAGTTTTGTCATAGATATTTTTTCTATTAGCTTAACATTAATCATCTCTTCATTTTCTGATCACAGTTTTCATGATAATCATGGCCGAAACTTTTTCTCTTGCAAAGGGGCAATCGACTGCACTGGACTCACAGAATTTCTTCATATCTATATACTTCTACACTAGCTAATATTCAGTCGAGTCCGTTGCCATATTTTCAGCTTTAATACTCAACCAAGAGACTGCATCTTGTTTTTCACATTTCCAAGATACCATATTTTCCTCCAACACACCTAAAACCTGCAGCCAAACAGACATCCTGCCCAATCAAGATCAGCTTACCTGACAATACTGTTGACAACATCAAGTGGTTTTCCTGGTGCTCTTGCATAAGTTCCCTGACTGGATAAGTACAGTTCAGTTATAGCAAGGTATATTACCACAACAAATCTTATGCAAAAGATGGCCTCTTGCACACAATCTACTCATATTGTCTTTATAGATCATTATGATGCCATTCAAACAGAAAAGTAAGGTTTGTATCCAAGCATCTTGGATTTATATTTGGGTTCTAGAGCATATTTTTGTCAAGATTGTGTAGTCATAGCAATGTTTGATTACCTCAATCATGCAGAGAGTATTTTAGCTTCGAACAGCATGTGTTCCTTGAGAATAATAATTGAACTATCATCTCCTGCTATGAAAATGGCAACAACATAAACAATCAATATGGTAGTTTTAATATGAAATTCTTCTTTTCTTTTGAAGTAGGAAAAAGGGTTTTCACGAGATTTGACTTGTTCCCTATTTTTGAGCTTCAATAAATTTATTGGAGCACATGACTCCATATATCGCCTTCTTGAGTCTTACAACTTGTTACACCTCTTTAAGGGTAACAAATTTTGATGTAAAATGCAAGAAAGCTTATACCTCATTGTTGTAATGGCCATTTTCTGGAAATAATAATGTCTGATATGAATCTGATAGGTATAATTTCTGCAACTGGAGGCAACCAATCTTTCCTTAATTACGTTTACAACCAGGACACGGAGGAAACCATTCCAATGTGACTCTAAAGTAGGGGTGTATTCAAACCAAGCCAGCTCGAAGGCTCTGCTTCGCTCAATCAAGCCAAGTTCAAGCGGATCTTTTTGGCTTGATCGAGTCGACCCAAGCTTTTTTTTAACTTAAATTTACAACCAAGCAAGGCTCAACTTGATTCGGCTCAGCATGACATATTTATAATATAATATTATTATTATTATTATTTATAATATTATAAATAATATTAATATACAACTTATAATATATGATTTTATAAAATTAAATAAAAAATACATATTTTATGCTTCAAGTCGAGCTCAAGCCAAGCTACTTTTGAGCCGAGCTTCGAGCCTGAATTGAGCTCAAACCTGGCTTGAACAGGTTCAAGCCGAGCTCGAGCTTGGCCCAACTCAGCTCGCCTTGGATACACCCCTACTCTGAAGACAGTTAATTTCTCCTACATGAGGTGCTATGAATATGGCAGAAAAGCTTCTTTTCTGGAACATATATGTTCAAGCAATGAGAGGATGGGAAATAAAAGATGATTATTGAATCGGATACAACATAAGAAAACCTTTGAATGAGACACAACATATAAGTTCTATATCAGCAAAATTTGGCAAGATGTAAGGCATACCTAAGATCCAAACAAAAGGCAGTCCCTAGTGATCCTGCAACACCACGGATCATCTCTTGCTTCTACACAAGGCTCTTAGCATGCAGCTTTTGCTGGTATCCTACAGAGTACAATTCAAAATGTGGGCATCTCATTGGAATAAGGAGATTCTGATTGATTTCATTTCAGTAGTTGGTTTATGGGTCTCCCCTGATAAGAAGCAATCTTCTCAAGTCCCTGATCAATCTTGCATAGGTGTTCATGGAAGGAAACCTGTCTTCGCATAATAATGCACTTGTGACCCTTGATATCATTGGTATCCCCGAAATACATACTTGTAGGGCCAAACTGAACATCCTGATTAGCATTACATATGAATCTTCCCACCAATATGCCTGAAGAAACATTAGCACTTTTGACAGCACTGTGTGATGCTATGGCAATGGAGAACCAGCCCTTTGCGGTGTGACCAGGCTGGAGATTGAGTGTGGATCTGGCCATGAGCATCGGTGAGACCGTCCATGCTCGACAGAGTGGGCTATCCCGGGCAATGTAGCTCGAGCGTGCCTGCTATAGGTGCTCAGTTGATGTTGGCCAGCCCACAAGATTGTTTGGCGATGTATGCAAGTATGGGGGTGATGTCTTATGTAGTTGCAATCTTCAGTCGATGTTGGGCTTGTATGAGGTTTATGTTGTGGGTTAGTAAGCCAGTAAGCCCTCAATTGCTATTTGAGGGATGTTTGGATGCCCAAGGTTGCGCTCAATGGTAACGGGCTTGGTTAGATTTGAATGACTGTCTTAATCCAAGACCTTACTGGAATGTGTGTGCACCAAAAAAGACCTTGACAACAATGGGAAGCCTACAAATAGGAAGAAGGAGCTTGCGGATCAGCTTAGTGCGGATTGACTTTTGGTACTTGGTGGCAGTCATATCATTGTCAATGCATCATTTTGTGAACTAGAGGCTGGACAACTACTTGAATAGAGGCACAGTTCAAAAAGTTGGTGAGTCACCCGAGTAACTCGACTGAGTTACTCGACTCAAGTCGAGTTGCTTCAAAACTCGAAGGAGACACTATTTGGCGAGTTACTCGGGCAACTCGATCGAATTGAGTCCAATTTTTTGACTTGCCACAGAAGAATATATTTATCATTTTCACTTTTTAAAAATCTAAACTTGAACGTCATGCTTTTTTGCATCATAGTATTTTTTACGCTGTAAAGCCAATCTACTATGGGTTCTGTTAAACCTGGTTTTTAGGTTTGAGGCTGTAAAACCAATCTACTTTAGGTTCTTTTAACCCAGATATTTTAAGTTATTTGTAGTTCAATCTTGGATAAAATATCAAGAAATTGGTAATTGCCTAATTAGTATATATATATTACATATATATTCCAAGTTGGACTTAGTCAAGTTTTTTTCGAGTTTTCTGAGTTACTCGACCCGACTAACTTTTGAGTCGAGTTTTCAAGCATTTGAACATGGATAGAGGTAAGACTCAACTTGGCTAGGTGATGGTTAGAGCATCACATGCTCATCCGCTGTCAAAAAATGTGACTCACAATTTACCTCCACTAGTAAAAACTAGAAATGGCAATAAGGCCAGAAGATCTTTAAGATGATTCCCTTGCATTCCTAATAGCATTCCAACATGACCAAGGTAATCGGCGAGCAAATGTCAGAAATTTAGCTTCAACCAACTTCTTGAAAGATTCTTCCGTGTAGAACCTCAGAATCTTTCTTCTTGTCACCTTCCAACACCATATCCTACCAATCACGAAATTGCCTACCTTACCACTCGAATCTCAAGGCTGATGCCCTTTTATTATTTTTCAACGTTGATGCCTTCAAAAAAAAATCACCTCCAATCTACAATTGTTTTAGAGTACTCAATTCCTCTATTGCCACACAATCAACAAAGAGTGATAAGGACCTATAGAGGAAGAAAACCCATTGGAGACCAAGTTGGATGGTCTTCTTTTCGAGTCCCTCTCCTCGGAGCAAATGGCTGATCTGGAAAGCCCTTTTAACGAAGAGGTGTTGAGAGCAATTAGTGGTATGGCTAGGGACAAGGCTCCTAGACTTGATGGTTTCTCTCTAGAATTCTTTAGATCTTGTTGGGACATTGTGGGGGGAGAGATTTCCTAGCAATCTTGCAAAAGTTCAATAACACAGACCAGTTCGATAAGCTTATTACAAGTACTTTGTGGTGTTGGTTCAGAAGAAACCAGGTGCCCAGGATCTTAAGGACTTTCATCCAATTAGTCTTGTGTGCAATGGCTACAAGATCTTATCCAAGGTGTTGGCTTCCCGATTAAAGGGTGACTTGGTATCAGTTACTTCCTCCCAACAAGGGGCATTTGTAGGGGGCAGACAGATTCTGGATGGTATTTTGATAGTCATCAAGTACATTGATTAGCATATCAAATCAAAAGTCTAATATGTCCTTTGCAAAATAGATGTAGAAAAAGACTATGATCACGTCAATTGGAATTTCCTTGAATATGTACTGAGCAGAACGGGGTTCGGTCTAAAGTAGAGAAGATGGATGTCTATGTGTATATCATCAATGTCATTTTTTATCCTTATCAATGGGAGTCCTGCAAGTTAATTCAAGAGCTCAAAGGATTTGAGACAAGGTGACCCCATCTCCTCGTTTCTGTTCATTATAGTTTTAGAAGCTTTCAAAGGGTTCTTCATAGCTCAGGAGAACTTGAGAATTTCTCATCTTCAATTCGTTGATGACACCCTGGTCTTCTATGAGACTTCTTGTTGTTAACTGGCCCATGTTAGGTGTCATTTCATGTGCTTTAAAGCGATGTCGGTTCGAAATTCAATTTAGGTATAAGAGAGATGATTAGGGATGGTGAGATTTTGAATATAGAGGTTTGGCAGCTTGTCAAGGTTGCAAGATTGGTTTGTTACCATCCATTTATCTAGGTCTGCCTATCAGGTCAAGCTTTAAGTTTAAGGCCTTGTGGTCCCCAATCATTAAAAGATTTGCCCGTGGACTAGCAGGGTAGAAATCAAATGATGGAAATTTGACTATTATTAGAAGTACCCTTCAAAGCCTCCTAATCTATCTATGTCAACCCTAACCATCCCTCCTTTCTCAATTGTCGAATCTTTAGAACGAACGCAAGGAAGTTCCTTCGAAATTTAAAAAAAAAAAAAACATTTAAATATCACTTGGTGGCGTGGAATTGGGTTTGTCATCCGTTGAGGAGGATGGGGGCCTGAAAGTGAACCTTAAACCTTTAGTAGATGTGAATAAGGCCCTGCTAGGTAAATGGTTATAGATATTTGGGGAAAAACCAAGAAGCTTATAGAGAAAGGTCATAGCTACAAAATATGAGGAAGCCTTTTGTTAGGAGCCTAGGGAGGTAAGGGATTCACATGGTTTGGGGCTTTGGAAAGGAATTATGGTGGTGGCTAACTTGTTATCACCTTTCATCAGATTTAAGATGGGTAATGGGTTAGCGACTTAGTGGTTAGATTTTAGAAGGATTTATGGTGAAGTTTAGCGAGAATCAAGGACAAGCTTTGAAACATTTTCCTTCTTACCCTTGATAAGGATGCCTTTATGTCAGAGTGTCGTGAGGTGAGGAACAACAAGATGGTTTGGTGTCCTAGATTGAGGCGAGACTTGAACGATTGGGAAATCGAAGACTTGCTCTGTCTTCTGTAGAGTCTTAGTTCCTCCCCTCCTTGTATTCAAGTTAAGGACACGAGGATTTGATCTAGAGGCCATAATAGTTGTTTTTCCAGTGAGATCATATCTACATTATTTCACTTCTGCACCCTCGACCCATTTCCTTGTAGGTCTGAGGGGAACCCTAATATTTCATCGAAAGTATATTTCTTCCATTGGTCACATGCAACAATTTGAAAAAAGAAAGAGTAGAGGTTGACTACAGTGTAGTCAAGGTGTCCAGGCAATGCCTAAGCGATAGGGAGTTCCCTAGGCGAGGCGATGCCTAGGCGACCAAAATTTATTTATTTTGTTTATGTTATATAATATTATATAAGAATTAAAGAGTGTCCGTCTAGATCATAATCTAGGCGATAAGGGTCCTGGTAGGCGAGGCGGTGGCCTAGGCATTGCCTAGGCGACATTTTGACAACATTGGTTGACAAATTGTTGATTTTTGTGTCCTCAAGCGGAAAAATCCTAAATCATTTGTTTTTGCATCACCATTACTTTCTCCCCCAATTGTGTGTAGTGTGGGACTTTCCCTCATCCTATTAGAACTTTTTATCTTGCTGATCTCAAGTGAGTATGAATTGTGCTTGGGAGTCGATTTGCTCTATTTTGACTAGGGCCATCTGATTGACGATTTGGAAATATGGGAATTCAAGAGTGTTCGAGGACTTGCCCTCTTCCTCTCTTCATCTATGCTCACAAATTAGACATTGGATCCTAGAATGGTGTTCTATTCGGCGAGTCAATATGGATTTCGGTGAGCTTCTTGCGTGAGAATTGATGTCGTCAGAGATCTTCGTCCCCATGCTTATTTTCAAAGGTATCTGAAATAGATAGCTTTTCCTCCTTTTGTTTCTTTTGCTCCTCTCCCTTTGAGTTTACTGCTTAGTAAACTCTTTTATCCTTTCTTTTTTTTTCATTTGTTATATTTTCTCTCGTATAATTGTTAATTACCAATAAAAAAAGTGTTTTGATATGAATTTACCTCCTTCCTGAAAGGCCAAAAGCCTCATCCAATGATCACCTAGAATTACCATAAACTTTGTTAAAGAATTTAAAACAAGGCTCAAGCTACACAGAAACAGATTAGCTTACATTTTCGCAAAAATCCAATTCAGATGTGTTTAGTTCACCAAACGCTAGCAATATTCCCCTGTCAATATTTAACTTCTTGTCTGAAAAGGAAAAATTTCAGCATGGGATCAAATTCATCCCAATTGTGGAATAAAGATAGCAGAATCTCATGTGAAAGTAGATAAATCACATGCTAACACTAATCTATAAAAAAATTACATAAACTGGAACATAAAGCAATTTGGTTTCGTATATATCAGAGAACCATCAGATAATAAATCACATGCTACTTGCTCAGATGTACCCATCCACAAGAAGAGTTTTCTTAATTTACTTTAAAGTCCTACTCCTTGGTTTAAAAGAGCTAATTATTAAAGGTCCATAATAAGTCTTCTGATAGATCAATGATCAATCCAATTAAAATTTTGAGTTGTTCAGCTCAAAAAGAAAAATAACACCAATAGCCAACATAAAGCTCATGCAAATGATGTTAAAACACTGTGTCACTGCCCAACACACTAAACTTATTTCCCTTACCAGAAGAAATTACGTATGAGCAGAATCACATTCACTTCCGATAAAAGTGAGCAGCATCAAAACATGACATGAAAGGATAAAAATAAACTCAAGAAATTGTCGAGCGATTCTACGGTTAGTGACAACAACAGTTATTGGAAAAGTCGTTTTCCCTCAGAAATACCTGCAATCTCGCTTCCGATTTCTCCATTCATGATGTTTAAGTTAAATTATAAACTGAGACATTTTCCATTACTGTTTGCAGCATCTGTTCCTATACCTGAAAACTAGGTCAGTAGCATATGAAAAATTAAACTTCATACCTTTGCTATGTATGATGAATCTGATGTAAATCACAATGTAGCAACCTCCTTTTGAGAGTAATATACCCCCAACAAGCTTCTAATCTCTAGAAACTGTACAGCTGGCATGAAGTGCAAGGAAGTCTTCTGTTGAAACTTTCGAAAATGATTGCAGAAGAACTTTTACCCAGAAGTAACAAATTAAAGTTAATCTACATCAGCATTAGATAATTTTAGAACTTCAAAATATAGAGGGTTATCCGCAAGTCAAAACTCATAGCATCCAGAGATCTTAAAAGTTGTTGATTTATATTTGGGCTGGGTGTGTAGTGGTATAGAGTGTTACAAGTATACTGGGAACAGAGCCATTACCTCAAGGTTGCTCAAAAGGACCATTCGTTTGAAGCTACAACCACAAATCCATGAGTACATTGTAGCAAAATCATAGTATGCTGGATAATGTCGTTGAGAAAGAAATTTAGTTAGAGACAGTTGAACAACCAAACGTGTTGGTTCTTAATGAAATAACATCAGAGGTGCTCTTGACTTAGCAGCCAGTAAGAAATATCTAGAGTGATCCTATTGCCCATGAGAGTGGTGACGATTAACATTTCAAAACAGCAATAATGAACTAGGGCTCAATCAGTTTGATGTTGCAAGTTGTTATCACGCTTCTGGGAATCTCCCTTTGTTCTGTTCATGGGGTTCCACCCAAGGCATTGCCCGTGAGAGTGTGGTGACGATTAAAATTTTCAAAACAGCAATAATGAACTAAGAAGGGCTCAATCAGTTTGATGTTGCAAGTTGTTATTATGTTTCCAAGAATCTCCCGTTCCTAACATTATCTCTTTGTAGTTTGTTCTGCTCATAGGGTTCCACGCAAGGCATTGATACCAATTTCCCTAAACCCATTTTTTTTTCTTTTATTTGTTCATCTCCTTTCCTTCTTTTTGTAAGCCAGAGCCTTTTCATTGGTGGTTATACTACAATGAAGAAAACTGAGGACTCTACCCACTTGGGAGTGTTGTTCCAACATAATAACCATGCCAACTCTCACTAAATTGGTAACCTGGAGCCGTCACAAAAGTATGAGCACTGAGAATGTAGAATGTCAGCATCATCCAATTTTTCCCCTTTTTTTCATTTCTTTTTTCTCAGACCATTTGTATAGAAACTTTTAATGGGTGATGTGCTCTTCATATCCATGTTGCAGAAGAAGGAACTCAGATGAAGATATATTCCCTTCCTACTGAATAAAAACTACTACAGGTACAAAGCTGAGCCAACTTTCAAAAAGTTGCAGACAGAAAAAGGGAAAACTTCTCCTGGCCCAGTAAGTTCTACGGCACGAAGGTTCTCGTTCAATTCCGAGGGCATCTTATGAATTGACTAAGGTGGCATTACCACTTAAACAAAGTGGGGGATGTTTTTACACTTTATGCTTGGAATTCCTGAAACTAAACATGTAAGATGGAAGGTGAAGTGGGGTCAGTGTCAATGAGTCCCTCTTTTTGTGCCTGAATAATGGCTCTCCAAAAAGGTCATGTTCACATAGGATTTTTTTGTATGCCAGACTACATATCTGAACAAGAACCAGTAAAGGGAGCACAAATCCATGGAATATATTACCTTTTTCTTTTTTTACATCAATCCTCTATAAAGATGATGAATAAAAATCACCTACAACAGTACTGGACATCATATAACTCACCGGGCCTTCTTCCGGGACTTGAACGGGAAATTGGAAGGAGGAGATGGGGAAAATTCAAAAGGCAGATGGGGAGGCTCGGACTCACCGGAAAGCATCCCCACGACTTCTTTCATGGTGGGCCGACGAGCAGGTGATCTCTGCAGGCAGAGTAGTGCAACAGTGATGCAGAGAAGCACTTGTTCTTGATCCAGAGACTGAATTGACAGGTCCACGAGATCAAGAAGCTTCCCAGTGTGGGCAAGATGGCGAGCCCAAGAAATGAGATTCGCACGTTCAAATTCCGACATCGGAGAGGCCGTTACTTGGAGGGGCCGTCGGCCGGAGATCAGAACCAACAGCAATACTCCAAAGCTATACACATCACACCTCTCAGAGAGAACCCCACCACCACCATACTCAGGAGCAATGTAGCAGACAGTTCCCCTCATGCTGGGGGTACTGCTGATTCCCCCACTCTTGGGGATCTCTCCGCTTGCCCAGTCCCGGCTGTTGCGTCGGCCATTACGGAACTCCCCACTAAGCCCATCCAACCACCAATCAACGCTGCTCCGGCTATTCCTGCTCCTGCTCTTCTTCTTCTTCGGTTCAGGCATCAAATCCTCATCTTTCTGCCACCAAATGTCTCCCCCACTACCACCACTACTCGATTTCAAGCCCCTTTTCTTCTTCTTCCTAGTAAGTTCTTCGCAGAATTCTTCCTTCCACCATTCTCTCGCAGGTCGGCTCTTTTCTTTCTTAGAGATTCTTTCATCGTCTAATGAAGTCCACCACTCTAATCTTCTTCGCTGCTTCTTCCTCTCCGATTTCCCACTCGGCCCACTCTCCTCGGCAGAAGCTGAAGCCGCAATCCAATCGCTTTTGGGTCTCTCCTTCTTTATCTCCGTCCCAATCCACTCCATTACATAGTCCTTCACACGCCCAGACTCAGATCCTCCTCCATTATCCTGACGCCACCACCAGTCCCTCCCGGAAGCACTCTTTTTCCGGCCACCCTTCCGATTCCCACTATTGCACACTTCCTTACCACTATCGACACTAAGCTTATCAAAATACCCCTCCGATACGCTCGTCTTGTCCAGAATCTCCGACGGCGACGCCTCTGCCACAACTGTCTCAGGCGATGCCTCCGCATCCAGAGCCCTCACAAAACTCTCCGGCGACTGATCCGCACCGACAATCGCTTCTTCAAAACCCGTCGTCACGCTCTCTGTCTCTTCAATTATAGATCCATTATCCTCACCTCCACATCCACCGCCACCGTTAATCTCCGATCCCTCTTTCTTCTTCCCCTTAGATCCACCACCGATCTTCACCGCATCACTCTCGACCTCCACCGAAACCTCACAATGATCCTCTGTTTTCAATCGAGATAGACCGAAATCAGCAATCTTGGCGGAGAAGTAGCGATCCAGTAGAATGTTACTAGGCTTGATATCGCCGTGAATTACAGGCGGATCGCAGGCCGTATGAAGGAATTCAAGCCCTCTAGCAATGTCGATTACTATAGCGAACCTTTTCTTCCACTCCATCAGCTCCGGACACTTCCGATCCAGCAAAGCATCTTGCAAGCTGCGATTATGCATAAGCTCATAAACAAGTAGCATCCTCCGGCGTCTCCGATCGGAGGAGAAGCCGAGAAGTGCCACCACGTGATCGGAATAGATCTTTCCGGCTAACGACAGTTCGTTCTGAAACTCCCGTTCGCCTTGTAGTGAACCAGAATCCATCAACTTCACAGCAATTTCTTGACCGGACGGGAGAGTTCCCCGGTAAACCGAGCCGAAACCCCCTTGGCCAAGGCGGTTAGAAGCAGAGAATGATGACGTGGCACGACGGAGAACGGAGTAGGAGAAACGGTGAGGGGGCTTCTGATCGGCCGGAGCTGTCCGTTTCCGGGATAATTTCCGGTACAGAACGGCCAGAAAGACGAGTACAGATATAACTACGGCGGTGCCGACGAGAGGTGCGATGAGATGCGAGTGGCGGTTGCGTTGGCGGTGGTGGGTTGATTCAGTGTTGGGTGGCTCAGGTGGTGATGTTGTCGCCGGTAAAATCAACGGCGGTGGTAGAACATAGCGAGATGGCATGATCGGAAGCAAGATGTAGGACTATCAATGACCATAGACCCCCATTTACACAACACTCCTCGAAGTAGAACCTCTTTCTCTCTCTTATCTGCTTTATCTTTCCTTCTTCCTCTCCGTATATGACAGAGAGAGACGTTTTTTTTTTTATTATTAATCTTAATTAGGGATGAGTAGGTAATTATCTGTTTCACTCGTTTGTTTCTGCGTTTTTCACACACTGCCCACGTTAGCAAAATCCAACGCCCCAGGTTCGTCCGGTGGGTTTTTGACCAATAGGACCTTGTTTTTTACAGGTAAAAAGGCAACGGATTTTCTCTGCCACATGCCCGATATTCACACTCCGCCACACTCCAGTTGAGCAGTACACGCATACTTTGAAACTCGCCACGTGTCCTCTTTAATATAGTAATTGTAAATAAAATTCACTTATCTCTCATAGACAAGTTATGCACGCAAGATTCATGCAATCCGCTAGCGGTTATATATATTATTATTATTATTATTTTAAAAGACTAAAATGTTAAGGGTACGTGGAGATTGTTCATAAGAAGGGTAGTTTGGTAATTGTGTTGGTACGGGGTGTTGACTATTATATTCGGTCTCTACTTTGCGTAGCTTAATGCTTTACAGCTTTATAGATGGGGAAGAGGTTAGAGTGAAAAGTGGGAAACTAAGATCATGTGAGTCCCACTCCCTCTAATCTCACCCACGCTGTCGAGTGGCTGACTGAGATTTCCGAGATATGATTAAAGTAACATTGTGAATTCTCATTGGAAAATGAGAAAAAAAGAATAAAGAGACATGGGTTGTTTTATTAGAAAATCTACTGTATTACTCGTTCAGACCTTAGGAATCATCTACCATACAGGTATAGAGTTGAGGGGCCAGCTTTTTGTCTTATCTTGGGAGATTAAGACTGCTTGATCATGTAAGAATATGATTGAGATAAAGCCACGTGTAGTGGCGTGATGGTTCTTGGAATAGCTTGGACTCTCTCTCCCTAAAGTCCACCATATCCTCATTCTTTAGATAAAAAGAGAATTATTCTATTACACTTTATGTTGGACCAGGTATACAGTTAGCAACGCAGATGGGGGGTCACGTGTGGCTACCTTGTGGCGTGCCTCATATTTCAAACTCGTACAATACAAAGTGCACATAACTTTCTGGTTAAAAAACGGGTGCCCTTAACATTAACACCTCCATCGGTGCTCAAGGGGTAGGTGTATCCACCCCAGGGTAGACTCAGATTTGGAGTTCTTAAATGAAGTAGTATTTTTCTTTTTATCTTTTTTGGCTTTAATCAATTTTCTATCTATTTAAGATGGAGGTTATGGGGTTAGCACTCAGGATGGGCGCTCAACGGCACACACCAAGACTCTACCTCGAGTCACACCTCCCCAAAGAGAGATACACAATTACCGGGACATGCCCAATGGTGTGTGCGGCAGTTGATATTCCACAAATTTGCTAACTCAAGTACTAATTTTTACTATCATAATGGGAGAGGCTCTCTTAGCCTGAATTTTTTGAAATTCCTAAACTACCTTTATATGAAACAAAACTTTAATCTAATGTTTTACTTTTAAGTCCCAACTACCCTCATTCTATCTATTTAAAAAATAGAATCACAGCCAATCATGATTGAACTCAAGGAGAGTTCAATTGCACCCGTGGGTTAACACGTGTCCCTTTTAATTCCTATTAACTGTGTTTAATTCATTTTCCTCGCTCTCACGTGCATCACACGTGCCACCCGCTAGTTTATAAATAACAAACAAGCAACACTTGTGCTTGATTTCAAAATCGTTTAAAACTCGGCTTGAGCAAGATATATTGTTCATATTTAAACTCAAAATTTAGTAGGTCCATCTAATTAAGATATCTACATGCACAAAAATTTCAATCCATTGAATCATCTTAACATTTAAATTAAATCATTGAATCATATGAACATTTAATTTTATAGTCGTTGGTAAATTAGCAATCGAGAGGATATTCGAAGTACAAATAGTACAAATTTTCTGGGTGTGAACAGATGAGTGAAGCTTGACTTTGGAGTCTAGTCATAAATAATATCACTTTACTGTTTTTAAATTTAAAATCTAAGTTGAGTCATCATTAATCCTATGAATTATCATTAGCCCGATTAAGCTGTATGCAATTCTAGGCAAAAGATTTGCATTCCAACTAACACATCTTCAATATGAGATGAATGGGATGAGGGTTTACTTAAACATCACATGAAATTAGTCTAAGTTTGAGGCCAGAATACCATCAATTACCAAAAAAAAAAAGGACAGGTAAATAACATCAACCACTGTTCGTGGGCCCAAAATTATAAAGAAAGGGTTCCATTGTAGAGCAATGATTAGCGAATCACTCGGTCCACTACTTAACTTATTGTCATGTCGTCATGTTCTTTTTAACATCACTTTAACTCTAGTTAAGCTTAATTAAATTAAAGTTAAGATTTTTCTATTTTAAAAAAAAAAAAACTAAGGTTTAATTGTTTAACCATAAGAGTAAGTAAATCTTAATCAGCGAAGATGAGTGTTAAAAATGGGTGTAGACCAACGAGGACGGGACATTTCATTACATAGTAAAAATGCTTCCATTGTATTAGGGTGTGGCAATTTCTGATCCACTCAATCAATTCGACTAATCCACCACTGTTTTCATGGGTTTAAGATCGAGAATTCTGGCTTGTGTAACATGTCAATAGTGTTGGAGAGTTAGGCTCCCTATACCCAACAGATTTGGTTCGGGTTTACCAGTTTACTCCCCGGCAGTTCCTACCCCTACTTTTACAAAAACTATTGATCCTCCTTTTATGTTTCGTTTGGTAATTATAGAAATGCAAAACGTGTCATTTCATCTGTACAATTCGCTCATTGGTTTTTTTTTTTTTTTTTTTTGTATTTTTTCACAACAGCTAACAAGAGAGTATAGCTTTAACCTTGAGGTTAATACTTGTTAACTCTAATTAATAAGACACGTGTTAATTTGGCAAACATCTAGATTTAAGAAGTATATGGAGTAGAGAACGATCATAGTTAATGAAACCAGCACAAGATATCTAATATGTCTGCCAACTCATCAACAAGCAGAATTGCACCATTTGTTAGTACCAAATTGGTTAAATTTTAGGTTCCCACCAAGATAACACATAGGGGAGTGGTAGCCCCAGCCGCATTTACTCCAAAATTTTAATAGACGCAAGATTGGGGCTAACACGTGGATTAGTTTGATATTTTAATGGAATAAAATAATAATATTCAGAAAAAGATAGGCATTTATAGCCACCAAGTTGCGTCTTTGGAAGATTTGCAACTGGGGCTAGCAAAATCCTAAAATATATAGAATACAATTTTAGTAAGAACACAAATATGATAAAGGGTGACCAAAAGAAATCCTAAAGTTTTTAATTATCTTAGTGCAATTATTTACTAAATTGAGAGATTAAAATAAATATTACACATTAAATTAAAATTGAATGACTAAAGTGGAAAAATGTTTTTCAGCATGCTATGTGACTAGCGCAACTATAAGTTATGAAGCAAAATATTGAACTACGAAGAAGTAACACATTCATAGAATAATGTAACCGAGATGATAATATCGAGATAGATGAGTGACGAGACAATGAAATATAAGATCATAAATGAGTGCATACCCTTATTTTTGTTGGTCTTGGTACAGGACACGCGGTTAAGCCACAATCCCAATTTAAATATGTTCTAGTTAGTGAGTATATCAATTACCACACTCATTTTAAGGACTCAAACCCTGGTCTTCTCCCATAAGGAAAACACTTTTTACCATCAGGGTGTAAGTATAGAGCTTGTTGGAGAAAATATTTTGCATCTTTGGGCGCAAGTTTTCAGGGAGTGCTGCCCCCCTCTAGCTCAGAGGGTGAGGGATGCCCCTCTCATGAGGGTGGTCATCGGATCAAGTTTGGAGAAGCTTATCCTTGGTAATGTGGCAAGAACAAGTTCACATTAGTTACTTACACACTATCCCTAACTATTAACACTAAGATTAAACATGAATTTTTCTAACCTTAGCATGGGAGTTTAATGCTCCATTCCCGGAAAATCACAAGCACTTCTTAGATGTGGCCTCACCTGAAAGTATTGTCGTTTTCAGAAATGGGGCGATAAAACCCGTCGCGTTTAAGGCTAACACTCTCAAGAAAAAACCCAACCCAACCCAAAATAAGAAGTAGAAGAGAAGACTGTCTATTTAAGTGGGGCTGATAAAGAGATGTTACTAGAGTCAATTTTAGACGCTAACATGACCAAAGGCAAATAGGAGTGTTCCATCTCCATCCTTGTTAAAACGAAAGGACCACCCACAATTGTAGAAGGAATGGTCCATCTGCTTCCTATTTAAGCAAAACAACGCTTAGACGGAAGAATTAGTCTTCACGCCAAGTATATCATCTGAGTTACGTTGGACCGTCTGAACGATGGGCCCCACTGTCATTCCGAAGACTGCGGCCCAACAGGGATCGGATTAGGCTAGACCAAAACCGCCTGGCCCACTCACAGAGTCCCTTTAACTGCCCTTTTAACATTAGTTAAGAAATTTTAATTCCTAAGTCCTAAGAGGGCATGAATCTTAACCACGGTTAATGGGTGTTGAAAGGGACTCATGGCGGCCTATATAGCATGGACCACATGGTTTTGGTCTGGCGAGGGCCAGACCAAATCCCATTTCGACCCAGCATGGTCCATAGCTGTAACCACCACAGCCGCCTCCTAGAGAGAGATGGTGATGCCCTTTGAACAAGAATGTGAGCATTTTGAGAGAGAAAAGAAGGAATTAAGAAAGCAACACAAAAAGTTGCAGGAGCAATTAGAACAGTATTATATGACTTTTCAGACACAGCTTTGAACATTTGCTGCTGGTTCAGTAACGCTTGTTGCAACATCTAAAACATCGGTAGTGATTTGATGACCCACCAGCAAAATGGAACTTCTATGCTTTTCTCTTCAGATGTCAACTTCCATGCTTTCCCCTTCAGAATTCAGATGTCGACACATCGAAGAGTAAAGACATAATAACAGCCAAAACCCGGTTCGGCCCAATCCCTTGCATGGGAGACAAATTTCAAATGGTTTTGAACTTTTGATCTATGGCAGACAAATTAATGCTGTCAATGGGCTTGGTCTGCCCAACCCTAGCCCTCACTTGTGAGGGTTCGGCCCAAGCCCTTGCATGGCTTGAATTAGTAAGGCCCAAGCCCGGAAGCCCTACCCTCAGAGTCAAGGCTGAGTTTGGTTCGGGCTTGAGCCATTCATGGGCTTAAAAAGATGAAAGAAAAATCTTTTTGGCATGATATTTATAAAATATATATATATATATATATAAAAATGACCATCAACCAACGGACAAGTAACAACAAAGACGATAGAGTAACAGAGGAAAAGAAAGGAAGATAGATTAAATAATTTAAATTAGAAATCCCTTGATGGTGTATGGTCTTTAAGTAGGAGAATATGGTAGTAAAAATATTATCATAACCCAACAAATATTTTGTTAAAGGATGTTGCATAAGTTATTTAAATTTAAAATATTAAAATAAATATAAAATTTCATATATATATATATATATATATAATGAGGTTTTGGATCGAGCTTTAGGGATGTTATCGGCCTAATTTTTTTGGGCTCACTTGGGCTTGAGGGTTATATTAATGGGAACAAGTCTTCGCTTTTGCAGGCTTTTCAGGGGGTGTGCTGGTCCGGTACCCTCACATGAGGACAGCCCAACAACAAATAGGCTATTTAACGGGTGTATGAAATAAATAGGGTCAACCATAATCATGGAACATGAATAAATATATATATATATATATGGCCTTGGATTGTCTCTGGTGAAGCCAGAAAGGGCTTGTCTCAAGGTTCCATAGAATAGGTGACAAGTGGTGGAGAAGTCAAAATCATGGGGCCCATGATTTTGACTTCTCCATCCATAATAAGACATGTGGCGATAAGTGTGTGAGAATAAGGGTGAGAGATATCAAATGGGGAGAAGTCAAAATTATGAGGAGAAAATGAAATGACTTCTCCCCATTTTTATGCCAACTGTCGCACAATGTATGAAACCCGACAGCCCTTTCTGGTTTTGCCCGAGACAATCTGAGGCCTATATATATATCATTCTACTAATATAACTACAAGGAGTATGCAAAATTTCACTTGGACATACCCTTTAACTTATTTTATTTAATACATAACTTAGAGTATAACTAAACTTTAATTAAGTCACTATTTAATATTATGTGGACCCATTATTAAAAGAGAGTTGGTTTAGGACTCTACGATATTAGGGAAGAATCATATTTCTATTAAAAAAGAGTTGGTTTAGGACACTACCATATTAGGGAATAATCTTATTTCTATAGAAAGTGAGTCTCTCGGAAAGGAGAGTTGGTTTAGGACTCTACATATTAAGGAAGAAATTCATATTTATTAAAAGAGAGTCTCTCTCAAAAAAAAAAAAAAAAAAAAAAAAAAGAAGCCCTTTGTCTCCTACAATCAAGGCAGCCGTTGCTTTCCTCTATGATAGTAGCTCAAGACGGTTTCAAATCTACTACAATGTGATAATGTTGTGGCTGTTTGTGTGTTCCTTGTTCTCTTTCTTTCAATATGATTCATGCTTATCAATATGGTATCCATGGAAGCACCACCCGAGCCAAATGCAAACAATAAGGCCCTAACTAGGTAGGAAATAATTAAGCACCTTAAGATTATAAATTGATTCCTCGTCGACTCTCATTTTTCATTGACTTCACAACTTGTCAGTTTGTTTCTATGAAACAAGAAACACTTGTTTCTCGCATATTTTCTGTATTTTATTTTAAAGTGCTTCCTCAAGCAAATCTCATGGTGGATTTCTCAAAATTTTGTACTTCACAAGTTTCGTAGGTACGTAGCACCAAGTTAAGGCGCAGTTGACTTCTAGCAACATGTACATAAGATAGAGTATACAATAATGATGTATTTGGCGAATCAAATACCATGGTCTAATAACGAACCATTCTGATTAGTTGATAATAGCGGATTGAGAAAGCATTGAAGAAGGTCGACCTGACTCGGATTCTCCTTCATTGTTACTCGTCTTTTTTCTCCTATAGCTCATAGCTCAAAACAAGAATGAGATTCTCCCTCATAGTTGCTTGTCTTTTATCTCTTATTTTCATCTAGCTCATAGTTCAGTTAGCTCATAGCTCAGGTCAAGGGGAGCTCAGAAAGGAAGGATCTCCAAAAACTAGCAACCTATGACCAAAAAGGGCCTTGTTTTTTTGGTAAGAGGTATTATAACACCTAATACACACAATAAAACCTAAGGTAACCGCTAAGGTGCATGTCATAAGGGTGAATCCAAGCAACCACTCCAAAAAGGCCTAACTAATGAAGGGTTCATGGTCTTGTTCCACATAATTGTTTTTCTTGTTTTTATTTATTAAAATTTTGCTTAAGAGAGCTTCCACGTGCCAACCTTACTAATACTATTAAAAGCATAAGATTTTTTCAACAAAAAATATTTTTCTTTAAACAATATCAACCACATATTATATAATTTTAGTAGATATTAATTTATTTAATAAGAGTATATTTTGGTAATTAAAAATTTATTGTTTTTAATATGTAGGACCCACTACAAAAATTAATAGGACATGTTTCTCTCTACTTTGTTATTATTACTGGTAATGACTCTCTATTAAGAAAGTACTACCTTATCTCGAGTGAATAGGATTTTTTATCCTTATGAAAGCTCTTATCTAAATCTCAATTTTCATGTCTCTTGGGTTCCAAAATCAATGGTTACCATGCTTATATACACCCACTATCTGGCTCAGACCACTTTCTTCTATTTAGACATGATACAAGTTATATTTAGTTGTGTATTTTTTTTTTCATCTGTTGCTACTTTTTTTTTTTTTTTTGGAGGGCACCTGTTGCTACTTGTCTACTGGCTGTGACTAGTGAAGGAGATAACACAACTAAGTATGGGCTTCGGATTACCTCTGGTGGACGCCCGAGGTGGGCACTCGGGCATCCACACATCAAAGGACATGTGGCTATAAAAGGGGGAGAGATATCAAGTGGGGAGAAGTCAAAATCATGGGGAGAAAATGAAATGGCTTCTCCCCCCTTATTATTGCCAGGTGCCCTTTGATGTGTGGATGCCCGAGTGCACACCTCAGCCGTCGACCAAAGGTAATCCGAAGCCCTAAGTATGAAGGTACGAGATTCCAACTTCAAATCGTTTTACCTGAAGTAGACAGATTCATGTTCCTTTATTATTACTCTACCTCAAATAGGCATTACAATAACCTACGAGATTCATGATCCTTTATTATTACCCTGCCCAGTGTATGTCCTGAACTCCTGATATCCTGTGTCTATGGGTGGCATTACCATCTAGTACACAGGCTATAGAATTTGAACTTTGATCTTCCAATTCCCAGGTTAAGAACTTTTGTCTTCTTATTTTTGCAAACCTTGATCTTTCATGCTCTATGTGATCTCAGGCATAACCTTTGTGTAATACCATGCTATCAACATTGATGGGAAGTTCTAATGCAAAAGTCTTGTTTGTTTCAAGAAAGACGACAAGGTGTATTACAAGATGGAGCGAATACCTTCCTTTGCGATGCCCTAGTGTCCCTGCTACTTGATGAGTGACTCATACAAATTAACTGATTCAAGCAAAATAACCTTAACCACGCTATTTTGCTTGAATCAAGTCACTTGAGAAAACCATTCTGATTCAAGTAAATAACCCGAATCATGTTAATAACCTGAATCAGGTTATTTAACCTGAATCTCGTTATTTTACCTGAAGAAGGAAAGCCATGAGTAAGTAGCCAGGATGTTAGGGCATCCCAAATTTTTGGACGCCCTAAAATCCCACATTTGCAAACGTTCTCGGGTTGCCTTCAGACTGCACAGTAGGCGCGTTCATATATATTTGATTCAAGTCAGCTAGGATAGATAAAAAGATAAGTTCCAATATATGGCCCAAATGATTGATTGTTGGGTTCACAGAGGGTGAACATCACCTGTAACCTAGAGTTGGTGGGTGCTCTCTCGCTCCCTAATCCCCAAGCAGGGGTACACTGGTAATCAAAGAACTGAACAAATCATGCTGATCAGAAGGTAAAAAGAGAGTAATAGCTGTGTAAGTCAATCGCCTCAACAGCTACCAGAACCATTTCTGTCTTGCATCCACTGCTTTTACGTTGGTTGATACTAGAGGCATGGCTCCATAGAGGGAAATAAAATCGTTGAGGCATTTATTCCTCCTATTACTGTGCCCTTGCAGACTGCTGATGCCTGATGAACCAATCTCATATATCTTCCCTGATAAATGCATACATGATATCTGTAAGCAAACAACCTGACCGAGGAATATGTGTTTATATAACTAGCACTAGCTTCAGTAAATTTGTCTATAATTTGCAACAATTCCAGAACTAAAATACTTCATACAATATGGAAAAGTTTAAACAACGGTGCATTTCGGTACCATTAACTTGAGCATTGTAACCTTTTCTATGGAAACTGACAGAGGGTATGGTGATGGATGGGCATAATGGTGTGGATTGGCTTTGTTATTCATAAAACATGCAGACACAATCATGTCATGAATAGGGGCCATACCGAAGATAAGAAAAGAAACGATAAATAGCAGTTACCTTTAACCCAAATTGGAGGGGCACCAGTGGCATTGGCAACTAGCAGAGACATTGCAATGTCTTCACAGTTTCTGCATGACAACATGAAAGAATCACACACTTAAAAGTGTACATATATATATACATATATATATATATATATAGAGAGAGAGAGAGAGAGAGAGAGAACATGATAAAATGCAAAATGTCCTTAAAAGAAAAAACAAAAAAATCTATAATATGGGCATACCTTTCTCTCGTTACATAATCATGAATCGATGAGGGCATCTTGTAGGTATACAAATCCAAGTACATTCTGTGAAAGAAGGCTGCTTTTGAGAGGACCATACTGTAAGTGCCCATCCACCACACTGACCACCAACCTCCGTATTGGTAATATGGAACACCATTCTTCTGTATCAATTGAAACTAGGTCAAAGACGATAAGGGAAAACTGAGAGGAGCTTCGTATAAGAAAACTGTTGTGCCAGAGCTTTATCCCTCATTTTATGGTTTCAGGAGATGCATGGGGAAGAAAGGAAAATTTAAAATATTTCACTTAGAATAGCACATCCATCTAAATGAGTATCAAAATCTACTGCGCTGATAAATGATAATCGGTGCGGTGAACTTGCCATGGAAAAAAAAAGTATAAGATCTTGAAAAATATATTTTTTAAATGATTAATAGCTACAAGACTTCAAATAGGCTACAGCTATATAGAAACTCCATGAAGAAAATGTCAGCAATCACAACTCGCCGAAGAATATGAAAACATAATATCCTGGAGGGAGATATTTAAAAATCACAATATTTACAGATAATTTTTGTGTCCATGGGGAAATTAGAGAAGTTGATAAATAAGAATGTCATGATCCCACAAACTTTCAGAAGTGTATGAATTACATACACAGAAACGAGGTATTATACACAGTAACCCAAAAAGCCAGGCAGGCATACATGTTCATAAAATTACATGAAGATATATTATGAGATAAATGCCAATATTTTGACAAAGAAACCATAAAACATCTCTACATCAATCGATACATGAATACAATAATCTTTATATTGGCATATAATCACTAAATCAGTGATCAAACCCGCAGCTCAATTAGTCGAATTCTCCACCGAGAACCATTGTCACGGTGTCAATCCGATCTAACTACCAAGAAACCGAAAGAATTATTAAAGAGAGTTTCACCACACCAGACATGTTGATAAGCACAAGATAGAGGTATCCAAGTGTCTGACACTCAATTGGTGAATTCTCCAGCAAAAACCATTGTCAGGGTTTCTATCCAATCTCAATTGGTCAAATTCTCCAGCGAGAACCATTGTCACGGTTTCTATCCGATCTAACTACCAAGAAACCAAAGGAATTATAAATGAGAGTTTCAGCACCCCAGCCACGTTGATAAGCGTATGATAGAGGTATCCAAGTGTCTGGCACGTATGATAGAGGTATCCAAGTGTCTGACATGGCATATAAAAAATGATGTTTCCTTTTTAACTAGTGTGTGAGTAATAACAGTATCATCACAAGTTCTTTCAACAACATGACTTCCATAGCAATATCTCACTAAGTTAATACTAAAGCAGAGAGGAAACTACGCACCTCAACATCCAGCCAATGCATCCGTGGAACAAATCCCACCATTGTGGATGGAGCACTTTGCCATACAATGAATGCAAAATCCAGAGTAGAGCATGGAACAATTACATCATCATCAACAGAAAAAATTGCGTCTGTTCTGAGGTCCTCAATTGGCTTAAATCGATTATTCAGATTATCCTCCTTATTTAGATCAAACCTGAAATTAGGTTTGTGTGCACTCTGTGACTTTGAGGATACAATATTCCTAAGATAAGCTTTTAGACTGTCTGACGGCGGATCACTTTCACTCCACACCACATGTATTGCATCAGCCCCATTACAGGATGCATAATGAGCCACAGCTTGCTTAAGAAGAGAATTTCTCTTCCATGTATTAATCAGCACCGTGTAACCACCCCTGCAAGATACAGAAAGCTCAAATGCTATTCATAACAACAAAACAACTTATCCAAAACTAATGAAATATTAGCATTCATAAGATTGAGAAAAAAGATAAATCCTTTTAGAAACCTTGATCAATCAATGATGTAAAGAGCAAGAAGCAAAAACGGTGTTGAAGATAGTGTGAAGAAATAAATAGTATGTACTACAATTGTTTATTTTTTTTAACAATAAATTTAAATGAGAAAAATAACTAAAAAGAAAGAGGGGAAATTTGCACTAAGGAATACGTAAAGATGATTTTTTTTTTATTTGGAGGTTATCATCCAAGCGTAGTTGAACTCATACAAAACACAGCTCATTGTGTGCTAATTTCCAGCGTACGAAGTGAGAAAGTCGAAGATAGTGTGAAAAAATAAGTACCATGTATTACTATTGTTTTTTTTAGCAATAAATTTAAATGAGAAAAATAACTAAAAAGAAAGAGGGGCAATTTGCACTAAAAGGAATATGTATAGATGATATTTTTTTATTCGGAGGTTATCATCCAAGCGTAGTTGAACTCATACAAAACACAGCTCATTGTCTGCTAATTTCTATCATAAGAAGTGAGAAAGAGTTGTTCATCTGATTGCTTCAACAGTTCCAGAACAGTCTATGCTGAATTTTGATCATTGGGCTCAAAGGTAAGGAGAGGAACTAGTGTCAACTTTGTGATTGTTTTAGGGAGAGTAAACGATATGGCATTGATTTAGGAATTAAAGGATAATATTGCAAAGGTCTCTCTGATATATCCAGTCCCTAGCCATTTATGCATTTATTTGGATTATGCTTTCAAAGAAAGGGGATATAAATTCCGCAGCATAAGCATGTGAGAATTGAGATCTCCTTAAGGAGCCAAAATGTAGGGTTTTGAGCAAGATGCAATTTTGCAGGGTGTTTATTTCTTAATTTGTGAACAGAGAAGGAATCCCAGAGACATGGTGATGAGAGGGATTCAACCAAATGATTCTCCAGACCCCTTCATGAATGGTTTTGGAAACTCTATTACTTGGGAAAAGCTTTGAGTGATCCAGTAGATGGCACTTCATGGGTATCAATTCCATTATTCAATCCCATAAAATCGAAGAGGAAAAGAAGAAAAACGATAATGGACAAATTACTCGAATACCGTACATTCAACAACAGTCCTATTTTGATCAGATCGATCCTCCAAAACCACTGTCTCACAGACATTAAAAAACATTAAAGCAAACACCTTGTGAGCATTCCAATCAAAACCCAAACCCCCATTTCGTGAATTCATAAACCCCGAAACAAATCAGAATCAAACCACAAAAAAAATTAAAACTTTGAGGCAATCGAAGCATACCTAGAGAGAGAAGAAGCGGAAGAAGGGTAGTGAGGGTTCCATCCCATCAAAGAACCGATCCTGGAAGCGAAGAAAACGAGAGCAAAGACAATACATAGAGAGAGAAGAAGCTTGACCTTGACAGACCCAAGCAATATCCTGATCCGACGGAGAAGAAACGGCGATCGGCTACTGTACACACCTCGGGTGGCCGCCTTCTCTTTCGCCGGCGAGTACAAGTCACTGCCCGTCGAAACGGCGTCTCTCGATCCGATGATCGTCGTCATGGCCCCACCTCCATCAAAAATCAAAAATCAAAAATCAAAATAACGCCGGAATCTGATCTTTACTGTTTAAACTTAGAGGAAAATTTCACGCCGGTTCGTAATCTAATCGATTCTCATCTCTCTCGGCAACAGCAAAAGAGCAAATGACCGAAATTTCTGGAATCCAAATGCCAGATGGGTCCACTCATATCGACACAGCCCGTGTCGTCGATGACACGTGAGGATGGGGTTGAATTTTGTTGTTTTTCTTACATTGCCTGGTAATTGTTATACTGTCATGCTACCCATTATACAGTAGCATTAGTTTTCCCTTTTCTATGATGAAAAAGGGGGAAAGTGGAATTTGCAATGGAAAGGGAGGAGAGTGCTAGCCTTACTCTCACGAATTTCTTATTCTACGCCTGAGCCAACCACTTGTCCATTCCATTCTGACATTAAAAAGTGGAAAAATACTTAATTGAGGGGGTTCATTAGGTAACAAAATGGTCGTCCTCATTAGTCCATGCCCCACTTTTAAACAAACATCATCGATGGTTAAGATTTACTCACTTTTAAGGTTAAGCAAACTAACATTGGTTTTTAGAAGAAAAAAAATCTAAAATCTTTCTATTTTCTTAAATTTAATAAGGTTAAAGGAGTGGTAAAAGGGACAGGAGGACGCATGGGTAAGATAAGTAGCCGGCCCATGGTCCGCTAAACATTGCTCTAAAAAGTACATACTTTTTAAATACTTCAATGTTTTTATGGACAAATGGTTGACAGTAGGGGTAGCACTCGTCATGGAAAGGTTATGATTTAACTTTTCTCATAAATTTTGTTTAAAATAAAACCGGCAGGCTACCACATTCAGAGCTCAAGTCTGGGATGGAGCGATTGGGGAAGGGCTACATGTATGCCACGAGCTGGAGTGAGAAATCTGTCATAGACATCGACCAGTTATACAATCAGGATGAAAGTTACAGTTTTTTTTATTTTTTATTTCATTTATCTATTGTCAACAGTTAAGGTTCTGCATGACTTGATCTCGTGACCTTCCTCGTAAATTGAGCATCACCTTCAAAAGACTTGTCGTGACTTTCGTCATAAAACAAAAACAAAACAAAAAAGGTGTCATACAAAGGGCACACCGTACCATTGGAGCAGGGTGTGAGTGTAGCATGTGTATGATTGTCCGCAAATGATGCAAGTGACAATACAATGAAAATACCTAAAATGACGAAATAAGTTGGATACATAAAATGTAATTTGCTAGTGTGGCTTGCATAAGCATGCCCAAACTAGAACAAGTTACAGGCATCTCCACTTATATTTCAACCTTGATAAGTGATAATTAGTGAACATCTTTGGATCTTGAAGTTGCATTCCTCTCTCTCTCTCTCTTACCTGATTCTGCCATATTCTAATAATAAGATCCTTTTCTCATGCATGGCTGACGTACGACTGAATATGTTCTTTTTTATGTAAGAAAGAGATCCATTAGAGACCCAAATATAACCGAATATGGAAATGTTTTTCACAAATGTTACTAGCTAATTCCATTTTTCGATTGTAAATACAATATCTGCATGAATTTTTGTTTCCATAATACAGTAAGACATGACTTCTTCTAAAGCTTGTTCTTGGGAAGAACTAATATTAAGGAACTCTGTCATGCTTACAGTAATGGAGAAGTAAATCTGGTGATTACGAGCAAATCAAATAGCTAGGCATCAAGTTGACTGAATACAGACGGCGACTTGACAGAAAATGTGAACATCACTATCTTCCAAACCAACAGCTTCAGTTATATCAGTTGGACAATGATCTGGATAAGATCGATAATTCAAGAGTCAGACACTTTGGACTGTGAAGAAACTTGATGGTTAGTCACCCATTCAGCAATAGCTCATACATGAGGTGGCCCTGCTAATTGCATGGTTTCAGACTGGTAGAGAAGGTATAAGACAATTCAGAGTTCAAGAATGACAAATAAATATTCACCATTGATTAGCAAACTAACATAGAAGAATCGAGAGAAAATAAAAGAAAAGAGAATCAGGATTACGTAGCTCCATCTAACAAATACAAACCACAAGGTCACGGCACATGTACTACAGCAGTGGCTGTATAGGAAGGCTAAGCTTGCTTTGCCCCGCCATTTTCTTGAACACTTGTTACTGGAGTGCTGCTGCCACTCTTCCTGGAACTTGATTGCCCTGTAATACTCCTGCCCATGAACTTTCCTGCCTTGCTTAAGCCGCTGCTGACAGCACCAAAGCCAGTCCCCACAAATCCAACTCCAGTGCCAATGCCGCTCCCGACAAGTCCCGCTCCTGCTCCAAGACCAGTCCCCACCAATCCGACCCCCGAGCCAAGTGCATCCATCGTGCTCCCAATCACACCAGCTTCTTTCAGTTTCTTTCTCTCTTCTAGGATCCTCTTCTCTTCCTCCAGGGCCACCAATTGCTCTTCCTTATTGAATTGATGGTACAAGACCTGTATGCCCCACCAAAATCCAATTATAATCAAATACATTCAGAAAGAAAGCAAAGAGGAAAAAGAATATAAGAAAAATATAATATATCAGGTATAACATTATAAAAGAAGTAATTATAAATGTCTGACATATGTCAGACATTAATCATCATTCCTCTCTCTTTAACTCCTCTTGACCCTAGCTACATTGTCATGTGGCTTCAGTGATGTAAATATGCTGTTGGCACATCATCATCATTGACACCTCATCCCAAATACTTCAGGTCGGCAAACCAATTATGTTCCATTGTTCCATTTT
Organism: Tetracentron sinense; assembly: GCA_015143295.1. Classification (NCBI taxonomy): domain Eukaryota; kingdom Viridiplantae; phylum Streptophyta; class Magnoliopsida; order Trochodendrales; family Trochodendraceae; genus Tetracentron; species Tetracentron sinense. The sequence goes on along the minus strand of CM026572.1, from coordinate 24,528,762 downwards.
ATTACAAGCCACAACTTCAGCTAAATCAACAAATGTGCTGTTGGCACAAAATCAATTTTCAAGGTTGCTAAAGCCTAAACTTAGGTATATATCACTGGTTGAGTGTTCTCCTTTTTGGTACATTGTTCCACGTGATCAAGTGAACTGCCAAATATAATAATGTGAATACCAAATGAAAAGGTTAGATATGGCAAAGTGGCAATAGAAGATTCTCCTAAATCAGCATAAGTTTTGGCTAAAGACTTTGAAAGATGTTAGTAATCAATTGAATACACTGGGTGTAGAAAGACAAGGTTTCGTCCTCTTGGGTGAAACTGTCAAGGGAAGAAATTGAACTTATAAGGAAGCTCCTTGGGTGAGTCTAGGCAGGATAGGATAGGACTTAGGAGGGGTTAGATGAAAATCGCTTCAAGCTTTCCCCAGCCCAGATGGATAATAGGATTCAACATATGCAGAAAAGTGTTATACTATTCCCTTTCCATGATCCATTGATAGCTGAGGGAAGTTCCCCCAATGTCCTCTTCTGAGCCAACGGTGTCGAGGATGGCCCCAAGAAACTCGAAACTATGAGAGCTTGAATTCATCTGTTTGTAAAGACGGGTTTTTTATTTGGCCATTTCTTTGCAGGGCTAATGAGATTTGCCAATTCATAGGCACATGAAGTAGAAAAAGTATTTCCCTTTTTACTATTGTATTTTCTCCCTTTAACTTTTTCTACTTATTTATCCGGTGCCTATTAGGAGAAGGAAAGGAAAGTGTAAGTATGAAAGAAATTAATACAAGCAGCAACAGATATCACTCTTTTTCCTCAACTTCTCCCTTTAAAAACAGAGGTGTATTTGATAACATCTATACCCAAGAAACAGAAGTTTTGTTCCAAAACTCCCACCAAGAAAGTAGTTTTAGAAACCATCCAATCAAATCATTTGCCTAAGGAAAGATTATTAAGACCATTAATATGTTTCATGGATTCTTTTAGACAACAGACATGTCCCGTGTCAACACAGACACGACTCTTATGGCTCATAAGTCATATTAGAAGAATCTATGTATTTTGGACACAGATGGACACGGAAGCATCTGAATACCCATAAAATTTGTGTTTATTATACAAAAGAGACATACAACTGTATATAATTACCATAAATTTCAGTAAATGCTTTCTAACTCTCATCATCCAAAAAAATCAGTAGGGAAAGAGAGAGAGAACTACGATCCATTTCTTTTCAACGAAAAAATAAAAACTGAGAAAAAATAGGAAGAATTATCCTATAACCGAAAAAATGAGAGAGAGAGAGGGAATATGGGTGTCAACAGGCTGAATTTGGGCTGCAAAAACATCTTTGAAATTCGCATTAACATTTAAAAATGATATATGTTCATTACTTCATTATTTTATTTGCTTTAACTTATTTATATTGTTTGATGAATTATAGTTTGTAAATATTACTTAGTGTTATTTGCAATTATAGTATACAGTGCGCAAAAATGCACTCTAGTCTAATTATTATGTAGCTTTCTTGCATTGTCCTTAGATTAATTCCCTAAAAAAGTACCGCATATTTTTTAGCAACATCAGGCGGCCCATTGGATAGTGGGACTCATCTCTTTGCACACAAGTCATATGTGAAAGATTAACAAAAGCTTTTGTTATTTACATGATGCAACGGCAACCAGGTTAATTAGTCGCATTACCTATCAAGGGGGTAAAATTATCATTAACAAATCAAGCGACCTAGTTGAACCCATCCAATGTTTTAAAACGTGAAAGCATTAGGTGAGGCGTTGGGACCTCAAGATGCGTGAAGCGTAAGCCTCAAGGCGTGAGGCGTAGGCCTCACAAAAGGCCTCATGCTCCCTAATTAAAGGTTATAATTCATACATATATGTATGTATGCATGTGTACACACATGCATATGTAATATTATATAAATTATTCAACCTTAAAAATAATAAATTAAGAAGCGAGAAAAGCTGAAATTTAGATTTTCTTTTTTATTCATCTACTATTATAATGAGAGAAGGAGGGGTAAAAAAAGTTGACTAATTTTTCTAATATTCCTAATGAACCCCATTTTATGGTATCTTATTGCTACATGAAGTAGTTAGTAAAGGGATATTAAAGTAATTGCAAATCATAACTAAATAAAACCTCTTAGTATCACGATTCCCTCGACTCCACTCCTCTTTTTTCTCTCACGCTCTCCCAGTCTCTCAATTTTCAATTGACACGCTTTTTTGTGTTTCCAACAGCCGGACTTTATAGTTTTTTCCCTCTTCAGATTTCTAGATGAAGAAGACCCTAGAAGGGGATTCTCCAGATGAAGAAGACCCTAGAAGGGGATTCTACTAAAAAGGCTGACGTGAGAACCTGCTTAGAGTCCCACCAAGACATGAATTCTTTGGGCAATTCTCTGAAGGCCTGACCTAAAACAAACGTGGAGATGGCAACGAAGATGTTTCTGCCCGGCCGTTGCCACTGGATGGATCACATTATCACCCCCCATAAACTTATTTATAGAATCGTTAACATCTATTGCAATTGTTTGCAAGGTAAATCGTTTCAAATTTTATTATCTATTTTTAAATTTTTCTTATTTCAATCCAGCTCTGTTTCAATTTGTTTGACTGTTTGGATTTTTCCTTAATAAAAAGAAATTTATGGGGTTTATTGTAGTCTTTTAAAGTATTTGTAGAATCTAATTGAATTTAGTATCTACAATTTGGAGAATCTACGAGTATAACTGCTTTTCTGATCAATGATTTCTGTTAAAATGTATAAATCTTGGAATCAAAGCATCCAATCTCCAAAATGCTCTTATAAATTATTAAAATTAGAATGTCAAATATCTGCATTCTAGGACGATACAATATATTCCTGCTCTTCTTCTTGGATTTTAATTTTCTTCAAGCTATATAGTTATTAAAAGGAGGATGCATGAGTTCTTCCTGCATCTCTTAATTCATCTAAAAATTCAGGGAGCTCTACCAAAATGACATGTTTTGGAGTTCTGATCTCTTTTCTCAGTAGATCTTTTGTGTGTTCGAAGCAAAATGATAAGATTATTGCAGTGTTATTATGCTTTGTTTTCCATCTTTATAATTTTTTAATAAATATCCATCATCTCCATTTTATTTTTTTATTTTTTTTGCCTTTTGTTCCGTAAAGCTAACGACCCAAACGTAGAGTCCTGGCATGGTATCGCTATTGGTGTTATCTGAGGATTTCCAGTTGGAAATGCCCCTTTTTCGGTTCCTACTCTTCTAGAAATCGAGTCACTTTTGATTCATGATTAAGTGTATCACTCCACGCTACATTTAGGGGGGAAATTCCCCTGCTTTGGCGTCGAAATCATGACTCGGCCCTGAACTTCTTCCTACCCTGTTTGCCTACTTCAAACAACCAAGCTCAGAGTCACTCTCCATCTTCCTTAGGAAAATCTGGTCATCCAAGAGGACTGGTATTATGGCCATGTGGTGAAGCAATCAGCATGCAAGTATCATTTTTTTGGGGTCTTTTCTTTTTGCGCATTGATTCCCTTTTAATATCCCTTATAACTATAACTATGGTTAAGGTTAACTAAACTAAGATTTATGATTTTTTTTATTAAAAAAAAAAACCTAGGTTGGATGGCTGATCCTTAGGGGTGAGTAAATTTTAACCACGATTAATGGGTGTTTAAAAGGGGGTCGTGTACCCAATGAGTACCGGAATGTGCCACCAACATAACCGAATGCTCAGTCCGCTATCTATTTTCCTTTTCTTTTTCGTTATCGTTCATTTCATTTTCCAACAGTAGTCTTCTTCCTCGGCAAGAAGTAGTACAATTTAACTACTCTTGAACTATGGTTAATAAGTTTTAACTCCTATAGTTAATTTTTTTTTTAATTAATTTTTTTATAAAACCAAGGTTATATGTTTTAACCTTAAGGGTTAGTGAATCTTAACCACAGTTGATAAGTTTTAACTCTTGTAGTTTTGTTTTTTAAATTATTTTTTCTTCTAAAAACTAAGGTTAAATGCTTAAGCATATGGGTTAGTGAATCATACTCACCTTATTGCGATTTAAAAGGGGACATGTGACAAGCAAAGGAGGGACGAGAATCGAGATGCTTCCCTTCTACTGAATTCCTTCTATTTGTTTTTCTTCCTATTTTAATAACCTTTATTTATTTAAATATTAATGATTTTATCGTTTGCCAGCACTACAGGGAAAAAAATTAACATTATCATGTTTACTGTTTCACGAAAGAGAAGCTAAAAAGATAATAAATTTTTTGAACCACCATTCAAATGTGCAGGGACATCATATGTTGGCTATAAGCTAAAGAACAATATAATTTTAATAGCTTCACATGATTTGCCCAAAAAGAAATACTCCAACCTCATTCTTTTTTTCACATTAGCCAAAATGAGTTATCTACAATGAGACTCAAAACCTTTTCTGCCCCGGCTTGCTTATTTGCTGGTCACGAAAGCTCCTTTTGTGGGAGAACCTATTCTCCTAGTCACCTTCCTTGCCTATGGAACCAATAGCAAGAAAGTCTGACACGCCATCCAACTTACCGCAACTGATGACTGACTGACTGCCTTCTTGTGCCGATGGCATCATCACAGGTCCTTTTTCAAGTCCATCTCAAATACGATGCGGTAGGGTTCGGTCCCAGGGGGAGGTGAAATTGAACTAGAAGGGTAGTCGAGGATTTGTGCTTGTGTGTGTGATTGGTTGGAAAGGTCTTTTGAGGAAGAGGAGGTTCTCTTTTTAGGTCGATCCGTGCCGCCGTGAACGTTCAATTGATAGTCACCACGAACGTAGTTAGTATAGTCTATTAGATGATATGAAAGTCTTATAGATTATAGTACCGTCGGGAGGAGGTTTTTTCTTTAAAAGACTCTGCTGCTTGAGGCATCATGCTCAAACATGAGCTGATCGTTCATTAGGGGTTTCGTCTAATATAGAATGGAAAAAAAAAAGGGCAAAGGGAAAGGCTGTCAAATGCTGGTTTGTATAAGCCAGTACCACGTCTTCTTTCTACCTTTCTTCTCTTCCCCTGGGTGGGGGAAAGATAGGCGATGGGACCGGCAAAGAAGAGAAAGAACTGGGAGTTGGTCACTTCACTTGAAGTCCTTCACTCTCATTCCTTTTGAGGAATCTGCCCAAGGAAAGACTTGACCTTAAGAGTAGGAGAAAGAGGAGGTTTTTTCTTTAGAAGACTCCGCTGCTTGGGGGTCTCCCTAAGGCTTATCTGTAGCCCGTGGACTCAGCTTCAATTGCATTACCTCACTTATCACTCAAAAAGTATTGCACTTGAAATATCCAACCAAATTCTTACGGATATATACTATGCTAAATAAGGTTTCTACCATCAATCATGTTACAAAAATTTTATTTTACTTCAAAATTGTTGTTAATTTTTCATTTTTGTAGTGCTAATCGTTACATGAATCATATCTTTCAAATGAATCTCCATATAGTTGGTGATTGACGTGTTTTTGATACAGTGATGTTCTGAAGTAATTGGTTAATTATCACCTTACTTCCATTCTCTTAAATTTACTTCTTGTTGCCACTCTTTTATTCTTCTAATTTTCGTTTTTTAATTTTCCAAAATACAAAGATCACGTTGTTAAATAAACAAATCTGTAAGCTTTTTGCTTAATTCGGCTAGAATTCAGTTAATTTTTCTCCTTAGAGTAAATATATAAATTCATTTGATGTAGGAATGTCAAGTTCATTAAAATCATGTTTTCCAAGCCTATCGTTCGGTATACTATTTTACAATCATTAGGGACCGTAGATTCACGTGCACTCCACTAGTATATATAATGATAGACAGATGATGTTCAATCATGTAGTGGATTTTGGATTCCAACAAACAATTGCAAAATAGTCACTAATGTATGAGGCACTTGCAAAGTAGTAATGTATGAGGCACAAGCCTTAAAAAAGAAATTAATATTGAAGTCTCAATTATATTGCTAGAACCCTATTTTTTTTTATTAATGTACAGCATACGTTAACAGTTAACATAATGAGAATTAAGCCTCAATGCATTTTCCTTGAGCCTCGCCTCGAAGCAAGCCTTGAGACGTAAGCCTCACGGGTTTTTTAAAACAATGGACCCATCTAAGGGAGTTTCTGAAATGAAACTAGGTTTTCTTCGATAGGGAGGTTAAATAGGCATTCTAGAGACGATAAATTGTACTGATAGATATAGTTTAGAGGGAAGAGTGAAAATTTCCCTAAATATTATTCATCCAGTTTTATTAAATTGTATCAAGTTTTCTCTGCAGTTTCATTGCCAAAAGCAAATAATAATAAGAAAAGGTTTATTTTGTTGTTCGGACTCCCATTGATTTCATTAGTTTTTGAATGGATAGGTGGATCGGACTTGAGTTTAAACTTAAAGCATTCAAATATTCCTTACTATTTCATCTTAACAAAATCCCAGATATATCAAAGATTAGTCTGAACTGAGAAAAAAAAACTACTTTGTGTGTGCATTATGCAAATGAGTCAGTCTATTGGTACTCCCAATTATACTCCCAAATATACTTCCTAATCCTAACCGTTTATAACCAACCACTAAGGGTCAGGATTTCAGTTGGCTTATTTTGTCTTTTCTATTGCCACATCAGCAGGAATCCTAACCGTTTAATAATTGAGATAAACGGTTAGGATTTGGGAGTATATATGAGAGTACACTTTGGGAGTATCCCTAGACTAATTCTATGCAAATTGCATAGGTAGCACTAAAGGACTTCTATCTCCCATGCTTTTGAGCCTGTATTTCTTCGATAATATAAATGATAACCAACGATTACTCAGAATCACCATTTAAAGAGTTTGTGCTTTAGTACTCATTTAGATTTTTTAAGAAATAAGCGTAAGATGAAGAAGTATTAGCTATGGCTTTTATCATGCATTGTCAGCAAAGAAATGTGAGATCATCCTAGTTAACTGACAGAGTTTGCATGTCTTCCCTGGCATACCTAACATTGAATAGTGGATGTGAAAAGGAAAAAAATGTCTTACTGTTGCAAATTTAAAAAAAAACATTCAAACATCAAGAATTAAACAATAATTATCATACCTTAATTGAAAGTGTTCCTCTATCCTTCTTATCTTTAATTTTAAGCATATCAAGTGATGGTTGCAATCTCAGATCCATCTCTTTTGGAGTCTCAGATTCCAGTCCAATCAAAGGTAACTTTACTATGCCCAATAGTTTGTCTTGCCCAACGTCCTCATCGAAAACCTGGTGGCAAGGTTCACAAACTTTGTTTGAATTAGTGATCCATCCATCTACGAGTTTATCATGTTAATACGGTAGAGTCGTAGAAAAAAAAAGACAAGAACTTGTCACTTGAAAGTTGAAACTATCAAAATGGAAAAGAGAAAGGGCACCAAACATCTTGTCTTCTAAAAATTGGTTTCATCAATGATAACTGGATCATTGAATGGGAAATAAAGTTTTCAATTCAGTAGCAATTTCCATGATGCATATGCAGAACTGCATTTGAAGTTGGTAGGTAAGAATCACCAAGTAATTAATGCCGCCCTGCACTCTGCAGAAGACCTACATGTCCTGGTCCAATCTTTTTTTTGGTCATGGAGGGTGTCCCAACCCTGACAAGGAAGGACTAGTCCCTTCCGATGCATGCAATCACCCACAAACCACGTGCATTGGGTAAAGCCCGGGAGGAGTTGAACTTGAGACCTTTGTTTTCACTAACAGAAATCTTAGCAACCATGACCTAAGAGTCTTGAAGATAGACAGATCAAGTAAGGGATCATTGTATCCTTGTAGGGGGACAATTGTTTTCAACTCCATGTGAACAATGATCAGCACGCATTATGAACCAAATAGCTAGTGTTGACCCAGTGTTGTATTTGAGCCATATATTGCACTGTGGATTTTGCCCATATAAAATGTAATCCAACTAGACAAAGTTGAATGTGATAAACAATTGTTATGCGAATGTGATAAACAAGTGATGGTAACACTTTAAACAATTGTTATGTGAATCCCATTACTTCACAAGTGATGGTAACACTAAAAGTACTAGGCTTTGTGAATTACATTATTCCATTGGGTGATCTACTACATTATGGATACAGTTCCAGAAGAATTTTTTATTTTTTTTTGACAAGCTTCAAGGATATAATATATGCTTTATGGTGACCATCCTGAAACTGTTGGAAAAAATTGAAGGACTGGAAGATGCAAAACTGGAATAAGAGCAAAATAAACCTCGAAGATAATGGATTGTGTCTCCTTGTCTTCAGCAATCAGCTCAAATGTTTGATCCCACGCAGGATTCAGGTTGTTGTTGATGACCTTTGTTTTAACCTTAAATAGTGGTCGAATATACACAACCACATAAGGATCAGATTTGCCAATCATTTCCATATTCTTCAAGTTATTTGCTTTCACTACTATCACTGTAAGCTTTCCCTGTGGTTTAAGTTCTAACTCACTGCATAATAATAAAAAGAGGAGTTATATTTTATATTCAGGTGATAGATTGGAATACTGAGGATAGGACAATATTTAAATAAGGCGTTAAGGATTTTGTCGCAGGTGCAAAAACAATAAACAAGCAAAATGTTATAGAGTGACTATTTCATTTTCATGAAAATAAGTTGTTATTCATAAACATGGGAGGACCTAACAGTTACTACTATTCTCATCAACTGTACTTCTAAAGCTGGAAAGCATTTCTTAATTCTACTTGGAAAATGATTGATGATTTATGGAAACATTACTTATTTTAGTGATGGTGATGTCAGTGTCAATATCTTGACAAAATAACACACGTACGAAAAATTGCATATGGTAAAATCTGCTGCCATGAACCACCTTTCTTCTAGATGGAAAATAAACATATAAAGGAACTTCTACAAATGGCATAAGAAAAAACAGTGAATGGTTTTAAAATTTATGTTCAGCTAAGTCCTGACAATAACAGGAGCTATATTAATTCTGATATTGTTCAGAAAGTGACTATAGAAGATGTGAATGCCGGTGCATGTTAGTAAATGGATACTGAAAAACTATGTTGCGCGACTTTTCGAGTTTGCAAGCGATTCGCATTTCCATAAGTGTGGATTTGGAATTGGCTATTGTTTCTTAGAAGTGTCCATACCTTTGGATTCAGATGGAATTGCATTCGGACACGGACTCACCTACTATAAATGAGTGTTTATAGTTGCATATGACGCATATACAAATATGTGCCATTAATTTGATCATCAAATTATCAAACCAGCTCTCAGATTTGACATGCATGAAAATCACGTTTATTATACAATCACACATCAAAATAAACGAATTTATGCAACACTTGTTTAGATCATTGCCCAAGAAACAATTCTTTAACCATCCAAATAGAGGCTATTGGTTTGATGGTTAAAACAGTTCATAACAATATGATATTAAGATTCTACTAAGCTTCATCAATAAGCATGTGACCATGTGTGTCAATTCAACGATAGTTTGATACATAGCTCGTGTTTTTGTTCTACCCAAAAGAATAAAAAGCGTGTTACATTGAATGACACATAAAGAGTAACTTTTATTTTATAATCTTCTTTATGAAACCCCCTCTCAGATTTGACAGGCATGAAACTCAGATTTATTAGACAATCTTAATAGTTTAAGAAACAAAATTTTAGATTATCGCCCTAGTTAAATCAATGCTTGTTTAGTACTTGACAGACTAATCATATAATAGATTATTCATTATAATTATATGTTAACAACTTAATATATGTTCTATTTGACCTTTGACTATAATATCTTCAACTATATATTTTTAGTATTGTCTTCGATAATTTATGCTTTCATATTTACTTTGTTCCCTTTGCAACCACTTAGAGCATTCTTCATAGAATTAAAAATATAATAATTTTTTTAAATATCCCCATTGTCCTTGAATCCTATTTTCTGGGATTCATTGGAAGGAAGGGAAAAATGCTTTGAAGATGAATCTGTTCCCCGGAGCTGGAACAACTTGTTCTTCCTGACCCGATTCAACGCCAAAGAATTCCCTAGCGCCACCCAAATTCGACACCTCGCATCTAAGTAAGACTCTGACACCCGTCTTTGTGCTGCACAGTTATAACTGGAAAATAATTATTCCTGAGGATATGTATTGCCCTAAAAGATAAACACAATGCTTTATGAATGTGCAGACGCTTCCGGGAACCTTTGAGAAAGAATGGCAGTAAAACCAAAATGGTTTTAGAAATTTCTCTTCAAGTTCTTAGCCTAAGAGAGTGACATGACCTAAAAATGTCGGTACTAACCTATTGGCTGATTTAGAGAGTATCAGCTTATTTGCAAAAATAAAAGTGTGAGCTTCCATTTTCATATACTTCTTGATTGGAATATGAAGATTAAAACAAGAACTAATCCTTTCCTCGAAGGGTTTAGGACACCCTCTGTTATCAAAAATAAGACAGGGAAAATCAGTGATTAGTGAGTCAAGCAGCTATCCAGCTCTTACCTTTCTGATTTAAAATTGGATTAGATAAAAAACTGCCTCACTGACAAAACATTCTCTAAGAACTAATCAAGTACTAAACTTGTGATGAAACAATTGTTTTTTTTTTTCGTGTGGTGAAAAATGAGGATTGGGAAAGTTGAACAGGAGGACTTGGTCAAGTCCAAAATTATCTCTGAATCAAGGTTCATAAACTCATCAAGTACTAGACTTTTTACCTTGTTAAATGAAAGTTTAGATTTTGTCAAAGGAACCATATCAATCTCAATTCAATCAAAACAAAGTAAAATGGAGTAGTCATGTTAACCTCAAACCAGAACCCTGAGGAGACTAAAAATAAAAGAATGACAAAAGTCATGATTACCTTGTATCTACACCTGTACCAATTGGAACAACGATCCTGTGGGGCCATTGGAGCATATCTGTAACAATTGTATTCACAGTATCCTACCCAAAGTAACGTATGATCACGAATAAGTAACAATCAGCGATCAACTTAGAAAGAATGTAAGTACAAGTTTTCACACTTAAATGAAACTTACATCAATCATATCTGAAAGTCCTGGAATCGCTGTTAAGCTTCCTCCAACTGCCTTTAATGTATAGTCTATTTTAGGCTTAGGCTGATTGAACATACATGAGTATTAGTCATTTTCAAACTATTGTGATTGATATGGTAAGGGCTAAAGAATAATCTAGTAGCTCCCGTTTTCATGACGTAATTAAATATCATTTTACTCCCTATATATAAGAAGTTCTAAAACTAAATGTTACCTTATCTTGAAAAGTCTCAAAAGCATAATATTGAAATCTTAAAATATGCTTGAATTTGATAATAAAGCAGATGCAAATGATTCTATGTCAAACAACCAGGGCAATTAAAAATGGGCACCCTGCCTATTATCCACATACACCATAAAATTGGGGTGGATTTGTGAAATAGAGTGTAATCAGTAATGGTGAAACTAGATTTAAATAGCTGGTATAAGGCTTGGACGATGATAAATTGGTGATGAGACAAGTTTTGTATTAGAGTTGTAATACAAAACCACCACCGGTCATTTTTCTTTTGATCGACAATTATCCTTTTCTTTCCCGATTTTCCTTCCCTCAGAAAAGATAGTTACCATTTTTTTTTTTCAATAATCATCACTGCCGATCATTTGAACCTCTTTCCTTAATTGCTAAACTATGCCAGGTGGATTACTGTATACTATATCAAATAGCCAGGGAAATTAGAGATGGGCACCTTGCCCATTATCCACATAGACCATAACAATTTGGTTGTATTCTTGAAATAGAGAGAAATGGTGGAACTGGATTCGTGAAGCTTAGCCAACCCCAAATACGGTGATATGGTGAAACTAAATTCGTGAAGCCGATCCAAATAGTAGCTGGAATAAGGTTGGACGATGATGAATTGGTGAAGAGACAAGTTTTGTATAGAGTCATAATCTACTACCACCGCCATTCATTTTTCTTTTGATCGGTCCAAATAGCTAGTATAAGGTCCAAGAATTAAAAGCTCAGTTTTGGTGACCGTAACGGTCCCGACCAAAACTGATACGTACCGGTTTCAGCCCTTTTTTTATTTTTATTGAAAAAATTCTAAAAAATCACAATAAATTTTAAAAGAAAATGCAATGGATGAGTAACAACATTCTTCTCAAGCCAATACCAAGTTGAAAATGTAGAAATAATGAAATATAAGGTAGTAGATGAGTCGAAAGTAGAAACATATACTACTAAGTGCTAAAGTCACATAGATTTTCTTCAAATCGATGATTCAAACTTCAAATCAAGTTTTCAAATTTCAATCACAAAAAATCAAAAGGATTTAAGGTTTACGGCTTAGAATGGGTAAAGAGGAAGAGAGAATCGAAAGAAGTGTTACGGGTTTACGTAACCCCTTTTAACCAAAAAAATCGGCCGAGTCCTACGGCCGAAACCGTTAAGTATCTTAGCCTGTAGGACTCAGGTGATACGTAACAGTTTCAGCCGAGTCCATCTTTTCTTCAAAAAAATCGCAAAGGCATGGTTTTGAATAACGGGTTCTACCGAAACCTATACGTATCAGTTTCGGCGATTTTTTAAACCATGATAAGGTCTAGATGATGTTGAATTGGTGAAGATACAAGTTTTGTATAGAGTCATAATCTACTCCCACCGCCATTCATTTTTCTTTTGATCAATAGTTATCTCTTTTATTCTATCAATAACCTTCGTGGTTGGTGCAGTTAACTAGCGTCCCGGGTTTGCTCCCTGTGGTCGTGTGTTCAACTCCCACTCCTTGACTTACCCTGGTATCCGTAGGCAAAATTCTAAGTGGGTCGGTGCAGATATCCGAAGGGACTAGTCCTTGCCTCAAAGGCTTTGGGACACCCTCCATTACCAAAAAAAAAAAAACTTCGATGCCAATCCTTGGAACTCTTTCCTCAAGTGCTCTATGTAATGTGGATATTCAAAATGGGTGAAGTACCCATTTCAGCACACATTGGAACAAGAAAACCCTGTGGATTCTGATGTAAGATTCCTATATTTCATTTACTTGTTTTGCCTCATTGATCATAAATAAATTAACATCTGCCTTAGGTTATGAGTTTTATGGTAACCTTCCAAATTCCGGTAAAACACAAATATGTAGGAAATATGACATTTCATTATCATACATGGTACAATCACCAGTACATGATACAACCCATTATATAACTCATTATGGCCTAAACTTAACAATTATAGTAGTGATATTTGTGCAGTTTAAAAATTCTGGATGTTCTGAGTATCATACAGGTATCCATTACTCTTTCCCAGTTGTATGCAACATGCGTACTAAATAATTAAGGATAATGTCATATACGTGACGATTTTTTTCTATAAATTTGCAGACATGAAAATTTGTTCATTAGGCGTACCTCAGAAAGTAGAGCAACAACTACAGCAGAAATGCAAGGGATCTCTTCAGCGAGTTGGAAGATGACACGTACAACAGTGAAAACTTGAAGATCCTTCAACTGCAGTCGATAGCACAAGCAAAATATTAATGTCAAGAGTGTCTTATATACCAATACTTCAATGAATAAAAGGGAAATCATCATAATCCAGTATCTAAGCAACCCATTAGCCACTATTCCATAGAAGGGAAGTTATTATCCATATAAAAGTCTTCAAACACCTTATGAGATAACTAAACTATTCAAAGTAGTTGATGCACCAACCTGAATGGGTATTGAAGCAACGAGTGCAGCTTCAACACCAAGAATGATGCTTGGATCACCACCCCATCGGAAGTCAATATCCATTGTGATTTGATCTTTCTTGAGGCTCTGAACACGAATCCCTGCATCATTTAAATTATTTAGTGTAACATCTAAGTCACATGTATAAAAGATTAAAAGATAAATGTGCAATGACTTATGAAAGGAAATGTGCAAATGCAGGGTGAACTTGCAAAGTCACAACACATGAATCGATCAACACATCAATGATTTCCAAACTATAACTGACATCGAGAGAAAGAATGAGAAAAAGAGAAAAGAAAGCACTTATTGAGCAAAAGAAAATGAAGAAAGCATCACCATCGTCATTTAAAACCAAACAATAAGAGAACAGAAAGCACAACATGGGGAGTGATGGTATACAAGACAACTAATGCTCATTCAATAAGCTTGTTGTCCTTGTTTTGAGCAATGTCATTATTGAATCTTTTCCTCTCCATTTCCTTTAAATTGGACCTATTGTTAAGACCATAGTTACCAAAGCAAAAAAAGCAAAGCGAAAGAGAAAGTGAGAAGCATGAAACGAGGCTCAGAATATCCTTAAGAAATGAGAAGCAAGAAATCAATGGGTGTCGCATCCCATTATATTAGTATGGGCAACCATACCTTAGATTTTATCTTACATGAGATATTTGTGGAGAAGTAGTTAGCTTAGGTTCTAATCGAACAATACTTGCTCAAGGCTACACCCTAGGTTGTAGACTCAGGTCTATCCCATCACGTCCCACTGATTCCCACATACATAGCCCCTTTGACCACTCAATGCAACGTGATGGAAGTGAGCTTCCCGGGAAGTGAGCATACACCCTGTATTTAGCTTCCCTGCAACTATGGTTGAACTATTTTTAAATCACATCCCCTTGTACCGAAACTGTTGATTTCTTCCTTATCTCAAAGTCTCAATTTTTTTCAAAACTGAGGTATTGCATCAAGTTCTCTGATGGCCTGTCCTCTTTCTTATGATTGATTTTAGCCAGTGTAGACTTCGTAGTTCTTTCATGAAGGTGGTAACTTTGCAATGACTACCTATACATTAAAATTATCTCTGAATGACTTACATAGAGGTGATCTCCTATGCAATGAGGTGATCTGATGCACTCATGGTTCAAAATATCGGTATCAGCAAGTTCAAAACAGGATACATATCGACGTATCGGACCGTATCAGATGAATACGGCGGAAAAAATCAGGATACGCTAAGAAATGCATGGATACACAATGAAAAACTTGGATACCTTGCATAAAATTTATTTTAATGCAAATATAAGCTATTAACAAACTAAATGAAAGTCTCCAATTATGTTTATAACCATACATATGAGAGTTGAGAATTTTATAAGTTAAAAAAGCCGTGCATGTTGTGCTGATAAGAAGGTATGAAAATACAAATCGTAGTCACTTAATTAAGTATAAGAAAAATAATTTAGATATTAAAACTTTGCATTCAATGAGTTAAATAAGAATGTATTGAATTATAACCATAAATTTTAAGCTTAATGTAAGTCTTTTTATGTTGAACTGTTACACTGTTAGTTGACTTTTTGAACTTGTAGATGAAAATATTTTTTGAAGTATGAGACTTTTTTTGCCAAACTTTTGGGTTTTGATAAATTTTGATATAATAAAGTTAATGAAATTTTGATATTTGATAAATATCTTATCATTTGAAAGTTAAAATTTTGACCCGGTCTCCAAAAGGTGCTAAAAAAAGATTTTGTTATTGTACTGAAAGTTGACTTTTTATTCTTCAGAAATTTGAATCAAGATCATTTTTATTGAATTCAAATGGGGGGATAACCTTATTTGCATATTAATATCTTAAGTAATTGAAAATAATATTAATTTAAAATCATTTACTTAAATAATATTTTATATAAATAAGTTGTGCGTATCAGGTTTGTGCTGTCGATCTTAATGTAAATGGAATGAAAGAAAAATTATTAAAAAATTCCCCATATCGAGCCTGTATCTGTATGATATAGGGGAATTTTTTTTTCAGCGTACCAGTGTATCAGGTAGCTCCAAAAGGGATACGTATCGACCCATATCGGTTGATACATATCGATATTTTAAACCATGGATGCACTTGCCTCAAAATGGCTTGCAATTGAACATCTTAAACTCAATCTAATAGCTTACCAAAATATTAATAATCCTTTTTTTCATGTATTAATTATTCAATGAATCTCAAAACATCCGTTGTTGAACACGCCTTTCAATAACTGTAGAGTTGGTTAGTCAGCCCATTGATATGATGTATGCAAGAGTAGTTAATGTCTGGCACTTATAGATCCCTAAGTTTGATGGTTTTCTAGTTTCTAGTTAGTAAAATGACGTTCTTCTAG
This sequence comes from Tetracentron sinense, assembly GCA_015143295.1. Classification (NCBI taxonomy): domain Eukaryota; kingdom Viridiplantae; phylum Streptophyta; class Magnoliopsida; order Trochodendrales; family Trochodendraceae; genus Tetracentron; species Tetracentron sinense. Next base: position 24,512,632 of record CM026572.1, on the reverse strand, counting down.
GGAGGACAGTGCTCAGTGATGCAGCCCAAACATTTGTCTTTTTATCAGTCGATTTGATAATTGAAGTAGGAAAATTGAATGGCCGAAAAGCAAACTGCAAGCGACAACTGAAGCAAAGAAGAATGGATGCCAGGAAAAGAAGAATTGAATTTAGAATCTTACAGGGGTGATGAAAAGAGTAGCTTTCCAAGGGCATAACGTTTTACTCAAATATCCAGCAGGGGATGCGGTTACTTGCATTAAAAAGACTTATCAAATATCTACAACAACTATTTCTGCCATCTTGACAAGATATTATGCTTTCAGATCTTCATGATAAATACAATAGCCAAATATCCTCTTTCCTATTGTAGAGAGATTTCCTTCCTCTTGGATTCTTTCCCTTTGTATAGATCTTCTTACTATGTATTCCCTTGTACACAATCTATATAAACCCCATTGGGTTAAAGGAATAAATCAATTCAGTATTTCCCAAATTCCCAATTGTTACCATGGTATCACAGCGGATTTCTTACCTGTAATTTCTCACTGGAGGTTGTTCACGCCGGAAACCACTCCTTTTTTTTCACTGCCGGAATTTTTTTGCCATGTCACAATCATCACCGGTATCATCTGGATCTCCTTGTCTTACAAGAAGACATATACTGATCTCCCTTGTCTGATCTCGCCGGATTCATCACATAGACTTCGCTGGATTTTGCCGGATCTCACCACATAGCCCTTGTTGGATCTCGTCGGACCTTGCTGAATCTCGCCGGATCATCAGTCGCCGGCTCTACAGTTGCCAAATCATCACCGCCCTCTCAAGGTATTTTCTCTTTACCGGTTGGTTCTTCAGTTCAGTCACTGGTTCCTGTCCACGAACACAATTGCTCTTTGTAATTTATTCTCTGTCTTTTGATTGCTTGTCTTACAAGTAAGCCTATATTTAGTTTGTCACTAGAAGACAAACTCACTTGGGTTTGGTAAAAAAAATACAAAACAAAACCAAACAGTCATAGATAACTGTAGCCAAAAGCTTTATTGTGTAAAACTTGCTTGGATTTCTTACACTATTCCTCAAGCTTGGTTATTGTGTAAGTTGGTCGAGTGTTGTGGGTCTCACCTGCAATTCAAAACCAAGTCTATATCATGGATCAGTATTTTTCATCTTGTTACCTGCTTGACGGTAGTAACTATGGTTTGTGATCTATTCACTTTCAAAGCTTCCTCGAAGGTCAAGATTTATGGGGTATAATTGACAGCACCGAAAAAATGCCTGCAACAACCGAACTCAAAGCCGAACTCAAAGCACTGGCAGAATGGAAAAATTGTTACATGACTTTTGGATTCAATTGACAAATCCATTGCAGTTAGATTGACCTCACATAGAACAGCAAAGGCTATGTGGGATCATTTAAAAAACGATTTATAAACAAAGCAATGAGGCTCGATTATATCGCCTAGAACAAGAATTGACCCACATGTCTTGTCATTTGGACCGAGATATCGATTATGGATCCTGAGATCTCATCTGGTGCTATTGTCATTTTTCAAGAGATGAGAGAACGGACCCGGGTTAGATAGTTTCTTATGAAATTGCATCATGATTTTGAGCATTGTAGGCTGCTTTGCTTAATCGTAGTCCACTTCCCTCCATGAATACTATGATCTGTGACCTATTAGCCAAGGAACAGAGACTCAAAGCCTTCATAGGTGTACCCCAACCTCCTAGCTCCTCAGATATGGTTCTTTTTGCCTCATCCCCAGCACCTGGCAAACGTGACTTGTTTCACATTCAATGTTATGGATGTAAAATGTTTGGCCACCTTGCTACAACATGTAGAGATAGTATTATTTGCGCGTTTTGTAAAATTCGTGGTCATGGCATCCAAGAGTGTTGGAAGAAAAAGCAGCCTCAAGGGAAAGCTTACATGACCACGACAATGACTCATCTACCAATGTCATGGCTCCTCTCCCACCTAGTGAGCCACTTACTCCCGAGATGGTTCAATAGATTGTCCAGGCCTTATCTGCGGCCGACCTGTCAAGTACATCACGTTGGTCTCCTTGGTATTTTGATTCTGGTGCGTCCAATCATATGACAAGTACTGCCTCGTATCTCCAAAACGTTAAGCTATACAAAGGTAACCAAATCATCTCTACGGCAGATGGTGCTCAGTAACATATTTCTTCTGTTGGGTTGTTATCATTTTTCCCTTCTCAACATCATAAATTACTTTAACTGATGTCTTCCATGAGCCTAAATTATTTGCTAATCTTATCTCTGTTGGTCAGTTAGTCCAAAATCGATGTTTGATAATTTTCTTTCCTGATTGTTGTTTCGTATAGGATCTGGCAACGGGGAAAGTGGTTGGGAGTGGTAGGAGGAAAGGACGACTCTTCTTGCTAGATTTGGATGACTCTGTTACTCCAACTTCTTGTTTATTTTCTCCTTCTGCTGACGATATTTGTTATGCAAATAAAATGTGGAAACTTTGGCATTGTCGCCTTGGTCACCCACAATCGGATAGATTATCCCATTTATCTTCTTCAGGCATTTTGAATAAACTGAAAGTTAATAAATCTTCTCTTGATATTGTTTATCCTTCATATTATTTATCTAAGGGTAAATGTGTGCCATTTCCTTTTAGTACTTCTAGATCCACTGCCCCTTTTGAACTTGTGCATACTGATGTTTGGGGGGCATCTCCAGTGTTATCTATGTATGGCATGCGGTATTATGTGATATTTATAGACGATTTCTCCAGATATATATGGATATATTTCTTGCACTCCAAATCGCAGGTATTCAAAATTTTCAACAGTTCTACTCTACATAGTTTGAGACAAAGATTAAGGTGCTCCGCTCAGATTCAGGGGGGGAGTACATCTCCTTAGAATTTGAGGCATACTTACGTGATCATGGGATTCTTCATTAGAAGACTTGTCTCGACACCCCTCAACAAAATGGTGTTGCTGAACGGAAAAATCGCCATATCGTCGAGACTAACACCTTGATGGCAGAGACTTTGTTCCACGCACATTCTGGGCCGAGGCAATGTTGCACTCTGTATATCTCATAAATCGCATGCCAACTAAACTATTTGGTAATCTTCGTCCTTATTTTGTTCTCTTTGGTTCTCTTCCTCCTTACTCATTATTTTGCATATTTGGATGTATTTGTTATGTTCATATCTCACCACATGCACGAAATAAACTATCTCCTAAGTCTGTTCATTGCATGTATATTGGGTTCGGAGACACCCAAAAAGGTCATCGTTGCTATGACCATCATGCTCGCCGAGTTCATATTTCGAGAAATATTTTCTTAGAAAATGTTTCATTTAATGACCAACCTTCACCAACTTTGATTGCTCCTCCTGTTGCACCAAGTAGATTAACATGGTTTCCTAATATCCCTCTTGTTTCAAGTGTGCTTCCAGCTTCTTTGTAGGCTTATCAACGACAAGAGAGAGCGATGTCCTCTCCTCCTGCTGCTCCACCTGAAGCTAATCCATCCATTCCAGAGGTACGCCAATCTACTTGTACATCCCACCCTCCAAATATACTCATTTTCTCTTTTTCCTGGTCTCGAGTCAGTCTCTGTCTCTACCTCATATTCTCAGGCATCTACATACCAATGTTGGAGGGATGCTATGACAGAGGAGTTACATGCGTTAGCAGATAATCATACATGAAAGCTTGTTTCATGCCCTCAAGGTCAGCAGGTGATTGGTAGCAAATGGTTGTATTCTATAAAGCTCAAGTCAAACGGATCCCTTAATTGGTACAAGGCTCGCATCGTAGCTCAAGGTTATAAGCATGAATATGGTATTGACTATATGGAGACTTTCGGTCCAGTTGCTAAGATGAAAACCGTCAAGACATTAATTGTAGTTGTTGCTACTAGGGATTGGTCTATTCGTCAGATGGATGTGGAGAATGCATTTCTTCACGGTGATTTACAGGAAACTGTTTATATGCCTCTCCACCTCCAGGATCTGACTCCAGTAAAAGAGATTTAGTGTGCAAGCTCCGCAAAGCATTGTATGGATTAAAACAGGCGCCTCGCACTTGGTTTCAAAGATTTCATGAGGTTGTTGTTGGGGCTGGGTTTAGTCAGAGTGGTCATGATCCCTCCTTATTTATACGGTCTTCATCCCGCGATATTGTGGTTTTACTTGTTTATGTTGATGCCTTACTCCTTACCGGCAATGACACATCTGGAATTGCAGAACTTCAACAGGTCCTCCAGTCATCCTTCCACATAAAGGACTTGGGTTCGCTTACATACTTTTTAGGATTGGAACTCTCCTACACAAAACGTGGTATACTTGTCAGCCAAAGAAAATATGGACAAGACCTCATTAATCAAGCACATCTTTCTGATCAACGCTCCATTGAGACCCCAATGGAATTGAATGTTCAGTATGGTAAACAGGACGGTGATCTTCTAGAACAACCTACTCTCTTTCGTCATTTGGTCGGCAATCTTGTTTACTTGACGATGATCTGTGTAAGCACCCAATTTTTACACCTTGCTTAACCATAGTTAACCGTCGTTAACCATGGTTATTCTCGACCAAACCCTAGTAGCCCTAGGTACACCATAATTCAAGCCCTAGTAGCCCTAGGTAAGCCCTAATCCAAGCCTTATTTAAACCCTAAGAAAATTTAGAATTCAAATGGGTTCAAGGCCCATTTCAAGTAAAATCCCTAAGCCATAGGTAATACCCTAGTCTAACCTTAGGCTAACCCTACCTAAACCCTAGGACTAACCCTAGGTAAACCTTAGATCTAACCCTAGGTCTAACCCTAGCCTAGCCCTAGTCCAAACCCTAAGCAAAGCCCTTACGGGATAGAGGCCCGTTTCAATCAAAAATAAAACCAAGTCCAAAAGCTTAAGTCCTAGTTTAACCCTAGGCTAACCTTAGTTAAACCCTAGAACTAACCCTAGGTAGATCCTAAATCTAACCCTAGGCCTAACCCTAGCTTAGCCCTAGCCCAAACCCTAGGCAAGACCCCATGGGCTCAAGGCCCTTTTCAAGTCCAAAGTCCAAAAAAAAAATGGATAAATCCTATTTTTGGGCCCAAGCAAGGGCCCACGATTTGAGTGGGACCCACAATGATTTTTCAAATTTGAATTTGGGAGCCAAGTCCAAGTAGGGTAAAACCCTTTTTGCTTTACCCTACATAGGTGAGGGTAAGCCCAAAATGAAAAACAAAAAAACAAAAAAACAAAAAAACAAAAAAACAAAAAAACAAAAAAACAAAAAAACAAAAAAACAAAAAAACAAAAAAACAAAAAAACAAAAAAACAAAAAAACAAAAAAACAAAAAAACAAAAAAACAAAAAAAAAAACAAAAAACAAAAAACAAAAAGCCAAAAAGCCAAAAAAAAATTTCAACCAAAAGGTCAAGACCCATGGCCTTTTAGGATTTTTTATTTTTTTTTTTCATTTTTTTTTTACCTATTAAAAATAAAAATAAAAAGGGGGTTTGAATTTGGGCGCCAACCCAATGTGGCAAAGCCAACATGGGTTGGCCCATATCCATTTTAGCTAAGCCCACATTCGGTAAGTAAACAGTAAACAAAAAAAAAAAAAAAAACTTTAAACCAAATGGGGAAGACACTGTTCATCGTCTTCCCCATTGGTCCAAGCACCTGCCACACAGCCCCACAGCTCCCCTACGACCCCATTCTCTCCTCCTTTCCCTCCAAATTCCTAAAGTAATCCATTTGGGGTTTCTTTTTAAGAAAAAACAGCAAGATAGAGGGTGGGAGGCAGTCCCATTTCAGTGTAAAGCCACCCCTACCCCCTGTGCGAACCAGCTGCGCCTGCACCCGCATTGACCATCTAATCACAGCCATCCATCCTCATCCTTATCCCTCTCCCAACCTCTCTATTTAACACCCATTTGCACCCATGGTTGAGGAGACCCGGTTTTGGAGGAGGGATTCAAAAAATAAAAGAGTTTCGAGCCCCTGTTCTCCCTTGGTCCAGACCTTACCATAGCCCCCACACACATTCCACCACCTCTAAACCACACTCAAACTTCTCACAATAGTCCCTAGTCCACCACCCGTAGCCACTGTTAAGAAAAAAAAAGGAAATCCAAAAGATTACAGTAGCTTTCGGCCAGCCACACCTCCTATTCTCATCCATTTAAACCTCCAAACTCCTCCATTGTTATCCATCAAACACCCTCAGGCCCCTACCAGCACCTCCAACACTTCACCATAATCCTTCCCGAGCTCCACAGGCCTCACTGTACGCGCCACAGTCCCCTGACGAGCAACCGCGAGCTGTAGCCGAGGGTATACACCCCCACCACTCCTTTACGGTTTTCCCTACTTGTTACTTATTGTATTTGCCATTGTAAAGGACCCCTGGTCCCATTCCAGGGGTCCCCTTTTTTGCTTTTGTTGCTTTTTTTTTTTTTTTTTTCTCTTCTAAGTTCAGTGATGCAAAACCGTGTATGGGGACCTCAACCTAGAGGCGTGGCCACGCATCCACCCCTCCCACCACCACGGCACACGACCACTTTGAGATGTCTGGGGGGTCCTCAATTCATGAGGAAAGCCCTGGACCTCACTGGTAAAGCCCCACAGCCCCCACAGTCCTTTTTTTTCTTCAAAAAAAAAATTCTAAAAAAAAAAAAACAGATTGGGTCCACTACCTGTAACTCACGTTTAACCCTGGTTAGACTCGGCCTTGGTCGAAACCAAGGCCATGGTTAGACTCTCCCCACTTCAGACTACCCCTCTGTAAATTTTCAGCCCCTTAGTGGCACGTTAACCATGGTTAAATCGACCCCAAAGCAGGGTCGACAGTGTGCAGAAATGGCGAAATTTGTGACTTTGGGCCTCTGTGGGGCCCACGTACGGCCTCCCCTTAGGCCCCACAAGGGCCCAAAGTGTTCCCTACATGGCAGGCTTCGCAACCATGGTCCTGGATCCCCAAGGAGTTGACCCAAACCGCGGCAAACTTGCCGCAAAGTTTTAAAAAAAATCTGTTTTGGTGGAAATCGTCATTTTATGTGGTGTTTTTTGGGGCAAATTTGGGTCTCGGTAGGGCCCACACCCGACCTCCCCTTGGGCCCCAAAAAGGCTCAAAATATTCCTGGCATATCAGGCTACCCACTGGTAGTCTCGGATTCAAGCGATTCCCCCGTTAACCATGGTTAAATTCATGTTAACTATGGTTAAAAATTTGATGGAAATTTGGATTTTTTTGCAATTTCGGATATTTGTGGGGGCCCAGACCGGGTAGGAGGCCAGTCTAGGCCCTGCCATGAACCTTGGGCCCACTTTTGCTTCAGTCGGCCCCTTTACCATGGTTAAGCGGCCCATGACCTAGCAAAAATTCTGGAAAAATTATCAAAAAATCATAAATATTACATGGAATCCAGAAATGTCTTCAATTGCATTTTTTACTATGGTTAAGACACTTAATCAGAGTCGACCCCATTTTTGACCCTTAACCACGGGTAAAAAAATCCTGACCCGGAAAAAATCTGGAAAAATGCTCAAAAAATCCAAAATATTAGGAGAAACCCAAAAATGGTCTCTTTTGACCATTTAACCGTGGGTAAGACCCTTAACCATGGTGACCTCCCCTCCTTAACCGCGGTTAAGCACCTTTAACCGCTGGGAAAAATCTGAGAAAATCCCAAAAAAAATCAGAAAAATTCAAAAAGACCAAAAAATCTGATATTTGACTTTTTTTAACCATGGTTAGCATCCCTGACCAGGGTTAATCACCTTTCTTAACCTCGGTTAGCAACCCTAACCCTTGGTTAAGACACCCTGGGCCTACTGGGCCTCACTCCTTGGCCTACCGGGCCTAATCTCGGCCTACCGGGCCAAACCCTAGCCTACAGGGCCCAACCCTAGTCTATCAGACTTACCTTAGGGCTACCGGGCCCAATACCAAGCACTTGACCAACCCAGTCAACCACCCCTAGCCTTCCGGCTAGACCTTAAGCCACCCTTGGTGCACACACACACACCCCTAGCCTTGGCATGGGCTCATGTGCCAGAACTACGCTCGGTCTGATCTCACCCTTATGTGAGTACGTAGGCAGCCCAACCCGGGTTCGACCCTAGTCTAGGATTTTCTCCTTCTTAGATTAGCATTTTCTTAAATACTTAAGGCATTCGATTAAAATTGAGATTAGTTTGGCTTAATCCTAGCAAGTAGGGAACCACTGAAAAGTGGAAGTGCCGGGGTGCCTAACCCCTTCCCCGGACTTAACCGAACCTCTTACCCTGACCTCGGACCGCAGACCAAGACCTTATCCAAATCCCGGGGACTTATCCCCTCCGAATGAATAGGTGGCGACTCTATACTACCCCGTGAGATGCAAACCAGGGTTTCACCAAAACCCCCGCTCACAATCTGATCTGACATTGCCTATGTTGTACAGGTTGTCAATCAGTTTGTTTCTGAGCCTTGTACCTTGCATATGACTGCTGTTTTCAGAATTATTCGCTACTTGCGAGGGACCTTGAATCAGTCATTGTTCTTCTCATCCACTTCTCCCATTGAGCTAGTTGGCTATGCTGATGCCAATTGGGCTGGATGCGCTCTTACTCGTTGATCAACTACAGGATATTGCATTTTCTTGGCACATCGCATATCTCTTGGAAGTGTAAGAAACAACCCACAGTTTCCAAGTCTTGCATAGGGCCGAGTATAGAGCCATGTATGTCGTGTGCAGTGAGATTGTATGGCTATGGGGATTACTTTCAGATTTTGGCATTCACTTTACCAACCCTACACCGCTTCATGTGGAAAATACCAGTGTTGTCCAGATCGCTTCCAATCTAAGGGTGTTAAAACAGCCCTTGTCAAATGGTACCCGGCCCACCCAAGCCCTGCCCTTCCCCGGCCCTTGAGCCGGGCAGGGCCCAAAATCCCCAAACCCTTCTTTTGTTAGGCCGGGCTAGGTCACCCCTCCTGCCCGGCCCTTGTTTGTCCAGCCCTACTCCCATTACACTACAATGAAATTACAGTATATAGTTTAGGATAAGTTTTATATATTAAATATAAGATAATATTGAAATTGCTAATATAATCCCAATTTTTTTTTTTATTCTCTTCTATTATGTTTTGAGTTTGCTTAGGGTTTCTTTCAATCTATTTTGTGCATAGATAAATTTATGCAAAAGCTTGGGTTATTTGGTACGGACCGTGATTTTTCATAGTAATTTCAAGGGTTTAGATTGTAATAACTTGCATTTTGTCTGAAAATTTGATTTAGTATATTTAGGTTACACAACCAAATCATGTGGGAAATCAGAGTTTCAGTTAAAAAAAATATTTATTTCCTTTTATCCTTCCTGTATTGATTAATTTGGTATTTCTAGTTCTTTTTTTAAAAAAAATTTTTATTAGATATCTTAATTTATATAGTTCTCTATCTCTTGGCTAGACATTATTTGTTGCGTGATTGAAGAACTCCAGAATGTGAATATATTTTATACGCCGGTAATAACAACTATAGTTTAGCATTTTGGAATAATATGTATAATCTATCAAATCAAATTCAAGACTGAAGCTAATTTCATGTAACAATCAATCAAGCGTCCATGAAAAAAAAATCCTGGTCTTTCTTTCGGTCCTTTGGCTCGGCCCGGCTATGGCCCTTGAATGCAGGGCTATGGCCCTACTCTTATAGGGAAGGGTAGGGCTAGGGCTGACCCCGGCCCTGCCCCTACCCGGCCCTTTGACAGTCCTATTCCAATCCCGTGTTTCATGAGCGGATGAAGCATATAGAGGTTGACTGTCACTTCATTTGGCAGAAGTTTCAACCCAGGATTATTTCTCTTCCGCACATGGTGCCTCAAGATCATATTGTAGACATTCTTACAAAGGCTATGACGATTGCTAGACACTCTTTTATTATTCGCAAACTATTGCTCGTTAATCCACCGCATCAGTCAGAGGGGGGGTGATAAATATGATAAATACAGTAGCCGAATATCCTCTTTCCTATTGTAGAGAGATTTCCTTCCTCTTGTATTCCTTCCCTTTGTATAGACCTACTTATTATGTATTCCCTTGTACACAATCTATATAAACCCCATTGGGTTAAAGGAATAAATCAATTCAGTATCTCCCAAATTTCCAATTGTTATCACTTCAAACAATGTCAAAAGTTTAGATATATTATTAGTGGGGGAATTTAGGGGAACCTCATGGGAATTCTTCATGTTGCACCCCTCTAGTTAAAAAATAAATAAATGCAATAATAAAAAATAAAAACAATTATGGTTATTTTAATTCGATGGCTGATAATAGATTATTATTTGCACTTTCAGTTCTTTTAGAGTCAATTGAATGGTTAGATTAAATCGGTTAGATTAAATCACAATGAACGATTGAGATTGCTTAACACTTTTGCAATAGGAATTCATTTTTTCTATAGAAGAGTGATTCTCCTAATGAGAATGATTTCCTCATCTCTATATCTGACTAAAAGGCGCTGCTAAGCCACTTCTTGAAGTTTTGAACCCACACTACAAGTTGAAAAGAAGAGTCTAGAATAATGAGAGAACTAGTACAGATTCACAGAACAATACATTTATAATCTACATTTTCTGGACAAGCAAAAAATTGAAAAACTTTCAACTAGCACTTTAAAACATGATAGTACTGACAGTAAACTCTTATTGATACACTCTCAACATCTGAATATAAAAATGTGAATCAAGAAAATGCAGATTCTTAGCAAAATAAGCAGAATAAATTACCACCCTTTCCTCTCACATTCCTTACGAACAAGAGGCCCAGCTTATATGTATTTGCATATGTATATGTACATGCACATAAATAGATTGCAACAATGTCACACTAACCATTGGAGCAAGCAAAGTCCAAAAAAACATGAATCTAAAGAATATTTGTGGATTCAGACCTTCAATTTTGGGTGCCACATTTCCAAGAGACAGTTTGCTGAACTTTAGCGAAGTAATTCCTGGAGGTCGATATTCTTCCAATAGAGGCTCAACAGATTCTCTTATTACCATCGTTGCTGCCTGAGAATGAGTACATTCTAACAAACTCAAACTAGCATATTTTAAATATTAGAAACTGTTGAACTGCTAGCATGAACATGATAGAGCATTAGCAACAACATTGTGAATGCAAGACTTTTTCTATGATCTTTTTATAAATAAGATATTCTACTGATATTAGTTCAAGCATGCAAGAAGTAATTCAATGCATCATCTTCTTCTTCTTTCTTTTTTTGATCGGAACGGTATAATATAAATAAATCCAAATACAACAAGAAAGATATCTCAGAAAAGTGTACAAGAAAGTAAAATCAACGGATGAAGAATAATAAAAACAAAGACAAAAATAACAGGAAATGCAGATAGTCTCCCAATCCTACATATTAGGTAATACAAAATTCCCCACCAGCTACTCCAACCTCATCCAAGTAGATCCCCCACATCCACTCCTCCTGAGAAAGCTAAACACTAGAAAAATGAAAAGCCTAATTTTCACATAGAGTCGAGGCAGAGGAGTAGATGAGCCTTCAAAGACCCGAGTATTCTGTTCTTTCCAAATCATCCATCAGATCAGGGGCGGAACCAGAATCTCTTGCAGGAGGGGGGGGGGGGGGGCTAACAGTGGGGTTTCAAGGGCGTAGCCCCCAAAACTTTTTTTTGAGGGTCAAGTTCATGGGTTATCGCATCTATTTGTCTCCATTTGTAAGGAATATATTTTTTTCTCAAAAGTTTAAGAAGGGCTAGAGCACCCCGTCCCTCTGGCTCCGTCCCTATCTCAAGCTATGCCCCTAGTAGGACAATAGAAAAATCTCCAAAATTTCAGGGGGGGCTTCAGCCTCCCTAGGCCCCATGTGGGCCTGTGGCTCTGCCCCTGCCCCTGCCCCTGCCCCTGCCCCTGCCCCTGCCCCTGCATCAGATATTCCCTGGAAGGAGAGACCAAACGAACTCTCAAGCACTTCTCAAACCCACCAAAGACTAGTGAGATAAGAAATCCTAAAAGGTAAAAGGGAAGACTCAATCCACCACCCCCAAACAAAAGAGAGAAAAAAAAAAAAACAAATACCAAACGCAAATGAGCAATGCTCTCCTCATGAAGGCATGACCGCACAGGAAGCAACGATTCGACATCCTCCACATTCAATTTTTCAAATGATCACATGTGAAAATCTTATTCAAAGCTACCACCCAGAGGAGAAAGATAATGCTAGGAAATGAGAGCCAGGTGCATACAAAAAGGACTATAAAAATTGATCTTATTGAAAACTGGCCATTGTTGCCTCTAGCCACACCCTGATGCCCCTAACCTAAATACATGGAATGGAGTCTCCAAGACACCTCATGAGACAAGACAGATCCTCCAACTCCCACTAATTCAGCCCCCCTCTCAACCTCGGACACTACACTACCTCATTACCTAATATTTTATAATTTTAAAATACTCGCCAACTAAGTCTTTCCTATCAACGGCTTCCCAAACTCATCCCGAAACTTAGTCGGACCTCCCTGGAGATTCTCCCAGAACTTAACCTCGGACCCATTCCCACCTGGAACCTAACAAAGGGAGAAAGAAAACCAGCCATGCTCATGATACTCTTCCACACACCTACCTCATGTCAACCCATTACCACCCTCGAGTCCCAGGGAGAATTCACCCCATATTTTGCTACTATCACTTTCTGCCATAGGCTCTCTCTCCTCACCAATTCTCCACATCCATTTTCCATCAATGCCTTACACAAGCCACAAAGATTTTAGGTTTAACCCACCTATTCTCATCTATTAACAAACTTGATCCCTGGCAACTAGATGATACTTTTTCTTGTCCACCCCCGCATTCCATAAGAAGTCCCTCTACAACTTCGCGACTGACCCCTGTATGATTAGGGTCAGTGTTACAAATCTCATTTTCTCGGGTTTTTATTCATCGAAGTATTTCTCTAGAGATTTTCAAATCTGAAGTTTTTTTTAGTATCACCAATTTATAAATTCATCAAACAAGTAATATTGGGGTATTTCTTGCGATGTTTTTATAAAATTGGTTAAATATCGACTACATCTCGCAACATGTACGCTATAAAAAGAGAAAATTATATTTCTTGCGATATTTTTAAAATATAGTGAGAAAATCAGAGTTTTAAACTTTGGGTGTATTTCTCAGTATTTTTTGCGAGAAATTGGTTAATTCTTAGAAGATTTGTAACAATGGTTAGGGCAGACATGAAGTAAGTCGGTAGACTGCTAAGGGTGCTTTTGATGAGAGTAAGCTTACTCCCTTTGGACAAAAAAGAAGCATTCCAACTAGCCAACCTGCTACCAAATCTTTCAATAATCTGGGACCATGCCGACTTGGATATAAAACCTGCTCCAAGTGGCATCCCTTGGTATATTGACAGAAGGAATCCACTTTACACTCAAAATAAATTGCTAGTTCAGCCATGTTCGGAACCTCACCCGCCCTTAAATTCTCACTCTTGCTCAAATTGACTTTCAACTCTGATAAGATTTTGTAGGACTGCTTAACAGGATAATTGGGCGAAATTTTTTAAGATCCTGGGCTTTAGCTCTCTTCAGAATTAACACTACAAAAGTGCTATTGATAACATTGTTGAACATCCCAGAGTCATAAGATTCCTAGATCATGGCTAGAAAGTCTCTCCCCACAATGTCCCAACAAAATCTAAAAAACTCGATGGAGAAACCGAGGGGCCTGTAGCCCTCTCCCCTTACATTTTTTTTATCAGTGCCCACATACCTCTAATGAACCCTAAAATTTCATTTCTTCGATTGGTATCTCTAGGTTCTCCCTCTCATCTGAGACTTTTCAAAGGCACTGTCATTTAATGTACTTTAGGAAAGTATACACATTGAAACCAAAGGCAGTAGTCTATAAATGATATATGTAAGCAGTCAGTGCTACTATTAAAAAATAATAAAATATTTTCCTAAACAAATTTTTTGCAATGAAATTCAGTACTATAACTTAGTGCCTGGACCCTCCCATATTCGGTGCTGCTCCTGCTCTGGATCCCCAATTCAGTGATTCAAGAACTGATCCTTCTCCAAAGCTCACTCCATAAAATCGGGAGCACACTTCCAATCTACCTACTTCGCGCTCTCACTAAGGAGACCAAGATTCTCTCTTTAAATTGTAGCTCCCAATTTAAACACCACCCTACCACATCTTGCCCGCAGACGAAGAATATCTTCCAACATTGGACTGTTATCCCACTGTGGGCAAGAGTTCGAACCATTGAGATAATCTATCGATTCCTTAGAATCTGACTCAATAATCACCTGAGGCCAACTACGCTCCATAGCCAGGATAAGTCCCCGCCGTAACGCTTCTCCTTCTGCTAACCTGCTACTACCTCCGTGAAGAGGTTTACACCCTCAGTAAACTAGTTCACCTTTGGGATTCCTCACAACCACACCTACTCCAGTTGCCGAACCATTGATAAGAGCCGCACCATCTACATTAATTTTTAGCCAACCCACTTCAGGCAACTACCCAACAAGGGTGACTACTATCCTCCTGATCCTTGAGCCTGCCACTGTATCTGTTGAGTTCCTCAATATAACGCTCAATCTTACCAATAGTCGATTCTGGATCTGGCACTTCCCCATTAAACACCACTGCATTGCGCATCTTCCAAATAAACCAAAGTGTTACGCTCAGTCTCTGAGCTAAGAAACCATGCTCCCCACCCTTAGGATGCCTCATCCAAAAATTCCACCATTGAATAACATTATGAACTGAAGTGGTTCCCAGCCTCATTGAACTTTGAGATCCAAACCAAATACTCCTAGCACATTCACACTCCAAAAAGAGATGGGTAACTGTTTCCGGGTACATCTTACACAAATGGCATTCCTCCAACACTCTGACCTTCTTCCTCCGCAAATTCAAGGCTACTGCCATCGCATTTTGGCCAAGGCGCCACATGAATAACCGGATTTTAAGGGGAACCTGTATCTGCCACACTTTCCCCCATGAAACTGGACTTTCCTCCTCTCTACAGGAGCTGGAAGAAGCCCGACCCATATTCAGGATCTGCGATGCCAACAAGGAGGTTGAACTAGCTAAAAATCGCCCATGCCAGGAGTAGTGCCATATAAGTTTGTCTTGATTCGACAACACCCTTAGAGGAACCTTTAGAATTTCAAGACAAGAAAGAGGGGTTACCATACTTTCCAGAAGGCCAATATTCCAAGTCTTCGATTCTTCATCTATAAAATCTGCCACCTTTACTTCATCAAGCGATGTACCTAGAAGCGGGATGGGTTTAAATTGAGGAAGAGTTGGCATCCAAGGATCAGCCCCCATTCGAACCTGTCTTCCCGAACCAATCTGCCATCTATGTCCTTGTTCCACCACCACCCGACCAGCTAACAAGCTTTGCCATGCCCATGATGGTCTGGCACCCTTCTTGGCTTCGAGAAAAGAAGATCTCAGATAGTAAATGGCCTTGAACACCTGAGCACAAAGAGATGACGGCCGAGTTAGCAATCGCCATCCTTGCTTGGCTAACAATCAGAGGTTAAAAGCTTGAAGATCTCTAAATCCAACTCCCCCTTTATCTTTAGCCATTATAATTTTCCCCAACTAACCCCAGTGGATTTTCTGATTCATCTCCGAACTCCACCAAAATTTTGTTGTGGCAGCATTTAACTCCTTAATCCACCGAATAGGAAACTTGAAACAACTCATCGCATACACTAGAATCGCTTGGACTATGGTTTGGATAAGTATTCCCCTTCCTTCTTGTGACAATAACTTACCTTTCCAACCTTGCATACGCTTGAGAATCCGATGTTTTAAACTCTCAAAAATCCGCATCTTTGAGCCACTAAAATCCATAGGTAGACCCAAGTACTTTTGCGGGGCTGACAAATTTTTTATCTTAAAAATCCCAGCAATAATCCTTCTAAATTGCCTCGGGGTATTAGAACTAAAACTCAACCCCGATTTTTGATGATTCACCACTTGCCCCGAGGCCTTCTCATATTTATTTAGAAGCTGAATAAGATGCTCAGGTTCTTGAGTATTAGCTTGAAGGAAGACCATATAATCGTCCGCGGAGAAGAGATGGGAGATTATCGGCGCCCCACGGGCCACTTGGAAACCACTCAGCTGATTTAGAGAAACCGCTTGATTCAACATATGAGAAAGAGCTTCTGCACAAATAAGAAAAAGGTAGGGAGATCAGGGGTCACCTTGTCTTAAACCACGGTTTAGGAGGATATGTCCTCTAGGCTCACCATTAACTAGAATCCCATAGCTCACGGTGGATATACATTGATAAATCCATTGGATCCACTGACGACAAAAGCCGAGCCTCTCCATCATGGAGACTAGGAAATCCCACTCCACTATCATAAGCTTAGTTCATGCCTAACTTGACGGCCAACCTCCTATTAGCCCCCTTGGATTTCTTCTTGAACTGATGGTTAATCTCATGAACAATGAGAACATTATCTGCTATCTGACGCCCCTGATGAAGGCCGCTTGAGCAGGATCAATAATCTCCTCCAGGCAAACCCTCAATCTATTGGCCAAAATCTTTGCAATTACCTTATAACTGGTATTACATAAACTAATTGGCCGAAACTGATGAAGCGATTCGGGATTGGGCACCTTTGGGATAAGAACAATATGAGTATGATTTAAACTCTTTAGAAGGTATCCTGAAGTGAAAAAACTCAGAATAGAGTCGCAAAAATCTGAACCAACCGCAGCCCAATGGTGTCGATAGAAAGCGGCAGACATGCCGTCTAGCCTTGGGGCCTTGATCACCCCCATTTCAAAAACTGTGGCCTTAATTTCTTCCACTGTAACAGTTTTACAAAGCTCAGAATTCCTCTCCATCGTAACCTTTGGAGTAACTGGAGTAAGAATCTCTTCAATACCTTCCGGATTTATAGAAGAAAAGAGGGATGAAAAATGCCCTGTAATCAAACTTGAAATCTCCCCGTCCAAAGTCACCCATCTGCCGTCCTCACTACGTAAAGCATATATGCAGTTTCTTTGTCTTCTTTGAATAGCTGATGCTTGAAAAAACTTGGTATTTTTGTCCCCAAGGTGAAGCCAATCAATGCGAGCCTTTTGTCTCCAATGTGCTTCTTCACAAGAGAAAGTACTGTCTAACTCCTGAGTTAGCTTTTGCTGGAGGATTTTGGTTTCCTGCAATTGGGGATCTCTTTGGAGACTCTCAAGCTGAGCTATGAGTGCCTGCTTACGGCTATTAATGTTTCTAAATACATATTTATTCCACCCACCCAAAGCCTCTCTGCACAAAGAAGTCTTTCTACTTAGTTGATACATAGGTGAGCCATTACACGGACGTTTCCAAGCACCGTTGACAATCCCCTTACACGCCACATGGGTTTCCCACATCTGTTCATAGCGAAAAAGTTTTTGAAATCTCCGATGCCTATAGTCAGAATCCAATAACAACGGGCTGTGATCGGACCCAATGGCTGGAAGAATCTTCACCATCGAGGAGGGCTTCGCTAACCTCCAAGCCGGATTAGCTAACACTCTATCCAGCCGAGCTGCAATGTAAGCTAGTTCCACTCGTCTATTCGACCAAGTAGATGATGGGCCCTGAAAGCCCAAATCAAGTAAGTTAGCTTCGGATACCATGGTCTGGAAAGGGATGATTTGGCAAAGTTTCACTTGGTTACCCCCCCCCCCCTTGCTTTTCAGCTGGATCCAAGAGGTCATTAAAATCACCTAGGCACACCCATGACCCTGCTTGCCCTCTCCCTCTTTGAGCCATTTCCTGCCACAGCTGATGCCTCTCCCTATCATTGGTTCGACCGTACACAAGAAAAATCTCCAGTAGCACCATCCTTATTAACAACCACTGAAGTATCAATTATATTTTTTGTTGAACATTTGATTGAAAGAGCGATGTCATTAGTCCAACAGAGAGCTAAGCTTCCCGAAAAACCTTCGGGCTCCACTGTAATCGCATTATCCATCTTGATCTTCCTCACTACATTATGCACAACTTGATTTTGGTTCTTTGTTTCCATCAAGAAAACCACATCCGGCTGAAAACGAAAGACTAGGTCCTTCAAGACTCAAACTGTCCGGGGTCGGCCTACCCCTTGACAGTTCCAAGATAAAACTATCATGGCGAAGGGGTTGGCTGCACCCGGCAGGCACCCCTGACTTTGAAAGAACAAAAGATCCCAATAGAGAAGCATCTTCTGAATTGGGACTCCCTACACCTGTTGGTGGGCTTGGTGGAGATTGAAATGATGGGCTGGATGAAGGATGTGAAAGGTTGGGCTGACCAAATCTTTTAATCTGAATATGTCTGGGCTTTGGGCCAATAGAAACATCCGATCCCGGTTTACTATGTTTGGTAGAAAGTGGGGGAGAAAAATTCGGAGAAGGATCCGACCCATTACCCGTACCTGAGTCGCAAGACCCCGCTTCCAAACCGCCACTTTGCAGAGAAGAAATAGCCTGGGGATCAGAAAAGGACTGATGAATAAGATCATGACCTGCCACACACCGTTTTGCCACTGGTGATTTATCACGTTTCCCATCGAAGATGGTACAAATGAGAGAGGATCGTTGCATATCCTCATCCTTTGGTGCAGGGCCATACTCGCCACCTGTCCAACTATGATTGAGCCTCCCGAAAATCGTGCGTATGTTCACCAGATTCCTTGCGCTATCAGCTGCTTTTTCTGACAAGCCGGCATCCATGTACTCCTTTGCCGGTCTCCGATTATTGTCTTCGGCAAGCACCCTATCTCCAGTCGGAAAGACAACTTCCTCCCTTTCTGGTTTCTCCTTTTCACCGTCAATGTCTGCCAACGCTGTCGGTTCCACTGAGATTTGGTTATTCCTTTTAAATTGAAGGTTAAACTTGTGTAGAGGCCAGCTATCATAGTGAAACATCTCGGCCCTTAGCCATGGTCCGAACACTTCCTCTGATACGAAGTAGGGCTCATCAACTTCACAAGAGCTTTCCGGCAACCGCCTAGTATCGCAGTGTTTTAGGTCATGACCCATACAACCGCAACTGAAACACACAGTTGGAAGCTTCTCATATGTCACCGGAAATATAACCGAGTCATTAGATGCTAATTCCAGAACCACATATGGACGAAGAGGTTTCTTGATGTTAATCTGCACCCTCATACGCAGGAATTTACCCTTTTCGATTCGAAATTTTGGAATGTCAACTTCAATCAGCTCACCCACCCTTGGAGCTATTAAACTTCCGACCTCTTACGTGATATACTCCAGTGGAATGCCGTGAAGCTGCATCCAAATCGGTAGCATAACCAGGCGTAACTCCTTCACTATAATATCTGGGCGCCACCGTTGTAGCAGCAGAAGGTGACCATGAAACAACCAAGGTTGGTAAAGGGGCAATGATTAATACATTATTATCCTTTCACAAATTGGCTAGTAAAGGGGCAAAGCACCATTTTCATCTATGATCAGGCCAATCATTACAATTATATCTATACATGCATATATACATACAAGTCACATGCCCTGAAGGCACTCCGGACCTATGGTATTTCTAAATTTGGTACTCTAATGCTTCCGCTCTTGTGCACGCTCCCTCTTTCAGTTCTGGGCACTTGGCTCAAAACAGACCAACCCCATGATATAATAAGCTAATTACAATGTCAGCTTTCAGGGAAGCTTATAAAGTATTCAGTCGGATAAAGCTAAGCAATATGATTTGCATCAGATCTATCAATTGCCAAACAGGTCTATACTCAAGTAAAGAACATGACCACCAAACTTAAAGATGATAGTGACACTGCTTCAGAAAGGACTTCATGGTCATTGCATATAATCCAGGAGAAAATTTAAGTTTTA
The DNA here is from genome assembly GCA_015143295.1 of Tetracentron sinense. Taxonomy (NCBI): domain Eukaryota; kingdom Viridiplantae; phylum Streptophyta; class Magnoliopsida; order Trochodendrales; family Trochodendraceae; genus Tetracentron; species Tetracentron sinense. The sequence goes on along the minus strand of CM026572.1, from coordinate 24,492,770 downwards.
TAATAATAAAAAATTGATGGACGATAATGTGCATTTTATAATAGAAGTTTAGAGCAAAGAAGTAAGGAAGTTTACATCTGCAACAAAAGGCCACAGTTTGCTCAGTTGCTTGTTCATCCATTTCACCTGAAATAGCCAACACAAGCAAAATAAGATACAAGAATGAGACCATGAACAACAATACTTAATAATTGACCAACTCAAGATAATTTCAATAAATGGACATTTTAATAAACCATTAAGTAACATAGCAAACTTCAAAAAAAAATTACATCTTGTCCAATGCTACAGAATTTTTTTATTGAATATGTAAAAGTAGATCTATTACAGACAATTTGACAAATCAACTTGACATGATAGACTGGTATAGTTTTTCTACATGAAATAGAAAAAGGTTTCTGTACATGCCATCTAGGCTTCTTCATTAGACAGTCCTCACTTATCAAGCCACATGTAGGGTTGATGTGGCCAATCCAGACCGTCCATCTGATATGGGACAAGCTCGATGGCCCACAGTACAGTGTTGTCCACAGCAGCCCTATATCCAGTATTCCAGTGTAAAGTTTGTATCCATTTGAATAACAGCCATTGAGATAATATATAATTATATATATAAGAAATTTACAAAGGAAGGCAAACGCAAGAGATCCCGAAAAACAGTAAAAGGACCGATCAAGGGTATAGTTTTGTAAAATATGACTCCAGTTGTACACAAAATCAGCATCCCAGTACCAAAGAGCTCCTTATGAATGGATATCCAACTCAATAGAGAGCATTAAAGAAAACTAGAGACCATCCAATATAGCTATATAATTTCAAAGGGAGCTCCTTGAACCTTCAAAATCCTACAGTTCTTTTCTTCGCCAACGAAGGAAATATCTTCCAGAAATTCTCCCCCTGATTCTGAAATGACCTTTCAACCAGCCAAGAACAATGAGAAAAAGGACTCTTATTGCTATGTGGTGGAGGGTTAATGGGCCAAAAATTGTCTATTACATAGAGGAAAAGGTGGCAAACATGTAAACCTCTTTAGGACCACCACCTAAGCAGCCACCTAGAACCAACCAGGCCCGTAAAAACTCCTTTGCCAAATGGTCTGTCTGGGGAACATGATAAAGTCCAGACTTGGGTAGTGGTGATGTTTAACCATTTGAAACAAGGATCTCACCCTACACTCCAAACCATTTGAATAATTGATTTTTTCACAAAAATCTGAGAACTCAGAGCCGTGATCCCCTAACTTATTTTTGAAGGGAGAAACTCCAGGTTCACATCTAGTGTTGGCGTGCGGGATTATTGTTGATTTCTTCCCATCTATTCTTCATTAGAACCCCTCCTCAGATAAAATAAGCCAACATATTCAATCTCAATAAATTTCAGAATCCCTCTCCATCAAGATTTTTTTGGTGTATAGAGTATTCATTTTTCCAAACAAACACTTGGCAAGTTGTAAAGTAAACAGGGGTCAAAGAATGAACAATTATCAAACCTAAAATGCCAAATGGAATTTGGTTGCACTACAAAAAAAAATAACTTGATAGCAGAATAAGAAACTCAACCATCAAAGTTCATAGATGATGTATAGCTCTACAAATTTGCAATATTCACAAATCACATTTACTACCCAAGTTACCTTGAAAATAAGACCATCAATATATTGCAGTTTGTAAATTTCTCAAGAGATGTCAATCCTTATAGAAAACGATAATAAGGAGTTGAAAATATTAAACAACTACTAGTTCTTATCCTAACTAAATTGTAACTTTGCATATATTAATGATCCCAGATTTCATAGAGAAGAGTTGATAAATAAATAAAGTTCAACATTCAATAACTTTAGTAACCAACTGATTAAGTAGATAAAGAGAAAAAAAAATGAACCTGTTCATACACAGGGAAAGATATCCATTCAGGAAAATTATCACCACAAATTTTCTTCAAATCTTCTCTGTTGAGGGAACCGAGAAGTTTTATATCAACTGCCTGTAGAAGAAATTTGAGTAGTGGAATCACAATGATGTAAAACAGTTATCCAGAATATAAACCTCTATCTGCATAGTTGAAGAAGATCATCCAAAAAGTACCGTTCCAGAAATTAAATTGCAAAAGCTATTATATTCTCATTAATGGTTCGCCATCCAATTACTAACATCTAAGACCTGAATTCAGTACAATACACAATATAGAATGACATTTCAATACAAATGAATCTGAACAAGATCTGAAAGCATCAGTGGCATTAGGATGGCACACATTTCCTTGATATGAATTTTGCATGCACAAGCCAACCAAAAACAACTTATGGCTTTAATGGAACGGAATGGCGGAACAAGATTCATGTTACCAATCCCCAATATTTGGGATAAGGCATTGATGATGATGATGAAGCCAAGGAAAAAAAACTTCATTCTTTAAGGGACCATTTGGACAGCCGCACTACGTGGTACAACAAATAAAGATGGGATAGAAAACAAAGCCAGAAAAGTAACTTCTTGATGAATTGGCGACATGAATGACTTGAGGTCTTTTGTTGCATTGATAAATTACGACACAATTGCATGGAATCTAAAAGGTAGTCACGTAAAGAGAAAAAGAGTGCCAACCTCATTTTGTGTGGCATGCAAAACGGTCCCTAATATCCTATTGAATATAGCATGGAAAAAAAGTTACCCAAGCAACATCCTCAAACCAATCAAACATTGAGCACCAGCATGACCGGAGAGGAAGAAAAAAAAAGGCCAGCACAAGTATCAAATTCAGTTTCCAAATCATCATTTGTACGGCTTTTGTCCTCCTCTATGTTCAACTTCAACCTCCTTAACGGCCATAAAAGTATCTTCCAGCAACAAGATGAATGCTTCTAGTTGTTTGTGTAGGTACAAATTTCAGAATCCAAAAGAAGAACAGGAATAAAAATGGGATTGGTTGCCGAAGTACAGGAAAGCAGCACTGAAACTTAGGGGGCAAAAATACTGTATGTTAATATTCCTAATATTGGTATATTAATGCCATGTATATACTTAATATACTGAAAAGGTGCAGCATTTGCTTGGTGGTTTGAAGCTTTTTCCTATCACTTTCTAGCATGTCCAAGGCCTTCCCTAAGGAGGCAGGAAATACCATTCTACGTTGGCCTGAAGGAAAGTTCTCTTCCAAGGGCAACCTAGGCTGGAAAATGCTTCCAAAAGCTACTTGATGGGGCCTCTAGAAGGAAAGAAACAACAGAATCTTCAACAGGGACGAATAGTCTCTGCCCAAGTTATGCTCAAGCATCAGATGGAGCATATTTAAGTGGTGTTGTAAGGGTAGTTTAGTCTATCTTACTGTCACTATTGTTTCTCTTGTTATTACGTTTATATTTCAGAGGTCTTTATGTAACCCCAAAATTATTATTAATAAAGAGATTAGAAGGGATCATGAACATTAAGACACGATCTCCCATTCCTTATCTCCTCTTTCTCCTTCTCTTCAAGACCTACTATTTTCTACTTGGTATCAAAGCAAAACATTGATCAAGGACCCTCAACAAAGCTTCAGAAGGCCAATCCGAAGGAGTCAAGAACTTTCATTGACTTTGTTGATGTCACCAGTCATATGCCTGAAGTCAACAGTCGTACGGACAAGAGGAAACCTAGGTAAACACAAATCATACCGAGTTAGAGGATACTACTTTCGGAGATTTGTGGTGATTTTCTCCAGATTTTTTTTAGTAAGGTATGATGATGTTTTATCCTATTGTTTGATTCCGAGAGGAAAAATCAGATTGGAATCAATTGAAGGGATGTGATTAACGGGAATTTTTTGATGAAGCAAATCTGTGTTTTTTTATCCACTTCTTATTTACAGAGAATTAGAAAGGGTGTTCACTAAATTTGGAGAAGGATTGATGAATCTATAAGATGTTTTTTACTTCATATTTACCCCCCCCCCCCCCCCCCCCAATATTTTGAATTTTCAGCTTCTGCAGCCCATATATTCTGTGAGAAGTGATTGGTTGTGGTCTGAAGTAGTTGTATTAGGTCTGTTTGGTGTAAAACAGCCCTACAATACCTTTTTTTGGTAAGGGATATATAACACTCTAACTCACACACACCCCCTAGTGCAGCAAAGCACAGCACCCACACAACCCTCAAAAAAGAGGGCTGGTGGGGCCTTTAAAGGGTACACAAAGTAGTAATAACCCACCGACGTGGGACTAAATAAGGGGCAAAGCCCATTCTTTTTTTGGTAAGGGATATATAACACTCTAACACACAGTACAAGAGCGGTAGGCTGTTTTTTGAATAAAACGGCATTATATTTGGTTGCTGGAACTTTCTGGAGGGATGGTTTGTGTAAACCAGCTACGAAATAGTTGTGGAAAGGCATATTAAAAGTGTTTGATACTTGGATTCCACTTAAAGTTTTTTTCCATGTTGTGGGGTAGTCAAAATATCAACAGTTCAGATGTTACCTCTCCTGGTTAGGGAACATATCTGGTCCTGTAAATGCTCTGAAAGAGAATCCGGGATAACAAATTATTATAAAGTTGGATGGGACGAATTATCTTGAATAGTCAGTCTGCGAAGATGTACATTGCAGAGAGAAAAGTTGGACTATATATAAATGACTGCATCAGAGAATCTCAAGAATCTGATCCAATGTATGAGAGATGGGAGTTAGAAAATCTCATTGCAATGTTGTGGTTACTTCACTCAATGCAACCACACATTCGAAAGTATTTTCTTTTTCTCCATATGGAAAGGGAGATATGGGATTAAGTTGCTCAGACATATTCTCCTTCTTCTCTTCGAGATCTACTATTTTCTAATATTGGGCCTTCACTATCAATGATTTTTCGGGCCTCCACTATAAGGACTTTGTAAAAAATTGGAGTCAAATCAATTTTTCGACTCCTAACTTTTTTGAGAAGGAATTTTCTCTTTCCCCCAAACCGTGTACAATCTGTTCATTCTGATTCTGCATACAATTCTGGCTATTTATCGTGTGTCTATATATATATATATATATTATGGCACATAATATACTAATTTTCCCAATAATAGAAACAATAGATGTTGTAATAATTTATTCAAATCTGGACATTATTCATTAAATTTTGAGATAAAAAACGTTTAAGAGTCTCAAATTTTATATATATATATATATATATTCCAATTTTAATGAGAACAATATTAAGTATTAGCATATGTTTTAACTTCTAACTATATCTCTGCTGTTACAATTTATATGCTATATGGTGTAATGTTCAAGAAACAAAGCCTGCAAAGCTTTCTATCAATATACACCCTCTCTGTTCATTCCAAGATCTTACGAAATAATTAAGAAGTAATGATTTATAAATTATTCAACGACGAAATAATGGGGCTGTTCCTACAAAATATATAGTATACAATAAAACTTAACCATCAAGGCTGGGAGTAATAAGAGATAGTGAAGCCAGTTGCAGTTTCTCTCATATTGCCACTAAAGTAGAAAAAGGAAAATCATATTTTAACTCCCCATTTCAACAATCTTACTTTAGATTTTTTATTTTTTACGTCAAAAGATCTCCTCCATGCTGACAAACAAGAAAATAGAAATTCTATCTCAGCATTTGCTCTTTTATTGGTATTGTCTACACAAAATTGGAGCAATATCATCCTTTCTATCCATAGAAGAGATTTCCTCCGAAAATGAAGTTTTCCTAATCTCCAACTTCACAAAAGTCACCTAACTCAGATTCTTCATTTCCGTATTCAAAGCTTTAAGCTTCATGCAGAAAACATAGCCTTCCTTGCCTAGGAAAACACAAAAGATCCCCTCCCAGACACCACAAGTTCATCAAAATCTAAGTATTCAAACCAAGTATGCTGAATCAAAACAGCTTCGGATTCCAGTTAACACCATCGCAGTCAAGAAGAATGGGCTATATGATCTGGTGCCAATCTAGGAAATGCTTCTTGAAAGACATCTGGAAAATGCTCCTCCGTCCCAACAAGACCAAGTATCTATCCAGCTTACTCAGTTACTCGTGGTTAGATCATTTTGGTAGTTTGACCATGTAAAAGACACATCTCCAATAGGAAGGTCAATCAACTAATTCCAATGACTAAAATGAGACAAAATTCTCATACTGGGTATGCGACTGCCTCGCTCTTTTAGCAACTCCCAAAATGTTTTGCTAAATTTCCTATATGTTGAACCATAAACACCAATCAGAACCAAACAAAAATTATCCTCCAAATCCTTTCAAATATGTATAGGAAGAATTATCCTACAATATGATTCACCACCTCTGCCACATTCCTCACCATAAGGATGCTACCTGCAAAACCTTTAGCCGGTAGGAATCCTCATGCACAATTCCTTCTCCTCCATACCCTGTAAAGAATATGAGCACAACAATCTCCAACTTTGTTTCTTGAATTAATGTCAAACTTCCACTACTCAACAAAACTTAGATCACTACCCTATTATCCGCGATTCCCAAATCTTTATAGTCTAGGTAAGGATTCATAACTTGATTTTATGAAAAACCTATATGTGCTTTCGCTTTCATTCCACTTGCTCAGCCTTCTCCCATGCTTTGGCATGGTAATAAATTTTGTTACCAAAGTTTCTTGGTCTTCTGGTTGCTCCCATCTTCTTTATTGAACTTCTCTCTATACACCTCCTTCTTTCCTATCAGAGAAAACAAAGCCCTAGAATCCTCCTCGAAAGACCTCAATGGATTTGCTAAACCCCATGATTTTACTAATCACTCATTCTAAAGAGGAACAATCTCTAGGGGATCTGCACATATCATACTCCTCATCATTCCTGTTATAACCAGTTCGACAAATACCAAAGAAATAAGAAAGAGAATGCAAGCAATCAAACAAAGGAGACAACGATATACGTGATTCGGCAAGATGCCTACATCCACAGGCGAAACCGGCGAGAAAATCCACTAGAACAAGGGAAATTATAGTTGGGAACAAGCTCTCTGAAACCCTCTCTCACAGCCCTAAGAAAAACCCTATGTTCGCTGCCCTAAGAAACCCCATTTATATCTAGGATTACAACATAAGAGATAAAATGGGTCGAAATACCCAAAACGGGACCGGTCGCATCGGGTTGACAATGGGTCATCAAGAATCTGGGTAAGATTCATGACAAGTTCCCAAAAAATCTTTTGGCTGAATTTAAGCCATACACAACAATTCCTACCATCCCGACCTTCTTTTTCCTTCGCTTTGAATGTCATGAACTTATGGATGCTTCAAATTGAAAATAATAAAGGAAATTTTGCAAGAGCATTCAAAGTCATTCATTTTCCAAGGTTAAGTGTTGAATGAATGCTTCAGATTGAAGAGGATAAAGGAAAATTTACAAGAGCATTCAAAGCCATTCATTTCCCAAGATTAAGTGTTGAGACTTTAAAATGAGTTTGGAAATCCGGGCATAAAAGGAATGATAGAGGAAACCAAGAAACCCTTTAAATCCAACATTGTTAAAATTTGCCCAGCATTTAAAGGAGTTGAATGAGTCTCAAAAAAAAATGCTACCCACATTCCCAGCTACGGAAGTTACACAACATCAGACATCTATCACAAACATTTGGTAGTCTCAAGAAGCTTCAAGTTGTTCAAGTCAAAAATCACTATAATGGCAAGCTTTTAACTGATAATGGAACCATTTATCTTAACATTCGTAAGATCGCATCAATCAAGGACTGCATTGCTTACTGGGGACAAGAACAAAAAGTTAGCTCTTTTACATGGCTTAGGCACATCATTCTACATGCAAACCATGAGTTTGAGAGTTCCATCCCAGCTTACTCACTCAAAGAAGAGGAAAAAGAAGATGTCAACAATCAATGACTACTTGTTTACCACGAACACAAATGACTTTACATTGCTAATGCGCAAACATAAGATTTAAAACAAGAAACAAGTCCTAACTCAAGCCTGCCTTTCCCTCCCCCTTAGTCTAATATATTAGCATAAAATCTCTTTATATATGCTTCCACTCATTATTAGATTACTAACCCAAAAAAACTTCACAATTGAGCATCAATCACAATGTCTACCATAAGCAGCAAGAATGGAGAGAAAGGGGTGAAAGCAAGTGGAGAACTTCACACAAACGTGGCAAAAATAAATAAATAAACAAATCTTTCATAGGGTTACAAGTAATAATCTGTAATAAATACAACAATTGAGGGGAAAACAGATGATAGAAGAACCCCAAGCAGAGGAAATTCCGGCTGCACTAGTAACCTACTGAGGAATTACTAACAAATCCTTGATGCGGAAGTATCATCATGACCAGTTCAGCATTTTTGACTATCATGAACATAATTCATCCATAAGCATGTGTAAAAACAAAGTAATAGCAATGGCCATTTCTAGGTCTTTTTCTCAATTCTAACATCCCAATTTCTCAAATTTCGAGTTCTTGTACTGTGAATTCTTGCAATCTTTAAACTTTCGCAGCATCTCGGGCAAAAAAATATGTTTTTTTCACTAACTGTGCCAAAAAGAAAAAAAAAACAGATAGATTCTAGAGCCAAATTAAGCAGTCATGGTATGAAATATTCATCGAAACCAGAAAATTTGCATACCTTTGCGACACGCTTGGTGCTTCGGTACCTCATCATATGGCGCCACCCAGCCATCAAAGCGATCCCGACGATCATCCCCATTAGAATTCCAGTAATCAGACCCATCTTCTTTGAATTTCAAACAAATTTCCCAAACAGATACAGATTCCTGAAAATAGAAGAAGGGAAACAAACCCCTTTTAAAAGATCAGAGATTTATCACAGCAAAACGAAATCAACGAGAGATTCATAGCAAAAAAATTTAAAAAAAAAACATACTTACAGAGAGTATAAGGAAGGTTTTGGAATCGCCAAGAACTGGAGAAATGAATCAATCACTCATTGCGTCCGTTATTATTACCCACTATTTTCTCTCTCTAAAAGTCTCTCTCTCTCCTCTTCTTCGCATTCCCTCCACAAGATAGGAAAAATCAGGTAGGCCACACCGTTTTCCTTCCGTCAACCATCATCTACTGTATTTATTAATTTTAAATTTAATTATATGCCATTCGGGATTTTACACCGTATGAGAAGACAATACGCCTCCCACGTCTTACGCTATAAAACTAACCGTCTGATCATGATCTAGACTTGGACAGGTCGAAGTTTATAAATTGGATGGTTATGATCTTCGACTAGGGATTTTACCCATCTGAGATAAAGTTGTAACAACGGACGGTTGGGACTGATTCAGTTCAAACGAAAAGTTTGATTTAAAAAAGTCCGGGTTTCCTCACAGATTTGTCTGAGGAAAGTCCTCAGGTACACATAAAACGGCAAGAAATTAAACTGGAGGACACGTGGTGGATCTGTGTTAGTTCAATTAGAATTTCGTCAGATGTTTTTACAGAGTGGATATTGTCTCGAGACTGTCGACTAAAGATGTTAGAAAGGTAACCGTTACAAGTTAAAGACAAAAAAAATAAGCAATGTCGGCAATAAATGGTACGGTATACATGAACATCTACGTTATGCTTTTGACCTAGCTGTCATGTGCTCATTATCTGTTTCTTTTCTTTCTTTATTTAATAACCCTATGTTTGGTTGACGGGAAAATAAGTAAAAATATGGAAAAGAAAAGAAAATTAGACAAAACACAACTAAAAATTGTATTAAAAATCCAAAATTTTCTTTTCTTTTCCATGTTTTTATCAATTTACTCGGTAACCAAACATAGCAAAATGTAAAGGCTAAGGACAGTTTGGGAATATAGATTATTAATTGTAGCCATGGCAGCGAGTTGCGTCTAATTCGTGTTCGCGTCAGCCCTAGCACTCCTGCTGAATCGTGCAGTGTTTGTTCGAAGTGACTTCGGAATTTTTCTTTTGTTAGAACGGACGGGGCATCGAACCAGTAGAGTGGCCAATTCCTGTTCAATCATGTACTTTTTACAAAAAAAAAACCTTGTTTTTTTTTCATTTTTCCTTAATTTTTTCATGTTCTGACCGATTCTTAAAGAATATCGGTTTTTAAGGTTTTGGAAACCAGTGAAGGGGCCGGTTCCTGGTTCCACCAGTTCGACCAGCCAATCCGATTCGGTTCTAACAACACTGATAATTGCTAAGGTGTCATAAGAGTAAACTGACCCACTCACTCCAAAAGGGCCCTAACTAATGCAGGAGTTGTGGACCTTTATACACCCCTTGCAAAGTCTAGACCCACTCGATGGCCATTGAGAGTCTTTTGAAGAGATATTAAAGCTTGTAAGACAACACCAAATCTAGGGTTGAGACCTCACTTTAGGACACGAAAAAAAAGGTCTTGAGTTTTGAAATTAAGAAATGGTATTGTGACCATATAGATCTAATACCGTTTTCAAGAAAACGTAATTTTAAGGCGTCAAAAATGTTGGAATGTTTTAGAGTCTTAGAATCCTCATTAGTTGTTCATCCGATGAAAGACTTTTATTCGTCAAGTAAAATAACATGAAGCAATGAAATTATGTGGATCAATCAAATAACATGAATCAATGGAATTATATAGATCAATCAAGTAAAATAACGTGAACATTTTTTTATGAGATGAACAATTAAGTAACAAATATTCTAGGGTATTCCATGATTTTTAATACCCTAAAACCGAGTCTTCCCAAAAATAATCTTGAGTTGCCCAATCTCAACAGCATTTCTCTTTAAAATCATATCTTCCTTATAATTTTGTAAGCTATTTGTTAATTGTTATAACCTTACATTTCATATGCAACATATTGCATAGCATGGAAAATTATCCAAAACTTATAGAATGAATTGGTGATACTTTTAGGGCTAGTTCTCGGCCCCAAAATCGAAAAATTTTAAAGAAGCACACTAACATTTGCTAACTATACAACAAATTTGAAACTTCTAAATACACACCGTGAAAATGTCTACCCACTAACCAACAAACTCGAGCCTAGATCCTGGGGATGGATGAGGATGAGTCCTCAAGCACCCTCATGTTTCTCTCCTTTTATAATTTCCCTGGTTACTGCCCCCAAAAGTAAGGGCCAGAAACGACTCAAAAGTCCAACAGGATAAGAAACTCCGAAAAGACCGGGGAAAGATCCATATGATGCCAAGATGTGAAAGGAAATATGACCACCTCTCGCCCAGCTGGACCATGCAACAATAGATGGTTCACTAACTTCTCTGCTAAAAGACAAATGAAATACATGTTAGTCAAGCATCAATCTCTATGCATGAGATAATCACAAGTTATGATTTTATCTAGAGTCGATGTCCACAAGAATAATGCAGCCTTTTAAGGAACCAACGGAGTCCACATTGCCTAATGAGGGAAAGGTATACTAGGCCCATTATCCAAAACTTGCAAATAGAATTTCACTGAAAAACGTCTCTTGTTGTTGAGAGACCATACCTAACAATCTCTAGAGAGGATTAAGAGTTGTCTGCTGGATCTGGGCAAGTAGATGCAATAAATCATGAATCTCCACATCTAAAAGGTTACGCCTCAAACTGGAGCCCACATTGAGCCCCCTCACTCCACACTAAATACTTAGCAAACCTAACCTCCTTGTTTGAAGCTAGAAGGAAGAGGTTGTTAAAGACTTGATTGATCGGGGAGCAGGACCACACCAGTGGTCTTTTCAGAAACTAATTTAATTTGCTCCCCATCACTCATCATCAAGCGAGTATGGGTAGCAAAATCAGCCCACCCCTTCATAACGACCTTCCACACTCCATCCCCATAGGACCATGGCCTTGCTTGGGGGCACAACCTATTAATCTCTCTATGCCTAGTCACAATGACAACTTTCCAAGGATGGCTTTTGAGGTGAATGTTGAGGCCACCACGACACATGGTAAGAGTTTTTTTTTTATATATAATACAAACACACACACAGTGTCACAACTCACACACACAACCAGGTGACACAAGGTCACTGCTCCCACACAACCCTCTCAAAAAAAAGAGGGAGGTGGGGCTTTAAGGGTTCACCTGCAAGTCTCTAGCCAACTGATGCGGGACTAAATAGCAAGTTTTTTTTTTTATATATATAATACGAACACACATTGTCACAACTCACACACACACACCCAAGTGACACAAGGTCATAACTCCCACACACCCTCTCAAAAAAGAGAGGGAGGTGGGCCTTTAAGGGTTCACCTACAAGTCTCTATCCCACCTATGTGGGACTAAATAACAAGGTTTTTATATATATATATATATAATACAAACACACACACTCATGTGACACATGGTCACAACTCCCACACAACCCTCTCAAAAAAGAGATTGCTTCCGCGGTTTGTTCCCTTTCATGAGTATTCGAGGTAGGAGGAATGCGAAGCATACTCCCACAATCCTTACCCTCCCTCTTAAGATAATAAAATAAAAGAACTAGTCTGGCCCACCAAGCACTAATCTTGGCAATGCCCCTTAATTGTCGCAAAAGGGTAATAAGACGAGAAAATCCAAACATACTATATAGCTCACCCTCGTGCGAGGGAAGACAATAGTTTTGGGACCAATTACAGACTTATGACTCTCATCTAGCTTGCCACCTTACAAAAAAAGTAATAATAATGACACGGGATCCTCTCCGGTAGTTGTTGGTTAGGAGACCGATAACATCCACTTTAGAATCGTCATATACACTTGTACACGTCAATCGAGATTTAATTTGTATCATATCATTTGGGTTGATGCACAAAGATATGTGGCACATCTAGAGTATTGTTAGCAGTCTCCATGCCAACAAACTGTAAAGAGAAGCCCAAGTGGTCCCCACGTTTATAAGCAAAAAAAAAAAGGACTCTCATCCACCCAAAAAAGAAATTCACTACTTATGAACACGGTTGTAATTCCCTATCAAATGGTGTAAGCCTTGTTAGAAGCACATTGAGGTATATGCCCACTTAATTATCATTGTTAATTATTTTTGCATTTAGGACAAATTGCTTGGAGCAGGTCATGTAGAGAAACTTGTTGCGGAAGAGGAGCACTAGCTTCGATAGCAAAATTCTTCTTCTTTTTTTTCCAAACTCTAACAGTGGATGTGGATGCAATCACGATTAAAGCAAGAATTTTCTTGTGGGGGAGACGTGATGGTCAATTGATAATGTTAGTTTTTTTTTTTTGGAAGGTGTAACGGATAAAATTCGTAAAAATGAGCAAAAAGAAGGGGTAAAATAGGGATTTCTCACTCTGGCGAATTCTAACATTTTAGCCGTCATAAGCCCACTTGGGCTATGTGCTGGCTCACTTGAGTGTTATCTGTCAGGTGATCTTATCATGACTGCACAAGTCATGATGACTCAAAATGCCGATAAATAAACAAGAATCACCAGAGAGAAGGGATGGATGATGGTGCGAAAAGGAGGAGAGAGGAAAAAGGGCAGAAGAAGAAGAAAGGAGGATGGTGCTAAAGGCAAGGAGGATGGTGCGAAAGGCAAAGAAGATGGTGCGAAAGGCAAGAGAGGAGATCAAGGGAAGAAGAAGAAGAAGAAGAAGAAGAGGAAGAGAAAGAGGAAGAGGAAGAGGGAGATCTGAGAAGCTTGAGTCATTCACACCCCTACCCCAAAGTGCTGTGCAGGCGACCACTCATCTGATTCTCTCATCTTCTTTAGTGTTATCCGGCTATTTGATGCTCTTTATGGCTTCACGATCGTTTGTGGCCACCGGAGTCTCTCAAATAGGTCATGTCCGCCTGATGCTCTCCCTGAATGGTCACACTGCCACTAGCACGGTCTTGCAGTTGATCATCTGATGAGTGCAATCACACATATACTTGTGCCTGACGCTGTGAATGGTGCCAAACTCGTCGTCACGTTGTGCTGTGAATGGTGCCGAATACGTTGTGCTGTGAATGGTGTCGAATCCGTTGTCTCGTTGTGTTGTGCATAGTGCCGAGCTCGTTGTCCGTTATCTGATGTACAACGTACCCGTCGTGAGCTGTACAATGTACACATTGTCTGTTGTACAACGTACCCGTTGTTTGTTGCACAACGGATGCACAACGTATGCGTTATCAGAGCTAGAGTTACGTTGTCCGAGCTATCTTATCAGAGCTAAAGCTACGCCTTCCGAGCTACGTCCTCAGTGCCTTATCCGAGCTACGGTGCCAATGCCTTATCCGAGCTAGAGCTACGTAATCAGAGCACGTTATCAGAGCACGTTGTCAGAGCTACGTTGTCAGAGCTACGTTGTCAAAGCTACATTGTCTGTGCCTTACCTGAGCTACGATGTCTGTGCCTTGTCAGAGTTACGTTGTCTGAGCCATATTCTTTGTGCCTCCTGAGCTACAATCTCCAGAGCATAACATCAGAGCTCGTCCTCAAGTGCATATACCCAGTGCCTCATCAGAGCTCGTCCTCAAGTGCATATACCCAGTGCCTCACCAGAGCTCGTCCTCAAGTGCATATGCCCAGTGCCCTCACGATAAGTATCTCTATACTATTCTTGTGCTTGTGCCTTATACTGTGCCTGTGCCTTATACTGTGCTTGTGCCTTATACTGACTTTATCATCGGAGCTTATTTCAAGGTGCACACCCGCCCCCTCAGGCTCATTCACAGGTGGAGTTGTGCTATCATTCCTCTACCAGCAGAGCAGCTATAGACGCGTGGCGTGTACGGGATTTTTTCCCTTTCAGAAGGTAAGTTGGGTTAGGCGGACCCGAATAATGTTAGTATTTGTTAATGGATTTGTGGAGAATACTTATCAAAATACAAAATATTATGATCTAGTGAGGCATGGGTGTTTTGTTTTTTTTTTTTCCAAAAGGAACGTGTCATGCCCCAAAATCCCTCCTTGATCATAATAGGACTTTGGGCCCGTGACACTGCTTAAACCTGCTTAACTCCATACAAAACAATACTAAAATGAGAGTCTATAAAAATTTATTAATAAAACAACAATAGTAATAACAATCATCCTTATATAAAATGAATTAACCATCCTGTACAATTTGTGACTAATACTAACTTTACCCACAACTAGATTATAATGGTCCCCACAATGTGATTTAGACTTAAGCAACATCATAAACCAGAAAGTATCAAGTACCTATTACAACCTTATAATAAAATGAAAAATCTAACAATATAAAAAGAACTGTCTAAGTCTACTCCTCCTCGTGGAGGTCACCTACTCTCCCTTCCTCATATACTTCTTCAACCCACGACTCGACAACTTGCTCCGGCTCCAAACCTACCGACAATAACAGGTCGACTGAACATTGAAAACGCTTAGCAGATATCCAAACTAACTAACAATAACTCATATTTATAATCAATATCAAATTCATGTGACAGTTATAAAATCAATAACATATTTATATGGTATTTACATAATCAATGACAGGTTCACATGGAATAATCAATAACAGAATTATATGACATTTACCAAATCAGAGTGTGGAAAACATATATACATATCACGATATGTTTCATTGTCCTTGTAATTCAAGTTCATGCGACAATCGCATAATCAATAATAGATTCATATGACGTTTACATAATCAATGACACATTAATATGATATAATCAATAACAAGTTCATTACTTAACTTGTGTACTTATAAGATTCATGATTCAATGTCTATGTTCAATACCCATATTCAGTATCAGTAATTAGTATCTATTTTCGACAATGCGTGATAAGTTTCAACAACATATGATGAGTTCGACAATGCATGATAAGTTCTTTATTTGTGTTTTAATAATTGTATTTCAATGTCCGTGCTCGACAACTCATGATAAGTTCCGACAACGCATGATAAGTTCGACAATGCATGATAAGTTCTAACAACGCATGATAAGTTCAGTGTCCTTATCCGACAATGCATAATAAGCTTGTATATTTCTATACCCATGTACGATGCATGTATACCTGTGAGACATGTGAACACATGAGACATATATACTTAGTGTGTGTACTTGTGAGACTTGTAAACTACCACACATGTGAACTTGTGCTTGAGAGTCATGATTAATATTCGAATCGGTCATCACTTAGATTCAGACCCTCGATCAGGGTAAATCTACATGGTTAGAGAATTTCCTACCTGAAAGACTTCTTCTAAGTTTTGGCCTATCCAAATATCAATCACCATACGAGATAGGTATACATAATTTAACATTCGTGATTAATATTCAAATTCAGTCATTCCTTAGATATCAATCTTCCGCCAAGAAACTCCGCTATGGTACATCTACCTGGTTAGAGAATTCCCGATCTGGAAGACTTCTTCTAAGTTTTGGCTTACTCGAATGTCAATCATCACCACACAGTATAAGTATAGCTTAATTTAGCATACAAGTATTTATGACATAATTTAACATACGTGTATTTAGGAGTACATAATTTACATGACTATTGTAAACAATACCTTATCCAGATTTCATAATTTTTTAAATTAATTTCATAAATAGTAAACTCATTTCACTTCCTCTCATTCATAAAACATCATTCCACAATTTTCAAATCACATGAATTTATCCAACACCTTCATAATAGTTTTCCATCCCCCAACTTTTACTATAATCAATTTCATGGATCAAATAACATTAAACATCAATAAAAAAATATATCATAATAGTAGAATCATGCTTAGTAAAATCAATTTCATGGATAAAATCTCTCATTCATACTTAATAGAATTTATAACACATGCAAAACCCTTATGTTATAGATAAAATCTCTCATTCATTTCAATCTTAATCTAAACATGTCAAGAATCATGCAATACACTTGATAATCTTTCCAATTAATGTTAAACATTAAATAATCAAATCTTAATCATGCTCAATCGTACAATACAACCTAATAGAGTTAAGTTTGAAGGGATATCAACCACATTTCATGTTAAAGCTCATTAATCCATGCATAATAATATAGATTTATTGACAATCTATAAACATTCTTATTTAAACATGCAAAACATTTGATAGAGTTAGATTAGAAAAGATATCTACATCAGGGATCGTTCCTTCGATCCAAATCGCTTGAGAAAGCTCATTGAGGCTTTGGGGGCAATCTCCAAGCCAAATCCTTATTCTTCGAGCAAAAATACTTCTTCTCAGAGTAAAACCCTTGAAACTCTAGGTTTTGCCCCTAGTCTCTCCCAAATTAGGTTTGAAACCTCTTTTTCCCTTCAAATCCTCAAATTAGAATGACTATTTATAGTCTAAGGGTTCAAAACCTCAATTTTCATAAGTGTTTAAAAAATCATGTGCGTGATGTGCGATCAATCGTGGATTTACTACGATCGATCGCAACCTTCTGTCTTTGATGCAATCGATCGTAACATATGGGCGATCGATCGTAACCAGCACGTCTCTATTTTCTCAACAATAACTCCAGCACCATTTCCTCTTCAGCATCAACATACTTATTTTCCTTTAAAACATTTAAATAAATGTTTTTAATTTTTCATTTCATTTACTTTAAGTTTTATATTAAAATAAAGAAGTACTCCCGATTTGAATTCAATAAAAAAAATATTAAAAAATTCAATTCATAATAAATCAAATTCTCATTTTCCAGTTTTAGGTTAAAAATTAAAAATCTCGTCGTTGTAAAATTTTCGATAGTCGACTAAACCATTCTATACATAATAATAAAATCTCATAAAATCAAATATGTTTATTTAATCTATAAACATTTATTTTCAAGAGAAATTATCTCCAAATTCGACAATTTATGTTTTTGCTAAAACCACACCCCTTCTAGAATTTCTGATATTCCTATACTTAGTTATTTTTAATTTTGACTTAAGATCATTAAGTGTTGAAGTATTAAATGCATGATACAACTATCAAGATTATAATTTATTATGCACAAACATTAAGACACGAAGTTTTGAGTATTTACAAAACGACACATGTCACAACCACGACGAGAGTTTAGATTTTTATGATGAGAGTTTGGATTTTGTTGAGAAACCTAACCCCAAGCTTCTGATTGATGATTCCTTAACCTTTAAAACTGTTCTTATCTCTAATACTTTGATTACAACCTTAGCTTGTTGTTAAGATAGGTGTAATCTAATTTATTATTATAATTATTATACTTTATTTTATATAAATAATTTTAATTGAATAATTTGTTAGATTGAGAGTCAGTGTAGCAAAAAAAAATATGGTCTCGAATGAGAAAATTTTTTTTTGTTTCTCTACATCGCCTTGCCCAGCCCCTTGAGGATAGGGTTACGCCTAGTCATTCCAAGCCGTAAGGCCGGGACAAGGTTAGAGTTCCCCTTGGGAGAGTCCCGACCCGACCCGACCCGACCCGACATCCTACTGCTAGGTGCAGTTGGCTCTCTGCCTCTCTCTCCAGTCTCACTCTAATTTTTTCAACTCCCTCTAAAGTCTAAACTAAACTAAACTAATTATTCAAAACCCTAAACATTTTCTTCCTCTCCACAACATGATTCTCGGACCAGAAACTCTCGTCCTCTTCCTTCCACTCTTCGCATGGATTCACCCACATTGGAGCAGAAACCCCTTGGGTAGGTTTGCAATCTCACATGCCGGATCTCCAATTCTCCTCTCTGTCTCTCTCTCTCCCGAATTATTAATATTTCAAATTTGTACTTGCAGAAAGGCGGGGTTTTGCCGGAGCTGCTAGTGAGTTTGATCACTCTTTCTTCCTGAATTCGACTTAGTTTTGAATTTTGATTGATCTGTCGTGGATTTTAGTAACTGAGCTAATTGCTCCTCAATGACGAGATATATTTTTCGGTTTTCTAATTCAACAGTGGTGGAAATCGTTGAACATTGATTAATTATGGTGTTTGTAGGACCCCCCAGCCCACAGGGTTCTTCCATGCTCCATTTTATTGTATTAGCTTGTTATTCTTCTTGTCTTCTCTATGGGCTCACTTTCTTGTGACTCCTTTGCTGTTATCTCCTTTTGTATCATTTGGTTTTTGCTTTTAATATAGAGTCAGTCTATGGTACTCCCAAACATACTCCCGAATATACTCCCTAATCCTAACTGTTTATAACCAACCATTAAGGGCCAGAATTTGAGTTGGCTCATTTTATCTTTTCTAATGTCACATCAGCTCTAGTCCTAACCATTTAATAAATGAGATAAATGGTCATGATTTGGGAGTATATTTGGGAGTACACTTTGGGAGTATCCCTAGACTAATTCTTTAATATATATGTTCCCGTTTTACCCAAAAAAAATAAAAATCATTTGATTTCATATTTGGAACATACTATGGGACGGGAGTTTTTTTTCTGACCAAAACAAACAGGTTTCATTAATAAACCTAAAGCTCCATCTAAGTCAAATTTCTCAATGTGCTATGTTCAAGAACTGAAAGACAAGATTGTCCATTAAATCCAAACTCAAAATTCAATTCTTGGTCAAATACATTGATCTCAATTCTACATAATTCTAAAACATCATCATTATGGAATATTCCTCATGGGTGGACCGGATCGACAGTCAGCTGCGTCCGCGCCTCCCCAGATTAGCAATATCATTTAAAAAAAAATAATAGTGAGAATTGCATTAAGAAAGGAGAGGATGTAGAAAGTTGGGGAATGAGGGGTGTTCCCCAAACAAAATCAAGAAGGTGACTTAAGATCACCCAAAATTTATAATTCCAATTTTGCATCCAATCATGAGTCCGAATGTCTAAGAATTTAGTCATATGTGGCATGTGCAAACCAACTTCGAAGACACCACCTAACAGTAGAACAAAGCTTGGCTATGCTAGAATTGAACCCATCAAAGATTCTACCTTCTTTCTTTCTGTAGGCCTCAACATATTGCTGCAGACAGCATATTCCTCACAATGTTGCCCCTACACCAGAAAGCTCCATTGGCCAGTCAAAAAAGACCTCCCTTACTCTATAAGGAGAAGCCCACGAGAATCCAAATAGAGAACAGAAGAAATTCCAAACTGCCCACGCTCATGGGCAATGCAAAAGTAGATGGTGAATACCTTCCCCGGCATAAGTCACATATGTTCGGACCATCATTCCCTACTTCCTCATCTTGTCTAAAGTTGTCGACCAAGCAAATTATTGTACCTTTGGGGGGATGTGCAACTTCCAAATATTCTTAAAATGAAGGTTTTTGATTAATTCCCCAACCTCTTTTCCATATCAATCAGAATTGGTGAGCACCCCTCTTGCATTTCCTTCCAAATTCGCATGTCTTCATATTTTGGGTTAACGGTGGTTTCACTTAGCAGATCAAGACAATGGATACATTCTTCTTTCTCGCAATTCCGAGATCCCCCCTATAGGATTCCAAACTACTTCTTTATTCATGTGATAAAAAAGGTTATCCTCCATGATATCTCTTTGAAGAGCAAGTCTATAGAGCCTAGGGCATATGTCACATAACCTACCCACTTCACTCCAATTGTCTTCCCAAAAGCACACCCTTCTACCATTCAGACGCAGGGATGAGATGGCTTATCATCCTTGAGGCCTGAGGCTGAATTGAAATGCTAATGCGGCTCTCAATGTTGCGACTTGCAGTGTGAGACCTCACGCGAACCACATGAGAGTGGATTGTGCGTGACACACAATGTTGCATCTTTGCATAGAGCTTCAGAAGCATCTATCCAGAAAAAAAGACAAGCTTCTTGAACATCACAAACTGCAACCTGTTATACTGCGTTTCTTCCCCGAATCTCCACACCCACTTTCCTAACAACGCTTTGTTCACCGAGACTAACGGTTTAAGGTTTAGGTCACCCCCATGAGCAACGGGGCGACATAACTGCTCCCAGGACACCATGTGATATTTAGACTCCTCTTTAGCATTCCACATAAAATTTCTTTGAAGACGCTCCAATGATGCGGTGATCGCTCTAGGAATAGCTAAGGTGGATAGGTAATAAGTTAGAAGATTCCTAAGGGTACTATTAATCAATGCCAATTTCCCGTGTCCTGCCTTTAGAGAGGTATTGCGCATTCCACTCGGTCAGTCTAGAGGCGACTCTTTTGACGGCTGGCAACCAGACCTCCTTGGATTTAAATTTGGCCCCTAATGGTAAGCCTAGATAGACTAATGGAAGCTTCCCAACTTTACACCTAAGCAAGCTGCTAAGCTCTCTAAATATGGGATGTCAGCTACACTGACCATCTCACTTTTTACTTTCAAACCCGAAACCGCCTCAAAGCATCTAAAGATACACCTTAGGTAGGCTATTTGCTGACAGGACGTCTTACAGAAGATAAGAGTGTCATTGGGAAATTGAAGATGTGAGATTTAAAGTTTCTCTTGGCCCACCGAGAATCCTTTGAAAACCACCCCATTGGCTCTCGAAAGCATTCTACTCAATGCTTCTGATACTAGAATAAATAGGAATGGGGACAGTGAATTGCCTTGTCTCAAACCCCTTGAACTTCTCAAGTACCCTATCTTGTTGCTGTCCTTTGTTACTAGGGATTTTCTATCTAGTAAGGAGAGAGGTGGGATGGGAGTTCCTTGCAATTACATATATTGATAGAGATGGCTTTTGTGCTCACGTGTGCAATAGACTCTATCAGACTAGGAATCTGTTACCGACAGGAGAGGAGATTGGGAGAGAGGGGGGAAGAAGTCATGTTGGCTAGGATCGAAGAGTAAGGGATTTCTCAACCGGCTTATGCATTCTTATTCCCCACCCGATGAGCAATATTCGAGACTCGATCTTTCCGATACACCGACTTGGGTATGACGGTGATGGATAGACCATTATGTAATCAAACCAATCAACAACTAGGCGTGAATTTCACTTGCTTATCCATTCCAGCAAACAGGCTTGAGTGAGCCATATGGGTGAGAGATAGGGGGGGGATCTCCTATCGTGGGAGGAGAGTGGAGTCTCGAGAAGCACTGTTGAGAGGAAGATCCTTGGCCCCTCTTCATTCTCTATAGGGGTCTCTGCCCACATGGAAGCGGGGCAGAGATGGAAGAGATCGAACATGGGAATAAGAAGCAAGCTCACCTTCCTTTTTGATCATTTTGATAGAGGGGTATGGAGAAAGTGGACAAATTTCCCGACTACCAGAACTGGATATGTATTCTCTAATCCACCGGCTAGTTGGAAATATGCCCTCGCTTTGCCTAGTACCGCGTCTAGAGGACTGATTTCACTATTGCAAAAGCAGGAGTCGAACAGAAGCAGGAGTCGAACAGGAGCAGGAGTAAACTAGGTGCAATTCAATCCTTCTTTGTGGCAATGATTCCCAAAAAAGCAAAACCTCACTAGATCGAGGCCCATTGCTCTGGGGACTACACTGTATAAGAGAGTGACTAAGGTAATTGCCAATATGTTGAAAGACAGGTTGGCTGGCACCTTCCTAATCTCATTTGGATAGGAAGAGATATTGATGATCCTCCCAAGGAGGCTTACCACTCAGCTAATAGATTAGGTGAGCTAGCTATGATCACTTGATTAAATAATAGAACAACCTCCAGATCGCATCAATCCCTTTTTGCGAAAGATTGATCGATAGATTTTTTGGCCAACTCAGGACCGATCGATTGATCGATTAACGGAAAGCCTAATAGTTTAGTTGGGAATAGAATAGGCCACAAAGAATCGAACTGGATTGATCAAAAGAGGGTCGGAAAGGCAACCGTTATTTATGATGGAGACACTTATGAATATGTGAGTTGGAAGCAACAATTACGTGGGAGAATCACTCTCATATAATCCAATCTTGGGAGTTCCCCTACCCAGTCCATGTTTTAATTCAAATCCCTACCAAGGTGGGCCTTAAGTTCGAAAGACTTTAAGGGACTTCTAATAGGATGGAAGGGGAATCAGGTATGAATTCCAATTTAATCTCTCTCTCTCTCTCTCACACACACATAGGTTCATCTCAACGTAGATTGGCTTGGGAAGCAGGTTGAGGAATATGACTGCTCTAAGAAAGTGGCTTTGGTATATAGGAGAGGCAATATTTCTAAAGAATGTCATTCTTGTCAACTGTTGGATACTTAGCTGGGAGGTGGTAAACAGGGAGTGTTGGAAATTCCTATTGGGTGATGTTTGGGGGTTTGGGGATCCATAACATGCATGGTTTTTTTTTTGATCGATATATATATATATATATAAGAAGTTCAAACGAGCAAAGAAAATAGAGTTTACACAAGCGTAAACTGAAGAGCAAGAACAGAGCCGAGGTATAACCCCCACTAAAAGCTAGTGAACCCCAAACATGATGGCTATCATCCCAAAATAGTGCCCAAATCTACCTCACCGTTCCGAATGGACACCCAATCAAAAATCAATAGACGAGTTCGAGCTTGTATAAGGGAAATTGAAGAGGAGTTGTCAAAAACTCTCCTATTTCTCTCATTCCAAATTAACCAAGAGATGACCCCAGGTAGAACTGACCAAATTTCCCTCTTAGCACTATCCGAACTATCCAATGACTAGTAGGATAGGAAATTCTGAAAGGAAGACCCAAGTCATGTCTACTCGGGAGAGAAAATACCCCCATATGACACCCACAATAGGGCAGTGTAAAAGCAAATGATCAACTGTCTCTTCCGCTTGGAGGCACATAACACAAATTAGCCATCCTCCACCCTCTAGACTTTAGATGATCACAAGTAAGGATTTTATTCAATGATGCATTCCATAAGAAAAAAGATACATTTGAGGGAATATCGGGATTCCACACAAGTCGATGAGGGAAGGGTGCGTAATTCTTTCCTTTGGGTGTATAGGGGTAGTGGGTAGGGGCGCCATGTTGGTGAAGAATTGTAGCAAGATTATAGAATCCTTGTATTTGGAAAGATGTGTGGTTTGGGAGGGTTCTTTCGGTAATGCTTTACCTCCATCGTATAGGGTAGTGGGTAGGATGGGTGTGTTGGGCAAAGGATTATCATGAAGAAATACAGGGTGAGTTCTGCTGAATTTAATTTTTAACACAAGTTTGTCATCTTGGGAAGGGTGATATTGACCTATGTCAGTTGGTCGAAAGAAGTCATTAAAAAATAATATGAGTGTTCTAGATTGGAAAGTATGAACGTGGGATGGTCATTTTCTTCCTCATCTTCTCAAAGTCTGATCTGGAAATCCATCGGGCTTAGAGTGTAGGAATCCTGTTGGATGGTTTGGTGGACGAGGTTACATCTTCTGACCTCATTGTCTCTCTGACCTATTCCATTTTCATTTTACTTGCACTGGTTCTATGTGTATTGTGTACTCTGTATACATTGTTCATACATTACCTTACTGGCTTGCTGGGCTTGATAAACATAGTTTAGCAATTATCTGAACTAGTATTGAATTATGGTAAGATACTATACTCAATAAATCTGAATAAGACTTCTTATTTTCTTTCTTTTTCCCTCTTGGTGTGACTTCTAAGCTCTTGAGAAACAAAGACTGACCCTAAGTTTCGGATTAGGGGCTGAACTCATGCTGAACCGACATAACCATAAAGTCTTGTTGTGAATTTAGACTTGCCTGAGTAGGTGAATTCAGGGTACCTGTGCCAAAACTAATTTTGATTGAATTTGACACCAAGCAAAGGTAGTAAACCCAGCAAACTCTTATATATGTTGGGAATTGAGCCTCAATTTGGTTTTGATCTGTTTTCCATTATTATTCTTAGAAGTATATGACAATCTATATGTAGAAATTTTTATTCTCTTAAAGAACTTATTTTTGGTGACTCACATGCCCTACCTTTACTGAAAACTTGAAGGGCCCATGACCATATCCATGGGCACAAGACTTGATGATTACAACGGTACAAGATGAGAATAGGGAAAAAAGTGTGGTTGAAAGAAAAATGTCTCTTTTTTGCAAAGTCCCCCCTCCCTCCGTCCTCCTCCCCCCTCCCCCCCCCCAAAAAAAAATTAAAATAAAATAAAATAAAGAAACAGAGAAAAAAATTGAGGTTGTTTATCTTGAGTGGACATTCAGATTTGAAAGAATCTGGTGGGAGTGCCCTGAATGCGAAAGGATTATTAGGAAGGTCCAAAATTTGAATATCCTAGTGAAGGGCACGTATATACAATTCCTGTTGACTGAATTCTTCCTTGATCCCTGGGCATGATGTTCTCTAGCCAGATCTAAATTGACCTATTTGGAAAAACTCGTACTGGAAGTGGGTGGTATTGAAGTTGTTAAGCCAGTACGATGAAAGGCAATAACAAGAAGTGATGGACGCTATTGGACGGTTAATTCTTTCTGGAAACTGAGGTTGGACCTGCTTTGATGTTCCTGAGAGGCATCTAAAAGCATGGATGATGGATCTGCAAAATGCAGTTGTCACAAATTAGAATAGGGTGCTGCTATATTTGGTGAGTCCAAACAGGGCCCTTTAGAACTGAATATTTGACAAGTGATAGCTCTTTCAATTTTGTCTTTGATAGTTCCTTGAACGTCTTTCTGACAATTATTTCAATTAGTAATTGAATTTAATCTGCAGAGAGAATTTACTCTTGCTCTGCAGATTTTCTAGTTTCAGCTGCTGTTGCCGAGTTCAAAGGTCCAGATATTTTTGGTGTGGTTTGCTTGGCTCAAGTGCATATGGAATTGGCGAGGATTGAAGCCAGCTTCAGTGGTTGTTAGCTGGAAAACATGGTTGGTTTATAAATGAATTTGAAGAATTTACATTTGACAAAAGGGGCAGCAAGCACTCGGAGAATGTTCAATCCAACAAATCAAACCACTGTTGAATAGGTTTGCTCCTACATTATGCTTTTGCTCTGGATTTCTGTAGTTCTGTCATTGATCATCAGTCATTCAGTTGATAATTTCTTTTTTATTGGTAATCTTCAGTTGATAATTACAACATGTAATTTCATTTCTCCTGTCATTTTGTAATGATATCATGTCCCAGGTCAGGTTTCTTAATTCAAAATACAGCTTGGTTAGTAAACATAGAGCTTGGTGGCATATAATTGCATGAAGGGAACAACTGTTAGTTTGTAATTAACTATGGTTATTAGTACAGATAAAAATTGCTTACTAGTCCATTTTTTTCTGTTAAGAACACCAGTTAAATAATTTTTGTAGTAAACCACATGGAACAAATATTTTCACAAATTAAATTATACTACATAATTTTAGAAGTAAGAGTTAACAAAATATTTTTGATCTTGGATCTTCAACCACATTCTATTAGTGATATATAATGTATGTTGGAACTCAATTATTTGAAATGGTGTGTAGGTGAGTTCTAAATAGATATTCCCTATAGGCAGTCTAGTTCACACTGAGTTGCATCCTTTGGAGCCTAATAACATTGAAGTTTCCTTGATGGCTTGACTGTACTACTACCCTAGATTAACGATTATATGGACTTCATGCCTTTTTAATTCTAAATCCTAAATTAGTCTAGGGCGCCTAATTTTTGCAGGTGAGATGTTTTGCACTGAACTCTAGAAACTCAAATCCCAAAATTAACCGCATTGGCGAAAATTCTCGATTTTGAAAATATCTTCCGATATATCCCATTTTGAAGCTGTGATATTTCTCGCGATATCAACATTTAAAACCATTGTTCTAGATGGACATTGCTGACCTATGATGAAAAGATAGTTATAGACCTTTGATGCATTGTGTGCCAGGCCCAGATGTAGATATTGTCGGAAGGAATTACGAGTTACAACAAGATTTTCCTATGTAATTCTTTTGGAGCTTAAGGAAGGTGAGAGGTCAAGTTTAAAGCCCATCTATATAGCTCCACATCTGATTGTTTCCTTGCAGTATAATGACCCTCACCTTTTGTTTTCTTGCTTCCATCAATTTTTATTCTCTTTGGAGCAAGGATTAAAAATACGGTTTCGGGGGATGTATAGTCCCAACTGATACCTATACGTATCAGTTTCGGTATCGGGCGATACATATAAAGATTTATTTTTAAAGAAAAAAATTAAAAAAATCAAATTCAATCTAGAAAATACCATATGAGTTATAAGAACCAAATATAAAGTCATGAGAAGCGACTAAAAAATAAAGTAGCAAACAAAATTACAATTGCACAATGAATTAAAAAAAATGAATAACTAATAAACGAAACGTATCACCCGTTTCGTATCAGGATAAATATCATATAGGGGACTACCGATACTTATACGTATCGCCCGTTTCGTATCGGTTTCGGTGATTTTTATTTCAATGCTTTGGAGTTATTGAAACAGCCCCAACCTTTGACCATGTTGCCTGACTAATATTAATTTTAGCAAGATAGACACCATACTTTTGATGCTTAACTCATAGTTCATACAAAAATTAATGTCAACAGATGGGCATTCCTTGAAATTTTAGGGTTGATTGGAATTTAGAAGTTCAAATGATTATTGGAAATTAGTGGCCGTCTGATTTTAGTTTTAAGCCCCAGTATTATGTATTCATATGCATATAACGGTGTCAAATACTTGTTTGTGTACTTCACCTTCTGATGCCGTCAGATTGTAATTGACTGATAACCTAAGGGCCTGTATAGACTATAGACGGGTGCGGAATTGGATAGTGCAAAATGTCATAGGCAGACCCTGAGATCTTACTTTCGCCATATATGCAGATTGAAGAATTTATTGTACTTCTTTTTCTTTTGCTGGGTAAGCTGGATTCAAACATGCAATGACATGGCTGATGTGCATATGTCAAATATTTAAACTACGGCGTCGAGCCCCAAATGAAGATTCATTAGTATTGTTGTATATGCATCTATTCTTTTTTCAAGTTTAAGACAGTTTTGTATCGGAATTGTAAGCTATCCAATGTATAATATAAGGAGCATTTTGCTGTACAACCTCATCTCTTGATCTTTTTAGTCCATTTTTTGCCTTTTTCCTAGCTCGTATAAGCTGGTGATGCTATTATAGAGTCGTCTCCTAAGTGGGGGTTTTCTATTATTGCTTAGTTACTCGGCAACCTTGGAACATTAGATACTTCTGAGAATGGTGAGGCATTATTCTTGAATGTTAAAAAAGCTGAGAATTGCCGACCTCATTGGCTGAACCAATGTGGTATGAACGTGAAGATAAATCAGATCCAGGCCTTGTGGCTGCAGTCATAGCAAGAAGTGCAGGAGTTGGGAGAACAATAAAAATATTTGCACATGTGATGGCACCACCATATGAGGGTCAAATGACACTGATTTTGTCATCAGCAAGGTCTGATGATTATGTGTAAATGAGACTTGTACTACTTCCTAATTTCTACTTGTGTACATTATATGAACAAAACTAATCACCAAAACATTGTTTCGAAGTGCTGTCTTTTTGATCGTTGATTTGCCGTATGACAATCTTTTTTAATTCTTAGGTACTGTTCTGAGTGATGTTTTGGGGTTAGTTTTTGGGTTTCATGCATGATGGTCTTAATGTTCTTTTTAGTAAACTCCTCTAGCTGTAATTGCCTTTTGTATTCTTTATATAAATTTGATTACCGATAAAAAAAAAGTGTTCTGTCTTTCTGATCGTTGATTCACTGTATTGCAATCTTTTTAATTCTTATGTACTGTTCTGACAGTGCTACTTTGGATCTAATTATAAACGAAACTAGAACTAGTCATCAGTAAAAAAAAGAAAAAGAAAAATCCAACAGAAGTGGTTGTTGGCGTTGTAGTTTTACAAGAAATCTTAATCTTCTTGAACACTATAAAATAGATCAATGGAAAAAAAAACTAGTAAGAAATAGCATTGCATGTAATAATGAATGTGCCACAGGGTTCTTTAGAAACATTTTGTTAATTTTGATACTTGCTAGTTCCCTGTCAAAATATCAGTGACATGACTTATGTTGGTGGCAACCATGTGATAACAATTGGGCTTCTGACCCTGTGTTCTCCATCACTCCATATCAAACCTCCAAATTCAGGCGTGGATTGCCTAAATTTTGTTGTGAAGGTGATCTTGTAAGATAACTTTTGGTGTTTGCTTGTGAAATGCAGGGTTTCTGGTACGACTTTTACAAAAGCACCTGTGAATGGGGAAACTCTGACTTGGTAAGTTGAAACAGGAGGACCAACATTGGTGACAGTCCTGTGAAGAGTCAACAGAGAACCAGAGGGAATTCCTGGGAGCACAGCAGAAATGGATGGGTAATTTAGATCCCCAGGGTTGGCAAGAGCGTGTTGGCAGGAACGATTTGAGGACTTGCTGAAAACTTTAAGCTGTGTGGGAAGTAGCTTTTGTGTGCATAGGAATTCAAAGTAATCCTGAACGCCCATGTCATAAACAAGGCCAGGGTCGAGAGCTCCTGATGGGTTTATGTGTCCTGCGCCATGGTCGAATGGGTTTGAAGGTGCACGGTTTGAGGCATCTTTCAGAGGTTTATGGGTGTTATCGTCAACATAAGCAGTTGTCATCAAAGCTGATTTGATTACAGATGGACTCCATTCCGGGTGTCTGGCCTTGAGCAAGGCGGCAACTCCGCTGACATGGGGGCACGACATGGAGGTCCCCGACAAGATGTTGAACTTCTCTCTTCGGTAGTCTGTCGGCAGGCTTGATGGGCCTACAGCCCCGGACCATGCAGCAAGGATGTTCACTCCTGGAGCCACCACATCAGGCTTCAGAATTTCCTGTGTGAGGAAGTTGGGCCCTCTAGATGAAAATGCTGCCACCACTGGGGAAGGTCGAATACCTAACTTCGTTCCGAGAAAGGCTAGAGTCGCAGTTGGGTGTGAATTTGTCTGTGCATAGTGTTTGATTGCTTTCCCAGCAGTTTCTCCAACTGCTACTGCTGGAAGAAGGTGACAGTCTGCAACCAGCTCCTCCCCATTTTCATCAGTGTTGGCTAGGATCATGCCCACTCCGCCTGCATCTTTCACCACCTGACCTTTCTGGGCTCGTGGAGTGATGCCACGGTCACATACCACGATCTTTCCGGCTACAGTATGTGGATCTAAAGTTCCCTCTAGACACAATAAGCTTGGATTTGGGCTGCTTGAGTTGCTACCCAAATAAACCAGAGGATATTGTTTATCTATTGACAGGTTCATCTGGCCTTTGTAGAGTGAGACCCCAGTCAGAATTTGGCCAGTCCCTAGCTTTACTGTGGATGGGAAATCCCTATCCATGGTGCTGGCCCCAACTGTGGTGATCCATGGAGAGACATTTGTGAGGCTGATCGGGTCAGGCCCTCCATTTCCAGCTGAGCAGGATACAAACACTCCCATCTCCATAGCCCCGAAAGCTGCTACAGATAAACTATCACGGTAGTAAGAAGAAATCCCTCCACCTAGGGAGATTGATAACACGTTTACACCATCAGCCACAGCTCTGTCCACTGCAGACAGAATATCTGAACTGAAACAACCGCCAGTCCAACAAACTTTGTAAGCTGCCACTCTTGCCCCGGGCGCCATTCCTCTGGCTGTTCCACGAGCATATCCTAGAAGATTTGCACCTTGAACAGGAGAGCCAGCAACCGTGGCTGCCGTGTGAGTGCCATGCCCATCTTGATCCCTTGGCGACTTGTACTCGTCTTGCTCGTTGATTCTTCCGGAAGCAGCTTCATACCCATGGTAGAAGATCCGAGCACCAACAATCTTCCTATTGCAATGGCGTTTAGTGAAGCCACGTCCAGTCTCACAGGCTCCCTTCCAACGAGTGGGAACAGGCGTCATGCCTGTATCATTGAAGCTTGCACTCTCTGGCCATATTCCTGTATCCAGCACTCCAACTATTACATCATGGTCAGCTAGATTCTCAGACCAGACACTAGTAGTGTCTTCTGGTTCAAGCCCGAGGAACGTTGGACTCCTTGTAGTGTGTAGTTGGTAAACTGTCTCGGGGTACACAGCCACAACACCATGTCCCTTCTCCAGTATCTCAACTTCTTCTTCGCTAAGCAGGGCCGCGAAACCATGAAAAGCAGTTTCATAACTGTAAATTATCCTCTCAGCCTCATCATCAACCGTGTCATCCTTTGTTTCAGGTTTGGCGACTACCGACTTTACAGTTGACGAGTACCATTCAAGATGGTCGGTGAAGGACTCCGGCAGTGCCGACTTATCCATTTGGACAATATACGTTTTCTTTGTTGACGGGGTTGTCGTAGGGACGGCAATGGTGATGGTTAGATAGCATGTTAGACACAGTGATAACCATTTCGCTGCAATTCCAGCCATTTTCATGTAAACATGAAGAGGTATGTGAAGAAGATGACTAGGAGAGACTTGAAACACTAGAGGGAGGTCCTTTATCTGTCTTTTTTTGCAGAATAATTAAGGTGGTGGTTGCTTTCATGAATGTAAAATTTATGGAGTTGCTACCGTTGAGAGAGTTACTGGTTATGGGACACTGATGTCATACATTCGGTGCTAATTTAATGCAGTACAACTAGGCCTGGTGTCCATACCATGGCATAGTGACACCTCTATCAGGTTGGAGCCATGGATGATGGAACCACTCTATTAGCTTATTGTTGGGGCTACAAAATCATTGGCATACCAAGAGCATGTGGTAAAGTAGGTGGAGCCCATGATCTGAGCAGCATCTGATTATTATTAAATGTACACAAAGAATAGTAACTTGCCCCTATTATGAGAAAAATTTTTTCTACTAACATTCAATGGAGATGAAGACTTTGATTGAACAATTGAAAGTTTGTTGAGTTCTTTTCTGTGTCTGTTATCTATATCTCCAGAGTTGGTGGCAGTCCATCTAGTTCACTATGCCTGAAAAGATATTATAGGTTGTGAGACTGCGAATCATAACTAGGCCCATCTAGCCATCAATCCAGACTATCCGATCTTATTTTTCTTTATAAATGTATTAATTTTCTGTATTTTATTGCATTTTAATTTAATAATAGATACTTTTAGTAAAATCATGTAAAATTAAACTTATGAATCAAGCTTGTTCGAACCAAGTTTAAGCCTGAACATTTGAGAGTTCGAGCATGTTCAAGCCAAGCTCAAGCTTTGGCCAAGTTCAGTTCGGCTTGAATACATGTCTATATCCATCAATCCAGACTATCCGATTGCTGAGCTATTGTGCATCCCTGGATTAGTGGATCATTTTATCTATCATCATCCCCAATGAATTTGTGTCGATGAATCAATCTCGGCCGTTAGACTTATGGGCCATCGCTTGTAGGGTGGGTGATGATGCTACAGAAGATGTGCATCCCTATAGGAAAGAACTTTGGTGTTTTGAAAGTAAGAAACAATGAATAAGAGAGGTGAAAGCAGTTGTGTTAAAGAATCAACCACCATCCCATCAGGCCATCACAGATCTCAGACAAAGTGGTGGGTTGGACCCCACCTCAAATGTTGTAGAGTTAGATTGGTCTTTAAGTAGAAGCAACCCTACTTTTAAATCTCTCAGCCTCTCTTATTTACTGCTCTTACAAGTAGTTCAACGCCCATCACCGCCTTTTATTATTAGGATTCAAAGCTTTCGCCACAAAGTTCGTTTTTTCTTAAAGAGCGCAAAAGCTACTATGACTTCTTTGCTTATAGCATGTGGCTTTGTGAAACATAGATGGGTTTGTGATCAAGACATCAGGGCATGTACTGTGCTCCTCAGAATCTACTTTTTAATGGGTCCCGGCCAGGAAGCATTGCCTGACTGGTTATGTGTAGTACACACAACTTTGATCAAGTCCCGAGATGGTTGACATATAGATCATTTTCCTAACCTAGAACAGAATACTAATTATACCAATACTAGCGCGTGGCACGTGCGATGCACGTGAGAGCAAGGGGAATGAGTTAACCATAGTTAAAAGGGACACGTGTTAACCCGTAGGTGCGATTGAACTCGCTAGTGGCACGTGCGATGCACGTAAGAGCGAGAGGAAGGCGTTAACCACAGTTAATAGGAGTTTAAAGGGTTAATAACACTAGCGCGTGGCACATGCGATGCACGTGAGAGCAAGGGGAATGAGTTAACTAGAGTTAAAAGGGACACATGTTAACCCATAGGTGCGATTGAACTTGCTAGTGGCACGTGCGATGCACGTAAGAGCGAGGGGAAGGCGTTAACCACAGTTAATAGGAGTTAAAAAGGTCACGTGTTAATCCCCGGTGAGTTCAATCACGATGGGTTGTGATTCAAAATAGATAGATGAGCAAGGGTAGTTTCAAAATTAAATCAAAGATAAGGGGTAGTTTGGGAATTAAAGCAAATATTAAATCAAAGTTTTGTTTTTATATAAAGGTAGTATGGGAATTTCTGAAAAATCATCTGCGGCTGCCTCTTGCATTATAATAGTAAAGATGTATATCTTGATAGAAAAAAAAAAAAAAAAAAGGGTCCGGCTGGAGATCTATACAAAGTGGAGTTCTAGAGCGGAAAAGCAAAGCTTATTTTTTAGTGTAAAGGTGTGACAATTTTATAATTATGAAGAGAAAGTGTTTTGTAATTATAGAAAGAAAGTGTTTTGCAAAATTGTCCTGCCTCTCTCCATAATTACAAAAGTATTACACATATATACTAAAAGAGAACTTTATTTTTCCAACGAGAACTCCCTCAAAATTAAATTCATAAAACAATCAGAGAATTTGCACTCAGTTTTGAAGTCCTTTGCTTACTACTAGTCTCCTTAGGGTTGTCAAAGGGCAGGGTCGGGGTGAGTCCTAATCCTGACCCCTTTTTTTTTTTTTCCCATGAAAGGGTTAGGCCTGGGCCATAGGGTGTGAAAGAAAAATGATTTTTTTTTTCTCTTTCGAGATAACTAGATTTTTTTCATTAAAAATTTATTTTCCCATTTTCTTTCTTTTTCAGATGTATGGATTTAAAGCATTAGGGATAATCACAATTTGAGGGTTAGGGAATGAGTTAATCAGGAGCTTAGGCTTAAGATTTAAAGGAATTAGGAGCTTAGGCTTAAGATTTAAAGGAATTAGAATTAAGATATGAATTTAAAGTATTAGGGATAATCGCAATTTTAGGGTATAACCAGGAGCTTAGGGTTAAGGTTTAACCGAATTAGGATTAAGATTTTAAGGGGTTAGAGTAAAGGTAAGGTTTGTCAAAGGGCATAGCTAGGACAAGGCAAGGGTCAACCCTAACCCTGCATTAACCCTTTAGGGGCCTAGATTGACTAGGCCTTAACCCTGCCCTAAAGGCTAGGGCCGGACAAGGCACCCTTGTTAAAAGATTTTTTTGACAGGCCTAGTCCTCCTTTATGCCCAACTTTCTGCTTATCCCTTCTACCAATTGCACTTGTACTGTCATCTGGTGGGCCTTTAATTCATTTTAATTGTGGTTAATTCTTTTAACTATAGTCAATATTTTTAACCTTTTTTTTCCCAATGAACGGATTATTTTCCCTCAGTTTTATGAGAAATGCAAGGCTGACTCTCTTATAAGGGCACTCGCCCCTCCTATTGAAAGTATATTCAAGTAAAAAGGACAATTTTTTCTTGTTTACCACTTTTACCATACAAGGGGTGAGTCCCCTTGTCGGAGAGTCGGCCTAACACTCCGCAGTTATTCACCAATCAAAACATGCTTTTTTTTGGGTTCATTGGAGGCCACATGGACTTATGGGCTACACAACGAGAGGTAGCCCTTCGCCTCCTATAAACCCCTCAACCTTGATGTAGGTGGGATTCGATCCCAGGTCTCTAGTACGACGCCAAGAGACTTTACCAACTCCACTAGCTGACACCAACATCAACACATGCTTCTTGCCTATCACCAAACTCAATGTCCAAACGTATATGATATGGTTTGAAGATTAGGTGTATTGTATTAAGTTAATCATCCCCTCCATTATATCACGAGGAATGCTACCCCTAACTAACTCACAAATTGCCACATGCAACGAAACCATCCTCTTGGTGTTGACATGTGAATAATTTGGGTAAATCATACATGACATGTGAAGGATATTTTCGTGTTCTTGCTCTTTGCTCGTACCAATCGATTTGGCAATGACTAAAGGATTACTTAGTAATCCGTATCACCGTCACTAAAAATGCATATCAATGTGGATATTAATATATCACTCGTGTCCTAGTTTTTTTGTTTTTTGGGTAACTTCAGTTGTGTCTCCGTTACTGATGCAATTTGAAGCAAACCCCACTTGAAAATCGCACCACACACACAAGGACGAAGCTAACAATTGAGAGAGAAGAAATGCTTAAACAAGATCAGCGCATGTTCAAGCCGAGACAGCCCTGGTCTAAAGCCGAAGAAACCCTTTTGTATTCTCGTTTTTGCCCAAAAGTGTCATGTTCCTTCTTTCTTTACGCATATAAAGGATATATACATACCTCTTTAACCCATACCCTTGGATTTGCTCATAACAGATCTAGACCATTGATTGAGTAAGACAAAAAGGACCATTAGCTATAGCTAGATATGGTAATTAAACTAATTGGATTTGTAATTGAAAGACCATTCAATCAAGGAAACGAGTTGGTCTTCTGATCACTCCTTTTGGCCTCTCCCTTGATGGGCTTTGATCCAGTGTGTCTACACCATCATCTGGTAAAACTCCATCAAAACGATTTCCTTTAAATTCAGTAAAAAATTTTGTATTGATTCTTTAATACCTACCATTGTAGAATATTCATGTGTATCTTCTCAGATTTTGCATGCATGTGTGATACATGTCCTTTCTATTTCTCTAAGCAAAACTCTTTGTATCGCGATGCCTATAGTATCGGCTTGACCTTTAATAAGCGAAGAAAGAATAAAACGTCTATAATAAAGACGCTTATTGTCTTCTCTTGATTCAACACACTTTAACTGTAGTGTCCAAGTGGATAATGTTATTTCCTCTCGAACCATAGTTATATTATTTGATCAAATAATTGAATCATTCATCAAGTTGATCATATAATTCATGGACATTCCAGTGGACATTATGCGCTTGTTACACAACAACCCCTTAGAGGAAGAGCAAAGCAAGGAGGACAAGGTTGAAGAAATAGAACTTTGGGCTCTAGAGGGATTCGGTATTGCTCATATTTTACAAGAGATGCTTACTTATAAATTTGAACATATTCATACCCCTTTTAACTGCCCTTTAAGTCAAGTGTAGATTGGCGTAAGATACGAACAATATTTTTTTGAAAGGTAAGTTGGGGTTAGGCAGACCCCTACCAGAGAAACACAGGTGGGAATCAATCCCAAGTCCCTGGTATGACGCCAAGGGACGGGCTGTACCATGAACGATTTTGACTCAAATAACCCCTAATTTAACCAGGCGTGGTCTCTGGTTCATAAAAATTGAGGTAATGTCCAACAGGACCCACATGATAATTTGAGTTGGCCCATGAAGTCGGCTCGGGTCCATTATGTACATTTAAAAACAAGGGCCTAACAAAAGTAGCCTTGTGAGAGAGTCACTGGGCCACTTGGTATGAGGGGCAGTGGCCCTTCACAACTACATATGAATTTGGACCATCCAAATGACTTTTTGATGTGGTTGGTCAATGGTAATGAGCTACCATATGGGCCTATTTCCAATCTACCATGAGCAACATAGCTTTAAATGTTATGGGCTTGAGTCAGGTCTTGTGCCCTCTAGTTCTCGTCGGCCCCGTATCTTGCCGGTTAAGCGGTTATCCCTAGTGCAGGCCCATTAAAAATTTTCAAACAAAAGTGAATTTAATTATTTAAGAATAACTCTAGTGAAATATCTTTAAAAAATAAATTATTTAGAATTTTTTGACATAAAATGCAATTTAATCGTGAATGAGATTTTCATACACCTGATCATACAAGCCCATACCTAGCCCATGTGCCTATCATAAGTCTCGGATTCCCTCTTTGGTACCACATGTACTCCACAAAAGCCAATAAACTACACATATTATAGACTGTATACAAGGTGTTCTCTGTTCTAAAAAGGAGGTCGTTCCTCTCCGAGGTCTCTGAAACATGGGTGTGAGCATGGGAATTTCCGACCCACTTTCACATTATATGGTTTGACTGTGAGTCGCCACCTATTCATTCTAAGGGATAGGTCCCAGG
The DNA here is from genome assembly GCA_015143295.1 of Tetracentron sinense. NCBI lineage: Eukaryota > Viridiplantae > Streptophyta > Magnoliopsida > Trochodendrales > Trochodendraceae > Tetracentron > Tetracentron sinense. The sequence continues at coordinate 24,455,885 of CM026572.1, read as the reverse complement.
TGTTCGCGTTTTGGATAAGGCAAATGGTCTAATCAGAATTAGGGTAAGCGGTTCGATTAAGCCCTGGGGAAGGTGTTAGGCACCCCAGGACCCCCGTTTTATACCGGTTACCTACTCCCTAAACTTAAGCCAATTTTAATCTCAAATTTCAATTAAAAAATCCAAGGTATTTAAGTAAATGCTAATCCAAAAAATATAAAGCTAAATGTCTAGGGTCGGACCCAAGTTGGGTTGCCTACGTACTCACAAAGGGGTGAGATCAGACCGAGCGTAGTTCTGGCACATGAGCCCGTGCCAAGGCTAAGGGGAGTGTGTGTGTGCACTAAGGGTGGCTAAGGATCTAGCCTGGAGGCTAGGGTTTAATTGACCGAGTTGGTCAAGTGCAAGGCCGAGTCTAACCGCAGTTAGAAGGGTATTAACCATGGTTAGGTGGACTAACTAAGGTCAAGAAGTCCTACAAGTATTCTTTTTTGTCTTTTGTATTTTTCAGATTTTTTTTTATGTTTTCTATTTATTTTATTTTTTTGATTAAAAATCCCTAGGCTATGAGAGCTAACTAGAGTTAAGTTTAACCCTACTTAGTGGTCTATGAATGGATGCAAGGTCTAGGAAGACCTCCAATAGAATTTGGACCAGCAGCATAAGTAACTCAACAAAGATTAATTTAACCTTAGTTAACACTCAAAGATAGCATCAAACTAATAAGAGCCAGAACTTAAAGTCAGGCCACGTAAAGCCTTCTATACCCCAACCATCCGAAATAAGATCATGCAGGATGGGTTCTAGCAACCTTGCTGGCCCTCTTGCATTAACTTGGTCATGGGTACCAAGGTTATGGATGACTGTGGGAAAGGTATCATGCATAGAACACCTCACCCACTCATACTCTCTCCCATCTACCTTGCTATGTCGGTCACATCCACACTGCTCTTCTTTTTTTTTTTTTTGGTTGGATACAATACCACCACTGTGGTCATTTGAGAGGGTACCCACATATACCGCACACCACACACACACACCATGCAAACACGCCACACTCACACCATGCAGCCCACACACGTACCTCCACTTACCTCACCCATCTTTATTGGGAGTGTATCATGTGTGGGTTAGATACATGCTACTATTTCAAAGAAGACAATGTGTATGTGTTGTGTGTGTGCTAGACGCATGCTACCATTTGTTAAAAAAACAGTGTATGTGTTGTGTGTGAGATACCAACTAAATAACATGCATGTGTATGATGTTTGTGAGTGTGAGATACCTACTAACAGTGCATGTGTATGATGTGTGTGTGTGTTAGACACATGGGATCATATCTAAAAAAACAATGTGTTCGTGTTGTGTGTGATAGAGATGCCGTGGAGGTGTCCTTACTAGCGTGGCAAGGAGGTGTCCAAACTGCTATTGCCGTAGAGAAGGGGATGGTGTGGGTGCTGCCCAGAGAAAGGGGCAGATGGCGGGAAGATAGGTGCTGTGTAGTGCGGCTGGCTTGTGGATGGTATGTGGCAACAGTGTTGCTGTTATGGACTGGACGATGGTGTGCTGCGGCACTGCTGGGTTTCTTTGCTGGCCCCTTTGCTGCTTCCAAGGAATTAAAGGGCAAATAAAAAGAAAGGGCAAGCAGAGAGAGCACTGAGAGTGAGTGGTGGGTGGAAGAGGATAAGTTAAGAGATGGGAAGGTAGGTACAGACTATGAGAGGGAGAGAGGGGGACAGCTTCTTCCTCTTCCCTAAATGGAGGCTGTTGGGGAGGGTACTTTAATATGCAAAAGCCTCAAGGGATGTGAGGTCTGTGTCTGCACGAGGAAAGAAGAATGGAATGGTATTTTGATGTAAACACTAACAGGGCAGTGGTGAGTGAGTGAGAACCTTAGAATAAAACAGGGTATGGGTAAGAGATCCGTGAGGAAAGAGAGAGAGCGAGAGAGAGGGAAGTGAGCTCACCAAGTGACTCTCAGGCTTCCCTCTTGTTGCCAGAACAGAAGAAGAAACCAGGGAGATGAAGTGAGGTGTGACTGAAATCCCACAGGGTTTGGCTATGGAATTTGGGCCTCCGCTGGTTTTTTTTTTTTATAGAAAAAACCTCTCTCCTCTCCAGACCTTGGCCAAGGCATTTATAAATCTTAAGAGGGTGGTGGCACATTGGTAAATAAAAGTTGGTAGGTGAAAGGGAGGAGTGCGATTGGGAGTCAACCTGATCATTACAGGGGGCTTAGACGCTGCATTGCAGGTTGGGCCGACCTGTGAACTGTCTTGAGATTTTTTTTTTGAACTTTCTTTTGTTTGTTTTAGCATTTCGGGCTTCACCACCACATGTGGCCCATAAGCAGTTTGTTTCCTTACCATTTGAGGGTTTTGGCTCCAAAGTTCAAATTTTGAAAAGCAAGGTGAGTCACACTTGGGTTGGGCCTCGTGGGCCCTTGTTTGGGCCCAAAAACACACTTTAGCCACATTTTTGATGATCTAGGCTTCAAAACAGGCCTTGAGCCCGCGGGGTCTTAGCCTAGGGTTTAGGCTAGGGGCTCACCTAAGGTTTGGGGTTTTACCTAGGGTTAGGTTGGAGCTAACCATGGTTAAGTAGATTAACCATGGTCAAAAGGGGAGGGTGTAAAAATGGGGTGCTGACAATGGGTTTTCATCTATAAGTACCCCACTATCTTGCCAAGATATAAAATAAGAGGCATTTATACTAATGTACTATATAATTATTATAGACTGTCTTTGGAACAGGGGATCGCACCTTTTGGAAAATGCTAAGATGACAATGACGACAACACCACGATGATCAGTAATATGTATTACTATTTCAAAGAAATAGTAGGCACAAACTAAAGCCAATGAGCTTTGAAGTCCATCACCAAGTCAAGGTTTAAAATTTCGAAATTTCAGTCGATTTCGGATGTCCCATTCGAAACGAAATTTTCCGAAATTTCGGAATTTCGGCCGACATCTCACCGAAATCGCATTTAATAATAAAATATTATTCCGAAATTTGATTCGAAATTTCGCCGAAATATTCCGAAATTTCAAAATATTTCGAAATATTTATTTTTTTATATAATATTAATTATATATATATATATATATAATTTTATTTTTAAAATTAATATATAAATTTTTCAAAATTTCAGTAAAAATTTCAGAATTTTAATTAAAAAAAAATTATTTAAAAATAAAAAATCAGATTTCGACCGAAATTTCACCCAAAATTTTCGAAATTTTGGCCGAAATCTGATTTCTGAAGTAAACCCAGTTTCGATATCTGTGGGTTCGTGAAATTTCAAAGAAATTTTAAACCATGCACTAAGTAGAATGTCAATGGGCGGGCTAATCCGGAATTGGCTTAAAAATACCCTAATTTTTAAGTCCTAAGAAGTAGGGTATGGATTTATAAGTGGAAGCCCTGCATAATTTAGGATTGCCCTAGAACTTGGTTGATTGAAGCTTAAGCTTGACCCAGTCCGATCCTATATATATATAGGTTTTGACAGATCCCTACCTGTTTATTAAGAAAAAGTAATGGGAGACATAAAACATTACCCCTACAAACACACAAGAGCACAATTACATAAGACTTCACTAAGAACAATTCTTACATTACCAAAGAATAACACTACTCTTTAAATCAGTTGGTTTCTTAACCTCCCTCTTTGGTCTTCCTTGAGAAGAATCAATTGTTGATGTTTTCTTCTTCTTCTTATTTCTCATTGATGTTTATAATTATATTATAAATATATAATATAATTATTCATAATAAGATCTTAATTATATATATATAAGTATTGAAATTTTATGTTTTTTTTGGCTTTGTGTAATTAACATTTTTATCTTGGATGATGTATGTTGTATATAAATTTTTTTAATTCAAACATGTTTTTTAAAAGAGAAAAAAAAATATACGTTAACTATTTTATAAGCTCGACCTGGTTCAACCCGTGTTAGGGTTGGGCTAAGTCTTCATTCCATTAAACCCTATAGGGCTTGGGCTCAATACTTTTCACTTAGGATAAAGCTTCTGAGACCCCCTTAGGCCCGAGACCACCAAAACCATGCTCTTAAGTGTTGTAAAAACCATATAGTGGTGAGTGAGAAATTAACTCGACAAAGATACCTGACATTGACCCGATTGACCCGACGAATATTGAAAAATTTTGACCCTAACCGAATCGGGCCCGGGTCCGGGTCTAGCCTTGGGAGACATGGTGTATATTCGTTTTTGGACAAATTCCGTTTAAATCCTGGGTCGGATTTCCATTGGTGTTTCAAACTTCCTATAGCTTCTTTTCATTCCGTTTTTGTGTTTCTTCCGAGCAGTTACCTCTGTTCGAACAGACACAAGGAAGTCTATAAATTTAGACCTCCATTCTTGCATTTAAGCAATCGTTTTTTTAAATTATTCTACACATTGTATCTATCACTTCTGCATTGTTATTGTTATTAATTCGAATACAAGCATTGATCAGTTTGCTGGGTTCTGCAGATTGAAGTGCTGCATCTCTAGAACCAAAACTATTTTATTTTGGGAGACAATTACTCATCAACCTTGAGCACCGAGAGAGAGTAATTCGTCTTAAGAAAACTATGATTCACAGGGTTCGGATTTGCTGTTTATTTGTTATTTCATTTTGTTGTTTATCCACAATACAAATACAATGAGTTTTTTATTTACTGTTTCAGTATCCTTATTCCTTTTATTGATACATCTATATTCATTAATTATTTTCTTAATACCTAGAATTACACTAAGAGCACGTGATTTCAAGTGGGGCCTACCATGTGAAATGAGTCTAACCTAAAATCCCGTGCTTCGGTCCTACGGGATCTCATAGCAAAGTCCGTGATTTCAGGTGAGGCCTACCATGTGAAATGAGTCCAACCTAAAATCCCGTGCTTCGGTCCTACGGGATCTCATAGCAAAGTCCTTTCACTTATGGACACTAACCGCCCATTGACAGCTCTATTCACACACCTCTCTCTCTCTCTCTCTCTCACATGAACAAGCTTGTCCACTTCCTAATTGTTACAGAGAGAATAAACCAACCCGTGAATAAAGAACAGTAATAGAAAGTATCAACCAAATTCCAAACACCAAAGTTCCCAGTATCACCTTTACTTCCTTTTTGGCCTGGCTATATCCAAAGAATCTCCACCACCTTTTTTATATGGTCCCCTTTACCTCATTATTTCCCATCTCTTCTCCTCTTATTGCTAATTCATTCCTAAAAAGCAAGAGAGCAAAAACAGAAAGAAAAAAAAATCTCAACTTCATATACAAGTCACAAGTAGCCAAAGAAGCAGCAGAAAAGGCTTTCAAATTAAAGGCAGTAAGAGGAGTAGAAGAACTAAGAGCATTATGGCCAAACTCTGGTTTTCTTGTTGTGTAATTGTATTGATTCAAGTGTTTGAATTCGCCGTGTCGAAGCCCGAATTCACCACGACACCGCCATTGCCGATTCTTCCACTCCCCACGTCGTCCCAGTTGAAATGGCAACGGCGAGAACTTATAATGTTCCTTCACTTTGGAGTGAACACTTTCACCGATTCAGAGTGGGGGACCGGGCATGAGAACCCATCTATATTCAATCCGACGGGGCTCGATGCACATCAATGGGCCGACGTTGCCGCCAAGGCTGGATTTTCTTTGATGATCATGACTGCCAAACACCATGATGGGTTCTGCCTCTGGCCTTCCAAATACACTGACCATTCTGTTATAAGTAGCCCATGGAAGAATGGCAATGGTGATGTAGTCCAGGAACTAGTCGATGCTGCGAAGGCTCGAGGCATAGATGTTGGGTTGTATCTCTCACCATGGGATCGCCATGACAAAAGATACGGGCGAGAGCGATTGTATAACGAATACTACATGGCCCAATTGCAGGAACTGCTCACTAGGTGAATTAAAGAAGAACAAGAACATATATAACTTCATTAACAATGGTGATTTTTACTTATATTTTAATTCTAATTCATTCTCTTCCTTTATTTTTTTGTTGGGTAGGTATGGAAGTGTTCAAGAGATTTGGTTCGATGGAGCGAAGGGCTCGAATGCGCCAAACATGTCGTATTACTTTGGAGATTGGTTCTCGATGGTGAAAGAATTGCAAGGTTCAATTAATGTATTCTCTGATGCTGGTCCTGATGTCAGGTGGGTTGGAGATGAACAAGGATCTGCAGGGACTACATGCTGGTCTACCATTAATCGGACTTCGCTGAGTATTGGAAATGGAAGCATTGTCGGGTATGCAACATTTAATTCAATCAAACACCATTATATTGTGGAGTAAATCTAGTACTTCAATCTCAAAAAAAAAAAAGAAAAAAAGGTTGAAGATTATGTTGAATTGTTGCAGTTATCTGAATACCGGTGATCCAAAAGGGACTGACTGGTTGCCAGCAGAATGCGATGTTTCGATCCGAACAGGTTGGTTTTGGCACAAATCAGAAGAACCAAAGAAGCTAAGCAAGCTACTGGAAATCTACTATAACTCAGTGGGACGAAACTGTGTCCTACTACTTAACGTTCCACCCAATTCGACTGGGCTTATATCAGACACCGACATTCTGCGGTTAGGAGAATTTCGAAAAGCAATTGACACCATATTCTCCACCAATTTGGCAGAGGGAAGCATCATCAAGGCCAGTAGCCGAAGAGGAGGAAAGACAGGCGGTTTCGGCCCGGAAAATGTGCTAGACGATGACCATTTGTGGACATACTGGGCTCCAAAGGACGAGACCAAAGAGGATCAGTGGATTGAAATTAGAGGGAAAGAGGAAGGTTTGAGATTCAATGTGGTGAGAATTCAAGAAGCCATCGGGCTTGGGCAGAGGATTAAGCAGCACGAAATTTACGCCGACGGGAATTTGGTAGCAAATGGGACTACAATTGGTTACAAGAGGCTTTACAGGCTTGAAGGGGTAGTTCATGCTCGTCATGTGAGGATCCGGATCAAGGAATCACGGGGATTGCCTTTGATCTCATCTCTCGGTCTACATTTCGATCCCTTCTGGCATCCCAAAGGAACTTAGAAGAACAACCATGTTCAAAATGTACTACTAAGCTCATCTCAAACAATTTACAGACTGTTTTTATATTTTTATAGCCAAGGTTCATACTCCATACCTTGGTGTTGCAGCTGTACTACTGGTACAGAATTGAAATTTACAATAAAGTGGAGCTTGGTAGTTTTGTCTATCACTTTTGGGGGCTTATGTTTGAAATTTAAACCATGGCCTAAATGCAGGGGCTAGACCCACTCTACCATGGTTTGTACCTAGGAGATGAGCTTATTGTAAATTTTAACCTATAGTATATGACATTATTGTCACTATACTGTTAAAAAGGAAGTCCTTAGGTCATATCGTGGCGATTATCTGATAACGATGATCATCGATATCGCACTTTCGGAGGGATCTCATTGGCGGGGGGTCTGTTTATTATTACTTTGTTTAATAAGGGGGTTGCAGAATCCAACAAAATGAAATCCAAATTGAGGTGATAATCGAATAGAAATAAGAGATGAAGGGCTCCATCGCACCTGTAACATCCCTTTATATCTTTGTTAATTTAACGATTGAGACCTGAGATTGACTGCCCCAAAAAAATAAAAATAAATAAAAGATTTGGGATTCCCTGTGGTTTTATTAGGACAACTACTCTATGTTTTCTCAATTTTGTATATTTTTTTTGTAAGGACTTTGCTACTGAGACTCCATTAGGGCCGAGACCTCTGAGACCATGCTCTTAGAGCATTGGATTTCAGGTGGGGCCCATTTCACATGGTAGGCCCCCCCCTGAAATCTCATGCTCTTAGAGCATGCTTCCGGTGGTCTCGACCCTAAGGGGGTCTTAGAAGCTTTATCCTTTTTGTAATACAATTGAGAACACATTTTATTGCAATATGACAAAGGAGTGATTCATAGCTTTTTTAAGGGATTAAAAAAAATTAAGAGGATGAGATCAATTGCCCGTTTATTTAACGCTTTTATAAGAGGAAATGTTTTCGGAGCAGAAATCTCGAGTTAAATGGCCGAGAGAGGGAGCAAAAATACAACATTTTTCCATCTCGATTCTCCAATATTGAAGGCAAGCAAATAGGATTAACAACATCTCAAACGAAAATGGAGAGAACTTTTCTGACCCAATGGAAGTCGAAAACTATTACAAACTTCTCCACAAATTTATCCACTTCATCTTTGTGGTGAATATAATCTGCAAATACGAAAACAAAAACAAAGAATACAAGATTTACAAGGTTCATCTGATGTCGGCTATGTCCACGAAGAGGCCGCCTTCTTCACTAGTTCAAAGCAAAGAGAATACAAAGATCACTCTCTCACCGCTTCCCAAACGAACTTGTTCTCTACAAAATAGAAAACCCTAGACCGAATATTATATTATATGCCTAGTCAAAAACCCAACTTAAAACAAACTCCTAATACAATTAGGAAATCCGCCCAAAAAAACGTATGGGATGTACGGATGCACGTGTGCATAGCCTTACCCTCTAGAGGGTATTCGGAAATGGATATTATTCGTATCCAATTCGTATTTGAATCCGTCTACTCAGATAATTATTTTGATACGTATTTGGTGAATTGAATTCCAATTGTAATTTTACTATCCGTTTATAAATGGATATGAATTCCGATATTGATATATCCGACCGATTATATAATATAGGGATAAATACTATTTAGTCATCCTAAATTGAAAATATCACCTAAAAGAGCATGGTTTGAAAAGTTTTACCAAATAGGATATGTATTCCAATATTACCCTTATTAGTATTTGAGTTTTATATGCATAGCTAAGGTGTAAATATGTCAAAAGTGTACCATTTTATGTAATAAAAATGCAAAGCATGCCTTTTTTGGATAAATATGTCAAAAGCATGCCCTTTTAGGTAATTAAAATGCAAAGCATGCCCTTTTAGGTGAAGCGCCCTATAATATATTATTATATATGAATAATATATTGTAAGTTTATAAAAACAAAATAACCTTATAAATAGAACTTTTATATAATTTAATACATTAAATTGTTATTTTTAAAATAGACAAAGACAATATATTAATTTATAATTTTCTAAATAATTTTTTTAAAAAACATTTTTAGATACTAATTTACATTTTTTTTATAAAGTAATTATATAATCAAGATATTATCCAAATCCATTCGAATTCGAATATTTTATCGAAGTCGGATACAAATATCATATTTCACTATCCGTCGGATATTTATTCGAATTCAGATAGTCAGATATGTAATTGGATACGAATTCGGATATACCACTATCCGCTTCGAATTTGCTCCATTTTCAGCTTTACTACCCTCACTTATAAGACAAGGCCCTAACTCTTAGAGGGTCTAAATTGGTTAGGCCCTAGCCCTAACCCAAAGAGCTAGGGTAGTTTTGGAAAGAAGAGTGAAGAAAAGTTTGTTATATGATTTAGAGGATTTTTTTTACACTGATTGTCAATTTGATATGAAAGTTGAAACCCTCTTGAGTCTGGCAATGTAATACAATGAGAAGATAAGAGAGTTGAGAGTCGAGACTTTTGAAAGAGATTAAAGTGTAGAGAGAGTTCAGAAAGCAACTAAGTAATAGAGTGACAGTTTGAGGCAATGAGAGACGAGGCGAGTTGATATATTCAATTAGGGTTAGGGTTAGGTTTAAGGCTTTATATAAGAGAGAGAGAGAGAGAGTGTGTTGGTAAAATTATCAAATACCCCCAAAATCAAAATATTTTCAATGATATAAATAGTAATTTTAGTTATATTATATACACTAATTACTATATCCTATATTTACTATATGTAATAAGTAGTGGAGGGCTAGACTAGTGTAGTGTTTGGGGGACCCAAAATCCATGTGCTGACTTGCACACACAACGTACAAACTTTGGTTTTCTTCACAAGGGTGCAACTGCTTCAGAAAATTTCAATTTATCCCTCAGCTCCACAACATGTGGGGTCATCCCATCTTCAAGCTTCCATTCAAAACTTTTGATGGAATGTGAGGGAAATTTGGATCGATCTAATGTGGACAATTGATCGGCCACTGATGGCCGATCGATCGGTGGAGTATGTTTGAGTTCCAGAGAAATTTCTAATTTTAGTTTTGGAGAGTTTTATCTTTTGTGAAACTCCTATTTTGATGGGGTTTCGTTTCTTCTTTATTTTGGGTCTCTTTTAGCTATAAAAGAGAAGCTTGGATTTAGGTTTTGTAAGCTAATGCTAAAGGCATAAGAAAGTACAACTGTCATAGATAGGGTTTGGGTTGAGAGAACGAGAAGACTTGTGTGAGAGAGAGCATTGTGGGCTTTCCTTGGCTTTGATCTTTGTTATGGGTTCTTCTCTTCTCTTCTCTTTTGTATTATTCTCTTGTATTAGTGATGATATTTGGTGTGCTTTAACCGTGCACGTAGGCATTCAGGCGCGAACCACGTAAATCTTGTTTTGTGGTGTGTTTTTCTTGTTTGCTTTATTTATTTCTCCATCGTCGTTGATTCTATCCTAAGGGGTTTCGGCACAATAAATTGGTATCAAAGCAACTAGTTTAGAATGATGACAAAGACTTCGAGTTCCAGATTCGAAGTGGAGAAATTCGATGGAAGTAAAAACTTCGGGTTATGGCAAATAAAGGTTCGTGACTTATTGATCCAACAAGGCTTGCACAAAGCATTGAAGGGAATGGATAAGAAGCTTGAAAATCTGAAGGAAGAAGATCTGGAGGACTTCGATTTGAAGACGATGAGTATGATTCGGCTATGCTTAGCAGATGAGGTATTATACAACATTCTCGAAGATGAGACGATTTCAAGACTTTAGTTGAAGTTAGAGAGCCTCTACATGACGAAATCGCTCACTAACTGATTATACTTGAAGCAAAAGTTATTTATACTCAAGATGATAAAAAGTATGAAAATTTTCAACCATCTTAGTGAATTTAATAAGATTATTGTTGAGTTAACGAGTATTGGTGTAAAACTTGATGAAGAGGACAAAGCCTTACTCCTTGTTACTTCCCTACCTCATTTGCTTGAGCACCTCCGTACTACGTTGCTCTACGTAAAAGAGGATATCAATTTGGAAGATGTTATTGCTGAACTTCTCTCTAATGAGTTGAGAAAGAGTGCGCTAAATAGTGAAAGTCATAAGATGACTTTACTAGGAGAGGGGAAGACAAAGGGTAACGGGCCTAGAAAGGGGTCTAAATCATTCAAGAATGTTGAGTGTCACTGTCATAAGAAATGACATATAGCTAGATATTGTCATTTAAAGAAAAAAGAGGAGGAAGAGGAAACAAAATCTTCTAATACAATCAATGTGACTGAGGAATATTCTGAGGATTCAGACGGTGATCCTATGATCCTCTCGGTTATTGCAACTGAAAGCTGGTCTAAAGACAAGTGGATTCTTGATTCTGGTTGTTCCCATCATGTATGTCTAAATAGGGACTGCTTTACTACCTACAACAAGGTTGAAGCCGGTACTGTCTTAATGGGTAATAATATACCCTGTAAGATTCTTGTGATATAGACAATCAAAATAAGAATTCACAATAGTGTAGTAAGGATATTGACGGGAGTGAGACATGTCCCAGATCAGAAGAAAAATCTGATCTCTTTAAGCTCTTTAGATTCCCGGGGGTGAAGATTCTTTGCACGAAGTAGAGTGCTAAAGGTTCGAAAGGGGGCCTCGATGATGATAACTGGCAAAAGAAGAAGGAACTTGTATGTATTACAAGAAAACACAGTTTTTGGTGGAACATCTAAGGCGAAGAAAGCTACTATTGTTCCTAATTCTACTTTGGCAATGGAGGCGTAAGTTTTGGCAAACAATGTGGGTTTGCATTTGAAGATGATGACGGCTGAATATATGACATTCAACTTTGATGATAGTTTGCTGGTGGAGTCATGGATTCTACATCCTTCACAATAGAGTGAAAGAGTTTGGATGGAGAAGTCTAAAAAGTTGATTAGACTTACTCTAAGTTCGGCAAGGTGGAGCTTTGCATTCGGTTTTGGATTATGTTAGTGAAAATGATAAGGCACATCAAAGGGTGTTCGTGGGATTCTCGCCAAAGTGGAGATTTGTGAGAAATTTTGTTGGAAAAATTAACCCAATGAGGGATTTACTATATGTTGGTGAATAAGAATTGACTTGACAAAGAAACCTGGAGTGCGACCTGCTTGACCCGGAAAATTGGCAATGTGTGGGCAAGGCCCATGGGTTTAGGGGCGAAGCCCCCGGGATTTTTTTTTGGACCCGTATTATTGACCCGAATGGATATGGGTTTTGGGCTTAGATGTCCGTTGGTGTTTCAATAACTGAATTTTATATCCGTTTTTTGTGTCTCTTCGGGAAAGTCATCTCTGTTCAAACAGACATAAGAGAATTTATGTAATAGACTCCCATTCATTCATTCATTTTGGTAATCGGTTTTTTTTTTCCTATTTTGAAGAATTTTTGCATATCTCTCTCTTTGTCTCTCTCCTTATCATTGATGTTCGAGTACAAACAATGGCCGAGTTCGCTGAGTTTTGAAGATAGAGTACTACTTCTTCTTAACTGTATTCCGTTCTATCTTGGGAGACGATTACTCATCAACCTTGAGTACCGGGAGGGAGTAAATTCGTCTTAAGGAAACTGTGAAACACAGGGCTCGGATTTTCATTCATTTTCATTATTTTGCTGTTCTGCAAATTCCGTTAGTTCTTTATTGTTTTTAGTTTCATTAATACTTTCATTAATTATATGCTGAATAATTTAGAACAACAAATTTGACTCGATCTGGTGTGGGCAATCGATCGGCCAATGGTGGCCGATCGATTGGTGCCTTGGGCGATCAATAGGCTACTGATGGCTGATCGATCGGTGAAGCGTGTTTGAGTTTCGGAGAAATTTCTAATTTCAGTTTTGGAGAGTTTTATTTTTTGGGAAACTCTTATTTTGATAGGGTTTCGTTTCTTCTTTATTATGAGTCTTTGCAACTATAAAAGAGAGGCTTGGGGTTTAAGTTTTGTAAGCTAATGCTAAAGGCATAAAAAAGTAAGATTGTCATAGTTAGGGTTTGAGTTGAGAGAACGAGAAGACTTGTGTGAAAGAGAGTATTGTGGGTTTTCCTTGGATTTGATATTCGTTGTGGATTCATCTCTTTTGTATTCTTCTCTTAGATTAGTGAAGATATTTGGTGTGCTTTGATCATGGACGTAAGCATTAAGGCCGAATCACGTAAATCTTGCTTTGTGGTGTGTTTTTCTTACTTGTTTTATTTATTTCTCTATTATCATTGATTCTATCTTAAAAGATTTCCGCACAACAGAAGTTCAGAGGAAACGAAACTATTGAACTGCCCATGATCTTTTTTGTATTGACTATGGGTATATTATGATGGTCTCTTCTAAGTACAAGACACTTACCGTACCTTACTTAATGGTGCTCTCGTTTATGGGAATATGCAAGATTTCCGCAAAGTGAATAAAGGTTACGTAGCTAAACTTTCTTATACACTCACGTTACTTCTTGAGAAAGACACGTGTTATTATCTTTCATTAAGTTAAAGGCAGGCACGGGTTTTCAATAACACTCTGTCTAATTAAAAAGAGTTCTGCTAGTTAGCGTTATCCAAGTGTATTTATGCCAAGGATTATGCTAACCTTCATTGCGGGCACCCTACCTTTGATTGCAAAACAACCATGTTGATGTGGGGTTTTTGCGAGGAATGGACATTAAAATAGTCCCCCCCCCCCCCTTTCCCCATTTAAAGTGGTTGTCCTTTTACTAAGAATGAGGTGATTTAATGGTGCTTGGGAGGTTTAGCATTCCTCGCATGCCAATATCAATTGCTGAAAAGAAAAAATGGGACTGCTATGTCCACTTTTCATTATTTGATCAAGAGGACAAAACATGTGACAACTCTTTTTATAAATCTGTCTCTTTATAAGAAAAAAAATGGAAAGTAAATGAGAGATAAAATAAAACTAACATTAAAAAAGATGCAATTCATAATCATCTAGCTTGAAAAAAAATCTAGCTAGACTTCATTTCTTCCTTCTTATAAGTCCTATCCCTTATAACATCCGCATGGGACCAACCAAGGATCTAGACCATGCAATTGATTTAGCCGCCTCTTGATTGTGTGGTATTCAAATAAAAAGCATCTCCCGTCCAATCTAAGTTCTTTTTTTAAAAGTTCTTGAGCCATAGTCATCACCAAACTTTTGTTGAAATCTATTTATATATTGATACTTTTGAGTATTTTTTTTTTCCTTTCTTTTGAACTACCTGTTGTTCCAAAATACCTGTAAATGCTAAATCTAGAAAGGCAGACCCGGAAAATCACGAACAATACTGCTACCACGTACTCAGAAATAATCCTGCACTTGAAAATTGATTAGCAACTCGATAGCTCTTGTGAAGTGAGGCGCGGATCACGTCGCTCTCTTTAATACAATTCGCGCCCCCACAGATGCAATGGGTTGTTGGTCACGATGTCTCTCAGGATACAACAGCTTCACAGATCTATTCCTGACAGTAGAAAATGTACCTTCTACTATCGTACACCACTCTGTATTCTTAGCCCAGCAAACTCGAAAATATTGATGAAAAAAAAATACTCCAAAACCAGAGGAAGAAAAGAGATGAACTCGTATATACTAACTTGCTTATTAGAAGAACCCAAGAAAAATTCTGTGTATAAACCTGTATAGAAACCCTCTTTATATAAATTAGGAAATAGTAAGAAGTCTGTTGATTTCCAAAACTGAATTTTTAATACCCGAAATTAATCTAATTAATTACCACAACGGTAATAAAACGGGAATAAAATAATCACTAGTAATTAGAGGTATGCCAAACGGTAATAAAACAGGAACCATGATTAATTAAAAAATTAATAATAAACATTGTATAAAAAATAATATTTTATCAATGACCCAACCCAACCCAACCCAACCCGACCCGGCTCGGCGCACGTGTGTGAGTTGTAGCATAGTATAGTCACAATGTGCAATGGGTGGGTAGACAACAAATTCAAAGGCCCTTGAAGGCCCAAGCCTTCTTCCAACACTCTTTCTTATAAAGAGGTAAAATTATTCATAGTTTTTCCATGTGGGACTAAAAGAAACACCCAAACTTAAAAGACAATGTTTTTCCTTTAGTTTTGAATCACACCAAAAAACACAACACTACCGACTTCTCTTTTTGTGCTATTGAAAGAGATCATGATGATCTAATTTAGTGGGTCACTGACTCTAATATAAGCGGGATGCTACAATGATGGACTTCACAAATAGCTAGGTGGTGACTACAAATATGGACGATTGAATGTTCAATAAAAATAAAATCATAATTATGAGCTTTTTGTAACCAATTGTACGATTCTTCTTTAAAAGACCATGTGCGAGAGGGTACTTGAGACAGAATTAGAGATTAATAAAGTGGTGTAATACTTTGTATCTCATCTCTAGATAGATTTGAATTTGAATTTGAATTTGAATTAATTAGAACAAGTTTAATTGAAATTTGTTACTATTTTTAAATGTTCTTATCTTTATATAAACCATGTGGGTTAGTGAAAAGATCATTCAAGAAATATCAATAAATCTCTTTTCAATCAGTAAATTGGGGTGCTAGTGTTTTGGTGGGTTAGTATTAATTCCTGAGCTGGACTTTCTGATGTAGTCATTCATTGAACAAGCCACATCAATGGAGCAATTGGGTACGGTTGTTATGTTGATGAGGGTTAAGGCTCCACGAAAACCTGATGGCGATAGTACCATCTTATGTTATCTCTATTTAAGATATTTAATTTCTGTACATGCCATTCCATTCTGTAAACCATGCCTTATGTTTTACTATGCTGCAGAATTTCTGAGATGTTTAACATTGTTGAGGTCGTGAAATCCGATTAGGCAATCAACCTTTTTTTGGTAACACAAATCAACATACACAACACATGTACACACATAGCCCTACACTTTCAACTCTAAGCCTTTAACCACACACACCCCTTACAAAAGACCAATGAGATGAGAGTACTTGGGAAGAAGGTGAAAGGTTGATTAGGCAATCAACCTTTCGGCACTAGTCTAAATTTTTTTCCTTCTGGTAAGTCGAGACCGTCCCGAGACCGGGATAGAGCACGGCGATTCAGAGGTGAGAAAAATAAAAAAGCATTCGTGAAATATTTGAATCCCGAGCTCACCGTCATGTTCCCGGTCCCAACCCTAGACGGTCTCAGAAGCAAAATCCTAATCTAAACGGCCTCGGATTCTCTGTCGAAGCCAGAAAGGCTCCTCTCGGGCAACCACACTGGAGAAGTCATTTCATGGGCCCATGATTTTGACTACTACACACAATATTTGACACATGGCGATAAAGTGGTGAGATAAAAGGGGAGAGATATGAAGTGGGGAGAAGTCAAAATCATGGGGAGAAAATTGAATGACTTCTCCCCTTTTTAACGCCACATGTCCCCTATTTTGTGGTTGCCCAAAACCACCTTTGTAGAGACAATCCGAGGCCAATCTAAACCCACTACGCCAGGCCCACTCTTCAACTGTACGTCACAAACCCACTACGCCAGGCCCACTCTTCAACTGTACGTCACTAGTGTCACGTTCATAATAGTAGCATGAAGAATATTTGCAAATGGATATGGAGATCTTAGGATCTCTTATTTTAGCCTAAAAAGTGATATTCAAATGGATATCATAGGATCTCCTATGACTTAATAGAAAAATTCCCTATCAAAGAATTAACAATTTTGCATCAGCTCATTACATGTTCATAAGCTGCGGCAACATAGGGTCAAGATCCATTAACTTGATTCATTAATCAAAAAACTTAGTACTTCATTAACCTCACATGGTTGCTGTTTCTTGTTATTAAAAACAGTGTGATCTGAAGTAAACAAAAATGTAAATAATTATAAAATTTACATTTGATGATACGCCAGGCATTACTAGAGGTGCCAGTCTGATTCCATTAAGTACCCCCATTTTTCTTACATTTGATTTCCCAAAAACAAAAAATCCATCTTGGTAGAAGAACTAAGAGCATTATGGCTAAACTTTGGTTTTCATGGAGTGTAATTGTACTGATTCAAGTGTTTGAATTCGCCATGTCGAAGCTTGAATTGGTGACGACACCGCCATTGCCGATTCTTCCACTCCCGACGGCGTCCCAGTTGAAATGGCAACAACGAGAACTTATAATGTTCCTTCACTTTGGCATGAACACTTTCACCGATTCGGAGTGGGGGACCGGACATGAGAACCCTTCTATATTCAACCCAACAGGGCTCAATGCTCATCAATGGGCCGACGTTGCCGCTGAGGCTGGATTTTCTTTGATGATCATGACTGCCAAACACCATGATGGGTTCTGCCTCTGGCCTTCCCAATATACTGACTATTCTGTTATAAGTAGCCCATGGAGGAATGGAAATGGTGATGTAGTCCAAGAGCTAGTCAAAGCTGCGACGACTCGAGGTATAGATGTTGGGTTATATCTCTCACCATGGGATCGCCATGACAAAAGATATGGACGAGAACAACTGTATAACGAATACTACCTGGCCCAATTGCAGGAGCTGCTCACTAGGTGAATTGAAGAAGAACAAGAACATATATAACTTCATTAACAATGTTGATTTTTACTCCATTTTAATCTTCCTTCATTTCATTTTTTTTTATTGGGTAGGTATGGGAGTGTTCAAGAGATTTGGTTCGATGGAGCGAAGGGATCGAATGCGCCAAACATGTCGTATTACTTTGGAGATTGGTTCTCAATGGTGAAAGAATTGCAAGGTTCCATTAATGTATTCTCTGATGCTGGTCCTGATGTCAGGTGGGTTGGAGATGAACAAGGATTTGCAGGGAGTACATGCTGGTCTACCATTAATCGGACTTCACTGAGTATCGGAAATGGAAGTATTCTCGGGTATGTAACATCAAATTTTTTTTTTTCCCAAATGGGTATGCAACAGCATCTAATTCAATCAAACATCATTATTTTGTGTAGTAAATATAGTACTACTTCATAGAGATAAGTGGAAACTATAAAGATTATGTTAAATTGTTGATGATGCTGCAGTTATCTGAATACGGGTGATCCAAAAGGGACTGACTGGTTGCCAGCAGAATGCGATGTTTCGATCCGAACAGGTTGGTTTTGGCACAAATCAGAAGAACCAAAGAAGCTAAGCAAGCTACTGGAAATCTACTATAACTCAGTGGGACGAAACTGTGTCCTACTACTTAACGTTCCACCCAATTCGACTGGGCTTATATCAGACACCGACATTCTGCGGTTAGGAGAATTTCGAAAAGCAATTGACACCATATTCTCCACCAATTTGGCAGAGGGAAGCATCATCAAGGCCAGTAGCCGAAGAGGAGGAAAGACGGGCGGTTTCGGCCCCGAAAATGTGCTAGATGAAGACCATTTGTGGACATATTGGGCTCCAAAGGATGAGACCAAAGAGGAGCAGTGGATTGAAATTAGAGGGAAAGAGGAAGGTTTGAGATTCAATGTGGTGAGAATTCAAGAGGCGATCGGGCTTGGGCAGAGGATTAAGCAACATGAGATTTACGCGGACGGGAATTTGGTAGCAAATGGGACTACAATTGGGTACAAGAGGCTTTACAGACTTGAGGAAGTAGTTCATGCTCGTCATGTGAGGATCCAAATAAAGGAATCCTGGGGATTGCCTTTGATCTCATCAATCGGCTTACATTTTGATCCCTTCTGGTATCCCAAAGAAACTTAGGTGGTGTTTGGTTAGACTTTCCAGAGAAGAAAAATACTTCCTTGAGAGTTACTTTCCAGAAAGTAACTACTTAAGCAGTCTGAAAAAGTTATTTGATGGATAAAATAACGTTTGATTTACACATCTGAAAAATGGCTTTTAAAAATCCAAAAATCAAGTTAGTGTTTGGTTTGCACTTATAAGAAGTAACTTAATTATTTATTTATTTTACGTATGATATAAAATTGGTTTATACTAACCAATTGAGTTACTAACTATTTTATTTGGCAATGTTAGACAAAGAAATATGGGAAATGGAAAACGGACCGTAGGGTAAGCTTAGAAGATGAACTCGTGATCTCATAGGTCCATGTCCCCTTTTTACCACTCATCAACTGTGGTTAAGATTCACTCACCTCTTAGGGTTAAGTAATCTAACCATGGGTTTTAGAATTTTTTTAATAAAATCGTTAACTTTAATTTAGTTAAGCTTAACCATGATACTAAAGAGGTGTTTAAAGGGACACGAGACATTGCAGTGTGGGTTGAATTGGTTGATGCATAGGTGGGGGGTAATAAGAGTTGATAGCATTGATGAAGGCACCCTTTGAACTTCAATGATATGTAACTACACTATGTAATTTTTTTCAATTATATAGACATACAAGCGTTACGATTCAACCAAAAAAAGAAGGGCTTTTTTGTGAAAAACCTCTATGTTTTCAGCTATTTGTTAATACCTTTACCTTTTCTGATTTTGTATTATGCCCCCGCTAACTTTTAAAACTTTTAAAAATTCACCATTCCATCCAAAAGAAAGTTAACACTTACTAATTGTGGTTAAGATTCATTCAATCATACGGTTCTTGCATCTAACCTTGGTTTTTAGAAGAAAAAAAGTATTAACCTTAGATTGATTATGCTTAACCACAGTTAAAGTAAGCTCTAAAAGCCGTCATGTGTCCCTTTTAACATCCACTAATAGTGCTTAAAATTCACTCACCCCCAGGGTTCATGCATCTAACCTTAGATTTTAGAAAAATAAATAAATAAAAATATTATTATGTTTAACCACAATTAAAGGGGGACTCTACAATCCACCGCACGTCTTTTTTAAATCCCACTAACTGTGGTTAAGATTTACTTATCCCTTGGGTTTATGCATCTAACATTGGTTTTTAGAAGAAAAAAATATTAACCTTAGATTGGTTATGCTTAACCACAGTTAAAGGAGACTCTACAAGCTACCACATGTCTTTTTAACACCCATTGACAATGGTTAATATTCACTCATCCCCTAGGGTTCATGCATCTAACCTTGTATTTAGAAAAAATATAAAAAAATATTAACCTTAGGTTGATGATGCTTAACCACAGTTAAAGGAGACTTTACAAGCGGCCATGTCCCTTTTAACCCCCATTAACTATAGTTAAGATTCGCTCACCCTTAGGGTTCATCCATATAACCATGATTTAATTTTTTTTTTTTTTTAAATATTAACCTTGGGTCGATTAAACTTAACCTCGGTTAAAGAGGGATAATGAGACACGTGACGTCCTATTGTCTAACCCATTAAAAAGGTTAAAAATGTCATTTTAAAAAAAAAAATTAACATCCCGTGACTTGCTTTTGGATGGAAGGCTGGAGGAAGAGATGAGACAAGTGAGAAATGAGACAAGTGATTGGGAGGAATGCTAACCCTACTCCATTCTGAGAGAGTATTTCACTCATTACGTTTTGGATAAATGGTTATGGAGGGTGAGAGTAGGGCTAACAATCCTCATTGTTTGGTTGGTACGAAGGTTCGGAAATCACGGTCAATTTCCGGCGATTTCTCGGGGAAGTTGATATACTTCCCGTAGAAGTCGATTTATCGACTTTCCCGGGAATCAACGAGATACTACTTTTCGGGGAATCCAATATTCCGACTTTCTACTTTTTCGGGAAGTCAAATTGATATTGGCAAACCAAACATACTAATGCCCAATTTTTGACTTCCCTAAACTCAAAAATTGTAGAAGTCAATGGAAAAATCTATCCAAACACCACCTTAGAAGAACAATCAACTAAGCTTCTCTCACACAATTTACCGACTGTTTTTGTTTATTTCAAGCTAAGGTCCATACTCCATACCTCAGTGTCGCCGCTTTCTTGTCTGATGTACTAGAGCTACAAAACTGAAATTTACAATAACGTGGAGCTTGGTAAGTTTCTCCATCACTTTGGGGGCTTGTGTATGAAATTTAAAACCATGCCCTATATTGAGGGGCCATGGGCTCGTCGTGTATACTGAACTTCTGAAAAAAAATAAAATAAAATTGGGAATAACCACTGTGAGCATGAAATTTCTATCAACTTTGTTTGACTGAGAGTTATCACCTATTCATTCTTAGGGATAGGTCCTGAGTTTGGATTTAAGGGTAATGATCTCGATTAGAATTAGGATAAACGGTTCGATAAAGTCTCGGGGAAGATGTTAGGCACCCTAAGACTCCTATTTTACAATAGTTACCTATTCCCTAAGTTTAAGCCAAATTAAAGTCAAGATTAATGAAAATACCTGAGTGTTTAGAATATGCTAATTCAAGAAAAAGAGAAAGCTAAACAGGGTCAAACCCGGATAGAGTTGCTTACGTACTCACAAAGTGAGATTAGATCGAACGTAGTTCTGACACATGAGCTCGTGCCAAGATTATGGGGTGTGTGTGTGTGTACATAAGAGTAGATTAGGGGTTAGCCCGGCGGTTAGGGTTGATTGACCGGGGAGGTCAAGTGCACAAATATTAAGTCTAACCACGGTTAGAGAGAATTTAACCATGGTTAAGTGAGCTAACCAAAGCTAATGAGGTCCTACAAGTCTCTTTTTGATCTTTTTGTATTTTTTATATTTTTTGGGATTTTTGGGGATATTTGAATGTTTCTGGTATTTTGATATTTTATTTGAATGTTTTTGATATTTTGGTTATATTTGAATGTTTTTGATATTTTGAGATTTTATCATGTTTTTTTGGATTTTTATATAAGTAGGGTTTTGGCAAACTTAATTAAAGTCAAATTTAACCTAAAAGAATTTCAATGAGAGGTTAGACTATAAGATTGTATTTAGGACATAAAGAGAGATATTTGCATTATGAAAAGTAGATGATCTATTGTCAACACCTATTTTGTTAGATTGATGTTGATGATAAATCAAATACAATTGTCTTAGCATGAGATATTTTGGAAAACATCATCTTGTAAGTCTTTAAACCGTCTTTTACCCATTCAAAAGAAAACATGAAGAATAAGAAGAAAAGAAACGAAAAGACAAGTAGAGAAATTGAAAACTCATCATCTCCCTTTTAAGGTGGTTCACTTACACCATTATAATTGATGTAATGTCACTCTAATGAATGTTAGAGAAAGGATGAACTTTCACAAAAAGTTCTAGAAAGAAGACTAGAATTTTAAAAAAGAAATAAAATGAAAAAAAGATGTATAACTTTAACTTCCACTCTCTATGGGTCTACCCATATCCACACTTGTAGGTACATAAAAAAGAAAAAATATATACATGAAAATGAAAAAAAAAAAGAACATCTCCTTACTTTTGATATGAGGTCCCTCTATACCATTAGATTAATGTAGAGAGACCCAACTATGCTTGAGAAATGAGAGACTAATAAGAGAGAACTAAATAAAAATGAGATAAAAAAAGGAAGAGAAGATGATGAAAGAAAGAGTGCCTACTCCTTCAAGAATTTTTCTTCAATGCTCCAAGAGATAGAGTTTTGTTTAGAGTCCATAAAGGAGGAGAGTTAGTGAAGAACTCTAAGCTTTTAGTCTTAGAATTCTTTCCAAACTCTAAACCTTAGTTTCTTCTCATTTCTTCAAACTCAAGAGAAACATAAGTGGGTGAGAACCTTTTAGGGGTCATGAAGGATGATCTCTAAGGGGCCAAGAGATTGGTATTTATAGGAAAACTAAGAGATTGAGTTGTGTTTTTTACATGAGGGATGAAAAAAGTTAGTGGGTAAAGAGCTGAGTGTTGTAAGGTGAGTTGATGAGTTGAGTGTTGTAAAGGGTGTAAGAGAGTTGATGAGTTGAGTGTTGTAAGAGGTGTAAGCGAGTTGTAAGATGTGTAAGAGAGTTGATGAGTGGAGTAAACTATGATTTATATGGGCATGAGTTGGAGGATATAGGTTAGGTGGATATGGATATATGGACTAGATCTTATGGATCATGGGTTATTAGTAGATGAGTTATGGGTTATGGTTATTGGACTTTGACTATGACATTTGGGTTTGGGTTATGGTAAATAGGCTTTGATTTAGACAATTGGGTAATTGGATAATTGAGCTTGACCACTTGAGTTTGAGGTAATGAAGTTTGACCAAATGAGCTTGGGTCTTGCGTGAACATTAGAGTCTTTGAAGAAGCGGGAAGAGGGATAGGGGTGTAAAAATGAGGTGCTACAATCACGAGGCATGGGGCATCTGCCCTTGAACTTTCAAAGAAAAAAGTTAAACATGGGCATGAGAAAGCTCTCCTTGAACTTTTTGAAATTTTTTTTATACTATGCTTTATTATTTAATTATTTATCAGGGTATAGTCGATAGGACAAAGGGGGCAATTGCCCTATGAACTTTTGAAAAGAAAAATTATATTATACTATTTAATTATTTAATATGCCAAACATGACCATGAGGCTATCCCTTGAACTTCTAATACCAAAATATCTTCTATACTTTGTTATTTAGTTATTTAATTGAGCATAACCATGAGACAACGTGAAAGCTGCCCCTCTTCCCCATAAGGAAGGAAAAACAATTCATCAACAATTACTAAAGTTCTCAATCAACATCACTTGCTCCCTTCAAGAAAATCTTGGCTCCACCCCAACGAGGCTAAAACTACTATACCATGGTTTGTACCTAGGAGAGTAGCAACCATCTAGTATATGACATTTTTTTTTGAGGTATAAGTCACATAGTTAGGCTGCAACCCCAATTTTGATGGGTCAATCATTGAATACATTCACAACCTTCAGCCTCGAATACAACATCAGTGGTGGATCCCATCATAGTCAGCTTCCGGTGTTAATATCTGTTCATGGTTAGTGAATTAATGTCTAACATTGGAAGCGTGGCTAAGACGATGAATATTACAACTAGCACGCCCTCGGGACTAGATCCCGGAACCTACTCATTTTGGGGAGACACACTACCACTAAGACAAACCCAGTATGCGTCATCCAGTGTATGTCATTATTGACACGATACCACTAAAATGGAGGTCTTTCGGTCATATCGTAGTGATTATCTTGAAAACGATGACCCGCCATATCAAACATTCGGACTTCGGAGGGATCTGCTTGGAGGAGGATCTTTTTATTAGTACTGTGCTTAATAAGGTGGTTGCAGATTCCAACGAAAACAAAATCCAAATTAAGGCTTCTTTCACATGTAGGTTAGCTGATTTAGAGCTGGGGACCTCAAAGAAGTGACAACACGATGATCGAATAGAAATAAGTCATAAACTAGCTCCGAGGCTTCTTTCACATGTAAGTTAGCTGATTTAGAGCTGGGACCTCGAAGAAGTGACAACACAGTGATCGAATAGAAATAAGTGATGAACTAGCTCCGTCGCACCTAACATCCCTTTATATCTTGAGCAATCTAAGTCTACTTTTAGTCGACTCTTCAATACCTTTTATTAAAGCAATGATAAGGTTGGATCTCATTGGTCCACGCCCTCTCTTAAATACTCACTACAGTTGGTGAGTATTTAAGAGGTGGGCATGAACCAATGAGATCCAGCCTTAGGTTTAGAAATTCATTTCCCAAGTACGCCTATCACTGCTCAAAAAGGAAAATAATTAATGTACCTGAGAAATAGATCTCCAAACCTAAGACTGAATTTCATTGGTCCATGTCCCCCTCTTAAATATTCACCCTATTCCACAGAAAAGTGTTATACTATTTTATCTTCTTATATGAAAATCTGAGAGAGTGGACGATCAAAAAGTAGACCTCACATTGCTCAAGAGTTGAAATTCCTCGAGATTTCTCTTAGGAGCTAGGACAATTACTCAAGTTTTCTTTTTTAATTTATTTTTACAATTGAGAACGTATTTCATTATAGGAACCAAATCCTCTTCTGGTGAATGTTATGCCCCTAAGGTTGCTGTGAACACCCCATTTTTACACCTCTACAATTCTTTCCCTAATTTAATTTATTTTTCATTTTGTTTTGATTATTTGTTTAGGGAGGAGAGGAGTTGAGAGAGAAGGATCCTTTGTTCAGAATTACCTAAACCACAAACCCATGTACCCAAGCCCATATCTTGAACCCGTTTGATGAAAACCATAGACCAATTCACACAAGCCCAAGTGTAATCAAACCTAGCCCTCAAGGGTTGTTTAAACCTTAGGGCCCAAGCCCATGAAAACCAAACCAATCGCCTATATAAGGAATGAGATAGGGTTTTCAAAACCCAATCTCATTCGGTTTTCCCCAGCTCCTCTCTCTCCCGATTTCCCTTCACTCTTTCCCCTCTTCTGTTATGAACAGTAGAAAACCAGCAACTCCATCTCGTTCATCTCGCCGGAGATCGGTAGAAGATTCGTCATCGCGGAAACGAACCACTTCTCCGACGAGCTTCGTATCCCCGACAACCTTCCACCTCCGGCGTTTACAGGTTTGTGTCTCCTCTAATTTTCTTTTTCTTTTGAGTTTTAGATCTAGATCCATCTAGATCTAAAATTCAGATTTACACCTTTTCATTTTATTTTAATTTATTTTATTTTACTGTTTTCGCGTTTGCAGGACCAGGGATATTCCTCTTTCCGATCATCCTCTCCGGCGAAATCATCTTCTCCGGTAAGCTTCTTCACCTCCAACCTCTCACCCTTCGCCGTTCAGTAGATATCTTCTTAGGTTTCCCTTGCTCTCCATGATTCTCTCCTGTTCATCCAGATCCGGATCTATAGATCAAGATCTTCAGATCAAGATCTACAGATCTAGACCTCTGTAATCAATAATCACTCCCATTCATTTTATTTCGCTTTGTTTCATCCTATTATTTATGTATTTTATTTCATTTTTTTTACTCTGCTATCGTTTCACAGTATTTCACTTTGCCGGTTTAGCTTCAGAATTCTCCTCCGGTCGTCTTCTCCGACGGCACCACCTCCGGTGAGAATCTCCACCACTGTTGCATCCCATCTCAGATCTCGCTCTTCTACTGTCGGCTAACAGTTGTTCGTGCTTTTCAGATCTGAACTATACCTCGTCTCCAGTCGCCTTTTCCGGCCAAATTGTGTTCGACGGATTCCCCATCTCTCCTCAGGTAATCGCATTTTCTCCTTTTCCTTTTATTCCTGAGTCCGCTACTTCAGATTTGGATTTATAGTGTATTATTACTATCTATCTTTTTTAATTCAATGTCTGTTTCCTATTTTTATTTGGGGCAGAAGAACAGCAACAGATCGTCTGTTCCAGCCAGATCATGGCTGCACCCGCAATCTGATTTTCTTTTTTTTATTATTATTTCTATTTTGTAAATCCTGTGTTGGATACCTCTTCCCTTTCCTCTTCTATATTCTGATCAACGGAGCAGCAGCCGAGATCGTTTCTCCTTCTTCACAAGCCCTCGCAGGTATATCTCTACCCCTATTTTTATTTAATACCTTTCATTTATTGTAGTATAATTTTTCTTTGGATAGTTCAAAGCTTGGGCGGGAAATTTGAATCATTGGAAGCCCCTAGAATCATTTTAATTTATTTGGGCCTATTCCTCGAGGCCTTAGAAAGATAGCGGACCAAAGCCAATTGACCATTAGTGATCAATGGGCCTTGGCCCATTTACTTTCTCTTGGGGCCCATTTACTTTGTTGTGTGTATGTATTATCCATGTGTGTGCAATAGGGATAGGCCGCGATTTTTCTTTTCCTATTTTGCCTACATTGGGCACTTAGATAGTTTTCTTTTTTAACCCTAAATAATTGGCCCACCCCGTTAGTTAGTCTTACAAAAAAGAAACAACAACAAAAAAAATTATAAAAAGATTAAAATAAATTAAAGGTACTGGTCTATCCTCCCTTGGGACCTAGAGCAGGGTCCGTATTTAAACCATAGCCCCTTTTGGTTTAAGGCCGCTCGATCCGCCCTGCTCTTTGCCTTTAAGTTAATTAAGTTAGGCTTTATTTTCCTTTTTTGCCTACCTTGGGTTTTTTAGCTTAGTTTTTGGACTAGTTAAACTTGCCAGAATTAAAAAAAAAATAAAAAAAATAATAATAATAATAAATACAAAAAAATACAAAATACAAAAACAACAAAAAACATTTAAAAACCCCCAAAATGCAAAAAGACTTACCCTAATAAATGAACGCCCCCTAGAGCTCCCCCACGAGCACCTAGCTACGCGGCCATCTCCCGGAGCGAGATTTATAAATCTCATTCCATTTCCCCTCCCCCAACTCAAACACAGGTTGGAAGTGACCACACTCCGAAACGAGTATAAAAACAGTCACGGACCCCGAACTACTATTGAGGGTCTGATTCCGACTAACCGGATAAGTAGGCAGCCCAATCAGGGTTCGACCCCAACCAAAATAAACTTTTTTTACACCCCTTTTTGATTTCGATTAGCAAAATTAATAAAATTTTAGGAAATGTTAAGTGATTTTTTTCATGTTTGATTTAGACCTAATGAGTAGGTTACCGTCATCGGATGGAGGTCCTGGGGTGCCTAACCCCTTCCCCAGGACCTAAGGTAAGGGGATCCCTTACCTAGACTATTTTGGACCATAGACCCCCCCTCATTTGGGCTATCTCGGGATCCTACTTCCCCTAAGTAGGTGGCGACTCATAAAAATAGGTTTAGCGTCATTCCTCTACTCTCGGACCTATTTCCGATACCTAG
Source organism: Tetracentron sinense (assembly GCA_015143295.1). Taxonomy (NCBI): domain Eukaryota; kingdom Viridiplantae; phylum Streptophyta; class Magnoliopsida; order Trochodendrales; family Trochodendraceae; genus Tetracentron; species Tetracentron sinense. The sequence goes on along the minus strand of CM026572.1, from coordinate 24,428,216 downwards.
AGTTGAGAGGGGAGGAAAGGCGGTAAATTTATGCGTTCACAGCTTTGGCGACTCTGCTGGGGATATGTAGGATCCAACCTGAAAATTAGGTAAAAGCCAAACATTTTTTAAATCCCTAATCATTTCCTAAAAACGATTATTCTTTTTGCTAATTCTTTCTTTTGTGGGTATGTTCTTATTTTCTCTTTCTTGTGCATATCATATTCATTGCATTTTAGTGTAATCACCTTATAACCCATTAGTTGGATCTATGGGGCCTACGGCTGTTTGATACGTATCTTCAGCGCCAGGGGCTTCCTGATCTGTGGAGTTCAGCTGGATCACGCCTTATGGGTTGTACCCGTAGAAACGGATTCGGTTTCTCCCACTTGCGCCAATCGTCCCATTTTGGGAGTCGCATATACGGCCAAGCGTCCCCCAACCACCTTAGGAACACCTTGCATTACCCCGGCATACGCATATAGATTAGGTTGTGATATAGTTTATAAGCAGTAGATTAGGATGGTTTCTCCCAATCCTATCCTGCTTATAACCTATACCCGCCCTCCTTTTTGGTTGTATATTAGGGTATCTTTTTGTACCCATATGTTCATTCAAGAAAGAGGGCATGTGTGAACCATGTTTGATGAGCCATGTGTGATTGAATAAACCCCTTACCAGCTTCTTTAAATCATTACATATGGGGGTCCTAACCTCAAATAATAAATGGGTATTCACTTATCCCTTTTTATTTTAAACTTAATGGGCTTTGGTTTCCAATAACCCAAGGTAGTAGGTTGGACTTCTATACCTACCCCATTGGTTTACGTATGTCTTGACTAAGAATAAAAATAAAAAATAAAAAATAAAAAAAAAATAAAAATAAAAATTTCTTTCGTGACACTACATATGGGATTCCGAATTCAGATATAAATGGATATCCCCTTATTCATTTATTACCTTAATCTAATAGGTCTTGGAAACCCAAGTTAGTGGACTGGGCTTTTGTCCACCCACCCTGTTAGTTTACATATGTAATGTCACATTAAAAAAAAAAAAAAAAAAAAAAAAAAAAAAAAAAAAAAAAAAAAAAAAAAATTCAAAAAAATAATATTAAAAAATAAAAAAAAATAAAAAAAAAAGAGAAAAAACGAAAACATTCTCAAAAGTTTTGCATCATCATGTAGCACCTGCGTAGGGTCTCACTTGTGCACTATTGTTTAGATGGCAGGCCCTTCAGGAATAATTAGGCCGGGAGGCCTAGGGCCTTCACTCAAATTGGAGATGCGTGCTATTTGTGATGCCAAACTCAGAGACACAGCTACAATTTTAGGTTCAGCTCAAGGCCTTAATTCTGCCCGTCGACTAGTTTGGATGCAGAGATACCATGTGGGAAATATTTTAGACCTTGCTTTGATCGATCCTGATTGGCGTTTAGTCAGGGCGGCGATTCTTTGTTGGGATCCTAAAAGTGTAGTTTTCCGTTTTGGAAAAAATGAAATGTGTCCGACAATCGAAGAAGTCGAACGCATCTTAGGGCTGGATATTGATGGTCCTGCTATTCTACCCCATTACAGAACAAATTACCAGCTTGAACTTGCGCAGTTTTTACATATCAAGCCTGACCGATTACCCAACAATGCCAAGGGTACTTACTCAAGGGTTGAAATGAACAAGTTGTGGGATATGTATAGACCTTCGTGGGACCCTAGTGCACCTGAAGCTGAATCTGAGTCAGCACTTAATGTTCTTACATGGATTGTTCTAGCTCAGCTCATCTTCCCAAAAAACCTCAGTATTGCTGAATCTGTATTGGTAGGGGTAGTCAAAGACATGCGTAGCGGAGGGTCAGTCGTCCCGATGATCCTGGGAGAGCTTCTTAGGAGTCTTAAATATAGCAGTGAAAAAAGGAAAGGGACATTCAACGCCAGTGTATCTCTTTTACAGTTATGGTTGATCGAGCATTTACCATCAATGGTTACTGTGCCCTCAGAATTTGCTTATGATGTTCGGAACATAGTGCGAAAATTTAGCCAGTCCCAATCCAAGCTTGTGTGTAAAAAAATGGAAGACTGTTACAGAAAGCTTCAGCAGTTATCAGAAGACGAGATAATTTGGAAGTGTCGCTGGCTCGTAATCAACAAACGAAGGCTTCCTCTTTTAACTACCTTTGGAAGAAGATGCATAATTCTTGCTGGCCTAACTGGATCGTCGCCCTACATTCCACTCAGAGTACTCCGACAGTTTGGATACCGACAGTTTATCCCAGTGATCGATGATTTAGCAGAAGACTATTGTGTTTTCTCTACTGCAGCTGAACTTCTAGAAAGGCGTTTCCAAACTGAATGGAGACGATGTAAAAGGGAAAAATTTCCAGATGACATAGTAGAACCTGGACCCGGGGAACCGTTGACTGAAGAAGAATATGATTTATGGTTGGAGAACCCGGACATACAATCAGAAATGCCAAAGCCAGCAGAATTGCTCACCCCAGTTACAGCACCGTCCAGAGGAAGCCTTCCCCTTTCTGAGGTGGTGGTGCCGTGGAAAGATACTTTCCTAGGAAATCGTCTGAAGATATTAAGGGATACTAAGAAGCTCAAGTCGGCGCAACAGGCACACCGGCAACATGAAGCTGAGTTGAAAAGGGAATATCAGTCAGTCCGCAGGAAGGAGGAACAGTTAGAGCAGATCCAACTCAAGATTCGGAGAGATACCGAGGAATTGGAGAGAGCGCAACAGATCCTCCGACAACAAGAAAGTGACCTGGGGAATCGACGTCAGTTTGCCCGTGATAAGGAACATCAGCTAGAGCAAGCACTCCGAGAGTTTCAAAAGAGGAAAAGAGATGATGCTGAGGAGTCTTTCCAGTTTGAAATCCAGTTCCGTCAGAATCAAGAACAGTTGAAAGCAGTCAGACATCATGCTCAGGTCGAGGCTCTAGAGTTCGACTACAGAATTCAATGTGCATCAGGCACGGTAGACAGGCTAGAAAATGAGATTGCTATCCTTCGTCAACAAGTGATAGACCTCGGGGGCAACCCCTTGCCTCCCGACTTTGTTATTCCTGAGAGACCTGTATAGGGTTGGGTTTTTTTTTTTTTTTCTTGTTGTCTTTCTATTTGTCCTTTGTTGCTTTTTATTATTTTCCTTTTGGTTTAGTGTTGTCTTAGAATCACACAAACACTTGCATATATAAAGAAGTGATTTTCATCTTTTTACTTTCAAATCGTGCATTCATGTTTAATCGCTACATCTTTCTCAGTGTTGCATGAAACAGCGAATTGTTACTCGTTCCGTATCCCGTGCCCTTGCCCAAGCTGCGATAATAGATCTGGACAGTCCTGAAGTCGCAGACTGGTCATCTCAAAGCTCAGCAGACATGGCTGCTCCCAACAATCGTTTGGATTCAAGTACAGACCAGCTTGTACAAGCACATGACCAGGAGATACATGGGATGAAAGCCCAATTGGACAATATTCAAGAAACCTTGCAGGCTTTGATGGCTTTACAGCTTAACAAACCTACTCACCAACCAGAAGCCGGGCCATTTCAACCCGAACAGCCTAGAACTTCATTTCAACCAGAAAGTTTCCAACCAGACCCACCCGGAATTGGAACCTTTCGACATCAACCAGACCATTCAGGGTTTAGACCTTTCCAACCGGATCAACCTAGGGTTGAAATTCCTGCTCCAAACTTTACCTTTATCAACCCTCTTCATGATCAGCCGGGTGAGGATGGTGATTTTGACTACACCCGATTTGATGGAAAAACTGGTGAGGCTGTGCATTGCGACCATCACAACCCGAAAATGCCACAGGATTCTGAGTTGTTGGTGTCTCTCAAGAACCAACAAGAAGAAATTCGTCAGCTGAAAGAGATGATGAAAAAAATGCAAGGGGCATCATCCTCCTCTACAGGGATAACCCTGGATGACCTACTCTTCTCTTCTGATACTTTGGTTCCCTCTGACTTTCGAGTTCCAGAATTTACTAAATATGGGGGAAAAGGGTGTCCGAAAGAGCATCTACAGTTGTATGTGGGGGATATGATGGCCTACAGAGATAAACCATCATATCTTATTCAATATTTCCAGAAAAGTCTGAAAGATGCCGCTCTCAGGTGGTGGCTTGCAATTGACAAGAAGCAAATTACCAGTTGGCAGGATGTGATCGATCTCTTCATTAATCAGTTTTCTTTTAACTTGGAGGTGCTCCCTCAAAAAAGCGATCTAGAGCAACTGTCCCAGAGGAATAATGAATCGTTTATTGAGTATGCCGCTAGGTGGAGAGAAATGGCATCAAGACTATCAGTGCAGTTATCAAAGGAAGAAATGGCTTCTACCTTTTTGAGAACCCTAAAGCAACCATATTCAACACTGATGATAACTCTACCGGCCACTGATTTCAAGGTAATTGTCGAGACAGGGGCAAGAATTGAAACAGCTGTAAAAAATGGTACCATACATGCCAGTCTTAGCCATACACCTCCAAGGTCAAGTGCCCCATTTAACAGGAATAATGGACAAAAGGATACCAGGAAAAGAGAAGAAGTTAATTGGATTGCACCCAGTGCACCCTTGATGTTGCCTGCTCCACCGATTCGACAACCTCCTCAACCTCAAAATCCTCAGCCGGTAAGGCAAAATCAGTATCAACAGGCGCGTCAGCCAGTGAGGAACCCTCAGAGAAATTTCACTCCCTTACCTTACTCTTTAAGCCAGCTTCTGACTTTCCTCCTCAAAAAGGATCTTGTAACTTTGAAGGGGCCGACTCCTCTCATCCCAGTTGATAAGCAAAATCGAAATTATCATGCAGATCATTATTGTGCATATCATCGAGGCCCGGGTCATGCCACAGATGTATGTTACACTCTTAGACATGATATTCAAGATCTCTTAGAGCAAGGCAAAGTTGAATTCGCCCCTGGGAATACTAGCATCATCCAAGCTCCTCTTCCCCCACATCAAGGACAGATTAATTTTCTAAGCAGGGATGGGTCTGATGTTAGTATGGTAGAGATTGATGGGTTGTCAGAGACAGATGATGCTATCCGTCCTTTGTACCGAGTCCCTGTTCGAATCCCATATCCTCAGTCTTTGTCACCTCCCGAATCCCCTATTATTCAACCCATCCAAACACCCCACATGTCGCCAATCCACTCATCTACTATTCAATCCATTCAACGTCCTATACAAATCCCTTTTATTCCTGATGAAAAAGAGGAAATTGTCTATACCATCCCTTGCCCTGTTGATTGGCCTACAACCCCAGTTATATCATCTCCACGACCCCTTGGCAAAGGTCCAGTTCAAATTCCATACATTCCAGCACCAATCCATCCCCTCAATCGTTTACCGGCCCCTCCATCTCTCATTCTAGACAATGAAAACATCACTGCAATAACCAGGTCAGGAAGAGTTTACCAGCCACCAGAAGTTGAGCTGCCTAAGTCCAAGGGCAAAGAGCAATGTCTGAATCCTGAGCAACAAAAAGAAGAAGATGCTGCATTGTTGAAAATTTTGGAGAAAGCGAAGGAATATAATATTGCCCATCAACTCACAAAGCTCCCGGCTCAAATTTCAGTGATGGGATTACTCTTAACTTCAGAGCATCATCGGGAACAATTGCTTAGGGTGTTCAACAATGCTCATGTCACAAAGGATATAACACCTGAACGTTTGGGGCAACTGGTAGGTCAGATTCTGGAACCAAAGACCATTACCTTCAGTGAAGAGGAAATCCCAGACAGTGATAAGGAACATACCAGAGCTCTTTACATCTCAGTGCAGTGCAGGGGTAAAACACTTTCAGCAGTTCTGGTAGATAATGGGTCGGGTTTGAATGTCTGTACATTAACTACTTTGGAAGGTTTGGGGATGGACATCAGTCATGTCAAGAAAAGGCCTATGACAATTAGAGCTTTCGACAATTCAACTCGACAAAATTTGGGAGATGTCGACTTAAACATTTCCATTGGACCATCAGAATTCTTGACAAATTTTCAAGTAGTTAATGTGCCAGCTTCTTTCACTCTTCTTCTTGGAAGGCCGTGGATCCACATGGCCGGAGCCATCCCGTCATCACTTCATCAGAGGATTAAGTTCATTCAAGGTGATCAACTGATTGTGATTCCGACGGAGTCTTTGGCAAATTCCTTTGGGGATGTCCAAGAATTGGGACAAGGGGCAGCTTTTATGACTTATCAGTTTGAGGAGGTTACTTGTATTGCTCAGCTGGAAAGCAAGAAAAGTGAATATATACCGGCAGCGGTGAGGATCATGGCTAAAATGAAGTACAGACCTGGTTTGGGTTTGGGCGCCCACCACCAAGGAATGAAGAAACGGTATGTAGCACCTCGCTACACACCTCGTTTCGGAATAGGGTACAAACCAGAGTTGGAAGATTTCTTGAACAAGCTGACAAAAGGAAAATCATCAGTAAAGTCGGTGCCCCCACCTCCCTTATCTGTTACCTTTCCTACCAGTACTCCTAGACCTTCTGACCTTGAAATCTATAAAAACCTTCCTTTTGAGGAAACAGACCCAACTGCCAACCATGCACCCAAATCCCAGTCAAAGGACGATCCTGCAAGGTTTCTTGAAATGTTCGAAGTGGCTCAATTGTTTGAGGAACTCGCTGTTGAAGATGCAGTCCAGATTGATTACACGGCAGAGGAACAAGTGTGCACCCTCTCCAGTGCTTCGCAAGCATCATCCAGTTCTGTTCCACTCATACGAGCCAGTTATTCTCCTCTCGTATGGTGGACCGATCCCATCACAGTGGAAGCAGCTAGAGGAAGGCAGGGACAGAAGGTCGGACTAGTCAGACCATGACCCAGTTTCTTTTCTTTATTTGTTCTTTTCATCTTTAGGTTAAAAAGAGAAAATCCAAAAATTTTATTTTTCAGGCGGCTTTGTCAGTCATTTCAAAATAGTCAATAGTCTTTTGCTTTACGCATCTTTGTAAATATTACAAAACATCAGAAAATCAATGAAATTCATTTTCCTTGTCTCAAGACTTGTTTCCTTTTGTATATACATAAAATATTGGCTCATGATGGTATGACCTAAGTCTCCAAAAAAAAGGCTTAGTGATCTGAAGTCACCAAAAACAAAAAAAAATAACACTCAAATACTAAGACCGAGCTTTGGTTTGCCAGGGAATTGTCCAGGATAAAGCTAACTCAAATCATGAAATCAATCTTGAACTTTTAGAAGTAGAGTATGACGAAGAGGAAGAAGGGGAACCTCCACAGGAGATCCTCGACCTCCTTGAACAGTATGAAGGGATATGTAAAACTAATGAAGAGGACACCGAGACCATAAATCTCGGATCCGAAGATGATCCTAAGTGTGTGAAGATTGGCACTACAATGAGTCCTGAGCAAAGGAGCGCTATGATTGACTTCCTCAAAAGTTACATTGATGTATTTGCTTGGTCATATGCGGACATGCCCGGTCTTGATCCAGAATTAGTAGTCCACAGATTACCATTGAATCCAGGGGTAAAACCAGTTAAGCAGAAGCTCAGGCGATTAAGGCCAGAATGGTCTCAAAAGGTTAAAGAGGAGATTGAAAAGCAAATAAGTGCAGGTTTTCTAGCAGTGGCAACGTACCCAGAATGGCTGGCCAATATCGTACCAGTGCCTAAGAAAGATGGCAAAGTCAGAATGTGCATCGACTACAGAAACTTGAACAAGGCTAGTCCAAAAGATAATTTTCCGCTTCCTCACATAGATATCCTTGTCGACAATACAGCTGGACATGAAACCTTATCTTTTATGGATGGGTTCTCAGGATACAATCAGATCAAAATGGCCGAAGAGGATATGGAAAAGACCGCGTTCATTACCCCATGGGGCACCTTCTGTTACAAGGTCATGCCATTTGGGCTCAAGAATGCAGGGGCAACATATCAAAGAGCAATGACAGCATTATTTCATGATATGATGCACAAGAGTACGGAGGTTTATGTAGACGACATGATTGTCAAATCCCCAATGGCTAAAGATCACCCAGAAGATTTGAAAAAGTTATGTGACAGGCTCAGAGGCTTTGGTTTAAGGTTAAATCCAGCAAAATGCGTGTTCGGAACAACGTCAGGCAAACTTCTTGGTTTCATTGTCAGTAAAAGAGGAATTGAAGTCGATCCAGCTAAAGCAAGAGCTATCATCGAGATGCCTGCACCTCAGACAGAAAAGGAAATTCGAGGATTTCTGGGCAGGATTCAGTATATCAGCCGTTTTATTGCACAGCTTACTCCAATCTGTGAGCCGATCTTCAAATTGCTTAGAAAGAATGTGCCGACAGTCTGGTCAGATGAATGTCAACAAGCCTTTGATAAGATCAAACAATATCTTCTCAATCCACCCGTGCTTGTCCCTCCAACACCCGGGCGACCACTTTTAATGTACATCTCCATCCAAAAGACTTCAATGGGTTGTGTGCTGGCTCAGCATGACGAGTCAGGCAGAAAAGAACAGGCCATTTATTACATCAGTAAGCGTCTGCATGAGTACGAAGAGAAGTACAATGCATTAGAGAGGACTTGTCTAGCATTGGTTTGGGCTACCCAGCGCTTACGACATTACTTATTGTCCTATTCTGTGATTTTGGTATCAAGAATGGATCCGCTCAAGTACTTACTGGAGAAGCCTGCTACTTCAGGAAGAACAGCCAGATGGCTCATGATGTTATCAGAATTTGACATCACATACATGACGCAGAAATCAATCAAGGGGCAAGCAATTGCTGATCATTTGGCATATAACCCATCGTCCGACTATGTTTCAGTGCATGACCAGTTTCCGGATGAAGCTATTCTAAGTTTAGAACCAGAAGATCCTGATTACATTGGATGGGAGATGTACTTTGATGGAGCTGCGAACCAACATGGGAATGGGGCAGGAGCAGTCTTAATCTCGCCAAGAGGAGCTCATCTCCCTATCTCAGTCAAGCTAAAGTTCAGATGTTCAAATAATGCTGCAGAATATGAGGCATGTATAGCTGGGCTCAGAGAAGCGCATTGTATTGGCATAGAAGAGATTGACGTTTATGGTGATTCATCACTGGTAATTTGTCAAGCTAATGAGTCATGGGCAATCAAGGAAGAAAAGTTGATTCCGTATCTGGCATGCCTTAATGTCATGATCACTAAGTTCAGGAGGATCACTTTCAATCACAGGTGCAGGACGCATAACAGATTTGCAGATGCTCTTGCAACCCTAGCTGCGATGGTAAAATTTCCTAAAGGAAGTCTAATTTGGCCTATTGAGATTCAGCAACAAGACCAACCAGCGTATTGTCTAGTTATAGAAGAGCGACCAGATGACAAGCCATGGTACACAGATATCAAGCAATACTTGGATGACGGTACTTTTCCTCTGGATGCCACCAAAACAGATCGTCGAGCAATCAGAAGACTCTCTATCCAGTTTGTTCTCTCAGGAGGGGTGTTATATAAGAGGTCACCTAATTTGATTTGGTTGAGATGCCTTGATAAAAAAGAAGCAGCACAAGTGGTTGAGGAAGTTCACGGAGGAGTTTGTGGTCCCCACATGAACGGGTTAATGCTGTCAAAGAAAATTCTTAGATTGGGGTATTATTGGACTACTATGGAATCTGATTGCTGTCGTCATGTTCAGAAATGCCATCAATGCCAGATTTACGCAGACCGAATCAATGCACCACCTACTACGTTGCACAATCTTACTGCACCTTGGCCTTTCTCAGCTTGGGGCATAGACGTCATTGGACCCATCACGCCGAAAGCATCAAACGGTCATCGGTTTATTCTGGTGGCGATTGATTATTTCACAAAATGGATTGAAGCGGCCTCTTTTGCTAATGTCACAGCCTCAGTTGTTCAGCGGTTTTTCAAGAAAGATATCATTTGCAGATATGGGGTTCCGTATGAGATCGTCACAGATAACGCTCTCAATTTCTGCAACAAAGGTATGACTGAACTCTGTCAGAGATTCAAGATCCAACATCATAATTCAACACCATACAGACCTCAAACCAATGGTGCAGTCGAGGCCGCGAACAAAAATATGAAGCGAATCATCGAGAAGATGGCAATCAAGTATTCTGCATGGCACGAAATGCTTCCCTATGCACTCATGGCCTATCGAACATCGATTCGCACTTCGACTGGTGCGACACCATTCTCCTTAGCATACGGAATGGAAGCTGTCTTGCCTATTGAGGTAGAAATTCCGTCATTGCGAGTGCTAATGGAAGCAGAAATTGAAGAATCAGAATGGGCACAAGCCAGATATGAACAATTGCATCTGATTGAAGAAAAGCGACTAAAAGCCATAGATCACTCTCAAGCCTATCAGAGGCGTATGGCTAGAGCGTTCAATAAGAAAGTCAGGCACAGAGATATTGAAGTTGGTGACCTTGTTCTCCGAAAATTGTTGCCAAATCGTCCAGATCCGAGAGGGAAATTTACGCCAAACTACGAAGGCCCATACATTGTCAGAGAAAAGTTCTCTGGAGGCGCCCTTCGACTTGGACAAATGGATGATGAGGATCTTCCTGAGCCAATCAATTTAGATAAAGTTAAGAAGTATTATGCTTAGGATCCTATCTGATAACTGCTTGTACTCTTAGTTCTTTGGGATATGATAGGCGGCCGTATTTGGCACCTGTTCTCCCTGTAAATCATGTAACACCTACAATATATCAATAAAATTCGTTAGTTAACCCTTCGAGCCTTATAACCTCTCTTTCAAAAACCTTCTATCGGGACACCTTGCACTTAGTCTGCTATGAACTACGTCATGACCTGATCCTGAAAAAGGTACGTAGGCAACCTGGAAATCAGGTGCGGTCAAATTTTCAAACCATTTGGACAAAGTAGCTCCAACTCAAGAACATTCAAAAAAAAAAAAAAAAAAAAAAAAAAAAAAAAAAAAAAAAAAACAAGCAAAAAAAAAAAAAAGAAGAGAAAAAAAAAATCAATCAAGAGGTGTTCAAGAAGAGACAGAGTACAGATAAGCAGAAAGGATGTCCCAAACTTTCAGTCCTCTCAGCCAACGTTTCGTCCCATCTCAAGTCCTCCTAGATCCCTTAGAGATTAAGAGTACAAGCAGTTATCAGAATAGTATCCGAGGTAGGACACTGGCATTCAAGGCAATGAAGGGAGTAGAAGCCTCCACATGAAATAAATCGCGGGCATGAGTGAAAACCGGAAACGGCCTCACTGCGCAAAAATTACGCGAACCCCAGCTCTAGTCTTGTGACTAGGGGCAAAAAAGGGAAAATAATTTGATCAACTTCGCAGGCATGAGTGAAAACCGAAAACGGCCTCATCGCGCAAAAATAATGCGAACCCTGTGACTTGGTCATTCCAAGGGTAAAAAAAAAAAGGGAAAAATTTAAAAGTGGTTCAAACAGCGAATTTTGTCAAAAATCTTTTGTGCATCAGTTTTTTCAGGCAATCAGAGCAGAATCGTACTTCAAATAAATCGCGGGCATGAGTGAAAACCGGAAACGGCCTCATTGCGCAAAAATCACGCGAACCCCAGCTCTAGTCTTGTGACTAGGGGCAAAAGAGGGAAAATAATTTGATCAATTTCGCAGGCATGAGTGAAAACCGGAAACGGCCTCATCGCGCAAAAATTATGCAAACCCGTGACTTGGTCATTCCAAGGGCAAAAAAGGGAAAAAGTTGAAAAACAGTTCAATAGCGAAATCTGTAGAAGATCATTCGCGTTTCACTTCTCAAGCAAATCAGATTTGTCTCAACAATCCATTTGTTCACAAGACTCTGTGTAGTGCCAATATAGCACGTGGTGAGACCAAACTTAGTTTTACTTATCCTGTACAATAATGATCAATAAAGTCCTATTTTCTCTTGGTCATACTGTACTGTCCAAAAACACCAAATGTTTTCACGATCTCCAAATGCTATATCTAAAAGGCAATTCCCATGCAAACTTGAAAGCAGAGTATAGTATTTCACATGGTTTCAAAAGTCATTTTTCAAAATAAAACCTACAATCCTCAAAAGAAAAAGAAATTCTAAATTTTTGTTCAAATTTGGGTCTCATGGTCTGACTAAGACAGTTCTCTCTCGCTCGTGGCAAGCAACGCCTCTTGCGATCGCGGATTAGCAAGGAAGCAAGTACATCTCCAGCAAGTTATCCCATCTTTTCTGTTTGACATCGGAATGTGTTGTCATTCATTTCAGTTTGGTTGACATCGGAATGTGTTGTCATCCATTTCATCTCGTTTGCTTGACATCGGAATGTGTTGTCTTGCATTCATCTCCTCCTGTTTGACATCGGAATGTGTTGTCATTCAGTTCAGTTTGGTTGACATCGGAATGTGTTGTCATCCACCATCTCGTTTGCTTGACATCGGAATGTGTTGTCTTGCATTCATCTCCTCCTGTTTGACATCGGAATGTGTTGTCATTCAGTTCGGTTTGGTTGACATCGGAATGTGTTGTCATCCAGTTCATCTCGTTTGCTTGACATCGGAATGTGTTGTCTTGCATTCATCTCCACCTGTTTGACATCGGAATGTGTTGTCATCCACCATCTCGTTTGCTTGACATCGGAATGTGTTGTCTTGCATTCATCTCCTCCTGTTTGACATCGGAATGTGTTGTCATTCAGTTCAGTTTGGTTGACATCGGAATGTGTTGTCATCCATTTCATCTCGTTTGCTTGACATCGGAATGTGTTGTCTTGCATTCATCTCCTCCTGTTTGACATCGGAATGTGTTGTCATTCAGTTCAGTTTGGTTGACATCGGAATGTGTTGTCATCCATTTCAGCTCCTTTGTTTGACATCGAAATGTGTTGTCATTCAATCTCTTCTCGGTTGACATCGAAATGTGTTGTCATCTATTTCATCTCCTTTGTTTGACATCGAAATGTGTTGTCATTCAATCTCTTCTCGGTTGACATCGAAATGTGTTGTCATCCATTTCATCTCCTCTGTTTGACATCGAAATGTGTTGTCATTCAATCTCTTCTCGGTTGACATCGAAATGTGTTGTCATCCATTTCATCTCTTCTGTTTGACATCAAAATGTGTTGTCATTCACTCATCTCCATTTGTTTGACAATCGAATGTGTTGTCACTCACTCCATCAATCATTTTGCTTTCGAACTCCCTTCAATCCATGTCTCGGTTACATCCATTTTCCCCAACAATCTATCAATCCATATCCCATGTGCGCCCATTTTCCCCAATAGTCCTCCGCGATGAGGCAATAAACTATTATCCATCACTCCATCTTTGTTTTGGCAAGTTTAACTAGGCTTTCCCTTTTTTCTTATCTTTGATTTTCACAAGTTTTCACAGGTTTTAGGTGTGTAAAAATGACGGGTTTTTCAGTCTTTGTCGTTCAATTGCTAGCACTCTCCGACAAAGAGGGGCAACTGTGAACACCCCATTTTTACACCTCTACAATTCTTTCCCTAATTTAATTTATTTTTCATTTTGTTTTGATTATTTGTTTAGGGAGGAGAGGAGTTGAGAGAGAAGGATCCTTTGTTCAGAATTACCTAAACCACAAACCCATGTACCCAAGCCCATATCTTGAACCCGTTTGATGAAAACCATAGACCAATTCACACAAGCCCAAGTGTAATCAAACCTAGCCCTCAAGGGTTGTTTAAACCTTAGGGCCCAAGCCCATGAAAACCAAACCAATCGCCTATATAAGGAATGAGATAGGGTTTTCAAAACCCAATCTCATTCGGTTTTCCCCAGCTCCTCTCTCTCCCGATTTCCCTTCACTCTTTCCCCTCTTCTGTTATGAACAGTAGAAAACCAGCAACTCCATCTCGTTCATCTCGCCGGAGATCGGTAGAAGATTCGTCATCGCGGAAACGAACCACTTCTCCGACGAGCTTCGTATCCCCGACAACCTTCCACCTCCGGCGTTTACAGGTTTGTGTCTCCTCTAATTTTCTTTTTCTTTTGAGTTTTAGATCTAGATCCATCTAGATCTAAAATTCAGATTTACACCTTTTCATTTTATTTTAATTTATTTTATTTTACTGTTTTCGCGTTTGCAGGACCAGGGATATTCCTCTTTCCGATCATCCTCTCCGGCGAAATCATCTTCTCCGGTAAGCTTCTTCACCTCCAACCTCTCACCCTTCGCCGTTCAGTAGATATCTTCTTAGGTTTCCCTTGCTCTCCATGATTCTCTCCTGTTCATCCAGATCCGGATCTATAGATCAAGATCTTCAGATCAAGATCTACAGATCTAGACCTCTGTAATCAATAATCACTCCCATTCATTTTATTTCGCTTTGTTTCATCCTATTATTTATGTATTTTATTTCATTTTTTTTACTCTGCTATCGTTTCACAGTATTTCACTTTGCCGGTTTAGCTTCAGAATTCTCCTCCGGTCGTCTTCTCCGACGGCACCACCTCCGGTGAGAATCTCCACCACTGTTGCATCCCATCTCAGATCTCGCTCTTCTACTGTCGGCTAACAGTTGTTCGTGCTTTTCAGATCTGAACTATACCTCGTCTCCAGTCGCCTTTTCCGGCCAAATTGTGTTCGACGGATTCCCCATCTCTCCTCAGGTAATCGCATTTTCTCCTTTTCCTTTTATTCCTGAGTCCGCTACTTCAGATTTGGATTTATAGTGTATTATTACTATCTATCTTTTTTAATTCAATGTCTGTTTCCTATTTTTATTTGGGGCAGAAGAACAGCAACAGATCGTCTGTTCCAGCCAGATCATGGCTGCACCCGCAATCTGATTTTCTTTTTTTTATTATTATTTCTATTTTGTAAATCCTGTGTTGGATACCTCTTCCCTTTCCTCTTCTATATTCTGATCAACGGAGCAGCAGCCGAGATCGTTTCTCCTTCTTCACAAGCCCTCGCAGGTATATCTCTACCCCTATTTTTATTTAATACCTTTCATTTATTGTAGTATAATTTTTCTTTGGATAGTTCAAAGCTTGGGCGGGAAATTTGAATCATTGGAAGCCCCTAGAATCATTTTAATTTATTTGGGCCTATTCCTCGAGGCCTTAGAAAGATAGCGGACCAAAGCCAATTGACCATTAGTGATCAATGGGCCTTGGCCCATTTACTTTCTCTTGGGGCCCATTTACTTTGTTGTGTGTATGTATTATCCATGTGTGTGCAATAGGGATAGGCCGCGATTTTTCTTTTCCTATTTTGCCTACATTGGGCACTTAGATAGTTTTCTTTTTTAACCCTAAATAATTGGCCCACCCCGTTAGTTAGTCTTACAAAAAAGAAACAACAACAAAAAAATTATAAAAAGATTAAAATAAATTAAAGGTACTGGTCTATCCTCCCTTGGGACCTAGAGCAGGGTCCGTATTTAAACCATAGCCCCTTTTGGTTTAAGGCCGCTCGATCCGCCCTGCTCTTTGCCTTTAAGTTAATTAAGTTAGGCTTTATTTTCCTTTTTTGCCTACCTTGGGTTTTTTAGCTTAGTTTTTGGACTAGTTAAACTTGCCAGAATTAAAAAAAAAATAAAAAAAAATAATAATAATAATAAATACAAAAAAATACAAAATACAAAAACAACAAAAAACATTTAAAAACCCCCAAAATGCAAAAAGACTTACCCTAATAAATGAACGCCCCCTAGAGCTCCCCCACGAGCACCTAGCTACGCGGCCATCTCCCGGAGCGAGATTTATAAATCTCATTCCATTTCCCCTCCCCCAACTCAAACACAGGTTGGAAGTGACCACACTCCGAAACGAGTATAAAAACAGTCACGGACCCCGAACTACTATTGAGGGTCTGATTCCGACTAACCGGATAAGTAGGCAGCCCAATCAGGGTTCGACCCCAACCAAAATAAACTTTTTTTACACCCCTTTTTGATTTCGATTAGCAAAATTAATAAAATTTTAGGAAATGTTAAGTGATTTTTTTCATGTTTGATTTAGACCTAATGAGTAGGTTACCGTCATCGGATGGAGGTCCTGGGGTGCCTAACCCCTTCCCCAGGACCTAAGGGGATCCCTTACCTAGACTATTTTGGACCATAGACCCCCCCTCATTTGGGCTATCTCGGGATCCTACTTCCCCTAAGTAGGTGGCGACTCATAAAAATAGGTTTAGCGTCATTCCTCTACTCTCGGACCTATTTCCGATACCTAGAGTTGAGAGGGGAGGAAAGGCGGTAAATTTATGCGTTCACAGTTGCCACGTGTCCCTCTTGACATCTCTTAACTGTGGTTACGAATTAAGATTCACCCACCCTTAGGATTCACATATCCATCCTTGGTGTTTTTTTATTTTTTTTTATTTTTAAGATTAAAACTTATATATATATTTTTAAAATTAATATTTTTTCTAGAAAGCAAGGATGGGTGGGTAAACCATAGGGGTGGGTAAATCTTTAACACAATTAAGGATGTCAAAAAGGACACATGGTGGGCATAACCGGATTCAGCAAATTCCGTTCTAACCGTAGATGATTTAATTCCTTTACTGTGATATGACAAAGGAATTCTTCTAGCCTTTTTAAGGGAATATACGAATTTTCTTTTGAAACAATTATTTGGCTAACCTGAGGCATTTATCATAGGCCTGTTAATGGGTCCAGTTGGGTCAGGCTAGAGTAGGCTCGGTTCTATATGAGCTTATGCCCAAGCTCGGTCCACTTTTACTTAAGCCAAGACTTTGTTATTGATCGGGCCAGACCAAATCAGGCTCAGGTTAGCCCAACTTTAATTATTAAATATTTTTTTTTATTATAATATTATTTATAAGACTTTATTATATAATATATAATACGTAAAAAAGTATGTTATTTATTACTCATAAATGCTATATATAACTATATAAGAGTGTACTATCATAAAAAAAAAAAAAAAAAAACTATATAACAGTTTATAACACTGTTAAAAGTTTATACAACTTATATAGTAGTGTTATGCACTTTTATATGTACAGCACATCATGGATATATATAAAAATATAGTTTGTATATTATAAGGTCAAGGCCCATTGACACCCATAATTTATCTTATTCACCTAAAAGGGGGGACTCCTTGGGAGCAAGTGGGGCTTAAGGCTGTCAAAGGGTTGAGTTAGGGCAAACCAAGGTCGGTCCTAGCCCTATTCTCCCTTATAAGGACAAAACCCTAACCCTTACTGACTTGAACTGGCTTAGACCCTACCTTGCCCTCAAGAGCCAAGAAAGAAGAGTGAAGAAAAGTTTGTTATAAGAAAGACTTTGACTCACTTTTCTATTTTATTAATTACCTGTTTTTGATTGGCTGCTGCTAATCCATATTTTACAATTTTAAAAAAAAAAATTTAATTTTCATAAGATCAGCAAAACCTAGACATGAGTTTCTTGTAACCCTTAAGAAAAAAAATTAACACCAACATATACTATTTTTCACTCCTAATCTGCAAAATCCAGTTAGATTTCTGCTTTTGCTTTTGCCTTTGGTGAGAAAGAAGTGCGGATACATGCTGAATGGCACCCATGAGGTCCAGGCTCGAGCCCGTAGCTCAATTAGCTGATCGTGAAATATTGTATCCACCAAGGAGGTGTGGTTCAAGTCGAGCTCGCTCCACCCACAAAAAAAAAAACGTGGGGCATGAAATAAGCATGAATTTAAACAAGAAAATGATACCAAAGTCTTCAAAACATTTGATGAAACTTAAGTATTGAACTACCCAAACTTAAGTATTGAACTACCCATGATCTTTTCTGTATTTACTAAGGACATTCCCTTATAGTTTAAGGAATTTCTCTTAATAACTTGAGGTAATTAAAGGGTATGGGTATATATTATGATGGTCTATTTCAAACACTATGTGTAGAGACCCGAATCTTTTTCATGTCTTTATTACAAGTATTAGGGGTATTATAGTTTTTGTGATGTTTTAATATTTATGTATTTATATCTAATTAGTATAGTGTGATTAAGGCTTAATCAAACTTGTTAGTGGAGGGATGTCATATCACACCCTAAACTTTAGGAAGCTCCAGTTTTGGCACCGTTTATTGAAATTGAGTAATTCTTGAACCATTAGAAAGGTATTGGAACCCTCTTCGAGTTTCATGTTTAATGTTTTTTCATATTTTTAGTCTAAGCTAAGTCAAAAGGCAAGTTTTCCAATGTCTTGTCTAATAGAATTGCAGATCAGTCAACTTTGGGGACTTTTGGTCTATAATTGAAAGAGAATTTAGAAATTCTAATGCCAGAAATGTTCATTTTCAAAAGACAAATCCAACGCAAGTTGAATCATCGGAATCCGACGAATGAGTCAAAAGTTATGACCAAAACAGTAAAATTGGTCAAAATCTGCAGAACATCGATCGTTAGGGATCAATCGGTACAAAACCGATCGCTCGGTCAGAAGTAGCGATTGATCGGTCTACAACTGATTGATCGGTAGCTATCGACTGGTTAACTTTTTTGTATGGAAGAATTTTTCAGAGAGGGTATTTTCAACCGATCGCTCGGTCAGAAACACCGATCGCTCGGTCGAGAACCGATCGATCGGTCATAACCACCGATCGCTCGGTCATTCGTGTTTTTGCAGAATTTCAGTAAGGGCTTTTTGGTCTTTTGATCCTCAATCCTTGGAGCTATAAATAGGGATCTTATTTCGGGGTATTAGAATACTCTACCTATTTCTAACCTAATTTGACAAAAAGTGAGAGAAAACCTAGGGTTTGAGAGAGTGATTTCTTGGAGAAGAAGAAGATAACTTGGATATCGCAAGGAAAGCTTGGAGATCGTCTTCAAAGCTTCCTCAAATCACCTTGTGAGCGATTTGGATCCAAGGGAATGATCCCTAAGGTCGATAAACTCTCTAACTCAACCCTATTATTGATGTTTTGTGAATATTAGTATAATGTAAATGATAGAAATGAAGATTAATTATGTTTTCCCTAAATATGTATGGATTAAGCTTGTTAGAGATGGAAATAAGTTTATATTATGGATCGATTGAATGAAGGAAGGGAAATACTATGGAGAATTGGGATGAATGTATGGATGTGGATTATGTTTGGGTTGTGTGGATTGATTATGGTGTGATGGAATGTTAAGAATGTGAAAGGGTAAAATATCCATAATTAACGCACTCTAAATGCTTGTTGAAATGTCTAAGAATGATAAATATTAGTATGATACTTGTGATTATCAAGAAATTAAGTTAAATGAATATTGTTGTCGTTATGATAAATTATACCCTATTTACTTGTATGGTGATCGGTATTCGGGTAGGTCAAACCTTAGAGGAAAATCCTACATGTTGGGAATTCTCTAACTAGGGAGATGTAACCTCACGGAGTTTCCTAACGGAAGATTGGAATTTAAGGGATGACTTATTTGAATTCCAATCACGACACTCAAGCACATGTGCACTCCTATGGTAAGTATTCAAGTCTCATGAGTCCACTTGTCTCACAAGCATGCATGTATTGGATACAAACATGTTACGAATTATACCATGAAAGAATGATCCCTCACTACGAACATCCACTCTACGCGTTGTCGCACTCATGTTATGCTATGAAAGAATGATCCTCATTACGAACATCCACTCTATGCGTTGTCGAACACTATGAATTATGCGTTGCCGGGACAAAACACTATGATTATACATTATCAGGACAAACACACTATGAATTATGCATGTATGAGTCTAGGCATATGTTAAGTTAAGTTTATGGATAAAAATTTCACAAGTACACAAGTCAAGATGATGTTATGACATGTTATATGCTCCGCACTCTGATTATGTCTATTTTACGTGAAAGTATTATGATTAAGCATCGATAAACTAAGTTATGATATTATTATTGCTCATACTATTTTATATTGTTGTTAGTTTGTTTATCCACTGAGTATTCCATGCTCAGTCGACCTGTCATTGTCTTCAGGTTTAAGAGGAGAGCAGTGTACTGACGAGGTATACGCCGAAGAGGGGGAAGAAGGTGAGCTTCCTGAGGAGGAGGCTAGAGATTTTGATAGTCATCCCTATTGAGTAGTTTTAGTATTTCTTTTTGGAAGAGATGTTTATATTAGACTTTTTGACTTGTAGTTGATGTTGTCTTAGTTGTTTTACCCTATTGATGATTTTAGGCTATTTCGTTTATGAGGAGCTATGATATGTGGATTATCATTGTACAAGATGGTTTGACTTTTCATGATCGAAATTTTATTATCCTCATTTTTGGAGACTCGTGTAGTATCTCTTGTATGTATGGATTTTAAGCAGGTTTAAGTAATGTGACGATTCCAAAATCCTATTTCAGCCTTGTAGGATTTTGGGGTCGTTACACTATGACAATAGTTACCACACCTGATTGTTGGTTTTGATTTGATTTTTAAAATAATTAATAAAATATTAAATAATATTATTCATAATAAATTCAGTTTTGATTGTGCTTATTTAAAGATTTCTAAGTATGTGACTTAGTGTGTTAGATTCTTGGTACACCAAATCAATATGATCTGTTGGATTTAATTGTTCTTAAAAAGTAATGGTCATGATGTTGGAAGATTAATCAAGTTGAATATCCATTCGATATTACATTTGAGAGATTCCTTTAACCAATGTACAGATACATTGGATTTTAACTTTAAGAGCTTCTCTTTAACCAATGTAGATACATTGGATATTAACTTGAGACTTTCTATTGACCATCGGTTTCTTGAGGAGGTGTGTGCTTCACGTATAAACCTTTTGGGCTTTTGGGATTTCTTGTAACCGAGCTCTTCAATGAGGCCTCTTCGGTTGTCTCTGTACCTCTATAGATATATATATATAGGATATAAGTGAGACAATAGAGAGTTTAATTTGTTTTTTAAGAGCCGAAGCTCTGGCGAGATTCCTTCAGACCGAGTAAATCTTATACCCCTATTGCAGAGTACCTAAAGGTGGGTCCGAGACATACTTTGTACTTTCTCTTCCAGATTGATCAGCCATATTATGTAGATTGATCTTTCTTGGGACCGGATTATTTAGTTCGGATCCGTTTAATTGATCTAAATGGATTGTCTTTTTAGACAAACCTTGACATTAATTTTTGACAATCCAAATGGATCGTCTCTTGTCTAGACTAATTGGACAGACTCTTTTGGGTCCGTCCTAACTGACTAGTATTTTAAGATAATCCGATCGGATCGTCATTTTTTGGATCGGTTCTTAATTGGGCTAATCCATCAACCTGAAACCGCATATACAAAGGGGAGACTCTGGCGAATTTTGGACAATCTGCAACACATAAATAATTAAATTTTGAAGTGTTTTGAATTAATCGGTAAAATAATTTAACCCAATTTTAAATCTCATATTATGAGACGTTTTGATCATGAGATTAAATTAATTTTGATGCAATAAAATTAATTTGATTAATTTTATATATGTGATTAAATTTAAAGTATATGAAGAAATTCAATTTTAATTTAAAATTAATTTATTTGGGCATTTTAAAGGAGGTTGGGTACCGTAGTCTTCCGTCAAGTAGTGCAAACTTGTAGGGAAAGACCGGATGAATCCGAGCTAAGTTCAATCCCGGAGATAGAGCTGCCTTATCCCTTGTATAATGGGAGGCTTTGACTATCTTCAAGAAAGACTCTTCAAGCGCCTCTCAGTTCGAGTGATTCATTATATAATTATTTATTTTATTTCTTTGTTAACGGTAGCTAATTGTACTATGATTTGTGAATATTTTTAGACTAACCGTCAACAATTTGAAGATATAGTCATTCTCCTATTATTACTATAACAAAATTGAGAATGGTTTCTTGTAAAGAGTGCCTTACGGTCATATGAGCTTTTTTATTTATTTATTATTTAATAGCTCCGATGTAATTAATATAATGTGTATTGTCATTGAAATGAGGTGACTCACCATATTGATACTTGTGGTTATGTTTCCATATGCCAATGGTACTTATTGTAGATAATATTGGTAATGATGACATCACCTAAACACTAATAAGATTTAAATAATTTCTTTTAAAAATCTTGTATGCATTTTGGTATACAAATTTATACGAAATTATGCATGCATGTTAGTATGCATTTCTTGCATCTACTCAGTTTGTCCGACACTTTGTTGATTCGACCTTTGCTTGGCATTCAGTTTTACTATATTCGGTTTACAACACTTCTTTGTACAGTTTGCATATTTCGAAATTAATTGAGCACTTGATATATGTAAATTGTTGCGTGCCATGTAGTTTTAATTTGATCAATTTGCATGACAAATTATTTTATTTTTGATCATGGGTCATATCTAATGACGTCTTGCTGTTTAGCTAGTTCTATCCGCGAGAAATGTTTCATATGTTTTAGCAGCAGAGAATACTACACACTCATAATGACACTATTGTGGTTTTGTAGCATGCTAATTGTAATAGAATGAAAAGAGAGAATCTCTACTGGTCAAATGGGGTAAATGCCATATTTTATAAATATTAATGTTTTATATTCTTGAGATCATTAGAGTTTATTATTAAATTAAGATTTAATGTGTCAATGAGGGACATGCTAGTGTGTGTCTTAGTCTTTTGGTTTATTGATGTTTCATATTATTGAGATTTGAGATAACTTATTTTGTGATTTATCATGTTATCGATGCTTAATATTTTCTGTTATTTTATTTTTATTGGATTATTATATGAGAGTATTGTGCACTTCATTAAATTTTAATTGTTATCAAGTGACTTGTGCATTGCAGAAAGATTGACAGGCATAGATTGGTGTAACTCACAAAGATGAATTCTTGAAGTAATGGAAGAGATGAACTAGAAATAAGTTAATGGAATGACAATGGAGAAATAAGATATTTCAGGCAGATAAATTCACTAATCGATTGTCATATCAGTGATAAACATGAAAAGTGTATTGCTTGTAATAAGTGCAAGATAAATAGTCTCGTTTCCTGGAATCGAGAGGTCCACCACAACTCTAGATTTAATTCACTCCGATATTTGTGAAATGATTAATACTCTATCCCAAGGTGACAAGCGATACTTCATCACTTTATTGATGATGCATCCAAATTCACATATGTATATCTTATACGGACAAAAGATCAAGTTTTTGAGAAGTTCAAACTGTTCAAGCAGAAGTCGAAAATCAACTCGAAAAAAAGATCAAGATTCTGTGGTCCAATAAAGTTGGAGAATATATTGACACTGAATTTACAAAATTTTGTGAAATCAACCGGATTCAACATGAGATGTCTGCTCCCTACACACCACAGCAGAATGATATTGTTGAACGCAAGAATCGGACTTTAACTGAGATGGTAAACACAATGTTAACAAGCTCAGGAGCATCTGCTTACTTATGGGGTGAAGTCTTATTGACAGTATGTCACCTTTTGAACCGAGTACCTCAAAGAAAATCAAAATTGGTATATTTATGAGTTATGGAAAGGTAGAAAGCCGAATCTAAAGAATCTCAGGGTTTTGGGATGTTTTGCTCAAGTCAAGATACCTAACCTTAACCAGCCTAAGGTAGGTCCCAGGGGCACTGACAGTGTCCTAATTGGTTACTCTTTGACAAGCAAAGCATATCGGTTTTTAAACTTAGAAACTCTTGCCCCCTATATTATAGTTGAATCCATTAATGCTGATTTCTTTGAAAATACTTTTCCATTTAAGAAAAATTTGGAAATAGTGGGGGTGCATCCTGAGTCCAGTGCTAAGAGAAAAGAGCCTGAAATTTTTATTTTGCTAGATCCTTGTAGAAGTTCTAGAACTAAGGTTTCTAAAGATTTTGGTCCTGATTTCATCACTTACATAATAAAGAAAGAATCTGTCAGTTATGCTGAAGCTATGACATCAAATAATGTTACTTTTTTTGGGAAGGAAGCAATAGATGATGAAATACATTCTATATTGTCCAACAACACTTGGACTTTAGTGGATCTTCCTCCTAGAAGCAGGACTATTGGATGTAAATGGATTGTTAAGAAAACGTTAAAACCTGATGGTATAGTTGTTAAGTTCAAGGCGAGACTAATTACTAAGGGGTTTAGACAAAGAATGAGTTTCGATTATTTCGACACCAATGCCCCAGTAGCAAGGATGACCACTATTCGTTTGTTGATAGCTCTGGCTGCGATCGATGACTTGATCATCCACCAGATGGATGTCAAGACTGCCATTCTCAATGGTGATCTTGAAGAAGAGATATATATGGATCAACCAGAAGATTTTGTCATGCCAAAGAATAATAAGAAAGTGTGTAAACTGTTAAAGTTGCTTAACGGTCTTAAACAAGCACCCAAACAGTGGCATGGCAAATTCAGGAGGATTTTCCTCTCTGATGGTTATCAAATAAATAGTGGTGATATTTGTGTATACAACAAATTCAAAGAAAATTCTGGAGTTATCATTTGTCTCTATATCGACAATATGCTATTTTTTGGAACCGATTTGGAAAGTGTTATGAATACTAAAAGGTTTCTATCGTCGAATTTTGACATGAAGGATTTGGGCGAAGCTGATGTAATTCTGGGAATTAAGACCATCAGAAGTAACCAAGGAATTGCTCTATCTCAATCAAATTACATAGAGAAATTCCTCAGAAGATTTAATCATCAGTTTGATTGCTCCCCTGCCCCAACTCCAGTTGATTCCAGTATTAACTTAAGCAAGAATGAAGGCAGAAATGTATCTCAATTTGAATACTCTCAAATTATTGGCAGTCTCATGTATGTCATGCACTGTACAAGACCTGACATTGCTTAAGCAGTGGACATGTTGTGCAAATACACTAGTAATCCAGGGGAGACACATTGGAGAGCGCTTATCAGAGTTCTCAGATACCTTAAGGGTACTTTAACTTATGAGATACATTTTGGGAGAGTTCCAGCTGTACTTGAGGGTTACTGTAACGCCCCGAAATACCCCCTAGGAGTTTAGGGATATTTTAGGTGTCACACTGCGTACCTATCAAACCATCCTGTAATGCACAAGATAAAATGTAGTACTAACAACGATAATCAGAGCGCGGAAGCTATCGTATATACGGAAGAGTAAACAAATGTTCATTTCTTATGATGATCCAAAATAGTATTCCAAGTTAACATAAATACAAGACATGTCTAAGTGTAAGGTGGACAGGCCCACCTATCAAAATATCAAAATACACAAGACCCTCTCATACTCTCCCCTCAACAGTAGTCGAGGTATGGCCACGCATCGAGGTCTCGGTCCGCCTGAGACTGTAATGGAATAGCCGGCTCTCTCTCCTCTATATACTCTTCCTCGACCCAAGGCTCCGGGTCGAGGGCTCCCTCAGTACCTGCCGACATGAAAGTACGGCTGAGCATGGAATACTCACCGAGTACAAGCTACTAGCAGACCATAACAATAATAAAACACACAATAGTAATATCATACAAGCAGTAATAGAAACATCACAAAGAAACAGTATAGGGCATGACACAATACAAGCATCCTGACGTGCGTACATGAATGCAAAAACGCCGATAAAACTCATGCTTGAAAACCCCTGTCATTTCCCGGTATGCCTCGTAGAAATCATGTATGCGTGCATGCATGAATGCATGATCATCATCATGTAAACCTCCATCTTGTAACTTGTGAGCCAGAGGCTAGCACCCGAATCTCCCTGGGCTGCCAACCTCCTTGATATGCAATGCACTTGTGTCCCGAATGTCCCTGGGCTACCAACCTCCTTGATATGCAATGCACTTGTGAGCCAGAGGCTAGCACCCGAATGTCCCTGGGCTACCAACCTCCTTGATATGCAATGCACTTGTGAGCCAGAGGCTAGCACCCGAATGTCCCTGGGCTACCAACCTCCTTGTTATGAAATGCATGGTGTTCTTGTGAGCCAGAGGTTAGTACCCGAATGTCCCTGGGCTACCAACCTCCTTGACAATAGGTGATTTTTATTACTTGTTTAGTTTTCTTGTGAGCCAGAGGCTAGTACCCGAATGTCCCTGGGCTACCAACCTCCTTGAAAATAGGTGTTTTAGGGGTTATCTTGTGAGCCAGAGGTTAGTACCCGAATCCTCCCTGGGCTACCAACCTCCTTGACATGCAATATTTTCTTGTTGTTTATTATATGCACATGCTCTTGAAATCACGGTTCATGCTATCATGCGTGCTCGTGTACGTGTCCATAGTGACAATCATGATAATGAGAATAACCAAAATATGACATTATAATTCAATTCATGATATGAACATAGGTAACATAAGTAGTTTGCATATTTTCCATTCAATCACACAATGGTAAGTTTGTTATTTGTACTATGCCCATCCTCTATTTTCCAATCCACAACCCACACATCATACATCACACATTCGGCATCCAATCGCCGTATCCAACCTCCATCCAAGCATCCCTACCCTTTCTTTATCTTGTTTATATTTATTATAGATGACACATTTTGCAAGGAATAAAACATACTAACAAGAATCATATTTCATAAGGAAAACCTAGATTTATTGCTAGGGTAAGTTAGTAGGGTGTACTAACCTTAGATCAAGGCTTGATCTTGAAGAAACCTTGAAATAGAAGCTCTATTTGGAATGAGGAAGCCTTTGCTTGAAGGGGACTTGAGTTGGGGAAGAAACCCCTTTCTAAAACGTGAGTGAGTGCTGCCCTAGCTTGGAGAGTGGCTCCCACACGAGCTTGAGCCTTGAACTTGAAGCAATCCAAGCTTGAGGATGACCTAGGATGGTCCACCCCTTTGATTCCTTCCTCAATGGAAATCCTAGGTTAGAAACCCCCTTCTTCTCACTCTCTATCTCTCAATTTCTCTTAAGTGATGAGAATGAGACCCTAAGGCTCGGGCAAAGCCTTATAGGAAAGGGTTTAACCCCCAAAAGACGAAAACGCCCTTAATAAAATTTCTGCAAAAACGCCAAGACCGAGCGATCGGTGGTTATAACCGATCGATCGGTTGCCTACCGAGCGATCGGTGTTTATGGCCGATCGACCGGTCAAAAACTCACTCTCTGGAAAATTTCCCCATACAAAATTTCTGACCGTGCGATAGCTACCGATCGATCGGTTATGGACCGATCGATCGCTGACTGGACCGAGCGATCGGTGCTCTATATGTCTGGACAGTTTTGACCATATCTTTTGACTCGCTCGTCGGATTTTGACGATTCAACTTGCGTTGGGTTCGTCTTTCGAAAACGCACATTTCTGACGTTTCAGAATTTCCGATTTCTCTTTTATTTATTAATTAGACTATGAAACGGCCAATTAGCTACGAGAGTGCCATTCATTAAAGATGAAAAAGTCCGGGGTGCTACAGTTACAGTGATGCAACTTAGAACTCATGTCCGGATGAATTCACATTTGTAACGGCCTGGATATTTACTTTGGGTGGAGGAGCTATATCTTAGAAATCCAAGAAGCAGACGTGCATTACTCATTCAACTATGGAATTTGAGTTCATCACCCTGTCATCATCAGGCGAAGAGACAGAATGGCTCAAGAGTGTATTGGTGGATATACCAATATGGGGTACACCTGTACCAGCTATCACAATTTATTGTGACAACCAGGTTGCAATGCTCAAGGCATACAGCGAGAACCACAATCATGTGAGGGGTCTTATAACTGATGACAAGATAGCTGTTCAGTATGTTAAGTCCAAAGAAAATTTGGCAGATCCTTTATCCAAGGGCCTTGACATAGACCTTGTGATAAAAATTTCGAAGGGAATTGGACTAAAGCCTGTAAAATAGTTATATGAGGCGGAAACCTAACCTGATGAGTCTCTTAGGGTCAATGGGACAAACAAGCCCATATGTAATAACTATTGAGCACTATCACCAAAGAAAGTATTTCTTTCTCTCAATCTCTTTTGAGATGTGTCCCTTCCTTGTATGTGATAGATAGTGCATATCCTGTAGGCTGCCAACTTACAGATGATCTTGTGGTTATAGGTTGAGAATCATTAAGAATTCTCTTAATGAGTGTTATACGCCTTAAATGGTGGGAGTGTGATAAGAGCACTCTTGAGAGACTCACCTTTCTGAGAGTAAGAAGATCGTCACTTCTTATGAGTTGAGGCTTATCTCTAGAGCTCTCAGTAAATTGAGATTGAAGCATGAACGTAAAAATGCTGAGCTATTTGGTACAAATAATCTCTGAAAGGAATGTGTGTGCGACAGATCCAGTTAGTCAGTTCAGGTTCATAGTTCAAGGTTCTATCCACTATGTTCTTTAACTATCTTTGATTTGTTTGCACTAAGTGGAGGTTCAAGTTGAAAGACACCTTCATTTATGCACACGATATTCTTGAATGCTCATATATATTTTAAAACTGAAATCAAGTGGGGGTTTGTTGGTTTTGATTTGATTTTAAAAATATTTAATAATATTATTCATAATAAATTCAGTTTTGATCGTGCTTATTTAGAGATTTCTAAGTATGTGACTTAGTGTGTTAGATTCTTGGTACACCAAATCAATATGATCTGTTGGATTTAATTGTTCTTAAAAATTAATGGTCATGATGTTGGAAGATTAATCAAGTTGAAAATCCATTGGATATTACATTTGAGAGATTCCTTTAACCAATGTAGATACATTGGAGATTAACTTGAGACTTTCTATTGACCATCGGTTTCTTGAGGAGGTGTGTGTATAAGCCTTTTGGGCTTTCTTGGCTTTTGGGATTTCTTGTAACCGAGCTCTTCAATGATGTCTTGGTAACTGAGCTCTTCAATGAGGCCTTCTCGGTTGTCTCTGTACCTCTATATACAGAGGATCAAAGTGAGACAATAGAGAGTTCAATTTGTTTTTTAAGAGCCGATGCTCTGGCGAGATTCCTCCAGACCGAGTAAACCTTATACCCTTATATTGCAGAGTACCTAAGGCAGGTCCAAGACATACTTTGAAGTTTCTCTTCCAGATTGATCAGTCATATTATGTGGATTGATTTTTCTTGGGATCGGACTATTTAGTTCGGACCCGTTTAATTGATCTAAATGGATTGTCTTTTTAGACAGACCTCGAGATTAATTTTTGACAATTCATATGGATCTTCTTTTGTC
The DNA here is from genome assembly GCA_015143295.1 of Tetracentron sinense. NCBI lineage: Eukaryota > Viridiplantae > Streptophyta > Magnoliopsida > Trochodendrales > Trochodendraceae > Tetracentron > Tetracentron sinense. The sequence continues at coordinate 24,399,211 of CM026572.1, read as the reverse complement.
TAGACTAATTGGACAGACTCTTTTGAGTCCGTCCTAACTGACTAGTATTTTGAGATAATCCGATCGGATTGTCATTTTTTGGATCGGTCCTTAATTGGGCTAATCCATCAACCTGAAACCGCATATACAAAGGGGAGACTCTGACGAATTTTGGACAATCTACAACACTTAAATAATTTAATTTAAATAATTGAATTTTGAAGTGTTTTGAATTGATCGGTAAAATAATTTAACCCGATTTTAAATTTCATATTATGAGACGTTTTGATAATGAGATTAAATTAATTTTATTAAAATTAATTTTGATGCAATAAAATTAATTTGATTAATTTTATATATGTGATTAAATTTATAGTATATGAAGAAATTCAATTTTAATTTAAAATTAATTTATTTGGGCATTCTAAAGGAGCTTGGGTATCGTAGTCTTTCGCCAAGTAGTGCAAACTTGTAGGGAAAGACCAGATGAATCTGAGCTGAGTTAAATCCCGGAGATAGAGCTGCCTTATCCCTTGCACAATAAGAGACTTTGACTATCTTCAAGAAAGAATCTTCGAGCACCTCTCAGTTCGAGTGATTCATTATATAATTATTTATTTTATTTATTTGTTAATAATAGCTAATTGTGTTCTGATTTGTGAATATTTTTAAACTAACCGTCAACACTCTTTACTCAGTAGTGCTCGCATTTCCTTCAGTGATTCCTACTAAGTGAATATTCATGATTAGGAATTTGTTAGCTTTAATACGGAGCACACTCTCAATTACACGGAACGACAACCACTTTTATGTGGGCCTTTATTGCGGGAACGCCACTTCAATCGCAAAAAGTAACCACTTTTGATGTCGCCACTCCAAAGTGGTTGTTCTTTTAACATGAATGAGTGAGATTGGATCACAGTCTTTATCCCTATTAAAGATTCACTAACCCTTGTAGTTCAATAACATAACCTTGGGTTTTAAAAAAATATATTAAAACACATTACCCGTAAGGGTCAAAATTCTTAACCATAATTAACTATTTTTATGGGATTTTGCTAGCCCCAGTTGCAAATCTTCCAAAGACGCAACTGGGCCCTACAAATGTTAAAGATTGTCTTAATTTTACTTCTTAAACTATTAAAATAATGAAACATCTCCACGTGTTAGGCCTAACTTGCGTCTATGAAAAATTTGGAGTAAATGCGACTGAGACCAGCACTCCTCATTTTTTCAAATTTTTTTTTTCCTAAAACCAAGATTAGATTGTTGAATCATAAGAGTTGGTGAATCTTAACCGTAGTTAATATATCTTAAATGGGACACTTGTTGATCTGTGGGGTGTGATTGAACTCTCCCCAAATTCAAATGTAAGTGACTGTAATTGGATCAGAGTCAATAACGATTGAATTGGGGGGAGTTCAATAGCATCCATAGGTCACCACATGTCCCTTTTAACCGTAAGATTTGCCAACTCTTATAGTTCAACACTCTAACCTTGGTTTTTAGGACAAAGTTTTTTTAAGAAATTAACCCTAGTGAATCTTAACCATAGTTAACAGAGTTAAAAGGGATTGATCTCGCCTTGGATTAAGGTTAGTAAAATTCACATTAAAGTGGTTGCCATCAAAGTGGGTGCCCATTTTTATCAGGAAAGGAGGTGATTAAGGGTGCTCCCAATTAAGGCTAGCAAAATCCAAATCAAAGTGGTGGTCCTCCTTTTGTCATGAGTGAGGCGATTAAGAGTGATTAAGGTTAGGATTTCCGCATGCCAAGATCAATTACTGAAAAGGAAAAAGATGCAACTCTTAATCATCTAGCTATCCTATCCACCATTTAAAAGAAAAAAAAAAAAAAGGATAGAATTCATTTGGATAATTTCCTCCTTCTTATAACTCATACCCCTCTAACATCCAAGTGGGACCTATCAAGTCATGAATCTAGACCTCAATTGGTTAGAATTGGAAGAGTGACGATCAAGAAAGAAAGGTTATGACGATCAAGAAAGAAAGGTTATAAATTGGGGTGTTAGATGCAAAATAAGTTTGGTGAGTGTTTAATACTCACTAAGTTTGGTGAGTTACTGTACACCCACTAAAGCTAAATTTCACTTTCCCTCGGTGTTTGTGGGCCCACACAAATAATAAAATAAGGGTTTCTCTCTCTTCCTTTATTGTGATCCCACACAAATAATAAAATAATGTTTTTATCTTCTTTCATTTTTTGTTTTCTCACACAAATAATAAAATATATATATATTTTTTTCGTTAAAATGATGAGGCTGTTGAGAGTGTTTTAAAAAAGTGGCTCACTAAAATAACTTTTTTGTGGGTTTTGACTATTTTGATGAGTAAAATTTGGTGAGGCTACTCGGAATGCTCTCAGTTTTTTCTTTTTAATCTTTTTTTTTCATTTTTGGAAGGAAACAGAGGGTGTTAGGTTTGGTGCATGTATTAATTCTTGAGTTAGACTTTCTGATAACAACACACATCAATCAATTGGAATACGGTTGCTATGGTGAGGGTTCAGGCCCCACGAAAACCTGATGGTGATAGATACCATCTTATATTTTCTCTATTCAAGATATTTTTTTTTGTTGATATTTTAAACTAACTAAACACACTCAACAAACACCCACAAGACACACACACACGCCCTACAATCTCAACTACAAGCCTATAACCACACACACCCCTCAAAAAAGAGGGGTGAGGTGGGAGTATTTATAGCCTTAGTAGAATACGAATTCTGTCCAGCTATTCCATTCTCATTCCCACTTAGCTGGAGACCCTTTAGGGCCGAGACCACCGAGACCGTGTTCTAAGAGCACGGGATTTCAGGTGGGAAGTAGGCCCCACCTGAAATCTCGTGCTCTTAGAGCAGACTCTCAATGGTCTCGGCCCTAAGGGGGTCTCAGAAGCTCTATTCTTCTCTAACACACAGTCAATCATACCTGATGTTTTAGGAATCAAATTACTATGTTGCAGAATTTCAGAGAGGGTTAACATTGTTGAGTCGTGCAGTGATTCCTTCTGTTCTTTAAGTGTGTGTGTGTTTAGTGTCGGGTGCGTGAGTGTTGTGTGTGTTGTTTCCTTCACCAAAAAACAATGTTGATGTCAACTGGTTCGACCGCAAAATCCAACTAATTAAACAATCAACCTTTGCTGGTTCGACCACTGGGTTGATTATCAACATTGATTATTACACTTAGTTCACGTTTTACATTAATCTAAACCCACTAGGTGAGGACCACTCTTCAATGTAAGTCACTAGCCAGGTTCATAATATTAGCTTAATCTAAACCCACTGACAATTTTGCTTGGATCAGATGCGGAAACATAGGGTCAATTCATTAACTTGATTCATTAATCGAAAAACTTAGTAGTAGTTTAACCTCGCTAATGATGCCTGACTCAGCTAAGTAATATCACATGGTTGCTGTTTCTTGTTTTCTTCTAAAAGACAGAAGGAGGTGGCATCTTTAAATGTTATAAAAAAAAAGGTCTAAAATTACGATGACATCCCCAGAGTTTTGGTGAAATTGTAGAAATCCCCCTCTTATTTTTGAAATTATGTTGCCCTCCATTTTACTTCAGTTGTGGGTAACAGATTCCCCATCGTTAGTATGAGGTTACTGACATGGATGATTTTTCATTATGCCATGGTTTAAACGTTTTAAAATATTTAAATTACCTTCCTTAAAGTTAGTCAACTTAGTAATATGATATCATTTTCTCGAATAATAAACAAAGGTAAAATAGTAAAAGAGCAACTTTCGTTAATGGGGTCAACTTGATGTGCTTACAGAGGAACACATTATACTTTCAGAAATAAAAGAGAGATTTTTGCAATTTTGCCAAACCTTAAGGAGGGCATTGTAATTTTAGAAACAAGAGAGGTGATTTTTATAATTTCACCTAACCTCAAGGGAGGGCTATGTAATTTTCGAAATAAACGGGAGGTTTTTACAATTTCACCAACCCTTAGGAAAGGTAGTACAATTTACAAAAAAAAAAAAAGTGTGATGTCAAAGTGCTAGTGTATCCCCTTGCTTTGGGGGAGGTACTGAGTTCCATTCCTGAGAGGGTGAGAGTTTGTATATACTCTCCACCCGCCCATTAACTGAACAGATACTAACACCTAACCGGCGTTGCGGCCTAAACGTATTTCTCGAACAAAAAAAAAAAAAGCTTTAAAGTAAACAAATGTATGCAAAAACGTAAATAATTATAAATTTTACTTTTGATAATACGCCAGACATTACTCGAGGTGGCCATCTGATTCCAAAAAAAAAAAAAAGTACCCCCTCTTTTCTAACATTAGATTTCCCAAAAACAACATATCCATGTGCGATTACTCATAATACAAATAGAAACATCAATAGATCTACAGTGCATGATTGTTTCGATACAATAATTGCCTGCACCTAATTTTAAAATGCTTCTGCTTCAAGAAAACTGATGTCCCCCAGAAAGTATCACGACTGCACCAGTACTACTACTTCTCTTCTTTGTGGTTCTTGAGTTTGGTTTTGGATGGTACTTGGAAGAATTGTAATACAATGAAAGAAATATAACTGATAATTAAGAAATATATTTGAAATTTTGACATAAAGCCAAGGCAATCTCAAAGTTAAGAGGATTTCCTATTCGTCTGAAAAGATTTTGAAAAGAAGAGATATGGTGAGAAAGGAGACTGTGTTCATGTTGATGTTGACGAATGAGAGGGACGTTATTTCTGCAGAGAGGGCAGGTTGAATGAGATTTGAACCACATGTCGATGCAATCTACATGGAAGCCGTGGCTGCAGTTTGGGAGCAGCCGGACTTTCTCCCCGTCGGCGACTTCGCAAAGGCAAACTGCACACTCTAAGCTCCCCTTGTTCTTGAATTTCTTATTATCGTCGGCATGGAAGATCAGTACAGGCATGGACCTGATGAGCAGGAATGACTTGGCGTAGAAATGGAGGATATAAACAACTATGAAGACTGAGTAGAGGATGGCGAACTTGCTGTTTGTTGTAATGGCTTCAGAGTAGATTACTGTGCGAATGAACTCCAAGTACTCTCCCATGGCTTCCTTCAAGGATTTCCAGCAAAACCCAGTTAGGAATTGAGCTATATCTAACAAAATCAAGTTAAAGCCAGGTAGAAATCTTCCTCTCTTGGCAAAATTAAGAAAAAGAAAAGAAACCCAGATAGAATTTTCAATCTGATATCCTGAAATTCAGCAAAACTTCACTTGCTATCTTCTTTATAATCTCAATCTCTCAGTCAAAAGACTCAAAACCCAGTTGAGATCTTTGGTTTTTCATGGTGGGGAAAGAAGAAAGTGAGGTTTTTATTTATAGTGGCGATTAAAATCTTTATATTTGAGACTAATTTTACTCTTGTAACCGTCTGGGGCCATGGAGGTGTGTAGGTTCACACTTAGCCGGATGTTACGCAGCAGCTGCTTGGTTTAGAAGCGGCCGGCTATAAAGATTCAAACCTTTGACTATTTCAAAGAAGAGGCGTGCTAGCCCTACTCTCAAGCATTCATATAGAAGTATGGTTTTGAGGTCAAAACAAGGGCAAGTGTTAGTGTTTGGTTGAGAGTTAGGGAGGTCTTAGTGTCGGTGTAGTAGGCTCTTTCACTGAATAAACCCACTCAAGAAAACACCATTACTTTATTAGTAAACTACGGAAATGCCCTTCTGCCACTGTTGTTTGCCTTTTGGATAATAATGCCACAACACTCTCTTCATAAGTGGATAAAGTTTTGGTACAGCCACGTGTTTTACTCTTAATAGAAGAAAATTACACATGTCTATCATTAGGCTGAGAGTACATGTTGAAGGGAGTGTAGCTCTCTCTTTTTAAGATAAGGCCGCCATGACAGCTATCACTATTTAGACTAGGCCTTGGCTTGCCTCTGGCGAAGCCAGAAAGGTCTTATCTCGGGGTTCCATAGATTAGGTGACATGTGGTAGAGAAGTCAAAATCATGGGGCCCATGATTTTGACTTCTCCACACACAAATGGACATGTGGCAATAAATGTGTGAGAATAAGGACATGTGGCAATAAGTGTGTGAGAATAAGGGGGAGAGATATCAAATGGGGAGAAGTCAAAAATCATGGAGGAGAAAATAAATGACTTCTCCCCATTTGTCTGCCAGCTGCCGCACAATGTATGGAACCCTGAGAGCCTTTTCTGGCTTCGCCAGAGACAATCCGAGACCTTTAGACTATGGCCTCGGATTCTCTCTGGCCGATACCAGAAAAGTTGTCCCGGGCCACCACACAATAAGCAACATGTGGCATAAAAAAGAGAGAAGTCATTTCATTTTCTCATATGATTTTGACTTCTCCCCTCTTGATATCTCTCCTCTTTATTTTATCATTTTATTATCATGTGTCAAATAATGTGTGAGGAAATCAAAATCATGAGCTCATAAAATGAATTCTCCAACCACATGTCGCTTAATGTAAAGTGCCCGAGACAACTTTTCTAGCATCAGCTAGAGAAAAGCCAATGAGAGTCCAAGGCCTTAGGCTATAACACCTTGACATAATTGGTTGAAGGAAAGGATTTTATGGCGTCAGAAAATGGTGGTCTCCAACTACCACACAATAAGCAATAAGTGGTGGAGAAATCAAAATCATAGGAAATCATGAGACCATGATTTTGAGTTCTCCACACATAATGAGAAATGTGCCGATAAGTGTTTGAAAAAAATGAAGAGATATCAAGTAGGGAGAAATCAATTTCATGAAAGAAAAGGAAGGTGGCGTTTGGTTAGACTTCCTACTGGCTTTTAGGATTTAAGAAGTTGATTGTTAAGAATATACATGTTTGGTTTGCCATTTTCAAACTAACTTCCCGTGAAAGTCGAAGTCCTTGGAAGTCGAGATTTTCACTTCTTGAGAAAGCCGATGAGAGCAGCTTTAATGGGAAGTCGAGATATCCACTTCGGCGGGAAGTTGACGGAAATCCCGTTTTACGGTTTTTGTTTCATTCTATCAAGTATCAACGCATATGCTTACTCTTGGATATTAGAAACTAGTGGTGGCCTTATTAACAATCATCCCTTAAGACTGTGCTATCTCCACTCTCTTGTTATTACACAAAAGCCTTATTTTCTTGCTTGTTATATGAAAAGAGAGTGGAGCTAGTATTCCCATACCATAAAAGAGTTATCGTTATGGAACCAAATCTCTACGTGTCCCTTTTGACACCTCTTAACTACGGTCAAGATTTACCCACTCCTAGGGTTCACTCACCAATCCTTGGCTTTTAGAAAAAATTATTAATTTTTTTATTAAATATTTTAATATTTTTAATATTACCTACCCTGGTCCTGGGACGGGCTTGAAGGGTGTTATCTAAGTATGACCCTCATGTCAGTGAGCCTAGTCTTTTTTTAGCTCACTTAGGTCTTAGTACTTTATAATTTTTTTTTTTAAAAGTCATAAATTTTGTGAGTTTTTGAGGGCTAGGCAGGGCCAAGTACCCTCACATGAGGGCCAAATTAACAACCCTAAAATCAATTCAATTTTTTTTTATATAGTTTAAAAATAAGAGATTAAGTATGAACAAAAACTCCAGTTGAAGCGATAACTGGAGCAACCCAAAAAAAATGCCTAATACAGGTGTAGAACTTCATGACAAACCAACAATCATATATATTACTTAATAATGCTTGAACAAGTATAAAAATATATTTTTTTCACCTCTTTTTTCCAGGGGTAATTTTACCAGAGTTAATAGGTGAAAATGACCATTAATCAATTTGATATCATATATAAAACTTTTAGAAGTTACTTTTTGTAAGTGCAAACCAAACGTAAATTCAATTTTTAGATTTTTAAAAGTCACTTTTCGGATGTGCAAACCAAACATTATTTTCTCATTCAAATGACTTTGTCAGACTTCCTCGGAATTACTTCGCATGAAGTAACTCCTAAGGAAATATTTCTCTTCTCTGGGAAATCTATCCAAACAAGGCCGAAATGTCTTGTCCCGTTTTTTTATCATCACATGTCGCCGTGTGGAATTCCGAGACTATTCTGAGGCCATTGGTTGACAATTAAATAGTTGGTATGTGATACAGAGTTGGTGATAAAACAAGAAGCTGATCTATCCCATCAGAGGAATCTTAGCCCCCTTAATTTTTTTTTTTTGTTTATTTCTAAACTTTTAACGCATATGCTGCCTTTTTCACGGCGGAAAAAAAGAAAAAACTCCCTGTTTTGGTATATGGCGGTGTCACTTTTGTAAAGAAAGTGATTAAAAACGCTCATAGACTATCACGAGCTTGACGCTTAGATTTTTCAATCAAGGGTGCCAAATATTAAGTGGGGCCGCTATTTAAAGTTTGTGTTCCTTTGACGCTATAGATTTTCATGTCGATGGTTTCAGCTGGGTAGGATCAAGAGTTTTTAATCACCACCCTTTGTAAATACGAAGAGAGAGTTTTAAACTTGTTTATTAAGTAAACTGGTTCAAAAATCAATTGAGTTTAGATTGTGTATAAAAAAGAAACGAGCTCAAGCTTTAATGGACGAGCTCAAGCCCAATTCGAGTAATTTATGAGCGATTGATTCATTAGATATAACTATTTATTATCACGTTTAACTTTTACTTTATTATCATTGTATAGATAAGAAAAATTTTATAATTGTATAAAGGATATTCTTATTATAATTATTAGTATATAACAAATATACTAAATTAAAATTTAAACGAAATAAGTAGATGTAAATATTTTAATAGGTTAATTATATATATAATCAGCCGAGTTTTTAAGAATCGAGTAGGGGTGTGTTGAATCTTGACTCATTAATGAAAGAAGCTCAAAAATAAGCTTGTGCTTGACTTTTTTACTAAATAAACAAACAAACTTGATCTTTTAATGAGTCGAGTTTGGGCTATTCGATAACTATTCTTATATGTATCTCTCCATAATTACAAAAATGTCTTTATACTTGCACTAAGAGAGGGAGATCTGCTTTTTCCAGTGAAGCAGTGCCCCCACTCCATAGTTAAACTCTTAAAAAAAACAAAAAATTCAAAAAGAAGTTATGTTTGTATCAATTCTCAAGTTAATAGAGAGATGTTGCTTAGCATTTTGACCTTTTTAAACATGGGCACGGGATTCACCAGTCACCATATCCTCATTCAAGTGAGGCCATGGACGGATAATCTAACACTCTACCTAATCCAAGTATGAATTACCTACCGAGAGACTCCAAATTGGAAATGAGAATTATCCATAGTGGTTCGGAAGGTAATAATTGCAGAGGTCGAGAGCATTATTGTAGCAGAAGGATCACAGGATTAAAATATTGAATTCTTTAGGTCTTCAGTCTTGCATAGAGTATAGAATAACACCCATTGATTGTCAAGTATCTCACCTTCTATACCAATTACATTAATTTTGATTGACTAAGACAATTAGAATAGTAGGAATTTAGGAAAATTAGATCCATGAAGTCCTTGGGCCATGGCTCATCCTGAACACTTGGTCACGTTGAGATGCGTTGGTTACTAGGCAAAATCAATTGTTTGGTTGCTGTGAAAATTGGTCAATTTTGAGAGGAATTTTTTTTAATTTATAATTTTCTTGTATTTTGAGGCGGAGCTTGCTTCATGGCAGAAAAGCAGAGCTCCCCCCATTTAGTGTAAGGTAGTGAAACTTTTATAATTATGGAAAGGAACAATTTTGGACAATTTTACAAAGCACTTTCTCTCGATCTGATAATTACAAGATTGTCACAATTTTACACTAGAAAAGGAACCTCGATTTTCTGTTGTGAAGCAAGCTCCGCTTTGTATTTAAACTTTTTCTTGAATACGGTTTTTTCTCAATTCTCTTTTTCTTCTCTACGTTTACCTTTTATCTGGGCAACTGAACAGGAGAATGATTAGATTGTTAGGATTACTCGAACATAAAGAAGAAGAATAGGATCAATGTTGTTGGAGACCTTAATCCCAGTTCTCTCCAATGATAAAAATACGTATTGCTCACCGATTGTGCTGGCGTCGTGATCCAATTCAGCTGATGTTTGGACTGTACGGTCTAATATTAGCTGATATAAAGAGAATGAAATAGTCTAAATGGATCCCACCTTAGTTTGAAAGGTGTAGAACAGCTTCCCCGTCCAGTATGAAATGCCTCCCCCTTACGTTACTTCATTCAAAAAGTCTCATGTACTTCCAAATTTCACTAATTTTATTTTTGTTAGCACGCAAGCACTAACCAAGAAATTTCTCTAAAGTCAAGTCATGATTATCAATAACTTCTGAAATCATCAAAATTGAGAATGCTATCACCAATCACTTAAAGCCTTAATCCCCTTCCGACAAAGGTCTATTATTTTTGGATCAACAGACTAGCACTACCCTTTGAATTTTCAAGCTTGTGTTGGTTAAGTCGTCATAAGTGAGAGTCTCCATTGTCCTAAGGACAAATATTTTTGACTTTTGATACAACTCCAAACAAATGGTCAACATCAACGTCAATTTGATCTATCTTCAACGTCGATCACCAAGGTGGGAACTGTTTGAGTGCCGTATCTTTGCCTCTTCGCATGTACATGATATGTCCAACTATGCTGTCTAAGGATTCGATGTATATATTGTTGTTCCCATAAGGGTAAATTATTTGGAATCGTTATCCAATAAAAATTGTCGTTTTTGAGGAACTCGAACAAAACAGTAATTTTTATTCTAGAAATTCCTGCATTTGAAAACATTTAGAAAATTGGCATCTGAGGCGTGGATCACGTCACTCTCTTTAAGACATTTCGCGCCCCCACAAATGCACTGAGTTGATAGAAACGATGCCTTCAGGATATAACAGCTTCACACAAATCTATCCCTGACTATAAGCGTGCATAACTTATAGTCGCACACCTTACTCTATTTCTTACTCAGCAATCTCTCAAAAGAAAAATTTTCAAACATAAGAAAATACAATAGTAGAAAAAATATTTTCTAATCTTCTTTATCTAATAGAAGGGAAAATACATAGAATATATACAAAACTAATTGGATTTTTGGAATTCTAAAACTGTCACATAGTGACTAGTAATTGTGACAATAAACCTTTGAAACGTTTCCCAACATTAAAGCCTTAAATGACTATAATAAAATTAAATAAATTAATATTTAATTTCTTTTATTTAATTAATTTTGAATCATAATCACCCCAAAGTACAACATATATGGTTTTCAAGAGGCAAAGATTTCCTTAAGGATGTGATAACCCCAATTTAATTTAAATATGTTAGCTATAATGCCGTTTGAGATTTTGGTGATTGAATCGGTCTAGGTCTACAAATCAGACTACTCGAATCAATGAGCATTGCATCAGAGTATCACGTACACTATTGGGGTCATTATAATAGAGTGATCAATACTTATTGTATAACTTAGCCCAGGGGCGGAGCTAGGATTTTATTGTATGTTGTGGAATTTTGTGGGGAATGATTAATCCAGTACATATTATTTTAGACCTAGGGATTGGGGGTACGCACTTCATATTTTTTTTTCTTTTACAACTAAGTTTATAGGTCGTTTCATCCACATACATATCTCAAAGGTATTGTTTCTCATTATTTTATGTATTACATTAATAATGGTGAGTGGACTCGTACTCGCCACATCACCTATAGATATTTTCTCTCATTGAACTCTATCCTGATAACCCTCACAAGAGGCACACCTTGTCATCTGAATCATTGAAACAATCTTTTAGTTTGACAACACAAAATTTGTTTTTGGTGGTAAGGGAAGTCATTTCATTAATAACAACAATTAAATGCAAATAACTACTTAGTTCGTGAACCTCAATCGTGAATGATGCCTGCATTTTTGGTTGGAAAAAAATATTCTTATTATAGAAACTAGCGGAAGGCATGCGCGTTTCACATGTGTGTACAATTTGATGCATGTGAGATAGAGGGGTGGTAGAGAGCAATTGGGGTGAACCCTAGAGGTGAGTGAATTTTAACCATAGTCAAGGAGTGTCAAAAGGAGCACGTGTTACCCTGTGGGTGCAATTGATGAGAAATGGATAGTTTGAGGTGGGTGAATTTTAACCACAGTTGAGGAGTGTGAAAATGTGTGGATGAGAAAATGGTAGTTTGAGAATTAAGTAAAACATTAAATCAAAGTTTTTTCTTAAGGCTAGTTTGAGAATTGATCAAAAATAGGCAACGGTTTGTGAAAGGGGTAGTTTGGTAGATTGTAGATGAAAAAGGGATAGTTTGGTAGATTGTAGATGAGAAAGGGGTAATTTGGGAATTAAGTAAAATATTAAATAAAGGATTTGTAAGGTTTGTATATAAGGGTAGTTTGAAAATTGGAAAAAAATTAGGCTATGGTTTGTTAAGGAGGGTAGTTTGGGAATTTCCATCATTAAGGGGGTTTCTCTCATTATAGTAGAGATGGTTTTTTAAAGGGGTTTGGGTAAATTTTTAAATAATGCAAGAACAATTTTATCCAAAAATCCAGAGTTCCAGTTCATAGTTAAAACTCTTTTCTCAGTTAAATATGATAAAGAACTCTTGGATTTTATGGTTTAAATAAACACAATCTTTTGACTTAGCACACAACTGGCGCTAGTAATTTCCACAAATTTTCAGTCCCTTCATCTGCGACTATGAATACAGTAAATTTTTCTTTAAAAAGTGGTCTTCAGCTAGCTGTTGAGTGAATATAGGAGCATTCAAATTCAATCCGACTCTACTTGGACAGTGCAATGTGTGGAAGGAATTGACAACCCTCACCACCATTGACATTTTGAAAGCCTCCCTTGGTTATTTTGAAATTTGCCCCGTTATATAGAGAATGTAATTGGGATACTAATTGGTTATCCAAGATGTGTAATGAGCCTTTTATGTTCCCCACCCTGTTTAGCCGTTTTGTTGCGGGCGATATGTGGCAAACTAGGGTAATCATTCTTTTTGATTAATTTTATCTGGTCGGGTATACCAAACCCCAGCTTTCCTCTCAAAAGAAAAAATTACTGTAAATTGGGTATCGTGGTAGTGTAATGATTATTCATTACTGGAAACTGGAAAGCCATATACTATCAAAATGACGTGAATGGCAATTGGTGAAAAAATATAATTGACAATTAAGAAATAAATTTGAAATTTTGACATAAAGCCGAGGCAATCTCAAAGTTAATAGGATTTCCTATTCTTTTGAAATATTTTGGAAAAAAGAGAGAAGCTGAGAAAGGAGAGTGTGTTCATGTTGATGTTGACGAATGAGAGGAACGTTATTTCTGCAGAGAGGGCAAGTTGAATGAGATTTGAACCACATGTCGATGCAGTCTACATGGAAGCCGTGGTTGCAGCTTGGGAGCAACCGGACTTTCTCCCCGTCGGCGACTTCGCAAAGGCAAACTGCACACTCTAAGCTCTCCTTGTTCTTGAATTTCTTATTATCGCCGGCATGGAAGATCAGTACAGGCATGGACCTGATGAGCCAGAATGACTTGGCGTAGAAATGGAGGATATAAACAACTATGAAGACCGAGTAGAGGATGGCGAACTTGGTGTTTAGTGTAATGGCTTCAGAGTAGATTACTGTGCGAATGAGCTCCAAGTACTCTCCCATGGCTTCCTTCAAGGATTTTCAGCAAAACCCAGTTATAAATTGAGCTATATGTCACAAAATTCAGTAAAAGCTACGTCGAAATCTTCCTCTCTTGCAAAATTCAGAAAAAAGAAAAGAAACCCAGATAGTATTTTCAATCTGATCTTCTGAAATTCAGCCAAACTTGTTAATTTATAATCTCTCAGTCAAAACCTAATTGAGGGCTTTGGTTTGGGTTTTGATTTTAGTGGTGGAGAAAGAAGAAAGTTAGGTTTGTATTTATAATGGGGAGGGAATCTTTGTCCTAAACACTAATTTTCTCTTGTTGGAGATGTGTAGATTCGCACTTAGCCGGATGTAACGCAGCAGCATCTCCTTTAGTCGTTTTGAAGCCGGCCAGCCGTAGACATTCAAACCTTTGACTATTTCAAAGGACAGGCGTGCTAACCTTACTCTTAAGACATTTACAGTATGCAAAGACAAATGTTATTTTATTCAACTTTGATTAGCTTTTTCTTAATTGTAGCAAGTATTTTTAATTATGGTTTTTCCTAAAAACAAAAAATATAAAAAATATGAAGCCTACGTGCTATTGAAACTTGATTATAATTAAAGAGAGTTTAAAAAAAGAAGGCTCAGGATCTTCTCGAGTTCAAACCGGGGAGACTCTCTCTGGTTTGAACCCCTAGAGGTCGCCAGGTGTCTCTTTTGACACCCCTTAACCATGGGTAAGGTTCACCCATCCATCCTTGGTTTTTTTATATATTAATTATTATTTTTTAAATTAAAAAAACATTTTTAGAGTTTTTTTAATATTAAAAAAAAAATTTAATTCAAAAAAAAAATTAATATTAAAATGAAAATTAAGGATGGATGGGTGAACCCTAAGGGTGGGTGAACCTTATCCATGGTTAATGGATGTCAAAGGAGACACGTGGCAACCTCTAGGGGTTCAAACTGGAGAGAGTCTCCCCGGTTTAAACTTGAGAGGATCCTGAGCCAAAAAAGAATACATGACGAGATGCCCTTCTCGAGGCACTCACAACAAGGTGGGGATTATTTTCATTAGGATAATACTAGCAACACTCCAATATGAGTAGTCAAAACTTACCAAATATATAAGGTGTCGATGCAATACATTATACATCCGTCTTTCTTCTCCTATTGGCTAATGGAGATAGTTGCACACGTCTATTCTCTCGTGAGGGTGCACTTAAAAGGGAGTGTGGCTGTCTCTTTTTGAGATAGCTCCTTAAACGCCGGCCGGACGGCCTCACTATTTAGACTGTAATGGCGCGACATGCTTGGCCGAGGACTAAATAGCTTTGCCGTCGGATTAAAAATTCAACAGTGTCAAAGTGCACCTGCGTCACTCACTTAATGTTTGAATATAGGGTAGCAAAACCATGAGTTACACAAACCCACACTGCATCTGTGAAAAAAGCCTAGCAATCCTCTTAAATGAAATAAAAATGACACCGAGACTCCAAATTTGAAATGAGAAAGTCATATATTGTGGTTTTGGAAGGTAAATTTTGGAGAGATCAAGAGCATTATTGTAGGAGCAGGGTCACGAGAAGCCCCAAGCTAGGACAAAGTCTCTACCATTAAAATATTGAAATCTTGACCGCTCCTCTTATGTGCTTGGCCTTGCACAAGCAAATATCATATAATAAACATCCATTGATTATCGATTAACTCACCTTCCATACCAGTTACAATTTTGAGTGACTAGTGACAAGTATAATTTAACTATGAGCCAATCCAAGTGGGAGTTTTTATTAATATTATTTTCTTTAGGATTACTCGAAGACAAAGAGAAAAATAGGAAGAAAGGCTGTTAAAGACCTTTATCCTAGCTCTCTCCAATGAGTAAAATATTTATGGCCACCGATCGTGCTGGCGTCTTGATCCAATTCGGCAGATGTTTGGACTGAATATATAGGTCATGGTCCAATTTGGTTGATATATAGAGAATAATGGAATAATCTAATTGGATTTCACCTAATTAGTTTGAAAGTTGTAGAACAGCTTCCCCGTCTAGTATGAAATGCCTCCTATATTGAAAAAAAAAAAGAGTCTCATGCACTTCCAAATTCCACTATTTTATTTATTTATTTCCACTTAAGCACCAAACAAGAAATTTCTCTAAAGGTGATGTCATGTTTATACCTTTGCTTTGAAATTGAAGTTCAGTGACCGAGAGTTTTATTTTATTTTATAAAAAATTATTCTCTTATTTTTTGTTACTCACTTGAGTTAGTAGGGTTAGTGTTTGTTCTAAGTTAGGAAAGACCTCGAAAGCCAGAAAGGACTCTTGGGCAACATAGAATAAAGGACATGTAGCCTTAAAAAAGGGGAGAAGTCATTTCATTCTCCTCATGATTTTGACTTCTTCCCACTTGATATCTCTTCCACTTTATCTCAACACCTTATTGTCATTTGCCATATAGTATGCGGAGAAGTCAAAATCATGGGGCTCATGATATTGACTTCTCCACCACTTGTCCCTTATTCTATGGTCCTTTCTGTCTTCACCAGAGACAAATCCGAGGCCGTTAGGAAATAGTGGAGAATCCAACACACACCCTCATGGGACTTGATCCCGGAATCTCCCCCCTAATGAGGAGATACACTACCTCTGAGCTAACCCCACGGTATTTCAATAGGTCGACTCTTGAATTGATTGCCCCTTTTATGTAAGGTCAACTATTTTAAAATTTTGATCCATCAAAAAAATGTAATTGGCACACCCCACACGCATCAGATATATCTAGCTTGCAATGGTTTGGTGGGAGTCCCCATGGTAATCCTCAGGACAAATGCTTTCGACTTTTGATATGTATCGAACCAATTGGTCAACATCACAGCAATCCGAGCGATTTTCACTTCGATCACGAAGGTGTGAAAGTTTGAATGGCGTATCCTTGTCCCCCCTTTTTTTTTCCTGGCGTATCCTTGCATCTTCGCATGTACATGATATGTCAACCATGTTGTCCGTAGGGATCGGATGAATGGTTTACAGGCGGCACCGATTCCCTTGAAAATGTGATAATTAACCACAGTTTAATATTTGACATGTTGACTACACTAGTGCCGTTTGAGATTTTGATGACTAAACTTGGCTTTGGAATATCCTTTGGGAGTGTATAGCCCAGTGGTCCAAAGACGAACCGTAGATCCAGAGGTTTCAAAGATCAAGTCTGGGCCCACCCGTGTTATCGGTTGTCAGGGGAGGGTATCTCATACCAGTACATGAGGATTAGTTGTAGTCTTGAGATCCGGACTCTCCACATTTATCAAAATAAAATAAAATAAAACTTGGTTTCAGATTTTCTCTAACAGACGCCCAAGGTGGGCGCTTGGACGTCCACACATCATTGGACGTGTGGCGAAAAAATGGGAAGAGATATTAAGTGGGGAGAAGTCAAAATCATGAAGAGAAAATGAAATGACTTCTTCCCCATTTTATCACCACACATCCAATGATATGTGAACGCCCGAGCGCCCACCTTGGTCGTCCACCAGAGAAAATCCGAAGCCACCGAACTTTAATCAACGAGGCGGTCTAGGTCTAGGTCTAGGTCTATCAATCATAAGACTCGAATGGATGAGCATTGCATCAAAAGATATTATATATCTTAGCCAAAAGTTTGACACACGGAAATCAAAATTTGTTTTTTTGGTATTTGGTTAGCCAAATATTTTGGACTCGATCCCTAACCATCTTCCTGAGGGAGGTACATTGAGTTATAGTCGGTTAGTTACATGCATCAACTTCCCAGAGTTCCAACAAAATTTGCTTTTGGTGGAGAGAGTAGACACATAAGCCATTTCTTTTTTTTTTTTTCGGTAAACTCAATCATACCACAAGGCAATGACTGAAGGCAAAGACAAGGGAATACTCACACCACCCAAGCAAACACACACACCACATGCAAACTCACTTACACACACCACACACATGCAGCCATTTCATTAATGCAAATTACTAATTAGTTGGTGAATCTCATTCATGAATGATGCGATGGTCTCCTTATAGAAATGATTCTTTTTTGGATGGTGAGAGCTCTCCCAAGTAGTCTTGTCATAGGGATAGCACGCCTCAGATAGGGATATGTAATGTCAGTCCTCATTGTGCTTAAAAAGTCATGTAGAGCTCAACTTGAAGTATTAGATGGTTAAATAATGGCTCCTCTTCATGTTGGGGGGAATGGTGGAAGGGATGTTATCATGTGATATTCTAAAAAAAATACGATAAACATACAATACATAAGATATACATGATTCACTTATCTCTTGGACTACATTCACACAAGAAACGTTCCAAATAATTCATTACTAAATAGAAATATTACAAGAAAACAGATAAACAAATAATACATACTCAAAGGATTCTACCACATCCAGTGAAATGCTCTCACACATTTTTGTTCACTTTCTCCAATCCGAATCTAATTGAAGTCTTACTTCTTTTAGGTAAAAGGAAACACAAAACCCGAATCGATCTCTCCTCCATTGAGAGCATACCGATCCAATACCCTCCACCATGAGAGCACATCGAAATACAGTTGTGAGAACACTCTCTTCTCTTGAGAGCTAACGAGTGCTTTCCATTGGAGACGTCTCCCCTCACCATGGAAGCCCTACCACCCATCTCACATCTTGCTTTCTCTCCTTCTTAAGGTTCCTTCTTTTCTAGGTTTTCTCTATAAGCTTCCACCTTAGGTTTATTTATAGGTAAGGAATGAGTCATAATCCTTTTAGAGTTTCCCTAATATAGAAATCCCAAAACAAGGCAACTTCCTATTCCAAAATAGGAATCTCCAAATGCAACTCAAATTCTAGCCCGCCGATCGATTGTTGTTTCTTGATTTTCTGTATTCGAGCCAAAATTCCCACACTTCACTCAATATGAATAAGAACTGCATGATGGATTAGCACTTTGTGAGAGGCTTGATATTATAATTTGATTGTGGAATCAAATTGGATCGCACATTGTGGATGCATGGAACAATGCAAAAGCTTTCTTTTGGTTTTGTTGGTACTGAAACATAAGATAAAAATGATTCTCTCGTTGTTGTTTTTTTGGCACTATTGTCCATATTTTAAGGGAAGCTAGTTCAACTACGGATAAGTTGGCTAACATAGCATGTAACTCTAGTTCCTCATTTGTTTTTAATGATCCTTATCAAGCGCCTTCTTGTATTTATCTTTTGGGTTTTGCTTGATAAAGCTAGTGTTGGTTTTATTAGAATTGTTAATAGATGAGATTCATCATTTTGTAAGGGTAAGTTTATGTCCACCAATTTGCCCCCACCCCCACTAGGTGCTTTATAAAAATGCATCATGGAATGAAGCAGTTTCTCACCAGTATTGACTATGGAGTGGTATAGGCAATTATAGATAACCATATGATCTCACTGGTTTCGAGATTTTCTGAAATGTTTGTCCATGGCTTCCCTCAAAGGAAACTAACTATTCATGTGTGGGTCCATACTTCATTTGGGATCTGCAAAGGTTGTGTGATGATTTTGTAGACTTTCTTGATTTGGAGGGTGGTCACGTAAAGTACAAGACATGTATGTGGTTCACCCCACAATAAGACTAAATCTATAGGTTAAGACAATAAAAATTATTATATTTTTATTTTCAAACGTAAAGGTATGTTCTCTATGAAGCTTTACCGTGAATCCACTCTTCATTCTAAGAGCTTTTTTGTGAGCTTTTTTGTGCGCTTTCCTTGAGTGTATCCCATTCTTCTGAGAGTTCTATCACACATATCCTAGTAATTTTAATAAGCCTAACACACTCTACCAATTTATTAGATTTTAGACCCACTAAGATTTCTCCAAATTTTCTCACCATAAAAATAACTCCATAATAATGATGTTTTCCATAAATAGAATTCTAATCCCAACATATTTTGGAACACCATTGAATCAAAGAGTAGCTACCAAAGTCTCACTTCTAATTACAAGAAATGAATGAACTTTTTTCTTCTTTTTTTTAAATTTATTTATTTATATTTTTATGAGAGATATTATTTACCTACATTAGTAGAGTCTGATGGTCAAAAATTAGCTTGGGCAGTGGAACTCTTGCAACTCATACCCAGGTGGGATTAGATCCCCAGACCTCCCTCCATCAGACCTCCCTCCATGGAAGGCCACACCCCTACCACTCATGCAAGAGCCGCCGGGGGGGGGGGGTTGTATTACAAGGATGGTCAAAGAATTGGTTCTTTTTAAGACAATCTCTTAGTAGGGGGGAAGATTCTCTTGGGTAGATAGCAAGGATGGTCGAAGCTTCGAACAATTAGGGTTTCATGGAGATCCCTACGGCTGCTACCTCTGTTGGTGGTGGCTCATCTTCTCGGTCACCAGATCTGTAGGTGTCGTTCGCCCAAGCTCTTGGTTCTCAATCTAGATCTGGTGATCTGAGGAACCCTAATGGTGATTTCAGAATGAATTCGATTCTAAACGTGAAGAAAGCTTCAGTTTTTCGAGGAGAGCCGACTTTATTCTTCTCCTCTTAAGAACTTGAAAGATCATCATCCCCATTCAAGTATACTTTAATCGCCAAATGTGCTTACGGCAGACCAACCATTGATGCTTTGAAGGTATTCATGAAGAAATCTTTACATATTAGGTTGGAGTTTTCAGTTGGGATCCTTGATATCAGGCATATTCTTCTTAGGTTTGCATCGGATATGTAGTATGGCTCAAAGAATATTGTCACGTTTCAGGGAAACTGGTTAAGTTCATTAAATGATCTCCTTACTTCAAGGTTGGTGCAGAACCATCTATTATGCTGATATGGATCAATCTGCCGATAAACCTTTTTTAATTTGAAAGACTTATCTGCAATCGAAAACCTAGTGGGGAAAGTTTTGCTTGTGGATGGCCCTACCTGAAGCATTACCAGGCCGAGTTTAGCAAGAATCTGTGTGGAAGTTGATGTGAGTAAAGAGAAACTGGTTAAGATTGTGCGCATTTGGTAGATGGCAAAAGATTGTTTACGAGAAGAATGCCTCGTTTTGTTCGAGTTGTCAAAAACTTGGGCCCAATTAAGATCAATGTCAGCCTGGTGTAACGGGGTGATTTTCTGACTTATCACACGTCAATCTAAATCTTAGAGAGCTGTTCTGACCTATGACAAAAAGGAAAAATGGCAAAGGAAATGGGGTTGAGAATACACCAAGAATTTTGAGAATACCGAGGAGTGGCTATCCTTAGCCTTGTCGTAAACGACTTGTAGTGTGCTATTATCGTGTCATGTTCCTTTTAGGTTGATAACCCTTCCTATTTGTATGATTTTTGATTTGGGATAGAATAATGATTATTTTTTGTAACAGACACATTAAATATTTGTAACGCTTTTGGACATTTAATATAATAACGCCTTTGACATTCATTACGTAAACGTCTTTGCATTTATTGTGTCAATACAACTACACTTATTCCTCGGGTGCCTTACAGCGATTTGTTATTCATCAAAAGTTCCCAGTAGATTGGTGAAGGTGACTCTGCTTTACACATGATAACACACTCTTCGACCAATGAACCTCTCATCCTCCAATCCTTAAATCTCTCATTTTTTACCCTTTTATTATTTATGAACTTTATGGTAAAACACATAAGTTCAACGTGAATGGCGTGTTAGCCAAATTATAGATGGCGCAATAACCTACAGATGGTTAAAGGCGTCTTACGGCATTTGTTGGAGGCGCGTAAGATTTTACCAAGAATACCCTTTCGTGGATCTATTGGTCCACGTGTCGATCTTAAAAGACCCCATCAACACCTGTAACCATAAGAGCTACAAAAAAAGAACATAAGATAGGATCAATCATGGATCCAGAAGGAGGAATGGCGACAAACAAAAACAACTCAGACCAATTGGAACCACACCAGATTCAAAAAGGGAAGAATCCCTTGAGTAAATGGATTGCAAAAATAAGAAGATGATGGATCAGATTCACGATCAAGATATTGAGATCCTGGATACGGGAGCTAGAGGAAAACAACTTGGAGAAGAAAGCGCTATTAACACAGAATTGTCTTCAATGAATATCGAAAATCACTTTCAGATTCAAGAAAGTGACATCATTGAGAAGGAGAAGAGAGATAGTTATGTGGATTTAAGGGAAGATGAGGAGAAGAACAACTTACTAATAGAAGAGGTTGTGGCAGTATCGAAGATCAGTCTAGAAGTTGCGGCAGTATCGTTAATGAATTCTGAATTAATTTGTTATATATGAAGGATTATGGTGTTTCGGATACTAATAATGCATGTAGAAAGCTAAATTCGGTATCGCTAGAATCTGTTATTGCTGATCCGGTTGATGAAGCTCTAGTTTCTAATAGATCTTCGAGAAAGGACCCATCAGAAAACATATTGTGTGGTAAACATATTTTTGTCCAAGGTTTTAACGAGCATTTGCCTCATATGATTGACAATGAGGAGATTCAGTCGTTTGGAAATGATTTTTAGTAGCAATTTCACACGGTTGGCGATGAAATTGCTCAACCAAGTGGAGCCCGGGAGACAATTTGGGGCAGAGGTAAGTGTGCCTTTGCAACATGTTACCTCCCGCTTGTTTTGACAGTATGTCTGAGAATAGTGGTGCCGGGTTTAGGCTTTTTTTGGCAATATTTGAATTAAGCCCAGCCTGAAGCTCGACACATTTACAATGGCAACTTTTAAATCCGAACTTGGCCCAATGTGCAGCCCTATTCTATGGCCATGGCGAGAATGGATACTTTCCTAGTTTAGTTAGGGGAGTCTAGATCATGTATTATGTTTTCCCTATACACACGGCCATCTACAAATTTAATTTCCAATGCAAGAGATGAATCCAATTCTTGCCTCTTGAATTGTCCCACCAAAAGCGGTTTTGGAGTTGATCCATCTTCTTGCTGGGGAGTCAACGGGCCTAGTTGGGCTTAACATAGATATTGAAAGTTTTTGTTTTGTATGTAATTGGGCCAGGTCTGGCCTTAGACCTTATCTAACTAAACCCACTAACTACTTAATTAGGCCGGGCTACGGGGGAGGCCCGTCCATTGACACCCTTATTCTTGCATATTGTCTGGTAATTTAAAGTTTTTTTTTTTCTTCTTTTGGGTATCACAAATATCTATTTGGTGGTTAGTGGGTTAGAAAGTCTAGTATTTGAAGCTAGGCAATGAGCACATGAACTGCCACACCACACCTCCTCCGAATAGAACCTAATGGGAGATGCATACTGTCAGTGGCCCAAGTAAGTAAATGTTGGTAATTTGAAGTTGGACATCATAATCATACGTACAATTTGGAATTACTTATAATAGACACAATCTTTGTGAGGGTTGTTCCACGGCTTGGGATGATAGTTTAGCTTACCAACCTTACCATCTGATCCAGGATTGATGGAAAAGCTGTTGTTTTGGATCAAACTATAAACAAGCATAACTATGCGGAGTATTAAGAAAGATAAAGGAAGTAAAAATTACATGAAAGTGGAATATTTAAGATTAATGGGGGTGAAGCTACAATTAATTTAGTCTTGATGTCCCAACTTTCTTACACTCAATTCATTCTGATCAGTGATCTTTAAATAAGTAATCTAAGGATTGTCTGATGGTTCAGAGATAGGGATAGAAATCGATAATGGAGTCTCAGCAACGTCTTTGCCATCATGATGTATTGAACAAATTGGTATTTCTATCTCCTTCTCGAAGCCATAATTCTCGAAATTTTCTGCTTTTATAGGATTTCCTCATGCACTCTGCATCATCCAAGTCTTTATTTAAATGGTTTTTCTATTCAAAATCCGCTTGGTTTTCTCGGCAAGGATTACTTTTCCAATTTGGCTTGATGTTCATCATACTAGTAGTGTCCATGAGCTTTAAAAATATATATATATAGATCTTCTGTTGTATCGACTCCGAGTAAGCTTGCAACCTGGGATTTATCAAAATTCTAAAACCAGACTAGAACAACAGGTTTTATTTCCAATTCAACTGTTGAAAAAAACTCTTGGACTAAAAACTTCTTTGGATTATTGATGTCCCCCAAGAGTAGGGGTGTCAACGGGCCAAATTCGGGCCCAAAACCCTATTGTAAACCTACTGAGCCTATTTAATAATCACAAAAAATTAGGCCCAAGCCTGGCCCATTGATACGCGAGGGAATTCTGATGGATTTGAAATAAATGTTATTCGAATGACCAAAAATGCTCAGCCATTATCCTTTCTTTAAGGGCACATAGGGCAGCAGTCCCATACATGACTAGATGATGAACCAAAGTAGGCAAATTAGCACTAACCATGGGTCCATGACAGAATAGGGAAGGCTTTGCTTATAGATCACACTCATGCTATTGTATTTTGATAGCATATTTTTGGGGAATGCTAAGTGGACTCTCTCCATGAGCGGACTTGCTTCGTCTCAAACAAAAGAAAGGGCCCACTGTAAGCTTTCAATTTTGAGATCCAATCATGGTAAAATTCTCTGAGTTCAATAGCACTCACAAGTCAACAAAAACTCGAAAATGGATTATGGAGTCCTTTTCCAAACTAATCACCCAATTGCAAATTGACATGTGATAGTGAAACTTTAATTTTATTTTTACTTAATTTCTCGATCCGAATGTGTTGAAATTTGATTGGAGTGGTAATCTTAGATGAGGATGTTGTGATCCTCTCTAATCAAAAACTCTCAAAACTTACTAATTCCTAGTTTTTTTTCTTTAAACTAAGGATAAGTTAGTGAACCTTAGGAATATGTGAATCTTAACCACAATTAAGGGTAATGGGATTTGATCTGGCGCTCGCCAGACCAAAATCATCCGGCCTAAGTGCACTGTGGGACATGTGGCGATAAAAAGGGGAGAAGTCATTTCATTTTTTCCCCTATTTTTTGACTTCTCCTCATTTGATAATTTTTTCCCTTTTTATCACCACATGTCACACATGAAGTGCCGGATGGTTTTGGTTGGGCGAGCGCCAGATCAAATCCCATCCCCAATTAAGGGGTGTCAATAAGGACAAGTGGCGACCTCAGGGGCATAATTGGCCTCCAAGGAGACCGGAGAGAATTTCGAGTCTTTCGGGTGAACCTTAGTAGGGAATGTCTGAGCAGAAATGGGGGTGAGTCCGCCATTCGAGAGTGTGTCTAATATTTTTCTACTTTTACCCTTCACAATGCAACAGCAAAATTTCTTATATTACGCCCTTGTCCCTTTGTAGTGTATTTGTGTTTGTGGGAGCTCCATGTTATTTCATTATCCATCCTTATAACTTGGACACCCTGTGTGTGTGTGTGGCTCTCACCGTGTCTGCTTCGCTTCTTACATCTTCCCAAATCCCAACCGGAGCCTCAACTGCCTGCTTCTAGCTTCTCTATCTGAGAAATTATATTTTTCTCCCTTAAATGTTGAAAAGAGGAGCCCCTTTAATGCAATCTTAACCAGATTTCTCTATCTTTATCTGAATCCTTGGATGACTGAATGAGCTCTCATGCCTTTATTAGGTACTCTTTTATTCCCCCCATTTGTTTGTCTCTCTTCCTTTCCTTTTTCTACTGAATTATTCTAGTCTCTGATTGAATTTGCATATGGGGGGTTTTCTTAAAATACCCAGATATCTGTTTGGTATTTTTTTTTGGGGGTGTGTGGTTTCTGTTTCATTTTTTAAGATTATGTTGTTTATTTATTTCTGGTGAATGGGTGGTGTTCTTTCCAGAAAATGCAGATATCTGTATGAAACAATAGAAAAGAATGTTACAATTTCTAGGTTGGTGGGTATTTTGTCTTTCCCTTTTTCTCTGGATTCATTTTAAATAGTTTAACGGTTCTTATTTCCCCTGAATGTGTCAATCTTGTTAAATGATTGAGTTTTATGTAGCAGTCCCAGATGCCAGTTGGGGTTTTCTTGCGAATTAAAAAAAATAAAAAACTGATTTCAGGGTTGATACATGGGGTGTGTTTTCTTCAGTTATATTAAACAATTTCAGTTTGCACAATTTGCTGAGATTTTCTTTTGTGATTTCTAGCTGTTTCTATGCCTGTATTTTTCATGAATGGGTGGGTTTTATCTTGAGTTCTTGATCGTTGGAAAGGGGTTTAGTTACTAGTGAAAGAGTGATGGGTTGTACCTTTATGTTTCTTTCCCTTCATCTTGAGCTTTTGAGCAAGATAAAGTTTTTAAGTAGGTGATTTTTTTCATCCAAAACATTCTTGTAAGAACAAGAAACTGACTGGCTGTTAGGACAAGATAACAATGTTCTCGTGATTGCTTTGAGTTGTTTATATCCACCAGTATATTGACATTCGACTACCGTGAGGTTTAAAGGCATTGTTGCAAGAATTAAAAGATACAAAAAGGAAAACTTTTTAATAAGCTTTCTTGAAAATCTACTATAATCTGGCAGTTTCTTAATGTAAAACTACTTATCGACGATGAAGCTATCTCTTCATCAGCTCCAACAATTGAATTGCTTCTTTATCAATAATGTAAGTGAAAGCAACATGCCTTTGACATCCATCATCATGTAGAAAACACATTCTTGAAATAATCTCACTTGTAACCGTCCCTTTATTCTTTGTCAATTGTGTATAAACATACTGTTTAGCAAATCTTTTACTTTACTCTCTCTCTCTCTCTCGCACTTGAGCTCTTATGCTAGTTCATGCTTCTGTTAACCAAGGGTGTTTTGTTATGATTTTCCTTTTGGCAGATATTGCTACTTCACAACCTTCCTTTCGAAATCACTTGGGTGCATCTAGGGATCAGCCTCTACTTTGCGGTAACATATCGAGTACATTAACTTTTGGCAAGGGGAAGAGATTGGCCTATTCATGGAAAGTGTCCTTCCAGATCCCAAGAAAGGTAAATTTCAATGTACGGAATCTTGAGATGCAGGGTGCACTCCTGATTAAGGCAGTTGCTACCCTAGAACCAAAGTATTTAATTCAGAGTGAAGATGGACACAAGGATGGTCACAATTTTCAGTTCAAGCCTGGTACAAATCCCCAAGTATTTCAGTCTGAATCTTCAATTGAAGACTCCATGGAAACGGATGAAAGAGAAAGGTTAAGACGAATGAGAATTTCCAAAGCAAATAAAGGCAATGTTCCATGGAACAAAGGCAGGAAACACAGTGCAGGTGAACATGTTAATCTTTGAAATGGATTTTTTGTTTACCCATTTTGTTTATTAGTGTATTTTCACTATATGTGTAATTGCTCAAATTATCTGCAGAGACCCGTAAGCGGATCAAAGAGAGAACGAAACTTGCAATGCAGGATCCCAAGGTGATGTTATATAAGAATAAAAACACATTTTTTAATTGGAATGACCTAAATTAGTATCAGTAACTTAATCTCTACGTAAAAAGGGTCACTCTATATCTCAAATGAAGAGGTTTTTGATAAGCTTCTACTTTCATGCTTTATTGGACCATCTACTCTTCATATGGAAAACATGCAGGTGGAGGCTCTGGGAGTCTGGACCATAATCCTACTTAAGCTTAAAAACTCTTAATCATCCTATAAATGGAATTTCTTAGACTTTTCGTTCAGCAGACCAAAAGCGCCCCTTTGTTTGAGCTAGGAAACTGCTTTGGGACAGATGCATGGTGTGGCAAATTGTGAGAATTCCATACTGTCCCTACTCCCAAGCTCTTTTCAAATTGTTGGTCATCTCACCAATCCGTACTTTTCTATCAATGGACCACATTCGGGAGCTAAAACTATTGCATCATTCCGATGATGTGAACCATCCGATGAATCATGTTCTTCTGGGTAGACCAAAATTGTGTATTGGCCCCAGTTAATAAGTCCAACTTGAACTGAAAACCAATCGGTGTGAGTTGACTCCAAGACTTGTCCCACTAGACCCATTAACTTAATCAAAATTGTGTGGCTTGATATTTAACATATCTTAAATACGTAAAAAAAAATGCATATAGACCATAATTTTTTAAAAAATGAACATAAGGAAATGATGGGAAAAAAATCCTCATGAGAGTCAATTGAGTCACTTTGGCTTGAGTTGGCATGAGTATGACCGAGTTTTGAGTTGACTTGATGAGTCAACTTGAGTTCCGGTCAAGGATTAAAAATAAGGTTTCGGGAGATGTATCGGTCCGAACCAAAACCTATATGTATCTGTTATGGACGATACATATAATTTTTTCTTTTTTAGAAAAAATCATAAAATCAAATAATTAAAAAAAAAATCAAATGAGTTAAAATAATCAATAACAAATTAACAATAAGTCATAGGAAGCGATTCAAAGACAAAGTGACAAACATAATTACAATGCACAATAAATGAAAGCATAAATAACTAATAAACGATTCGTATTGCTCATATCAATATAAATATCGTACATGGGACCACCGAAACCCATAAGTATCGTTTGTTTCATATCGATTTCACTGATTTTTATTTCCATGGTACCGATTGGCGTTCAACTATAACGACTTTTCTCTAGTCTCAATTTTGAGATGAATCTAGTCAGCAAGATCATGTCTAAAATCACCTCAATGACTTTTTAATCAATTTCTCTGACAACGATTCCTAGAGCCATAGTCACCAAGTCGGAGTTCAAACATTATTCGACTTTGGAAACATTCGGAAAAGATTGGCGAAATTCAGAAAATTCGAAGAAGAAAGTCGGAAAAAATGTTGGGAAAGGTATGAACAAATAAAAATTAAGATGAATAATTATAAAAATTTTAGACAAATATATTTCATATATTAGATATTTATTAGGATTTTTTTTAAAGAAGTTGTGAATAATTCTTGAAATTCAAGACCTTTTTCAAAAAGTGGCGATTTTTAAAAAAGTTGTGGATACTTTGTGAATTAATCGTTTATCAACTCGCAAATTATTCAGGATTTTTTGAAAAATCGGAAAAACTTTGTTACTATGGAGGTGAGGCATTGATTAGATGGTCTAGACATGATGAGGATGCTAGCTAATTGCATTTTCGATGTGGGGATATTTCCATTTATGTTTTGTTGGGAAATATTGCCTCACTTGTAATAAGTTTAAATTGTGTAATTTATCATGATGATTCGGCTATGCAGGTCAAGATGAAGTTGATTAACTTGGGACATGCTCAGAGGTGGGTTCTATGCCATTCTATTTTGTCATTTTAAGACTTCTATGTTATTTTTACTTTCTTTTCCCATCCCAACATAGAGTAATATATTTACTTTAATATCAGACTGTCTCTTTCTGCCCAACATATAGGAATAATTATTAACATTAACATTGTGTGCCGTAATTAAATCTGGGAGACTCCAGAAAGTATTTGACTATGGCTGACTAATATCCAACATGGATCCCATGACAACACCCATGTCGCGCAGACACAATGTAAACATAGGTACCCTAATGGTTTTCCAAAGGACCCAGTTATTGTATGATACAGTGTAAGCTTACAAAACTCTTACATTTTTTTTTCAATTATATTATTTTTGAATTTGATAAAACCCAACCATTTTCCTAGATGGCTTATAGCCTTGTACTTGGGCCTTCATCAAATCCAGTATAGTTTTTGAGTATTTTAACCTTGAATTATTTTTCCTGACAATATACCACAAATTTTTTACTTTTTTTCTTCTTTCAATTGGTTGTGCAGTGAGGAGACAAGGATAAAAATTGGGGTTGGGGTGCGGATTGGGTGGCAACGACGCCGTGAGAAGCTCATGGTGCAAGAAACTTGCTATTTTGAGTGGCAGAACTTGATCGCAGAAGCTTCTAGAAGAGGCTATGCTGGTGAAGAACAGCTGCATTGGGACTCTTACAAGATCCTGGATGAACAGCTAGAGCAGGAGTGGTTTGAGAGCATCGAATATAGGAAATCAATGCCAAGGGTGAAAGGTAGCAAGAGAGCACCCAAGTCCCTTGAGCAACGTAGGAAGATTTCAGAGGCCATTTCTGCCAAATGGACTGATCCTGTAAGGGCATTATATCTAATATATTGACAAGTGGTATATTTCATATTATTTTGCAGCAATTAGGAAATCTATGATACCCATTTCTTAGGGATGGTGAGGACGTCTACTGGTGTTGTGGTCACAAAATTGTCACACATACAAGCTTTGGGACCAACGATTGGACGTCCTGCCCAGAAGTTTCATCTGGGTCTTTTGGACCATTTGTCATATTATTGTTGCCGTCCCAAGGAATGC
Source organism: Tetracentron sinense (assembly GCA_015143295.1). Classification (NCBI taxonomy): domain Eukaryota; kingdom Viridiplantae; phylum Streptophyta; class Magnoliopsida; order Trochodendrales; family Trochodendraceae; genus Tetracentron; species Tetracentron sinense. The sequence continues at coordinate 24,369,449 of CM026572.1, read as the reverse complement.
AGTACATCAAGTAGTTAAGATCAACTGGGCTGGTGTGACCCATCAAATGGCGTGTTCTACACCCTGGATGTGTGTCATCTATGACGACACCATCAGTAAACCATAGTAGAAGTAATTGCTAGATGGGTGCCTTAGATTTCCTCAAGAGAGAAATAAGTTCAAAGTTTTTATTATTATTATTATTATGAATAAGAGTTATATTAAGGGAGAAGAATTTGAGAGTGTTGCTATTGAGGGGATGAGACTATTCCCCCTAACAATCTCTTGATATTGGAGACCATTTGGCCTGTAGAAGATCCAGTACGCTTCTAGTACTAGGGCCATCCTCTTAATCAATGAAATCGTGAATTCAGAACCATTTTTCTTTTGGCTAACTTAGACTAGCCTTTTCTTTTGCCCCACAACCGAAGTCTCATTTATGACTCATACTGATACCGACTAGTAGTGATTCAACACTGACAAGTCATAATCGCATTAGCTGGGCATCTAAATTAAGGTTTTGTTGGCATATTTGTTTATTACTAGGGTTACCGTGACCGGGTTTGCTCTGCCTTGGCTAAATATCACGGCATACCAGTTGGAACTGAAAGAAAGGAAAGGAAAATGTCAAGTGGCACGAGAAAGAGTCGTGCGAAGACAAAACCCAGTGAACCTTATAATTCTGCTGTGAGAGAGACTAAGAGCCAAATCCGGTCTAGGCTAAAGAGAAGGAGTGGGCCCTCCTACAAAGATCCATTGGTCAATTCCAAGCTGGAGATGATAAAGAAGATCAGAGCGGAAAGGGCAGCTATGGATACCAAGAAAAGAGACACCATGGAACGGGCGAAGTAAGTCCATCATTTAACATTTGTTTACCTGTAACTTCTATTCTACTTAGGGTCCATTTTTTTGCTGAGACTTATAAAGCTTGACACTTTGCACTTTGTCATTGTAGTTTTTAGGAAATTTGAGTCACTTATTCAATGTCTCTTACAAAATTAATACTTATCATCATGAGATTTCAAATCTTATCATTTTTTTATGAGATTTGAAATCATTCATTTTGTTGCTTTGAAGTCTTACAAGAATTGCAACCCAAGAGATGAAAAGCACGATACATCTAGTTGTCAAAAGAAAATGCATATTGTCAAATGACAAAACTTGCAAAGTGCCGGACTTTATAAGTCTCAGCAAAATAACGGACCCTTAAACTTATAGGAAAAGAAAACTGTGCAATGCCATAGATACCACACATTGTCCATTAGTTCATCATTTCCAGCAGTTTAGATGGGCTGTCGCCGTGCTTATATGATGATCTTAACTCAATTGTTTTGCCAAATTCCAAATGGAGGGATGCTACTTTAAGGTCCATTGAGGAACCTCTCATTCAAACTGTATAACATTTTCAGTGTTATTTCTGTTTGCAGACTATTGATTGCTGAAGCTGAGAAGGCTGCAAAGGCCCTTGAGGTAGTCGCGACAAAAAGCCCTCTTGCCCGAGCTTCACTAATAGAAACCAAGAAGCTTATAGCCGAAGCAACCCGATCAATTGAAGCCATAGAAACGGGGCAGGTCACAGCTCTTGATACCAAGAATGGCACTTATCCTTCTTTTGAGCCAATCGGACTCATAAACCAATTTGATAAGGAGACGGATACACAGAATGGAGACCTGAACCAGGCAGATAATAGAGAATTAAACGGGTTCCATGTCCTCCCGTCAGGCAACAACAACAGTGAAGACTTTGATTTTGGTAAGCCTTCCTTGCATGTGTTACTGAACTGTGGGGAGGAGCCTCTTCCCTGCACTTCAAGTGGGGAAACAAGCTACGGAAGCTATGTTTCACCTCCATTGCTGCCTGACAGTCTGGTGAAGCAGGCAGATCCAGCAGACCATCAAGTGGTTCAGCTCGAATTAAACGAAGCTATTGCATACGAAAGAACACCACAACCAAATGGAGCAAAAACAGATGCCAAGAAAACCGAGATGTTTTATAACTCATCCACCTTAAATAAAAAGAAGTGGATTTCCGGGAGGCTGGTTGATGTGGAAGAAGAAGATTAGCAAAATATCAACATTTAATGCAGGTTTGGATCTCAGGCATCAGAAAAACATCACATTTGATGCAGGTCTTGACCTTGGGAATTCTAATGGAACAGTCCTGCAATCTTACTTGACAAACAAGATATCAGAGGTGACTGTAGCTGTTATGCGCACTTCATCTTTTTTTGCTTAATTATAGTTATTTGTATGTAATTAAATGGAGTGTTGATTTCTCCTTGATATTTGTAGGGAGTTTTTGTCTTTTTTTGTATACCCATTTGTTGGGATTGAATTGGGTTTACATTGACAAAATATGTTGAAGCTAATAGATTAGGAGAAAGCTCCAACTTCTAGTCTTGATGCTGTTTTATCATGAAAGGATATGTTCATGGGTAATTGGATAAATTGAGCTCTTTTAATTGGATAAAGTATTGGTTTCTCCTTGGAATTTGTGGGGATTGAAATTGGTGGAAATATTGGTAAGATATATTTAGGCCTATAGATTTGAATCCAAATCCAGCTACTAGTCTGGATGCTGTTTTATCCTGAAAGGAGCTCACAATTATTTAAAAGCCCATTCTAGTCCATAATAGGCCTGGTAATAGAATCTATGTTGACATGAGAGGCTAATGAAAAGCTCCAACAGCATTTTTTTAAGTTTTGCATTAACTACTTGTGTATCCTGGTCCATTTTGACAATTTTGCAGACATTTACCTCGAATGTAATGTGAGCTTTTTTTTTTTTTGGTTTGAGATATACGTTTAGGCCGCAACGCCGGTTAGGTGTAAGTATCTGTTCAGTTAGTGGGCGGGTGGAGAGTATTTACAAATTCTCACCATTCGGGAATGTGACCTTATTCAGGGCTTGTGATTCTTGGATGTATTTAAATTAAGAGAAACACCAATTGCTATTAGTAATATAATTTTTTCAAAGAAAACTCAAATGGCACTCTTGTGTTGGTTGGCTAATGGATGGAATGTGTCTCAGATCCAAATTCTTTAACAAGGCTCTGTTCTTTTGTTGTTCTTTTGTTGAGACTTGTAAAGTCGGGCATTTTGCAAGTTTTGTCATTTGCTTTTGAGAACTAGATATATAGTGCTTTTCATCTCTTCAGTTGCATGCAATTCCCGTGAGATTTCAAATGCAACAAAATGAATGATTTAAAATCTCATAAAAAATTATAAGACTTGAAATCTCATTAATAGTAAGAATTAATTTTTTAGAAACCTTGATAAAGTGACTCAAATGTCCAAACTACAAAGACAAAGTGCAAAGTGTCAACCTTGATAAGTCTCAGCAAAAGAATGGACCCTAATGGTTTTATAATGGTAACTATATTATTATCTATATTATTATCCTCCAGTATACGGTAGCATCATTTGAACTGAAAGAAATTTCGGATTTCAATTTGGTTAATAATAGGAGTCTGACAAGAACGGGAAACAGAAAATAAGAACATGGGGATCGAAAATGGCAAATATTTCTTCGAATCAATCGAATTCTCTGTAACCATCACAAGTTTCTCATCTACACCTGTGTACTAATGAATGCCAGTATGTCAAGAATTCAAATCTGAGCTTTCCTTTCTGGTCTATTGATTCTTCAGATTCCTCACAGAAGGAGCATTCAGTAGGCACATGGAACCCTCTTCTAGCAAGCAGGTCCCTCCTATGGAGCCTGTTTAACCCCCTTTTAGTTAAAAGTTTGGTACTCTGCGGAATTGTGGCTTGGAGAGTATTCGTAGGTGTGAGAATTGGGTTTCATGTGTGTAGAAGGATATCAGGTCAGGCAGTTGCCAGCAAATCATGCTTGCCAGTGGCCATGACAATTCTATGCCAATTTATTTGATTGTAATGAATTTTAAAGAGTGCCAAACACCAGTGATGTTTTGATTTTAAAAAATAGGGCCACTAATCCCCAATTTTCTTGGACCTAATAATATTCTTCCCACTCTTCGGATTTACAAACAGATACAAGAAGCATCTGAAGCATATCATATCCTGCATTATACTCGCAAAGTTGAAGTTGTCCAATTCAAGTTTCACATAGTGGATTTATTGCCTTTCACAGTGGATTGATTTCTTTGAAACTAATCAACTAATGGGCATGATTCCACAAATGATACTTGGAGCCAGAATTTACATTTTATTTTTTATTATAGGAAAGAATCCCAACATTGAAACATGATATTACAGTGATGACAAGACAGAGGAATTTGAGCGCTTACAGGAACAACCTCAGGGCCTGCTCTCATTTCCCGTATATAGAGAAGTGGGTTCTTCGATGGCTTCAGCTTGGATAAAAAAATGTTCTCTTTCCTTCCAAATGAATATTGACTTCTAAAGGAAGCCCAACACCCCACGGCCTGCTTTCACTTCCCTGTATATGGAGAGTGCTTCCTCCATGACTTTGGCTTGGGAAAGCACTTGTGCTCTCTTCTTTCCAGATGGGTGTGTGGAAAGATATTCTTTCAGTGCCGAATTGCCCGTGAGCTGCCCCAACTTCTCGTACACTTTCGGTGCCACTCTAGGGTCATATCCAGCCGAAGCCATCAACAGTAGCCCTATGTAATCTGCTTCCATTTCCATCCTAATAATAAATTAGAGTTAATAAAAGGTCAGTAATTGGACAGCAATAAATGTACATTAGCCCATTGTGTACAGTGGACTCCATTAACAATGGCTTATAAGCTAAGTTAGGTATTGAGAAAAAAAAAACAGTTGGCAAAATAAAAGGCAAGAGTTAAACAATCTGGTGGAACAAACATGTTTAACAACAATCCTTCCCAGCATCATCCAACAACATATTGGTAGTGATCTCCAAGTTACATTTGTGAAATAAGGATAACTAGAAATTGAAAGCAGTGAAGCAAGTCTAACGATTGGTTGATGCGGCCTAATCAACAGTAGACTTGTTAATTATTATTATTTTGATACTTTTTCTTTTGGTGCACGCGGAGAGGTATGTGGGGGGGGAGTCCACTTGTCTTCAGGAAAAAAAATGTGAAGTTTATAAGCAGGAAAACACTTAAAGGAAGGAAAGCAGAAACTCCCTAGTTAACAGCCATGGAAAAAGGTTATGCAAAGAATCCATATTCACATTACAGGTAAGGAACCCACTAGCATGTCACCTAATCAAAGTTTGGGAGTAATTCAGCTAGTAGGGAAAAACAAAGAATTTTTTTTTGGTTCATGATATACAGTTAGGCTGCAACCCCAGTTGGTATGGTTAGTATCTGTTTTAGGTTGGCGATGGATGGATATTACAACCATCGCACCCAGCGGGACTTGATCCCAGATCTATTGAGTGGTGGTATACGCACATCACCAATGAGGCAAATTTTACTTCTCGATTATATGTATATATATTAAATTAAGGAGTTTTGTGCCTTATCTAATTATTTTAGATTTTCCTTAAATATCTAGCAAGCCTATGTCATAAATGGAAGGAGAGGAGAGGGGGGGGACTTACCTTTTCAATAATATCTTTTATTCCATGAGTGGGACATTTCATTTGACTTACTCATATCTCTTATTTTGGTGAGGAGAAAAGACAACAAAATAGGGAAATAATAATAATAAAGAAAACCGTAGGGTAGAAGTAGAATTAGTAGGCTGGTACAGTCAAGGTTTTAAATAACAGTTTTGATTTGCATGACGGCTATGGTCAAAACCTGTGCGTAATGGTGTAATGTAACGGTTTCAGCGCTTGGCTAGTTACCGAAACCCAACAAGATTCTCTGCACTTGTGCTTAAAGGGTCTTCTTAAAAGCGGCTAGAAGTTCAAAGCTAAGAAGGTTACCACACTAATAGATGTGATTGCCTAGGTTAAGGTGTTCTCGCTGATTAACCTTGAGGTCGATTAGTGTGACTAGCTTAAGTTGTTGAAATAGCTTTGTTTGGTTGCCTGTAATGGTGTAATGTAACGGTTTCGATCGGTACAATCAGACTCAGAACCCATATCGCTCTCGCAGTTTTGTAGATAAATAAAATTTTAAAAAAATATAAATTTAAGGAAAATGTTTAAATTTAATAAACATATAAAAGTAAATACATATTATGCATGAAAATAATAATGTACCATAATTAGCACATAATGAGATAAAAATGTAAATGCATAACCCAAATCAAAGATTCATCAATTTCATTTAAAATCCTTGAATTTATGTTCCAAACTTGCTAATATGCATTAACTAGAAAACAATGATTGAAAAAAGTTGAAAAATCTTACCCAATCAAAAAGTCCCACAAAATTTTTTTCTTTCTAAAAGTAAGTTGTGGAGATTCAAATTGTTAATTTATAGCATAAATCTTGTTCATGATTAAAAAAATAAATAAAACATTGGAGTGTTTATATTTGGCTTAAGGGAGGAAGAAGTAGAAATTTTAAAAGAAGAGACATAGAATGAGTTTTTAGAAATCAAGGAATATAATATAGCATGAAATGTTTTGTAACGGTCATTAAGTATCATAACATGGCTTATATCAATTAGGGTATTACCGAAACCTTTACGTAATAGTTTCGGTGAGATTTATTACCATGGGTACAATTTAGGGCAATGTTTATTAATAAATTCAGTTTAACCGGTTAACCCGAAGAACAAGTTGGATTTGAATAGCCAAAACAGAAACCCAAACCCAAGCCACGAAACGAAACATGAAGCCGAACCCGTGAAAAATATTTTCACATGCTCGGTGGAGATAAACTAAGGTTAGTTGTTAGGGTTAGTGGGGTGGTTGGGCCTAATCACATCACCTAAGGAGACCTACTATCTATCTATTGGAGTTCCCCTCTCTTGGTTATAGGCTAGAGAAAAGGTCTAAGTAAAGGCGACACCTAAGGAGAACTACTTTTTCTGTTATTAATATTAATATATATCACCTTTACCGATTTTAAAAAAAAAGGAGAACTACTATCTATCTATTGGAGTTCCCCTCTTTTGGTTATAGGCTTAGAGAAAAGGTCTAAGTAAAGGCGGGTCCATAATATCCAAAATTTTATATATTTTTTTAATCGATAATCATGAGGATATATTAATTAAAATAGAGCTACAAAAGTAGACATAATACAAATATAGGAGTTCACAAGATTGTAAGCTCAAGACGGAAAAAACGAACAAAAACGTGAAAAGAAAGCATCAAGATCGTAAACTCAAGACGAAAAAAATGAACAAAAACGTGAAAAAGAAACCCTTATGCTGAAGAAGTGGGAAGCCAAGCTTAGCTAAAACTCATCTTAAAAATGCTCCCAGATCCACCTTCTCATGCCGAATAGAGGCCCATTCTAAGACCAGAAGACAAATACGTAAGCAAATGCGAGAGGGAGAAAAAGGAGAATCGTCGAAGACTCTCTTGTTTCGCTATTTTCATATCGACTATGATATGGCCATAGGAAGAACCGCCCAGATAACCCTCCTCACACTATTCATACTTACCAGAGACCAACAGGATAGATAAAAAGTTGTGAAAGAAAGAAGGAAAGACCAAATCTAATCCTAGTCAAGATAGAAAATACTCCAAATCACATCTACAATAGAGCAGTGCAAAAGCAAGTGATCCACCGTCTCTTCTGCTTGAAGGCACAAGAAGCAGAGATTAATCATCTTCCACCCTCAATTTAAGTGATCACATTCACAAGTAAGAATCTTATTTAAAGACGCATTCCATAGAAAGAAAGATACCTTGAAGGGAACACTAAAAAATTGACTATGTTAGCAACTTTTCTCAGGTTCAAGTTGAATAGTTTAGATTTGGTGTTCCAACTCGATTGTAAATGGGTTTGTTTTGGATTGGGTTTGGTTTCTCATACACCTGAAATTTGACATGAATGTTTTGGATTTGGTTTCTCATTCGCTAACCCAAGCTACTTTAGTTTTCACCCAGGATGTCTTTGACATCAAATGTATAATTAGATGATCTTGGCCATTGGTTTCTACAAGTGCTTTCTAGAATGATCCTTCAAACACGAGTGTGGTAAGATTTTTTTCTGCCTTGTGTTTTAGTTTTGTTTTTTCACCCCTTTCTATATGGGATGATAGCGAGCTTCAAAACCCTAGAATCCCCATTATGCCATAGGGAGGAGAGACAGGGAACAAGAGAGATATAGAGGGCTAAAACAATTTTTTTTTTAAATTTTCTTTTTTTAATTTGGATGCTCTCTCAGACTCTTGATTTCTATTTCTTTGTTGGTCCCAACATTTTTGTCAACAGGTTGGTTGGACACTCATGCCTTTTTTATTTGAATGCCCCAGACTTTGGAGTAATATTACTTGGTTAATTTATTATAAACATGTATAATTTATTCATGTTTTTCTGAAATTCTCACTATGTGTATTCTTTGTAATTGTCATAGATAACTCCACTTTACACACTCATTCTTCTCTTATATTTTCTCATGCATCGCATGGGGATCCGCTAGTCTCTATATATATATGTTAGACAATTATTGCAAGTTTACAACATGTTTTTTTGAGCCAAAATGTTCAAATGTTTGGCATTTAATTCTCAAAATTCACTTTTTTTCAAACAACACAAAAATTTCAAGCACTTTGATCATGAATTAAACATTCCACGAAAAAGTCGCTGAATTTTGTAGCATCCAGCATATGTACCACTCCATGATTTCCCAATGTTCTGAAATTAACTACCAGAAGGCACTGTCAGCATAACCAACAATTGATTATATTTCCAAACCCGTCTACAATGCCAACCTCACAAATGAGGAAGTTTCATAAACCTCAAACCAATAGAGGAGCCCAAGGACATCCAACTAATAAAATCAATATCATGGCCTAACAAAGCAAGATTGCACCCTCGGAATCTGTAGGTGAACCTAATGCACATGCTTAGCATGGCATACTTCTACTACATCCATTAAATACAGTTAACCACTTCGAGGAACTCCACTAATCTAAGGGACATTATTAGGTTCATTGTTAGGCAAATTATAACCACTCACCGATTCATAATGGCTCCACCTCAAGAACAAGTGTCGGACTTTGGGGGCAGTTAAATGCAGGGAATCGCTGGTTACTAAAGAAACTTGCACTCCCATCAAGGAAAGGCAGGAAAAAGTCACCTGGGAATGTTCACCAAAATTTGATCACTGATTTATCTTGCCATTCGGATTGTGGGAATTTTGACATGTGAGAATTAGGAGTTGGCGGATGCAATTGTAAAAGGAGTTTAATACTCAGGAAGGAAGATAATAAAATTGGAGTATGAATAATTGTTGATAAGGACATGAAAGAATATACTGTAGAAGTTAAGAGAGTAAGCAACATGTTGTCGTTAATCAAAATACTATTAGGTGATGTGATAATCAACATTAATAGTGTTTATCCACCCCAATTCGATTTAAAAAAGCATTAAGAAGCAATCTAAGGAAAAGATTTATGACTTGATTCAAGAAATCCCAAATGGAGAGAAGATATTTATAGAAGGGATTCAAATAGTCAAAAAGGTAGAAATGCTAGGGTAGCGTGCATGAAGGAGAGAGGATTAAAGATAGAATGAGATGGAATATGTGATTCTTGGGTTTGCGATGGCATAGTTTGACATTTAAGCACAAGGCAGGGAGCCTGATGGGCCAGTTGAATGCCCCTTAACACTGCCCTCACCTCTGCGAGTAAGCCAAGCAAGCCTTTAATGATGAGTAGCTTGGCCCTTTGACTGATATTGAAGGAGATCTTGCAATAGCAAACTAAAGCCAGATCAAGCATTTAGTGACTATTAAGAGTGAATAAAGTCATAAACTAAGGTACATTGACTTCTTCATACTTGAGATGTAGATACCAACATGCAAAGATTATAAGGTAATGCAGGAGTAATTCTGGGCATGCAACATAAGCCGTATAAAAGAAAAAAGGAACAGTATAAAAGGATTGGAAAGAGAATCCCATCTTAAACAATAAATATATAAATAACATGTATACAAAAAACGACAAATTAAAGTAGAATATAGCAAACCTGAATTGATGAACAAGTTTAAAGATGGGGGGAAATCTTTATGCAGTCTTTATTAACTTAAAGAAAACATAGGATAGAGGTCTTACAGAATTCATTTGGTGAAGAAAGGAGTTTCGAGCAATACATTAATATCACTAAAGACATGTAAGAGGGAGCAAGAAATTCCATGAAACCATTTAGTGGTGAGAGAAATGAGTTCCCCGTGACAAGAGGTTTACATCAGAAGTCAACTAAGAGTCCATACCCAGTATTTTTTAAAAAAATTTATAGATGAACTGATAGCTCATATTCAATAGGAGGTTCCTTGGTGTATGTTATTTGCAAATGATGTGGTATTAGTTGACAAGAGTCACAAGACTACAAAAATGGTAAAGGCAAAGCTAAAAACATGGAGGGATACCAGGAAACCTTAGGGTATTAAAGTAAGTTGCACCAGACAAGATATATAATATGCAATATTAGCCAGAAAATGATTATGAGTGAGGTAATCATTAAGACTAATGACTGGAAGTTACCCCAAAGCCACCATTTCCAAAATCTAAACTCAATTACTACAAGGATAGAATTGAAGAGATGTAGCCCATAGAATAAAGTCGGGCTAACTGGAGATGTGTTTCCAAAGTGTTATGTGACTAATGATTTCCAATCTAAACGAAAAGAAAATTCCATATACTAGCAACTATATCATCAATGCTTTATAGAGCAGAATGTCAAGTGCACAAAGACAGTATATTCATAGATAAGCATCACCGAGATTAAAATGTTGAGATGGATGAGTGGAAAGACTTAGAAAGACTAAATAAAAAATGAAATCAAAGTATTTGATAAAATCAGTAATATGCTCATATAAGCATAGTAACGAAGTTCGAATTCGGGAAATAATCGGTAGGGGTTAAGTTCAAAAAAAAAAATCGGCAAATTCGGGATAAGTTTGGAAAAATAAAAATTAATAATTATAAAAATAAGAACATGATATCAACTAATTCATCTACCAATCTGGATATATTGACATCTCTTACTATGTTAGACATATATCCCAATTCCTAAAAAACAAGCATTATGTAAACTTTCAAACTCAAGAAAAAATAAGGCTTAAGCAAGCATTATGTAATGTAAGATAAAAAAATAATCTAAATTACATGTTTGTATATGCAAATTAGATTATATAAGTCATTCAAAAATGTATAGAAACGGGAAAAATAATAGTCTTAATAGATAAAATCAGAAAAACAATATATGAGTGTATTTATTTGGCATAACATAGTTATTTAGCGAAATATAGAAATAACTTAGAATAAATAGCACAAATCATATTTTCTCTCAGTTCGGTCGAAATTCAACAGACGTGCAAAATCATCTTTTTTCTCTCAATTCAATCGAATATAATCAAAACCCTAAAATAACCTACTCGAATAGAGTTTTCTCCTTCTTCTATCAGTTGGCGACTTCAGTCAAATGGAGATTTCTCAGTGTGAAATAAGTCTCGGGTTCTTAGTATATTTTATTTCTAATAAAAAATCTATTTTACCCTCATTCTTATTTTAGAATTCCGAATAAGCATGAACAAATAATTTGTTAGAAATCTTCCTTCGGAATAAATTCGGCATAAGGTCGAAATAATTAGTTCGTTCAGGAATTATTCGAGAATAATTCGTTAGTTCGGGAATTATTCGTCAGTTCGGGAAAAATAAGTTTTTTTAAATGTTACCCCTTAAAAATGAATTAGTTCGTGTACAATTCAGGAATTATTCGAGAACTTTGTTACTATACATATAAGTGATAGAATATGGGAGAGAATTGTAACAATTTGAACACATTCAAGAAAGACTGATCTCTTTTGCTGAGATAACCCTCTTTTTGGTTTTGTTCGTTCACCACGGCACGGAATCATGAAGAAGCTGGAATAAATCTCATTTGTTTCATAGAAGCCCCCATCGGCTTTTAAAAGCTATTTTTTTACTTGAAATAAAAGTGGCAGATTTCATATTAAAAAATCTGGGCCTCTAAAATCTTCTCAATGAGTAAGAATATGCTATCATTTTTTTTTTGGGAATTCAAGAATATACTATTTTAGTAAATGAACATGGTACTTTCATATTTATAGGGACTTTAGATGATGGTTCATAGGGACTCCCACTTCCAGACCTTTCTAAGATTAGTTGGTTCTCCATTCCCACTCCTAAAGCTATTTCATGCCCCCCCCCCCCCCCCCCCCAAAAGAATGGTTCTGACAAGGAACATCCTATCGGGCCTATCCTTACCATGTTACACCTAGATGGGGAGATGCTTTCTTTTTTTTTTGTTTTCTCTCATTCCAAGATACTCCTTGATGGAACTAGAGGTTTTCTTTCCATTTTTTTCCTCTCAATTGGGTTTAATTTTTGTGGACTTTCAGTGATACACACACAAAGTTGTGTAGTTATGTTTAATAGATTTAGTGTATACTAACTTTATGTTCAAATGTTAAATAGTTAATATATTTAGTTATAATTATCTATTTTAACGAGTTAGGTTGGCGGGTTCGAGTTGAGGTGTCCCTTATTGATGGGGTTCAGGTTTTCTTTATTTAGCCATTTATAATCACTTTGGATTTGGGCTGACCCAACCCATTGCCACCCCTACTCAAGACTTTTGTGAGTAGGACTATTAAAGGTAGTCTTCCAACTCCAAGCCCCAACCAAGCATGCCTATTGGGGAAACTGAACTATTCTCAAGACTTCTATAAGTCAAGAGTATTGGAGGCCTCTCGATTCCCCAAGCCTTATTAAGGAAATTTTGTTTTTCCAACATCTGAAGTAATGTTACCAATGAAAAAAACATCTTAAGTAATGTTTAAAGAAAAAATTTTCATATTTTTAAGGAAAATATTTAACGTACCCATTGCTTTCCATTTCATAACAAAATGGCCCATCCTCATTGGTCTACGCCCCAATTTTAAATAATCAACTGTGGTTAAGATTCACTCACCCCTAGGGTTAAGCAATCCAACCTTAGTTTTTTTTAATTAAAAAAAAAAACAAAATTTTAACTTTAATTTATTTAAGCTTAACCATAGTTAAAGGGGTGTTAAAAGGGACACGAGGACATGGGGTAAGATAGGAAACGGACCCCAGTGAAAATTAAAATTTGTAGGAAATTATGGATGCCTTACATGGCACAAGAGTTAACAAGAAGAAAACATCAACAAAATGAGTTTAACCTTCGAGGTACATGAGTCATGACATAGCTTATTTGAATAGTACATACATGTGTATATATACTCAAGGTTGTGAGTTTTTGAACTAGAAAAATTCTAATACCCAATTTTGACTCCAACAAAAAGACAGGTGCAATAAAGCAAAATTCCACATGTAGCTTGAAAGATTGGAACCATGAAAGAGATAGATACCTTCGGGAGAAAGGAAGCCTCAGGAGGAGATGTGCCATTGCAGTGGCGATATCAGGCATAATGAACTGGTAAACAATCAGCTCAAGGATGGCAAACCAGAGGTTCTTCGTGAGTCCTTCAGCCGCATGTCGAGCGACAGCATGCGCAACCTGATCGAAAAAAAAATTAAAACAAAACATAAACCTCAATAGAACGAATCCACAATGTTCATCTCTCCAGTCCTATATAAGCTAATTATATATACCTCATGCCCAATTACGGTTGCTATCTCTGCGTCGGTTTTGAATACATCAAGCAGACCAGTAAAAACAACAATTTTCCCGCCGGGGAGGCAAAAGGCATTCACAATAGGCTCATTCACCACCAATATCTCCCAATTCAATCCATCCAAATGATGGGTTGCAGTTTGTGAACCTCGTTCTTGAGCCTTCTTCTGGCTATGGTGCACCCACTCGTCATCAAGAATCTCATCTTCACGATGCCATTTTGTTCCCAACTTCTCTTCTGAACTGCCACTCAACGCCATTAAAATGTCCTCAGCACTCCCTTCAGGCATCCCAGTACTTTCAGACGCATACCCAAGATCGCTCCACGCATGTTCATGTTTTATTCCTCTCTGCAACGCTTCGATTATGTCTTTGGCTATCAATCTCACCCGAATACTCTCTGGGTGAATCGGAGGGAGAATCTTGCCCTTCAAAGCAGCCTTCATCTGCTCAAATTGATATTCTCCCATCTGTCTCTCGAGGGATCTCGACAAAAGAACGAAATGTCTCCGCTTTGTATACGGAACTGTCTCCAAATTCCCAGAGTAGACAGTAATCAGAACACCCGAACCAACCAAAACAACGATCACCACCGTCCTAGGGTTCCGAAACCAACGTCGAGGACCTCTCGGCTTAAAATGTTGAACCTGATAATGATCCACAAAGTAAAACCTCCTTCCACCGCCATGATTCTGCTTCGGTAGAATTCGAGAACTTGATTTTGCAGAAATCAAAGACGAAACAGAAAATGCAGAAACCCTAGTATTAGATGCATCAGAAATTACAGAACTTTGTTGCTTGGATCCATAGCTAGCCTCTCGAATCGGACCCTGGGACACGAACTTAGAAGTGAAGTTGCGAAAGGCATCGAATGCGAGCTTTGCTTTTCTATAGGAACTCATGATCCTGAAACCCTAATTTCAACTTGAGAAACTACAACCAACGTTCATGAAAAACCCACCTTTATTTGAATCGCTCTCTCTCTCTCTCTCTCTCTCTCTCTCTGCTGATTGTTGGAATATGGTAGTAGCTTCGCCGGGTGGCTGTAGACGTGTCTAGATGTTGTTTTTGTTTTTACCATTTCGCATGGGCAAAAGAAACAGAGAAACGTCTAGCGCTGGTGTGGCAGAATACAGTTTGTTTTTTGTTTTTCTTTCTCCTGTTAGGCAAAATATTGAGTTGGGCTGGGCTGACCGAAAGCCCGATTGTTCGGCCCAAAGTCTGGGTGGGTTAAGTCTTCCTTGATTTAGGCTGGGCTGTGTTTGGTCAGAAGAATATAGGCCCGAAGTGACTATTAGGTTGAGCTTGGGCTACTATTAGTTCAGCCCAAATTCAGGCTAGCTCAAATTAAATATTAAAAAAAAAATTAAGATTAGATTATTTAATATTAACCCTTGAAGGGTATAGCTTAGTAGTCGAAGGACGAATCGGAAACCTGGAGGTCTCGAGATCAAATCTAGGCTCCCCTTAATATCGGATGTATGGGTTGGGGGTACATATGCATCACGTGGGATTCAAGTTTACCAAAAAAATATATATATTCAACACTAAGGGTTAGAGAATCTTTAACGACAGTTAATATGCATCCCTATATTCAATCGAGAATACGTAATTATTTGATCTCTAACAAACACCGATAAAGCACACCAAGGCTTTTATTCCGGTGGTAGTGTATCCTCTGCTTTGGAGGGAGGTACGAAAGGGTGGAGAGTTTGTATATACTTTCCACCCGCCCACGCCTACTAACGGAAAAGATACTAACACCAAACCGGCGTTCTGGTTCTCGAACCCAAAAAAAAAAAACCGATAAAAACCAAACCCTTTTTTAAATTTGAAACCAGAAAGGCTTCCCTCGCGTTCCAGAGCTTCTCCTCATTGGTTTTTTTTCTCAGGCAGGGAGCAGCAGTCAGCAACAGATCATCAGATCCCCAAATGGGTTCCCAGACTCAGAACCCTAATCGAGAGAAAGAAGAAGAGCAGAATCTGAAACCTTGGTGTCTCCAAGATTTCGAGATCGGAAAGCCTCTTGGTAAAGGAAAATTCGGGAGAGTCTATCTCGCGAGAGAATTAAAGGTACCTACAATTCAATTCTCCAAGATCTTGATGTTTTTCAAGTGTTGATCATGTAATTACATCGTTTTTTTCCAGAGCCAATACAAATACATCGTTGCGCTCAAGGTGATCTACAGAGAGCAGATCGAAAAGTACAGTCTCTACCACCAGCTGAAGCGGGAGATGGAGATACATATCAATCTTCATCACCCTAATATCATCCGTCTCTTCGGATGGTTTCCCGATCCTGAACGCGTTTTCTTGATCCTCGAGTACGCTCACGGAGGGGAGGTCTATGAGCAACTCAGGAAGATCGGGCACTTCACTGAGAAACGAGCCGCCACTGTAAAGAAAATTCCTTTCTCTCTGTGTTTTTTCATTTGCCAATTTTAGGGTTCTTATCTTGTTTCATTTATAGGATGTTTACTTTGTGTCTTTTGCAATGTAGTATATAGCAAGCCTCAGTCAGGCATTGGCTTACTGTCATGAGAAGGATGTGATTCACAGAGACATCAAACCGGAGAACTTGTTGCTCGATCATGAGGTATACTACTGAATCTTGCTCTTTTTTTTTTTCCAATTGTCTCAATTAACTGAATTACTTTATGTTAGAGGGATAATTCATTATGGGATGAACTCTAGGGCTTGATTGCATTTATAGTTCAATTATTGCAAATCTTCTGTAAGGCTCCGTTCTTCATTTTTTAGCAAGAATAGGTTAGAATTCATAGTTGTTGGAAATTGAGTTTTATGTTGTTGTTTTAGTTGTTTTGCTTCTTGTTTTTTGGGATTAGAATTCGTTTGTAATTTCAAAAACCACAAAATTATAGATTTCAAGTCTCACAAATAAATGAATGGACTTAAAAGTCTCATGATAGTAGAAATTTGGTTTTATCCAAGGCTTGCCTTACTGAACTAAAAGAACAAAAATATTGCCAAATGACAGATTTGCAAAACCAACAATCAAAATCTCCAGACTTGCAAAGTGCTGACCTTTGCAAGTCTCAGCAAAAGAGCGAACTGTAATGGATAAAATTTGATAAATGCACAAGTGTCGCCAAGACGAGCAAAACCTTCGTTGTTCTGACAACAGATGAAAGACCCGTATTCATAATGAGTATGAGTACAAGCTCGTGCTCTTCAAGACAACGAACTCGTTATCCTGAAGACGAGTATAGTAATCGTATTCTTGAACAACAATTATTTTATCTGTATTCACATACAAGACAAACCCGTGCTTAAGTCAAGAACGAGACCGACCCGCAGGACGAAATAATCAGGAGGCGATCAATTTACTCTATTTTTAGGTGAAAAGCATTGTCTTAGCATTTAATGCATTTAATGTTGGTCATCTCAGCCTGTTTTCGACCCTAGACCGACCTTAGAAATAATAGGCTCACACGTGTGACACGTAAGGCTTAAAATCTGCTTGACATATTTGGTAATGATTATAAAGCAAGTAGCATGGCCATCCATGGACATCTATGAGTATGGATAGACATACAGAGCTTAGCCTATAAATACCCTGAGATATTCCGTGCAAAAGGATCGGCAAAATTCATAATTTTACTATTATTTTCTCAACCCCTTACTCGAATTAAGATTCTGCACTTCATCTTCTTCATATCCTAACTTTGGCATCGAAGTGTATTACAGGGTGCACACCCTTCACTTCTGCCCCGTCAGCAGCTGAAGATCTCCATTCATACCTTCTTCCTTCTACTAGTAAACCCAAATTTAAGGAGCAGGTGACGCGTGGACGTTCAAGAAAAATCCCTCACACAAACCCTATCCCAATGTTTGGTGGTTAAGGAAATGAGTGCAAACAAAGAAAAAATTGAACAAAAACACAACAAAGAATTGTATTAAGAATCCAAAATTTTCTCTTATTTTCTTTGTTTTCTCCTATTTCTCTCAGCAACCAAATCTGTATTTTTTATTTGGATTAGATCTTTCATATTTATGTTTAATTACTGAACCAGATATTTTATAATAGAATCGATTAGATTTCATATACATTGACAGTTGACACTCACATGCATATAAACAAATATACAGGATCAATTGCAACATTAATTTGGCATGCCCTGGAGTTGACATAACATTGTCCCAAATAAGATCCTCTGTTGTGCATTTCATGACCTAAAATAGATTCTTAGGAACTGGTGGTTTATTTGCTTGAACCAGATAAGTTTAAATTGTTAAAGGTTGCACCTACTGAAACTTTTGATCAATCCAAGAATGTAGAATAATTGGCGATTTATGTTTCAAATTAAGGACTTTTAATGATTTTATATTTTCAGGGCCGACTAAAAGTTTCAGACTTTGGATGGTCCGTACAGATGAGAAGCAAGAGACATACTTTGTGTGGAACTCTGGATTATCTAGCACCAGAAATGGTGGAGAATATAGCCCATGATTATGCTATTGATAACTGGGCTTTGGGTGTCCTTTGTTACGAGTTCCTTTATGGTGTCCCTCCATTTGAGTCCGAGAGTCAAAGTGGTACATTCAGAAGGTAAGGGAGGGTTCGATTGTTGTTTCATTTACATGTGCATTACATGGTTTTTGGATTGTATTATAGATATATACAGAACACAGTATTGCTTAATTTACAGGATAATGAAGGTCGACTTGAGCTTCCCTTCCACCCCCCAAGTGTCTACAGAAGCGAAAAATCTCATCAGCCAGGTAAGTTTGTTCATAAGCTCTCCAACTTAATTTGTGTGTAAAAATCCAAAAGTGGCAAAGAAAGCATATGTGCAGTTTGGGATGTAACCTGAAAAATTATGCAGCTTCTGGTGAAGGACTCTTCGAAAAGGCTCTCTCTTCAGAAGATCATGGAGCATTCTTGGATCATCAGGAATTCAGACCCAACGGGTATATGTAATGAGTAGCATGCTAATTTCTGATCTAGGGTCCTCTTAAGGCTGTGGAAAATCACCACTATTAAGTCCTACTTAGGCACCTGTGGTTCCCCAACTGCTCATTTTGTAAATACACCTAACTGGAGGCCAGACATGAGTTTCTTTGAAACAAAGTAGACTGTATTGCTCTGTGACTACATTTTCTCTTTGTTCATGGTAGGTTTGTAGCTTCTCATTTCTTGTACATGTACACAGAAGAATATTTTTTCATAAAGATCTTTACCACATTCTTCAATTGGCAACTCCTACATATGTAGAAGTGTTTGTTTAATCTATTGTGCGGTCTGTACTTGGTTCAAGATGAACCAAAGATTCTATAAGTCATCTCTGGTAGTTTCTTTGGAGCATTGTGACAGGTAGATGATAATTATCCAAAGCCAAATCATCTTTTGAAGTTATTTTGCTGTGTCTGACGGATAAAATTCATCCTAACTTGCTTTTCCTAATTAATTACTTAAATGTTTAGTGTAATCGATTATCATCCTTGTTTAGAAAATTTGTTTCTAGAATAGCTGTTACAATTAATTGCACTTGATCAATGGCTGTTTCAGTAAACCAACTAGTATTTTTCTGCATGAGTTGCCTCTTCTATAGGACCACCATGAACAATTTGGAGGGTACAGGACATAGCCCAAGAGCCTCTCAATCTCTCTCTCTCTCTCTCTCATAGGGCTAATGGATGCTTTTGTGGATCACTGCTCATACTGTTGGATGACCAAAAGGGAAGTGCTTGAACCTCCACTTCAGTTGAAGCTTTCAGATTTTATTATACCTTAAACACCTCTTTACACAACCTTATTAAATGTTAACGACGGCTCTGTATACTGAATTCCAGTGGGTTCTCAAACTCTTATTCATCAAAATCTTAGATCTAACAAAGATTATATATTCTCTCAAATCTATTATTTTTATTTTCTTCTATATCATTATGTCGAACTTTTTAATGGTACTGTGTATACATTGCTCAATAGATTAAACTATTACCATCTTAGAGTTAGGGTACACATGCCAGGTAAGATGTACAGGAACCATCTTATTAGAACATCATAGGTCTATGCAAAAGATATTTCATTCGATTGTATTATAGTGTTGGGAAAGCATATGATACCTTCAAATGTCAAAGGACTTGGGTAGCTGGCCGGAAGACAACCAGCACCAACAAAAATTGGACACATATCTGTATCTCATATGCATTGCCCCCAAAGACTTTGCACATCTCAAAACGCTGTACATGCATGATGCAACTAAGTTATGTGGCGCTTCATTTGGTCGCCAATTACAACTGGATCCAAAGTCTTGTCAAAATAGAGTATGTTATTAAAAGTCTTTTAAAAAAAAAATTCGACCTCTTTATTGCCACGTAAAAGACTCCAGGAGAAATGGTCACATTAACACGGTACATGACTCGGTCCCAAGATATTCCTTAAGCCTTATAGGAGTGCCCTCAGCATATTTAACATTGGAAATAGTTAACGTATCTATTAAATCCATTTCAAAACTTAAGGCATCACTTCATGATAAATGTCTCCTTCTTAAATACTCACTAAATCTCAGCATATTTAACATTGGGAAATAGTTAACGTACTTACGAAATCCATTTCATAACCTAAGACACCACCTCATTGATGGCTGCCCCTTCTTAAATATTTCACTAATGAAAAGGTGTTAGTGATTATTTAAGAGGGGGCATCCACCTTATTGGTGGTGCCTTGGGTTTTGAATGAATTTAATGGATATTCTGAGAGCACTCCTATACTGCTTAAGGAATATCTTGGGACCGAGTTAGTGTGACCATTTCTCCTGAGATTTTTCAAAGACTTTTAATAATATAATATATACTCTATTTTGACAAGACTTTGGATCCAGTTGTAATCGGCGACCAAATGAAGCGCCGCATAACTTAGTTGCATCATGCATGTACAGCGTTTTGAGATGTGGAAAGTCTGGGGGGCAATGCATATGAGATATCAGATATGTGTCCAATTTTTGTTGGTGCTGGTTGTCTTCCGGTCAGCTACCCAAGTCCTTTGACATCCGCCAATTTTTGTTGTTGCAGGTACGCCTATCATTAATCTTTAACATTGCACGCGTCTCCTCTCTCCGACTATTAATGTATGGAATAGCTAACAGCCTTAGGACACGCCCCATGGGGCTAAAAAGAAATAAAAACAATGAGAAATGCTACCCTACACACCTCGGTAATTGATAACAAAAATGAAAACATGGACTGACAACCACCCACCGTATCATCCACACCTAGCACCACCATCACTAAGGCATCACCACCACCCACAACCACAATACTACCACCATCATCCACCACCACCATTACCATCACCACAATACTACCACCACCACCCACCCACAACTACCACCACCCTCTCATAGGGCTGTCAACGGATCGGATTCGGACCGGATCTGTCTAGATCCGAATCCGATCCGAGATCCGTCGGATCATGAAGTATCCGATCCGATTATATATCATCCAATCCGAATCCGAATCCGATCCGATCCGAGTAAAGTTATTTTTTTTAAAAAAAATCTATTTTAATAATAAAAAATCTAATGATACCTTAATTAATACTAATTAATGTTAATTTTTTTAAAAATTAATATATTATACATAGAAAATCTAAATAATATATTTAAAATAATTAAAAATTATTATTATTATCGGATCGGATTTTAATCGGATCGGATCATCATATATCCAGATCCGATCCGATTATAATCGGATTCCACCGATCCGATCCGATCTGAATCCGATCCGACGGATCACATATAGGGTTCAAAGTCCGGCTAATCGGATCGGATTCGGATTGGATCCGGATCATGATCCGGTCCATTGACACCACCACCCACCACCATTACTACCACCACCACCCACCACGACACCACCATGTATTAAAATTATTAAATTTTATTTATCAAATGCGTTTTTTTATTTTCTTTTAAAAAAAACAAGTAACAGTTAATAATACTAAACGTGTTTCCTATTTACAAAATTTGAAAATAGAAAATCGCTTCCAATTTTTAAAAACAGAAAAAAAAAATATATATATAAAAGTGTATCCAAATGGACCTTTAATATTCTCACTCTGTATCATCTATCCGTCCATTTTTTTGGTGAGAAAGTACATATTTGGTGCACAACAGACAAATGGTTGATAGAGAGTAAGGGTCGAGTGAGAGTAGGGTTAGCACTCCTCAGAACACAGCTCTGCTTCTAACACTCGTAAAGTTTGTCAATCTGGTGCTTTCAAACCATGATTGTCGCTGCTTTTTTTATATATTATTTCTGAGTTCAAAGTCTGCAGATTGTCTCATCAAAAACGTACTCCCTCTATGTCATACAAGTATATGGACTTGTGCACCATTACTCAATGGGCTCACTTTGGTCATTTTTGCATTTAGCTTTCTTGTACGCATTCCCTTACGGTACGTCCCCAAAAGAAGGCCTCCTGCTTCTCTTTCACCATAGACACCATCCACCAAACCCTTCTTCGACAAAATTGCATTAGATAGAATAAAATCTTGTATCTCTTTTCTTTTGTCCCTTCTTTTGATGGATTTATATACATATATTGCCTAATATTGGAGCTAATCATCCTACAATCTGGTCTGATTTCACCTATACATCAGGGCTTACATATGACCTATATATCCACACTTTGACTTGTTTCTCCTGCTGAAACAGCAAAATGTGCCCTGGGGGGATGTAGTGTCTTGGTATTAAGTCTGAACTGACGAAAATTTTTCCTGTTGTGGCAAGTGAGAGTTCATCTACTAAATGATGCCTTCTATGGAAAAGAGAATTATAGACCCAAAAACAGAAGAAATTTTTTTCCCATCTTTCTTATGAAGGGTTTGAGACATATAGAGTCTACAACTTTGTAAGTTTTGTCATTTCACGAGATGCATTTTCTTTTCAAAACTAAATAAATCATGATTTTTATCTCGTCAGATGCAATTCCTAAATTTCAAATGCTGCAAAATGAATGATTTCAAATCTCAAATAAAATAATAAGACTTGAAACCTCATGATTATAAATACTAATTTTGTTAGAAACCTTAAAAAAATTGACTCAAATTTCTAACCACTACCGTGACAATCGTATAAAGTATATATATAAAAAAAAAAAAGTCTCATCAAAAGAATGGACTTGGCTAGTCTTTACTAAGAGGGAATTTGAACAGGAGACCTAACCAGCTAGTGAGTCACCCTTAGGGGGTTGGCCCATCTTTCCATATCAACCATCAGAATATCCCTTTCTCGTTCATAGAGGGTGGTGGTCCTCTGATTGATGGTCCTGCAGCCATGGTTGGTAAACAAAGACAAAAGAGACCCATCCATGCACCATTAACTCAAAACAAAACACAGAAAGGAACTAAATCTCCACAGGAAAAAAATAATAATAATAATAATCATAAATGAAATTCATCCACCCTCCCATTCCTGTAAATATGTACAACCTCTACAACAATTAATAAAAACCCCATAAAAAGAAATAACCCTCAAAACCCCCCATAGGCCATATGAAACCAAAAGAGGGGTAAAAAGCTATAAGACTCAATCCCATAGTGCAGTTGAGAAACTGTGATAACTAATAATTGTACTAAATCTCTAATCTTTTTATTTTTTCATTCTTCTCTCTAATCAGCATCTGAGTCTTTCTTTCAATTATTTCAACCTTTGTCCTCCAATTCCCTGTTCCCTAAACCTCATCAAGACTCCATCAAGAGCAACATCAACAGCATCTCTAATAGTCTCCAACCCCTCTTTAGGTTCAGCATACACAAACTTGGGTATATAATCAATAACCTTATCTCTCATTTTCCTAGTCTCTTCTCTGCTATACCTTTCAAGCACACCTCTTATAGATGTTCCATTCTTCACATCATTCCGGTCTATATAAACCGAATAACTCTCCGGTTCACCCGGCAAGAACCATTCGTACTGATAATAAGCGGTTCTTTTCCAGAAAAACACGGGGATCGAACCGGCCACCATACAATCAAATATAGACCGGCGAGTAAAGCTATCCCCTCTCGGCTGTAAGCAGAAATCCGAGTTCAAGAACATCTCCAGAATCGCTGACGTACCGTTCGCACACCGAGGCCCGCCACAGTCCAAGGCTTGGCACGAGTCCGATTCGTTATAACAGTGTCTCAACAAGGCCCCTCTGAAATCGTCCTTGATGGCGCCGCGTGTCGCTCCGGCGAAGCAGAAGAGGGTTGTACGGTTCCGTGTCCTTAGGTAGTTTTGCCATTCCCGTACGTCGGAGTCGGTTCTGGGGTGGAATCCGGTGGGGTACGGTACTCCGACGTCGAAGTAGTCCCAAGGGTTTCGCTCGATCAGGAGGCGAGTAACGTTCTTCATCGCTGGCATGTAGATGAAGCTGGACCCCCAATCATCGTCTCTGGACCGTCGAAAATCCCAGCTGATTCGACCCAACATGATGAAATGATCCCAGCCGTTTGATCTCTTCCAGAAGGTTTGCTCCTGTACCCACTTCAGCAACATCTCGCAGTGTAAATCACGTTCACGAGAGCTGTAATTCGACCAGAGATACTTACCCACGGCGAGTCCGGCGTAGAACGGAACGTAGAACGCTGTGGCCGATTCGGGGTCTAGGGTTCGACAACGGTGCCCCAGAATCCGATTGTGAAAAATGATCTCGGAGGCAAACTGGTCCGTCCAGTACCACGCCGGAGTCAGATTCTCCGGCACGATTCCTTCAATTCTGGAAGCTCTTCGGCCGAATCCATCGTTTGTAAGCGCGTCGCATCTGGAGTTCCAAGGGTTTAAATCCTGGCAATTCTCGGAGAGTTCTTTGTTGAAGATTGACGGGAGATCGTAGACGTAAACCCTACCGGAATCACATTCGTCCACAGAGATTTCGACGGGGAGTTTGTTCGGAGGTGGGAAATGGCGTGGAGAGAGAGAGACGAGAAGAGAACGAGCAATGAAGAGAAGGAAAATCTGAAATAATAGAATGCTGATTACGAGCCATGTTCGAGGATGGGTAGAAATGTTGACTGGAATTGGGTATGAAGGGTTTTTACGGTCTAAGAATTCTAGGGTTTTGGATTTTTTGAGGAACTGGTTCTCCGGCGACGGGGGAGCGGATTTCGGAAGCATCAGAATGTCTTTATCGGAGAGTGTCGTTGGATTTCCGGCGGAATTTGACCGGAGAATGGATTTTTCGCCGGGGATATTTTGCAGAGACGTTGTGGCAGCTATTACGGGATAGAAGGAAAAATGGTGGCGGAGCGTATAAAGGGGTTCCGGTTCAGGTTCGTTCAAGTTTTCACGTTTGATTTCTGAGGAATGCTAACTTTACTCTCAGTCAACCCATACTCCTACTCTCTGCCAATCACATATTCAATTTTTTTCCTTTTGTGTGGGAGAGTACAAAATGAACAGGTGTATGTAGTGAATGGTTGACGGAGAGTAGGTCTAGCACTCCGCTTGATTTATCTATGAATACATCGACACGTGTCCATTGGATGACCGACTGATCGCTCAACCGACATAGAAAGAAGTCATGGATTCCGTGGACACGATCCAGTCGGTGTGTGGCGTGTGCCGCGTGTCTAGGACTCTAGGGTTTGTTATTTGTCAAGGGTTGGAACTGGGCCGTTTGGCATGAGATTGGATCACATCCAATCACTATTGAACTCTCCCCGAGTTCAATCGCATCCACAGGTCAACATGTTTCCCTTTTTAACTTCTGTTAATCATGGTTAATATTCACTAATCCTAAGGGTTTAACAATCTACCTTGACTTTTTTTATAAAAAAAATTGAAAAAATTAATCCTAAAGTTAAGAAATTTTAACCCTAAGGTTAATTCTTTTTCTTAAAAACAAATGTTATATTATTGAACCTTAAGGATGAGTAAATCTTAACCACCATTAATATGAATAAAAAGGAGCACGTGTTGATTTGTCGGTGCAATTGAACTTAAGGTGAGTTCAATTGTGATTGGTTTTGATTCGATCTCAGTTTAGCATTATTTTTAAAAACCATTTTTTCTTATATGGGACTAGTAATATTTTAACTTAATAAAAAATTTTTTTTTTCAGTATTAAATGTGAGAAATGCACTTATAATAAATGAGATAAACGTAAAAAGAAAAAATATTGAGATAGACAAGACATAATACAATTTTAGATAATTTTATGATAAAATGTGTTGATGAATATGATCATATTTAATACCTATAATAATATGATTTTTTTTTTTCATAATTGATTCTAACTAGTCATTGTCAAATGGGTTCTTTACACAAAATGGGATTATAAGAATCAAACTTAGAAAATTTAATTCTTTTCTAAAATGAGATTATAACCATAATTGATGTCAAAAGACTCATTAGTAGCCGAATATTACTTGTTTACTGATGATACCCGTATAGGAGTCTGGATCATGTCCAACTGTAACTGAACTCGGAGTCCCAATCTTGAATTTAGGATCGAACTCGTGATTGGATATGATCTCAACTCCCCATATAATGGCTTATTTTTTTTATATTTTTTATTTTTTAAACCAATGGCATTGCAAATCGGCTCAAGACATTTAAAAATATCTCATTACTACATGTGATATTTATTTGGTTGCTTCGTCTAACAAAGTTAACGTTACGGTCAATTCTTCATTTTTTCCTATTAAAAAATAATTCTTGAATTTATACGAGGCTGGTCCAAAGAGATAGTCACATAGAGGGAAATAGCTGTTTCTGACCAAAACTTCCAATTTCCGAGAGGGTTCATAGGTTTTATGTTAGAATCGAACTTATAAATCAAATTGGAGTTTGGTAGATCCAATCCTCAGGTATGAGTTGCAAGAGCTAAATGCTCAAACTAACATCTGACTGTACCGACCCTACTAACATAAGTAAATGACGCTGACACCAAACCAAAAAAAAAATGTACGGTCTTATCCTACTCTTACAATTATTTAATTTTTTATTTGTTAATTAGAAAAGAATTAAGTCTATGTTACTTCCAATCCTAACATTTTAATTCAAATAATTAAGGTGTCCAAAGTATGAACCGCTAAAAACTGGCAAGCCCTTAAACGGGTCATGCCTAGTGGAGGTGACTGCTGCAGAATAGCTATAGTTTTGGAGAGAGATGAAATAATGATAACCAATAATCCAAATTTGTAATGATCCGTCGAAATGATGTCTAAGAAAGATGAGGTGCCTGTGAAAGTGAAAATAACAGGAATGCTAGCTCCATTCTTCGAATTCAACAGCAAATTTCTATGAACACTTATTATTTTTGTAATCTTGTAATCGGTTAAAACAATAGCTTTCTAACTCTTTTAGGATATGTTCATTTATTGAGACATATAAAACTCGGCACTTTCAAGTACCGAGATTAAGTGTCAAACTTTGCAAGTTTCATTATTTAACAATATGGGAAATAGTTAAGGTACCCATGAAATCTACTGTGGTGAGTATTTAAGAGGAGAGGATCCATCAATGAGGTGGTGCCTTAGGTCATGAAATGAATTTCATGGGTATGCCTATCACTACTCTAACAATATTCATGTATTTTTAGCTCCAAAAAATCACTTTTTGACACGGTCTTTTAACAAAATCAGTTCCTACATCATGAGATTTCAAATCCTATCATTTTTATGAGGCTTGTAATCTCTTATTTTGCTACTTTTAAAGTTGGTAGGAACTCCAATAGTGAGAAATGAGAAACAAAATAACAACATAAAAATTAATAATTTTCAAATATTACGAATTCCTAGCTGTCTCCAATTCTTAATAACAATTGCTTAGAATATACTTGTTTGGGCAAATTGTTGTCAAAATCAATTATTCACACCAGATTCATTTGACAAGTGAAGATAACAAGGAAACAAAAAGGTGAACAAAAAGAGAATAATGTAAATAGCAACCATCAAAGAGGGGCCAAATGGAATTGAGCTAGGCGATCAATTAAACTATAATTAAAATTTTCACTTAAGTTTTATAAATTATAATCCGTAAGAATTGATTATTAATTATTATGATCAAAACCAAATGTTATTATTTAAGCCATAGTCAATTATAATCCGATTTACTGGTCATAGTTAGAAAGAAAATCTAGTCTAATGGCCCTAAACCAGAAAGGGAGTGATTTGGGAGCCTAGGGGTGCCCTTGGTTTTACTACAAGATTTGTATTGGTTTGAGTTTATTCAAAAATTGAGAAAATTACAATGTCAACAATTGTGAGGGTTGTCCCGAAGTTTGGTTGCCAAGAAAATAAGTGAAAACGGTTGATTTTTGGCTAGAATTCTTTTCGAGGGAAAAATTCAATCTATTATTATGGAGTAATTTATTGGAATTATAATTTTAAAAAATCTTAATTGATTTGGGATTAGAATTTGATAAATTTTTAATTGCTTTTTTGAGTTTATTTATGTTTATAAATAGGCATAAGGGGTGGGCTTATTAAGAATGAGCAGTTGAGATGTGAGTTTTAGGGTTTTCAGAGATACCGTGTTTGCGTTTGCTCTCATGGATAGCCCTAGTTTTGACTCTTAGGAAGAAAAACATTTTCACCACATATCTTCGGGTTGGTATCCTAAAACCTCAAAGGAATTCGGGATAGTTCATTCTTCATACCTCAAATGATTCAAGTTTATCCTCACTTAAAGAGTCGTTCCTCTCATTCTCTGCAGAGAGTTTCTCATATTCTTTATAGACAGACATAGTACGCAGACTATGTGCCTTAGACTATTTCAGTCTATGGGCGAATGCCATGCTATCCATCTACTAAGTTAGCTACATAGGTTAGAGACAACTCTACCTTTGTCTACCTTAGGGTCACCTTGATTGGGCTCTTCTCCGTAGAACCTTTACCCATTCAACTGGAGCACAAGGACTTTACATAATCTCGCACGAGCGAGATTGTGTTTGGCTCGAGCAAACTGTGGCGAGTTTCAATCATTTGTCCTGTATTTTGAGATTTTGGTTTATAAATTTTGTTCATGAGAGAAAACAATAATTTTGTAAACTATGTGAGAGCTATTCAGAGAATGTATGAGAGTTTTTGGTTTTGTGTTATTGTTGCTCTTTTCTTTGTAACTTTTTTTTATTACAAGTGAAAGAATTCAAATCGCTTTTGACCTAGGATGTAGTCTTAGGTGAATGAACCACATATATTTCGTGTTGTGGTATGAATTATTTTTATATTATCTTCAAACCTTAAAATCACATCGTTTTTGCACTACAAAAACAGGAAAATAAAATAAAAATTTAGAATTTTTCAAATTATTCTTAATTATGTTTCGTCCAATATTCTTTTTTTAAAAAATCTTTTTTAACTTATTTTCTCAGCAAGACAGACAACAAAACATAGGGTTAATTAGAGGAAATCGTAGGCAAATTGTTAGAAATTTTCCTTGAGTGTGACATAGACCTCTAACGCTAAAAGGAGATAAATAACATCAATGCCCATAGTGGCATGGACGGGCCGGGGAGGGGTCATGGCACCCCAAAATTTGGGAAAAACTTGTCATTTTTTGGTAGAATTTTTTTAAAACAAAAAGAAATAGTGTTAAAATTTTATATATAGTGCCCCCTCCAAATTATGAGTTAATGGTCCCCCGCCCCCAAATTTCCACGTGTGCTCCGTCCATCTCCTTTTAACTATAGTTAAGTTTAATCAAATTAACATTAATATTTTTCTTGTAAAAATCAAGATTAACCTTAGGGGTGAGTGAATCTTAACCACAGTTAGTAGGTATTAAAAGGGACACATAGCAGCTAGTAGATCCTCCTTTAACAATGTTTAAGCTCAATAAACTTAAGTTTAATATATTTTTTTTTTCTAAAAACCAAGGTTAGATGGATGAACCTTAGGGGTGAGTAAATCTTAACCAAAGTTAGTGGGTGTCAAAAAGGGACACGTGGCGGTTGTAGAGGCCCGTGCATGTCTCCAAAAAGAATAATTTTCTTTATATATAAAATATAAAAAAATTTAAAAATACAATTAATTTTATTTAAATAATAGCTCTCGCGGACCCCTTGCCCCAACAAAAAAAAAATTGGGGAGATACGCCCCGAATCCCCAAGACCCATACGTCCCCCCCTTCCAAAAAAAAAAAGGTCCTGGCTCCGCCCCTGGGCCCGGAGAAGAGGATAAAGGAGGGGAAAGCAATAGGCATATAAGGTTGCGTTAAGAAGGGTAGGGGTAATAAGATTCTTAATTAGGGTTTGGGTTTGTATGCTCATCATCATACATGTCTCATTCGATGTTCTTTTCTTTCAATTTGTATTGTAGTGACAAGCTTGTGTTTAATTCGGATACTTTCTTCTACGCATTTGGGTTCTGAATACACCCACAAGCAACAAACAACATGTGATCATTAATGTTTCTTCTTGATTTTGAACACCAAGCAATGCTAGTGGCACACTCCTGTAAAGAGCGTGCCAGTAAATGTTGAAACATGGCTTAAAGTCTAATAAAATATTTCTTTCATAGGCCACGCGTCAATGCACTATTTGATGCAGCCATCATGCAAGCGATGACTCTACCGTTGCTCTTAAAATCATTTTATTACTCTAATGGGACGTTTAGATTAGATTGTTTTAGCCAAAAATCAATTATGGTAAAATTGATTGTGTAGAAATTAATGGTCAAATATTCATTTTTTCAAATAATAGTGTTTGGAGAATACGTAGGTGAGTCTCTCAACTTCGTATTCTCCGAACATTATTATTTGAAAAAATAATTATTTGATCATAAATTTCTACGCAATCAATTTTATCAGAATTGATTTTTATCAAGTAATGGAATTATGGAAGGGCTACAACTTTGATAGAGACAATCACATGGAATGTTTCTTAATTATTATAGTATTGGTGTGACTATTGGGTCAAGGACCACCAATGTAGTATATGTACTACATTTATTTTGTTTATTTTTTTGGTTGTCGGATACAGTTAGGTCGCAACCCCAGTAAGCATAATTGATTACTAACAGTTAGTGGGTTAAAATGTTGAACGCCGACTTCTTAGTTAAATATGGTAAGCCTACCAACTACCACACTTGTCACTCGAGAAAATAGAACCCTGAATACCTCCACATGGAAGATAGACACACTGCCAGAAGTACAAATCGGCCAGTGTAACTTGGTTTGAATAAAGGGATATTATTATTATTTATCTAATTAATTAATTTTTATCCTAATTGTTGTGTTTCTTATTATGTTAGAAGTTAGATGTCTAGCATGTTATCTTGACTACGTTGAGGGATTTATTTCCGGCCCTCTGGGGGCGGAGCCACATGGGGCCAGGGGGATGAAACCCCACTAAAATTTTGGGGAAAATTAGTAAATTATTAGTATCCTAGGAGAGGGGTAGAGCTAAGGGGCGGGGGGCTCTAGTAGTTGAGAATCACACAAAAACTCACAATACGATAACCGAAAGAATAAGAACAGAAAAAAGCAAACAAGAACGCATAACACAAGATTTACTTTGTTACGTTTAAGGATCCACACCAAGATTGAATCACAGTCGATCATGATTGAACTCAGGGAGAGTTCAATCATACTTGTAAGCACCCTATTTTTGCACTCCATATCCATCTTCCCGCTTTTTCAAAGGCTCCAATGTTCACCCAAGACTCAAGGCCATTTGGCCAAACTTATACCCAAATAACCCAATCAAGCCCAATTATCAAATTTCATTACCCCAAACCCAAGTAGTCAAGCTCAATACCCAATTGTCAAAACCAAAGCCTATTTAGAGCATTCCTAGCAGCCTCACCAAAATAGCTTTTTAGTTATTTTGATGAGCCAATAGGTTAAAAAGTCTGAAATTCCCTTCCCAGCAGCCTCACCAATTTGCATATTTTAGTTTGGTGAGTGTACAGTACTCACCAAAGTTGGTGAGTCACTGTACACTCACTAAATCAAAAAAACTCTCATTCCCTCCTTGTTTGTGGGCCCACACAAATAAAATAAAATTTTCCCTCTCCATTTTTTTGGTGTGGATGTGACACATATAATAAAATAATTATCATTTTTGCTACTTTGATGAGGCTGCTGGGGGTGTTTCAAAAAAAATGGCTCACCAAACTCACTTTTTGTGAGTTTTGGCTATTCTGATGAGGCAAATTTGATGAGGCTGCTAGGAATGCTCTTACCATAGCCCAAGCCCAAATGTCATAGTCAAAGTCCAATGACCATAACCCATGATTCATAAGATCTAGGTCACATATCTATATCCACTTAACCTATATCATACAACTCATGCCCATATAATTCATAATTCACTCAACTTATCAATTCTCTTACACCTCTTACAATTCTCTTATACCCCTTACAACACTCAACCCATCAATTCTCTTACACCACTTACAACACTCAACCTATCAACTCACCTTACAACACTCAACTCTTTACCCACTAACTTATTTTATCCCCCATGTAAAAGACACAACTCAACCTCTTAATTTTCTTATAAATATCAATCCCTGTGAGGAAACCTGATGCATTGACACTTTTTTTTACTAATTTTTTTCCTAAATTAATTAAACTTTCTATTCCAAAAATTCTACAAACCCTTTTTTCCACTATTGTTCTTTATCTTTACTGCTCTCTGTGGATCGACAATCCATTTATTGTACTACAAAGTATAGCATATCTTTTAGCCACATCACGAACTGAAAAACGAATTATCTCATCCTTCCCCTAGCGAACCAGGTTCACTCTAGAGTAGCGAACTATGAACCGTAAACCCGAATTCAAACCGAGCGAACCAACGAATCAGAAAATATGGATATCATAATATCTATTTCTCCACTATGTAAAATAACTTGATTTTGAAGCCCTAACGCTTCCTTATCCAATCATTAAAAGATTTTTATTTCGACAAGTAAAATAACCTAAGAGTATTGTGAGCAAGGGAATTTACCGTCTTTCCTTCCGGGCCGGACCCTACGGAGGAACGACGCTAAACACTAATGATTGCAACCTATTTTATCAAGGAAAAATAAGATCCCAAATATACAATGGATAAGGCCTAAGGTCCAAAATGAGATTCTAGGTAAGTGATTCTTTTAAGCCCCGGGGAAGGTGTTAGGCATCCTAGGGCCACCATCCGAAGATGATAACATACTCCTTATATCTAAGCCAATTTTAAAAAAAATCAAATAGAACATAAGTATGTTGTTTAATTATACTAATTAAGAAAATAAAGCAAGATTAAGGGAAAAATGGAAACTAATTCTAGGTGAGCTGGACCCGTTAGGGATGCTTACTTACACGACTTGGCGGGATCAAGCCATAGTAGTTCTTACAAATAAACATGCTAAGTTGATTGATGTTTTTGGTATTTTGGTTATATTTGAATATTTTTGGTATTTTGAGATTTTATCATGTTTGTTTTTGAATTTTCATATAGGTAGGGTTTTGAAAAACTTAACTAAAGTCAAATTTAACCCTAAAGAATTTTAAGGAGATGTTAAGCTAAAAGATCGTATTTAGGACATAAAGATAGATATTTGTATTATGAATAGTAGATGATCTATTGCCAACACCTACTTTGTTAGATTGGTGTTGATGATAAATCAAATACAATTGTTTTAGTATGAGGCATTTTGTACAACATTCTCTTTTAAGTCCTTAAACCATATTTTACTCATTCAAAATAAAACATGAAAAATAAGCAGAAAAGAAAAGAAGAGACAAGTAGAGAAATTGAAAACCTATCATCTCCCTTTTAAGGTGGTTTATTTACACAATTATAAATGATGTAATTTCGCCCTAATGAAAGTTAGAAAGTTGATGAGCTTTCACAAAGAAATGAAAACAAGAATCCCAAAAAAAAATAAAAAGAGAGATATAACTTTAACTTCTACTCTCTATGGGTCTACCCATATCCACACTTGTGGGTACATAAAAAGAAAAAGAAAAAAAAGAACATCTCCTTGCTTTTAATATGGGGTCCCTCTACTAAATTAGATTGGTGTAGAGAGACTCAACTATGTTTAAGAAATGAAAGACCAAGAAGAGATAACCAAATAAAAATGAGATAAAAAAAGAAGAGAAGATGATGAAAGAAGGAGTATCACTCCTCCAAGAATTCTTCTCAAAGAGATAGGAATTTGTTTAAAGTCCACAAAGGAGGAGAGTTAGTGAAGAATTCTAAGCTTTTAGTCTTAGAATTCTCTCCAAACTTTAAACATTCGTTTCTTCTCACTTCTTCAAACTCAAGAGAAGCAAAAATGGGTGAGAGCCTTCTAGAGGTCATGAGGGATCGTCTCTAAGGGGCTCTTAAATGGTAAAATGTCAATTTGATTATTCAATGTATAACTCAATTGAGGGTTTCACATCCCAAACCCTCAACCAGAAGATTTCGAATTTCAAATTATAATAAAAAGTTAAAATCAATTTCCAATCAATTATTCAAAATAAGTTTTAACTCAAGCTCGCACTTTATCGAAAAAACTCGAGGACGACGATATACCCGGAGGTAATACCGCATTAAATAATAATATCCGCTAAGATGAAAGTTCTTCGTTTGAGAAATCAAAAACTATTACTCAACTACGAGAAAAGCCTGACTGAACTCGTGAAAATGTTTAAATCCAAGAAATTCAATTGAAAGAGAGATAGAACAATTAATATTGAAATCATAAACGTTACATGCACTAATTGGATTAAATCAAATTACCATCACCTCATTAAGAGAATTTCACCCTACCCAAAGCTAGAGATTTAGCAATCCATACAGAGGAAAACTAAAACAATACTAAGAAAAAAGATGAGAAGATTGGATTGGATGCTCTAATAGCACCCTCTCTAGGTATATATAGACTAAAGGAAAGATGAAAAATGAAACTAAGTAAAAAAAAGAAACTTCTAATTACAAAATCCAACCAACATAATATTTTCTCTCAACTTGACGAAATATTTTGACTCTCTATACGTCCGAATTAGGAGATCTTCGTGAAATATAATTGTGTTCCCCTTTGAATTTTCTTTCAAAAACATCTAACATTGCTTTAATCTGATTTTTAAGTCAAAAGTTACGAGTAAATTAGTAAGTACTGTCCAGATTAGATGAAAATTCAGGAAATCCTCCTTTTTTGAGATTTGGTTGCTAAATAATAGTACTTCTCTAGCCATCTACGAAATTTCTTAGTTTTGTTGTAAATCTAATTGACTTTCATTAAGCTCCTTACTTGAATTATAAAATCCGTCCAAAATAGAGAGTTCTCATGACCAAAATAGACATTCTCCTTTTTTTTAAATAGAAACATCAATATAGCACATTTATTTTTTCTAATTCAAAGAGTTTCATCATTTTTATGCCAAAATCATATTCATGCATATCATGCTAAGATTCTCCACTCATATGTGAAAGAATCTTTCTATACTTCATCTTGGGCTTTGGCTTTGTGCTTTGACTCTTTGACTTAAGACTTGACTTCTTGGACTTGGGTTTTATCTCTTAATTTTCATAAGACTTCTTTACTTAAATTCCCTAAATGAAATTACGTAAAAATGCTTAGAATTTATAATCTATAAATGAAAAAAACAAGTTTAAAATATAGACTTTAAATCCTAAATTCATACTAGAAAGGCCGTTAAAGGGTTACGAAATAACTAGTTTTGAGTGTATTTTTATGCACTCATCAGTTCGCTTAGGTTCTTTAATTTGGTTTGCTAAGCATGTAAAATATATATATATATTATATTACAAAAATATATTTCTTTTAAGCATGTAAACAATATATTAGTAACTTATTTGAAAACTATTTAAAAAATATCTTTTTGTGAGCTCAAAATATAAATTTCCCAAACTTAAAGAAAGATATCAGTGACTTTGAATAAAAAACTTGACAAATCAAGATTTTTTCCAAACCACTATGTGGTTTGCTCAATTTTATGAACTACTCCGAACTAAACCATGAACTAGTTCGGGTTTGTTCGGTTCGTTGTTCGTTATAGCATGTAGCAGATTTGGTAACCCTTGATGATACCAAGCCAAACCGAGCCGAGCCGAGTCGAGTAGTAGGGTGTCAAGGCTCGGCTCGTGAAATTACAGTGATGTTCAAGCTCGGCTCGAGCTTATCCTCTTGTTTTCAAGCTTGGCTCGTGAGAAATATCTCGAGCTCAAGCTTCGCTCAGCTCAGCTTGACTTGCTTACCAATACTGCTCTTATTAAATATAAGATAAGCCCGAGCTCGGGACGAAGGGCTTTCGGCTCAGTTGTTTACTCCCTCTCTTTATCCCTATACCTTTTTTTATAGCCAACTCTCCACAAGTGTTTTCCATATCTTATCCATGTGGGACTGTAACTATATTTCAAGCAAGGGAACACACACAAGACTCACAACACACGTTGCAATAGATTTAAAAAAACACTTCATACATTTAATCATAGTTCGATAGTTCGGTATGTAGGAAAGGGTTGAGGGAGTGTTCCTTGTAAAAAAAAGGGTTGTGAGAACTCTTTACTCATTTACCATTTTAGTAATCATTTTATATATATATACCATTATTCCATTGAGATATTTTTCTTTATATATTAATCATTTAACCTTAAATAATTACTTTACATGTCCATAATGGTTGAGCTTCTGTCGAGCCAAATAATGATGAGGTCAAGTTCGGCTCGTTAACTAAACGAGCTCAAACAATATGTTCAAGCTTGAATCATTTACTAAATAAACAAACGACCTTGAACTTTTAACGAGTCGAGCCGAGTAGTTCATGAGCACTCTGGTTCGATAACCACCCCTATGGAGAAAAGTTTGAATGAACAAATAATGGAGACTTTTATATATATATATATATATATATATATAATAGTACAATCACTAAAAGACAAAATTGTTCAACCAAGAGTTGGATGCCCAAAATATCCATTGTGATTGTTTTTATTCCAAACACGACCCACAACAATATTTTAATACAAATAAAACAATATTTTGATACCATTAATACCCCTCATAATTCTTGTGATTGTTTTTATTCCAAACATTTCCCATAACAAAATTTTGATAACAAAAATATCCTTGATAGTTTTTTTAATTCCCAACATGTCCTTAACAAGAATTTGATACAGAAAATTATCGGAATAATTTTTTTATTCCCAACATGGCTCGTAAGAAGAATTTGATACTCAAAAACACCATTTGATACCCAAAATATTACTCATTATTTAATTATTCCCAATTTGATGTCAAAAATACCCCTCATGATTTTGTTTTTATTCCTAACAAGTCCCGTAACAAGAATTTAATACAAAAATATCCCTTATAATTTTTTAATTCCCAATGCATCCCGAAATAAGTGTGATACCAAAAAATACCCCTCATGAATTTGTTTGATACCAAAAATACCCTCATAATTTTTTTATTCCCAACACGTCCCGTAACAATAATTTGATAACAAAAATACCCTCTTAAATTTTGATAAACACAATAGTTCAACCAAGAGTTATATACCAAAATTACCCCTTATGGTTGTTTTTATTCTAAACACATCTCCTATCAAAAATTTGATATAAAAAATACCCCTTAGGGTTGTTTTTATTCCAAACACATCCCCTAACAAAAAATTTGTACTAGAAATACCTCTTATAATTTTTTTTAATTCCCAAACACATCCTTAACAAGAATTTGATACCAAAAATACCCCACATAATTTTTTTTATTCCCAACATGTCACGTAACAAGAATTTGAGACCTAAAATACCCCTCAAGAATTGTTATTCCCAATTAATTACTAAAAATATCCCGCATGATTGGTTTTTATTCCCAACACGTCCCATATATTTTTTTATTACAAACATATCCTTTAACAAGAATTTGATACCGAAAACACCCCTCAAGATTTTTTTAATCCCAAAAATTGGATACCCAAAATACCCCTCATGATTTATTTTTATTCTGAATATGTCCCTAACAAGAATTTGATACCAAAATATACCTTCATGATTTTGTTTGATATCAAAAATACCCTCAGAATTTATTTTTATTCCTAACACGTCTTGTAATAGTAATTTGATAGTGAAGATATCATCTTAATCAGTAAGATTGCACGTGCATTATTCCCAACACAGTACATATGATTTTTTTATTCCCAACATATCCTGTAACAAAGAATTTGATACCGAAAACACCCCTCATGATTTTTTTAATCCCAAAAATTTGATACCCAAATACCCCTCGTGATTTTTTTTATTCCAAATCCGTCCCTAACAAGAATTTGATTCCAAAATATACCTTCACGATTTTGTTTGATATCAAAAATACCCTCATATTTTATTTTTATTCCCAACATGCCCCATAACAGTAATTTGATACTGAAAATATCATCTTAATCAGTAAGTTTGCACATGTCATGCACGTGCACAACCAGCTAGTATATATATATAACACAATTTCTTATTTGTCATGTCTGATTTTCTAGGGATGGTATTTTTTGAAATATTTTTTGAGCCCATTAATTGTGTTAGTATATGTTCATTGGCAGCGGACAGCCCTTTCTATCAATATCATTTCATTGATTAGTAAGTTAGAGAGCTTAGCATTTGAAGCCGAGTCAAGTGGATAAGAGTTTGTGGATAAGAATGAAACTCAACAACAATGTTTTTATTTACACATAAAAATGTTCAATATCAAATCTTAAATAATAAAAATAAATCAATATTTAAAAATTTTAAAAAAACTTATCTAACCCTTTCTTGATGTATATCATTGGTCCAGTCAGTTTTGTTGATACCAAAGTTTCACTCATTTTTTAGGTTAAAGAGGTAATCTAAACACACACACACAATAGACATGCAATCGACCTAAGGTGTCACGATCTCAAAATCTCATCTTGGTCTAATGAGACCTTGGGCGTGTGATAACGCATAAACGTACATGCTTTAGTATCATGTTGAGCGTACTAAATTTATAACCTGAAAATTACATTGGCATTCATGATATAATATCCACATCTATTTACATCTAAACAGTACTGAACAACTCCGCGTCCTCCATGAACCCGATAATAATATCAAAAAAGTGTTTACCACAATAAAAATGGTTATCCATGCACCCTACGGTAAATCCTAAGCAACATCATATTAACAATATTAATGACATCTCTTTGACAATATTAATAGCATCTCCAATATCACTAGTACGTATATTGGTATAAGTCTCGTTCACCCTCCTCTAGGTAGTCATCTGGTCTCTCCTGAACGTATTCTTCCTCTATCCAAGGCTCAACCGAGCGCTCCAAGTCAATAACTGCCGATATCAAAGGTACAACTGAGCATGGAAAAGCTCAACGTAATATACAGTCTAGTTAACAATCATGATAACATGTAGAATTGAATCCAATAAAAATTTGATCCTTGTTACTTTACATGACGTGTATACAAGATTAGAGTGCAAAAACATGTGAGGATAATATATCGTCATCTTGACTTGTGTGTTTGTGGAATATTAGTCCATGCTTGTGTTTGTGATTCATGTTATGCCATGTCATACAATGTAAACAACTAACATGTCGCTCGGAATAGATACGAACCATACCCATGCACTAATGTGACTGACATGCCATTCAGAATAGATACAGACCATGCCCATACACTAGGGTGACCAACATGCCGCTCGGAATTGATACAGATCATGCCCATGTGATAGTGTGACAAGCATGCCGCTCGGAATGGATATGGACCATGCTCATGCAATGGTATCACCAACATGTTGCTCGGAATAGATATAGACCATGCCCATGCAATAATGTAACTGACATGTTGCTCGGAATGGATACAGACCATGCTCATACAATAATACGACTGACATGCCGCTCGGAATGGATACGGACCATGCCCCTACAATGCTCGGGACATGCGGGTACGCGTGAACACGTTTATCCTACATGTGAACATGTGCTTGAGTATCATGATCCAGTTTCATTTAATTGACCCCTTAAATTCCGATCTCTTACCATTGAAACCCCACCATAGTGAACCATGCCTCCATGGTAAAAAAATCTAAGTCAAGGGACCATCCTCTAAGTCCTTGCCTATCCGAAATTCAACCACCATACATAATTCACATTTGATAATTTGACATTAAATTCATATATGATGCATTATCGTACATTTCTAAAATCAATTACACAGTTCATAGAGTAAATCATAACCCTTCCTCCTTTAAATACTCATTCGTCTCATACATTTACAACCAGCCATCAATCCATTTTTCATGCCCATTCATCTCATACATTTTTAGCATAAGCAACCATTTCCATTCTTTATTCATAGTCATATCCCATCCGCCATTTTCTTTACAATTCAACCATAGCATTCACCATAATATAAGAATGATAATCTAATTCTTTATTTCATCCATAGCTAAGATTAAACATTAATAATAATATCAATAAACCCGTTTTCATACTTATAGAAATTTCCAATTACTCATAAACCCTCTTTTTCCCCCAAATCTTGACAATCTAAGCTTGAGAATATGAATAACATATAGATTTTGACATTCAATACTTGCTAATATGATTTCTTAAGCAATACATGACATTCATGATACCTAATCATTACCATAATCATGAGTTAGAAATTATATCTTACCCCACAAGATTGCTTCCCTACGATCTAACGCTTGGGAAGGGTTTTGGGGCGATCTCCAAGCTTTTCATTCTTCTCCAAGCAAATCTCTCCTAGACCCTAGGTTTTCCCATCTTTTAATCCTAAATTAGGTTAGAAACCTTTTATACCCCAAAACCTCGAATTAGAATGTCTAATTATAGTAGAGGTGTTCAAAACCCTAATTTTTGAAAGTCTTTAAAAATCATGCGTGCAGGCTACGATCGATCAGGGATTTACTGTGATCGATTGTTGCAATCGATCGTCGCATATAGCGTGATCAATCGAATACAAAATAGTGGCCCACCCTTTTTCCAAGCCTAGTCCAATCGATCGGTGGTGATAGTGCAATCAATCGAAGTGATTACAGTGCCCTAATGGTTTTTCTGACAAGGTGCGATCCATCGTAGCAAATAGTGTGATCAATCGCACCCAAAACAATGGCTGACATCACCTCTAGGTCTCTCCCGATCGATCGTGGTGATGGTGCAATTGATCGGTGTACCCTATTTTAGTTGTTTTTCTCACTTTAAATGCTTCAATTACTTTGATTATTATGAACATACCATACAACATATAATTTAACATATTTATCTTTGATTAATCAATATAATGATACCATTAAAGTTCGGGTCTCTATATCAGGTAACCACTAGGGTGCTATAATTCACTCACAAATGGCTTTTGTGCAGGCCAATAATCAATTTGGGCATTCTTGTCGATTGATAGAAGTATTTTGCAAGCCACACTCTCCCCTGTTGCACTCTCTCTTATCGAGGCAAGAAGTATGACCGTAAATTATATGTTGTAGATATTATCCGTATCCATTTCGTATCCGAATTTGTTTAGTCGGATATATAATTATCCGAATAAGTATCCGGCGGAGTAATATATGACCCTAAGAAGCCCTCAACCTCATATATATGGCCGCCATATGAAACCAAAAGAGGGGTAAAAAGTTATAAGATTCAATCCCATGGTGCAATCCAGAAACTGTGATCTTTTTTTTTCTTTTTTTTTTTACTTGATGCATTGAGTCTTTCTTTCTATTATTTCCACCTTTGTCCTCCAATTCCCTGCTCCCTAAACCTCATCAACACTCCATCAAGAGCAACATCAAAAGCATCTCTAATAGTCTCCAACCCCTCTTTAGGTTCAGCATACACAAACTTGGGTATATAATCAATAACCTTATCTCTCATTCTCCTAATCTCTCCTCTGCTATACCTTTCAAGCACACCTCTTATAGATGTTCCATTCTTCACATCATTCCTGTCTATAAAAACCGAATAACTCTCCGGTTCAGCCGGCAAGAACCACTCGTACTGATAATAAGCGGTTCTTTTCCAGAAAAACACGGGGATCGAACCGGCCACCATACAATCAAATATCGACTTCCGAGTAAAGCTATCCCCTCTTGGCTGTAAGCAGAAATCCGAGTTCATGAACATCTCCAGAATCCCCGACGTACCGTTCTCACACCGAGTCCCACTACAGTCCAAGGTTTGGCACGAGTCCGACTCTTCGTAACAGTGTCTCAATAAGACCCCTCTGAAATCGTCCTTGATGACACTGCGTGTCCCTCCGGCGAAGCAGAAGAGGGTTGTACGGTTACGTGTCCTTACATAGTTTTGCCATTCCCGTACGTCGGAGTCGGTTCTGGGGTGGAATCCGGTGGGGTACGGTACTCCGACGTCGAAGTAGTCCCAAGGGTTTCGCTCAATCAGGAGGCGAGTAACGTTCTTCATCGCTGGCATGTAGATGAAGCTAGACCCCCATTCATCGTCTCTGAACCGTCGAAAATCCCAGCTGATTCGACCCAGCATGATGAAGTGATCCCAGCCGTTTGATCTCTTCCACAAGGTTTGCTCCTGTACCCACTTCAGAAACATTTGGCAGTGTAAATCACGTTCACGAGAGCTGTAATTCGACCAGAGATATTTACCCACGGCGAGTCCGGCGTAGAACGGAACGTAGAACGCTGTAGCCGATTCTGGGTCTAGGGTTCGACAACGGTGCCCCAGAATCCGATTGTGAA
This sequence comes from Tetracentron sinense, assembly GCA_015143295.1. Lineage (NCBI taxonomy): Eukaryota > Viridiplantae > Streptophyta > Magnoliopsida > Trochodendrales > Trochodendraceae > Tetracentron > Tetracentron sinense. The sequence continues at coordinate 24,327,165 of CM026572.1, read as the reverse complement.
AAATGATCTCGGAGGCAAACTGGTCCGTCCAGTACCACGCCGGAGCCAGATTCTCCGGCACGATTCCTTCAAGTCTGGAAGCTCTTTGGCCGAATCCATCGTTGCTAAGCGCGTCGCATTTGGAGTTCCAAGGGTTCAAATCCTGGCAATTCTCGGAGAGTTCTTTGTTGAAGATTGACGGGAGATCGTAGACGTAAACCCTACCGGAATGACACTCGTCCACAGAGATTTGGAGGGGGAGTTTGTTCGGAGGTGGGAAATGGCGGGGAGAGATGGAGACAAGGAAATAACGAGCCATGAAGAGAAGGAAAATCTGAAATAATAGAATGCTGATGAAGAGCCATGTTCGAAGATGGGTAGAGATGTAGACTGGAATTGGGTACGAAGGGTTTTTACGGTTTAAGAATTCTGGGGTTTTGGATCTTTTGAGGAACTGGTTCTCCGGCAACGAGGGAGCGGATTTCGGAAGCATCAGAATGTCTTTTTCGGAGAGTGTTAGTCGGATTTCCGGCCGAATTTGACAGGAGAATGGATTTTTCTCAGGGAAGGTCTTTTGCACAGACGTTGTGGCAGCTATTACGAGATGAGGAGCATATAAAGCGATTCCGGTTCAGGTTCAGGTTTCGTTTTCAGGTTTGATTTATGAGATTAAACTATGAACAGGAGCTCCGGTTGAACAGCCAACCGGAGCAATCCAAAAATAGACTCGTTAGTAGCTGAATATTATTTATTTTTTACTGATCACGTGGATGCCCATATGGAGTCTGATCCTATCCATAATCCAACCACGATTAGTCGCACAAACTTGAACTCAGGATGCGAGTAGTCCCACCCAGGTTCAATCGTGATTGTATATAATCCCAACTCCCCATATGATGATGGCTTATTTTTAAATATTATTTTCTTTTTAACACATGACATTACAAATCGGTTCAAGACATTTAAAAATATCTTATTACAACTTGTGATATTCATATGGTTTTTTTTTTTGGTATTCATATGGTCAGTTGTCTAATAAGTTAACTTTACAGTCAATTCTTCATTTTTCCTATTAAATAAGTTTAAAAAAATAATTATTGTCGAAAATGCAAAAAAAATCACCATAATTGATGCCAAATAACTCATTAGTAGTAGAATATTATTTTTTTACTGATCACATGGATATCCATATGGAATTTGGATCCTGTTCAATCAATTGAACTCAAGAGTTCAATCGCACTCGCAAGCTTGAACTGGGGATGCGATTAGTCGCACCCATGACCCTGGTTCAATCGCGATTTGATATGATCCCAACTCCCCCATATAGTTGGATTATTTTTAAATATTATTGTCTTTTTTTTTTAATGGAAATATTATTGTCTTTTAAACACGTGACATTGTAAATCGGTTCAAGTCATTTAAAAATATCAGTAATACATCTGATATTCATATGATTGGTTGTCTAATAACTTAACTTTATGCTATGTTTGGTTGCCGAGAAAATTGATGAAAACATAGAAAAGAAAAGAAAATTTTGGATTTTTAATACAATTTTTAGTTGTGTTTTGTCTAATTTTCTTTTCTTTTCCATGTTTTTACTTATTTTCTTAACAACCAAACACAGGGTTAAGGTCAATTCTTCAATTCTCCAATTAAAAAATAACTCTTGAATTTATACGAGTTTGGTTCAAAGAAATAGTCGCATAGAGGTAGAGGGTTGTTTCTGACCCAACATTCCAATTTGTCAGAGGGTTCATCGGTTATGTTTTGTGTGAGATTTGAGCTTATAAATCAATTTCGGGTTTGGTTGCCCTAAACCATTTACAATTGGGCCGGATTGGGTTGAGCTTCAATGCCGTTAATCTAGTGAGAAAAATATATAACTCCGACAGCGAAAGCCATGACTTCAGACAGTTGGTGTGTTATAATCTTTTGCATTATTTTCATGAGCGTAATCTTCTACATTATCTCTCACTAATTTTTTTTAATTTTGGAAGGACTTCAAAAATGTAGGTCTCCGTACCGATCCACTCGGAATTTCCCCATACGGACACCTAGGTAAGTTGAGGAACATGAGTTGAATACATGACCCCAGGGAGCAAACCGGGACGCTAGCCAACTGCCCAAACTAGTGGTTGGTATTTGGTAAAATGCTCAAACCATCTCCTTAAGATTTCTCTTATTTTATTACTAGTTAGAGTTACTCCCAAATATTTTCGATTACACTAGTCTCTTATCCTTTTTCTTTTTCTCAGTTTATACTCTTTTATCTTAACGTTCTGAGTCTTGGATACAGTTATTTTTTAGGAATAGATTACTTACTTATAGCTCAATATACTGCTCCATTAAGTAGGATCTTAACCTTGCCTTACAAATATTTATTAGTTTATGTGTTAATTAAAAAAGAGTCAAGTCTATGAGTACTCCAAAATCTCAACTCTTTAATTCAAATAATTAAGGTAGTCAAAGTATGAACCAGTGTAGCTAACGGGTCAAGCCTAGTGGAGGTAATTGCTGTGACAATCGCAATAGTGTTGGGGAGAGATGAAATAATGATAAGCAATAACCCAAAATTTCCTTGATCCAATTGGACTTTGCAAGTCTCATTATTTAACAATATTTATGTATTTTTGAGCCCAAAAATCTGAGTCACTTTTCGATTCTAGGTAGTGTTTGGATTGGAATTTTTTGGCCAAAAATCAATTCTGATGAAATTGGTTGTATAGAAATTCATGATCAAATAATCATTTTTCAAATAATAGTGTTTAAAGAATACGAAGTTGAGAGACTCACCTACGTATTCTCCGAACACTATTATTTGAAAAAATGAGTATTTGACCATTAATTTCTATACAATCAATTTTACCATAATTGATTTTTGGCTAAAAAATTTCAATCCAAACGCCCCATAAAAAAATCAGTCCTTACCATCATGAGACTTCAAATTCACCATTTTTATGAGACTTGAAATCTCTTATTTTGCAACTTTTGAAGTTCATAAAAAACTATAATTCTGAAAAATGAGAAGCAAAAAAAACAACATAAAAATTATGAATTTCCAAAAATGACGAATTCCTATCTCTATCTCCTAATAACATTTGCTTAAAATATACTTGTTCGAGCAAGTTGCTGTAAAAATCAATTATTCACACTAGATTCATTTGACAAGAGAAGATAATAAGGAAACAAAAAGTGAGAACAATGTAAATAACGGTCAAAGAGGGGTCAAATAGAGTTGAGTTGGCAGTTGAAAAATTGATTACTAATTATTATGATCGGAAACCAAATGTTATTATTTAAGCCATAATTGATTATAATCCGATTTACCGATTAAAGTCAGAAAAATAATTTAGTCCAAATTCCTAAACCAGAAAGAGTTCTGAGAAGAGGACCTTGGGTCCACTTCTAAGCCGACCCAAGTGTCTCGTGTCCCTTTTAACTCCTATTTAACCATGACTAAGCTTAATTAAATTTTTTTAAAAAAAAATTAGTAATTTTGTTTTTTGTTTTTTTAAAAATCATGGTTAGATTGCTTAAACCTAGGGAGTTAACCACAATTCATGGATGGTAAAAAAGGGGCTTGGACCAATGAGGTCAGCTTCTAAGCTAACGGGTACATTTTCCATTTCCCAACCAGAATGGGATTGATTTGGAAGCGTAGGGGTGCCCCTGGTTTTACTACAAGATTTGTGTTGGTTTGGCTCAATGTTACCTGGTTCGTCGGTTCGAATTCGGATTCGGGTTCGTGGTTCACAATTCGCCACTCTAGAGTGAACCTGGTTCGCTAGGGGTAAGATGAGATAATTCGTTTTTCGGTTCGCTTAGGTTCTTTAGTTTGGTTCGCTACTTAAGCATGTAAAACAAAATATAAATTTTATATTATATTATAAAAATATATTGTTAGGGTTTTTCTTATTAAATAAAAACCTATGTGGTCTGGCGCAATCCTTAGTTTTCAAAACTCGGATTGGATTGCTGTCAATAGAGAATGTTAAGGATAATGGGTCTCACTAAAGAGATGTGATCAAACAGGGACTCTTTAAGTGTTATTAAAGCTAACAACATGGTCAGGGTTGGCGACCGTTAGATCTTTGGTGTGATCCCTCTTAACCTTTGGATCTTATGATGGGTAGGGTTCCAAGGGTATATAAAGCAAAGAGGGGGTCCCTCTTTTCTCTTACGTCAATTGGAAGCCCCATTGAATCAGACCTAAGGAGAAAAGAGAAGACTCTCATCCCTCTCAAGCGCCGAGAAACACAGCATCACACCGTGAAGGGAATAGGGAAATTCCAGCGAAAGGTATGAGATCATCTCTTTTAATCTGTGTCCCATTTTGATTATGAATTCTAGAAAAGTTGATTGCATGGTCTAGATCCAGGATTTGAATAATCTTGTTTTGTTTTAACATTATTATTCTTGAATCCCAACAATTGGTATCAAAGCGCAGGGTTGACCTTGTGATTAATTTTTCTTAATAATCAAATCTAAGTAGGGTTTTATTTTCGGATTTAAATAATCAATTTTCTTGTGATTCGGATTTAAGGAAATTGAGAAATAGAAATTTAAAGGTAAATAAGATAAAGATATTGATTTTGGATTTGATAATTAATTTTAATTGTTTTGAAATAAATTTTTGGATTTTTAATAACGTATCTAGGATCCGAGTGAATCGGAGTAAAGGTTAACAGTAAAGAAATTTTCAGAAATTAAAAAAAAAAAAAAAAAAAAAAGGTTTTTTGGCTGTTTTTGGTTGGACGGCGATTCCGCCGCCGTCCGTCACCGGAGAACGCTGCCGGCGGTGAGGTTTTGGTCGCCTGAGGGTGGCCGTCGGTTTGGCACCGGCGGCAGCCGGAGAGGTGGCCGGTAGAGCCCCCATAAGAAGGGTTAACAGTATACTGTTTAGGGTTTGGAAATTTAAAAAAAAAAAAAAAAATTTAATATGTTCGGGTGAAGGAGACAAGGTCACGAGGGTCAACCTGACCCTCTGACCCGAGTCCATTAGATCAACCCGATCCAATATATAACCCGAACCGGGTAGATCTGAACGGATCCGGATAAAACCCGACCATAAACCCGAATACAGCTTGACCCGAACCATATAGTAGCAGAACCGAATGGGTCATAACCCGACCCGAATTAACAGAACCCGGTTCTATGGGCCGTACCGGTTCAACCGGATCAAATACTGAACCAGACCGATGGCTGAACCAACCGGACCGAACCAAGGCCCAGACCGGACCGCGTGACAGCGTCGAACCGCGCGCGCGTGACTCGCAGAACGGGCGTGAGCCATTTCCGTGCGCGTGAGGCGCACCACCGCGCGTGGATCGCAGTTTCCGTGCATGACGCGCACTACCTGCGCGTGCGCTGCACGTGACACTTGCAGGGAGTGTCCCCTGCGCGTGACACGTCCCCAGGACACGTCCAGGACGAGTGTCCGACCTTCCCTGAGGTTTTTGGGTGTTCTGATTCCGTTTTTAGGGTCCATTTTGACTTCTGAGCACTGTAAAGAGCTGTTTTAGTGCATGAATATTATTTTCCTATGGTTTTGACATTAAATAAAGGAAAAACTTGATGTTTTTACCCAAAATTAATATCAAGAATTAAAGTTAGATCATCCTATGGGGTTTAGGTTTGATCTGTAAGGCGTTCGTTCGAATGGTCATAACCAAAGTAGGTTAGATTGTCTTGCCCAAAGGTGACCGTCCTATAGAGGTTATGATTATTCGAATTTAGGGATTTCAATCTCTTTAAGATCGCGAGTTTGCACTCACCTACATTGAATAACTAGTCTTGCCCAAAGGTGTCTAGGGACTTCTTGTAGACTGAGTGGGGCAGAATGATTTGTGCGTGGCGGTGAGAGAAGGATAACCCTCTTGCCCAAAGGTGTGGAAGTGTCCTAATCAATCCAATACGTGATAGATCAGTTCTGTGCGCGACTGTTGTTGCCAATTGGGGGGTGAATTGCATGTCGAAATCTCTTGCCCAAAGGTGTGATTAGATGATGCGCCCACCTGTCCCGTAAAGTGGAAGTAAGCAATTTTAAAGTAAACCACTTTAGCTATCCGGCTTAACCCCAAGACCGGATTAGAATCATAAAGCTTAAATAAAGTCATGCAAGGACAAGTATAAAGTAAATTATTATAATTTGTGCAATAATTTGTTAGACATACCATAACATAGTAAAACATTGACATTTTCAGATATGGATGGGTCTGTTGTTCAGAAACATTTGACTGGGATTGAGCCTCTGAATGGTTCAAACTATAGTTCTTGGAAGATGCAGCTAGATATAGTTCTTGGTTGCCTTGATTACGACTTTGTCCTACTGAAGGAAAAGCCGGTTACTCCCACTGCTGAGTCTTCAGATTCAGATAAGTCTTTGTATTCGAAATGGGAGAAGGCCAATAGGATGGCCATGATGATCATTAGGGCTTCTGTTCAAGAAGCCATCAGAGGTGGTATTCCTGCTGCTGATACAGCTAAGGTTCTTCTTGAGACTATCAAGAAACAATTTATGGGATCTGTTAGGTCTCGTCAGTATAGTTGTTTGACTCAGCTGATTTCATTGAAGTATGATGGTGCTGGAAATGTTCGGGAGCACATCTTGAAGATATCTAAGTTAATTATCTCTCTCAGAGAGCTTGGGTTGACAATTGAGGATGACCTCATGGTGCATTTGGCTGTAGCCTCACTTCCAGAATCATTTGATGCTTTTAAGGTCAATTACAGTGCACAGGATAGGAAGTGGGATCTGCATGAACTGATAGCTGTGTGTGTTAGTGAGGAAGAGCGCTTGAAGCGTGGGAAAGCTGAGTATGCGAACTTGGCTGTGAATTCTGGTAGTAAGAAGAATTTTAAGAATAAAGGGTTCAAGAAATCTAATTCACAGAATTTCTGGCAAGGACAAAATTCAGGACAGAGTTCAGGTCATAATTTAGGACAAAGTTCGGGACATCAATTTCAGAGAAATGATAATACTGAGGAATTAGAGGAGATTGAGTGTTTCTTCTGCAAAGGGAAAGGTCACATGAAAAGAAATTGTTTCAAATATAAGGATTGGTGCAGGAAGAACAAAGGAGTTCATTCATCGGCGAAGCGCCAAGGCTGATGATTTTTGAGAAACTCTACACCAACAGTATTGGAGACTGTTGGAACTTGCTGATTAGTGTTAGACTTTGTTTCTGGTTTTTACTATTAGATGTTATTTTCATTGTGCCGTTGTTTAGTCGAGATATTATTGGATTGGATACAGTTTAATTTTATCATTGAGGGGAGTACACTCTCAATCAGACATATTTTTCAGACAGTTAGTAGTAATATATTAGTAGATGATCTTTATTAGCTAAACTTGGACTCGTATTTTATATCATTCTTGTTGTATGTTTGTTAACATCAGACATATGTTAAGGTCAGTGGGAGCAGGTTTTTAAGTTATATTTTGGATATCAAGATTACCAGAGATCATATTTCTAGACGTTTGGAGTTATCTCATAGGATTTCAGTTTGGTTTACAAGAAATACATCGAACTAGAAATTTAAAAGTTATTCAGACTCTGATTTTGCTTGATTTCAAGATAGTTTGAAATCCTCATCAGATTCTGTGTTGTTGCATATTTGAATTATAAACATGTTAAGTAAAGAACTCTCCATCAGAAATTTTAAAGGACCTGTCATTATTATTGAACCTTTTAGAATCATTTGATTCTTTTATTTAGTGAGAGTATTGTTCATTGTTTTATATTTCAGACATTTATATGATATACATGTCATTGTTTTACACTCTCAGATATTGATATGTTATGGTTATGCAAATTAAATAATTGATGCATCATTTGATTATAGTTATGTATTTGAATGCACGTGCAAAAGGTAAAGACATCAAGTGATGGATTTCACATGACGGATGTCATTGATGTCAGGTTTGCCCGAGAGCCTCGCACAAAGCTCTCAAGTTGCTTGGGCTGAACATAGTTGGGCACCATGTTTGAGGCCTTCATTCTGGATACAAGGTGATGGACTTCACATGGCGGTTGCCGTAAAGTATCGGAATGACATGCATATGCTTAAATGCATGTAGCGTGGACAATTTTTGGACGTATACATTTTGATCACATAAGGTTGTGTATAGTCCATATCACACCATACTTTGCCACCATAAAGAACCGCTCTGAAACATTAGTATTACTAGCTGTTTGACCATGGAGTGGCTTGTATCATAGTAAATGAACACTAGTAGATGCTAAATGCTTCCATGATCACCGTTAGTGGTGCTTTTGAATCAAAGTGACAGTTAAAGAACACTTAATTCTCGACAGTAATGTTTTTCAAAATTAAAAGAGTGGCCACTCATGTTTTTAAGGTTGTTCAATCCGAAGAGTCATTTTATTTTATTTAAGGATTGCTTGGACCAAGTGGGAGATTGTTAGGGTTTTTCTTATTAAATAAAAACCTATGTGGTCTGGCGCAATCCTTAGTTTTCAAAACTCGGATTGGATTGCTGTCAATAGAGAATGTTAAGGATAATGGGTCTCACTAAAGAGATGTGATCAAACAGGGACTCTTTAAGTGTTATTAAAGCTAACAACATGGTCAGGGTTGGCGACCGTTAGATCTTTGGTGTGATCCCTCTTAACCTTTGGATCTTATGATGGGTAGGGTTCCAAGGGTATATAAAGCAAAGAGGGGGTCCCTCTTTTCTCTTACGTCAATTGGAAGCCCCATTGAATCAGACCTAAGGAGAAAAGAGAAGACTCTCATCCCTCTCAAGCGCCGAGAAACACAGCATCACACCGTGAAGGGAATAGGGAAATTCCAGCGAAAGGTATGAGATCATCTCTTTTAATCTGTGTCCCCTTTTGATTATGAATTCTAGAAAAGTTGATTGCATGGTCTAGATCCAGGATTTGAATAATCTTGTTTTGTTTTAACATTATTATTCTTGAATCCCAACATATATATCTTTTTAGCATGTAAATAATATATTACAAATATTTATTTAGAAAATAAAAAAAATATGTCTTTTTATGAATGGTTTGTAAACTTAAAGTATAAATTCGTTAAACCTAACGAAAAATTATTAGTGAATTTAAATAAAAAATTTGACAAATTATAAGAATTTTTTGAAACCACTATGTGGTTCGCTCAATTTTATAAACTAAATCGAACCGAACCACGAACCAGTTCGGGTTTGCTAGGTTCGTGGTTCGCTATAGCATGTAGCGAACTTGGTAACCCTGGTTTGGCTTTATGCAAAACTGAAAAAATTACAAGGTCAACAACTGTAGGGGTTGTCCCTATAGCCTAGGATGGGGAAGCCGTTACCCTTACGCTATGTTTATTGCCAAAAATATAACTGAAAACTGTTGGGATTTTGATTTAGAATTCTAGTTTGGACAAAAGTTTATTTTGTGTGTAATTTTATTATTATTATTATTATGTAGTTCCTTGTTGGGATTATAATTTTGAAAAATCTTAATTGGTTTGGGATTAGAATTTGAGAAAATCTTAAATGGTTCAGGATTTTGGTTTATGATTTTATTTGTGAGAGAGAACAAGAATTTTGTAAAGAGTGTAAGAGCTATTATGGCTATGTGAAAACTTTTGGTTTTGAATTCTTGTTACTTTTTTTTTTATAATATTTTTTATTACTAATGAAAGATTTTTTTTATCACTTTTAACGGTAAAAATGTTAGGTAGGTAAACTATGCATATCTTGTGTTTTGGTATGAATTATTTTCATATATATATATATTATTGAACCTCAACATCGCATCGATTCCTAACCAGTGATAAATGACATCAAATGCCCCATGAGAAAAGGAAAAGGCAGGCAAAAGCTATAGGCATAGTGACGTGAAGTAGGGTGGGGTAATAAGATTCTTAATCGGGGTTAGGGTTGGTATGCTATCATTGTACATGACTCATTAGATGTTCTTTTCTCACTTACTCTTTGTATTGTAGTGAATAGCTTGTGTCTAATTTGGATACTTTCGGGTAAGCATTGTGGATTCTTAATACACAAGCAACAAGACAACATCATGTGTCATTAGAGTTTTCTTCTTAATTTTAAACACCAAGCAAATGAGCAATGCTAGTGGCACACTCCTGTAAAGAGGGTGCCAGCAGAATGTTGAAACATAGCTTAAAGTCCAAAAAAATATTTCTTGCATAGGCCACGCGTCAATGCGCTAATTGGCACGGCCATCATGCAAGCGTGACTCTAGTGTTGCTCTTAAAATCAATTTATTACTCTAAATTGTCATCAAGCAATGGAATTATGGAAGGGCTACGACATCGATAGAGACATATTGATACGGCTCTTTGAGTCTTGATCACATGGAATGCTTCTTAATTATTATAGTGTTGGTGTGATAATTGGATCAAGGGCCACCAATTTATCCCCATTGATCAATGATCAAGTGGAATATACTACATTTAGTTTGTTTATTTTTTTGGTTGTGGAATGGTTAGGTCACAACCCCAGCTAGCATTGATTAGTTGCAGTTGATGGGTTAGAGTGCTGAATGCCAACTTTTTGGCTAAATACGGTAGGCCTACCAACCACCACATTGTCACTCGAGAAAATAAAACCTAGGAATAGATTACCTTGGGCGTTCACACATCACCAACTATGTGGTGTTAAAAAGGGAGAGAGATATCAGTTGGTGGGAAGTCAAAAATCAGGGGAGAAAATGAAATGACTTCTCCCCTTTTTAGCACCACATGCCGCATGATGTGTGGACGCCTGAGGCTGGGCCTTGGCCGTCCGCCGGAGCTAATCTGTTTCCAAACCCTAAATACCCTCACATGGAATATTGACACATTGCCAAAGGCACTAGCAAGTCGGTGTAACTTTGTTTGAATAAAGGAATATTATTATTTATTTATTTAATTTTGATATCCTAATTGTTGTGTGAGCATCCCTTCTTAAGTTAGTAGATAGATGCCTTAGCATGTTATCTTGGTTACGCGTGAGGCTTGTTCCCGGCTCTCCGGGAGGAACCACATTGGGCAGGGGGCTGAAGCCCGCCTGAAATTTTGGAGGAAAATAGTATGTAATTAGTAGCCTAGGAGAGGGGCGGAGCCGCGGGCGGGGAGGAGGAGGGACAGGGGCTCTAGCCCCTCCTAAACTTTTAAGAAAAAAAATTATTTACAAACAAACATGGCCCCTAAAAAAATCAAGCACTACGCCCCTAACTCCCACTGTTAGTCCCCATGTAAGAGAATCCAACGGCCCTCACACTTGGACCTGCTAGTTGACCGAAAATCTATTATCTTAATTAAGGAAGCCTACACCCCCTCCTCTTGCGTGAGTGGTAGGGGTGTGGCCTTCAATGGAGGGAAGTCTGGGGATTCAATCCCCCCCCCCTCCCCTCCCCTCCCCTCCGGGTATAAGTTGCAAGAGCTCCAATGCTCAAGCTAACATATGACCCTACTAATGATGTATGCCTACACCAAAAAAAAATATATATATTAGGAAATCTAATCCAACGATCTAAAATCAGCTTATGGTGGACGCTCGAGTTGGGCGGTCGGCTTCTACACTTCATTGGACACTTGGCGATAGAAAGGGGAGAGACATCAAGTGGGGAAAAGTCAAAATCATGTGAAGAAAATGAAATGACTTCTCCCCTTTTGAAGTGTGGATGCCCAAGCGTCCTGCTCGAGCGTCCACCGGAGCAATCCCAAGCCTCTAAAATCAGCTGGAGTTGCCAGGTTTTCAGGTTTTGGCCGGAAATGACTGGGGAAGGACTTGAATAAGAATGCACTTCCGCCATTTTTGCTAACTGTTTTGAGAAATGGCTGAACAGTGCTATATGCAAAATGGTGCAACAGCCAACCGAGGTGAGTTTCTTTGAAATTCGGTTTTCAAAATCGATGTATTTGCAAAGTAAAAAAAAAAAAGCTAAACCCAGAAGCAGTTTTGCTAAAATCTTATTAATGGGACAAATTTTCTTATGCAAATTTATAGGAACCTCCAATTAAGCTTTTGATAATTGCAAACTTTAAAAATGTTAATGATATAATATTGCCCTTTCGGTGTTTGGACATCAACATAGTCTTTTTGAATCATAATGCTCCTAATCTCCCAGTCTGTTTGAATCTCAATGCTCCTAATCTCCCAGATTGGATGCAACTAGGGGTGTATCCAAGCTGAGCCAGCTTAAAGGCTCGGTTCAATCAAGCCGAGCTCAAGCTCAAAAATTTGGTTCAATTGAGCCGTTTTTTTGAGCTTGAAGATATAAAAAAAAATTCAACCTGCATTCCTTGGGTTCTTGAAGATCAAACGGTAATTCATTATGTATTTAAAATCTATTACTTTGTGTTCTTGAAAAGTAAGATTATTTATTTGAAGATGATTTATCATTGTATTTTGATAATGACTAAATATTTAAATACATGACCTTTTTATTTCTCTTCTCTGCATCTCTCTTCTAGATTGATTCTTCTCATCCATGGCTACCTTTCTGGAAATCATTGATCGATTTCTTTTGTTTTTGGTTTTCGACGATCTCACGGTTTCAGATCTCCAGTTGAGGCAATTAGTTTTGGTGAATCCGAGTTGAGGCTCCAGAATCTAGGCCAGCGATCAAACCCTAACACAACATATACATTCCATTATTGTTCCTCAATTATGATTACAGTTTGTTGATTTGCAATCTTAGATGCCCCATTTTTGTTGAATTTGACTAATATTGTATTAATTTAAGGCAATTGATCTTCCAAATCCTAAATTAGTAGATTGTGCCTCTCTGAATTAGAGAATCCTCTTATTATGCGTCTTTATTTACTTGGTACTCTTCATTTTTAATCGCAGTTTATTTGTTGCAGTCTTTGGTCTTATATTCAAATTGATTTGGATATTTATTTTAAAAATGAGGAATTGTCGTATATAATCCTTCTTTGATAAGAGAATCCTTAAAAGTAGGGACGGTGGAAGAAGCAAGAAGCACAAATTTATTGGTTCGCCTTTGTTGCGTTCATTAGAGGAATTGAATAACAGTGGAAGAAAAAATAGAGAGATAGAAAAAGGATAGTTAGGTTCTAACGGCACCCCTCTCAACCGGAACACTCCACTTTTTAACACTCACCAACTATGGTTAAGATTCACTCACCCATAGACTTAAGCAAAAACAATCCAACCTGGTTTTTTAGAAGAAAAAAGAACAACAAAAATCTTGAAATTAATTTTTTTAAGCTTAACCAGGGTTAAAGGAATGTTAAAAGGGACATGAGGGCATGGCGGTAGGCGTGGCCTAGGAACAAAGGCAAAGCTGCCCTAAGGCCCCCTGAAAATTTTGAGACAAAAAAAAAATTATACTTATATTATTTAATTTAAGATGACATCATGTAATGAAATGGCTATGCTCTACAAATTGATGGATATATAGGAAGTATCCAGAATCTTATTTCAAAGGGCTGGCCTATTTGCAACAATTTTCACCTTATTGTGCACTGTAGCTTTCCATGCTCTCTCTCAATCCATAGATGTTGATTTTGTGATGGCAATTCATGCATCTTGATTACTTTATCTCCCTTGTATAGGGGGTTGATAGATTTAATTTCTAAACTAGGTCTACAAAAAATCGGTTCTTAGTGATTCAACCAATTTTGGAGAAAAGAATTATGAAACACTCTATCATGCATAATTCATTTATGGACAACATTGCCGACAAGGTATTGATGAGAGTCCTAAACTATGTCGGTTAGCTCTCTGTTAGTTCTTTGTTAGTTTTTTTTTTCTTCTTTGCTTCCATAAGTGAAAAGAAAAATAGCTCCTTTTCCATGTTTACACTCAAAGGATGACCCACCAATAGAATCTTTCAAAGATAGGTGAGATGATCTTAATTGAAATTTCAAACAACTCTTTTAAATTGATTATAAGTATTCACCATTTAGGATTCTATTAAAAAGAGTTTTTATTTTTTTTATATTTATAAGTGGCCCATAAATAATTTAGTCTCCTTATACGTAGAAAGAAGTTAGTAGTCACTCTTTTTTAAGGGACTTAATCTTCTCCAGTTGTAACCGGTTTTGCCAAAACAGGTTACACCCCTGAGGTGGCCACATGTTCCTTTTGACACATTTTACATGTGGTTAAGATTCACTCACCCCTAGGGTTCACTCACTTATCATTGGTTTTTAGAAAAAATAATAAAATAATTTATTAACCGTGGTTAAAATTCATTGCCTCCTAGGGTTAAATTTTTTTTTATAATTTTTTCTAAAAACCAATGATAGGTGGGTGAACCCTAAGGGTTAGTGAATCTTAACCATAGTTAAAGGGTGTAAAAAGGGACACATGGCCACCTTGGGAGTGTAACCGGTTTTTGCAAAAACCGGTTACAACTGGAGAAGATTACGAGTCCTTTTTTAATGGAACTCTTTTAAAGTGGTTATAAGAAGTAATCACTATCAATAAGGTTCTATTACAAAGAGTACTTGTTTTTATACATTTATAAGTGTAACTTGTAAATAATCAGTTATTAATAACTTTTTTTAATATTAAATTTAATACTAAAATATCTTCCTTAAAATATACTAATAAATTGTAAAATGAATTAAAATAAAGAGAATCACGCTTAGTAAAAATAAATTATAAAATATTTTTTTAAAATCTTTTAAATTTATGTTTTTCATTAATAATAAGAAAAATTATACGTGTAAGGCACGTGCACCTTTACTAGTATATATATAATATAATTATTATTTATATATATATCATTATTATACATAAATAATATAATTATTATTTATATAAAAAAATAAAAATATTATTATTCAAAAAAATAATTTTTTAAATAAATTAAGTTGAACAATTCGAGCTTGAATCAATTCGAGCTCAAGCCAAGCTATTTGTATTCGAGCCAAGCTTGTCAAGCAACATTTCAAGTCGAACTCGATTAATACAATTCAAGTCAAGCTGGGCCGAGCTCGACTTAGGTCCGCTCGAATACACCCCTAGATGCAACGTCTGCTCCAAAACTTGATTCAATGAATTAGGAACTAATCATCTTAGCTGCATAAAAGTGAGCATGATTCTAAACGAAGTAGTTCATCTCTCACTAGTGATGACAAATTTTTTTTTCTATGACAAGGTTAAAGAATGGGTTTTGGTTCAACAAAAATGTAAATGTTCGATATGTCCCACAATTACACTGGAGATGTGAATTAAAAAGTGAGGTTTTTTTTATGCCGTGCATTTGTGAGCAAGGGAATTTACCGCATTTCCTTCCGAGTTGGGCCCTACGAAGGAACAAAGTTAAACGCCAAAAATAAGAATCGTCACCTATTAATTATGGGGAAATTGGATCTCAACTATACAATGAATAAGGATTTAGGTCCAAAATGAGATTCTAGGTAAGTGATTCTTTTAAACCTCACGGAATGTGTTAGGCACCCTAGGGCCCCCATTCGGAGATGGTAACCCACTCCCTATGTCTAAGCCAATTGAAGAAGAATCCAAATATAACTTAAATATGTTATTTAATTATACTAATTAAGTAAATAAAGCAAGATTAAGGGGAAAAGTGAAACTAATCATAGGTGAGCTGGACTCGTTAGGGCTGCCTACTTAACCAACTTAGCGGGATCAAGTCATACTAGTTCTTACAAGCAAGTATGCTAAGTTAGTTGATGTTTTTGGTATTTTGATTATATTTGAATGTTTTAGATATTTTGATTATATTCGAATGTTTTTGGTATTTTGAGATTTTATCATGTTTTTTTTAGATTTTCTTATAGGTAGAATTTGGACAAACTTAATTAAAGTCAAATTTAACCCAATAAAAGGCTAAGGAAAGATTAGGCTAAAATATCGTATTTAAGACATTAAAAGAAATGTTTGCAATATGAATAGTAGATGATCTATTGTCAATACCTATTTTATTGGATTGGTGTTGACAATAAATCAAATACCATTACCTTTAGTATGAGACATTTTGGATAATATTATCTTTAAGTCCTTAAATCATCATTTACCCACTCAAAGTCCGTGAAGGAAAAAAAAAAAAAAAGTGACAAGTAGAAAAATGAAAACTCATCATCTCTCCTCTAATGTAGTCCATTTACACCATTATGATTGGTTTAATGAGACTCTAAATATGAAAATTTGAGTAAGGATCAGCTTTTTCAAATAATTCTAGAAGAAGTAGAATATAAAATAATAAACAAAATGAAAAGAAATGTATAGTTTTGGCTTCTACTCTTTATGGGTCTACTCATATCCACACTAGTGGGTACATAAAAAGGAAGAAACATTTACATGAAATGAAAAAGGAGGTCATCTCCTCTCTTTTGAGGTGGGGTTCCTCTACACCATTAGATTGGTGTAGAGAGACCCAACTAAACTTGAGAAAAGAGGGGTCTTCTCAAATGGTTCTAGAAAAAGATTAGAAATCAAGAAAAAAAAAACAAATAAATATAAAGTAGAGAAGAAGATGAAGAATAAATGGAAGAGTGTCTACTCTTCTAAGACTTATTTTCTAATGCTCCAAGAGGTGAGAGGTTTTTTAAATCCACAAAGGAAGAGAGTTAGTGAAAAACTGTAGGCTTTTAGTCCTAGAATTCTCTACACACTCTAAACCTTAACTTCTTCTTACTTTATTCTAGGCCCGAAAGAAATATTAAAGGCTAAGAGTCTTCTAAGGGGTTATGGAGCCTAAGGGTTTTTGGATAGAGAAGAAGAGTTAGGGTTTCCACTTGGGATTTTGGAGATGAGAGAAATGGCTTGTGAGGTTTTGTATTTATAGAGTTTTCAAGAGGTTATGGCAATTTGGTAATTAATAGAGAGTTTAGTGAGAAGAATTGAGGTGATTGGTTAGTCAAAAGATGTGTAATTGATTATTGGGTAGTCAAAAAGGTGTATACTTGGTGAAAGGTGATTGAGTGGTCAAAAAGGATGTAAAAGAATTAAATATTTTGTAAGAGGTGTAAGAATGAGTTGTAAGAAGTGTAAAAGAGTAGGAGGTGATTGGGTGGTCAAAAAAGTATGTACTTAGTAAGAGATAATTGGGTGGTCAAAAAGGTGTGTAGACACAAAAATGAGGCTATTTGAGGTTGAAGAAAAAATAAGAGGTCTTTTATAGGAAAGCGGAAAGTAAGCTTGGGTTTGTGGGTTTTGAATGTGGGTTGAATATAAGTAGGTATGTAGACTAGATCTTATGGATCGTGGGTTGTTAGTAGATGGGTTATGGTTATTGGACTTTGGCTATGGCAATTGGGCTTGAGCTATGGTAATTAGGCTTTGGCTAAAATAATGGGGTAATTGGGTTTGGCTATTTCGGCTTGGGTAATAGAATTAAGTAATTGGGATTGATTGGGTTGTTTGGGTATAAGTTTGGTCAATTGGACTTGGGTCTTATTTGAACCTTGAAGCATTTGAAGAAACGGGAAGAGGGATAGGGGGTACAAAAATGGGGTGCTTACAATATTTATTAAAAGTAAATATAGATTTGATGAAATAAAAATTTGTAGAACTGGAAGCTAAATGTTGTGAAGTGTGGAGGGCATATGTTCAATATATGCACAAATTTGAATAAAAAAGAATTAAACAACATCTGTAAATAATAATAATAATTGTACTTCCACAAATAGACTTGTCTTGTGTAAATGTTGTCACCTCATTTCAAATTTTATGATATGGATAAATACATATATGTTTACGACGTGCTACATAAGATATAGTTCAAAAACTTAACGAGTCATCCAAGTAACTCAATTAAGTTACTTGACTTAAAAAAATTTCGAGTCGAGTCGCCTCAAAACTCGAAGGAGACACTATTTGTTGAGTTACTCAGTCGAGTTGAGCTGAGTTTTTGAATTCGTCAGACTTGTTCAAGTCACATAATGGTATTTTTATCATTTTTTTATACCTAAAGTCAAATGTCATACTATTTTTGCTTCATATTTTTTTGGGTCTACAAAAACAACTTACTATGGGTTCTGTTAAACTTAATTTTGAGGTTTAAGGGTGTAAAACCAGCGTACTTTAAATTTATTTAATCCAAGTTTTTAAAATTATTACACATCTATTCCGAGTTGGACCAAGTCAAGTTTTTTTCAAATTATTCAACCCGACTGACTTTTGAGTTGAGTTGAGTTTTTGGGTTCTTGAATCATGCCACAAGACATTAGAGTATTGCTAAATGGTGCTCCCACTATCATGCCACTTCAGCTCCAGGTTAAGGGTATTTTTATTAGAGAATATATATGAAAGTAGTATAATAAGGAGCCTTCCAAAAAGTAGTATAGTAAGGTATGATGAAATATATCTTACAAGGTAAATTTTAGTAGAACAAATTTGAATAAATATTAAGCTTTAATTCCTTAGGATAGATTAGATTTGTTTTGGTTGTGTTTCTATATTAAATGTATATAAACTTAATACATAATTACATACCCAATAGTCATTCAGATATATGAATAAAGTCATTTCCTATCAATTTTGATTCGATAAAGAAAATAGCTAAAATCATTCAAAATTGATATATAAAGAGTAATTAACAATGTTTATGCTAAAATCGTGGCCAAAACCTTGTTTAGTGATCTGGGAGAGTTCAATTCAACTATACTAACACATCTGCCCATTGGTACCAGTCGCAGTGTTTATCTCCCCCTCCCCCCCCCCTCAAAATCCATTTAAATAAAGGATCAATTCACATAATTGGTGTGGTGGTTGAAATGTCTACCATTAGGCTTATTTTTTATACCCAAAAAATACAATAATAATAACTATGTTGGACTACATTGTTATCGGTTCATGAATACATTGAAATCTTAAAATTATAATTTCGAGTTGAGAAGCATTCCCTTCATATTTGAAGCATTCACCAAAGAGTATGTGGTGTGTTGTTATCCGAGTCTACTTGAACAAAAGTAATCTAAGTATCTCATACATATCACAAAATAAGTTCTTCAATAGTAGGGAAGAGGGTCACAAAATGTAAAAAAGGCAAAGAAATGCTATTACTTCTTTAAAAGCAAAGGGCCAACATTGTCTCCAGTAGCTTTGTTGTGTTTCACATGGCTACCGTCGCACAGAGGGAAAGTCCCAGACCTCCAACACCTGCGCCCACACATGCAGACAAACAGTTTACTACAGCTACTCTCTCTCTCTATATATATATATATATATATTGGGAGCATGATTTGTGCCCAAGCCTATTTTGTGCATGAAAAATGCTATGAGACCATACGGTCATAAGGCAAATTGAGACCGTTTCCTAGATGATATGATATTAATACGTCAAAAATCATAGAATTCTTGTTATTTATTCATTCCCGCAAAAGCTTTTTAAAGTTATTTTACTTGAATCAGTTTATGTTATTTAAGTCTGTAATTTGAGTCAAATTATTTTACTCATGAAGGAAAAGTCTTTTTAATGGATGAACAAAGGAGCTTTAGCTTAAACAAAAAAAAACAAGGGAGTTTTAGGGAGTCAAAATTAAGTTATTTTACTTGATGGAGGAAAATTCTGACTGAACAAGTAAAGGATACTTTATGGCCTCCCAAAATTTTGATTCTCAATAGCATTTCCCTTCGTGTATATGACCATGGGCGGAGCCACATGGGGCCAGGGGGCTTCAGTCTCCCCTGAAATTTTGGGAAAAAAATTCCTATAATATTAATAGGGGTGTAGCCGGGGAAAAGGAGCTCTAACCCCCTTAATTTTTGAGAAAAAAGATATTCTTTGCATTCGGATACAAACTAACACGATGACACCATGAACTTGGCCCCAAATAAAAAAAATTCACGAACCACGAACCCCCATTGTTAGCCCCTTGCAAGAGAATCCTAGCTCTGACATAATATGACATATTGTTTGACATAATATGACACAATGTTTTATTTGTCATGGATGGTTTTCTATGGATGACATTTTTTCGGAGTGTGTTTTTTTATCCAATTAGGTGTGTTACTATCTGTTCATTGGCAACCCTATGTGTTAGTATCAGTTCATTGACCAGTGAGTGAGAGAACTTAGCATTATTTATTTATTAAATTCCATATTTTTTTGCACACACTGGGGTTAGTATTAGATTAGTACAAGGTGGGATTTCAACTAAGAACACCCTCTCCCGGACCAAACAAGTAGTGCTATAAATACTACCAATGTTAGAAAGGTTAGCATTTGAAGCTGACCAAATAGATAAAGAGTTGGAACTTTGCAACAAGTCTTAATTTTAAGCACCAAGAAAAATGTCAAATATTAATTTTTAAATAATAAAAATAAATTAACATTACTAAAATAAAATAAATGTATCTAACACTTTCTTGGTGTGTCTCTCATTGGTCCAGTCAGTTTGTTGATACCAGAGTTCCAGCCAAAATCCTCTAATCGGATTTCACCCCTAGGTCACCACGTGTCTCTTTTGACACTACTTAATTTAATTGTGGTTAAGATTTACCTATCCTGATTCACCCACGTTTTTAGAAAATAAAATATTAAATTTTTTTAATATTAAAACAATCGTAAAAATATGTTTTTAATATTAAACATATATATAGGAAAAGAAAAAGAGAAAAGATGTGAACCTGCAGTATGCCGTGAGGGGTTTAGAAAGTTCGGAGACGACAACAGAGTCGACCACCTTCAGTTCGCTTTTCCTGATCTCTGGGTTTATGCCTTCTGCTCTGACCACCATTACACGCTTCTGCCTCCCTGATTCACTGCTTCCCTTCTTCTTCGTCATCGTCGATGTTCCGTACGAGAACCCACCACCCACCATACTTACAATCGACGCCATTAAACCTCTCTCTCTCTCTCTGTTTCTAATCTCCGAGTTTACTATTAGTTTTGAAGCCAAAAGAAGGTTGGTGCCCTGGTGGGTGGGTGGGTGGGTGGGGAACTTGTGGAGAACACGCTCTTTGGAAAGGAATGAAATCAGGTGGACTATGGCTCGCCACGTCTTTTTTTTCTCTTCTTTATGTCGGCTTCGATTACCTATGGTGGATGCCCCCAGGTGGGACCTCGGCATCCACACATCATTGGGCATGTGGCATTAGATAAGGGGTGATGTCATTTCACTTTCTCCTATGATTTTGATTTCTCTCCCACATGATATCTCTCCCCTTTTAAAACGTCACATGTCCAATGATGTTTGGATGCCCGAGGTCTCACATAGGGCATCCACCAGAGGTAATCCAAAACCATGTCTAAAATGGGATCTGATTTGGTCAGGAAGACCAAAACCGTCTGGCTCACTCATACAACCCATTAACCATCCTTTTAATCATGGTTTTTAATTTTTTTTTTAACTCCTATGAATAAGTAATTTTTTCCAAGAAACCAAGGTTACATTGTTGAACTCTAAGGTTAGCGAATCTTCACCACAATTAAGAGGTGTACAAGAGACACGTGTCAACTATGGGATGATGGCCAAACAGTTTTAGTCTGGCGAAGGCCAGATTAAATCATTCCTGTCTAAAACCCGTTTCTTAAGGGCCTTTCAAGAGCAACCCTGAGCCCACTGTTATTCATTTTGTAGCACCTAGGGTTACGGGTGTCAAAACAGCCCTTGACGAAGGGTACCCGACCTATCCAAGCCTACCAAAGCCTTGTCCTTCCCCGACCCTTGGGTGGAGTAGGGCCCAAATCCCTAAGCCCTTCCTTTGTAGGGGCGGGCTAGGGCACCCCCCTGCCCGGCCTTTTGAAGCCCAACCCTTCTCTTGAGTTGTTACATAGTAACTAATGTTTATAATCTTACACATATAACTGATATAAGTATATATATAATTATATTATATTTATGAAACTACTCATATAACCCTCTCAAACGGTTTAATAATAGGGTTATATGGGCAATTTCAAAAACTCAACTATATAAAAGTCTAGTATGCTCTTGCTCACCCTAACCCTAATTTCACAAACACCTCAAATGACAAAAAAAAATTCGCTCTTTCTTTCGGTCATTTGGCCTGGCCCCAACCCTTGAGGGCAGGGGTAGGGCCTAATCAATCCCAGCCCTTGAAGGGTTGGGGTCGGGCTAAGGCCCTACTCTTACAGGGAAGGGTAGGGCCAGGGCTGACCCTGGCCCTGCCCCTACCTGACCCTTTGACAGCCCTACCTAGGATTGGCAATGGGCTGGGCTAGGGGCAATCCAGTCTCAACCCTAACCCTATGTTTGGTTGCCAAGAAAATAAGTAAAAACATGGAAAAGAAAAGAAAATTGGAGAAAACACAACTCAAAATTGTATTAGAAATCGAAAATTTTCTTTTCTTTTCCATGTTTTCACTTATTTTCTCGGCAACCAAACATAGCATAAGTGAAAAGTATTGAGTCAAGTCCAGCCTAAGTCCTATGGAACCAAAGGAATTGAGTCATAGCTTGGCCCTAACCCCTTTAATTAGAAAGTATTGAACTAAGCCCAGCCCAAGTCCTATTAAACCTGAAGGAATCAAGCCCTAGCCCAGCCTTAACACGTTCTCAGACCCAATTTCAGACTTATCAAGAGTCAAGACGTATTTGGATTATATATTATTGCCATTTTTATGTTGGTTATCCCTTATGTTTGTGATGTATATCTTACACTTTTCCTATGCGTCAAAATGTTATTAATATTTTGTAGCCTAGGCTACAGAGACCATTATTGCTAAGTTCTGCTCATTAATGTATAGAAAACATTGCCCTTATATGTAGACTACAGTAAACTGTCTACTGCATGGTAGGCTGGTATTTGATTCAACCCCTAGTATGTGACAAATTACTTCTAGGCTGGTATTTGATTCAACCCCTAGTATGTGACAAATTACTTCTTGTTGCAAAGATACTTGACATGAAGTGACCTGTTAGGTGTCCAAAATCCAAATTAATATTATGGTATAATTAGGTAAGTAGAAGGTAAACTAATACTGTTTTAAATATTATATATATAGGATTGGAACCAGGCTTCAATAAACCAAGTCCTAGCCCACTTAAACTTTGCAGGCTTTCACTTATTGAGCCCAGCCCTACTTCTTAGGGCTTAAAAATTAGGTCATTTTGGAGCCAGCCCAGCCCCCAGCCCTTTGAAAGGACTACCATTCTTTTTTCTTTTTTCAGCCCCTATTTTCTCCACTATTTAGTAATTCCCTCATATATATTTTAAATATTTAGAAAGACAGTTATACTCCTGTATGGAGTAGTTAAACCAATAAAGAGGTATGTATGATGTTCCAAAGAACATCAAAGTGGAAGAACCTTAATTCATCTTTCTTGACATAAGACCTTTACTCTTGATCAGACCATTGGAACTGTGTGCTGGTCCTAATTTGTATAAAATAATGAAAATTTTGTGAGGAAATGTGTGGTAAATCAATCATTCAATGAACTAAATGGACTCTTAGTTGAGCAAGGAAGGGGCTATCTTATTCCAAAACAAAGATTAATGTTAATATTTTGAGCCCCGCCCCCCCAAATAATGAACTAAAATGGACTCTTAGTTGAGCAAGGAAGGGGCTATCTTATTCCAAAACAAAGAATGTTAATATTTTGAGCCTCGGCCCTCCCAAATTTTTGTCTTTTATATATATATATATATATTAGCAAAGACTTCGTGCGATGCACAGTAATAATTAAGAATATTTAAAATTAAATAATATATATTTATTTTTTAAAATATTAAGTAATATATTTTAAGAATATTTCATAAATTTTATTTTTAATAGTATAAGTTTTTTGTTATTTGATATACATTATTATTTGTATTAATTAATTAATTTTATAATAATAATTTTTTATTATTTTAATAACATTTATAGGAAAATCATAAGTTTCTTATTATTAAACTTAAATTAATACACCCAAGAATTGGAGATAAGAGAGAACTCTATAATAGTAGAGATAAATAGGGCTCTAGGATGAGATAGTGGGTCCAAAACCTATAACAGTTGGAGATAAGAGAGGAGTCTACAATTGTGGAGATAGAGAGGGCTCTAGGATGAAATAGTGGGTCCCAAATTTGAATCGTGGAGATTAACACGAAACGCCACATGTCATCTCTAAAATAGAAGTTATGAGATTGGAGGAATTAAAGTTTGGAGAACAAAGAGAAAAGTCTTATTTATTTATATTATAGTAGTAGATATCTCGTGGCACCCCCAATTTTTTTGTCATATATATATAGTGGTTTAGCTATGCCCTTTAGGTCGCCACATGTCCCTATTGACATCCTTTACACACTTTAACTATGGTTAAAATTCACCTACTCTTAGAGTTCACCTATTTATCCTTGGTTTTTAGAAAAAAAAATTAAATTTTTTTAACCTTAAGAGTTGGTGAATTTAACTAGGGTTTGAAAAAAAATTGATACATTTTTTTAAAACCAAGGATAGGTGGGGTGAATCTTAACCACAACTAAGGAGTGTATCAATAGGGACACGAAAAAAAATCCTTAAAATAAAAAAATTACCCAAATAATTTTTATCCCCCCCCCCCCCAAAAGCCCCACTCCTGGTTATGCATGCATATTAGGCAAAATGAACAAGGACCTTGATGCTCTTGAAAGTTGAGACAAGTATACTGCCTCTAAAAAAAGGTTTGCTATAGCACCCTGCCTCTTGCTTCAATGTTCGGTTGTGGCTTCTCTCAAGTAAAGTAAGAGGTATCGATGGACCGATGAGTTGCAAGAACTCCAAACCTCAAGCTACCACCAGAAGTAAATAATATCCGAAAAATAAAAAAAAAGTTTGTTATAAAAGAATACAATAGTCATTAGAAGGGCGTAGGTTTATTATTATATTACTAAAATTTGAACAAAAACAGTAAACAGTACGTAGTTGAAGGTGCCAAAAGAGGAGTAACTCATCCAGATAGTAGTCACTGCATGCAGTAAATTTTCTTTTTTACTATAAAGAGAAAAAGGAATAGATACAGAATTAATCGAGGATAGAACCTAATGCTGTTGGTGTCCAGCCCATGATCCGTGCAAATTCCCACAAAAACGCCAAGGGAAAAGAGAAACATCGAAAGAGTCACGGAAACAAATTGTCTGTGTTCGTTCCTGTGACATTTGAGTCTTGGAACAAGAAATCCTGACCTCCCAACACTCAATGCCACAGGGAAGCCCACAGCCCACAGACGATGTGGTTTCAAAGCACAGCCCTTCTTTCCCAAACCAACACAGTTCCCCAAGAGCAGAATTTATAAAATTAAAAAAAAAACCTCTAACTACATTTATAAAAAACAAAAAAAAAACAGAGCACCTGAGAATAAAAAAATAAAAATCAACAAAAAGCTGAAGGCGTTTACGACAAGAATGCCCAAGCAGCAAAAGCTGCAGACACTGTTACTAGGGTTTTGAACAATGCCGGAGCTCTCCCATCCCCAGCTGCATTTTCCGACGTAGTATTCTCCGACGTTCCATCAGGCGAATCCGCCGGAGCTCCTTCAGGTGCCGACATTGGCGGCGCAGGAGGTGACAATATTGACGGTGCCGGGGCTTTTGCAGATTTGGGCGCAATACTTGGAGAAACCACCGGAGTCGGAGAGGGCGATAACACTGGTTCTGGTGCCGGCGCTGGTGACGGAGGCTTTCCGAACAACTCACTCGGAAGGAGAACGCTATCAACCGTGAAAATGCAGAGAGGCGTTGCGTCAATCACAGTACCAGAAATCCTAGAAGCATCAACACCGGTGTTCAAAGTAACAGAATCTCCAGCCGTAGTCACCGTCAGATCGTATTTACCAGCGCCGTTAGTCGCCAAAGTACTAATCGGATCCTTAGTGGTCTTCAAAGTCCCGATCGGAGTATATCCAGCCAATGCATGATATTGCAGCAACGATACCACTTCGGCGTTCGTTAGCTTACTCAGATCCGGTACGCCGGGAGCCTTAAACGCCTCATCTGACGGCGCAAACATCGTCAAACCCTTCTCAACGGAGGACTGGTAGACCTTGAGGACGCCGGTGCTGACGATCAACGACACAAACGTTTTACACCCAGCCTTCTCGAGCAACGCCGTTATGTTAACGTCGGAGGCTGACGGAGCTGGAGCCGTTAAGATCCCCGGCGCGATGATCGGAGCGCTGATCTCGAGAACAGAGATGTTGTACGGGATCTGCTTGACGCTCTTGGTGTAGGACGAGTCAAGCTTGGATCCCGGAGCGGCTGAGCCGAAGCCGACCTTACCGCCTTTGAGATCGGTAATGTTGACAAATCCAAGATTTCCAGGGGCATTTCCGGTAGTTTGGTAAAGAGTGGTGGTGAGGGTGGTGCCTTTGGAGATTTCATGGAGTTTCTGGCCGTCGTAGTAGTCGAGGAGGACGTGGAGGCTGAGAGCGTTCTTGATGACGGAGAGGGGGTGTTTGGCTGCGAGAGCGGACATGGCCGCGTTGTTCAGTACTAGGCAGGTTATGGTTTGGCGACTGTTGATTTCATCGGCGAGTTTAGTTTGAGTGAGGTAGCTGTTGAAGAGGCTGTAGTCTGAGAAGCCTGAGAGGATGGCTGTAATGTTGTGGGCGGTTGAGCGAGTGGTGAAGAGTGAGAGTGAGAGGACAATGAGGAGGAGGAGAAATGAACGCATGGTGTTAGCAGATTTTGGTGGCTTGGCTGGGGAATGGGGAGTAGAGAAGGGGAGACTGGGAGAGATTATTGATTTGACAGTAATAATGTTTTGGATTTAAATGGGGGAGTTTGGTTAGAGTTAACCATGGTTAAAGAAAATTGGTTAACTACGATTAATAGGACTAGCTAGTGCATAAAGTTGGACGGTTATGCCCTTGTCTTTTGATTAAATGAAAGAAAGGAAAAGCAAAAGAAAAAAGAAAAATGCTAATGCCCATGCAACGGAAATGTTCTCCATTTGATTAGTAAGTTGATGTGAGTGGGGTAGGTGAGTGAAACTTGGCAAGAATGCAAAGAACAACCAAAGGAAAAGTTTAATATATACGCACTTTGAAAAGGTGGTTGTTGATAATTTTCCTGATGTGTCACATCCCATGCGAATTTTGTAGCCTTTTGTTACAAGGGAAGTTGTTGCCAAGTTTCATAAGGCATAGATGTGGTGAAGGCTGTAAAGTCACTGATGTGCTTCGACTCTTTTGTTGGTAACCGTGCGTAGTAGCACGTGTAGAGACCCGTTGGACAATAAACAACTGAGTACTTTTGTGTGCGGACCGGGGCCATGCGATGCAAGAGGTGGCCCATCAAAGAGACCGTTGAGAAGGTGCGCCGTGGACCCGTTGTGGGTTTTAAAAAAATTACTCTGTAAGGCCCGTTTGGATACACTTCCGTTTTCTTATTTTTATTTTCTGTTCTTAAAAATTAGAAATGACTTTCTTTTTTCAAAATTTTAAGTAGAAAATACATTTGTTACTTGTTTAAAAAAAAATAAACAAATGTGTTTGGTAAATATAATTAAATAATTTCAATTCATAGTGATGATAGTAGTGGGTTTAGTGTGGTGGTGGTGGTGTTGGTGGTGGTGCGTCCGTGTTTTTTATTTTTGTTAAAAAAATCAAGGTAATAGAAAATTTCTATTACCTTGATTTTCAAAAAATTTATTACTAATTTTTAAAAATAGAAAGTAGAAACATGTTTACCATACATGTTTTGTATAAAAATTTCTAAATTTTTGTTTTTAAAAACAAAAAACGGAAAACAGAAATGCAACCAAACTGGACGTTATCTCTTACAGCTTCTATTATTATTGAAGTCGTGATGTCTCTACTGTCAACTGAAATTCAACACATGTCCTTAATTTTAATCAGTATCTTAATACTTACCTTTACTCTAAAAGGGTGTTCGTTTTAGGTTAAGAGTAGGGGATGCATGAGTAGGACTAGCATGCCTCTTATTAAGAAAATTACCACCTCCTCGTTAGTGGAGCAAAGGCATCTCATCCTCTCTTTTTTCACCTTGTATTCCCTTTTTACTCCATTTAACTATGGTTAATGTTTAATAATCTTTAGCATTAAAGCATCTAACCTTGATTTTTAGAAAAACAATAATTTTTATAATCG
Organism: Tetracentron sinense; assembly: GCA_015143295.1. Lineage (NCBI taxonomy): Eukaryota > Viridiplantae > Streptophyta > Magnoliopsida > Trochodendrales > Trochodendraceae > Tetracentron > Tetracentron sinense. The sequence continues at coordinate 24,299,241 of CM026572.1, read as the reverse complement.
TAAGAGTTAAAACTTGTTAACTATAGTTCAAAAAAAGTTAAAGGTCTTTATGAGGATGAGGAGTAATAGTCGTTCCTCGCCCTTGCCTTGAGGAGAGAATTATTGCTCTATTATAAAAATGGACTTTGTTACTAAGACCCCATTAGGGCCAAGACCATGCTCTAAGAGTACGGGATTTCAGGTAGGATTCATTGAATGTGATAGGCCCCATTTGAAATAGGCCCTAAGGTGGTCTCAAAAGCTTTATCCTATAAAAATATGTAAATAAATAAACTATACAATTTTTTATTTGTATTTTGAGGTGCGCTAACCTTATTCTCAAACATTCTTTATTCTTGGCTAAAAATCAACATTGTTTGAGTTGGTTTTTAGTTGAAAGCAAAGAAAATACTAGTTTTTGATTGAGAGTATGGAATGCTTAATAATATGGCTAGCATGACTCATGTATATATATATTTTTTCCTAAAAGGTAATTGATATGTCATCTTGGGCAAAAAATAGGATGACCCATAATTGCATCAGAACTTGGATGTTTTAAAAATGAAAATAAATAAAGCATATGATATGATAGTGGGATTTTTGGGGGATGACCCATAATTTCATCAGATCTTGGATGTTTTAAAAAATAAAAAAGTACAGGCTATGATAGTGGGATTTTTCTTACAAGACATCAACCGAAGATTGGATCCTACGGCTGATCTTATAAGAGAGGACACACCACAGCACTGGAGCAAGCAGTAATGGTATGATAGTGGGATCCAACCTTTCTAACATTGCTTAATGATGTGTCTCAATAATATTCATTAGTTTCTTTTTCGAATGAGAGATGGAGTTGGTGTATGCATCATGGTAACTGTAATTGATTTAGGGATTACCTAATTGGAGTCTAGGGCGTTTTAGGAAAATAATAATGTAATATCTATGAGAAACACATGATCTCATAGATAATTTTAGATTAGTATATCAAATTTAAATTGGTATGAATTAGGTTGAATGAGAATTATGATTAAATTATGTAGGATATCTTTTATTCTCAATATCTATCATTCTCTATATAAACTCTTCTTAGGGTAATGTGTAATTCATCAAAGTTATTCAATAATATTTGGTATGTTAACATGTGTTGATGGGTGATTTTATTAAGAGTCACGAGTCATATAACGTTGTGAATGAAGAGTTTTTGGTGTCTTTCACATGACATCTTGAAGGATGAGTTTTTGGTGTCTTCCACATAACATTGTGAATAAAAAGCTTTTAGTGTCTTTCATATGACGTCTTGAAGAAGGAGTTTTTGATGTCTTTCACATAACATTGTAAAGAAGAAGTTCTTTGTGTCTTTCACATGACATCTTGAATGAAGAGTTTTTGATGTCTTTTACTAACGTTTTGAAGAATGAATTTTGACTTCCGCCTTTGACAAATAGCCATTGCGCCTTCAATCTTAGGCAAAACATCTTTTGACTTCCGTCTTCGACAAATAGTCATTGCACCTTCAGTCTTAGGCAAATCGCATTTTGACTTAAACCTATACACCTTCAACATAACGTTTGCAAAATCTAAAAGGGGTAAAGGAAAGACTTAAGGATTGATTGAATGATGAGAGGTTCATTGGTTGAAGAGTGTGTTATCACGTGAAAAGTGAGACCGCCTTTATCAATCCACTTAGAAACTTTTGACGAATAACAAGTCGCCGTAAGACACCTGAGAAAAATGAAGTAATCACTTTGACACAATAAATGCTAAAGACGTTATTATATTAAATACGAAAAACATTACAATAATTGATGTGTCTATTACAAAGAATTACAATTACTTCGTGTTAAAAGATCTCAAAACAAAAATTATATTAGTAGGAAAGGTCATCGGCCTGAAAGAGACACAACACTAGGTCAAATACGACTAGGCTAAACAGCAGTCACTCCTTGGTACTCTCAGAATTCTTGGTGTGCTATTGATTTCATTTCCTTTGTCATTTCCCCTTTTTGTCAAATGTCAAAATAACCCTTCGAGGTTTGGATTGACCTGTGATCAAATATGAAAAATCACCCAATTACAACATGGTATTAAAGTCATCAACCCTCTGGTGACCTCTTGGCTATTGTTTTCTCTTTCCGATAAGTGGTTCTGTCACCTCCCACCGGGTGTAAAACTTTTGATTTTAAAAAAAAATAAAAAATAAAATTCCTATCAACATCTTTTGTACCTTTATAACCTCCTAGTTCTCATACTTATACTCATGCCTCAAGATCTCTCATTTTCTTTTTGTTTATTGAAGGTCCCTCTAACGAGAATTTTTCTTTAAAACCATGAGTCATATTTCATGTGCTTTAGGAGAAGATCATTATAGCTTGATCTAGTGGGACATTGACTCTAACAGACTCATAAAAATGAGTTGGATACGACAAAGATGAACTTTAGAGACCGACAGTAACCACTAAGCACGATTGGATGTTCTAACTATTTATCAACAAATCAAGGAAGATCAAAGATGAGAAATACTCAACTTGTTGCAAACCCATTAAGATCTTGATCCTCATCCGTTTGGGATGGAATATTAGGGAAACATTATGTTAGGAAAATAATAATGCAATATATATGAGAAACACAAGATCTCATATATAATTTTAGATTAGTATATCATATTTAGATTAGTATGAATTACGTTTATTGAGATTATGATTAGATTGTGTAGGATATATGTCCTTCTCAGTATCTATCATTTTATATATAAACCCATCTTAGAGTAATGTGTAATTCATTCAATCTATTCATTAATATTTAGTCTGTTAACAGGGACTGAGCCCAAAATTTCTTGTAAGGAGGCTAACAACGGAGTGTAGGGGTTTAGGGGCATAGCCCTCAATTTCTCTAGGAGGCAGCGGCTCCCCTTGACCATGGCAATGTCGTCTTAAATTAAATGACATTGTATAAAACTTAGTGTAATGAAAAGTCAACTGTCTCATGCCTATGCCCTATTAAATTAAACAACATAAAGTGTAATTTGTTTTCCTCAAAAGTTGGGTGACTTCAGTCCCCGCCCCAACTTCAGCCCCTTGGGCTCTATGTGGCTCCGTCCTGATTGGAATATAGAGTGGTAAAATGTATAGAGATACCAATTGCAAAAGCACTTACGATGATGTAAATGTGGTCAATAAAACATTATGGTCACAACTAACCAGATAAGTACCAGTGCCTCCCCTAGGGCTGTCAATGGGTCAGGCTTGATCGCGCTCGGGTTGAGCTTGATTAGCCCCGATTCTAAATGGATTCAATATATATAGCCCTACACCCTACCCATTTTTATTCGGGTCAGACTGGACCGGGCCTTGTTATTCGTAGGGCTGGGCCGGGCTGGGCTCAGACCGGCCCATTTCAATTCAATAGATATATTATATTAATATAAGTTCTATTAGAGTATATATTAAGTACTATGTGTGAGTTTATATATATAATATGTTACATATAAGTAATAATTTATATGTAATATACAACAAAGAGTACACTGTTGTATAAAACAGTGTGTGTATGAACGTTGAATCATTACATAATGTATTATCTAATACATACTAATAATTAATAAGTTATGTACTGTATGAGCGTTGAATCATTACATAATGTATTATCTAATACATACTAATAATTAATAAGTTATGTATATAATGTAAAATACGATAAGTATTAACTTATATCTTTACTATTATAATGTGAGATCCGTAGCCTAATTTTTCCGAAATTCCCAATCTACCCTTATATAAAATAAAATTTTGATTTAATGTTTTATTTTAATTCCCAAACTACCCCTTGTTCATCTATCTATTTAATGAATAGAATCACAGCCAATCGCGATTGAGCCTGGAGAGAGTTCAATCGCACTTGTGGGTTAACACGTGTCCCTTTTAACTTCTATTAATTGTGGTTAACTCCTTCCCCTCGCTCTCACGCCACCCGCTAGTAATATATAAATAGAAGTGAGTGCACACTGTTATGGTACAACAGTGTGCACACTTTATACCATAACAGTGTTCACTGCTGTAACAGTGGGCTCTATTTGTTCTATTATTCTAATTATCTAATATTTTATGTATCATATATATTATGTAATACACCCCCACCTCTTGCGTGAGTGGTAGGGGTGTGGCCTTCGGTCGAGGAAGGTTTGAGAATCCAATCCCCCATGTACGAGTTGCAAGAGCTCCACTGCCCAAGCTAACTTCTAATCTTTCTAACCTACTAACATAGTTAAATGATAACCACAACAATATATATATATATTATGTAATGTGATATACATAATATACATATCAGTATGTTATATATATGAAGCGGAAAATTTTCAAAGAAGATACACGTCAATAACTGCTGCAAGCTCTGGTTTACTGGTAGAAAGAAGATCGCAAAATTTCATTGGCTGAAGAGATTGAGGGGGCGGGTGTGCACCCTGAAATAAGCTCCGATGATAAAGTCAGTGTCAGAAGAAGATGATGAATAGTAAGAGCACTATAGCACTGAGAGGAAGGGACTGAGATTTATTCTTATACTCTGAGTCCTAAGCTTTTGATTATCTGATGATAGATCAGATGTTGATTCACTGAAATTCCACACTTATGCGATCCTTATGCACTGGGTCTCTAGGGGTATTTATAGGTTTAGCTTTGGTTGCCCATGGAATGACCATCGATGACAATGGATGACCATGTCACTAGCTTTGCACTCAGTACCAAATATGTCCGACATATCTGGAGCCTTATATGTCACACATGTGAGCCTACAATCTCTAAGGTCGGTTTATGGTCGAAAACCCATATGAAGTGACTAGCAATAATTGCTAAGACAGTACTTTCCACCTAACGTCATAGACAAATGATCGCGTCCTAAGGATCGGGTCCTGATAGTTGGTCTCGTTGTTCACTAAAGCACGGGTCCGTTATTGCATCGAGGACGAGACCGTTATCTTAATTACTACGAGTCCGTTGTCTAGAGGACAATGTTCCCATTGTGCTGAGCACAACGAGTCCGTTGTCATACTCAAACCAAATACGTACTCAAAAAGGCATACGAGCTCGTATCTATCGTTATAACACCGAAGACGTTCTCGTTGTCACAACACACACATATTTTAACTAATTTTATCCTTTACAATTAGCCCATTTATGATGCTTTGAACATAGTTCAAAGTGTCATAAACCTCTCAGCACACCAAAAAGAAGAATACCTTCATCCATAGATACTAAAACGTTGCTTGCGTTGTACGCGAAGATGTACTGTCGTGCCAGCTATAGCATGCATACAAAACCGTCACACCTCATTAATGCATGGTAGGCTATTATCATTGCCTTTTCAAAACTCGAGACGTTTTATTCTCCCCGACGGTTACTCTGTTCGCCCAAATGACAATCATACCCCCGATATCACTGATGTGTACACTTGAGATGAAGGTTCTCTTCGTCCTGCAAGAAGATTAGTTTGACACGCTATTTTGAATTGATTTAAATGTCCATCTTACCCCGCATTTATCCACGTGCACAACAATGATGAAGACCATTCTTGTCATGAAACTTTTGAAATGTCTATAAATATAGTGTGCTCAAAGCTTCTTCTCCTTTACTTGATCTTTTGCATACTGTTATTCTGTCGGAATCTCTCTTCGCCGACGCTCTTCAACCCCTAGCTTTCTCAGGTTCCCAGCACAGCACCCTGTTTGATAAGACACCTTCTTCTTTTCTTTCTCTGATTTCTTGCTTGTCTTTTGTCTCTTCTCTATTTCACTCGTGTCATTTGTCACTACACCCGCGTCTTTCTTCTCTCCCTTCCTCTAGTTCTCCTTCTTCCTTTTGCTTTTCTGCCCATGTGATCACCATCTTCCTTTCAATTCACCATGTCTGTCGAAGTTGTTAGAGTTGATAGTGCTGACGAAGTCAACTGTTCTGGTAGCGCTCCTCACGGTGTCATTGCCTCTGCTCTTAAATCCAAATCCAAACCAGTGTATAGGTATGCCCTCGACCATTACAGAACCCGATATCAAATTCCTCCTCACGTCCCCCTCCATTTGAAGCATGAAGACGTTCACGCCAACCACCGTTCTTCCTGCACCGTTGTTTACCTCGCTCAATTTGAGGCTGGACTACGGTTTCCTCTAGAACCCGTTGTGGATTCCGTCCTCACTGTCTTCCAAGTAGCCATGGGTCAAATACACCCTAAATTTTACAAATACATGTCTCTGATTACTAAGTTCAACAGAGACGGATATAACATAGAGGCTAGGCACGTCTTTCATTTTCGCCACACTGTTAAGTGTCAGGGGATTGCCGAGGACAGAGATAACACTTACTTCACTTGGAGTCAACGGCCCAAGATTCCTGATATCGTCACACATCTCTCTGACTTATAAAGGCATTGAAAGAAAATGCCCTTCATTGTCTCAGGTGCCTAGAGGGCTGAGATTGCTCGTCCTGTCCCCAATATATTCACCACAGGTTTGATGACTTTGCTTTGTTCTCCGTTGTCGAACTCCGGTGTTCATTTCTATTGCCACTGATCGCATTTATCTTCTTTGCACAGATATATCCAAGCCACGCTTCGCGGATCTCACTGCCGCAGAGGAACAACCACTACGGAATATCCATAAGGAGAAAGGAGACGAATATATCACTTGGAGGCCACTGTAAACTCCGGAACCCGAACTCGAGACGGACAACATACCACAAAATACTATTCCTGCTGCTCCTGAGCAAATCGTCGAAGAAGAAAAGGCTGAGCGAATGCCTACACTGCACCGAGCCCCACGAGCCCTAAGATCCACCCGTCCTCCCCATCCTTCCGCAGCAGAAGAGAAAGCTGAGAAGAGGGAGAGGGACGCGGCCCTGAAAAAACTAAGGGCCAAAAAAGCACGAAGAGAAGCGGAGTACGATCAAAGACTCCAAGAATAACAGGAACGAGAAATGGCCGCCACGACCTCAACTCTAATTGAGCTAGAAAAAGAAGAACCGGCAGCACAAGCTGAACCATTGACTGAGAATAAATCTATGGTCATCACGACGATCCCCACCACCATTGCCACTGATACTCCTCCTCTTATTCCCACTCCCATCACTGTTGCTGCTTCCAACATTGCCTCGTCTTTCGCTGCACCACGGGAGGAGACTACAATGAAAGCTACTGAGTGGAATCCCGTCTTCCCACGTGGATATCCTCGCCCGACTGTTGCTCACATGGCGATGGACCATAACTGCATAGCCACGTCGATGTACTTAGCGATGAGGCTCCCCGCAGATATCGCTGACACGAAAGACATGCACTGGATGAGGAAATTCGGCACTGCAAGCCGAGCTGTTGTAACTGTAAGATTCATCTTTCAATTTGCATGCTCTCATTCTCAATTTATGCCTCTCTTCTAATAATGCATTTTCTTTCCGCAACTGGGCAACATACTCGCGGGGATGCACGAGGATTACAAAGACCTCAAGCGCACATCCGCTGGTCTAACGGAACAAGTTATAAACCTGAAAAAGAGGAGGGAAGAAGACATAAAGGAGCTGAACCTTGACTTGATGAAGGTTCGGGCTGATCTGCGGAATGCTGAGGGCAAGCTCGCCTCAGCCGTAGTATAACGAGACGCAGCTCAAGTAGAGGCTCGCAAGGCAGTAGAGGGGGAGAAGAAGGCCATGGAATAGGCTGAAAAGGTTGTCTTCCAAATCAGCGAGTTGGATGAATTTTCGAACACTCTACGTAGACGGCTCGAAGCATCTAAAGCCGAGAAGGAAGTCTTAGCGAAGCAGCTCGAAGAGGCCAAAGTTGAAAAATAAGTTCTAACAGAAAATCTCCGCAATCACTTCCAAAATGGGATGGACGGGTTGCTGGATGAAGACCAGACTAAGACTGAAGAGATATTAATGAGGCAACTCCGAGAACAAGGAAGATTGGCCGAGTCTCCTCAGCAATCTAAAGACGAGACTATTCGCTCTGAGATCGCTGGTCAAGAAGATGCCCAAGACGATGATGGGGACAGCGAAGTCGAACGAGCTGAAAGGCCTCCTCTACCCGTTGAGCCATCTCCCGCTGCATCTGCCCTTCCTGTTGATCCTCCTATTGTTGCGATTGTCTCTATTGATGATGATGATGTCATCACTCCAACTGCTGTTGTTCCTAGACCGAACACTGACTCCGTTGTCTGACTTTTTTTTTCTTGTTCTCCGTTGTTGTTTCTCTTTCTCGTTCTCTACTTGCATCTCTCTGTTGTCCATTGTATACTTTTTTTTTGTAATGAAATACTCTTTTGCATTGTCTTCCGTTAATCACTGCATTTTATTGTATCACAGCATTTGCAACTTCACAAAGCACGGTCAAGTCATAGAAAAGCAAGACGAGAGAGTCAGTATATGCTCGAATTCGAGCAAGTGCGTAGAGCACGGGAACTCATGATATGAAACATTTATTATAAATATAAAGTTATTGAACCCATACACCCAATAGTTGACACTACGAACATGTCATAGAGACAAAACACCGCAAATGTAATTGTGAACACCCCATTTTTACACCCCTAAAACCCTTTTATTATTAATTTAATTTTGTGAGCCTGAGTGTTGAGAGAGAGAGAGAGAGAAAGAGAGAGGCCCAGGATCATTTCCATAAACTCTTGATTAAAACCCCAAAATCCCAAATCCTTAAACCATAGCCCATAGGCCTAGTCCATTCTTATACTTCGAACCCATTACCTGCGGGCCCACTCCTAAACCCCCGAGCTCAAGCACATCTCCCTTTGTTCTAACATAAAGATCCATAGAACAAACCCACCAACCCAAGCCTATACCATAAAGCACATTACCCATGACCCAAATCCACTTTCTTCCATATATAAACACCTTAAGGTGTTTAAACCTAAAGAAAAATTGAATTTCTTCTCTGGGAAATCAGCCGCAAGTCTCCATCTCCTTCAGATCATTCCCCAGCAAGCTTCACCAAGCCGGCGATCCCATCGCAGCAGCAGCTCTCGCCTGAACTCCTTCTCCATCGCCATCTCCCTTCATCATCGGCAAGATTCGGCCAGCCAGGTCCTCAATCTCCTCTCCTCCGTTTCACCTCGGTAGAGTCTTCTCTTCCATATCCTCTCATCGCCGGCGCCAACATCTCCAGTCCCCTTTATCGCCGCAACAACACCTCCGGTAGCTCTGTCCATATCGACCATCTCAGCTACAGATCCAAGCCAACACCAGTCCCGTGATCTCTTTTCTCCGGCGATTTTCAGAACTAAGGATGTTCGCCTTCGAGTTTGGTTTTCCGGCGATGATTTCTATTCGGCGAGTCCCAACCCCTCCATGTATCAGGTAATCGGTTTTTCTCTTTAATCCTCTCCTCTTCTCTTTCTTCTCTTTTGGATTCGACTTTTTTATTTATTTATTTATTTATTTTATTTTATTTTATTTGTGAATACCTTAGATCTGCACAGATGTTCATTTCTGATTTCCATCTCCAACCGGATTTAATTTTCTGGGATTCTTTCTCCCCTTGCAGCTTCGGTCGTCTCATCGGTGAATTCCATTACTGTCGCCAGCGTCTCCATCCCTGAGACCCGGGGAACATCAGGTTCATAGAGATCAGGGTCCACTCCGACCATCTTCTCCGATCACCTTTCCCGTTTCTCATCCACGCCCAACTGCTTATACTTCTGAGTTCGGCCAGCAGCTCGTCCACGATCACCAAGCTCAGGTAATCCATTTTCTCAGCCCATGTCTCTGATCTAGAAACTGTAGATTTGGACCCGATTTCTAGCTAGAGTGGAATCTCGTGTGTAAAATTTCTGCTGCGTTATCTTCCATCTCCAAATTGTATTCCTTATTTTTTCTTTTATTTCTCTTATTTATTATCCGATCTTAGGTTTCTTCTTCATATTCGATCTACAGAAGAATCTTAGCCCCTGTGTTTTTGTTTCTCCCATTTTAGGAGGGGAATTCGGCCCAAACCAGTGGCCACTCTTGGATCTGTATTTTTGTTTGTTTTATTTTTTTATTTTTTTTATTTTATTTTTATTTTTAACTTGGTTAAACCCATTATTCTGTGGGTTGAGTGACGGTGAGAAAGAGTGATTTGAGCAACGGCGAGACCAACATCCTTCCCCATCAACCGCACGTAGGTACGTGTCTTCCATGCTTATTTATTTGTTTCATTTATTTATTTATTTATTTATTTATTTTTCATGTATATGTGTGTGTAATAAGTTTAGGCCGATGTCTTTTCCTATTTTGCCTACATTGGGCACTTAGGTAGGTTCTTTTTAACCCTAAATATTTGGCTTACCCCCGTTAGTTAGCCCTACAAAAAATCAAAAAATATATATAAAAAAAGATTAAAATAAATTTAAAGGTACTGGTCTATCCTCCCTTGGGACCTAGAGCAGGGTCCGTATTTAAACCATAGCCTCTTTTGGTTTAAGGCCGCTCGATCCGCCCTGCTCTTTGCCTTTAAGTTAATTAAATCAGTTAGGCTTTATTTTCCTTTTTGCCTACCTTGGGCATTTAGTTTAGTTCATGACTAGTTAAAACTTGCCAAGATTAAAAAATACAAAAAAAATCATAAAATACAAAATAACAAAAACATTCAAAAAAAAAATCTAAAAGAAATCTACCCTAATAAATGAACGCCCGCTAGAGCTCCCCCACGAGCACCTAGCTACGCAACCATTTCCCGGAATGAGATTCATAAATCTCAATTCCGCATCCCCCAACTCAAACACGAGTTGGAAATGACCACACTCCGAAACGAGTATAAAAACAGTCACGGGCCCCGAACTACTATGAGGGTCTGATTCCGACTAACCGGATAAGTAGGCAGCCCAATCAGGGTTCGACCCCAACCAAAAATAAACTTTTTTACACCCCCTTTTGATTTCGATTAGCAAAATTAATAAATTTTAGGAAATGTTAAGTGATTTTTTTAAATGTTTGATTTGGACCTAATGAGTAGGTTACCATCATTGGATGGAGGTCCTGGGGTGCCTAACTCCTTCCCCAGGACCTAAAGGGATCTCTTACCTAGACTACTCTGGACCGTAGACCCCCTCATTTGGATTATCTCGGGATCCTACTTCCCCTAAGTAGGTGGCGACTCTTAAAAATAAATTTAGCGTTATTCCTCTACTCTCGGGCTTTAGGTTGAAAGGGGAGGAAAGGCGGTAAATTTTGGCGTTTACAGTAATTATGCAAATAATTTCTCACATTGAATCCTTAAGGGACACGTAATAGGACACTATGACATCATGCTCAGATGACATTGCAAGCCACTTGGTTGCTTAGAGACAATGTATCTGACTGATCCACGTATATCCCACAGTGAATACCAAGTTCTTGATGATCAATCATTTGATATTGCATTTACGATATTTTGACATTCGATCAATCATTGAGAAGACCTTATGCACCATAGAACACCTAGCACGAATGAGCTCAACAAATAATTTAGTAGAAACACTTAGCTGGTATCACCGGATTGAATTGCCTCCATATGTGTCCCTGTTACGCCATTATTTGTATTGCCGTATATCACTTTTAGTCGTGAAACACTAGATACACTCAGAGATCTATTAACACCGAGGCTGAGTGCGTGGATAACGAGAGCGTACTTTTGTTAGCAAGTACATGCCATCGAACAACGAGGACATGCCAGCGAGGCCGACTTAACGGACAACAAGGACGAGCCTGCGAACAACAAGGGCATGCTAGCGAGGCCGACTTGTCGGGCAACGAGGACGAGCCTGTGTTAGTGAAGACGTGCCAGCGATACCGATTTATCGGACCATGATGACAAGCCAGCGTTAACGATGACAAGCTTGCATTAGCAAAAATACACTTACATTTGTCCTTCCTCCAGTCGTTTTACACACAATACCTCGAAGGATGGCAGAGTACCGGAACATACATGTACGACAATATCAAGCAAAAATGAAGTTATTTAGATACTTTGAACACAGGAAGACGCAAGAACACAAGAAATACCTCTTGGGTATTGCTTAGAAAACCCCATTCCGGTGATCATATAACTGATAGCCCCAGACAGACATAAAGAACGTTCGTTTATTGGTTGTATATCACTCACAATTTATGGACTTACTTGCATCTCATCGTCGGGAAGCATGTACTGTCCCAAGAAGCCTTCCTGCACCAACCTCTCCAGCTAGGTCTTCAAGTCGTTACATCGATTCGTCTTATGGCCACGACTTTTATGATAATGACAGTATTCTCGTGCCCGCAGTCCTTTACCGATGTTACGACATGTGTATACAGGCCATTCGAAATTTGGATCATCCTCTATGGCTCTCATGATTGTCGCAGGACGGGCCGTGAACATCACCTGCTCAACTTGACTGGAGGAAGGGCGTTGCTTTGCTGTCTGATTACCCCTACCCTGGAGTAGCGCACGATTTGATTCAGTTAGGCCATATACCCACACTTCTATTTGCTCTTGAATCAACTGCTGCTAGTTGGCTAATTGCATCAGGAGGGATTGTTGATACTGCAACATCATAATGATCTGGTCCGCTTGAGACATCTCTGACTTTGGGGTTTGATCTTCCATTGGAGACGCGTAGGTCTGATCAGCCATGGTGATGGAGGTGAGCAAAGGGAGGTTCATTTAAGGTTTCCCATAGACGGCGCCAATTTTGAAGTGGAAATTTTTTGGAGAAGATAAACGTCAATAACTGCTGCAAGCTCTGGTTTACTGGTAGAAGGAAGATAGTAAAATTCCATTGGCTAAAGCGACTGAGGGGGGTGTGTGCACCCTGAAATAAGCTTCGATGATAAAGTCAATGTGGGAAGAAGATGATAAATAGTAAGAGCACTATATCACTGAGAGGGGGGGACTGAGATTTATTCTTATGCTCTGAGTCCCAAGCTTTTGATTCTCTAATGATGGATCAGATGTTGATACACTGATCCTTATGCACTGGGTCTCTGGGGTATTTATAGGTTTAGCTTTGGATGCCCATGAAATGACTATCGATGACAATGGATGACCATGTCACTAGCTTTACACTCATTACCAAATATGTCAGACATATCTAGAGTCTTACGTGTCACACGTGTGAGCCTACAATCTATAAGGTTGGTTTAGGGTCGAAAACCCATACGAGGTGACTAGCAATAAATGCTAAAACAACGCTTTCCACCTAACGTCTGAGACAAATGATCACCTCCTAAGGATTGAGTCCTGATAGTCGGTCTCGTTGTTGACTAAAGCATGAGTCTGTTATTCACCGAGGACGAGACCGTTGTCTTGATGACTACGAGTCTGTTGTCTAGAGGACAACGTTCCCGTTGTGTTGAGCACAATGAATCCATTGTCATACACACAACGAATACGTACTCAAAAAGACATACGAGCTCGTATCCACCGTTATAACATCAAAGACGTTCTCGTTGTCACAACACACACATATTTTAACGAATTTTATTCTTTACAGTATATTATGTAGAATATACTTAGTACCAACTTATATAATTTATAAAATAAGTGAATGTCACGTACGTACTGTTATGGTAAAGCAATGTGCACACATTATACAATAACAGTGTACACCCCCGCCTCTTGCGTGAGTGGTAGGGGTGTGGCCTTCTAAGGGTGGAGGTCTGGGGATCTAATCCCCTAGGGGTAAGGGTTGCAAGAGCCTCAATACCCCATCTAACTACTGATCAGCTGACTCTACTGACGTAGGTAAATGATATATGCCCTTGTGGGGCCCTCCAAAAAAAAAGTGTACACTACTATGATAATGTGCTATAATTTTTACTATTATACTAATATTTATGTAATACATATTAATGTATTATGTAAAATATACTAATGTGTAAATAATAATAATGTTTATATATTATTATAGTATAATACTCTATGTTTTAATATTATAGTAGTGTGTATATAAGTGTTATGCTTTGTATTATTTATTATATAGTATATATAAGTAGATATATCGGTCGGGCCAGGCCGAGTTTGGGCTTTAAGGAGCTAAGCCTTAACCTAGCTCACATTATTATATATATTTTTGGAACAAGGGTATCTGGCCTCTTAGAGCACCTAACTAAGACTCTTGGGCCATGCAGATCCCTTTATGCTACACAACCGGGGAAGCCGGGATAAATCCTAAAGGGTGGCCAACAAGGGGAAGAGACTCAAACTCAAGACCTCTACTTCTTGAGGCATGGTCTTGACCATTAGCCTAACTCCTCGTTGGTTAATATGAGACTAATAAATTGAGTCCGGCCTTAGCCCTATGACTTAAAATATAGGTAATGGGCAGACTTTTTTCGGACCCATTAACACCCCTAGCCTCACCCCTCCTCCTCCAAAGAAAAATAAAAGAAAAAACCTATCCAAACAGGCTCTTACACGCCTAAGAAATATCTTGCCACAAAAAATCTCTGTCATAAAAGAAGTCGACAGATCGGACGGTTGTGCAATTATTTCCTCGTCCGCGTGCGACGGATTCTTCGGGCCCTCACGCCGGAGTTGAGAATGCCTTCCTACCTAACGAACAAACGTAACCACCACAACAACCGAAAGTTACGAAAAATATATATAATATATAGGAAATTATTTATTACTTAATTAATAATTATACTACATCCTCATAAAGCTCTAAGATCCCGCCCTAAACAATTAAACAAACAAACAAAGCTTAGAGATTTTTGACAAGAAAAAGAGAACGAGATTTTCTCAGTGTCTCCTCGTATGGCTTCGAGCGATCTAAGAACAAATTCTGCAATCGATCTCTACTCTGATTTTTCGTAGATTCCTCTCTCTGTATTAGGTCTGAAGCGAAATCACAGTAGAATTTCTTCTTTAATGGAGAATTTAAACTCCAAACGCGGGATCTATGGATTATTGGCTTGGCTTCTCTTGATGACGGTTCATATGAGGATCGCTGGTTCTGCTAGAGCTGATAAGGAAACCAGGGAAAGGTTTTACGGAAATCTTTCGCTCGAAGCGTCGACTCCGGATTCCGGTGAGGGGACCATTGCGAAGATGTTCGATCGGGTGCTCGAGAAGGAGTTCTCCGAGAATGACCAACCTGAAGGTTAGGGTTTCAGTTCCTGAATTTATCATCCCATTTGTTTGGATTTAGCTTACATTTTGTAGTCATTTCATAAATCATGCAAACCGCTTGATTGTAATTTTCATGGTTTGTTGGTGTTTGTAGAATCTTTTTATAATCTTTGTTGAAGTGTTTTGAGTTGGAAAATTTGGAATGTCATGTAGAAAAAATAGTAGTTTGTTTTAATTTGGCCGGGTGCTTTGATGGGGTTGCTGATTCAAGGTATATTTGATATTGAGGATGGGGGCTAGGCCACTGAACTGTTCATGACAGAGGGAAATGCATTGAGTCAGTTTATGGTGTAAGGAAATTTGTGAACGTTTTATTTTTTTAATTTGTTTTAAAAGTATTTTCAGTTGTATATTCTGTTTCGTAAGTGTGTAATTTGTTAGCTAGTTGAAATCCAAGCTCTAGAGGGAGCTATTTCTGCTCAAGGGAAGACATGATTTCAGGAAAAAAAGAAAGAAAAGGAACAAAAAAGCTTCTTATTTGTGTATGTACATATAGGCATGTATCTACAAACAATATCAGAGAGTACTAAATGCCCACAATGTAAGAATTCAGGACTGTTGTTGCTATTGAAATTCCAATTTGGAATTCCATTTTGTCAGGTGAGACCCTTACAAGTTACAATATTCCTTATATTAGAACTAAGAAATTCCCAAAGGAGAGAGGTTTTTATTTTATAATAGGGTACTTAAATGGTCATATGGGAAAGAGAAGTAGACAATGCGATAGGATGAATATAGGGTGGGAATATGTGGATAAAATGAGATGGGAGAAGTTTCTTGAGTTTGCAATAGCACATGATCTTGCTATAGCATACACACTTTCACAATTGAGATGCACATTTGTTGACATTCAGGATTTTACTAAACTGGACCCGTATTAACTTTTTTCTGCTTAGGAAGAAAAAGCTATTACATATAAATATTGTAAGGTTATCTGAGGAGAAAATCTTGCCACACAACATTGTTGGGTGGTTATGGATATTCACATTAAGACTGGGAAGAGAGAAAAAAATAAAAAGGGATTGAGAATAAGGTAGAGTTGTAAGGGGACAAAGTTAATAAAGGAAGAAACATGGAAATTAGAGCATGTCTATAAGGATGTTGGAAAAAATGGCCAAAAATTGAATTAAAAGATTAAGAGAGGAGATATTTGGGGAATCTAAAGGAAAAAAATCAACCGCATAAAGAAACTTGGTGGTAAAGTGATGAGGTTTATTCAATGTTTTAAAAACTGGACCGGTGATCAAACTTGTGGAGTTAGCGGTTCAACTGGTAACCAAGAAAAAGTTAGGGATGTCAATGGATCGGATCAATATCCAGATCTGATCCGATTAGACGGGATATTGATCCTATGATAGATCTGTTGGATTGGATACGGATATGAAATCTTGAATTTGATTATAATCGGATCAGATTCAGATCTATAGCCATCCGATTTGATTAAAATCCTATTTGATTATATTATTATATAATAATAATATAACTTTATTAAAATATATATCCACAATTTTTTTCTAATTAAAATATTATTCATTAAAGATATTAATATTACTCGGATCAGATTTGGACCAGATTCGAATTTTGAATAAATAATCAGATTCAAATTCGAATTGGACAATTCAGAATCCTAAGAATCATAGATCGAATTCGGATCTCTTGGATTTTTAATCGGACCAAATTTAGGCAAATCTTATCTGAATCCGATCTGTTTACAGCCCTAGAAAAAGGAATAAAAAATAGGAAAACCTTGTACAAATTATCATTCCACAATCATATATTCTTTCTTCTTATATAAATTGGGAAAAGATTAAAAAAATACAAATAGTAGTATAAAAATAAGGCCATATAGTGCAGAATATTTTTCCATGAACTTCTCTCTCTCTCTCTCTCTCGCTCATTTCTTTTTTCATAATCTCATTATCTCACAAGGAAAGACATACACCAAAAGAATGTTCTTTTCTCCTTTCGTTATTTCATTGTCTTTTTGTGGTAAGTCAAACAACTATTATTAGGTTAATATCCGGGTTCACCTATGAGTTCATATTTTTACATTGGGTATGGATGAATTTTCGGATAATATTCAAGGGTTATTTCATAATCCTTGTGTATGTTATTTGCTGATGGCGTGGTATTGGTTGATGAGAGAGGGTAAATGTGACACTAGAATAGTGGAGGCATACTTTGGAATCTAAAGGAGTTGGAATAAGAACCAAAACAAAATATATAGAATGCAACTTTTATAAGAAAATAAATAGGAGTGAGGTTGTAGTTAAAACTGATGGAGTTAAAATTGATGGCTAGAAGATACCCCAAAGTGACCAGTTTCGGTAGCTCGGCTCAATTACCCAAGGATGGGAGATTGAGGAGGATGTGTTACACATAAAACTATAACTATATGTCTAAAATAGAGATGTGCTTCTAGTCATGTGACCGATACATTCCAACCAATGTAACCTGATTTTTTAGGAGAACAATAAGACCAGCTATGTTTTTGAAGCAGAATATTAGCGACCAAGAAACAGCATATTCACTAAATGAGTGCAGTTTTGATGAGGATGCTGACATGGATGAGTTGAACAACTAGTAAAGACAAGATCAAAATCCACTGCACTCAAGAGAAACTTATATAATCTCCAATATATGATATGATTTGGACATATTTAATGAAGGCCAGTGAGGACACTAGTGAGGAGTTAGTTTCTGCAAGTTGAAGGATTTAAGATCTAATAGGGCAAGGAGAAGACTGAAAAGGACATAGATAGAGATAGTGAGAAAAGATTTGATGATGCATGCTTTAAACGAAGATATGAATCTTAATTGACTAGAATGCCGAAACATGATTCATGTTGCCAAACCCAAATAGTTAGAATTAAGGCTTTAAATGTTAATATCATGGAAAAAATGTAGCTTGAAAATGGGATATATTGTAAGATGTCTTCAAAATGGCTGATTTTTTACGTTCGATGGAAAAACGTGGAAAAATTAGGAAAAACATGGAATATATTAGTGGAACTTCATGAAATTAAAATCAACATTCTTGCACAACATTACAAAATGCAAAAAAGAAATTGTACATGGGAGATGCAATTCAAAGGGACAAAGATACTCGCTGATGGTAATGTATGATAGTTATACAACTACATAGAGATTCCAATCGACACCTAGAGTTACAATCAATTCCACGTGGAGTTGCATGGGGCTCAATGTTGTCTTTGCCTCTACCAAGAGAGTGATAATACTAGTTGTCTCGACCCAAAATCCCACCAAGATCTTTAGGGCTCCGTTCTTTTGGTGGAACTTTTAAAAATCCGGAATATTAATGTTTTGGAACATGAGGCAAGGGTATGGAAAGAGAGGGGAGAGGCTTTCTAACCCTTTCACTCGATGGTATATTGGATTTATCGAGTTCAATTTAATTAGAAGTTCCACATATATGGAACTTAAAAAATCTAAAATTTTGGGAGGAACTTGAAAGTTTCATATTTGATAACTTTTGTACTCTATAGAATCATATAGTTCTAGACATTAAGTAAAATTAGACATGAAACAATGAAAGTTCTAGGCTTTAAAAGTTCCACCAAAAGAATGAAGCCTAGTGGAACTTTGACTTAGAACATTGCATTATCCTGACATCTCATCTTGAGATTTCTTATCTTAACAAAGCATATAAGGCATGCTAAAGAACAAATTTGAAATTTTCTTTAATCATAATCATAATCATAATTGTCTCAATATAAGTCGAATCGATAACCAAGTTAAAATCTTAAATCATCCATCTATAAATATCTCATTACAACCCCTTAACACTAAGTCTGATAATCTAAATTTCAGTAATATGGTTATCTATCTAAATGATTCTCATCTTCCATATAATCACTCTCTTTTTCCTCGAGGTACTCCTCCTCCTAAAGTTCAGCTACAAACTCTTAATCTAGATCTATTGACATAAAAATATTGGCTGAGCAACAATGTGCTACTCAGTAGATATAAAGTCCTAGCTAACAATATCATAATCATAACATACATGCTTAACATACTTAACATGGCATAACATAAATCAAAGAGCGGAAACCATCTGAGTATATACATCTTATTTGTGAGCATCTTATCTTACTTAACTTATCATACTTATGAGGTCTTAGCTTGTGAGAAACAACATACACTTGTGAGATAACTTAAAATTACTCAAAACCCTTATATTGGTTATGAGATTACATATATATCGAATACCAACGATTTGCACCCCTTAATGCAATTATGATTTGTGTGAGCTAGATAACTAGTACCCTTGAAAATCTAGTTGTGAGATAGGCACTATGTACCCTTGGAGTCCTAATTTGTGAGCCAGGTACTAGCATCCTTAGGGAAACAAGTACGGATATCCTTTGATCTTAGAAAGTGTTGGTACTCGTAACTTGTGAGAACTCAGTCATGCAATTCATACGTATACTTACATACATACTTGTTAGACTTGCAACGCTTATGTGCTTATGACTTGTGAGGCTTGTGAGCTTATGAGATATATTGTGAGCTTATCATACTTGTGAACTTATGAGTGAGGTGCCGTGATCAACTTTCTTTTAGGTTACCTCTTCGATTCCTATCTTACACCATTGAAACCCCACCATAGCGTCCCATACCACTATGGTAAAGAATCTAGGCCATAAGATCATCATCTAAGGTGTTGGCCTATCCGAAATTTAACCACATCATATATGACATGAAATTCATATCATACAATCTTAGAGTGAGAATTACATACTTTACGCAATAATCATGGAAATCATAATATTCCAATTTGGTTATCAAACCAATCATACATTACACAATTTACACATATAATTATTTTACATATTTGTTTACCTAAAATCATACAACTTGCATACATTAGATTCACCTTCTACTTTAACCATAATCCCTTCTTGCAAGGCAATTTCATGTTCTTAATTTATACCTTCAATCATACTATCGATCCTACCCTTGTCTACTTGCTTATTAATCCATATCATCCCTACATGCTTACCAACCCTTAGATCATGCTTATGAAATTCTTACATATCCTAAAAATCATGCTTCTATTAAGTAAAACTATGATTATGAAATCATTAAATTAGAATAATATATCAAACATAGTTATTGATCCTCATTCTTAATCAATGATTACAATATCGGTGACCTAGCAACTTATATCAAACCTTTATCCTTGATGAATCTGAGAATCGAAGATCCTTGTTACACTGAAATTCACCGAGAATCAAAGCCTTGATCAATTCTCCTTTTCCGAAGCTTTTCCTTCTCCTTCAAGCAAGGTTCTCTTTCAAAACCCTAGACCTCTCTCATTTCTCTCAAAATTAGGTTTAATGTCATTAGAAAACCCTAAACCCACGAATTATAACCTATTTATAGGGTTTAATATAAAATTTTCCCGATTTTGTGCATTTTAATAAGTTTTTGCGCAATTTCATTCGAACAACTTTAATGATCATTTGAATGAACTTGGTTTTGTTCGAACAATTTACACACTGGAGTCTGTTTTCTGACTGTAAATGTTCGAACCAATTGGATTTTCGTTCGAACTAATCATTTTCGTTGGAACAAAATTGAATTTCATTCTAATGACCAAAAATGAATAAAATAATCAAGTTTCTACACTAGTTCTCTACATGACTGCAATACTATGTCCAGCCCATGAGATGATAATAATATATTGTAAAGTGTAAACTCATAGACATAATGGTGGTATTCGTCCTCTTCGAGCTACTCTAGCACTTTCTCAGTGGATACTGTGGATAATGACTCGTCACTTGACCATGAGATGATAATACCATGTTCTAAAGTCATAATTCATAAACATAACAGTGGTACTCGTCCTCTTCAAGCTACTCCAACACTCCTACAGGCGGATACCGTGGATAATTATTCGCCACATGAGGCTGTACACCTCTATAGTTATATCCATATGGCTTATACTATTAAGTCAACAATTGAAAATATATCTTTTTCTTGTTGAAATTTAACTTTTTTAGCCCGATCGGAGACCGACCTAAATTTTTAGAACATACTGAAATTGGAAGTTGATTGGTGCCTACTGCCTACTATTAAGTTTGAAAATAGGAAAGTTACAAAATACACCTTTATCACCTCATCTTTTCTGAAAAGTTCGTCCCACATGTTTTACCCTTTCTCACAACATTTTGATTTGTTTATGGTTTAACAACCCAAAATCCAATTGAATTTGGTGAAGAATTGATGAAAGAACTGTAAAGAGGAAAAAAAAGAACCCTGTTTAGGGAGTGCAATAGAATCACAAATATCTTGCATGTCAGTTTATATTGCCCAATGTCAACCGACATATTATAAGTTTAATACTAGAAGAAAAATTCAATTTCTCACCGAGATAATGCGATATTGGAGAGTGATTATATTTTCTGTGATATTTATTGGAGATTTTTAAAAAGATAAATACCATGAATAGATATATCCTTGGCCTAAGATATTGGAACATATCGAATTTTAAGCAGCTATTTAAAACAATGATTGGGATAAGGCGCCTGCAAAAAAGAAGAGCCCTTATTAGTTATTATATTCCTTTTGAATAATCTTTCTTATCTTTTCTCAGCCCTTTGTTGTTTTGCATTGCAAAGCTTCATATGCTTTCTGCACATGCAATCATGCTGCTACCTGAACAGTAAATCTAGAATTAACTTTATTTACTTTGAGCTTCTGTTGATTGACTGGATTTGGAATCTCAAATAAATAAAACTTTCCATCACTTTCTCTTTCATTCATTTTTCTTTTTTCCATTAGTTGAAAACTTTGAATTCTAGATAAACAAGCTTTATTGGTAAGCTGTTTCTGCTTGATTAACATTGTAAGAAGCATGTGGGTCAATACAAGGTTGAGTGCTCCCTCGCTTTACTGATCCACAAAATTGTAAGGACTAGAATCTATCATCAACTGAACATTTCACTCTTGGAAAAAGCCGACTTTCAATAGGTACATTTTGCTTGTCTTTTTGTCCCAGATTTGTACACAAAAATGATTTCTTGCCATGTGCTCTCCCTCTACTTTTACATCATCATACTCTTGTTTATTCTTACCAGTATCATCTACTGATTGAACTTTGATTTGACCTTGAATCATTGGATGTTATTCAATTGCTTGTTGCTAGATCATTCTCCTTAGTGCTGCTTAGTTGATACTACATTTTACTTTTGACAGTACCTGATGGAAGCAGCTTCAACAGCAGCGTAGCTGATCAACAAGTAGGCCTGGCTTTCCTTTTGAATCCTTTTGTGTAAATATGTATGGGTTAAACCAGTTTCATTCTTATACGAAGGGATTTAAAAGAGTAGCTTATTGTGAATTTTTTTTTTTAAAACCTCAAGCTGGAAAATCATTCTTTCAATTTGTAGATCGACTTGGCTGATAATATTACTATTCTGCTATGGTGCATTTATTACCTAGTAACTAGTAATTCTGGTTTAGAAGCTTTATCAACCATGTAGTATGCTAATAGATTTTAGAGGAATATCAAATCTAGCCAGGGATCTGGCTTTACCTATTCATGCAAGTCATCCAGCCTAAGCAGGTAATTATAGTCTTTAGATCTAGCTGGTCACTGTGTGCAGGTCAGTGATATTATTACACTTATAGCAATTTTATATCATTATATAAGAAAAATTCTTCTACATTCAGTTATCTGGATTTCTTATGTTGTTTTCCTCATCTTATTATGTTATTAGCTGAGTTTTTTTTGCTTATGTTTCTCAGGCTGTATTGGAGACTGTAGCCAAAATTACTCATGAGAAGGCCAAGAAAAATGACACGCAAGAGGCAAAGTATGAGAATCTGTAAAATTGGATTTGTGATGGCGAAATGGTTTCGGCATGACACTATAGAGTATATTGAAATCAGACAGGGCTACTTTTTTGTTGATTATTGTATTAATGATTTGTTATCTTTTTATTTTTATTTTATATATATATATATTCATTGGCAGTGGTACTAGATCATTCCAGCTTCAAGATGTATTTTCCCTGGAAAATGAAGGTTCTGATGACATGACAACCTTGATTGACAAAAAGGTGAGGTGAAACATAGTAATGCACTTTGATGTGGAAACTAAAGGACCATTGCTTTTAAGTAACTGTTTTCAGTTTTCAACTCCCACTGACTTGCTTCTTTTACTTCATGGCAGGACAATGTATTTGTGATGTCAAACAAAAAATCAAAGTATCCAGTGTTACAAGTAGATTTAAGGTCGATTCCATTATTTCCTTTCCATCTGAGTTCTGACTGTTATCCATAAGTTACTTTAGCCTCTGGGAGTCTCATTATATTGTAGAATGAGGTTATTGTATTTGTATCTTACTTGCACGTGTGCTTTAATTTAATCGCAATTCCTGCAGATTAATTTCAGATTTGGTGGTTGTAGTTGTTTCTGCCGCAATTGGTGGAATTACATTTTCTTGCTTGGGACAACCGGTTTGTATACTTCTAATACCTGAATAATAGCTGTATCTTTTTAGCTTTTCGTCTGTATCGGAAATTTATTTTCAACTTGATTTTCAATCATTATTTGATAGCTACATATGATAGGTTATTGTTGGCTATCTTCTTGCGGGTTCTATTATTGGACCGGGGGGTTTGAATTTCATCAGTGAAATGGTACAGGTATGCTACTGTTCTTGCCACCAGTTTTTTTAAAGAGGTTATATTCCAATTTCATTCTCACAAGTACTTGCTTTTATGCTGTTTTGGTTTTTTACCGAAATAAGCTTAGCCTTGCAGATGGTAGTGTAAGAGTATGCTTCTTTCACTTGCCATCTACTGAACATTTTTGTGACTTTATGAGATCTTTTATGCCAAGAACTTCTTTGCTAAGTGCTGGCATAATTATGAAACCTTGAATCACTAATGCACAAACTTCATTTCTATGATATTTTGTTGAAAAAAGTCAGCAGACAGATCTGAATGGAGTGACGAAAATCGTAAGGCTTTAGGGTTGTTTCTTGTAGGGTACATTAGAAAGGAAAAAGTTTTCATAGGCTTATAATTATGCTCACAAATGCGAGACATTTCCTTATCAATCTCCCTGCGAGGGGATTTCATGCCATACATACGCTTCTTAGAGTTGACTTTGCAATCACCAAAACAGCTATTTGTTGTCACAGTGAGACAGGCAGAAAATTTAGTAACGTGGAGCCCTAATCTGAGGTCTTGTTGAGTTCTTGAAGCCTGAAGGACAAGACTTCAGATTTTCGAATTCTGTATATATTGTCCAAAAAGCCCTCGACATTCCAGCCAAATATTCTTTATTCACCCTAAAAACTGACTTTAATTACAGCCACCCATTACTTCTTGTCTCAGCCATCCAAACTTGAGTAACTAGACTACAAAAAGACCCATTATTTAGCAACTTATTATAAATCCAACTACTAAAATATGCCCCAAATTTCATGACCTACCCTTCTCAAAGCTAAAGTATGACTGGTTCCTAAATGGCACATATCCAAGCATTACCTTCTGGAAATCCCAACAGCCCTTGGCAAGAGTGCTATTTCAGATCTCTTTTTAATCCTTTTTATGTTGTTTTGTCCCAGGAGGTTTAGGGCTAAACCAGGTTTTTTATACTTGAATATATTTCCTTACCTTGTTGTATTAGACTGTATATATCAGTTACACTATACCGTATTTGTTTGTCCATGTCACTGCACTGGTTTCCGAAAGCCCAAGGGTTATCTCGAAAGAAGAATGCTAAAAATGCAGTACAAGATATTTCACTTGAAAATAATGAAAGAAGATAAAACTGGAAATGCAAGATTAGTGTTAGGAGCTCATGTACTGCTTGAATTGTCCCAGAAAATCCATTTCTTCAAATTCAGTAGGCTATGTTCATGTTTGGGAAATTGGTTTTCAGATCTCATGTTTTTTTTTGGGAAATGTTTGGATCTAATGTTTCTTGGTGGTTGTGATGGTTTCCGGTGAACATGCTATGAGCTCTCTTTTTTGTGTTTTAGTCTAAGCCCCTGCCCTTGTCTGGATTATACAAGTTCATGCTAAGGGCAACATGTCAATGTCGTAGTGTATTATTATTTGAGTTTCTGAAAGGCAAACATTCTGAATTTGATCCTATAATCTGGCAGACTGTTTCTGCTGTCTAACTTGGAGATTTTATTTGTGTTGCTCTAGAGTTATAAGCAGCTATGATATCATACCACTTTCTTTTAGTGCCAGTCTGGAAATTTCTCAAATCTTTATTCTGATTGAATGACCTATTTATTTTCCTGATCAGTTTTGCAACAGACTGACCTACAAATATGGGGTTATTTTACTATTGATTAAGGCATTAGTTTCAAATATACCTATGGGGGATCTCATTGTTTTCTCTCCCTTGCTGCTGATGACGAACTGATCAACTTCAAAATCTTCAATATCTGTTGGTTTTCTTGGCATTATTCGTGCTTTACATGCATATTCTTATCTATTTGGCTATTGAGAACACATTAATCATTTGATATCGACTTTGTTGTTAGGCTCAGGTTTTCTGTTCTTTTTTCCCTTTGTATATTCTTGAACCGTGTCAATAAATGTATTCACATGATGGGAATTACCTGTTACTGCTATCCTGGTGAGTGGTGACATGGTGTTGTGTTTATCCTTTCTGTACAGGTTGAGACTTTTGCACAGTTCGGTGTCGTCTTTCTTCTTTTCGCTTTGGGTCTTGAGTTTTCTTTGACAAAGGTATAATATCTTCTTGATTGCTAACTGCCTGAGCCTGACAGTAGTTTGTTTTGAAATGTTACATTTATATTTTTACTTTGCTTTCATCTTTTAGTTAAGTTGTTCTGACACAGGTCACTGATGCAGTTAAAAGTTGTGGGGCCTGTTGCTGTTCTTGGAGGGCTACTTCAAATTATTATATTTATGTGCTTGTGTGCCATAATTGCATTGGTATATTACCAAAAATTACTCTATACGTCAAGTTCCACTGCAATCTGAAGTTCGTACTCATTGAATGTGGTGCAAATTATCTGTCCACCTGGTGCAGTTATGTGGTGCAAAGTTGTCAGAGGGTGTATTTGTTGGCTCCTTCTTATCAATGTCATCAACCGCAGTGGTAATCTGCATGACCATTTATAGACACTCTTTAGGTTTTTCTCATTTCTCTTTTGAATGCTATGTTTTGATTTGAGTTTTATGCTTTCCCCTTTTACTTCTACCAGGTAATAAAGTTTCTGGTAGAACGAAATAGTAACAATGCAATTCATGGTCAAGTAACAATCGGTACACTTATTTTTCAGGTATCTCTTGTAACTCTTGGTTTTAAAATAGTATATTTATAAATAACTGAGTAATTTTTCACTCCAAAAGCTTGATTCTGCGATATATTTCCGTGTGTTCCTTCACTGTTTTTTTCAGGATTGTGCTGTTGGTTTACTATTTGCTCTGCTCCCAGTTTTGGGTGGTAACAGTGGCCTTCTGCAAGGAATAATTTCAATGGCAAAGCTGTAAGTTCAATTGTGTTCTACTTTTTTGGTGTACTGTATTGGATATTTTGTTGCTTCAGTAACTGTAGGTTTCTACAACTTTCTCCAGCCATTTAATGATAAGCCCTTTATTTTTTGACTATCATACTTGACAACTTATTGTGCTGATGAAAATTTAAGTTGACTTTAAGATTTTGTAAGTAAAACTGTAACTAGTGAGTGAAAATATTTTTATTTTCTCTGTGCTCATATTGCTTCATTTTTTGTGCTTCTGTTGGCAAATGTCCTCATATAGACGTTCTTATTGATTTCGACATGTAATTGTCATTGGAAACTTCTTGTTTATGCATCCACCATTTGCAGGTTGCTGGTGTTGTCCATATTCCTCACTGCTGCATCTTTATTGTCTTGGTCATTCATTCCTCGCTTTTTGAAGCTAATGATACAACTATCATCTCAAGTGAGTGATCACCCATCTTTTGGTTTAGACATGTTTTATGAATTCTTCTGATTAAACAGGGGAGGAAAGAAATTAAATGTAGAATCTTTGTACTTAATACTTGGATCTCATTATGTCTGTCTTATTTTGCTATTATTGGATGGAAACTTACACGCTGATAAAAATATCGGTGATGTTATTCTCAGAGCTCCATTTCATTCATGGATTTGATTCTATTTTGTAGAATAATGAAACAATTAGCATTAACTCGTTCTAGAAGTCATAGTTATCAAACCCGGCTCGGATCAGCCAGCCGACTGGAATGACATAACTGGGAACAAGCACCTAGAATGGGTCTGTTCACATACTGACCCAGAAAAGCATAAAAAACTGGATGACCCCAGCCGGTTCAGATCAACGGTGGAGCTGTTAACAAGAGTGAACCAGACAAGTCAATTAGAATCAGATGGGTTTGTGCATCTTTGACTTTGTGGAAATCACCGAGGCTGGCAGTTTTTTATTAATGTTTTGGGATTTAGGCTGGGAAATCAGAAATTTAAGGGGAAAAAAAAAATCTAAATCCCACATGTCAACCAACAGAAAAGATCAGGGGTGGGAGATTGCAAAAGGAAAGGGAGTCTCATCTGCAACCACCTAGACCCATAGTAACAAAGTTCGGGTTCAGGAATTATTCGGTGAGGGTTGTTAGGAAAAAATCGGCAAATTTGGGATAAGTTCGGGATATAAGAACAATATTTAATAATTGATGCAGTACAATGCAACTAACCTAGATGATATAATTTAGAGATCAGAAATTGAATTCCAGCAATAAAGAACTTTATAAAATTATCTAGATTAGCACAATTATAATCAAGAAAGCCCAAAAGGGAATTAGTAATACCCTAGGTTAAGTAACAATCCAGCAATAATGAAGTTTCAAATCTGATTTGGGTGATCGTAATGAAATTGAGAACTTCCACCAGCTTAGGGATTTAGGTCAACAATTAATGTAAATTCCTTGTTCTATTGAGGATTTTAAAAGACGAGTCTAGGCTCAATAATTGTTATTGGTTCTAACATTCAAGCGAGGATGTCCAATCAATAGGGAATTGAATAACAAAGAAAACCAGCTGTAAGAACTAAAAGGGATTATAAAAACAAGGGTTAATTTTAAAGATGTTGCTGTTTTAGGGTTTTGGGAAGGTAGAAGAGGTGTGATTGCAAGAGGAATGTTGTAAACACAGGCGGCAGCAAGGGGAGCAGGTGTAGAACGGAGCTGTGGCTGCAGGGGAACAGTGTATAGGGCTGTAGGAAGGCTGCAGTAGGGCTACAGCAAGCTGGTGGTTGTAATGGAGGGCTGTGGGAGCAGGGGGCTGTAACTGCAGTGGGAAAGCAATGGCTAGGGTTATAGAGTGGTGCGGCTGTGACTGGGACTGGTGTAAGGGGGGCTTTAGGGAACTGGAACAACAAGGATTAGGTTTGCAGGGGCTCGCGGCAGCAAGGGGGCTTGGGAGAAGGTTGCGGCAGCAAGGTTGTAGGCAGGGACAGGTTGTGGCTGCAGAACAGGTGACTGGGAAAGGATGTGGCAGCAAGAGAATTTGCTGTAAGAATTCCAGGGTTTGCAAAAACAAAAAATAGAGAGAAAAAACAATGGAGAAGAAGAGAGAAAAAGAATACATTGGCTTCACACCAATGGCTTCACATTCCATCCATATGAACCTAAAAAAGAGCATTCATTCATAATCAAAATTTTGTAAATTCTCTACTCCTAAATGGTGTATTTATAAAGAAAAGAAGGAATCCCTAACCCTAGTAATTACAAAAATGTCATTACTACTAAAACAATCCTCGAATTACAAAAATGTCATTACTAATAAAATAATCTTTAATTGAATAAGACAAATAACCAAATTAAGATACTAGTAGCCCCATGGGCTAATCGCGACCAAGGTTCTAAATGTCAATATCGCATGACATGTCGAGCCGAGGAAAAAAGATATATTAGGGATATATCAATATCGTGGGAACAATATCGCATGTGGAGGGAAAAAATGAAAAAAATAGTGAAAAGTATGAAATTTATCAATGAAATTTCAGGAAATGTTAAAATAGATGTTAATACACATCTGAGAATAAAAAAATTAAAAGAAAAAATTAATGTATATAAGAGATGCAATGAGAAGGGGGTCAAAGATGTACGCTGACGCTAGCGATAATGTATGATTCACTAATATTGATGTAACTTACACAAAAAGTTTCAGTCATTTCTCAATCAAGCAATAACAATTAACTCAATATAATCAGTTTCATACATAATAGTTAATACATTAATAATAGTATCTCTAAGTATGCAACCTCAACAACTACAATTACAAGCTCACAGTCACATGGAGTTACGCAGAGGGTCAAAGTTATCTTTGTCCTAATTAGGTTGACGATAGTACTGATTCTCCACATAAGTACAATATTGTGCTAACTCATCACATTACGATACAATGATATATACTCATGTACATAACGTTGGTGGTCATCTGGTCCAAGATATAGCAACACTCCTACTGTGGGTACTGATGCACAATTGTCACTAGCACTGCCATATAACACCTCCATACGACTCATACCCAAAAACATATTCATATGATTCATGGGATTGTTTTAAATGGAGGGTACCGATAATATGCTTAATTATTTTTGTAAAACTTGAATGTAAGTCTTTTTTTTTGTTGAATTGTTAGTTAACTTTTGATCCTGTAGATGAAATATTTTTGAAGACTAAAGTATGAGACTTTTTTCAGCAGACTTTTGAGTTTTAGTAATGTTTTGAAATGGTAGAATTTATGAAATTTTAAGATTTGAGAATACCTTAACATTTGAAAGTTGAAATTTTGAAAAATATGCTAAAAAGTGGATTTTGTTCTTGAACTAGAAAGTTGATTTTTTATTCTTCATTAATTTGGATCTATGATAATTTTTATTGAATTCAAATATGAGGTATAACCTTATTTATATATAAATATCTTAAGTAAATGAAATGTAAATGATATTATATGTAAATAAGTTGTAAATAGGATTTGGCTATGTTTTATAACTTTAACAATCAACATTTCCCAAAATATCCCACGATATTGCACGATATATCGTCTATATTGTGTGATATTCTATAAAAATTATATTATCCCATATAGATATGTTGGGAGTTGGACCCATCAAAATCGAGAAATATCGTTGATATCGACGATATTTCATTGACATTTCAAACCATGATCATGACCCTCAGAATCTCTATCTTTTGATCCAACGGTGGATCTCCCTTACGAACATGATCCAATAGTGGATCTCTCTCGAAAACATGATCCAACGGTGGATCCCTCTCGAAAACATGATCCAATAGTGGATTTCCGTCAATAGCTCAAACTAAGCCCATATACAAGTCATCCATCAACGAGGAGCTTTCTTCCGCCTCTGCTAGTAAACTCTAGTACTATATAAGGCTTTGATGTCTGCATCCATGATAATAAAAAATAGGAACTTGATACCAACTAATCCATCTACCATTCTGAATGGATTACATCTCTTACTATGTTTGACACTTATCTAACTCTTAAAAAAAAAGTACTCTGTAAACAAGCAAATTCAAGGAAAAGTTACGCAAGGCTTAAGTAAGCCTTATGTAACTTAAGAAAGAAGAAGAATCTAGATTACATTTTTGTATATGCAAATCAAATTACATAAGCAATTCAAAGATTTATAGAAGCGGAAAAAATAACAATCTGAATAGATAAAATTAGAGAAGCAATATCTGAGTGTATATATTTGGCATAACATAGTTATTTAGCATAATATAGAAATAGCTGAGAATAAATAGCACAAATCATCTTTTCTCTCAGTTCAATCAAATGGATATCAAAACCCTACAAAAACCTGAAGGTTTCTCCTCCTTCTCTCAATTGGTGACTTCAGTCAAATGAGGATTTCTCAGTGCAAAATAAATTTTGAGTTACTGGTAATAACCCTATTGATAATAGAAAGTTTATTTGCCCTCATTCTTATTTTAGAGTTCCAAATAAGCCTACGAATAGTCTATGAGAAACCCCCATTCGGGAGAAGTTTGAAATAAGTCATCAGTTCGCGAATTATGTGAACTGAAAAATTATTCGTGAAGTTGAAAAAAGCGTCGTTTTAAACGTTACCCCTTAAAAAATGAATAGTTTGCGAATAATTCGGGAATTATTTGAGAACTTTGTTACTATGCCTAGAACGAAGGTTTCTTGATTTTGGCTCGATTTGGATCTTCATCAGAGACATAAGCGATCTGTAGAGGTGTATACCGTATATTGATTTGGATCTGCAATAGAGAGATGAGGAAGGTATTAAGCAGAGCCGGTCTCAATGTGCAACATTTAGAGAGAGAAGAGAGTGTTTAGATTAAGGTTAATAGTAGTTGCATGTGAAACAAATCTATTATGACTTCAAGAGACACCATCTGGCCATAATGTTTTAAACTGTTGTTCCGACCGATCGACCCGACTTGCCTTCTTCATTTGTTTGGTGCTCAGGTTGGGTTTGGTAACTATGATACAAGTACATATTGCTTCATTCTCTATTGGAAGGCTGGTATGATTCGTGCAGCTTTTGTCTGCTACTTCTTGGTCTGACAAGTATTTCCTAAATAAGTTGATATTCTTGTGTCAATTTCAGACGAATGAACTTTATCAGCTTGCGGTCGTGGCGTTCTGCTTATTATCAGCTTGGGTAAGTGCAAAAAAAGCTCCTCTTTCCATTTATAAAGGTCAACACGTAGCATCTTGTTGCAACATTCATTTCGTATCCTGCTGAATATGCTGATCCCTAATATGTTCTTGCATTACTGTATTTGGTCTTTTGTTTTTTTTAGTGTTATCTAAGAAAGTTAATATATGGCTTCTGCCTTATATATGTATGGTTCGTTATTGTTATCAAGAGTCCAATGCATATATCTCTTCTTCCCCCTCTCCCCACAAAAAACTACAACGCAAGAATCTGACGCATTCTCCTTAAGAAATCTTTTTATCACCAATTTAATGCTCTTCTATGTGCTATAACCTTTTCAGTGCAGTGATAAGCTGGGCCTAAGTCTTGAGTTGGGGTCATTTGTTGCTGGAGTTATGATATCCACCACTGACTTTGCACAACATACTTTAGACCAGGTACTTTTCATTGTAACTGATAGTAGCCTAGTCTTTCACACAGATCCATTTATCAGGGATCTTGAATAAAGTTCTTATGCTATTCTTCCTTTTCAGTTTGATGTATGAATGACTTGTTGGTTGTCTGTCAAACTTCGTCCATCTTAATGAATTACATCTTGGTCCAGTTTGGACATGCTTCAATGTAACCTTACTAACTTTATGGCAGTGTTAATGCTCTAACCACTTATATTACAAGTACAGGCCCTTGGAGAGCTTTGTTTAGTTTATTGCATCTGGAGAAGTATCAAGGGAAGTTCTCTTATTCCCATATTTTCTCCAATTCTCTTGGATTTGAATATATTAAGAAAGGAGGCACAAGAAAATACAAGCTATGCTTAAGCCTGGCAATGGATGTGATGATGGAAAATAAAAGGGAAGAACCGAGAACAGGATGCACATGATTTACAGAAAGCTTTCTGTAAGTCATTTTCTTTACCTACCAATAAAAAAGATTTACATATAGCTGTTGTTTCCACATGTGCACACATGGAGTGCCACTACAGGGTGACTCAACTATATGAACTAAACATTATTAGGAAAATAGCATATCATTGTAATAATGCGAATGAGATGCAGAGTGTATCTCATCCACATTATTACTCAGGGGCAGAGCCAGGGGGGGGCCTGGGGGGGGGCTGTATTGTATATGGCATTGCATGGGCAAGGAGGTGGATGGAGATCCAATCACAGCCAATTGCAATTGAACTCGGGGAGAGTTCAATTGTACCCACGGCCAACACATGTCCCTTTTAACCCCTATTAACTATGGTTACGATTCACTAACCTTTAAGATTCAATAATATAATTTTAGTTTTTTTTTTTAATATTAACACTAAGGGTTAAAAAGCCTTAACTAGAGTTTAAAATATTTTACTACAAACTAAGGTTACATTGTTGAACCCGAAGGGTTAGTAAATCTTAAGCATAGTTAATAGGGTTAAAAGGGACACGTGTTGGCCTGTGGGTGTGATTGAACTCTACCCGAGTTCAATCGTGAAGGCTATGATTCGATCTCAGGTGGTGCCCTTCAGCTTTTGAATTTTTATAAAAAAAAAATTGTTTACTAAGGATGTATAATCCTCTATTGTTATAACCAGACTCCTTGGAGTCGGTACAACCCGCAGGTCAACACATGTCCCTTTTAGTACCTCTTGATTCTGATTAAGATTCACTAACTCTTAGGGTCAACCACCTAACCTTGGCTTTTAGAAGAAAAAAATTACACTAAAGGTTAAAGTTGTTAATTAGAGTTAAAAGAGTTTTGTGTTGTAATCGGACTCCAAGAAGATTGGTTATAACTGTAGAGGATTAGTTATGGGTTAGCTATCCCATTGGATTTTCAAGAAAAAAAAAAATTTTCTACTATTTTGTTTAATTATTTAATAGGGAATAGTCATTGGGCAGGTGGACAACAGATCCTGAAGTTTCCAAAAAAATTATATTATATTATTTAATAGGGCATCACCATAAGACAAAGGGACAACTGCTCCCGTAAACAAGGAGAAACAATATGTGTAGGAAGGACAACTGCTCCTGTAAACAGGGGGGAGGGGGCACGTGCTCCCCCTAAACTTTTGAAAAAAAAAGGTTTTTTTTTTTGTATGTATTGTATATGGCATTGCATGGGCAAGGAGGTGGATGGAGATCCAATCACAGCCAATTGCAATTGAACTCAGGGAGAGTTCAATTGTACCCACGGCCAACACATGTCCCTTTTAACCCCTATTAACTGTGGTTAAGATTCACTAACCTTTAGGATTCAATAATATAACTTTAGTTTTTTTTTTAAAATATTAACACTAAGGGTTAAAAAGCCTTAACTAGAGTTTAAAATATTTTACTACAAACTAAGGTTACATTGTTGAATCCGAAGGGTTAGTAAATCTTAAGCATAGTTAATAGGGTTAAAAGGGACACGTGTTGGCTTGTGGGTGTGATTGAACTCTGCCCGAGTTCAATCGTGAAGGCTGTGATTCGATCTCAGGTGGTGCTCTTCAGCTTTTGAATTTTTATAAAAAAAAAAATTGTTTACTAAGGATGTATAATCCTCTATTGTTATAACCAGACTCCTTGGAGTCGGTTACAACCCGCAGGTCAACACATGTCCCTTTTAGTACCTCTTGATTTTGATTAAGATTCACTAACCCTTAGGGTTCAACCACCTAACCTTGGTTTTTAGAAGAAAAAAATTAACACTAAAGGTTAAAGTTGTTAATTAGAGTTAAAAGAGTTTTGTGTTGTAATCGGACTCCAAGAAGATTGGTTATAACCGTAGAGGATTAGTTATGGGGTAGCTATCCCATTAGATTTTCAAAAAAAAAATAAAAAATTTCACTATTTTGTTTAATTATTTGATAGAGAATAGTCATTGGATAGGTGGACAACAGATCCTGAAGTTTCCAAAAAAATTATATTATATTATTTAATAGGGCATCGCCATAAGACAAAGGGCAACTGCTCCCGTAAACAAGGAGAAACAATATGTGTAGGATAGGACAACTGCCCCCGTAAACAAGGAAAAAAATGTGTAGAATATGTTTAAAATGTATGGATGAAATGACCCACAAACTTGGTTGTCAAAATTTTTTTCGGGGCCTTACGCCCCCAAACCCCCATCTCTTAAACCAAATGTCCCCCCCTACAATTAATTCCTAGTTCCGTCCCTGTTATTACTATAAGGCTTAACTTTCCTAAGAAAAACATAAGGCCCACATTTGCTTACACACAAAGAGGTGTTAGTAGCAAAAATCTTTTCACAACGTGTGTCTTGACTCTCAACTTAAGAACACTTATATGTCAGCTAATTAAACTTAATATTGTGTTAGGGGTGCAATGTCGGTTGGGCTGAGACCAACCCAATCCCTTCACTTCACTATAAACAGACCCAATCCGAAACTGGTGCTCAACTCGAGTCAGGGGTGAGAGTAGAATTATCTGGATCTTTATAAAAAGGCACTAACAACAGCTATCGGCCATTGATGTCCTTCTAGTTCCTCGATTTTTTATAGAACATAACTACCCCTCTTCAGTACATTATTCCCCTTTCTGACCTTACACTTTTTCATATTCCATACCCATCCCTTTCTAATCTCTATTTACATTCACTTATAAACATATGAGAGTGAGAATTTTTGAAATGTCAAAAATATCCCTTTTTACATGTATTTTGCTCTAGTGATGAAATCATGAAATACCCTCTTTACATTTTTTTTTGACTAATGAAGAAAAGAGACTCCTCTCTAACACTTATCTGTTCTTTGACTTCTTTCAAAAGTATTCTTGAACCATGATCTTTTCTATATTCTGTTTTTTCATCTGAAAATTCTGGAATTATGAAATTTCCTTGAGACCATGAACTATTTTTTATATTCAATTTCCAACATATGAGAATCTATCAAATGGGAAAATACCCCTCTTTAATTTCCTTAAATGACCCCCCCCCCTTTTTTTTTTTGAATGGTAATAAGTATGTATAATATTAGAAAAAAAAACAAGAGAGATACAAGAAAGAGTTCACAAGATAGCCGAACTCGAAAGGAAGGGAAACTACAGACTACACTAGTAACACAATTAAACCAATATACAAGCATCACAATGAGGTCTTGACCAATACTCAATCTCTGATTGGGCTAAGTTCTTGCGCTATAAGTCGGATTCATAGAAAGCCAAAAAGAGAGGAGTTGCACTGACCTTAGGCAAATCTGAACAAAATCTAGGTCCTTGTGATCGAATACTCTCCAATTCATCCCTTTCCAAATGGACCAAGCTATATCCCCATGTGAAGGATATGTGCCTTCTCCTCACTCTCATCCAAACGAGGACCAACAGGATAAGAAGCCCTGAAAGGTATGAGGAGAGACCCAACAGATACCACCCAAGATAGGAAATGCCCCCAAATCTTAAAGGTGAAGGGACAATGCAAAAGTGGATGATCCACTGATTCCTTCATTCTTCGGCACATAAAACAATCATTGGCCATCCTTTATTCTTTAGATAATCACAATTGAGGATCTTGTCTAGCACGAAAATTCCCTCTTTGTATGTGTTTTTTCTCAATGGCAATAGAATTATTAATCCATAAACAATTTTATGGTCAAATATCCCGCTTCACAAAAGAAATTTTGATCCTTACAATAAAACTATTTTATATTGTATTTTTTACATGTCATGTCACATGATAAAATATCCATCTTTACATGTACTTTTCCAAGTGACAAACATACCCTTCTTTACATGTTGGCATTTTTTCCCCAAATTACGCTTAGACCATTATCTCCTTTTTCATATTTTCAGTTTTTAGCATACGAGGATTTTACAAATAAAGCAAACTTCCCTAATCCAAAGAAAGTGGAGGGTACCTAGATCTGGGCTAGATAATTAAGTTGGTGATTTAACGAAGCCTCTTGGGCTGCAAGAGTGAAGGTAGGGAGGTCTTGCTTTTTTTTTTATGCTTCTGATATGTATTTTTTAGAATGATGAATATACTCCTCTTTACAGGTATTTTTTTGTGTGAAAAAGTACCCATCTTGTGACTATTTTTTTTCAGTACTGTTAGACCATAACCTTCTTATTTATATTGTGTTTTTTATGAATCAGAAATGTTCAACTTACAAAAATGACCTTAAGATATATAAAAATATAGTTTTTAACTTTTTATCATATGAGAATTTCAAAAATGAAAAAAATACCCCTCTTTGTATGTGCTTTTCTCAAATGATAAAAATACCCGCTCATCTAACACTTCCCCCCAAAAAGTATTGTTAGTGGGTTTTCTACATTTGAGAAGTTCCCAAATGCTGAAAACACCAATCTTTACATTTTTTTTTCAAATGATGAAAACACCGCTTTACATGTTGACACATTTTTTTCTCCAAATCGAAACCATAAATTGTTTTTATACTGGTTTTTTAATTAATGAGAATTTTCCAAATATAAAACCAATATATATATATATATACATATTACAAATGAAAAATATAACCGTCTTTACATGTGAATTTCATGATACCATCTTACATGTGTATTTTTCATATTATATAAGTAACATTAATGATAAAACAAATTCTTATTCACATGTATTTTCTCTTATGACATTAATACCTCTCTCTACATGTATCTTTCACCAATGAAAAAAGTACACTCTTTAATTTTCCGTTTTTAAAAGTACCCTCAAACTTTAAACATCTTTCTCAATTACTTTTTTTTTGTTGCAAATAGGAATATCTTAAAGTTACAAAAATGTGTCAACTAATTTCTTTTTAAAAAAAATTGATACAAGTACCCCTTTTTAAATGATTTTTTTTCCATAACTAGCCTCAAGCCATAAATTTTTTCCTTATATTGATTTTCTTAAAAATGAGAGTTTCCTAACTTACGAACATGCATCATCTAATTCTTCCTTTTTAAAAAATATTGCTTTTTGAATGTGTTTTTTTTAAATCTTATAAAACCCTTCTTGTCTCACTATATATATATTTATTCAATTTATATTTACTTCAATTTTTTTTTGCTTTTATATAATCATTAAAAAAAAGATTGCACGTGCAGGCTACTAGCCTACTACTAGTCATTGTATAATAAGGTGAGATAATTATGGTAAGTAGTGTTGACGTAAACTCCTTATGATTCTCTCTTTCTTATTCAATCCTTTCTATGGCTGAAATTTCCTTTGCAACTTACACATAATCACTTGTTGTTGCATTGTTATTTTGCGATGGAGGTATAGAGACATTTTGAGCGATTGGGTGTGTGGATTTGGTCTTCCCGAATTCCTTTAAGGACTCTTATCCTGTTTCCTCTCGGTAAGGTTGGAGGCCATCTTCTCTTTTATTTGGGCTATTCTACCAGGAGTGATAGCTTGGTCAATTTGGAAGGCAAAGGAACTGGAAAGTTCTGAGACAAATTTAGGGTGAAAAACTCTGTGCATATGGTCATATTGATACTCTAATATCCAAATACCATTCACGCATTATTTAACACATTCAATACTCACATACTGAAAGTAAAATTAAATAATAAAATCAACAACTATAGAAAAGGTTACTCATGTCATATTCACAATTAATTTTAGGCCAGCTCGAAGTTGTTATATCCCTATATTGACTAGTAACCAGATGAGCGATGATACAATGCCACATAATTGTTAATAAAAGTTACTTAAAATGACACGTGTATACATTTGTTAATTACAAGGTCTATTGCTTAGTTATAGTTTAGTTAAGGTAAAAAATATTTAATTTTTTTATTTCAAATTATGACTTATAGTCAATGTTACAAATTTCGTTCTTGGTTTTTTATTGGCCAAAGTTTTCACGGGAGATTTTCAAATCTATAGTTTTTTTCCGGGTATTTCCTGCTTAAATCTTGGTAATGATTAAAAATAATTAAAATTACAAAAAATATTATAAATATCACTAATTTATAAATTCATCAAACCAACAATATTGAGTGTTTCTCGCCATATTTTTAAAATATCGGCTAAATCTCGCAATATTTACGTGATTAAAAGAGGAAATCGTATTTTTCGTGTGATTTTTAAAATCTCGCAATAAAATGGAGTTTTAAACTTCAAATGTTTTTCTCAACTTTTCTCATGAGAAATTAGGTATTCCTCAGGAGATTTGTAACACTGCTTCCAGTAGTAATTTTTTTTTAAAAAATCTTATGATGCCAACATTATTACAAGTTATGTGAAATGCATAAATACTTTACCCTTAGGGTGTGTTCGTTTGGGGTGTAAATGAGTGAAAGAAAGTGAAGTAAAAGAAAAGAAAGAGAAAGTGGGTTTTCTCTTGTATGTTTGGTTTGGGAGAAAAGTGGTGGGAGAAAGTATATTTTTTTTCCAAATATACCCCCTTGTTCACATTTACAAAACCTTATTGATAAAAGGGTAGAATTGGAATAACAATGGACTTTTTTCACTTTCTCTCACTATTCCACCAAAACGTTGGAATATGAAATGGGTGTAAGTGCAAGAAAATCTGCCACTATTGAGAATCATGATTCTCTAGAAAGTGAAGGTTTCTTGCAAACCGAACATGGGGTAAGTTGGTGTTTCTCTCACTTTCTTTTACTTCCCCCCACTTACCCCCCAAACGAACACACCCTTAGTGATTTCCTAATTAATCTCTTTTTTATTTTCTATAAAATTTAATAAAAAATATTATTTGAATATTCCAAAATGAGTACCATATTGAAATAGTAATATTTTATGCTTAAAAACACACACACACACATCTATATATACAGATAGATGAATATAATATCACTTTCATTACAACTGATTATCAATATTTACAGATAGGATGTTCTGATATTATTGTGAGGCCTTTCGCCACTCCAGCAGCAGAGTTGATTCTTCCTCTTTGATATCGTGCTTGAAATTGTATTGTTAATGCTCTTGATGGCAAGGAATTATGAATTTTCTAAACCCATATTTGGGTAAGAAGAACCATTGTTTGGCTGAGAAGTAATATATTTACTACTTACATGATTAGTGTATCAGAATTCACATAAATACCCACTGACAGTTGAAGAATATAGTGTTGGGAAACGTAAGTTAGCATTTCTAGCTTGCTAAAGAAATATCAAAATTTTAAATCTTACTACCTTTCATGATTGGACTTGCTAACTGATTGTTGCTTCTAATGGGTCATGATAATTACTTTGGTTCACTTGCTTTGTTGGAAGCGGCAGTAAATCTCCACACATATTTGTCTTTCATTATAAAAGAAATCAGTAATCATGTTTGCAATTCTGATTTTCTCACAGTATTAGTTCCTAGCAGCAAGCTTTGACTTATGAGCTCATTGCCTGAGCTTGCCATGGACGGATACTCACATAATGATGAGAAACAGTACCCTGTTAAAATTTCTTCCGTGAGGACACACTTTGGTAAATCTAAGCACACAATATATGATTTCTAGGTTAGGCTTTTCCAGATGCTGCATTTATTAGGTTCTGAATCCAACAATGAAAGCATGGATGCTAAAATCAGTTGTAGTGCTTGCCAAGATCGTCATAACTTCACCTCCATGTTTCATAATGATGTTACATTGGTAACTCAAATAATGTGCAACCAAGTGTTCCCCATTTCCCATGTTGGAAAAAAATAGT
Organism: Tetracentron sinense; assembly: GCA_015143295.1. Taxonomy (NCBI): domain Eukaryota; kingdom Viridiplantae; phylum Streptophyta; class Magnoliopsida; order Trochodendrales; family Trochodendraceae; genus Tetracentron; species Tetracentron sinense. The sequence goes on along the minus strand of CM026572.1, from coordinate 24,258,874 downwards.
GAAAAGTCAATTTAAAAAAGAAGAATATTAATGAATGCATGCCTGAGAATAGACTTTGTCAAGAAAGAACCGTATTTTCTTATTATTTGTTGCATTTTATTTTCTTGTCCTCAAGAATTTGCAGGTCCTTGCCGATTGTTACTTTCATATAGTTCTCAAGCATGAATAGGACTTTTATTTTGCCCTGTTTAAATCGCAAGAGGTGCATCCTTTCAATTTGTTGCTTTTCTACATTGCAGGTGGAACCAATTCGTAACCTCTTTACAGCTCTCTTTCTTTCCAGTATCGGAATGCTCATACATGTACAATTCTTATGGATCCATGTCGATATATTGTTTGCATCTGTTATTCTGGTTATAGTCGTTAAGACAGCTGTTGTTACTATGGTGACCAAGGCCTTTCGATATAGTATCAAGACATCTATACTTGTAAGTTAACTTACTATTATTAGTCATTTAAACTTTGAATATAACGTTAAATAAGTCTTTTAACTTTTGGTGATTTTTAAAATTTTCCATGTGTTTCAAAGGTGGGTGTATTGCTTGCTCAAATTGGAGAATTTGCTTTTGTTCTCTTAAGCCGTGCCTCAAATGTTCATCTTATTGAGGTGATCTCTCTCTCTCTCTTTTAATCCTCTATCCTTCTTTGTATGTCTGTGATGTAAATGTTTGAATTATTTGCGTGGTGGATTGGAAAAATCCTTATATATTACATTACACAATGTATGTTTTATAGGTGACCCTTTGGTCTCTCAGTCCGACTCTTGCCTCTTGTAGTAATCATTTAGTCATTTTATAGCTGCTGTGTTTGAAAACTCATACAATAGATGGAAAGGATTCCAAGATATTACATTCATCATCATCATCAATGCCTTATCAATTATCCCGAATACTTGGGGTTGGCAACACAAATCCTGTTCGGCCATTCCATTCTATCAAAAGCTATAACTGTGGTTTGTTTGTTGATGGACCACCAGACATGCGGCATTAAAATCTCCAATTATGACACTTAGCCTCATGGTTGTTCCATATTGAAATCTTGAAAAATTAACTTCGATTGACATTCTTACTTGATCTAGCTACAACCTGCTTTCTTTTACTTTCAATCAGTGTGATGGAAGTGAAAGAAGCTGTGGAGAAAATGAAAACATGAAAGGCGTTTGGATTAGATGGAATTGAACAGAAGAGAAGAAATGCATGGAAAAACAAGATTGACCTTTGCTGACTGAGTTGTCCAACACAATGACAAAGACAACGATATTGTCATAAGAATAGAGAAGTATTATGCTCAGCTTACTTGCTTACATAAAAACAGAGATGTACAAGGGTGCACCAAATAGCTTGTGATCAAATTTAGTCCTTTCCTCGATTACACCTTCGACACACTCTCTTAGACTGGCCAAGATTGATGAATTGCCCAACCTTTTAACTACAACATGTGGTCTGACTGCCACACTCTTAGACCCGGACCAATCCTAGTATTAAGCTCTCCACCCAAATGTTTCTTTGTTATGCTCACCTCTAATAGGGATGACCCGATATCTTTCCTTATAAGATACTCTTGATGCATATAGCCCCCTAAGGTTAAAATGTTTGTCTAGACTCTTGCACATGATAATGTAAACACTTGTGATTTGATTCGGAGGAGAATGAAAAAGAGCTGCCTTTCTCCTCATTTTTGCATGATGTGCAATGTGTGATAGATAATCAAAAACTATCACTTTATTAACTATCAAGTTGCTTGGGGAATTTGGTGCTTCTTCCTTGCGCTTATGGGCTAATGGTAGGTCCTCCCTGTGATATGAAGCATTATTATCTCAGTGGGGATCTGGTTGCCCAAGTTTGAGTGTCGTGACCCAAGATCCCACCTAGGAGCATGTGAGACTTTGGCACATGACTTACTTATCAAACCATCCTGCAAGAGCATATAAGGCATACTAAAAGTGGAAATTGAAAATTTCTTTCTTAACATAACTGTATTCCAAAGTTTATACAAAAGTGACTACAACCTAGAACAGAAGTGCAAAATACATCTCTCCCTCCCATCACTCAACAATAGGCATCATAGGGCGGCCACCTATCAAGGTCCCTCTCCCCCTTAGGATGATCTCCCGCAGGATCCTCCTCTATGTACTCCTCCTCTACCTATGGTCCCGGAGCACAAATGTCGAATGGACTTGCCGAAAATAATAGTTCGGCTGAGCATTAAAAAATTCAGCGTATACAAACCACTAGCTAGCAGTGTTATAACATTGATAATAGCATGCTTACATGTCAAAGCAGTTCAAAGCGGAACATGTACACATGCATGCTTAAATCAAAGTGCGGAAACCATACTTCAAAGCTTATCTTAAAAGTGCGTACTTTTACAAAACCCTTGATTTACACGTTTACTTTAAATCTTACTCGAAATCATTCTTTATAAGCTTACTTCGTATCTTTTACTTTACAAGCTTAGCTTTCTTGTGAGATCAAAACTTCTTATGAGATCTTGTGAGAATCAGAACTTGTGAGAATCGGAACTTCTTTTGAGATTCAAAATTTCATGTGAGATCTTACTTAGAGCTAGATGACTTGTACCCTTTGAAAAGACTTATGAGCAAGGTATGTAAAATACCCTTCGGCGAAACATACTTCGAACTGGGCTACTATCATCCTTGACCAACCTTTCCCGTTGACATTATCAAATACTTCTTAACTTTGAGCCAGATATGCCCTATCCTTGACCAACCCTCTGTTTGACATTATCAACATAACTCTTTGTACAACCTTTCTTTGAGCTAGATATGACATATCCTTGGATATGCCCTATCCTTGACCAACCCCATTGGAAATCATCTTTATTTGTGGGTTTCGGATACCGTACTTATGAGAAACCTCAATCATGCAAAACATAAATGTTCATAATCATTTGTGAGTGACATAGTAGACAAGGAAGAAACCCAAGTGTTTAGAAATACTTGTTTTCATTTCCTCAAAGGCAATAACATACACGTATAAGACTAATACGCCTTAATTTTATCGAATCCAATACTTCTCATCTTACAATTTATCAATGAAACATAATAAGGTTAACTAGTAGAAAGTATCTACATTTCAAGACCGAATCACTGCGGTCTAATGCTTTAGAAAGACCTTGGAAGCGAGAACCAAGCTTCACCTTTGGTCTTAGCACAAACTCCTTGCAAAACCCTAGCTTTCTCTCTCTTTTTCTCTCAAAATAAGCCTTAAAGCTTTGGTAACCCTAACCCCACGAAATGGGGTATATTATAGAGTTTTGGGATTGCCAAAACCCCAAAACACCCTCCCAAAATATCGTAAAAGCAATAGTTGGTCGGCTAAGGCAAAGAGCACAGAGGAGCGGTCGACCGGATTTGTGAGTGGTCGACCGATCAAGTGCACCTTTTCTGGAAAAATCCCTCATAAATTTTAGTGCAATAAGTGGTCGACCGGTATTGGGTGCAGTCGACTAGTTTTGCTATTTTGTGCCTACCTTGGTCTGTTCCACTCTTTATCACTTTGAGTATTTTTCCCTTTTTCTTATTTGCACCTTAACACACACATAGCAACATAGATTTGATAATCACAACCCTCATTATCATTAAACATACATGCAAAAAGATACATGAAAGATTTGGGGTTCTACATTAAGAGGCAAGATAATGTGGAAATGCCTTATTTATGCTATCTTATGAATGTTTTGGGAAGTGCAGACAGCAAAATCTTCAACGACGTATGTATCAATGTGCCAGTCTTGCTCGATAAAATTATGGATTGGGTTGCCTAATGTGTTTTTACATCTCACTTTCGATGGTTAATGATCTTGGAATTATCAACGATTGTAGGGTGGTTGCCTTGCCATCGTTGCCTTTGGTTCCATGTGTGGTTAGTTGTTCCTCTCCTCCCTTTGGTGGTTTCAAACATAACTTTCATGGGAGTTCTTTGGGCAATCCGACCTGGCTGGTATTGGGGGATCTTTAGAAGGAGTGAGGGAGCACAATTATCTATTGATCTGGGCTTATTAGAGTAGCTAAATCCAACCACGCTGAGATTCTTGTGATACGGAATGAGATTATGTTATCCATCCCTCTTAGTCTATCTTTTATCATCATTGTAGGATATTCAATAAATGGTATTAGTTAGGCCAATGTTTCTGCCCGTGGCCCTTGGAGATTCACTTATACTATCTGAGAGGTTCGTGACATCGTTGCCCATAAGTACATCTCGTTCTAATGGATCCCTAGGTTGGCAAACGTGGCGCTTGACCTATTTGTGGGAGAGGGTGTTACTAGTGGTTATTTTTTCTTGATGTGATCCATATAGTCTTTTGAGTTGGATTGGATGAGTTGAGTGTTAGGGTGTGAATATAGGGTTTTAGTGATTAGGGTTTGAGAGAAGAAGAAGAAGAGAAGAGAAGAGAAGAGAAGAAGATGATTAGGGGAAAAATTAGAGAGTGAAGTTGTCTCTCTCATACTCTTTATTATATATATTCCACTAATGGTATATTTTTAGTATATAAGAGATACTAATAGCCTATAAGACTTAAACTCAATACATGAAGAGACTTATTCAACACTCCCCCTCAAGTTGATGCGATATCACTCATGGCTAACCTGTCAACAATATTTCAGAGTTGAGTACCACCAAGACCCTTAGTCAACACATTAGCCAATTGATCTTCAGACTTCATAAATGGGGTGCAAATGTAACCTGCCTTCAAGTTCTCCTTGATGAAATGACGATCTACCCCAATATGTTTTGTTCGGTCATGCTACACAAGATTATGAGCAATACTAATAATTGCTTTATTATCACAATATAAATTTATAGGACCTCCAATAGGGAATCCAATCTCACTTAGGAGCAATCGAAATCAGAGCAGTTCACACACCTCGTGTGTCATGGATTTAAATTATGCCTGTGGATCCAGCAATCACATTTTGTTTCTTACTTCTCCATGTGACAAGGTTACCTCCAAATATAGTGCAATACCTTAAAGTAGAGCGTCTATCAAAAACTGAGACAACCCAATCTGCATCGGTGTAGGCTTCAACTCTAAGTTTCCATCACAGGTATACAACAAACCTTTCTTAGGAGACGACTTTAAGTAGTGGAGAATTTTATTTACTGCATCTAGATGTCCAGTGGTTGGTGAATGCATGAATTGACTAACCACATTGACAGCATAAGCGATGTCTGACCTAGTAAGAAATAAATGTATGTCTTCCAACAAGCCTTTAGTACCTCCCCGCATTCAACACATTCCCCATTCTCTTCATTGAATTTATGATTCAAATCTATGGGTGTATCACATGACTTACAACCCATCACACTTGTCTCGTCAAGTAGATCAAGTAAATACTTGTGCTGAGAGACAAAGATGCCCTTCTTAGACCTGAAAACCTCAATCCCAAGGAAATACTTTAGAAGACCAAGATCCTTGATCTTGAATTCCTTTACTAACTTGCCCTTTAGTGACTCTATCTCATCTATATCATCACCTGTTACCACAATGTCATCCACATAAACAATCAAAATAGTCACCTTCTGACGAGACCGCTTGAAGAACAATGTGTGGTTTGCTTGACTTTGCCTGTAACCATTCTTCACCCTAGCATTGCGAAACCGCTCAAACTATACTTTGAGGGACTGCTTCAATCCATAGTCCATACAGTGCCTTATTGCTCACCTTACCTTTATCTGAGGGGCATTTGAAACCGGAGGAGGTAACACACCTCTTCCTCCAAGTCACTTTGGAGAAATGCATTCTTCACATCGAGTTGAAACAAGGGCCAATTCTGTTTGGCTACAAGTGACAAGAGGACCCTTATTGAGTTCATTTTTACAACTAGAGCAAATGTTTCCTGATAATCTATGTCGTAAGTTTGAGTAGACCCCTTTGCAACCAGATGAGCTTTGTATCTCTCAATAGAGCCATCCGAGCGGTGTTTCACTGTAAACACCTACCTCATCTAACTAACCTCTTTCCTATGAGTAAGTTAACCATATCCCAGGTACACAACTCTTCAAAAGCACACATATCTTCTTTCATAGCTTTTTTCCATTCTGGTTGTGATAGTGCATCTACTAAACTGCGAGGGACAGATACAGAAGACAAAGGCAAGGCCAAAGAGTGATTGGAGGAAGACAAAGTATGATAGGAAACAAAGTTCGAAATAGGATAATGAGTGCAAAATCTAGTACATTTCCTAAGAGCAATAGGAATTTCAGAATCAGCAATGTCAGGACTAGAAAAGATAATGTTACCTGGATCAGAAGAGGTCTCTTGATGGAGCAGTAGATTAGTAGGGTTTGCTAGTTAGGGTTTGATAGTCTAAAGGAGAAGAGAAAGAAGAAGAAATGGAAAAGAGATAATGAGTTATCTTGGGATTACTCCTCTCAATTATATTTATATCATTTAGGGAATACAAAGTGTGGGCCCAAGGCCCACATACAAGAGAAGACATCAAAAGAGAGCTAACAAGAGAGCTATAAGACCATGAGCCCATTACATTATACAACACTCCCCCTCAAGCTGGGGCGTATATGTTACACATGCCTAACTTGCTAAAAATATCAAGTAAGCGATAACTCGGAACCCCCTTGGTGAGAACATCTACAAGTTGGTCACCAGTCTTCACATAGGGAATGCAAATTTCTTTTGAGATGAGTTTTTCTTTGATGAAGTGTCGATCAACCTCAATATGTTTGGTCTTGTCATGTTGGACAGGTTGTGGGCAATGCTAATTGTAGTCTTGTTATTACAGTAGAGGCTCATAAGCTTTTTCACTGGAAACCCAAGTTCTCTCAAGATAATTCTCACCCATAACAATTCACATATCACATGAGCCATGCCTCTGAACTCAACCTATGCACTAGACCTTGCCACAACTGTCTGCTTCTTGCTTCTCCAAGTGATAAGGTTTCCCCCAACAATCATGCAGTACCAAATGTGGATTGTCTGTTGGAAATGGATCCTACCCAATCAACATCTGTGTAGGCTTCTACTTGTAAGTACCCATGACAACCAAAGAGAATCCCTTTCCCATGAGAGGATTTCAAGTACCTGAGAATCTTGTAAACTGCTTCTTGATAAGATATATTTGGAGCATGCATAAATTGACTCACAACGCTCACTACATAAACTATATGCCTATATCAGGGCGAGTGAGGGAGAGGTAAATCAGATGACCAACTAACCTCTGATATCTTCCTGCACTGAGAGGTTCTTCACCATTTTTTGCTAGCTTGTGATTGTGCTCTATGGGCGCATTCAACGGCTTACATCCCAACATTTCTGTTTCTCTGAGAAGGTCTAGGATGTACTTTCTTTGAAAATCTCTAATTTTCTTGATCTGACAACTTCTATGCCAAGGAAGTACCATAACCGTCCTAAGTCTTTTATCTTAAATTATGTAGCCAGTTGAGATTTTAACCTCTTCATTTCTTTCCCATCAGATCTTATCAATACTATATCATCCACATAGACTATAAGGGTAGTGGTTTTTTCTTGACAATGTTTGATAAACAGAGTATGATCAACTTGACTTTGAGTGTATCTTTGTTTTTTCATAGCTCCACTGAACCTCTCAAACCAAGCACGAGGAGATTGCTTTAACCCATATAGAGTCTTCTTTAGTTTACAAATCTTCCCTTGTACTATGGGAAGGCTGGAACTAGGAGGGACAATTGTGTAGACTTCTTCTGCCAAGTCTCCATGAAGGAAGACATTCTTCACATCCAACTAATGAAAGGGTTAGTTTTGATTCGCAGCAAGCGAGAGAATAACATGGATGAAGTTCATTTTTGTCACATGAGCAAAGGTCTGATGGTAATCAATTCCATGAGTTTGGGTGAAACCTTATGCTACCAATCTAGCCTTGTATCTTTCCACAGAGCCATCAGACGTGTTTCACTATAAAAACCCACTTTCATCCAACCAGCTTCTTACTCCTTGGAAGATCCACAAGCTCTCATGTGCCATTTTTCTTAAGGGACCCCATTACTTCACACATTGCATTCTTCCACTTAGGATTAGCAAGAGCTTTTGATACATTGCAAGACAAAGGAATCAACGACAAGGAAGAGGCAAATGCATGATATGAAGCAAATAAGGAGTTATAGGAGACAAAGTTGGAGATAGGGTGTTGAGTACAAGATCTAACACCCTTCTAATTGCAATAGGGAGTTCAGAATCATTAACAAGTGAGGGATCAAAGGCATTACCTGAGTTGGAGGGATCCGGATCTGGGGTAGAATCCTGGCAGGGAGCGTGAGACATAGGTCTTGGGCGCTTGGAGTAAACCTGCAAATCTTTCCCTTTCTCATGCCCAATGTCAACCATAGGAGCATCCATAGGAGAATTATAGATATCATAAAAAATAGGAAGGGACAGAGGAAATGAAGGAGACAGAGACAACTCTTCAACATCAACATTCTCCCCTGAAGAGGAGTTTTTGTAGGAGGGACATCTATAGACACAAAATTTTCTCTTAAAAGGAGGATGGTAGCACTTATAACCCTTCTTAGTGGGGGTGAGAAAAACACACTTGATTACACGTGGGTCAAGTTTAGTGCGGTCGGGTTTGGGCACATGCACAAAGTTGACAGACCCATACACTTTGGGTGAGGAAAATAGGGAAATGTAGGTGAAAAGATGTCCAGGGGGGGCTTTGAAGTCCAATAAATGTGAGGGCACATGGTTCATAAGAAAGGTAGCGGAAAGTAGGGCTTCTAATTAAAAATAGGTGGGAACATGCATGACAAGGAGAAGGGATCTGGTTATGTTAAGGAGATGTCGATTCTTGCGTTCGGCCATGCCATTTTGTTGAGGAGTATGAACTATGAACACAAGTGGTTTGGTGAACAATGCCATGGTCTATAAATTAGGTGTACAAATGTCCACTCAGGTATTCCCCACCATTGTCAGAACGAAGAATCTTAAGTTTAGCATCAAATTGAGTGCATACCATCTTGTGAAAGGCCTTAAAAGAAGCATAAACATCAAATTTGGACTTAAGCAAATAAACTCAAGTTGCACGAGAAAAATCATCGACAAAAGTCACAAAATATTTATAACTAAACACAGAAGCAGTGGGTGCTGGACCCTAAACATCATAATGAACCGGTTCAAAAGGTGAATTGCATTAGAAGTGCTAGGAGGGTATGAGACCTTACAATATTTAGACAATTCACAAGTTTTGCATTTAAAAGAAATATCAGATAAAGAGACAAATAGTTGAGGAAACATCCGTTTAAGAAGCAAAAACGATGGATGGCCTAAACGAAAGTGCCATCGCATCAACTAATTAAAATCACTCATGTGTCCTGAAGAAGACTGATAAACACACATCACAGGAAAGGAATCTAGGTGATATAGACCATTCTTCTCACAATCACTGCCAATCATCTGCCTCGTCCTAGGTCCTAAAATGCACAATGGGTATGAAAGAATGTGACACTACAATTTAGGGACTTGGTAAGACTACTAATGGATAAGAGATTAGTATCAATGTTAGGTACAGGAAGAACAATAGACAAGTTCATAGATGGAGTGACATGGATGGTACCCTTGCCTGAAATTTGGGACATAGTACCATTAACAATACGGACTTTGTCTCTCCCAAAATAAAGATGATATGGAAAAATATGAGACATACTAGTCATATGCTCGGAGGCTCCAGAATCAAATGATCCAAGGGGAGGAGCAGATGGGAGAGAGACATGTAAGGCTGTGGTAGAGGTATCTGACTGAACAAAGGAGGAAGTAGATGCAGTGGAAGGAGTCGCCAACTGGGATTTACCTCTATGTAGGGCTTCAACTTCATGATGGAGGGACTCCACATCATCCCTGGGAGTAGAGGTAGCCAGGTAAGGTGTGGCAACATTGGCTGAGGAGTCGCCAACTGCTCATAGGCGACGAGAATCACTCCCAAATCCTCATGTGCGACCCCCTCTTTGGGGAGACCGTCCATGCAATTGCCAGCATTGGTCATGGGTGTGGCGATCCGTCCATAATAATCATACTTCAACTTCTTGTTGAAAGGTGGAGGAAAGAGCATACCTCTCAGGTGGTGCAGTGACCATGCTAGGTATCATCACATCTCGCCTACTGGCTACACTTTGGAAGTAGGCATAAACACAACTAAGAGTGTCAAGGGGAGGATCCCGACCAAGGATCTGTGATCTAGCCTTCTCATACTCCTTGTTCAATCCAGTGAGGAACTCAAAGATCCGCATCCGTTCAACCCATTTCTTGAAAGCAACAACATCAACAATACAACTAGGTTTGAAGTCGGAGTAGTGATCAAATTCTTCTCATTTCTCTTTCAACTTCCCATAGTACATGGTCAATGGCATCTCCCCCTAACGAGTTTGGGAGATTTATCGTTGGAGTTTAAAAAGCTAGGCAAATTTGCCTACTTTGGAGTAGGTTTGAGATAGAGTGTCTCATACATCCTTTGCGGTCTTCAAGAACACCAAACCTCGGTTGATTTAAGGTTTCATAGAGTTAGCCAAGACATCACAATCAAGTTGTCTTAGTCCATTTGGCATGTTTAGGATCCAACTTGGCGGGCTCTACTATCTCTCCAAGGAGGTAACCCAACTTGCCCTTAGCATCAACATACATTTCCACAGATTTTGCCCAATAAACATTGTTCTCATCATCAAGTTTCTCTGAGGTGATTTGTAGGTAAGGGTTGTCATTACTTGACCCCTCATGGTCCATTACAATACGCGTGGGTACCACATTCGTTTCCGTTTCCGAGGATTGAGATTCGTCGGCCATAGTCTTTTTATCAAACACTCACAAGGCAATCACACAACAAGGTAGCCTAAAGGAATGGAGTCACACCTCCAGTCACAAGGCACGAAAAGAGTCACACTTCCAATCTTAATCCTCAAAATCCAACTTAAATAAGGTTATAATTGCACATGGACCTTAAATACAGTAAGCAAACTATCCATAGGCCTTTAAGAACATCAATTGAAGCTAACTCAGTGGCTGTTATAAGCAACCAGTCTTCAAACCCACTGTCACATGCAAAAAACAGTACCTAGAGAGCCCAAAAAAACCTCGTAACTCCTTCAAATCTCAACGGAATGAACCAAAACTTGTTTTGGAATGTTCCTATAAAAAAAAAGGGTCCAAACTTGACCAATAATCAATGCAAAAAACAGTTCATTTGGACGAAATCGAATTTGAACCTCAATAGTTATTTTTTTGAAATTTTTCGGTGTTTTTCTTTAAATCATTGTAACTTCTTCAACATTGATCCAAATAATATGAAATAGGGTTCAAAAATTCCCTTAAATCGAGTTCTCTAAGAAAGTACCTTCAAACCACCCCCATGGGATGCCTGAGCCGTACGGATGGTGGGAGCTGTACGACTGTAACGTTGATGTCCTCCTTTTTAGTTTGTTGATTTAATCAAAGCTCATTTGCCCCTCTTTGATGCTCTGATACCAAGTAGATTAGTAGGGTTTGCTAGTTAGGGTTTGCGAGAGTGAGGAGAAGAAGAGAAAGAAGAAGAAATGGAAAAGAGAGAATGGTTATCTTGGGATTACTCATCTCAATGATATTTATATCACTTGGGGAATACAAAGTGTGGGCCCAAGGCCCACATACAAGAGAAGTCATAAAAAGAGAGCTAACAAGAGAGCTGTAGGGCCATGGGCACATTACATTATACAACAAGGCCTCATGTGGATCTTTTTGCCTTCACTTGTACACTTGCAATTCCTTAACCAAGGGTTCATACTCCCCCTGTCCAACAGTGCTTCGCAAATTCATAAGTTTCACATTGAAAAGATGATAGCAAACTAAAAATAGATAGTTGGGGAAATAATTGCCTAAGAAGAGAAAAGGAGGGATGGCCAAGACGTCTGTGCCATCGAAACAACTCCTTGCTACTAATACTCCGAACATCGTGGGGCAAATGTTGGACTGATGAAGCAATGCGAGGCAAAGGGTTTAGCAGATACAATCCTCCCTCATGGCCTGTATCAATCCTCCTCTTCGTTTCCAAGTCCCGAAACATAATGAGAAGGAAAGAAAGTGACGCTACAGTTCAATGACTTTGTAATATGACTAACAGACAAAAGATTCAAAGTGAAATTAGGAACATGAAGAACAAAGGAGAGGGGCATAAAGGGTGTAATAACACTCCCTTTACCCGCAATGGATGATAATGCACCATCAACAATTTTAACTTTGTTCTTACTAAAATCGATAATATAAAAAGAAAAAAGAGAGGACATACCAGTCATATGATCAGATGCTCTTGAATCAATAATCCAGGAGCGACTAGGATTAGAAATAGATGCACTGAGAGCCGAGGCTGAAGTACTAGAGTAAGGAACTAAAGCGGTAATGGCGGTACTAGGAGTCTCCAACTGGGACATAAAACGATGAAAGACATCAATCTCATATCTAGAAAGACCAGGATTATCCGAAGAAGGGGCAGCAACAGATGCTGGAGCTGTGGAGGTGATAGAGTGTGCACTCAATCCCCCTCTAGATCGTCTGTCCCTGTCTCCTTGTCCACTGCCAAAAGGGCCCGTGGAGGAGGACGACCATGCAAGTCCCAACAAGTGTCTTTCTTATGATGAGTACGCTCATAGTGACCAGACTTAAGTTTATCCCGATCATCAGTAGAAAACTTCAGAATTAACATGCCTTGGTTTATTAGGTGATCAATAGTAGGATCTTGCCCAGCACTGTTGTTGACACGAATGTTTGCACCTCATGAGGAAGTAGAGCCTTCCAAATCTTCCCAAATGGAGGTCTTCTAACTAACTCGTCATTCTCCTTCCTAGAAGATCACTGTAAAAATATTTAGTAGTGAATACACCATTTGAGTTTCCCTTCCAAATCCGGAGGTCATTGCTATTCGGACTGATTTTTAACCTCGTTCAACCTATCAAGAAGCTGGAAGCACTCCTCGAGATCTCTGTCTTTGAGATTCTTGTGAAAAGTGGGACCTCATACAACATCCCTATTTCATATTTTAAAGAGCTCACAAATCGAGGCTTATTATAGACGGGCAAAAATCTCTGAATCTCCCTGCCCTACTCAAATTGTCTTGTGGGACTAGATTGGGGATTCTACTCCCGTGTCCTAGTGCAAATTTGGTCTGCTCCAAAAATTGCTCAATGCTCCTTCATAGTCCCCTTCTACACCCCTACTCTAGATAAATTGGAGACGATTTGGGATCCAAGTTTCAACTGGAAGTCCCGAACTTGGTCCTTCCTTTCTACTATCTTTCATAGAGTCATGTCCTTGGAATTGAAACACCAAAGTCACTTCCCCAAACAAAGCCTTGTTAATGCATCGCAGTCTCCTAAACCCAAACCTCCAGACTCCTTTGAACGACGTACTGACTTCCACTTGATCAAGTGGGGTTTCCTATTTCCTATGCATTTTCGTTAAGTTCCTTGAATCTTCTCAAGACAATTCATTATTGAAGCGGGTATCTTGAAACTGACATGTAGAATAACGGGAGGCTGGTCAGAACCACCCTCTTAATAACTGCTATACTTCAACCTAGGGACAAGAGGCTTTTCTTCCAGCATGCAAGTTCCCTCTCGACCCTCTTTATCACCGGGTCCCAAATACGCTCGGTTTTAGGCCTCGATGAAAGTAAATCTAAAGGATAAGTTTACTCTCTCCCTGCATTGTATTTATATATCTGCAATTTATTACATTACTAACTTTATACATAAGGAAGTAATATGCCTAGATATTTTGCATGTCAATAATTCAGTTTTCCGCAAGACATTGATGCATATTGCATGATACCATATGTTACACGTCGAGATTTTTACGTATCATCTGATACGGACCGATGCACACTGATAAGTGATGATACACCTCGATATAGTTCAATACACGGTATACACCTACTCGTCATTACAGGAATTCCTTAGTCTCTTGTGCATTGTATTGTTTCCATGTAATATGGATCCATATTTTTACTTTAAACAATGAAAAAGATTAAAATTCAAACCATCAAGTTTCTGACTAAAGATTCAGTGAGACTGAAAGAGATATTAATAAAATATCATCCACTCATTTTCTTCCGTCTTGCCTAGTTAGTAGTCATCAAGGTTTAAAAACTCGATTTCGGGGACCGTAAATGTCCCAACAGAAACCGATACGTATAGGTTTCGGCCATATTTATTTATTTAGGGAAAATTTCCAAAAAATCATATTAAAATAATAAAATAATGTAGTAGATGAGTAAGAGCATTCCTAGCAGCCTCACCAAATTTCACTCACCAAAATAGCCAAAACCCACAAAAAGTGGTTTTGGTGAGCCACTTTTTTAAAACACTCCCAACAGCCTCACCATTTTAACCAAAAAAAGAGGAGAGAGAAGCAATATTTTATCATTTGTGTGGGAAAACGAAAAAGGAAGAGGGGGAAAAATATTATTTTATTGTTTGTGTGGGACCACAAAAAAGAAAGGGAGAGAGAGAAACCTTATTTTATTATTTGTGTGGGCCCAAGGGTGAGAAGATTTAACTTTGGTGAGTCTACAGTACTCACCAGTTTGGTGAGTACTGTAGACTCACCAAACCAACTGGTGAGTGCTGTAGACTCACCAAACCGATTTCTTCATTCTGTTGAGGCTGCTGGGACTCATTTTAACATCTTTTTAGTCTTTTGGCTCACCAAAATAACCAAAAAGTTATTTTGGTGAGGCTGCTAGGAATGCTCTAAGAACATACTTCTAAAGCCAATGCTAAGTAGAAAACATAGAAATATAGTAATAGGTGAATCGAAAGTAGAAACCTACTGCTAAAGCTACATAGGATTATGGGTCCTATGTCATAGAAATACAAGTGTCGAACGAGTCCTATGCTGAAACCGATACATATCGGTTTCGTCCAAGTCCAAAAAATTCTAGAAAAAAAATACATAATGGTGATAAAAATGGATCAAGTTCTGCCACAACATGGTAGTCATTCGATAGTTTTGATTCTTCTTCTTTTGTACAATCCTCTGGACGACAATATATTTTGGCTGAATAGCGTTTTCGATGATTTGTTTTAGTTACTAACCTAAACTACACAATCTCTGGAAGATCAATTAAGCATTCCAGATCTATATCTTTTAAGCACTCCTTCATTACTATGATTATGATTGTTATTATTGTTATTGTTATTGTTATTATTATTATTATTATTATTAACTCAAGTTTCATTATGTAATTCAGGGGAAAATGTATCTTCTTCTTCTAGGAACGACAGCTCTCAGCCTGGTAAATTTATTGTACAAGGAGACTGCATTTGGACTTAATTTTTGTTCCAATATTTATCCTTGTGAATGCTGCAGGTAACAACTCCTGTCATGTTCAAATTAATACCTGCTGTGATGCACCTGGGGGTTCTCATGCACTGGTTTCCCTCAGAAAGTGGCACACCAAATGAGGTGCGTCCACTTCCGCGCATTTAGGGAATTCATATAAATAGTTAAGTATCTCTCTCTCTCTCACTCATAACATACACACACACGCACTATCACAGTATCACTAAGAGATTTATCTCTCCCTGTGCAGTGTGGGGCCTGTGGGCTGCCCTTAATGCAACATTGCTTCCGCAAAAGAAACCCCCATTGCTTTCAAAACCAAATATCTAAGTGACCTATCATCTCTCTTCTTATGTTGTAGTAACTTCAGGCAAAAGTCTGAATAAACCATATTTGTAAGTTGCTTGCACAGTTGCACTACCATCTTTGGAATGCAGATTGCAGACCAAGACAAAGTTTGTTTGGCACATTAAAGAGCAAGACTTCTGTTGAGCAACAGCTATCAGTTCTGTCACATTCTTAAACTCAAGAGGCCATGGGAAACTCATAATTTCATGTCATGCATTTCTTATTGCAAACTTTCCTTAACACAGAATCATCCCTTGAGATAGAGCATGCAAAGCATCCCAGAAACATTCCCCACAGGGTTTGAAAAAGAAAATGGACCCAGCATAAACACTCTGAGCTTGTACTTTCAAGAACAGAGCTCTAAAGAAAGCAATTAGCTGTTGCATGGTTAATCTTATTATCAATGCATAGTCTCTCTAGTCCTACTGTTTAATGTTTATATCATATCCTCAGCCATTAGTACAAGCCCGGGGGAAATAACAACTGTATGACATGATCCTCTTTAAGCTAAATGTGCTCCAAACTCCGGAAGCAAACACATTATTGATTACTCACTAAAATCGTGTCTATTTGCCGGTGGTTGCTCTCCCACCATTTATTTTGCCGGACTGTGTTGTACCTTAAAATTATATATTGGAACGTCTTGAAAATTTCTCCTTGTGTTTGCTTACAGGAGAAAACTTCCATGATTGAAGCACACAACAGGCTGCTGTGACTTTCATGTGATTAAGGTCTTCATATTAAACGCTCTAGTTTCATGATGTGGAAGAATTGTAGATTCCATGATATAGTCTTGCTCTTTAATCCAACACAGAGGCTTCAGATGATAATCAGGAGATTCAGTTGAACTGGAACCAGGGCTCAGAGATCTCATGTAAATTCATATCTTAATTCCTTGATATAGCTAATATGATTTTTTTTCCCTATTAGCTGTTCTTTTTGGGCAAGTTGTGACCCAGGACTGGATCCATACAACTGTAATTTGATGGTTGTTACTAGAACAGAAAACCCAACTAGCAAATGATTCTCGGTGCCAACTTCATAACTGTAACTGTGAATATGATCTTTTTTTTTTTTTTTTTTGATCTTTAATATATGAATTGCATCTCTTTGAACAGGTGAATGAATGGATGGATCAAAGCATACTATAATTTCCTGAAATTTTAATGCACATCATGACATTTCATGCTTCCCTTAATCCTTATCCGTCATAATCGCCATGTATACAGCGCTATCCTATCACGTAGGAGATCTCCACATGATCCATCAATCCGCACGATCTGGACCGTGACTTAAGAAGCTCCATGCTGCACATCTTCACCTAGTCTGGCCTCATTTTGATGAAATATCTAGTTCTCTTCAGCTATACTTGGAACATGGCAGATATGTGGTGGCTTGGTGGGTCAACTCTCGTGATACAAAAATGGAATGCTTGTGGTAATAATAGAGAAGAAAGGACAGAGAAGGGTATGTGATATGCCTGCCATGCATGGGGGCATTACATGGGGGCATTACATTTACATGGTGCTCAAGGGGGTGTTTGCCCCAGAAGATGAGAAGTCTTTTTTTTTGTTGGCTCTAATCATTTATCTATCTAGCTTAGGGGGGTTAGCACTCATGGTAAGAGCTCAACGGCCACACCAAGACTCGAACTCGAGTCACGCCTCCCCATAGGGAGACACAACCACTGGGACAGGCCCAGAGGGTGAGAAGACAAGAAGTCAATACCCAAGTAAATGGCTCTAAGCTCTACCCTCCTTTTATTAATACTGAACGGATTTGATCCCTCTTTAGAGCTCGCCCTCAACAAAACAATACTCAACCTATACTTTCTTACATAGAAAGAATTACACTTCACGTCTTGTATAACTAACATCTCTCTTAAACCAAAAAACAGAAAAAAACTAACCTCTCTCTATGCCAATTCAGCTATGCCAACACTGGGCGCCCATGCAAATTCTTGAATCACTGTCGCTTAAGGCTTCTTCTCAACACAAGACTATCGAGCTAGGTGCTCAGAGAGTGCAGCAGTACCGAATTTAGCAATGCCGTCTGGCAATGTTTCCATAACCGGACCAACTATGAAACCAGTTGGGTGATTGGCTCCTGGTTTTTCTGGTTGACCAGTCTGGTTGGATCGAGGTAGATTTTAACATTAAAAATGATTTTTAAAAATATTAATTTTATGTTTTGGCCAGTTTTATCTGGTTTTTCTAACACTGGTTATTACTTAAATGGACAGTTTTGATTACTGCTCGCTTATGACCCTTTTCAAAATTGTAGACCTAACTGTTTCCCGGTTCAACCGACGGGCGTGATTCCACTTTGTTTTTTGCACTTAACTGGGTGGACAGTTGACCGGACCGGAAGATAACGTCGATTTGCCCGGCCAGCAGGCTCCTGACATAGTTATGAAAGCACTACCGTCTGGAGTGTATCCAAAGCGTATGTCTAGCATAGACATAAGAAAGTGATGCTTGGCGTCGTAATAATAATTATTTTATTTGTTTGCAATTATTTTAGCACAAACTTTATATCTAAAACTTATAACTTCACATTTTTATATGCTAAAATTGATCTAAAGTATAATTTTACATATATACTCTATAATATTTTTATTCGATTCTGTAATATCTATTTATTAAATCTCATTCTATCTATCTATTTTATTTGTATTATGTTGTATACTATAAACCTAACTGAATAATGTCCTCAATAACCCATATTTAATGGCCCGACAAGAATGTTTATATTATATTCATATTTTTTAAATAAAAATATAAAATAACGAACTCTCTCAATACAAAGAGAGGATTTTGCTTTACAATGAGGAACACTGAATAAGAGTCAGCTAAAATACACTGAGCTCTCACTCAATTTAATAAAGTCTGTTATTTTGTTGAGACTTGTAAAGTCTATCACTTTGCAAGTTTTGTGACAATATGAATTTTCTTTTGAGAATTAGATGTAGTGTGTTTTTGTCTTAGATTGTTATTCTCGTGCAACTTTAAATGCAATGATTACAAATCTCATTAAAAAAAAAAATGTTAAGACTGAAATCTCATGATGAAAAGAATTAGTTTTGTTAAAAGCCTAAGAGCATTCCTAGCAGCCTCACCAAATTTCACTCACCAAAATAGCCAAAACCCACAAAAAGTGGTTTTGGTGAGCCACTTTTTTAAAAGACTCCCAACAGCCTCACCATTTTAACCAAAACAAACTAAAACAAAAGGAGAGAGAAGCAATATTTTATCATTTGTGTGGAAAAACGAAAAAAGAAGAAAGAGAAAAATATTATTTTATTGTTTGTGTGGGACCACAAAAAAGAAAGGGAGAGAGAAACCTTATTTTATTATTTGTGTGGGCCCAAGGGTGAGAAGATTTAACTTTAGTGAGTCTACCGTACTCACCAAAGTACTCACCAAGTTTGGTGAGTACTGTAGACTCACCAAAGGGATTTCTTCATTCTGTTGAGGCTGCTGGGAGTCATTTTAGCACTTTTTTAGTCTTTTGGCTCACCAAAATAATTTGGTTAGGCTGCTAGGAATGCTCTAACAAAATGAATGATTTTAAATCTTAAAACAAAAAAATTTATAAGATTTGAAATCTCATGATGATAAGAATTAGTTTTATTAAAAGCTTGACAAAGCAATTCAAATCTCCTAACAAGTATCATGAAATAGTTTAGAGTGTCAAGCTTTATAAGTCTCAACAAGTTTAGAGAAGGATCTCCGCTGAAGAATACATAATCTCTCACCCAAAATAAAATAAAATAAAAAATAAATCACAAAAATACATAATCAAGAAGTAACTGTTTTGCAAATAGTAGCAAAGATTGGTTTTTCTTGCAAAATCCCTTTCTCTATTGAATTTTCCCTCTGCAACGAGAAAAGCTGAGACGTGTCAGAAAGCATACGCGCTACTTTAATATCTCTGTATATGCACGCAGTCCATCTATGGGGATGGAGTACAATACAAGGGTGGTATCTGGTATTTTTTCTTTCTTTTTGCTCTAAAGCGGTTTTGTTTTCTAAAACCCTTCTCTCAATGTCTCAAAGACATCCTCTCTTTAACTCCCTCTGTTCTTTCTCAGTTTCAGATCTGTTGCTGCAGTTGCAGAGAAGATAGTCTTACTCTTACTTCAATGTTCTCGGCTTCCTTTAGGCCAATATAAGAATGGAGGCCCAAGGCCCACCTACTAAAATTGCTTGTCTTGCAGAGTCTAGGAGGGAAGGAGGGTCACCTGGTCTTGGGCTTGGGCTTGGGCTTGGGCTTGAGTCTGGGTTTGGCCATGGAAAGTGTGGGTTTACTTTTCTTCAGTTGCAGGAGCTAGAGCACCAAGCTCTTATCTTTAAGTACATTGTTGCAGGCGTGCCTGTACCTTTTCATCTGGTTCTTCCTATTTGGAAGAGCGTTGCAAGCTCTTTTACTGGCTTTAATGGTGGGATTTATCTGCACTACAGGAGCTGTAAGTTCCAGAAAAAGCTCTTTTCTTTGAATGAGTTTTGAGTTGGGTTTCTTTGTCTAGTTGTTTTAGACTGATTTCACTTTGTTTTAATGGACATTTTTTGGGGAGATTTGAGATGGGGTTCTTTTAATTTGACTGATTTCACTTGCTTTAATGGTTTTCATTGAGAGATTTGATCTGGGGTTTGTTTGTTTTCATGTTTTCAGTTCTAGGTCATAGTCCATTGTGCTTTGATTATAGAAACAGCATGGAACCTGAACCAGGGAGGTGTAGAAGAACAGATGGGAAGAGATGGCGGTGTGCTAAAGATGTTGTTCCAGATCAGAAGTACTGTGAGCGGCACATGCACAGAGGCCGTCAGCGTTCAAGAAAGCATGTGGAAGCTTCTCAACTTAGGACTACTGCTACCAGTACAACTAAACCCAAAGAAACATATAGCAATGTTCTGAACTCAAACACCAATCTCTCAGTTTCAGTTTCAGTTCCAGTAAGTCTTCAACTGATGACAAACAACAACAGTACCATCAACAACATTAACAACAACAGTAGTAATGTTTCTCCAAGATTGGGATTCTCTCCTAAGAGTGTTCTCCAAGGTGGAACCTGTAAGATTGAACCCTCTTTGTAATTTGAGAGTTTTTTTTTAAATGGGTTTTGCTACCTGTTGTTGAGGGATTGTTGCAAATAGGAGAGACAATGTTGTTCTTGGTGTTGTTTGGTGGTGGGGAAAACTGATGGGCTCAACCATTGGTCCCTTTTAGCTTTTAAAGAGAGACCTCACATGTTTGTTTTTTAATCTTTGTATGGTTTCTAATCTTATCTCATTCTGTTGGCCTTATCTGACTAACATTAGTCTTTTATTACTTTCCTTTTTTATGTACTAACAAAGATGGATTTTCATGGAAATTTGAAAGCTAAACTGGGGTTTGTGGAATTGTCATAAATCATATATAGGTGATGTTGTTAGTTACACTCTAAGAAACCCATTTTTGTTCCTAAGTGGTAATATCTGTAATACCCACCACTGGAAATTATAGTCTCAGCAACAGTTCCTGTGCAATTTCTGTTGAGAGTAAAATAGAGTAGTTGCTAATTTGAGTTTATGTGGCCATCATTCTTGGAGCTTGAATGGCTGTTTTGATCTTGTTGATCGGGGAATTCCAACAATGGAGATTGGATCAAATGCCAGATGGTTGTCTTAGAAGATTCAACTAATGCTTCATAGTATCAATCAAAAAAAAAAAAAACTAATGCTTCATAGTAATTTCAATTTTCATAGCATGCATTTCTTTAGGTGGGAGCCAGTTGAAATAGTCTAAGAAATTTCTATTTTTCTTAATAGAGTTATCAGCAGTCATCATCTGAGGGTCTATTTTGGTAACAAATTTGAAGTTGCCTGCTGAAAGTTAAGTGAAAGATAACTCCTAGTTTTCCTGGGTGTTAATGCGGGAGGTGAAGATGTAATTCATGGCAGTTTTGAATATTTGAGTTTGGAGATGTAATTCATGTTGGTTTTGAATTATTCGAGTATTTCTGTTTTCAGAGTACTATTGTGTTGATTTCTTTAAGAGGCTTGAACTGGGATTTGTTTGTTTTCAGATCTAGGTTGCAGTAGTTTGTGCTCCAATTACAGAAACATCATGGAAACTGAACCAGGGAGGTGTAGAAGAACAGATGGGAGGAAATGGCGGTGTGCCAAGGATGTAGTTGTAGATCAGAAGTACTGTGAGCGGCACATGCATAGAGGTTCAAGAAAGCGTGTGGAAGCCTCTCAACCTACCATTACAACTACAACTACTGCTTCAAACACCCATCTCTCCACCTCAAATCCCGGCAAGTCTCAACTCATGACTACCAACAACAGCAACAGTATTGATGATCTTCCAGTTTGGGTTCCTCCCCAAACTAGTGTTCTAAGAGGTGCTTGTAAGACTGAACCATCTTTATGATTAGAGGAGTTTTTTTGTCCCCTTTCAAGGGTTTGAGACCACTTTTTGATGTGTTGTTTCCAACAGGAGAGAGAATGTTGTTTGCAAGGAAATCTCAAATTTAACGACCTTAATAGTTGTTTCTAATTTATGGTTTTGGTTGTCTCCAATCTTACCTTCTTGTGTCTTACTACTACTGTTTCTTGGTTTTCTTGCCGCCAATTTTGTGAACGAATAAAAATGGGTTATCAAGGGAAATTGAAAGCCAAACTGGGTTTTGTGAAACTGTTTTATGGATGATGCTCTTAGCTCTACTTTACACGACAACTTAGTTTTAATTTAAGTCTCCCAAAAAAAACGGATGGATGCGCTTAGTTTTAGCTATGGAATGATTAGCTAATCTTGTTTGTAGGTAAGAACAGGATCTGTAATATCCTCACAACTGGAAATGACTTCGATATCTGTATGGACTAAGGTAAGCATCGATTGTGTTTTATTAGTTGCTTATTATAGAGTTTATGTTGTGTACATAGTTGGAGCTCAATCAGGAGGTTTTGACGTGAAGAACAAATTGAAAACAGGATGGTTTATGGAAGAAGATACAACTCATGCCTCCTAATCCTCAGTTTCGGATATTATGCATTTCTTTGGGTGGGTATGCCCCAGCCATACAGGAGAGGGCCCAAGGGTCTGTTTAACAGATTTTAAGGTACCCTCTGAATTTTAAGTGCTGTTCCACCCTTGAATTGTTTTCTTTTTAGGTCATTCTGATGGCGTAACAATCAAAAAAATGAAATTCAAACTAATGTCATCCAAGCTCGCAGATTAGCAGGGATCATCCAAGGCATAGCGCCATTTATCGTACACTAGATCCTTGCCCCCCAGTGCGTATTTGCACATAACAAGTAAATGTTGGTTGTATGAGTCAAGAATGACTAATTGTTGTTTCAAAGGAAAAAAAAAGGATGAAGATTTTGTGGCTTTGTTGATTTGCTTTGATCGCAACTGCATTTATCTCAAGAGATTTTAATTTGCAATTGGGTTTGTTGTGCGGAAAAAAAAAATACAATATATACATCCCCCTCCCCCCCAAAATAAATAACTATATATATGACAAACAAAGACAGAAATAATTAAAAAAAACACAATATAAGATATATGTGGTTCACAATCAAGAATTTCTATTATGCAAATATTATATATTACAATTTTCACTCCTTAATATTGAGAGTCTGCTCTACGAGAGTCACTGTTGTCTAAGAACCACTACTCTTCTTCTTGAGAGTCTTCTTAAGAGCAACTCAACCCATTTTTGTGCAGTGAACTCTTTCTACTCATATATCCTCATCTTACATTATAAAATTACACCCTACACCTGATTATAATTTATAGGATTTTAAAATCAAATCCTGAACCAACTAAAAGTTTTTCCAATTCTAATCCCAAAAATAATTCTATCATAATAATAAAGTTTTACAATAAAATAGAATTCTAGACAAATTCTCAAGGATGACCTTATCATTGAGCCCTTGATGTTTGAAACTCAGAGCTCTTGAACTCTTGAAGATTCTTGGAGTTCACTTCATGGGTTATTCATATCGGGCATCCTACTATTCTTTACCAAACACAGCTCTGGCATACCAGATTTGGTGTACTTGGAGTTTTTTCACTTTCATGGGTTATTCTTTTAAGGTGATGTTAGGTGCATCCCAATATTTGATGATTACATTTAATTTTTTAAAATTGGTTACTACACCATTAATATCTTAAAATTTTAAATGCATACCAAAAAAAAAAATACTTATAAAATTTATAATTACACACCAAACTTCAAATTTATTATCTATACGAATAGAAGGTAATCCTAGTTCTACTTTCTCTTAAAAGTCACTTTACCCAAGAATAAATATTACAATCACTCCCTGTTTAATTAAAGATTTGAGATTTCCTCATCTAAAGTGTACAAAAATTTTAATACCATTAATCCATTTTCTTTCTTATTTTAATCAATTTCACTGATCGAATAAAATGAAGAAAACATAAAATAATCAAAAATTACTGAACAAATAATTAATTTTCAACAACTATCGATCAAACAAAGAAAATCAAAGGTATATGAGAAATCATATAATTAATTTTTAATAAAACGAATAAAATTTTAAATAAAAAAAATTATCAAACTAAAAATTGAGAATGTGGGGAAAAATGTTAGTTAATGAAGAAGTAATGACGAATTGAGACTCTAGAAAGGTGATGACGAATGAAGAAGAAATTGGTTGAAGAATAAAAGAATTACACATGAGGTGCACATATAAAAAATATAGAGAACTTTAAAATATAAGATTTTTTTTTAATGGGGTGTAGTCATCAATTATTAGGGTGCACATCCGGAAAATACCATTTGTTACGAAACAGACCCCTTGAATACCTGATTTACAGACCTTGCCCGCAAACCATTTATCAATTCTCAAATTCTAATATGCGCTGCCCACTACCCTATTGTTTCTTCGTGGAAACTAGTTAACGAACCTGGGTGTTCGGTTATGTAGCGGTTTCAAATTAAGATTCACTCACCCCTAGAGTTGAGTTGAGCAATCCAACCTTAGTTTATAGGAAAAAAAAATCATAATTAAGATTTACTCACCTTTAGGGTTAAGCAATCCAACCTTAGTTTATAGAAAAAAAAAATCATAATCTTGACTTTAATTTTCTTAAGCTTAACCAAGGTTAAAGAGGTGTTAGAAGAGACATGAGGACACGGGGTAAGATAAGTAGCGGACCCATGGGTTCGCTAATCATTGCTCTTTCTCCATTTCAGTTTAGACTATCCAATTTCCAGTTGGGAAATGGAAAACGGACCCAAGCTGACCCCAGTGACCTCATTGGTCCAGCCCCCTTTTTACCATCCATCAACCGTGGTTAGTCCCTTAGACTTAAATCTATCTAACAATGGTTTTTAGAGAAAACAAAAAACAAAAATACTTATTTTAATTTAATTAAGCTTAACCAAGTTTAAACAGGTGTTAAAAGGGACACGGGGACACTGCGGTCAGTTTAGAAGAGGACCCCTGGGGTCTTCTTCTCAGTCCTCTTTCCAGTTCTATATAAACAAACGATAGTCAGCGAAATCGAAGGTAGAGACTGCGACGATAATGGCGAGCGAGAGTCGTTGTAGCAAAAACATTCAATCAGAGCAGCGTTTGCGTTCCGTCTTCGATGTTCCTCTTGATTTCTTCAATTCATGCCGCATCCTTCACGACGGAAAAGAAGAACCCTCCATTGCCCAATCATCTTCTATAATTTCTTCGTCTGAGTCTTTCGAAAGCTCTGTAGACGCCATTAATGAAGACCAAAAGGAGGATGAGAGAGATGATCAGAAGAGTAAAAAAGTTGTACCCAGATGGTCTTGCAACACCTGCAAGGCCGAATTCGAGTCCCTTCAAGACCAACGCTCGCATTTTAAATCTGATATCCATCGTTTCAATGTAAATTTCTTCCCTTTTATACGGTAAATCGATTCTTATCTCTCGGCGTTTTTTTGGTTTAGGGTTTTTATGGAGTTAGTGAAATGGGTTTCTGCGAAGTTGTTTTTTCTGCTATTCATATACAAATTTGCAGTAATTTGACTTTATTTCTTTGTAGAACTTGTACACTGGATTGATTTTGTAGGGTTAAAATATAATTATATTGACCAGAAACATAAGACACTTCTGATTTGCTTCTAGAAGATATCATGTTGGTCTTAACTAGTTGCCAGGATTAGATTTTAGCATAATAATTTATGATTTGAAATTTAGTTTGGCTGAGTTTGATTTTTGTGTCTGTATTAGATGAGATTTTGTTAGTCTGGAGAGGTTGGAAAAGAGAGTATTTGAGAGGAATTAGATTGGGTATATAGTTTAGATGAATCAAAGACTGCCCAATTTGTCCCTTTTTCTTAAAATAGATAGTTGGTTGCAATCATAAAAAATTTGCATGAAACTCCCATTACTCCCACACCTTTAAATTATAACTCTATACAATTTCCCAATTCTTTATGTGAAATTTGTGGAATTGCAAACAAAGATTTAAAGAAAATGTAGGAATGGAATAGAGACATGGGAGACTATAGTGGCCACACACTATCAATCCACAACTTTTTCTTGCTTGGTAAATGTGTACACACACACTAATATATATATATATATATATATATATATATAGGAATTAGGAATAATAACAAGTAAACTAAGGGTCAAAAGAAGGTGAGCCCGGATCTAAACTGCAAAATAAATGGATACAAATGCCAAAGGCCAATCGGAACGGTTACAAAAGAGAGCATAATTCCACAACATCGAAATCCTCTCGGAAAGCACACCGATGAAACAAACTCTATCTAATCCTATAGCATATCCTGGAGGGGAATGAGACCACCCCCTCAAATACCCTGGAGTTTCTTTTCTTTCAAATAGTCCATGCAACCGTTGTGGGAAAAATTGCCTGAAAAATTGCCTCCACGAATGCTCCTTTCACCCCCAAACTGCACCAGAAACCGACTCTATTAGAAGTTTGGAAAGAGTGATGAAAGGTCCAACTGATAGCCAGTTGACTCAAGGAATAACTCCAAATCTTGGAAGTTGCATAAGTGCAACGAAGCAAGAGATAGTTAACTGTCTCCTCTGAAGTGAGGCACAAGAAACAGTCATTGGTCATCCTTCACCCTTTTCTCATAAGGTGATCACAGTTAAGAATCTTGTCCAAAGCCGTCAACCAAAAGAAGAAGGATATCTTGGGAACCCCACTTTCCAAACCAATTTGTAAGGAAAAGAGGGACTTGGGGGGCTTAGCAATTAAGCATGGAAGAAGGATCTTACTGTAAACTAACATTTACTGTCACAAGACCACACACGAACATTCCTAAGGAGAGGGAAAGTAGAATTTGAATTAAGTCCTCTCAGGTGATACCATGATAGTATCAAATCAAAATTTGAGATACAATTTTTTTTTAATATTTAATTAAAAAAAATAGAAAAGTGCCCACCATTATAACCATTGTAAGGGTTAAGAATGATCAATATATACCACTCTTACCCCCTGTTACGTTTGTCCTTTTAAACCTTGAGGATAATCTCTAATAAAGAAGTCCAGACCCAAAGGCACTCAACCTTGAATGCTAATAGGTTTGACACCTTACTTAGAATAACTACTCAAGCCCCCTCTGGTGCTTCCTTGCTTGATGGGCCAGAAATCCACATATGAAATGTTGAGCTAGTGGCAAGGATATCTTCTGTTGAGCTAGTGGACAAAAATCTATATTGTGTAATTTTTTTTTTATAATATACATATATTTATTTTTAAACTCAAGTACTGGAAGCATACTAATCTACTCTGGGAATATTTGCAATCTAACTTTGAGAACTTGGGTATTATAGAACTTTAAAATCCATTCCTAAGGCTTCTAAACCGGCTAATCCCTTTCTAGCCTAATTGACCTATAGGCCCACAATACAACAGTAGAGGTCTCTAGCCTCACAGAAAGCCAACAGGATAAGAAGTCCTGAAAGAAGCTTGGAAAGACTCACGCCACCCCCAAACGAGAGAGGAAATGGCTCCAAATAGCCATTGCAAATGTACAATGCAACAACAAGTGATCCACTGATTCCTCTGCCCCAAGGCACATAAAACAAAGATTAGTCATCCTCCACCCTCTGTTTTTAAGCAGTCACAAGTGATAATCTTATCCAAAGATACTAACTAAAGAAAAAAAATGATACTTCAGATGGAACACTAGGGTTCCAAACAACTCTATAAGGAAAGCGAAGAGAGAACACTCCACAAGAATAGAGCGAATGATCTCACTGAGAACTGAATATTACTGTTTGAAGACTAAACTAGCCTATCCCTAAAGAAAGGACGAAGGGAAACCTCCTCAAGTCTACCAAGGAGATGATAAAGATCCTCTAACAAGTAACACCCAAGCATTAAGACTTCTCTGAGCCTCAACGAACACACCGACTTTGCACCCACCCACTCAAAGTTAAACTCAATTGACGGCCCCTTCCCTAAGGTCAAGGAGCATAGTGCCCCAAAATCCTCTTTAAGAGATGATAGACGACACCGAGATTCCACACAAAATTTAACGTCCTTACTGTAACCCACCCAGTAACTAATGAATTTGGAGAACTTGCTGCTACCCCCCATAATGGTCTTCAAAGAACCCACCCCACCCTCTAGCCTCTTGAGACACCCAAACCGACTTGATCTTGTATCTAGCTACAATCATATTCCTCCAAGGGTTTCTCTCTCTTCCCCAAAATGCCAAAGTCACTACCCTAATAGAGTCTTGTTGACCCTGACCAAAGGCTTGATTCCCAAACCCGCATACTTTAAGGGCCGAAAAATAGATCTCCACTCACGGAGATTGTATTTATTAGATTTAGGTCTCTCATTCCACAAAAGTCTTATTGAATCTTTTCTAGCTTCTTTGCTATTGAGACCAGAAGGGAAACTAGGGACATGAAATAAATAAACAGGATACTCAAAATACTCTTAAGAAGGGTCAAGGGTTAGACGATCACAGCTGAAAGATGAATAGATTTACTACAAATATTCATACACGCTATAACTGTTATGTTTATTATGCTGGTCTTTGAATTTGTTAGCTAAAAATATTTTGCGGCAAGATAAATTGTACAACACTAAATGAATTGATTCAGTTGATGTTCTCTTTTAGTTCAGGTTGTCTGCACTTACTCATAGTCACAAAAACTGTGTTTAAAAAAAAAAAACTCATTTAAAACGCGCATTAATATCCTACCGTAGAAAATGGCGTTTAAATCCCGTTTTCTTTTTTTTGTTAAAAAAAGAGGTGTATTGTAGTTTAAAACGCGTTTAAATGAATGAATAAGTGGAAAAAAAACACGTTTAAAACGAATAATACGAAGAAAAAAATAGAATAATCTTGAGAAAATTTTGGCATTCACAAATGTACTTGAAGCTTAAAGGAATCATGACCTTAAAGATGGAGCACCCTCTTTCAGTGAATCTTTAGGGAATGAAGATGATGGAAATATAGATGACCTTGATGATAATGCCGCTTTTGACTGATTGAGGAATAGGAACGAATGATGTTATTATGTAGTTTGTATTTTGTAATACTTTTTGTTGATGAAAGTGTGAAAATGCAAACAATCAATCTTGTTTTTTAATCTTGATAGTTGATGTCTTAATGAATTTTGATGCCTTGATGACTCGATGAAATGAAATTGAATGTTAAAATGAAGTTATGAACTTATTATTGTTGATTATAATTATTTTTTATGTATATTATTTCACCAAATTGTTAGATATATTAATTAGTATATTATGTTACTAATTTTTAAAATTATTAAAAAATAATAATTTTTTCCATTTTTTTCCTGAAGTTTCCCTTATTTTCTGAAATTTCCGTACTTTACCCTTGCCGAATTATTCCTGAACCCTGACTTTGTTACTATGCACTTACTTGCTAATGTTTGCTCTTAGGTCAAACTGAGCATAGCTGGAAAAACTACCGTGAAGGAGGAAGATTTTGATGAGTTGACCTCTGATTCTTTATTCAAAGATTATGATATATCAAGTATATCAGGATCAGAAGATGAAGATGACAAGGGATCCGGCCCAAGCGATGACGGACATAGGAGAGCAGGGGAAAGCTTTAAAAAGAAATTATTTTTCCGTCTTCAGACAGGAGAGACAGTTTCTATTTGGAAGTGTTTGCTTTTGGATGAGTCTGAAAATCTCACATTTGATAATGATCACTTAACCCTAATGTCTGGTGGGCGTACGTCATGCTTGCAAGAGAATGAGGTAATTGAGAGATTGAAAAGCACAATCCATGAGCCTAGGGATAGTACACATTTAAGGATTGTGTTGCTTGCAAGTGGTGGGCACTTTGCTGGCTGTGTCTTTGATGGGAACTCAGTCGTGGCTCACAAAACATACCATAGGTTGGTGTTTTATTATTGAAAATTTCTTCAAAGTCTTCATGTAAAATTAGCCAAACAAAAAAATTCCATGGATGTTTCTTTTATCTGGATAGAGTTCCCCAAAATTATGTTTGACTCCTTTTTTCTAGTGAAGTTATGTTGCTACTGCCTTGCACAAATTTCATGTTATTTATTGCTGACTCCTATATTCTTATTCAATGGTTGCATTCTTGTTTGTTGTTCTTTCTGCATATGAAATGAGATAAAATACTCAAAGTAATTTTATGCTAGCAAATCTCAGTTGCTATGTTATTTACAATTGCTACATGTTGATTTTATCTCTCACTATTATTTATGAGTTCTCATTTTAAATATTTCTTCATCTGGAAGAATAATAGAGAAGTTTTGTAGATACAAGATTGGGTTGAGATACCAAGTTGGTTGAATCACTTGAGGTGACCACCTCCGATTAAGATTTGATTTGTCTGTTAAAAATCAAAATGAAATTTTATATTCTGATGCATCTTATGGGTCTATGGTTGCATATTTCTCCATCTAAAGGTTGTCCCCCTAAATCTTGTGATTTTTATATGCTTTAGGTTTTGCGTTAGTTTATGACTTTATTCTATAGTTTCTACACTTTGTTGCTATTCCTGCTTCCACTTTCCATCTTTCTCTGGGAACTAATATATGGTACTTCTTAGCTGCTTGAGAATAATATATTACAATTTTTTACAATCCTTTAAGGTGGTAATTTTCCTTGTGAATAAAGGACTGGATGTTACAGGAATGGCATAAAATGTGGTGATCTTGTTGCATAGGGCAGCTTTTTGTTGACACAACTATTAAATTGGGCTATCGGGTACAACCAATAACAAGGGCTTTCAGGGATATATGTTTAAGTAGTTTGGTGGAAATATCTAAAAAAACCTTCTTCAAAATTTTATCTTTAAAACCCAGCGATTGAATTTTGTTTCGGTTAAATCCATAAGATGACAAAAAGCTATCTTTTATTCCGTCCTAATACTCTAATGATGTAATACCCTTTATAAATGGTGTTTTAACATATTGATTTGCTGATACCTTTATTAAAAAGGAAAGATAATCCAAAAACTCCAGTTCAGAAATTCGGTCTTAGACTCTTGGTCCACCATATACTGAAGGATATTTATGTCATTAGTGTATTAGAGGGAATAAAGGTAGCAGCCTTTTGTCCTTCTATGGGTTTTACTAACAAATTTTAGTAAATGGGTTTTTAAGCTATAAAACTTTTGAAGATTCAAATGTATAGTTCAGAGAAAGAAGGATAGGTAACAAGAGTTAATTGTATGTCTCCGAACACTCACTATTAATTTATGAATAAAATATAAATGAAACGTATGTCTTCTTAAACATAAAAGAGATAAAAGAAAACATAAGGGAAGGGTTGAAAATAATGGTTTTAGCGTTTGTAGCGGACCCTTTTGTAACCGTTATAGTTGAAAAAGAGGTTTGGCTCTAGGGTTTGGATGGAGAAGAATGAAGGAAAGAGGAGAAGAGAAGCAAAGGAGAAAGAGAATGAGAACTTAGCTTGTAAGCCTCCTTTACAACTTATATTTATAAAGAGTCCAAGTTACAAATATACCCTTACTATCAAGGGGGAAAACAAGGCACAGAGATGGATGGACACAAATGTCCTTACATAAAACTCACACAACATAACATTCTCAACAATTACGTAACGTCACTGCTGTTACGGAACGGCTATTACAGTCAATGTTTTTTTTAAAAAAATCGTTATTTACTATAAATGACACTAATTATTTTCGTCTATAGTAAAACACACCTGTTGTTATAAAAAAGTCTTATTAATGGTCTTTTTAGTATAAACGAGTCTTTTATACTATAATGACCATTATTTTTTATTTATTTTTTTTTAAAGAAAAAACTTTTTTATGTTCAATTTTACAGAAAAGTGGCAAATTTTTTCCGTAATGTATTGTGTAACGTAACGTCACGGCCCTTGCGTAAGGGTTTCAGTGTTTTTTAAAACTAGGCATAAGGGCATATTATTACACATAGGACATAACATTAAAGAGATGAAAAGTACTACTTATTTTCTATTACTCACTCTGAACTTTGAAGTTGGAGCATAGATATCAATCATGGCTAGTTTGGCAAAGAATGCATGTATCTTTAACGGGCCAAGTGCCTTAGTGAGAACATCAATGATATAATCAACATTACAAATGCAGGCAAGATTTTGAATGTCGATATCGCATGACATGTCGAGCCGAGGAAAAAAGATATATATATATATTGTAGGATATATCGATATCGCGGGAATAATTTCGCACGTGGAGGGATTAATTGAAAAAAAATAGTGAAAAACATGGAATTTTTCAATGAAACTTCAGGAAATGTTAAAAAGATGTTAATACACATTTGAGAATCAATTTTTTTTAAAAAAATAACAATGTATATAAGAGATGCAATGATAAGGGGGCCAAAGATGTACACTAACGACAATATATGATTCACTAATATTGATATAACATACATAGAAAGTTTCATTCATTTCTCAATTAAACATAACAATTAACTCAAATACAATCAATTTCATACATAATAGTTAATACATCAACAATGGTATCTCCAACTCCAAGTTTCCAATCTCAACAACTACAATCACAAGCTCACAACCACATGGAGTTATGCGAAAGATCAAAGTCATCTCTGTCCTGACTAGGCTGACGATAGTACTAGTTCTCCACATAAGTACAATATTGTGGCTAGTTCATCTAATGATAGAACCATGATGTATACTCACGGACATAATGCTACTAGTCATTTAAAATATTTACCGTTAAAAAAAAGTCATTTAAAATATTTTTTTTATTACAAAATTTAATTAATACTATGGTTATTACAATAATTAATTTATCAAAACAGTCAACATATTGTGGTCATAATTATGTAGTAGTTTCCCATATATTATATCTATTTTTTAATTAATACATAATTATTAATTTTTTAATTACTAGACTATATAAAAAATTAATAGTGATCAGAAAAAAATTACGCAAATCTATAGATATACGCATCATATAATTTATCTAAGTCATAACTCTAACTCTTATATCTAAAAAGTTTCGAAAAATACAAATTGAAATAAAATTAAACAATGTTTACAAAAACATCAACCGATATATCTGACATATCGTGTGATATTTCGGATATGTTGCACGATATATTCGAAAAATTGTACAAATTGAAATACCTTGTATAGATATTTCGGGACCCATTTAAATCGAGATATATCGTCGACATTTCAATCCATGAATGCAAGGAGTAATCACAAACTTCTGAATAATCTTCTCTTCAATGAAATGATAGTCAACCTCTGTGTTTAGTGCACTCACGATAAATTGGTTTCGAAGCAATTGTCATGGAATAATTTCATGGGAGTGTACACAAGAACACCCAATTCTGATAGGAGATTGTAAATTCAAAGTAACTAACTGGTAGTGTGAACCATTGCATGATACTCAACATCTACACTTGAGCGAGTAACTACTGTCTGTTTCTTGCTATTCTAGGTGACCAAATTGCCTCCAACAAATGCGTAGTAGCCACAAACAGGATGTCAATCCTAGTCAGCATTAGAAAAAATACTCACATCAAGATGACCATGATAATTCTATATCATCCATGCCCAAAAGAGGACTTCAAAAATTTTCTTTTGATCAGTAAGGAGGATTTCAAATATTTCAAGAGACGATAACAACATTGACATGTATAGTTCGAGGAGCATGCATGAATTGATTGACAACTCTCATTGCGTAGGTAATGTCGGGACAAGTGATAGTCAGGTAGATAAGATGGCCAACCAAGCGTTGATATTGACCCTCATCGGTAAGAGATTCCCTTTAAATATTGTCATGGTGTAAATTGGGATCCATGGTCGAGTAGTTGGTGAGCACTGAGCTCCCTAGTCTCCTATAATGGAATCAGGATAAATTTCCTTTGAGAGGTGAAAACGATCGAGCTGCTTCAATCCCCAAAAAATTTAATATTAAAGGCATGTCTTCAGGGAGCCAGCATCATCTCTAGTCACAACTATGTCATCTACATACACAAGGAGAAGAGTTTTCCTTGAGTCTTTTTAACTGAGAAAAATTGTGCGATGACTAGAACATCTTTTAAATCCAAATGCCAAAATTATAGCACTAAAATTTTCAAACCAAGCTTGGGTGATTGTTTGAAACCTTATAGCACTTTCTTAAGTCTGCATACTTTACCAGTCTCCCCCTGAAGTCGAAATCCAAAAGGGAGGTCCAACATTGACCTCCTCATGATTCATGAAGAATTGAAGATCACCATTAAGATAGGCATTCTTCACTTCCAACTGAGGAAGAGACTAATTTTTATTTGCTATAAGAGAGATAACAATACAAATGGAATTCATCTTGGCAACATGAGCGAATTCCTTGGAATCATCAATACCACAAGTCTGAGTGTATCCTTTTGTGACAAGCCTGGCCTAGTAGCGCTCGATTATACCATCAAGCCTGTGCTTACATGTGAACACCCTTATTCATCCAATCAGTCATTTTCCAAATAAGCGGCCTTTCATTGAGGATGGATGCTCAAGAGTAGATTGAACAAATGAAGGAATTTGATAGTATCACCAAAAGATATGTAAGCAGAGTAACTATGTGAGAGATTGGTACGAAACCACACGAGCAAGAGGGTGTGCAGTGGAGGACCATTTACTTTTATGTAAAGGAATGGGTAAATCAGGGTCATTCAAAATAATAGATTTTGGAGGAATAGTTGTAGTTGAAGTGGAAGAGTCGTCCAATTGTGGACCTGTGGTGCATGTGAATGAGAAGATTGTACTTGCAAGTGACAACGTTGATAAGTAATCAAAGGACGAGAAAATGGGGGATGCACAAAAATATCTAATGAAATGACATGAAGTTCATGACGATCAACAATAGAGGAAGTCAACTTCTTGGTTGCTTCAGAAAAATATGGAATGTTTTTCAAAGGAATTAGCATCCATAGAGGTATACATTTTGCCTATAGGAATATGCAAACACCGTAGAATAACCAACGATGATAAATGAAATGCTTGTATGATTGTATCATAATTCTTTCCGCATGTAGGATCCAAATTATGCACAAATGATAAACACCCAGAAACACAAAGGCAAATAGTAAAAGGATTGGAAGTAGGATGAAAAGTAGAAAAATGAATTACTTCAAAGAACTTTAGAAGACATACAATTAATAGATAAATACACCCAAAGAAGAGTTCTCGTATCATCTAAAAGATTTCGATTTTTCATTTCAACTACCCTGTTTTGTTGAGGTATGAAGACAAGACGTATGAGATAGATTCCATGTTCTTGTAGATAAGTCAACAACTATGTGGATAAGAACTTCCCCATTATATGATCATAAGGTTTTAACTTGGGCTCCATATTGAGTACAAGTTATCTTCTGAAAGTGTTTGAACATAGTGCAGGTTTTATGTTTGTTTTTCATTAGTTTTATGCATGTGGTGTCATAACAATCATCAATAAAGAATACAAAGTAACGAAAAGTACAAGTAGCAATAGCATAACTTTCAGTCAATAGCTAATCAGAAATAAGGAGGTTCATGCATTTTGAGGGCAGATACTCTTTGTGTAAGAAATGTATCTTCCCAGCTACAAATATAAATATTATCAACCAAAATTCCCAAACCCCCGAACAAAGAAAAGGAAAAAAAAAGCCTAATATTCTTCTGTTTCGCAGGAATTAAACAACCCACCAACCATAAATTACCTGATTAGAGTCACTAGACCCTTAAGGCTTGAACCATAGTTACCAGAGCGAGAAGCGAAAACGAGAAGTGGAAAGCGAGATTCAAAAAAACCTTAGGAAATAGGAAGTGAGAAATGAGATATAGGTTCCTCATTCCCATTATGTTATTATGGGTAGTTATATCTTTGATTTTTATCTTACATGAGATTTTTGTGGAAAAGTAGGTGCCTTAGGTTCCAAATCGATGATACTTGCTTAGAGTCTACATTAGGGTTACCTAGTTCGCTAGGTACTAGGGCGAACCGTGAATTGGTTCGGAGCGAACCAGTTCGCGCTTCGGTTCGTCCCAGTTCGCCATATTTAAGTGAATTACATATTATTTCAAACAGCCGGGTCGGGTCGTCTTCACTGTATGTTTTAAACGGTTCGTTTACACTTTTGATCAATGCGATAGGTAATGAAGTACTGGCAGTCTACACATATAGGTAATGAGTACTGACAGCCTACTACTCTATACCAAAACAAGTACACAATGGGTAGGCATGTGGGGACCATGACTCCAATTAAGAAACCTGGAAGTGAGAGGACGCATTACACCACGCAAGAGAGGGTTTGCTTCGGTCACTCTCACATACCCCTTACATCTCGTAAAATATATATATATATATATAAAAGCGAATTAAGGTAGCGAACCATAGCGGACCAAACTAGCAAACTTAGCGAATTGAGAAACGAATTGTCTAATCCTATCCCTAGCGAACCAGGTTCGTTATAGAGTGGTAAATTATGAACCGCGAACCCGAATTCTCGAACCGAGCAAACCGGCGAACCAGGTATCATTGGTCTACATCCTAGGCTATAGATTGTGGTCTACCTCATGACTTCACACATACAATTCCATTTGACTACTAAATGAAACGTGATGGAAGCGAGTCGTCCGAGGAAGCGCGCTTCCTAGGAAGCGAATCTGTCTAAGGAAGCGAGTCTAGGAAACGAGCTTCTTGGGAAGCGAGCTTCCCACTCTGTAGATAGCTTCCTTGCAACTATGGCTTGGACACATTGACTACATCCAAAATTAGCTTCATCTACTCTTGTATCAATTCTAACCACTTCAAGTAAACCTCAATTTTAGTCACCTTCAAAGTCCTCCACTTCTCCTCCAACTCCTTTACCTTAGAACCCCCAATCAAACTCAATTCTTCCTTCAAAATACTCTCTTCCAAACCCGACAGAGACACATTCAATTTGTTTCCGAATTATAGTGACTCCCTCAAGTATGGATACTGAGACTAGTTTAGCTGCTCTTCTTCTGCCTTCTAAACCTCCGACACTGCAAGCACTTCTGGTTTGGGAACAACTACCTCATCACTAACTTTCTTTTTCTTCTCCGCTTTTCCATTGGCCTTAATATGATCATCTTCTACATCACCATCTTTACCACCCCATATTTTCTTTGACAATTCGAACGCCTTCTGTTCATGGGGTTTCGTGAATGTTCGATCCTCATCCTTTTTAGCTTTACCAGCATTGTTATGGTATTTCTTCTTCAATCTTCAGATTTTGTTTATCAATTGATCGTTAGAAATATAACATTGACTGATTTCTTAATGAGATCATGGAATGCATTAATGTCTGTCATTGGATTAGCGTCTTTCTTGGAGGAGTAATCAAACATACCCTTCAAGATTACAATTTCATCGTCCTCACTCCACACATCTCTCTGAAACAACTGATTTTTTGGATCACCTCCAGACTTCTTTCCACTGTCCTCGGCAAATCCCTCTACTTCATCACCATACGAAACCTTCTTCTTCTTCCTCTTCGAGACCTTCCCATCTTTATCATTCACGACCAGGCTTAAGAAGAAGGTTTGAGCTTTTTGGTCGGCCTCCACTCTTATGAACTGTTCTCTTCTAGCAGAATCATAGTATTATGGGTCATGGTTTGAATTTGTAATATCCAAATTCACCCACCCATAGAGTTCACCTACTTATCCTTGGTTTTTAATAAAAAAAATTATTTTTTAAAACCCTGATTAAAATTCAATAACTCCCAGTGTTAAATTTTTTTCTAAAAAACGAAGATAAGTGGGTGAACTCTAGGGGTGGGTAAATATTAACCACAGTTTAGGAGTGTTAAAAGGGACACATGGCGACCTCAGTGGGATAACCGGACTCCTCGCTGTCTTGGCAAAAAGCTCTGAAAGAAGAACGTCTCACTAAGGCCCCCCTGCCCGCCCCCTTTCTTTGCTATACCCAAAATGCCCATAAAGCTTTTTGGTTCTCAAAATGTCTATACATCATTTCTATAATCAATATGTCCCTCACAATCCGAGAGTGTATTTACAAAATGTTTAAACGGCAATGGGATAAGAATATAAAATCACAAACACAAGGGAGTTTCCACAAATACCGGATGAGGTAGAGGTTTTAAAAAATAAAATTTGGTTCTCCAGCTTGCAGTTTTGCCAAACCCTACTAATATATACCTCTCCCTTTGCAGATAAAAAATGCCTCCCTCTCTCACCGACTCTTCTCCTTCCTTGAATCAGACTTCTCTCTAAACCCTCTTTAGTTTCAAAAATGGCTCCAAAACGCCTATCTCCCTTAGAAGAACCACATTCTTGCATCTTCATCTTCAGAAGAAGAATCTAAAGAAGAAAAGGCTACTCTTTTATCTTCCTCCATGAAAAAACCCATCGGAAAAACCATGGCTACTCCAAGCTTATACACAGCCACGCAACTCCAATCGTCCTCCGATGAAGAAGTCGAAGGGTCTGATTCCAAGAATCCCAACAATTCCAATTTCAAGATCAAGCCCATCACTTCCAAACCCATGGATGATCATGATACAACTGAACTAAAGATGGGAAGAACTCGAAGAGGAAGCAGAAGGTTTCAAATGGTGAACCCTAAGCTTGACCGTGAACGATAACGATGGGAAAGGCTCGAAGAGGAAGAAGAAGGTTTTGGACGGTGATGAAGAAGAGGGGTTTGCCGAGGATAGTGGAAAGAACTCAAGAGGCAATCCAAAACACAGTTGTTTCAGAGGATGTGAAGTGAGGAAGATGAAATTGTAATGTTAAAGGGTATGCTTGATTACTCCTCCAAGAAAGACATCGATCCAATGACAGACGTTAATGCATTCCATGATTTCATTAAGAAATCACTACATGTTGATGTTTCTAAGGATCAATTGATAAACAAAATCCGAAGGTTGAAGAAGAAATACCAGAGCAATGCTGGTAAAGCTAAAAATGGTGATGATCGAACTTTCACGATACCCCATGAATAGAAGGCATTTGAATTGTCAAAGAAAATATGGGGTGGTAAAGATGGTGATGTAGGAGATGATCAGGTTAAGGCCAATGGAAAAGCGGGGAAGAAAAAGAAAGTTAGTAATGAGGTAGTTGTTCCCAAACCAGAAGTACTTGCAGTGCCGAAGGTTTAGAAGCAGAAGAAGAGCTAAACTGGTCTCAGTATCCATACTTGAGGGAGTCACTACAGTTCGGAAACAAATTGAATGTGTCTTTGTTGGGTTTGGAAGAGAGTATTTTGAAGGATTGGGTTTGATTGGGAATTCTAAGGCAAAGGAGTTGGAGGAGAAGTGGAGGACTTTGAAGGTGACTAAAATTGAGGTTTACTTGAAGTGGTTAGAATTGATGAAAGAGTAGATGAAGCTGATACTGGATGCAGTCAATGTGTCCAAGCCTTAAGGGTTTGGTGACTCTAATCAGTTAATTTATGGTTGGTGGGTTGTTTAATTGCTGCAAAACAGAAGAATATTAGGCTTTCTTTTCTTTTTCTTTGTTTGGGGGTTTGGGAATTTTGTTTGATAGTATTTATATTTGTAGTTGGGAAGATACATTTCTTCCACAGAGAGTATCTGCCCTCAATATGCATGAACCTCCTTTTTTATTAGAAATTGACTTAAACCAATGTTTTAATACGTGAAAGCATGAGGCGAGGCGTTAGTACCTCAAGATGCGTAAGACCAAAACCTTGAATCTGAACCCATGTTGCCCAAGTTCTGTTATTTTGGTAAAACTAAAATTTTTGTTTTTCTGAGTGTCTTTATCCTGTGATTTTTTCCTGTAGGTATGTGGTTAGGGCTAGGGCTGGCAAAAAACAATCATCTAAAGATGCAAGTGGCAAGGCTGCGAATTCTGCTGGAGCTTCTCTTCGCCGGTATAATGAACTTGCTCTAAAGAAGGTAATGATGATTGCTTGTTTTGGCAAGATCTTGCTCATCGAGTTGAACCACATTAATTTTTGGTTGTTACTGCATCAATTATATTTACAATTAGTATTCATTTGTTGATCTGGCTATATGTAAAGTTATTTGATGCATTTTTCTATTCTCAAGTGATATTTTATATGAGATCTACACTGTAGCCCCTTTTTTTTTTCAGGTAATTAATTTTCATTTTCCATGTACTTTGATATTATCGATTAAGTACATCATGTTTGTCACCATCTTCTATTTTAATCATTTACCTGTAATGCCACTGTGGTACGGAATCAAAGTTTAATTTTGGTGCCATTGTTTTCTCAGATTATGCTGCTGACTGATTTTCATCTCTTTATTATTACAGGAAATTCAAGAATTACTTGTTGCTTGGAAGCCTTATTTTGATGCTTCGTCGTGCATTTTCCTCTACGCCCCTTCAAACAATCGCCAGCTGTTTTTTAATGGGGAAAAGCCCTATTTTAGTCAACAGCATTGCATTGTTCGGGTACGCCATGTTCCGTTTACTGTCCGGAGACCTACCTTCAGGGAAGCTAAGGGAATATATAACCATTTAACGCATATGGCCTATGAGGTAGATGAGAAGGTATCTCCATCAGAACTCAAAAAGGACTCTCAATCAAGTGCAAACAGTATAAGCAATGCCAGTCTATTGTCGAACAAACAGCTGGGGAAGCACTTGGAGAGTAAGGAATCCGATGAAGCTTATTCAGGTCTAAAAAATTCTGATGCATTGTCCATATTTAGTGAGAGTGAGAATGAAGTTATAGGTACCTCAACACCTCTACATGAAGCAGCAAAGTCTGGTGATGCGCAAAAAGCTCTAGAGCTCCTAGAACAGGGTTTGAATCCTTGCACTAAAGATGAAAGAGGACGAACTCCGTATATGCTGGCAACTGAGAAGGAAGTAAGGGACACTTTTAGACGGTTCATGGCCTTAAACCTTGATAAGTGGGATTGGCATGCTGCTAAAGTGCCTAGTCCATTGACAAAAGAAATGGAGGAATCGCAAGCTGCTAAACAGGTAACATTAATGCTTCTTTAGTATTATGCTTTCTATGTACTTTTTTTTTATCTCCTGAGGAGCTGATAATAGGGCTGTAAACGGAGTGGATTCGGAGCGGATAGTGGTATAGCTGAATTCGTATCCGATTACATATTCGAATATCCGAATTAATATCCGGCTGATAGTGAAATATGATAACCATATCGGACGCTGATTAAAATATTTGAATTCGGATAGTATCCAAATAATTTGATTACTTTAAAAAAGTTTTCAAAAATGTAAATTAATATTAAAAAAATGTAAATATATAAATTTTTATTTAAAAATAGTAAATTAATCTTTTATCTCTATTTATATTAAAATTAAAAATTTAATGTATTAAATTATGTAATATATATATATATGTATTATATAATTGGTCGGATATTTATCAGATTATATAATCGGTCGGATATTTATCGGATCGGATATACTAGTATCTGAATTCGTATCCGGACCGATAGTAAAATTACTATCCGAAATCGCTCCGACGGATACCTATTCAGATAATTATCCAACTAAACGGATTCGGATACGAATTGTATACGGATAATATCCGCATCTGTTTACAGCCCTAGCTGATAATATTATACTAGAATAGTTATTCTATTACTCCTTCCACTGCATAATACATCATAGGAAGATTATCCCGGCACTCAAATTAGTAACAGTAGTTTTGATTCTTTATACATGAATGATTTGTGCTCATATCACAAAAATCTGGTTTTTATGGGTGTTCAGGCAGAGAAAGATGCCAAGAAGAAAGCCAGAGCAAAAGAGTTGAAGAAATTGCGGAAAGCAAAAGAAAAGAAGGCTCAGGTGCATATTCCTTGATTCTAAGGCCCTGATATTTTCTCTAGTTATATAATGTCAAATGTTCTTATTCTTGTGGACTGGCAGACAAGGACTCTGTTTAAATTCTAAACACGTGAAAGCTTACTATGGATTTACTGGAGTCAATTATGATAGATTAGCCAAGGCTTAACTAGATAATACATCAAATCATCATCGTCCAAGCTTTATCCCAATCACTGTTACAAATCTCCTGAGAAATACCTAATTTCTCCTAATAAATACCGAGAAAAACATCTAAAGTTTAAAACTTGCGTTGAAGCCCCGTTTTCATCGCGATGTTATAATAATCTTACGAGAAATATGATTTTTTCTTTTTATCATGTTAAGATCACAAAATTTAGTCGATATTTTATAAATATCGCGAGAAATACCCAATACTGTTGTATTCTTTTCTGTAATTTAAAATATATTTTTAATCATTGCCGAAATTTAGGCTAGAAATACCCCGGAAAAAACTCTAGATTTGAAAATCTCATGAGAAAAACTACAGCCGATAAAAACCCGTGAACGAGATATGTAACACTGATCTCAACCATATTGTATATCTTCTTGCTACACTGTAACATCAAGAAAGATATAGGCCCATCTATCAACCAAACACATTAATCCATTATGTGATCAAAACCACTTGCCACTGTATTTACTGGGTACGATAGGGTCACGGCCCAGGTATGTCATGAACAAGAAAGTTACATGTGAATGAAGTTTAAACACAGGTGTGGTGCCCTATTTTGAAGCATCCAGGTAATATTGAGACTCAACTATTGTTGTATCATTTGTGGTCACCTCTACAGGGCAAATACTATTTTGTTATAATTGTTTACAAACTGGAATTTTCTACGGCAGGTTGACTGTTTTGTTGGAATTGTTTCATGAACTGGAATTTTCTTGTGACAGTTCTCTGATTTTAATGGTTCAACGATGAGAAGTCAAGCTAAAGTGCTTGTGGAATTTGCAATTTAATCATATTCATAAATAGTTTAACAATACCTACATGTTATTGCAATTTACTCAAGTGTGCAACTGTAGATGTGTCCAAACAGATAGTTCAAGAGTTTTGATCACATCTATCTGCTCATGGTTTGAGAATTTGACTTCAACTCAATGAGTTCCGTAGTTGTAATCGACTCAAAAATTGTTTCAGCTCTTGAATGACATGATATATTTCAAAAAACTAAAATCATAATGATGCTATTGGAGAAAAAAGAACTTATGCAATGTTCCTCGACATTTTTTCCCTTTTTTCTGTTACAAATTTCTAGTAGATATTTACTATTTAACTATGTTTAAATTTTGGGTTTGTAATGTGCAGGCCGAGGCTGTCCTCTCCCAGAACACACCCACTGTTTCACAGAGTCAGGGAGCTGCTCCAGTTTCTGTTCTTAAAGGGAAACCTCAATCTAGTGGTGGAGCACGCATGTCTAAAGAGGTTAGGCCGGATTCTTTAGTATTAGTCATGAGATCTGCTCTCTTTACGATTATCTGCTCACAACTGTTTCAAATATACCAACTCAATTGTTTATATTCCTTAATCAGGAGGAGCTCAAGAGGGCACAAGCTGAAGAGAGGGAAAAGAGAGCAGCCGCTGCCGAGAGGAGAATAGCAGCTGCAGCAGCCTATAATGCTCAAGGGAATAGCACAACCACTGAACCGAGCAGTTCAGGGCCCAAAAGTGGGGTGGCAAGCAGCGACATTAATTGTTCCTGTTGTAATGCATCATTGGCTGGTAAAATCCCCTTCCATAGGTACCACTACAAATACTGCAGCACCTCGTGCATGCATGTGCATAGAGAGATTCTTGAGGATGGGTAAACCACCCCACCACCTATTTTCATATGGTATGGATCTTGTTTTATAGTGTATTATCTACTTACCCAAGGAAACCCTGTTTTAAGCTTGTTGATGAATTGTCACAGCTCCCATGCGACTGGAATCCTCTTTGGGAGAATTACACCCAAGAAAACCTAATCATTGATCATTGCAATAGTATCTACGTGCAGAATTCAATTTTTTTCCAAACTCTCAGTATGGGTGCAACACTTGTCATTGTATGGGTGCAACACTTGTCATTGGTACCCTTGAACAGGGGTTAAGAAAACTTTCTTCATCGAAAGAGAAAGTTATGGTCTCCTTCGTGATAAGGAAACACGTGGACACTGAGGTGTGGGTGTTTGGAAGTTTGTGACTGGGACTAACATTTCTCTTCTCCCAAACGGCCCTAGACAATGGGTGGTCCAAATCCATGGGGACCTTGGAATCAAACTGTAGCTAAACCACTTACTGGAGCAATGAATGGTGTAAGGTGATGTGTGTGTGGTTGACCTGGTGTTTGTAGTATTCCATTTACAAAAAATAAAGCATCTTTTTACTGTTCCTTTAACTTTAATTAACAAGTTTTAACCCTTAGAATTAATAATTTATTAATAATTTTTTTCTAAAAAGAACCCTAGGGGTGAGTGAATCTTAATCATAGTAAAGAGGTGAAGGACACGTGTTGACCTGTGGGGACAGAATCCCATTCCCATCCACTATCTAAATCTCCCCCCACATGATTGTAATCTATGCCAAGCCCCATGCGTTGGTTCACTTCAACAATCCCACTCAATATATAACTATTTTAGGTCAAAATTCTCCCAAATTATTGTAAGTCAAATCTACCAGAGCTTTTAGCCAAAACCAACTAGTCAACTGTATCGGCGTGGACGCGGAAAGTGTCAGACACGCTCATTCATATCGTTATAATTCCCCCACTAAATTAATAATAAAATCTTATCAACATAGAATAAAGCAACGGAGTGTATGGATAAAGTGACCAATACGAAGACTTCTCATAGAGCAGGCTCACCTCACGAGGAATCTAATGATGTTTCGGCTCCAACATCCCCTTCAATCCAACGGTCCAAACTCCATCT
Source organism: Tetracentron sinense (assembly GCA_015143295.1). Classification (NCBI taxonomy): domain Eukaryota; kingdom Viridiplantae; phylum Streptophyta; class Magnoliopsida; order Trochodendrales; family Trochodendraceae; genus Tetracentron; species Tetracentron sinense. The sequence continues at coordinate 24,214,019 of CM026572.1, read as the reverse complement.
TTTATCTCAAATCTAAATCTCAACCCTCCGATTAGATCTACCCACAAAGCCCTGTCTCTTTTGCTTTAACAAAAACCCCCCATCACCTGCTCTACAAGATCTGTGTTCTATCTCTCTCTCTAACTTCTTCTTTCACAAGCAAGGAAGAGAGAGAAAGTGAAGGGCATTCTTCCCAGTTTTGCCCTTCTGAAGCAGAGCAGAGCAGAGGCCATGGTAGAAGCTCAAACATGGGCAACAAGGAGAGGCAGCAACCCCAGATTGGAAAGCGATCAGGTCCTCGACATCCCTGCAACCCCAACTGGAGATGTACGGAACAACAACAACAACAACTCCATTGGAGCTCTGCTCTCTCCAAATCTTCTAACGGCTCTTATAATTGCATCTTGGTATTTTTCAAACATTGGAGTCCTTCTCCTCAACAAGTACCTCCTTAGCATCTATGGTTACCGTTACCCCATCTTCCTCACCATGCTCCACATGCTATCCTGCGCTGTCTACAGCTCCATCGCCATTCACTGGTTAGAAATCGTCCCTTTTCAGCACATTATCTCTCGCCGCCAGTTCTTCAAGATCGCTGCTCTCAGCGCCATTTTCTGCTTCTCCGTCGTCTGTGGTAACACATCGCTTCGGTATCTCCCTGTATCGTTCAATCAAGCTATTGGGGCAACAACCCCTTTTTTCACTGCAGTTTTTGCTTTCCTAATTACCTGTAAGAAAGAATCTGCAGAGGTTTATCTGGTCCTCTTGCCTGTAGTTTTAGGGATTGTTTTGGCCAGCAATAGCGAGCCATTGTTTAATCTATTTGGGTTTCTGGTTTGCGTGGGTTCGACGGCTGGTCGAGCATTGAAATCTGTAGTGCAGGGGATAATATTGACATCTGAGGCAGAGAAGCTTCATTCCATGAACTTGCTTCTGTATATGGCTCCAATGGCGGCTATGATTTTGCTTCCGTTTACCCTTTACATTGAAGGGAATGTGGCGGCGATTACAATTGCGAAAGCTAGGGAGGATTCTTTTATTGTGTTTTTGTTGCTGGGAAATGCTACTGTGGCATATTTGGTGAATTTGACGAATTTCTTGGTGACCAAGCATACAAGCGCATTGACGTTGCAGGTTCTGGGGAATGCGAAGGCGGCGGTGGCGGCAGTTGTATCGGTGTTGATTTTCAGGAATCCTGTTACTGTAATGGGAATGACTGGTTTCGGGGTTACAGTTATGGGGGTGGTGCTTTACAGCCAGGCGAAGAAGAGATCTAGAACTGCAGCTCATTAGCAGGTATTATAGTTCATTGATTTCCTGGTAAAGCTTTCTTTTTTCTCATCTGTTACTTTATCTGAATTATGATTCATCTTCAACATAGAGAAAGAAAAGAGAAATCAAATCAAATTAATGCGAATTGATTGTATATGGTGGTGTAAGCCATAGAGTTCTCTTTTCTCTTTTTCTTTCTTTGGTCTTTGATTGGAGTAGTGAGAGAGAAGAAAATCCTCTCTTTTGCTCTCCCATGTGTGTAATCTTGTATGTTGTTTTGTTGCAATCAGAACTTATAGAAGATTGATTGAGACTTTTTGGGTGTGCTCTGGGGAAAGGGAAAAAAGATAAGGCTAAGTCTCCCCTCCCCCACTTCATTTTATCAAACACTCCCTGTTTAACCTTTCTATCTTCTACTGTTGCCAATCTTTGTATACTTATATGGTTATGAAAGCTTGTACTATCATTATGGAAAATAATTGAGACCATGCAACCCAAGACCAGATGCGAGGATGTGGGATTCTAGGGCCTCCAATTTTTTGGGATGTCCTAGTGTCCCTGCTACTTATTGATCCCAGGTTTTACGTTATTTTAGTTGAATCATGTTGTGCTCGAATCAAGTTGTTTGAATGATGTAAGCAAAATAACGTGATTCAATTAATTTGCTTGAATCTTGTCATTTTAGTGAACCATACAAATTAACTGATTCAAGTAAAAAGCATTTCACGAGTATCCCAAATTTTTGGACGCTCTAAAATCCCACCAAATTGCGAACGGTCTCAGGTGTAGGTGTGCATTGTGCATTATTGACAGGAATAGTTCTCCATTACTTGGTTGCTTTGCTTTCACTGTCTCTCAGAAAAAAAGAGTGCTGATTGTTTCCCAAGCTTGTTTTAGAAGGAACCCTTTTAGAATAGAAAATTTATTGTTAAATTTATGAGCACAAAATCCGCAAATGTCTTTACAAATATTAAAATTATTTGATTTATTGATTGTAGTTGAGCTTTTGCTTTGGTGTTTGCAAGCTAATCTTCCAATGATGCTGTATGATTCTCTCTTTCTTTTCTTTCTTTATCATGGTGATATCCCAACTATTTGGGGTGGCTAACATGAATCCTACCATCTTAGTCTGTGTATTGGATCTTTTTTCCATTATCTCAATCCACATCCTTTTCAGCCTCCTCTAGCCTTTTACTCACTATCTCACTCTCTTGCTGGTGCACCGGCTATTTCCTTCCCCTTAATTTTTCACCTAGGGTCCATTATTTTGTTGAGGCTTATGAAGTCTGGCACTTGGCAGTTTTTGTCAATGAACAATATGCATTTTCTTTTGAGAACTAATTATATGGATGCTTTTCATCTATTGGTTGCAATTCCTATAAGATTATACAAATGAGCAAAATGAATGATTTCAAATCTCACAAAAAATGGTAGACTTGAAATCTCACAATGGTAGGTATTAATCTTGTTAAAAACCTTGACAAAGTGACTTAAATTTTCTACCAACTACCCTTACCAAGTGTAAAGTGTTAAGCTTTATAAATGTCACCAAAAGAATGGACCCCTATCTGAGATACTCAGATATTCTCTTGAGTGCTTTCTCAAATGGCTCCTTCTGTGGTGGGAATGCTGGAAAATTAATTTCTTGCATTCCCTTTCATTCCTATTCGTGTAGTTCACTTTGCAAGGAGAATTCAAGTTCACAACAGGGCACGGCAGATAATTTTAGTTAGCTTAGAGCACAAAGGTTTGCTGGTATGTCAGCTATCTATTTTGACATGTTCTCTGCAAAACTTTGTTCTTGTTCAATCAATCATTGTTAAGGTTCTTATGTTAACTTCACTAAAAACTATCACACCCACTTAATCAAGTTCTTGATGTAACCGTTGGTATGGTAGAATGGATCCCTGGCATATGATTGAATTTTAACAGGAGCTCTTTGAGAGTTCGGAAAATAGAAGTTTATTATTTGTACTTTTAAGTGATGCTGAACTCTTAGAAGTACTGAAAATTTTGAAACCACGTGAGAAGTTAGATGTGGCAATACATATAATTTTTCTTGTCATGAACCCCTCACATTTTAAAGACTTGGGATCTTCTCCTATTGGTGTTGGCGAGGTGACCTCCAGTATCACTCAGAAGGTTCCACCTACCTTCTTTACACGCCACCGAAGTCTATGCACACAAATCTGTGCCTCAGTTGGTGTGCAATGGGTTATTTGACGCCTTCTGAGTGGGTGTTGGTGGTCTCCTCGCCAGCCAGCACCAACGGGAGAAGATCCCAAGTCCATTTTAAATAGATAAAACTCCCAATTTCCTTGGAGAAACACTTTGGAATTCTTTAGGCAAGTGCGGAGGAGAATTTGCATGAGGTAATCCCAAGCAATAGATAAAAAAAAAAAGTGAACACTTTGGTCCACATGGATTGATGGCAATGAGTTTTTTTTTTGTGGTACTATACTCTCTAGTTAGTGGTGCTAGCTAGTATATGTTGTTAGATGCATAACATTGGAAGCTGCATCTATAGGTGGACATTTCAACTGCTACACTTAACGGGAGTGGTGTTTGCGTTATTAGATGTGTAGCATTGAAAGTTGCGCCTACAAGTGGACATCTCAATGGCGGCCAAGTAATGCCCAAACTTATGTGCATGAGGATATAGTCTAGGAAATCTCAATTCACATAATCATATACTTTTTCATGTCAATCTTACAAACTATTTTCGGCTCTCCTCACTTTAATCTATTGTCACACTTCCGTTGAAAATTAAGATATCATCTAATATCTGCCTGTCCTTGCAAAGGCACCCTGCGAGGTAGAAATAATGTGACCCATAACCGTCCTAAGTTTTACAAGTCAAACTAATGGGATGAAAATCCGTAATGTCTACCGCTTCAGGAGCCTTAGGGATGAGGGTAAGGAAAGTGCAAGTCATGACCATGTCAAAGATCCTTACCAATGATGCCAACATTTCTTGTAAATTTGATTAAAAACAAGTTATGACCATGTCAAAGATCCTTACCGATGATGCCAACATTTCTTGTGAATTTGATTAAAAAATCATCTGGCTGGGGGCTTTATCCTTTCATTCCTTTGATGACCGTGAGAATCTCTTCGTCGGTCTATAGGCTTGGTCTTCCATTCTCATAGAATGAGGCCATATGACCCAAATACCTTCCTCTGACTCAGGGCAAATCCCACTTAGTTTCAACCTTGAAATGGTATTGACTCTCCTACAAATATTAGCCTTTGTGAAAATATCATGTATTGATTCCCTTTTTTCATCCATCTAATCCGAGACTTTTCAGATTATCTTATATCTTTAATTTCTAGTGAAGATGGATAGAATGGTGTGTTCCTCCTCTTTCAAATCTATGTGCTCAATAGCCCTCAAGATCTCATTCTTTATCGGTATCACCAAACACCTCTTTGTTCCAAGCTCTGTGCTATTATCAAATCATTCTTCAACTTCCACCTTTTTTCTTTTTGTTTGATCCCATTGTCGCTCCCTCAAAACAAGCTGCCCTTTAGGACTTGCAGGATGTACCCTCCATTGTAGATATGGTACTGTTGGATCGAAACTTCTCAGGAGGGGATGATAGGAGAATTGGAACAAGTGAAATCAGTTAGATCCACCATGTGACGTTGCACCTACAAAGAGATGGGTTGCACCTATGATTTGAGTCCTCTAGATAGTAGTTATGGTCCTTTAACAAAATCCTGTGTATATAGATTGAAAGGTTACCATAATTTGATCAATAGACTTTCAATCAAAGAGATTTATTTGGTGATCATCACCCTATAATGGTAAAATTATTGTCATATCGTACTATTATATATAAGTGGTTCATACATTTGAGTGGCCGAATTGCGCGGTTCGTCCGATGGACAAATCATACAGCTCAAGGCCACCAAGGTCCATGATCATGGAACTGTTGTGCGGAACAATTGTGATCTTGGGATCCACGGGGGTGAAGACAATTAAGAATTTTCACTATGCAGCATGGTATGAGGATATCGTCTCTCAAATACTGAAAGTCCGCTCTCTATGAGAACTACTAGGAATTATTGTGAGTCTGCTCTTCATCTTGAGAGCTTCCCGTTCTCCCAAGAGTCACCATTCTCAATGAGAACTACTAAGGCTCTCCTCGAGAGCAACCGACTCTCCCTGGAAGCCCTAAACACTTACATCATTAGTTTACCTAACAAGCTACACCCTATGCCTATTTATAAACATAAAATCAAATCTCAAACAAACTACGATTTCTTCAAATTCTAATCCTAAAAGATAACTTCATAATAATAGAATTTTACACAAAATAGAATTTTAGGTAAATCCCAACTGGAGCCACAACAATGATCGATGGTGATTATCACCCCATAATGGTAAAATTATTGTTATATCGTATTAGTATATAAGCGGTTCATACATTTGAGTGGCTGGATTGTGCGGTCCGTCTAATGGACAAATCATACAGCTCAAGGCCACCAAGTTCCATGATTATGGAACTGTTGTGTGGAAAAATTGCCATCTTGGGTTCAAGATAATATGAGAAACAAATTTGAAAAGATTTAAACACACAACACAACACAAGATATACGTGATTCATTCAAATTAGGGCTACATTAATGGGCGAAAACAATAAATTTTTTTCACTATGTAGATATTACATGGTACAAAGATATTCACTCTCAAATACCGAGAGTCCACTATCTACCAGAGATACTAAGAATTACTATGAGCCCGTTCTTTATCCCGAGAGCTTCTCGTTGCCTTAAACACTCACATTCTTACTTTAGCTAATAAGCCTTCACACTGTAGGCCTATTTATAAATACAAAATCAAATCTTAAGCCAACTACTATTTCTTCAAATTCTAATCCATAAAGATAACTATATAATAATAGAGACAATAGAATCTTAGGCTCAACAGAACCATAACGATGATGGACGGGGTGTGACGATCGCCCTCACTCAAGGGGAGATAGGTCTTGGGCTATTTTCCAAACTATATGATACTGCGTACCCTTGTATTTGTAGATTCGAACCTTCTAATTTCCCTTTTGAAACAACACCACATCTAACTACACCAGTGAAAAGGCAGAAACCTCTTTCTTCTTCTTCTCGTTACTGTATAATAGTCTCTACTTGAAGTTGGATTCAACCCCAGAAACTACAAAGATTCTACACCATCCAATTTTCCGATTTGCCTTACGAGAAACAAACCCACTTTCCAAATAAAGCAGTGGCTCCCATCTATCTACCTTTCAAGTTGCAACCACCATCTAAAGAAGCACACATTTTCTTCCTCTTGTGATACTAATAAATGTTTACACATGTATACGTGTAACAATATCATATACTTTGTATAAAAAGTCACATATACTAAACAAACTTCAGTGAATCTTGGGGTTCAGGAGAACAAAAATGGCCATGAAAGCAACTTCTCCAAGCTCTCTTGAGGCCAATTTTGTGGACATTCATGAAGTATTTGATGAAGAAGAAGAGGACGAAGAAGAAGGATCGTCGAGGATGGCCGACAGGAAGTTAAACAGACCCATTAAATTCAGAGAAATGAGGAAACCACAGAGGAGTTTCACTCGACAGGTCTCGCTAGGGACGGGGTTCTCAGCACTCCATAGAGAGTCTAAGGCTAAGCACGATAGGAGGGTGCTATCTAGGAGTGGTCAGAGCCTTGGGAGTTTTGCTTGTAATAGAGTTGGAGGGGAAGGAAGGAAAGGAGATTTCAGTATCTTCAGGACAAAATCAGCTATTAGTAAGCAAAACTCCATGTTGCCTGTGAGAAAAGAGAGAAGTGGATTTGCAGAAATCTGATGCCTCTGGAAGGCTTGAGGAGTCTGTTAATAAAAGTGGGCTTCGGAATGTCTCTGGCCCGTGCCAGAGAGATGCTCTCGGGCCACCACAAATGAAGCGACAAGTAGAGGGAGAAGTCATTTCATGGGGCCCATGATTTTGACTTATCCCCCCTTTATTTGACACATGGTGATAAAATGGTGAGATAAAGGGAGAGATATATCAAATGAGGAGAAGTCAAAAATCAGGGGAGAAATGAAATGACTTCTCCCTCCACTTGTCGCTTCAATGTGGTGGCCCGAGAGCATCTCTCTGGCACGGGCCAGAGAGAATCCGAAGCCATAAAAGTGTTCCTGCTGGAAGATGCTTTTCTGCTTTGAGAGGACTTGAACTCGACCAAGTCAAGGTAATTGCAATGATATTAAATTCTAGGATACTTCAATCATGGAAACAAAATAGCCGAAACTGATATGAAACGTTTCGTACGATACGTATAGGTTTTGGTAATTCTTTGTACGATATTATGAAATAGATGTCCCATGACTTTATATCTGGTAAATTTAGTACCCTATAACTTATTTGATTTTTTTTTTTTAATTTAGTTTAATTTTTTAAAACTAAAAAAATTATATATATGTATCGTCCGAAACCGATACGTCTAGGTTTTGGTTGAGACCGATACATCCCCGAAATTGCATTTTTAATACTTGCCATCAATTTGCATGGAAATGCATATGATAACACAAATTTTCTTCCATGAATATGAAGACATTCTCCTCCCAAAGGACGAGGAATGGCCATTCCTCCTCCGATTCCGCATCGGCTGCTTCGGTATCTATCTCAGCCTCAACAGCCAAGCAATCCATAGCGCGCCCTCGCAATAAGCCCAGCTACCAAATTCCTCCACATTTCCCCTCTTGTCAACCTGTCTCGTCCTCATCGGATGCATTAACACTTTCTTTCCCAATTTTTTCTTTGGTTATGTACTCGAGATCAAACCCACCTTGCAATGTAGAACAACCATTTGATTTGAAGTCAATGGTCTTCTGTCATTGCTAATTTCGAGTAGCAGTGAGATGATTGCCTCCTTGATGCTCTGGCACAAGTTGTCATCTATCTTGTACAAATGTGACAAAGCGTATGTATAGCAGAGTAGAAAATGTTCTTCGTTTTTGAAGGGTCACCTGGAGGTCCATTGGTGATTGGCCTGAGTGTCCCATAACTACATGCGGTTTGATGGAGAAGGAGAAGAAGGCTGGAAATCTATGAACAGAGAAGGAGAAGAAGGGTTTTGGGTGCTCATAGAGAATAACTTTTTTAAAATCTAAGAAGTGATTTTATAATATTGGTGTGTGGTAAGAAATTGTTGGTGTGCTCGTAGTAGCACCCTTATTTATTTTTTACTAGGAATATCATTTACCTACGATAGTAGCATCGGTTAGTGGAACTCTTGCTAGTCGTCACTCTCTGATCAGAATGGATCCCTAGACCTCTCTCATAATTCATAAGAGAGGCCACACCCTTCCATTAGAGCAAGCGACGAGTCTGTACTTTTGGTAAACTCTTTCTTCTGCAGTAATGGTTTACTGATGTTTGGATGAGTCTCTACTTTTTTACCAAACTAATAATCCAACATATTAAACCAACCCAACTCAACCCCCACTTGTTGTAACTTCATCCAAACATCAGTAAACCATTACTGCAGAATAAAGAATTGGTTACCAAAAGACTACTGTAGACCCTAAAATTTCTCAATTTTACACAAAGGTCCCTACACACTCATAGAATTGTACAAAGAGCCTAAAATCATTAAAAAAATCCTGCATATTTAAATTGGGCTTAATGACAAGGCATGAGCCTCCTACGAGTCGGGTCTGGGCACGAAGTAGAAAGTCCATAAACCCAAAAATCCGAGTCCAAATTCAAATGGGTCACACCCAAATTCAAATGGGTCGACCCGTCAACACAAAAGTCTGATTATGCACTCAATACCCAAGAAGATGGGTGAGGCCTATCAAAGTCCCAAGTCCCTTAAACCACTAAATGGAGTGGGACTCTTGGAATCCTTATCTCTAAAAGTCTATAAATAAGACTCAAAGCTAGATATTTGAGAGGATTCAGAAATCCAGAAAGAGGATTAAGAAGAAGCCAAAGAAGAATATTCAGAAGAATCACCAAGCAACAGAAGTCAATCATTCTCTAGCCTTCAGAGGAAAGAAATCAAAGCATTCCAAAGAAGAAAAAGCTATAAAGAAGCCACTAGCCGATCAAGCACAAAGCCCAGAAAAAAGGGAAAGCTACATCAACACCTTCACAGAAGATTGAGATCATGCCTCGGCCCTCATATTCTACTTTAGAAAATTCTGACTGCTAATCAGAAGATTCTTGAGAGTTGTACCAAACTTCAAAATAAATAAATATTTGTTTAGCTCTTATTTCGTGATCCATTCGCTAATCGGGGAATTTGTGTCGACAAATGTTTGGCACGCCTAGTGGGAGTCTCTCTATCTCTCATCTTTTAGTCAACAAACAGTCCAGCAGCGTCACTAGCCCCCAAGAGAACTATTGGTGCAGCCGCCACTATCCATGAAAAGAGGAACACAACCTCTTCTGGACCTTAATCTACACCGGCTACTAGCGGTGATCAGCGAACGACACGTCATATGACGCAGTCTAGCGCCTCTCACTTGGTTGCGGCCCTCTCCCAGCATTGTAAGTCAGGCGTATCTAAAATAATGCAAATAGCTAAGGCTGCGGGGGCTAGGATGCCTGAGGATATGTCCTCCAGTCATCCTTCCGATGTGCAGTCTAACATGGGGTCAACGTCTTTCGTGACCTCCCCTTCCCAAGGCAGACCCTCCAAAGAACTGCAGAATTAGAGTTATACGAATTCTGAGACACATACCTCCATCAGATCTGCCATGATGATAGAAGTAGCGACAGTTGAAGAGTAGATCGCGCAAATGGCTAACACCATCACAAATTTGACAAAGGAAATTGAAGACAAAGATGCCCAGACTTGTAAGCCGCTTGAAACAAGATAACAAATTAGATGAATTCAGTCAAGGGCCAACAAATCCCCCTAGGTTCAATCTTCAAGGATCTCATGATGCGGAGGAACAAAACAAGGGGTTCACTCTCCAAGAACATCATGATGCGGAGAAAACAAGTCGAAATATATCTGATTCGCGAGATTCCACTCGGGAGAGTCACCAAGCATCACAAAATTTGTATCGACAACTACTATGTAAGGTTGCAGAGTTTCTGTGTACTCTTCTCTTGTGAGGAAACATAAATATATAGACAATCTACAAATCAACCAATTCTGAAGTTACTATTACTGTGCACATCTATCTTCCTAATATTACAGTGCACATATTTCTTTCTTATTCAGTTACTATAGTTGTACATTCCTAATATTCCCCCTCAAGGTGGAGTGTGTGGGTCTAGAACACCCAACTTGCAGCTAAGTTGTTGAAATTGGTCTCTGCCCAATGGTTTCGTGAATAAATCAGCAAGTTGAAGCTTTGTGGGAACATAACAGGGACGCAACAAGCCAGATTGTATCTTGTCACGAATAAGGTGACAATCTAGTTCAATGTGTTTAGTACGCTCGTGAAAAACGGGATTAGAGGCGATATGTAGGGCTGCTTGATTATCGCAAAAGAGCATGGCAGGCTGCAAATGTTGAACTTGGGGATTATTGAGGAGATATAAAAATCCATGTGAGCTTACAACTGGTGGCGGCCATAGATTGATACTCGGCTTCAGCTGAGGAACGAGAAACAGTTGTTTGTTTCTTAGTTTTCCATGAGAGGGGAGAGTCACCCAACATGGTGCAGTAACCAGTAAGGGACCGGCGTGTCATAGGGCAGCTGGCCCAATCGGAGTCACAATAGCCTTTGAGGATCAAGGGACTAGAGGATGCCTTTGCCGGGAGAGCCCTTAAGGTAATAGAGGACGCGAAGAGCAGCATCCATGTGAGGCTTGCGGGGTTGGTTCATGAATTGACTAAGGATGTGAACAGAATAAACAATATCTGGCCGGGTGATGGTAAGGTATATGAGGCGACCAACAAGCCGTCGATATGTGGTAGGGGGCAAGAGCGGTAGAACAATGAAAATCATGAAGCCAAGCAGGAGGATGGCATAGTCAATCGGAACGACGGGGAATGGGAGTAGCGGTAGGAGGGACCGGTTCGGTGAGATCAGTTGGTGGAGGAATGAGTGGAGGGGGAAGCTCAAGATTTTGGGAGGGAAGCTCAAGATCTTGGGAGGTATGGGGTAGAACGTGAGATGGTAATGATTGAAATGAGTGAAAGGGAAAGGTGGTCTCATGAAAAATGACATCTCGAGTTGTAAAAATACGACAGGATTTAAGATCAAAAAGTCGGTAACCCTTCTGAGCATAAGGGTAGCCAATGAAGATACACTTCTTTGCACGAGGGGCAAATTTGTCACAATTGTGTGCCAAGGTGGAGGCATAGCAAAGACACCCCAAAACTCGAAGGTGATGGTAGCTGGGAGGTTTGTGGAAAAGAACTTCATATGGGGTTTTGCCTGACAACAAGGGTGTGGGCATGCAATTGATAAGATAAGTGGCTGTGGAAATGCAGTCCCCCCAAAATTCAAGAGGGAGGTGAGCATGAAACCGAAGGGCTCGTGCAACCTCAAGAAGGTGGCGGTGTTTACGTTCAACAACACCATTTTATTGTGGGGTTGCAACACAAGTTTGTTGATGAACGATGCCAAAAGCTTGAAAGTAGGCCCGGATATCAATGGGGAAAAATTCCATCCCATTGTCAGTTCGTAGTTGTTTGATCTCTTTTCCAAATTGAGTCTTGATCATGGCAAAAAAAGACTTCAAATAAATTTTAGTTTCTGATTTGGAGTGCATTAGAAAAGTCCATGTGGCTTGAGAATAGTCATCAACTATAGTTAAAAAATAACGAGTCCCAGAATGAGAGGGAGTTGAATACGGATCCCATACATCACAATGTATTAAAGAAAATGTTTCATTAGTAGTAATAGAACTTGAAATAAAAGGTAGCCGAGTCTGCTTGGCTAATGGACAAACATCACAATGAAAATCTTTGGAAGGAGAAAAAGAGGGGATAAATTTTGCAACGTCTTGGAAGCGATTGGAGGAGAGGTGTCCCAACCGTTTGTGCCAAATTGCATGCGAGGTAGAGCAGGTAGACGAAAGAGCGAGAGGTGATCCTAGAGGTGAGAGATGGTAGAGTCCTTCATGTTCCTTACCTAGTCCAATCGTCATCTTCGAAGCCAGGTCCTGAAAAAGGCAAAAATCTGGGTAAAAAGTGACTGAGCAATTTAGAGAGCGAGTGAGTTGACTAATAGAAAGAATGTTAAAACGAAATGAAGGAACACATAAAACGTCAGTAAGATGGATATTAGGAGTGATAGTGGCAGCACCTACATGAGTGACATTGGCAAGATTCCCATTAGGAAGTTTGACAGATGATGGATGTGTAGGTGCAGTAAAAGAATTAAGAGAAGAGAAAGATTGTGCCATGTGATTTGTGGCACCGGTGTCAATAACCCATGACTCAGATAGAAAGGAAGTTGAGGAACAAGAATGGTTACATGCAAGGTGAGCCTCGGGCAGTGGAGTACCTTTATGGAGCAATGACAAGAGCCGCCGGTATTGATCTGGTGTGAAAGTAGGGGCAGTAGAAGAGAAACTCTCATAATTCATATTAGTGCAAGATGGAGCTTTGACATGGGGGTTGAAACTTGCGGACTGGAATGGTGGAGACGATGGCCAGGAGGATAGCCATGAAGTGCATAGCATTTTTCCTTGATGTGACCAACAAAACCACAATGGTCACATGTAGGACGAGGATGGAGTTGAACACAGGTGTCCTTAGAAGAAGTGCACGAGTCACCACGATCAAGAGGAGCTCCATGAAATCTGTTGTTGGCAAGAAGAGCAGCGGCATCAAGAAGAGAGGAATGTGTAGTAGTGACCTCTCGTTGTTTCTCTTCTTGAAGTGTTAAAGAATATGCTTTGTTAATCGTGGGAAGAGGGTCCATGAGAAGGAGCTGGCCACGAACAGCAGAATAAGTCTCATTAAGCCCCATGAGAAATTGCATAAGCCGTTCTTGCTGTTGGTAAGAAGCGGAATCCTTGGCAGCCTTCCAGGTGCAGACAGACATGGAGGAATAGATGGAAAGCTCATCCCAATAAGCCTTTAGTTGGGAGAAATAGCTAGCAACAGTAGACTGACCCTGTGTGAGGGAACAAATGGCCCGTTGAAGTTGGAATATGCGAGGGGCATTGCTCTGAGAAAAACGGTCTTGAAGATCAATCCAAACATCATAAGTGATATCAGTGTAAACAACACTGTTGGAGAGTTCTTTGGTGAGGGCATTTAAAATCCAGGATAACACCATGAGGTTGCAGCGAGTCCACAGGGTAAAGGTGGAAGAATCATGAGATGGTTGAGGGGAGGAACCATCAATAAAGCAAAGTTTATTTTTGGCACTGAGAGCAATGATCATGGCACGACTCCAAGTTGCATATTTTTCACCCGTAAGTGGTTGAGAGACTAACATAATACCTGGCTGATCGGAATGATGCAGGTACAATGTATGAGAAGGATCCAGGGAAGACTAGATTTGTTGGATTGAGGGGTAGAATTGATGGATTCATCCATGACAAAATAACTGCAGCAGAAGAACTATGATCAATAATGGGAAATAGAGGGATCTTGCTCTAATACCATGTAAGGTTGCAGAGTTTCTGTGTATTCTTCTCTTGTGAGGAAACATAAATATATAGACAATATACAAATCAACCAATTCTGAAGTTACTATTACTGTGCACATCTATCTTTTATTTAAATACATTAAAGATGATCAAATATACAAATCAACCAATTCAGTTACTATAGTTGTACATTCCTAATATATTAAAGATGATCAAATATACTAATCAAATTCTTTTATTTAAATAGATGCATGCCAGTTGCCGATGAGTTCCATCATTTGAAGACCTCTGCCAATTGTACTTCGGTCACCCTTTGCAATTCGGCCACTTGTTGTAACTTCTTTCTCTTTCGTTCTTGATTTAGACGGAATAGATAAAACAATCCGCCAGTAACCACCGCAGCTCCAACCACATACATCCATATGCTTTCTTGGATGCTTAGATAAATGTTACTCTTATGAGATTCTTCACCGAGCTTGTACTGAGCATAAGCCACCATTGATATCATGCATTATTACCGACCATCTCTAGCTTTCATTAGTAGTTTTAGTAAATGGGGCTCATATGACATGGTTGCCTAGTTGAAGAGAAGTAGATAAGATAGGAGAGAGGAAAGATGCATCGATTGGGGTGGTAGTGGTACCCTTTCAGAGTCCAAAACGTTGAAACTTCAAGAGACGGGACTCTCCAAAGTCAATAACGTTGGGACTCTTTTTCACCTAACGATTCAATCTCCTAATCACTAATAAGCCATTACGTTGACCTCCCCTCCCTAACTTTCATTAGTAGTTTTAGTAAATGAGGCTCATATGACGTGACTGTTGTGAACATATAAATTTACCGCTTTGGCGACTCTGCTGGGAATCACCTAAGATCCAACCTGAAAATTAGGTAAAAGCCAAACATTTTAAATCACTAATCATTTCCTAAAGCAATTATTCTTTTTGCTAATTCTTTCTATATTGTGGGTATGTTCTTATTCTCTCTCCTGTGCATATCATATTTATTGCATTTTAGTGTAATCACCTCATAACCCATTAGTTGGATCTATGGGGCCTACGGCTGTTTGATACGTATCTTCAGTGCCAGGGGCTTTCTGATCTGTGGAGTTCAGCTGGATCACGCCTTATGGGTTATACCCGTAGAAACGGATTCAGTTTCTCCCACTTGTGCCAATCATCCCATTTTGGGAGTAGAATATACGGCCAAGTGTCCTCCAACCACCTTAGGAACACCTTGCATTACCCCAGCATATGCATATAGATTAGGTTTTGATATAGTCTATAAGCAGCAGTTTAGGTAGGTTTCCCCTAGTCCTACTTTGCTTATAGCCTATACCCGCCTTGCCTTTTGATTGAACATGAAGGTACCCATTTGTACCCATATGTTCATTCAGAAAAAGGGCCTGTGTGAGCCTTTGTTGGTTTGAATAAACTCCCAACTCATCTCTAGACTTTGCATATGGGGTTCAAAAACCCAGATTTTATTGGATGTCCATATCCATATTCTATCTTAAATCCAATGGGCCTTGGTTTCCAATAACCCAACTTAGTAGGTAGACCCCTATCTACCTACCCTATTGGTTTACATATGTCAAGGATCACCCCTTTCAACTAAATAATTGGTGAAAAAAAATCAAAATCAAAATTCAATAAAAACAAAATCAAAAATTCAAAACTCAGAAAAAGAAAAAAAAAAGATGAAGTTATAATTTGAAACCTTAAACAAAATCAGAAATTCAAAATCCAAAAAAGGAGAAGGTTCAAAATTCAAATAAAAAAAAAAAACAAAAAAAACAAAAAAATGAAATGAGAAATTCAAAGTCCAAATAAAATCAAAAGTGTAAAAAAAAAGTCAAAATTCAAACATAAAAAAAAAAAAAATGGAAGCTCAAAATTCAAATAAGTCAAAATTTCAAAAAAAAATCATTAATTCAAAATTCCAAAAAAAAAAGAAAACACAAAAACCGAAAATAAATAAATAAATCTGAACTTCAATTAAAAAAAAAAAATGTCATTAACTCATAGTTCAAGAAAAATAAACAAATCAAAAGTTCAAAATTCAGAAGGAACAAAAATTCAAAATTTGAAAAATTCAAAGATCCAAATGTGTTGAAAAAAATTCAAAAATCCAAATTGAAAAAAATATCAAAATTCCAAAAAAAAAAACAAAAAAAAATCAAATATTCAAAATTCAAAAAAAAATATAAAGTTGAAAATCCAAAAAAAATAAAAATAAAAATAAAAATTCATCCTCTTCATGGCACTATCCGTAATTGCACATTCACCTGCTAGTATAGCATTTTCACTGCACTACCAGTACATCTACACTGACTGGATGCCCCTGTGGCACTGTGCTTCATCATGGCATTGTACTGCACTTTATCATTGCACTACACTCACACTATCATTGCAATCGTGCTCACTTTATCACTGCACTCCACTCACTTTAACATTGCATTGGCTAGGTCAAGCATAGTCTCTGTCATGCATCATCTAGTTGGCAACACCCCCAGAGGTAGCACAACCATGAAGTCCAATTCCAAAAGTCTATCATTCAAAACATGTCCTGACCCTTAATTTGGCACATCTCATTTAGGAAGTTGCTTAATAGGCCATTCATTTTGAGTCTCACATAGCACTCACCTCATTCATAATTCATCCATGCATACTCATGCAGCATCATAATCCAATCACCCCAGTCTGGTAGTGACTCGCTCTTTACTTTCATCTTTGGACTTGCCCAAGTAGTGGAACAAAAGCAGAAAATATGGAGCACGGAGACACGTCGAGTGACCAAAAGATCATCACGATAACTCTCTTTAATCATGAGCAAGACATCAGAGAAATTAAATTTGTACGCAAAGATGTTACTCTGGCTCTCAACAAACTCTTGGTGGCACAGGGGCAAACCCACCCATCAACCATCCTAACAAACACCCGCTCATTATCTTAATGACACAACCACAATCTTCTCTTACTCAACATATCATTCCATGCCCACCCTCCGCACCGTAAAAGTGCGGGCATCACCCAAAACTTGACGGATGTGGCCAAACTTAATTTCGAACTTGAGACCCCTGAAACATCTGTCTCCATACATCCCATACATCATCCTGCTACATCAACAAATCACCCTTGTGTCATCTAAGAAAGCCAAGCAGAACATCTTCGAGCCCCGTCAAAAAGGAGTTCCAAGAGCAAGATGTCGAGCGAGATTGATCGAAATCAAGCCAGGTCTGAGTCAATCTTAGCTAGGTTTTCTTTCCGTCAGAGTCGACCACAGTGGCCCATGTATATATCCAGTTTGCAATAATCGAGTCATCTCCACTTTTCAATTCCTTGAAATCTCTCTTCCTTTCAAGAGTCTCATTTCTCATTTGGCTAATGAAGGCGTGACCTAGTACTTCTCAAAGAGTCTAGCGATCTGAAGCTATCAAAAATCCAAAAATATCTTTCTCCCAATAAAAAATGCTAGCTAAGCTTATTGGTTTAAATAAGGGACCACTCAAACAAAAGTCAAACTCATAACCCTCGGGGGCAGAGTATGATGAAGAGCATAGAGAGGGATTTCCAACAGTAAACCCTCAATCCCATGCGAGTGTTACAAAGCAGAATAGAGTTAGGTAATGATCCTACGTGTGCAAAAATTAGAACCTTGCTACGCCAGGGGCAGGGGGATCAAGGTCAAGATCGATCAGGCAAGAGGCAAGTTCACCTCCTGTTGTTCGCCAAAACCTTCAAGACATATTTCAAAGGAAAAATTGCAGGATCCTAGTTGTTGTACAGATAAAGCTCCTGACTATGACAAGGATGATCAAATGCAAAATTGTCAGACTCAGTCAATACATGAAGTACATCTACTACACGCAGAGGGGCAAGAGGAAAGATTCGCTTGAGGTGGGATTCAAAACCCCCCTAAGATCACGATATAAGTTGGGGCAACAGATTCACCACAACAGTACCCTCACCGATGCTTGGGGCAGGAATAGTGTGGTTGCTCAAGATCCAAATTTGAGAAATGCCGCTGAGCAATTATCATAGACAAGCGAGAAAGCAGAACTAAATCAAGATTTGTCCATGCCGGGGCAAAGCCACTCTCATTAAGATATGAGATGTTTCTTCAAATGACATTCTCATCCATTCTCATCAGAGCACTTACCCAGAGTAAAAGTGGTCAAACTCTTCACACAGCTGTGCAGATCAACAAGCCAGAGCAAATGATTCGTTTTCACCAAGGCATCATCGAGTTATGCGATGCAAGGGGCAAACTCAACATTTGTACAAGGAGCCCTGAGCCAATCAACATGGATAAGGTTAAAAAGTATTATGCTTAGGGTCTTATTTGATAAATGCTTGCACTCTAAGCCTCTTCGGGAAAGGACAGGAGGCCATGTTTGTCATCTACTTCCCTTATGATTCATGTAACACCCTCGATATATCATCAAATTCCGATAGTTAGCCATCTCGAGCCTAATAGCCCTTCTTTCAAAAAACTTTCAACGGGACACCCTGTACTCTGTCTGCTTGAACTACGTCAATGACCTGATCTTGTAAAAGGGTACGTAGGCAGCCTAGAAAATTAGGTTCGGTCATAACATTCAACCAATTGAGCAAAAAATCAGCCTCAATCAAAAGAAAAAAGCCTATCATAAAAGTAGAAAGACAAAATGTCAAAAAGAAAAAGAAGAAAGGGCAAGAAAAAGAAAGTTAAGAGGCGCTCAAGTAGATGATTTTTCAATGGAAAGTTTTTTTTTTTATCTTCTGTGCAAAAGAAACAAGATTCTTCTCCCCATAGTGGAAAATAATTTCTCAAGTAAAAGGGTGTCCCAAACTTTCGGTCCCCCAACCTACATTTCGTCCTATCTTAAGTCCACCTCGATCCCCTAGAGATTAAGAGTGCAGATAATTTATCAGACATTATTCAAAGCAGAATGCTCCAAGGCAATGAAGGGAGCAAGGCTCTACTTTGAAATAAATCGCGGGCATGAGTGAAAACCAGAAACGGCCTCATTGCGCAAAAATTACGCGAACCCCAGGCCTAGTCTTGCGACTAGGGACAAAAAAGGGAAATATAAAATTGATCAACTTCGCAGGCATGAGTGAAAACCAACAACGGCCTCATTGCGCACAAATTATGCCACCCCACGACTTGGTCATTCCAAGGGTAAAAAAGGGAAAGTTGAAAACATCAAACGTTCAACAACAGGTTTCTTGAAATCAGGTCAAAGGTACTCCAAGCACCAATTGAAGGATCTTATAGTCGAAACAAAATCATACCTCAAGAAAGTTGCGGAAAACCTAAAATGGTCTCATTGCGCAAAAATTACGCGAACCTCAGTCCTAGTCTTACGACTAGGGGCAAAAAAATGGAAAAAGAAAATTTGATCAACTTCGCAGGCATGAGTGAAAACCTGGCCTCATTGCGCAAAAATTATGTGATCACCAAACTTGGTCATTCTACGGGCAAAAAAGAGAAAAGTTGAAAACAACAAGCATTCGCTAAGTGCATCCCCGAGATCAAGACTAAGCACTTTTAGGCACCAGTTGAAGAATCTTATTGTCAGAGCTGACTAAGTGTCTCTTGTTCCTAGCAAGGCCTAATTCAGCATACGTCAAGGATTAAAGCTCAACTTTACCAATGGCACAACACGACGGGTCACATTTGCTTAGCATCATGTTCTACCCCTGAGGACAAAATTCAATCGCCTTGTGAAGGTGATCACGTTATTAAATCCAATGAGCAAAGAAAGCATTTGCATTCGAAAATTTCGGTTGTCTTCAAAATAACCAACCAAAATCAGGATCTTGATATTCGTTTGAAATCAATCCAAGAAATATCTTATCATCCTCCATTTGGTCATCAAGGTCATAGTGTCGGTTATGTCTCTTGGCTTGGTCAAATCAATCTCATCTCAACAACTGTTCGGGCGCCAAACAACCTCGATTGGAAGCAGGAGCAAGGTCAAGAACATCTGAAATCTCTGACAAGCATGAGACTGGTATCTAAGAGCGAGTCATATACTTAGCCTATCATCAATCTGTATCTTCCATTAGTACTGCATTGGTTCAATCCAGGTCTAGTCGCATCATCCGCGCATTTGCATAAGTTGAGTCTTGCATTGTCCTGCTTCTCATACATGTTATACATGCATACCATTCAAGTCCAATCAATACACATTCAACACACTACACTCTAGTTAACACTAGTTGCATACATTCGTTTGCTTAATCGAGTCGCACACTTTGCACTCTTGTAGTACTCAGTTGCACACATTTGATGGGGTCGCACACATTACACTCTAGTTGCACCCATCTTGCACACACTCATTTGCACTCTATAGTTGTACATATCGCATTAGTTGCACCCATCTTGCACACACTCATTTGCACACTATAGTTGTACATATCGCAATAGTTGCACCCATCTAGCACACTATAGTTGCACACACTCAATCGAGTTACTCATATTGCACTCTAGTTACACTCATCTTGCACACACTCATTTGTATACTCTAGTTGCACATATCGCACTAGTTGCACCCATCTTGCACACTCAAGTTACACACACTCAATCGAGTCGCACACATCACACTTTTACTACACTTGTACACACTCATTTGAGTTACACATTTTGCACTCTTGCTGCACTCAATCGCACACATTTAATGGGGTCGCACACATTTTGCACTCTTGCTGCACTCAGTTGCACACACTTAATCGAGTCGCACATATTGCACTTTAGTTGCACACAGATTGCTCATACTCATTTGTACACTCAAGTTGCACACACTCAATCGAGTCACACATATTGTACCTAACTGCATTCCAGTTGCACACACTCAATCGAGTCATATTTCAGCCACTTTGTCACTTAGCAACACATGTAACTCCACATACACCTCACCATATTTGCATCATCATGCATTTCTCTCAAGTCGCGTACATGCCAAGCTAGGTAAGACCGCGAAGTCTCTAGCGCAAGGCTCGCACCAAACACTTTTCATCAGTCAGACTACCTTCATCCATTTTGTTGGTTGACATTGAAGGCGATGTCACCATCAATCCTTTCGGTTGACATTAAAGGCGATGTCACTCTTATTTTGTTGGTTGACATTGAAGGCGATGTCACCATCAATCCTTTCGGTTGACATTAAAGGCGATGTCACTCTTATTTTGTTGGTTGACATTCAAGGCGATGTCACCATCAATCCTTTCGGTTGACATTGAAGGCGATGTCACCCTCCCATCTTGTTGGTTGACATTGAAGGCGATGTCACCATCAATCCTTTCGGTTGACATTGAAGGCAATGTCACCATCCATCTTTTCAGTTGACATTGAAGGCGATGTCACCCTCCCATCTTGTTGGTTGACATTGAAGGCGATGTCACCATCAATCTTTTCGGTTGACATTGAAGGCGTTGTCACCCTTCCATCTTGTTGGTTGACATTCAAGGCGATGTCACCATCAATCCTTTCGGTTGACATCGAAGGCGATGTCACCCTCACTCTTTTTGTTGGTTGACATTTAAGGCGATGTCACCATCAATCCTTTCGGTTGACATTCAATGCGATGTCACCATCAATCCTTTCGGTTGACATTCAAGGCGATGTCATCCCCATCTCGTTGGTTGACATTCAAGGCGATGTCACCCTCTATTTCGTTGGTTGACATTCAAGGCGATGTCACCATCAACCCTGTCGGTTGACATTCA
The DNA here is from genome assembly GCA_015143295.1 of Tetracentron sinense. Taxonomy (NCBI): domain Eukaryota; kingdom Viridiplantae; phylum Streptophyta; class Magnoliopsida; order Trochodendrales; family Trochodendraceae; genus Tetracentron; species Tetracentron sinense. The sequence goes on along the minus strand of CM026572.1, from coordinate 24,192,510 downwards.
AGGCGATGTCACCATCTATCTCTTTGGTTGACGTTCAAGGCGATGTCACCCTCCATTTCGTTGGTTGACATTCAAGGTGATGTCACCATCAACCCTTTCGGTTGACATTCAAGGCGATGTCACCATCTATCTTATTGGTTGACATTCAAGGCGATGTCACCATCAATCCTTTCGGTTGACATTCAAGGCGATGTCATCCCCCATCTCGTTGGTTGACATTCAAGGCGATGTCATCCCCATCTCGTTGATGGACATTCAAGGCGATGTCACCATCAATCATTTCGGTTGACATTCAAGGCGATGTCACCCTCCATCTTGTTGGTTGACATTCAAGGCGATGTCACCATCAATTCTTTTTGGTTGACATTCAAGGCGATGTCATCCCCCATCTCGTTGGTTGACATTCAAGGCGATGTCACCCTCTATCTCGTTGGTTGACATTTAAGGCGATGTCACCATCAATCCTTTTGGTTGACATTCAAGGCGATGTCACCATCTATCTCATTGGTTGACATTCAAGGCGATGTTGTCATCAATCATTTCGGTTGACATTCAAGGCGATGTCACCATCTATCTTGTTGGTTGACATTCAAGGCGATGTCACCATCAATCCTTTCGGTTGACATTCAAGGCGATGTCATCCCCCACCTCGTTGGTTGACATTCAAGGCGATGTCATCCCCATCTCGTTGATGGACATTCAAGGCGATGTCACCATCAATCCTTTCGGTTGACATTCAAGGCGATGTCACCCTCTATTTTGTTGGTTGACATTCAAGGCGATGTCACCATCAATTCTTTTCGGTTGACGTTCAAGGCGATGTCATCCCCCATCTCGTTGGTTGACATTCAAGGCGATGTCACCCTCCATTTCGTTGGTTGACATTGAAGGCGATGTCACCATCAATCCTTTCGGTTGACATTCAAGGCGATGTCACCATCTATCTCGTTGGTTGACATTCAAGGCGAGGTCATCATCTATCATTTCGGTTGATATTGAAGGCGATGTCATCCTCCATCTCGTTGGTAGACATTCAAGGCGATGTCACCATCAATCCTTTCGGTTGACATTCAAGGCGATGTCATCCCCCATCTCGTTGGTTGACATTCAAGGTGATGTCATCATCAATCCTTTCGGTTGACATTCAAGGCGATGTCACCATTTATCTCGTTGGTTGACATTCAAGGCGATGTCATCATCAAGCATTTCGGTTGACATTGAAGGTGATGTCATCCTCTATCTCGTTGGTCGACATTCAAAGCGATATCACCATCAATCCTTTCGGTTGATATTGAAGGCGATGTCACCCTCCATCTCTTTGGTTGACATTCAAAGCGATGTCACCATTAATCCTTTCGGTTGACATTGAAGGCGATGTCACCATCAATCCTCTCGATCTGGACATTATAACAGTCTCCGGGCAATAGTGTTCATAAACTTCCTTCAACCCATGACATCCATTTCATCCTCAACTTTTATGTCACAGCAATCGTAGCTCTCCGAACACTATCAGTCTCCATGCGGTAGTGTACGCGAGCTCCCTTCAATCCATGTTCCATCTGCATTCATCTTCCCCAGCAGTCCTCCGTAATGAGGCTATAAACTACTATCCTTCACTCCACCCTTTTCGTTTTGGCAAGTTTACTAGGGTTAGAATTTAGTTCCATTTTCTTCTATATTTGATTTTCATAAGCTTTTTCAGGATTTTCGTGTGTAAAAATGTCGATTTTTCAGTCTTTGTCGTTCAATTGCCAGCACTTTCCGACAAAGAGGGGCAACTGTGAACACCCCATTTTTACACCCTCGAAATCCTTCTTCCAAATTTAATTTTATTGATTATTTTCATTTATTTATTTCTTTAATTGGATTTATTTATTTATTTATTGTGTATTATTTTTATTTCGGTCTCCGAGAGAGAGAGAGAAGAGAGGAATTCCAACTCCATATGATCCATGACCCAATTACAAAACCCGCGACTCAAGTCCTCATTCTTTAAAATCCGTCATTTGAACAAAAATATTTTTGAGAAGCCAAGGCTTAGACCCAGCCAAGCCTGGTCCATTCTTTAGTGTCCAAGGCCCAAGCCCATTTAAAGAACCCTAATTCCCAACCCTATCTTACTCTATAAATACCCCTTTATGAGGTCAGATGACCTCATTTTCTCTTCTCCACTCATTTTCGGCAGCAGAAAGTTCTCGCTCTCCCGTTTCTCCCTTTCATCCATCTCGCCGGCGAAGCTGTGAACATATAAATTTACCGTTTTTCCTCCCGTCTCAACTCTAAGTGTCAAGATAAGGCCTGAGAGTGGAGGAATAACGTTAAATTTATTCTAAGAGTCGCCACCTACTTAGGGGAAGTAGGATCCCAAGATAAATCCAAAATAAGGGGTCTACGGTCCAAAGTAGTCTAGGTAAGAGATCTGTTTAGGTCCTGGGGAAGGGGTTAGGCACCCCAGGACCTCCATCCAATGATGGTAACCTACTCAATAGGTCTAAGCCAAACATTTAAAATCACTTAAAAATTTCCTAAAACAATTATTAATTTTGCTAATCAAACACAAATCAATATGGGGTTTAAAATTTTTATTTTTGGTTGGGGTCGAACCCTGGCTCGGGCTGCCTACTTATCCGGTTAGTCGGAATCAGACCCTCATAGTAGTTCGGGGGCCGTGACTGTTTTTATACTCGTTTCGGAGTGTGGTCATTTCCAACTCGTGTTTGAGTTGGGGGAGGGGAAGTGGAATTGAGATTTATGAATCTCATTCCGAGAGGTAGTTGCGTAGCTAGGTGCTCGTGGGGGAGCTCTAGGGGGCGTTCACTTATTAAGGTAGATTTCTTTTAGATCTTTTGAATGTTTTTGTTATTTTGTATTTTTTGATTTTTTTGTATTTTTTAATTTTGGCAAGTTTTAACTAGTCAAAAACTAAACTAAAGCCCAAGGTAGGCAAAAAGGAAAATAAAGCCTAACTGACTTTATTAACTTAAAGGCAAAGAGCAGGGCGGATCGAGCGGCCTTAAACCAAAAGAGGCTATGGTTTAAATACGGACCCTGCTCTAGGTCCCAAGGGAGGATAAACCAGTACCTTTAATTTATTTTAATCTTTTTATATTTTTTTGTTGTTTTTTTTTTTTTTTTTTTTGTAAGACTAACTAACAGGGTGGGCCAATTATTTAGGGTTAAAAAAAGAAAAACTACCTAAGTGCCCAATGTAGGCAAAATCAGAAAATAAATCGTGGCCTAACCCTATTGCACATACATGGATGATACATATGTACCTGACAAAATAAATGGGCCCAAAGAGAAAGTCAATGGGCCAAGGCCCATTGACCACTAACGGTCAATTGGCTTTGGTCCGCTATCTTTCTAAGGCCTCGAGGAATAGGCCCAATAATTTTAAAATGATTCTAGGGGCTTCCAATTCTCTTGCCCACGCTTTGAACTATCCAAAGAAATATTATACTACAATAAATGAAAGGTATTAAATAAAAATAGGGGTAGAGATATACCTGCGAGGGCTGTTAGGAGAGTTGATGACGGTTGAGAAGTAGAAGGACCGCTCTATCTCTCAAAAAAAGGAAAAATCTACAGAACAATGGATACCAAAATAATATTTTAAAAGAAACAAAAAAAAAAAACGAGAGATAAGAGTACTGGAATGGTGCTCTCCTGCACAGATAAAGAACACAGGCAATTAATAATAATAAAATAAAAACAAAAAAACATAATAAAATCCCTAAGATAGTTCTGAATGTATGGATCTAGAAAACCAGACCTATAAGTCTAGAAAGAGGTTGGGATGAGAGAAGGGACAGGGACGAATGGAATTCTCAGAATATACAGAGATCTTAAAAAAACAACACGGTTCACCTGAAATTGGACTTGACCGGATTTAAATGATGGTTGCACAAGTGATGAACAAAGAGCATAAAGATGAACCAAGAAAATAAAAAAATAAAATAAAATAAACGAGATGATCACAAGATTAGCAAACAGAGATCTAGATCTACAGCCCCGGATTCGAATTTCCTGGTCTATGGATTTAGATCTAGAAGGAAAAGGGTCACATAGGAGCTTGGAGATGGCGAAGAGGACCCGAGGACGGCTTAGCTAGAAATGGCAGTATAATTACTGCCGGGGAAGAAAAATCACCGGAGATGGGGATTCCAGCAATCTGGATCTGAACAATAGGACTGAGAAACTTCTAGATTTGAACAATAAGTGAAATAGAAGTGAAATTAAAGAAAATAGACCTGGATTTAGAAATTCTAGATTTGAATTTCTAGATCTAAGGTTTAGATCTAGAAACTTCAGATCTAGAAGAACTGAGAAAAAGAAAATTGGTGAAATGGAGACTCACATACCTGGGAGAACGATGAAGTGAGACGATGAGCTGCAGACGCCGGATAGTGACGATCGGCGTAGACGAGCTTCTGAGAAAAGTGAAGAGATCTAAGAAATTAGATCTGGAATTTCCAAGATCTAAAACTAGAGAAACTGAATGAGGGAGAATGAGGATTCGAGATGTTACCTGAGAGATGCTGGCCGATAAACTGGAGAGGTGGCCGGTGGCCGGAAATGGAGACGCTGGCCGGAGGACTGAAAGCCTAGCGATGGTGCTTCAGACGAGAGATTAAGCACCGAAACCAGACGAGAGAACTATGCTGGACGTCGTTGGACGTCGTTGATTCCGTTAGACTACGAGGAACGATGGACTGCGAACACCGGAGAGAGTTTCGCCGGCGAGATGGATGAAAGGGAGAGACGGGAGAGCGAGAACTTTCTGCTGCCGAAAATGAGTGGAGAAGAGAAAATGAGGTCATCTGACCTCATAAAGGGGTATTTATAGAGTAAGATAGGGTTGAGAATTAGGGTTCTTTAAATGGGCTTGGGCCTTGGACACTAAAGAATGGACCAGGCTTGGCTGGGTCTAAGCCTTGGCTTCTCAAAAATATTTTTGTTCAAATGACGGATTTTAAAGAATGAGGACTTGAGTCGCGGGTTTTGTAATTGGGTCATGGATCATATGGAGTTGGAATTCCTCTCTTCTCTCTCTCTCTCGGAGACCGAAATAAAAATAATACACAATAAATAAATAAATAAATCCAATTAAAGAAATAAATAAATGAAAATAATCAATAAAATTAAATTTGGAAGAAGGATTTCGAGGGTGTAAAAATGGGGTGTTCACAACTGCCTAGTTGAAGAAAAGTAAATGAGGCAGAAGAGAGGAGACAAACTAGATGCGTCAATTGGGGTGGTAGTGATACCCTTTTAAAGTTTGCAACTTCAAGAGATGGGACTCTCCAACGTCTATAACGTTGGGACTTTTTTAACCTAACGATTCAATCTCCTAAAATCACTCATAAGTCGACACGTTGAACTCCCATCCATGAATTTTATTAGTAGTTTTAGTAAATGAGGCTCATATGACATGGTTGCCTAGTTGAAGAGAAGTAGACAAGAAAGGAGAGAAGAGAGGTGCATTGATTGGGGTGGTAGTGGTGCCCTTTTAGAGTCTAAAACGTTGCAACTTCAAGAGACGAGACTCTCCAAAGTTCATAACGTTGGGACTCTTTTTAACCTAACGATTCAATCTCCTAAAATCACTCATAAGCCGGTACGTTGACCTCTCCTCCCTGGCTTTCATTAGTAGTTTTAGTAAATGAGGCTCATATGACATGACTGCCTAGTTGAAGAGAAATAGATGAGACAAGGGAGAGGAGAGAAGAGAGATGCATCGGTTAGGGTGATAGTGGTACCATTTTAGAGTCTAAAACGTTGCAACTTTAAGAGGCGAGACTCTCCAAAGTCTATAACGTTGAGACTTTTTTTAACCTAATGATTCAATCTCCTAAAATCACTCATAAGCCACCAAGTTGACCTCCCTTCTCTGGTTTTCATTAGTAGTTTTAGTAAATGAGGCTCATATGACGTGGCTGCCTAATTGAAGAGAAGTAGATAAGACAAGAGAGAGGAGAGATGCGTTGATTGGGGTGGTTGTGTTACCCTTTTAATGTCCAAAATGTTGCAACTTCAAGAGACGAGACTCTCCAAAGTCCTTAACATTGGGACTCTTTTTAACCTACAATTCAATCTGCTAAAATCACTCATAAGCCGCTTCGTTGACCTCCCATCCCTAACTTTCATTATTAGTAATTTGTTGTGCTATGTGGTCTCTGAATCAACAGAACACTCAAATAGGTTGTTGAATTAGGACAAACAAGATTTTCCATTTAAGTCATGGTCTTAATTTTTTGGGAGAGAAAACAATTACAAAGAAGAGAGAAAGAGTAACAAGAATCTAACCTTGATGATTTTTTTTGGTTAAAGAAAAATGGGGCTTCGGAGTGTCGTCACAGCCCCCTAGGCACTGGCCTCGGGTTAACGGGTTGGCATCCAGATTTAAGCCTGCCCTTAGCAGGCACCTACCACCTGAGTACCAATGGCCCCCACCTTCAGTCCCACATTGCTAGGTTTCAAGACATGCGGCTAGAGGGCAAGCCGGCAAACAAAAGCCACTCACAACACCCCCACAGGGTCGAACTCGAGACGCCTAACGTGGCACTGAAGGCATGAAGCCACAAGGTTGATGATTTATTCATAAAATTAAGACAAAACGTTGAATGACATAGATGAATATTCAAGTAAGCTTATCTTTCTTAAAACTTGGGTACTAGATATTAGTCTACCTTAATTCCACTAGGACCCCCATACATGAGATAGTGTCCCCAATAATCTCCATTTTCCCCAACATCATTAACACTGTAGTGTCCATGGTTATCTCCATACATTTTTGTCTCAAAAGCGTCAACACTATCGCGGTCTGCATTGACTATTATAATCTTCCTAATGTAAGCTGCATATGCAAGGTCATCTACTCGTACTAGGCCAGCACCCATTGGAGGACTAGGTAGGCCTGGAAGACTGGCCACCTCTCCTCCCCATCCAACAAAAAAACTAGAGCTAGCTAAGTCGGTGAATATGTGTTTCGGCCAAAATCCGACTGAGATATCTGTCCCAAAATTTAACCAGCAATTTCCACTTATTTCATCCTATCATAAGAAAGAAAAGATAAAATGTAAGAACGATTGAGTAGATGCGGAACTTTTCACTTCTTTATGAATCATTTAAGAATTTATCAAACGCAAATGATGTATTATTTGTGTAAAATAACCCACACAATCATAAGCAAAAAGACACGTGTAAACAAAAGTGTCCATCCTACTAATAGTCAGCGAGTCCCACATGAGTATGAACTTTGTACCCAACAAGAACAACATACAAGACAAAGTTTGTAATTAAATTAGTTTTAGTTTAACTCCACAAATGTCGTGCTCTAGCCTGCATTTTAGGTATCAAGGCCTGATGGATGAGGGTTTAGTTAGGTTGCAAACCAATGTTTGCTAAAATTCCTATGTCAAGAAGTTAGCACTAATTGAATAAAGTTACAACATAGTTTTTCTATTAAATTTCATCTAACACCCCGCTGCTTGCTCCAATGATAGGATGTTGCCTCTCATGAGAGAGGTCGCGAGATCCATTCTCAATGGGTGATGTCTTGCAAGAGTTCTACTTTTCCTTATCAACCATTAAACCATGATTGCTACTAACAGTAAGTAAATAATATCCCCATAAAAAAACCTTCATCTTAAAAAAACTAGCTACTTATAAGATCAAAAAGTTATATCCTAACAAAAACCACAACATGTAAGTTTCCAATCTTTTCATGGAAGTATTTTAACGAAAATAATTGATTATATAGCATTCTTGTAATTTATTTTATTTGAATTTACAGAATAGTAATTTAAGTCCTAAATCCAATTCCAAAGCTTTAAAATTTCAATTATAAGTTTTCTAGTAATGTCCCTTTTTCTCTTTTGGTAGTATGTTGCGCCATACAAACGATTATTTCACGTAGCAAGCATTTCATATCATTATGCAAAATTTTGCCCTAGATATATATGAAATAAAGAACCAAAAAAAGAATTTAGTTTCACCTGGTAAATAGATAATTCTATTTCTATTTGCTCTCCTCCGAACACAGAAGTTTTTTGGAAAACAAGATCCAGAGGTATATCTTGTCTAACTATTATAAACTCTAGGCATCGAGTATTGTAACAACCTGCTTCACCAGCCTGTTGATAGACAAAAGAAATCAGAAAGTGATCGTCTAATCTAACAATTAGAATAAAGGCATGAATAATTCAAGTGAAACTTCCAACCCATTGTGTAAGTCAAGTAAGATTGTCTCCGTCGTATAACGTCGGATTTACCTATAAAGAAATCAAAAATCCACAAAAGTGTGTTAATATTGTAAAAATTATTCCTTTGATAAGATCTGTCAAACAAAAAATCATTAGATACTTAACCTTCATTGCAGTTTGATGATTTCTTTTTTTCTTTTCAGTACTTTAAATTCCAAGATAATTGTATCCGTGTTGTTATGTCTTCGTAGGATGTGATGGAAAGGTATGTAGTTCATGTAAAAGAAGCATGATGGCGAACATGTATGTGATCAAGGTAATTTCCAACAGTTTTATACTATACTTTTTCAAAACAATAACAAATAAATATAATTTTTGTAATTTTTTGAAAATAATGATTTTAAGGATTGAATCTATGGAAATGTAGTGCAAAGATTCTTGGTCAATTTTGGTTGGCAGTACGTTGCACTAATGAATTTCAGCAATGAGTTTCATGTTCGAAAAAAATTAAGAAACCAAGAGGTAGGATTAAAACCTAAGAAGATAGAGATAATGATGATATTGCATTTATAATTGAGACAGGATAAGAGAGTTACCATCCATCCAACTTTTATGATGTCTGCTTTATTTTCAATCCTCACATGAGCAGAACTAAGTTGGAAGCCTAAAACACTTGGATTATATAAACTGAAGATTCCCCCAACTCCATAATACTCAAAGGGAATATCTAGATCCAATCCAATGTAAGCGTACTACATGATAAAATTATTTTGTCAATTACTTAATTACCAAATAGGTATTAGTAAGGAATGATTATATTTGCAATTTGCTCAATGTATCTAGTAAAAAGTATTCTAAAATTACCATTACAACCTAGAAGAAATGAACTGATTACTTGAAGAAGAAGAAAAACCTGCATAATGGTATATTCATGTAAAGATTGAGTTGGGCTTCACTAGATAATTAAGGGGGATACTAGCAGTACTTTCAATTAAGGGGATGTGTTGTTGCTTCAATTGGCTGCAAAAGCAACCTATGCTACTCTATCTATGAGAGTTCGGAACAATGTGTTGGAGCTAGCTTAGCTAATATTGCTTGTTGGTGACGCTTTGTGACATGCACCCATCAACTTGCTAAAACAAATCCAGCATTTTCACGGATTAGGGTTGGGGTTTTTGACACATGGATCAAGTATGGTGGGCTCCTTATTTCAATTTTATACTCATTCTGCTGGTCAATATTGTAAAATAAAAATTATAAGTGTTATTGTAATGCAATATTCTACTGCAAATGTAACTTTAAATATGCTTTTTAAAAAAATTAAAATAATTGTTAGTTAACAAAGACTACTTACATGATAGCCAGATCTCTCTTTTGTGAGGGTACCCATATTTGCAGCATAAATTTATGAAAGTGATTTGGCTCTTATTAGATTGTCTTTAGTGGTCCTTCTGATGGGGACTGTTCTAGACGGGCAGCCTCCTCCCTTAAGCCCAATGTTTAAGGGTTTAGCCTCTGATAAAGCTCCATTTTTAATTTACTCCTTTTGGAAAAGAATGGGGACTCATCTGTTACCATGATATCAGGTTTTAGTCAAGCTTACTCGCCCAAACAAATGAGAGAGAGACCTCAAAGGTGTAGTTCTTCAGCAGAGGGTGATCGAAAGCAGATTATTTGTAGAAATCTACACAATCATAGATATCTTCATATTCTATCTATAAATGTCAAAACCCATCATCAATTCACTTATGTTTGGACTAACCTTGAAAATACTAATAATCATTTTTAATTAAAAGATAGCATAATATGCACAACTTTTACAATAAAGCATCAACCATTACTAAAGAGCTTGAGAGCTCTTGCCATATAAGAATTTAATGTCATTCAAGCTTTGAGTAAAGATTTCATGTTCTTTTCCTTTACAATTAAAAAACTTAAATTAAAAAACTTAAAAGAAAGTAAAATAATTAAAATATTGTTAAAAATTAAAAAAATAGAAATTCTATTTAAAAATAGTAAATTAACATTTTATCTTCATCTATATTGAAAATAATAATTTAATGTCTTAATAAGTATATATATATATATATATATATATATATGGAAAACCTTTATGTATAAGGTTATTTTCATCTTATATACTTATAATATATTAGTTTTATACATAGTAATATATTTTCTATGATTGTTGAGATATTTATTGAATTGGATATATCAATATCCAAATTCGTATATGATTATAAACGGAAAATAAAATTATTATTTGAATTCGTTCTGCCGGATACCAATTTAGATAATTATTTGGATAAACAAATTTAGATACAAATTAATCAGATATGGATAATATCTATATTAATTGACACCCCTATTTGTGAGTATGATTGAACTCTCTCAAGTTTAGTGATTGAACTCTCTCAAGTTTAGAGTTCAATCACAACTGGATAGGACCGGAATCCTACCATCTAACAATAGGGACCTAGGAGATCTATCTAAAGCCCAAATCATTAGAGCCAGCCAAATCATCTCACCTGAATGGTCATGACTGCAGTCTTGTTAAGTTTAAGTTGCCTCTCCAACTCCATATCTTCTTTTCTAGATAACTTCCTCCCTCCTTCAACTCTATTGGAGCTCAAAATAAGAGCACGCACAAACAGTACTAGAGACACCACCCTTGAATCCATGGACAAGACATTTGCTCTAACTTCATCACATGGAGGCATATATATATATATATATATATATATATATATATATATATATATATATAGAACAACAAGAAGGCTATTGAGTTTTCTAATCAATTAGTGTGTCATTTCTTAAAGTACAGTTAAAAAGGAAATTGTAGACAAAATCTTGACAGCGGTCCTAGTATTTTCAAACAAAAACAGATAAGGATACTTGTGATCCTGTGTACCCACTTGGAACGTTATTAAATGTGACCTATTGGCATGTTTGTGTGTGTGTGTTGGCCTATTTTGAAAACTGAGATTACTATTTGAAGAAGGATTTCAATAAAAACTGAGATTCTTGTACTTTTTTTTGGTTAAAAAAACAAAATTTGGGGGATTGTCGTCACAGCCCCCTAGGCACTGGCCCTGGGTTGACGGGTTGGCGTCTAGATTTAAGCCTGCCCATAGCATGCACCTACCACCTGAGTACCAATGGTCCCCACCTTCAGTCCTACATTGCTAGGTTTCAAGACATGCGGCCAGCCGGCAAACAAATGCCACTCACAATACCCCCACAAGGTCGAACTCGAGACGCCTAGCCTGGCACGGAAGGCGTGAAGCCACTGAACCACCCCCTCGGGTGGTTAGATTCTTGTACTTCAATACTCTCACCCCTTTTTTGAAAATTATCCCATTTATGCTCCAAGAAAGGTTGCATACAGTTTCCTATTATTCACAACAATTTGTGACAAAGAATCCAAAATGGCAGTTGGGAAGACAAAGAAATGGACTTAAATCTACAGCAGATCACTCTCAAATTTAATTCTTGATAATCCCTTCTAGATTATTTGATCAGTAATACTTTTGATTTTATTACATGTTCTCAAAGCAACAATCTACCATTTGAGTTGGCCTGGATTAGTGGGTATACAACACCAATACCAATGAGATAAAACAAATAAAATCAGAGAAAAATAAAACAGATTATTAGTCTTGTGATTGGAATAGCACCATCAGAGCAGCTTTTCTTTCTCCTTATTTTGGATTGAGCAGTGATTAGCAGACCCGAGCAGTGATTAGCGGACCGGGTCTGCTGCATAAGTCACCCCCGTGTCCTCTATCCCTTTTACCACCCATTTAACCCTGGTTAAGTTTAACTAAATTATAGTTAATATTTTTTTTCTTCTAAAAATAAAGGTTGAATTGCTATCTTAATCCCTAGGGTGAGTAATTTAACCAAAGTTGATGAGTGTTAAAAAGCGGGGCGTGGACCAATGACGACGGGCGCTATTTCGTTACATAATGGAAACCAGCTCTAAGTAAAGCATTTTCCTTTTGGATTAGATGGCCTGCTACCGATAACATTCAATCATTTCTTCTGTTTTTTTTCCAGATTAAGTATGATTGGCTTCAACGAGTTAAAGCGGAGCTCTTCATTTCAATGCAAAGTTGGTACAGTTCTATAACTAAGGAAAAGTACTATGACATTTATTAGTATAATTTTTTATTAATTACAAAATTGCCGCCAGTGGTAGTGGAATAGGAGAGCTCCGCTTCAATACGTTGAAGCAGAGTTCCGGCTCAGATATACTTTCTTTTTCAATCTTATAGCTGTATGTTGTATCTATTAGAGAATATAATAAGAGTATTGTAATATGGTGAGTAAGATACACTATATTATTTAAGTGTATCTCATTACAATATTAGATTAACATTAATCAATGATGAATATATTTGATTAGGTATAATTTGATTAGGTTGATTTACTTTCCTTAAGGTATCTCTTATTATCTCTATATAAACCATATTTAGGGCATTGTAAATCATCCAAGTTATTCAATAGAATCTTTTTTCTATCATGGTATCAGAGCGGACGATCCGCCGCCTATTTTGATTTTTTGCTTGATTGCTTTTTTTTCGGCGGGAGGCGATGCCATCCATCCGGCTTGCAGTTTTTTTTTTTTATTTTTTATTTTTAAGTCTTAGATGATGATGTCACCCGTCCGGCAACTACTGATGAAGAAATACATGAAGTTGCTGCTGCTCATCTCTTGATATCTCCACCAATTAGGGAAGTGCTACAGTGAACACGATTGAAAGGAACACCTTCTACAGTCTGACATTGTTAGCATGACCCATGAAGAGCACCACCATATCTTGAATGGAAATTTCAGGGACGATGCAGATTGGAGTGATTATCAATAAAATCTGCTATTGGGGTATGTGCTTCAAAGTCATTGTCTTTGCCGGTCCCTATCATGGTTGCATCAATACACTATTTCCACTATCTAAGCCCCGCTAAAAACTGATGTTAGATCCACCCCCACCTGTTGCTTTTGGAAGAGGAACCAGTGTCATTGGTAGTCACTCCCTTCATATAGTAGCGCCATTTGCTACCTTGCCATTGCTCCTACATGCACCATTGATATTGCTCAAAAAAAAAAAAATATATATATATATATATATCACTTCCCTCACGGTTTTTTTTAATCCACGTTGGATATCACTATGTTGTATCTCACATACACATAGTAAGACCATGAACTTAAACCATTATCACGGCCCATTCACTTGGCTCCTTTGAAGCCCAATCCAATCCTTTTAAAGGCTGCATCTTTTGGCCCATAGAGGCCCCCTTTATCAATGCCCATTAGAGGCATCTCTCTTCAAGCCCATCGAGGCGACTTCTCAGGCCCATAGAGGTCTTATTTCAAGTCCATAGAGACTAATATTTTCAGGCCCATTGAGGTCTATCAATTAAGCCCATAGAGGCTCACTATCATTTGCCCATTAGAGGCTCTTCTTTGACCCATTAGAGGCCCCCATCTCAGGCTCATCAAAGGTCTTCTTTTTTATGGTATGACAACAAATCCAACGTGTAATCAATTGTGGAAGCATCAATTTTGGGCAACCCATTCAAATGAGCAAACATCATGGCATGCGTTTCAACCAATTACGCAACGAAGATCAAACAGTGTCAAGTGGAGATCGAGAATGCGTCAAGCAAATTGTTACTAGTGGCAAACATATGGAGATTTTTCAATCTTCATATGTTTGAGGGGGAGTATTAGAGAATATAATAAGAGTATTGTAATAAGGTGAGTGAGATACACTATATCATTTAAGTGTATCTCATTACAATATTAGATTAACATTAATCAATGATGAAATATATTTGATTAGGTATAATTAGATTAGGTTGATTTACTTTCCTTAAGGTCTCTCTTGTTATCTCTATATAAACCCTATTTAGGGCATTGTAAATCATCCAAGTTATTCAATAGAATCTCTTTTCTATCAGTATTAGATGAGCGATTACGGCTCCCCCCCAAGATCTTTGTCCTATGAGAAATGCTAAGCATAGTCTCATTTCCTACTCTCACCCATTCCCCCATTCCCCCCTCCCCAATAAGATCTTTGCCCTATGAGAAATGCTAAGCATAGTCTAATTTTCCTACTCTCACCCATTTTTTTTTATGCATACTCTCATTTCCCTACTCTCATCCATTTTCTATAATAAAACAAATTATTTTGTGTGGGTCCCATAAGTGGGCTAATACAAAAGATTTTGTTTTATTAAAAAAAAAGGCCAAATCCGGTTATCACCCCTGAGGTTTCCACGTGTCCCTTTTGACATCCCTAAATTGTGGTTAAGATTCATCCACCCCTAGGGTTCACCCACTCATCCTTGGTTTTTAGAAAAAAATATAATTTTAAAAAAAAATTAAAAAACTGTTTTTAGGATTTTTTTTTAAATATTTTAGAAAAAATTTAATATTTTCTTCTAAAAACTAAGGATGGGTGGGTGAATCCTAGGGCAGGTGAATCTTAATGACAGTTAAGAGTGCCAAAAGGGACACGTGGAGACTTCAAGGGGTGATAACCGGATTTGCCAAATCCAATTATCACCGTAGAAGATTTGGCTTCTATAAAAAATAGATAGGGAAACAAAGCTTGTCCCCCATTGATTGTGTGTAGTACACCACACCTTTGATCCGGGTGTGATGGTTGAGATATCCACTCCTTAGCTAACCTGGAACATATGCTAACCCTACCAACAAAGGCTCTTGACATAATAATAGTAACTGGGGCGCTTCACCTAAAAGGTCATGTCTTACATATTTATTATCTAATAAAAAGGAACACTTTTGACATATTTATCAAATAAGGCATGCCTTAACATTTTTATTATCTAAAGGGGCATGACTTTGATATATTTACCCTTTAGTTCTGTATAAAAGCCAGTTACTAATAAGGCTAATATTGGAATACATACCCTCTTTAATAAAACTTTTGAAGACACATTTAAGCCAAAAATGAAGATCTATGCCAATGCGGCAATGCCATTACCACTACATAGCTCATAATCCAATCCAAATCTACTCCAAATTTTCAATGTGGAGTCAAACTTGGCAATAATGTGAATAATGTACTTATACATTTTTGGGTAAATTACATTAACCTCCCCTTAGGTTTGGTGAAATTGCAAAAACCGCCCTCTAGTTTCTAAAATTACATTGACCTTCCCTGAGGTTTGGTAAAATTACAGAAACTTCCCCTCTTATTTATGAAATTACAATGTCATCCCTTCTATTTCAATTGTCGGTCCCTTCTGTTAGGATACTATCACTGAAATATATGGATTTTGATTGAGCAGTGATTAGAGAACCCCGCAGTCGACTATATAGTGGATCGCTGTGTCCACATGTCCCTTTCCTAGGGGGTGAGTGAATCTTAATCACAATTGGTGGGTTTTAAAAGGCCGGAGGGGACAAATGAGGATTGATATTTCACTACATAGCGGAATGCGTTGTCCATTAAGCATTTTTCATTTCGATTATGTCATGTGTTGCCCAAGGATTCGATCCTAGAGGGTGGGGGTGAATAGGATCTATGAGAAAATTAAATTTTCTTCCTAATCCTGTAAGCAGAATTTCAATTATATTAATTAAAATAGAATAAAAATTAATCAATTCTACAATCAATGCAAAACAGAAAGTAAAGCGAAGAGTTAGAGAAAACAAATACAAAGATATTGTTCAAGAGGTTCGACAATCCCGCCTACGTCATCACCTCAAGTTATACCTGTTAGAGGATTGACCATGATTTTACTAAATCGCACAGTCTTCTTACAGGTGAAGATCAAATCATTACAATCTTCTTCCGAGTGAAGATCAGACATTTCCCTTGCAAGAGTATCCCGGCCCTCTCTTGATTTTACAAACCTCTCCGCTTCAAGGACAAAAATCTACCGATTCTTGAATTCACTCACACTTTATAACAAAATGGATTATAATCATAATATGTTCTTTTACACGAGTTGGATGATCACTTTCAAGTTCTCTAAGAGTCTCTCAAAAAATAGAGTTGAATAGCTAAATATAGACTCTTTTTGGGATTCTAGGTTTAACTCAATAAATTTGGAAATCTAAGCTTTAGAGTAAATGATAGAATGATTGGATTGATAGGACTTGTTTTTTTAGTTCATAAATCATCCATATTTATAGCCTAAGAGGTAATATGACCGTTGGAGAAGCATTGAGAACAAAACTAGCTGTTAAAAACAAGCTGTTACAGGATTTTCTGCATCCCGCAAGAATTCATCGACGAGTATGAGTTTGCTCATTCAATTCGTTGACGAGTCATAAGGCTAAATCAGAGATAGTAGCTTTGCGGCTTCATTCATCAACGAGTTTTCAATGTCTCCATGAATTCTTTGACAAGTTCTCTGATTTTTCTCTGAGAACTCATTTTTACCTTGTCTAAATAATGAGAATGATTTGCAAGGGCTCTTGACTCATCTTTATCATGTTTTTTTTTTTTTTTTATCATTCTTTATGATGTTCTAGGTTATATAAAGTTATTCAATTTTGGTCTAAGGCTCCTATGATCATCTAGGCTTTGAGTTTTTCAAACAAGCAAACTTTGAGGACTTTTACAAAAGTCTTAGATTCTCTCAAAAAAAAAATAAGGCTCTAAACCTTCTTGAAAGTTGTTCTTCAACTTGATCTTGGATCTTCTATTTTGGCTTGACTTCATGATCATCTTTTTTTCTTCTTCAAGATATGACTTAGACTTGGATATGATCTTTAATATATTTAACTTGATCCATCTTGATTCAATAGCTTGCATTTGACTTGATGATGAATCATTTTCATGGATGGTGTTATTTTCATGCTTTTGCTTTGAATGGTTTGCTAACGCTCTTGGTATTCTGATTTTCACATAAATTCAAGCGAGACATTAGTAAAACAAATAATATTTCATTATTGTGTTATCATCAAAATCAATGATGTTACCTTAGGTAGAAGCCTAAAGGCTAACATCATGCCTTTTTGAAGTCAGTCAACTTAGTTATATAACGTCATTTCCTCAAATAAATCAATGTAGATAAAATTGTAAAAGAGCATCTTCCGTTAACAACGTCAACTTGACGAGTTTGGTAGGGGAGGGCACTGTAATTTTAAAAACAAGAGGGCAAGTTTTTGCAATATTGTCAAACCTTAGGGGAGGACTGTGTAATTTTAAAACCAAAGGGGAGGGTTTTGCAATTTCGCCAAACCTTAGGGGTTGTCAATTTATTTTACCCATGAATATATTATGTACAGCTTGGAAATAAAAATTTTATTAACCTTAAATTACAAGTCTGATTTCTTTATATCTCCCAGGGGAGGCATTGTTGTTATTTCAAGCTTCTATATTGTAACTTAATTTGACAAAAAAAAGCATTCTAAAAAAAGAGATCGAATTCTTAACTCCTAAATAGAGGTAAATCATTAGAAGAAGCTTCATCATATTCATTAAAAGGGCTAATTAATGAACCAAGCTACTCACGAACGGCTTGAGTTCAGCTCGTTAAAAGATCAAGCTTGTTTATTTATATTTAGTAAACAAGCCAAGCTTGAGCTTGTTTAACCAATGAGCTGCTTGAACATCCCACTACTCGGCTTGATATCAACCCTATCTGTTAGTGCTACAAGAAGAATGTCCAATAGAAATCTATGCTTTTATAAGATAATAAAGTGAGTGAGAGAGAGAGAGAGTAACAAGAATCTAACCTTGATGATTTATTGATAAAATTAAGACAAAACGTTAAATGACATAGATGAATATTCAAGGAAGCTTAGTTTTCTTGAAACTTGGATACTTGATATTAATTTCCCTTAATTCCACCAGGACCCCCATACATGATATAGTGTCCCCAATATTCTCCCGTTTCCCCACCATCATTAACGCTGTAGTATGCATGGTTATCTTCATACATTTTTGTGTCATTAGGGGGGTTAACATTGTGGGCTTGATCAACTACTATCATCTGCATGTAGTAAGCTGCATATGCAGGGTCATCCACATTTACAAGGCTAGAACCCATTGGAGGACTAGGTAGGTCCGGAAGACTAACCACCTCTCCCCCCCATCCAACAAAAAAACCAAAGCCAGCTAAGTCGGTGAATATGCTTTTTGGCCAAAATCCGATCGGGGTGTTATCTGTCCCAAAATTTAACCACCAGTCTCCAGTATCTTCATCCTATTATATGAAAGAGAAGATAAAATGTAAGAACTGTTGGGTAGATGCGGAATTCTTTTCTTCTATATGATTCACTTAGTAATTTTATCAAATGATGTATTATTTGTGCAAAATAACCCACACAATCACAAGCAAAAAGACATGTGAACAAAGTCTCCATCCTTTAGTGAGCGGGTCACACATGAGTATGGACTTTGTACCCAACAATAACAACATACAAACACAAGTTTGAAATTAAATTAGTATTAGTGTTAAACTCTGCGAATGTTGTTCTCTATCTTGCGTTTCAGGTTTCAAGCCCCGATGAAGGAGGATGGTTTAGTTAAGTTGAAAACCATCGTTTACTAAAATTCCTATATCTAGAAGTTAGCACTAATAGAATAAAGTTACAACATAGGTTTTTCTACTAAACTTCATAGAACCACCATTGCTTGCTCCAATGATGGAGCGTGGTCTCTTATGAGAGAGGTATAGAGCATGACCTCTTATGAGAGAGGTCGTGGGATTCATTCTCAATGACTGATGTCTTGCAAGAGTTCAACTTCCCCTTACCAACCATTAACCCATGAATTAATGCTACTAACAGTAGCTAAATAATATATCTAACAAAAAAAACTTTATCTAAAAAAACTACTTGTAAGATCAAAAAGTTATATCCTGACAAAAACCACTACTTGTAAGTTTCCATTCTTTTCATGGAAGGATTTATAAAAAATAATTGATTTTAATTTTATAAAGAAAACTTGTAATTTATTTTAGTTGAATTTATATAATAGTAATATAAGTCCAAAACCCAATTCCAAAGCTTTAAAATGTCAATAAGTTTTTTTGGAGCAAAAAAAAAAATGTCAATAAGTTTTCTAGTAATGTCCATTTTTTCTCTTTTGGTACTATGCTGGATCATACAAACGATTATTTCATGTATTAAGTATCTCATTTCATTATGCTAAATTTTGCCCTACATATATATGAAATAAAGAACAAAAAAAAATGAATTTAGTTTCACCTGGTAAATAAATAGTTTCATTTCTATTTGCTCTCCTCCAGGCACAGAAGTGTTTTGGAAAACAAGATCCAGAGGTATATCTCTTCTAACTATTATAAATCCTGGGCATCGAGTATTGTAACAACCTGCTTCACCTGCCTGTTGGTAGACAAAAGAAATCGGGAAGTGATCAGTCTAATTCAACAATTAGAATAAAAGGCATGAATAATTCAAGTGAAACTTACAGCCCAATTTGTATATTATCGAGTAAGATTGTCTCCTTATAACATCGGATTTACCTAAAAAGAAATCAAAATTCCATAAAAACTGTGTTAAAACTATAAAAATTATTCATAGATAAGATCTGTCAAATTGAAATTCATAAGATACTTAACCGTCATTGAAGTCTGATGATTTTTTTTCTTTTCAGTACTTCAAATTCCAAGAGAATTGTATCAGTGTTTGTGTTGTAATGTCTTGTGTTGTAATGTCTTTGTTAGATGTGATGGAAAGGTATGTAGTTCATGTAAAAGAAGCATGATGGCGAAAATGTATGTGATCTTGGTAATTTGGAATAGTTTTATACTATAATTTTTCGTAATAATAAGAAGTAGAAATAATTTTAGCAATTTTTTTTTTTTGAAAATAATGGTTATGAGGATTGAATCTAAGGAAATGTAGATCAAAGATTCTTGGTCAATTGGTTGGCAGTACGTTGCAGCAATGAGTTTCCGGTTTGAACAAAAATAAGAAATTAAACGAAGAGGTAGGATTAAAACCTAAGAAAATAGAGACAATAGTGATATTGCATTTATAATTGAGACAAGATAAGAGAGTTACCATCCATCCTGCTGTTATGATGTCTGCTTTATTTTCAATCTTGACCTTAGCAGAGCTAAGCTGGAAGCCTAAAACACTTGGATTATATAAATTGAACACTCCTCCGATTCCATAATACTTATCGGCCATTTCTTGATCCGATCCAATGACAGCGTACTACACAAGAAAACTATTATGTCAATCACCTAATAACCAAACAGGTATAAGCAAAGGAATGGTTATATTTGAAATTTTCTCAATGCATCTAGTAAAAACTACTCTGAAATTTACCATTGCAACCTAGAAGAAATAAATTGATTACTTGAAGAAGAAAAAAAAAACCTGAATAATGGTATCTTCATGTAAAGAATGAGTTGTGCATGTTCCACTAGATTGGGAATAATAGTACTACTAGTATTTTTTGATCTGATTGTAAGGTGTCATGATAAAGGAAAAAGATTAGCTCTGGTGGCAGCCCGAGCTAGGCGCCCGGGCATCCACAAACCAGTGGGTAGGTGGCATTTTAAATGGGGAAGATATCAAATGGGGAGAAGTCAAAATCATAGGAAGACAATGAAATGACTTCTCCCTTAAATTATCGCCAGGTGCCCATTGTTTTGTGGATGCCCGAGCGCCTAGCTCTGGCAGCCACCAGAGCTAATCTTTTTCCCATGAAAAGTAAGGGGAATGCTAGCAGTACTTTCAATTAAGGGGAATGCTAGTAGTAACGAGAAAAGGTTTACTCTTGTGCTCACAAGAGTATTCCTCTTTGAGCACAAGATCAATGGACAAAAAAATTCAAAAAAAATTGAATGGGAAGAAGTCAAAAAGTGGGGGGAAAATAAAAATGACTTATGGTGAGGTGAACTTCTTTTGTCCGCTGATCTTGTGCTCACAAGAGGAATACTCTTGTGAGCACAAGAGTAAACCTTTTGCTAGTAGTAACATGTGTTGTTGCTTCAATTGGTTGAAAAGATACCAGTGCTACTATATCTATGAGAGTTCAGAATTCTGTGTTGGAGCTAGCTAATATACCTTGTAGGTATCTCAGAACCTATGATCAATGCCGAAAGAATTAAAAGAAAATTGAAGATGAATGATGCCATTTCCTTGTAGGTGAGGCTTTCTGACATGCACCCGTCAACTTGCTAAACAACCCCAGAATTTTCACGGATTTGGGCTGTGGTTTCCGACACATGGGCCAAGTATGGTGAGTTCCTAAAATCAATTTATACTGATTCTTTTTGTCAATATTCCAATATAAAAATTGTAAGTGTTCTTGTAATGCATTGTTCTACTACATATGTAACTTTAAATTTGCTTTTTTATTTAAATAATAGTTAGCTAACAAGGACTACTTACATGATAGCCAGGTCTATTTTTTGTGAGGGTACCCATATTTGTAGCATAAATTTCTGAAAATGATTTGGCTCTTATTAGATCATCTTTAGTGGTCCTTCTAATGGGGACTGTTCCAGAAGGGCAACCTCCTCCCTTAAGTCCAATGTTTAAGGGTTTAGCTGCTGATGAAGCTCCATTTTTCACCCCATTTGGAAAAGAACGGGGACTCATCTGTAACCATGATATATATCAAGTGTTAGAGTCAAGCTTACTCACCCAAATGTGTGTGTGTGTGTGTGTGTGTGAGAGAGAGAGAGAGAGAGAGAGACCTAAAAGGTGTAGTTCTTCAGCAGAGGGTGATCGAAAGCAGGTTGTTTGTAGAAATCTACACAGTCGTAGATATCTCCATATTCTGTCTATAAATGTCCAAACCCATCATTTTAAATTACTGGTAATCAGGAAACTACTGGTATCATGCTAATGCTATCATATCCCCTTACTAATGGGAAAGAGAGAATAAACGTCTTACCTTAATGCTCATGACTGCGGGCTTGTTCAGAAGCTTAAGTTGCTTCTCCAACTCCATATCTTCTTTTCTAGATAGCTTCCTCCCTCCTTCGACTTCATTAATGTAGCTCAAAATGAGAGGACACGCTAACAATAGCACTAGAGACACCACCCTTGAATCCATGGATAAGACCTTCCCTCTAACCTCAACACATAGAGGCCTATATATAGAATAACAAGAAGGCTATTGAGTTTTCTAATCAATTAGTGTGTGTCCTTTCTTAAAGTACAGTTTAAAAGTAAATTGTAGACAAAATCTTGATAGCGGTCCTAGGTATTTTGGAACAAAAACAGATAAGGGTACTTGTGGCCTGTGGACCCACTTAGAAAGTTATTAAATGTGACCTATTGGCATGCATTTGTTTGTTATGCCTCACAACCACTTGGAAAGTTATTAAATATGATCTATTGGCATGTTTTTGTGTATGTGTGTGTGTTGGCATATGTAAGTTGTCTTTAACCTCTACCAAAACAAAAACAAAAAGGAGTCAAATCCTTTACGGTGATAACCGGATTTGCGACGGTGATAATCGGATTTGGCAAATCCGGTTATCACCCTTTGAGATGGCCACATGTCCCCTTTTGACACCCCTTAACTGTGGTTCAGATTCATCCACCCCTAAGGTTCACCCAGCACCCATCCTTGGTTTTAAGAAAAAATATTAATTCTATTTTTTAAAATTAAAAAACTGTTTTTAGGGTTTTTTAAATTTTAAAATATTAATATAATATTTTAATATATTATATTAAAATATATAATATATTATTTAGATAATATTAATAGGGACTGCCACCATAGTGTGATTGACGCCGTCAGCTCCATCCACCTTGCTCTAAAAGCCCAAAAAAAAAACTTGTGTAGGAACGATCAATTAATAGGGACCAAACTAGAAGGTTCTTATTTCCTATTTCTTCCCTCTCTTCTCTTTGTTTTTCTAGTTCTTCCTTCACAAAAGCGGGAAGAAAGTTGCAGAGTTTGTAAACGTCCATTCCTCTTTTCTAACTGGCATTAATTAGGCAGGAACGTGGCAGACTTGGCGGATCGAGTGAACACGCGCAGAGATAGGCAGTGAGAATGACGTATCTAATATGAGTTCGGATGGGCAACATCGCTTGCTGTAGGGCTGTTGCCCATATGTGTCTTGCAAAATGGGCCCCATATCTATCATTTGGTGATCCCCATGTGAATAGTAAAGTGGCCCTCATTTTATAAGACACATATGGGCAACAGCGCAACAGCAAGCGCTGTTGCCCATTTTATAAGACACATTAGTTCTTTTTTGATAACACACAATACTCACTATATCACACAACACAACACCAACAGACACCCCCCTTACGGCACAAGCCAGTACATCCATGCCTGAGGATATAGTTTAGGAAATTTCAATTTCATATCAATCTTATATATTATTTTTGGCGCTCTCCCCACTTTAATCTATTGTCGACACTTTTATTGACAATTAAGATGCCATCTAATATCTGCCTACCCTCACAAAGGCAACCTGCGAGGTAGAAATAATGTGACCCATAACTGTCCTAAGCCTCACAGTCAAACTAATGGGACAGAAATCCTTAATGTCTACCGCTTCAGGAACCTTAGGGATGAGGGTAAGGAAACATTTCTTGTAAATTTGATTAAAAACAAGTCATGGCCATGTCAAAGATCCTTACCAATGATGCCAACATTTCTTGTAAATTTGATTAAAAACAAGTCATGACCATGTCAAATATCCTTACCAATGATGCCAACATTTCTTGTGAATTTGATTAAAAAATCATCTGGCTCGGGAGCTTTATCACCTTCCATTGATGACTGTGACGATCTCATCGTCCGTCTATAGGCTTGGTCTTCCATTCTCATAGATTGAGGCCATATGACCCAATATCTTCCTCTGACTCGGGAAAGTATTCAGTTCTTTCATCCATCTAATCCGAGATTTTTTCAGATTATCCTATCTTTAATTTCTAGTGAAGATAGATAGACTGGTGTGTTCCTCTTTCAAATCTAAGTGCTCAATAGCCCTCAAGATCTCATTCTTTATCGGTATCACCAAACACCTGTTTGTTCCAAGCTCTGTGCTATTATCAAATCATTCTTCAACTTCCACCTTTTTACTTTTTGTTTGATCCCGTTGTCGCTCCCTCAAAACAAGCTGCCCTTTAGGACTAGCAGGCTGTACCCTCCATTGTACATATGGTGTTGGATCGAAACTTATCCGGAGGGGATGATAGGAGAAGTGGAACAAGTGAAATCGGTTAGATCCACCATGTGACGTTGCACCTACAAAGAGATGGGTTCCTCTCAGTTGCACCTGGGTCGCACCTAGCCTATGATTTGAGTCCTCTAGATAGTAGTTATGGTCCTTTAAAACAAAATGCTGTGTATATAGATTGAAGGGTTACCCTCATTTGATCAGTAGATTTTTAATCAAAGAGATTTATTTGGTGATCATCACCCCATAATGGTAAAATTATTGTCATATCGTATTAGTATATAAGTGTTTCATACATTTGAGTGGTCGGATTGCATGATCTGTTCGATGGACAAATCATTCAGCTTAAGGCCACCAAGGTCCATGATCATGGAACTGTTGTGTGGAAAAATTGTGATCTTGGGTCCACAGGTGAAGACAATTAAAAATTTTCACTATGCAGCATGGGAGGTTATCCACTCTCAAACACCGAGAGTTCACTCAGTACGAGAACTACTAGGAATTACTGTGAGTCTGCTCTTAATCTCGAGAGCTTCTCGTTCTCCCAAGAGCCACCACTCTCTATGAGAACTACTAAGGCTCTCCTCGCGAGCAACCGGCTCTCCTTAGAAGCTTTAAACACTCACATCATTAGCTTTCCTATCAGTATCTTAAGCCTATTTATAAACATAAAATCAAATCTTAAACAAACTACGATTTCTTTAAATTCTAATCCTAGAAGATAATTCATACTAATAGAGTTTTACACAAAATAAATTTTAGACAAATCCTAGCCGGAACCATAACAATGAATATGATCGACGGGGTGTAACGTCACCCTCAATCAGTGAGATACTCATGCGTACCCTTATATTTTGTAGATTCGAACCTTCTAATTTCCAGCTTCGCCTTGTGGTGTTGTTGTCTTGACCAAAAAAACTAATTTCCCTTTTGAAACAACACCACATCTAACTGCACCCGTGAAAAGGCAGAAAGCTCTCTCTTCTCTCTCATTGCTGTACAATAATCTCTACTTCTTTCAAGTTGGACACAACCCCAGAAACTACAAAGCTTCTACACCATCCAAGTTTCTGTTTTCCTTCACGAGATATTTCCTCAAACAAACCCACTTTCCAAATAAAGCAGTGGCTCCCATCTATCTACCTTTCAAGTTGCAACCACCATCTAAAGAAGCACACATTTTCTTCCTCTTGTGATACTAATAAATGTTTACACATGTATACGTGTAACAATATCATATACTTTGTATAAAAAGTCACATATACTAAACAAACTTCAGTGAGTCTTGGTGTTCAGGAGAACAAAAATGGCCATGAAAGCAACTTCTCCAAGCTCTCTTGAGGCCAATTTTGTGGATATTCATGAAGTATTTGATGAAGAAGAAGAGGACGAAGAAGAAGGATCGTCGAGGATGGCCGACAAGAAGTTAGACAGACCCATTAAATTCAGAGAAATGAGGAAACCTCAGAAGAGTTTCACTCGACAGGTCTCGCTAGAGACGGGGTTCTCAGCACTCCATAGAGAGTCTAAGGCTAAGGACGATAGGAGGGTGCTATCTAGGAGCGGCCAGAGCCTCGGGAGTTTTGCTTCAGGTAATAGAGTTGGAGGGGAAGGAAGGAAAGGAGATTTCAGTATCTTTAGGACAAAATCAGCTATTAGTAAGCAAAACTCCATGTTGCCTGTGAGAAAAGAGAGTGAAGTGGATTTGCAGAAATCTGATGCCTCTGGAAGGCTTGAAGAGTCTGTTAATAAAAGTGTTCCTGCTGGAAGATACTTTGCTGCTTTGAGAGGACCTGAACTCGACCAAGTCAAGGTAATTGCAATGATATTAAATTCTAGGATACTTCAATCATGGAAACAAAATAGCCTAAACCGATACGAAACGTTTCGTACGATACGTATAGATTTTGGTAATTCTTTGTACGATATTTATGAAACAGACGGCTCATGACTTTATATCTAGTAAATTTGGTGCCCTATAACTCATTTGATTGTTTTTTAATTTAATTTGATTTTTTTAACGAAAAAAATTATATATATGTATTTCCGAAACCAATACAGTACAAGTTTCGGTTGTGACCGATACATCCCCGAAATGGCATTTTTAATCCTTGCCTTCAATCTCCATGAAAATGCATATGATAACACAAATTTTCTTCCAGGACTATGAAGACATTCTCCTCCCAAAGGACGAGCAATGGCCATTCCTCCTCCGATTCCCCATCGGCTGCTTCGGTATCTGTCTCGGCCTCAGCAGCCAAGCAATCCTATGGCGCAACCTCGCAATAAGCCCAGCTACCAAATTCCTCCACATTTCCCCTCTTGTCAACCTTGCCCTCTGGCTACTCGCACTCCTCGTCCTCCTCTCTGTCTCCTTCACCTATGTGCTCAAATGCGTATTCTACTTTGAAGCAGTCCGGAGAGAATACTTCCACCCTGTCCGTGTCAACTTCTTCTTTGCTCCTTGGATTGTCTGCATGTTCCTCGCCATCGGTGCACCACCTATAGTAGTAACACCGGGACAGCTTCACCCTGCTATATTTTGCATCTTCATGGGACCTGTATTTCTCCTCGAGCTCAAGATATATGGCCAATGGCTATCAGGAGGGAAGAGACGTCTTTGTAAGGTAGCTAACCCATCGTCGCATCTTTCAGTGGTTGGGAACTTCGTGGGCGCAATCTTGGCCTCCAAGGTGGGGTGGAAGGAGCCGGCCAAGTTCTTGTGGGCCGTCGGCTTTGCACATTATCTTGTGGTTTTTGTAACACTGTACCAGAGATTACCCACAAGCGAGGTGTTGCCTAAAGAGCTACAGCCAGTGTATTCTATGTTCATTGCAGCTCCATCAGCAGCAAGCATCGCTTGGGAAACTATATATGGTGAGTTCGACGGGTTATCGAGGACTTGCTACTTCATTGCACTGTTTCTCTATGTTTCACTTGTAGTACGCATCAACTTATTCTGGGGCTTTAGGTGAGCTTTCTCTTTTCATGCCTTGCAGCTCTAATTAGTTTATAACTATTCAGTAGCCTCAGATTTTTTATTTTAATTTTGGTTCAAGACATATGGTTAGGCTATTACCTACCATTTTTTGATGCATTTTGCAGGTTTTCGGTAGCATGGTGGTCTTATACCTTCCCCATGACAACAGCATCATTGGCAACGATCAAATACGCAGAGCATGTGCCCTGTGGAATAAGCAAGGGCCTTGCGCTAACCCTCTCCTTCATGTCTTCAGCAATGGTCTCTGTGTTGTTTGTCTCCACCCTCCTTCACGCCTTTGTTTGGCATTCCTTGTTTCCAAATGACCTCGCCATTGCTATAACAAAGAAAAGAAACAATAATGGTGGTAAATTATATGGCAAGGAGAAGAAACCCTTCAAAAAGGCTTATGATATAAGGCGGTGGACGAAGCAGTCTCCTCTTTCCTTTGTTTCCAACATTACCAAGAACAATTCAGTAAACAAGGATTTAAATGAAGAAAAAGACATCTGATTCCAAATCCCGTATAGTAGCATAGTATAACATAATGGGTATGTCCACTGAGAGAATTGATGTATTATGACCATGGATGCTTGTTTCTTGGTTATTATAAATTCAAACCATGACCCAGGATAATATAATTCTGCCTGAAGAGAACAGTTCATATATAAGAGCAGAGGCCGACCCAAAATTCAATCGAACATGGCATATCAGCAACTACATTTCTCTATTAGGTCATTAATGTCCAAATTAGTGAATGTGGATTGCTCATTGTCCCACCTCTTCTGAAAAACAATGTAAGTTTTGAGAGCTATTTATGTGGTTGTGCATACTAAAATAGTGGAGTTCAATTCTTTCTTTAGTTTAATTGCTAATTGCCTGAGAAGAAAAAAAGTCGGAGAAATCTGCAAATTCCCATATGCCAGAATCATAAGCAGCACTGCAAGTAGAGAATAAGAGACCATTTGCAAGCAAATGGCAGTCTCCCTTCCAATTTGCACTGTAAATAAAACACATGCTGGATGGTCGAAACTTGGAGCTGCTTGATGTTTCACTCTCCTGCTTATAAGAGTTCCTAGGCCAATCACTCATTTTACAAGCAGAAGGATGGCAAAGAATCCAAATATTTTAAAAAAAATTCTTACCATCATTCACTCAGGTTGGTTTCTAGCTTAGGAGATAACGTAGTTGGCGCCCGTCGTATGGTGGATCACAACCCCCTTGCATGTTAAACAAGTGTATCCACACAAGGTTAGGGACTAAGGCGGACTGCTCCTCCACCAGCCCGTCCTGACACAGGTGTTCATCTTTGCAATAAACCAAACCTACATCTTGTGTCACACAGAGGAAGGAAAATAGATCACTAAAGCAAATAATTATTATTTGAGTAGTAATTTCATGCAAGATTCTCAAGCAGTCGGCTTCATCGGCAATTACACTAGATATTAGCTCTGCAACAGTCATTCTTGTGCTAATGTGAAACCCCCTCAAGGAAAAGGGATGCTTTATGTACCTTAAGTTTACAATTACAATTTGAGGTTCCACTACACTTATTTCATGTATAGAACAAAAATGGAGAAAACTTGTGCCCAAAGGTTTGAAGCCTTGACAGCTGCACAAACCTGGCCTTTTTACACTTTTATTAGACAGACAACCATATCAGAAATTCCCCTTGCATACCCTTTTACTTCACTTCTTCTACAACTGATATAGCACAAATGCTTGCTCTCAACCAGAGATACTGCTCTTTGTGGGAAACAGTCGCATTAATATTAGTCTGTGCAGACCAGTTACACAAAGATTTCCCAGGTAGATACGGACTTCCATGGATCTCATTTCCAAACAAAAGGAAGAACTCTGGATTGTTGAGTCAGCTATGATGTTTATCATTAATGAGATAGTATCCATCAATCTCCATAGAAGAGCAGAAACTCTAATTCCAATTTTAGGGCACCATTTTACAAACTTTGTCCACTTCACTTTCATCGGATGCCCAAGCTCCTGTGACAATTCAAGGCCAAACTTAATGAATTCAGGATTTTCAACAAGGAACAATAAGTATATATGTGAGTAGCAGGTCATTGTGTATATGCAATGATAAGGTTGCCATAAACTTGTAACCTTTGCTTTACACCATATAAATCATGGAATAGAAAATCACAGATGGATAGTTTGTTGCCATTTAAAACATGAAAGTATATTCAGCCTTTCCGAACCAAAATGGAATATGGTTTCAGCTTCAGTTTGTGATAATAAGATATAGGAACACAACAGGTACATCCGTACATGTACATATTTAACAAACGCATGATGATTCTTTTCAACGAGATCAGTCATATTGCAGTAACAGTGGCCCAGTTGGCAAAATTTCTGTTGAAAGTGATCAAAATCAAGGAAACAGAAAATGCAAAAAAGGGGGAGGGGGGAACAGAGCATGTGTTAAGCATATTTAATTTGGCTTCATTTCAGGCGGTTAACCGGGTGGTTCTACAATAGTACAATGGTTGGGACTGACATAAAGCAATACAGAAAATCCATTATGTCAGTGGTAATACCTTGAATGCCTCTAGGGTCATTCATGCCTTACTATCTCCGAATTTTTCTTTCACTATCAATGTCAATCAGTCAATGTACATATAATTCTAAAGCCACCTACGCTTTTTTTTCTATTGCTCCATTTTCCAAATTGTCAAAAGATGATTCTAAACATCTTAGAGCAAGTACAACTTGCATGTTTCTTGAGATTATAAATTGAAAATTATCTATTTCGCATTCTGAAGTTTTTAACTATATGCTATTGAAATTCTCAAGAAACTTGCAAAGCAAGAGCACCTATGAAGCATCTGTAAGAAAATAACTTCAAGTAACACTTTTTTTATGTTTAACATGAGAATATGAGATGAGAGCAATAACTAATTTACAGACATTTAAATAGATAAAAACTTAGGGGATTTGAATCAAAGAAAACTTTAAATAATACATAATTGATACAACTGAAGGGGATCTCGATGGAATGATGATGACAATAGTTGGTGCTAGAAGCAACAAGAGTAAGAGAAAGAACAGTACCTGAGGTACAAGATTCAGGCTACCAAGATCTAGATTGCATTGTGCATCATTTTACTCAAATTTCTGGGTTTTTAAGAGCACTACTTATTGGGATCATGTCGTCAGGAAAATTTGATGGGAAGAGGTGGAAACAGAATATTTGATCAATACAAAAGAGTTTTATAGTGTGAAATGCGGACAGATGTGAGGGTTGTTAGAGATGGATATGACATGACAGACACTCTTTCTCCAATAAAAGAATATCTGACATGTCCACTTATGAGATCAGATATATAAAGAGATATACTGATATGAAACTGTCTATATTAGTCTGGATTATAAAATATTGAATCTAGATAAGCGGAGAAAATATTAAACATACTAAGAGAAACCAGTTTGAGCAAGAGGAAGTGAAAGCAGGGAGGTGCACACTTGCAAAAGTGGAACTTGGAAATTTAACTGAATAATTTTCGAAAGGTTTTGTATTCTCTAAATTCTAAGTACAAACTTCTAACAATAGAGTTGTGTTAAATGTTTTGTATTCTCTAAATTCTAAATACAAACTTCTAACAATAGAGTTGAAAACAGTATGGATATTAAGGATTTTCACCCGACCAAAAAAAAGAATATATATATATATATATATAATAAAGATAAAGGCGACTGTTCAGCCGAGTTGGTCGAACCGGGACCCAGAGGCCCAACCAGTTCGTCCTCCGGTTTGGTTATGAAAAAACTAGTTGTGACTCATTTAAGAAGAATCGATACATTTTGGACAAAGATGGACACGGACATGCCTGTCACCTATAAATTTTTAGTGTTTATTATAATATATATACACATACATACAACTATATAATTAGGATAAATTTCAAAAAATTCTTTTTAACTCTCATCAACAGAAAAAGAGAAGCCGGTAGGAAAACCTTAGCCCAGAAATAACTCGATGGATTGATCGGTTGGCCCGATTCCATTCATGAATAAGAGTGCGCGCGCTGCTCGCTCGGTTAGCTCCACCTACTTACTGCTTGGGCTGACACCACTCCTGCACTTGCAACAGGACCAGAGCCCACCAGCTCCTCCCAATCCAGAAAGAACTGGACTCCCCATATTTTCAGAGGGAATGCTGCCTCTCTCGAGAAAGCCCGCCTTCTTTTTCGCTCCCTTCAATCTGAGTCAAGGTGCTACTTTGAGAGATTTAGCAAGGCTATGGGACCTTTACTATCGAAGGAAGTCATACAAAACCATGGATCAAGACCTTCTTGGGCCTGGCGTAGTCTATTGAATTCCACTAAATCAATAGCAATAATAAAGGAATGCTAAGAGAGTGATTGGGTATCGAAGTTGCTCGGTCTAAAAGGATTTCAGTAATCGGTGGGAAGAATTTGATTGGGGCAGTCATTTTTTCAATATCTTTTCATCCTTCTTCAGCCGTAAGGGACTCAAGCCCTTGTCGATTGAGAGGGTTTTTGTTCTTGGCAGTTTGAAGCCAACATAGAGGCCATCTTGGTAGGTGGAAGCAGCCCGTAGATCTAAAAGGATCCATCCATAGAAAAGAGGAAAAGAACAACGATCCATTTGTTTGCAACTGGAAAAATTAGAGAAAGAATAAGAGGAACTGCTTTCATAATTAATTTGTTTTCTTTTTTATCTTATATAGTATTATTTGTATAAGGATTACTTTCATATTTAATATATTTTCTTTTTATTCTTATATAGTATTATTTGTATAATATTTAAAGTATACTAATTTTTTTAAAAAGAAATATCCTCTTGTGTCACCTAATCTTTTTGGGGGGTTCACCAAGTTTGACACCACTTATTTGAGTGTCATCGACACCCATGTCTGAGTCTGTGCAACATAGATTACATGTCATATTACTAACAAGACAAGGTTTTAATAAATTTCAAATGACGAAGTGACACGTAGCCTGATGAACCTCACCAAAATCAAAGAAACAACAATTATTGAAAGTATTTCCCTCTCACAAACTTTGATAACACAGTACGCATTTTGAAGAAGAAGAAAAGGAAAACTTAATCAAACTCAAATTACTCTATTTTCAGGTCTGGTGCTACCTGCTCATGTTTGCTCGAGGCCCAATTTCAGTGATCCCCCCATCACTTCCACACTCAATCTGTTTTCCCCAGAACCTTTGTGGCTTTTCTTTGATCACATGCATCATCTACATGTTGGAGTTTACGAGATTACAAGCATCATATATAGAGGAAGGCTAGAAATAACAACTATACATCAAAATGTTTCATATTTAAAAGACCCAAGATACTATCAAAGATTACATATAATTGACACTTCATAACAAGTGCCATACTAACTTACCCCATGTTCTTGTTGGAAAGGACCCTGTGTATTCTCTTTTGATCCCTTACATAAAACATCACAAGCGCTCATGTAAATACCAGGAGAAGTGAATTTTAATGCAATAAAACACATAATAGAGTTTGCAAACTGTTCATTTCACCAGATTAAAAGAACAAAGAGAACCTTAGTATGAATACAAGTAGGCTGAGGCAATTTTGGCTGAGATATGGTATTCGGCTGGAGTTCAGATGTCAGGGAGAGCTAGCATTTAAGTTTTAAAAAAAATGATAAGTCATGAGAAATATATTCTACACAAAAAGCTACATTGAATGATTAAACACTTGAATTTTCTATGTACAAGTTTTGTTTAACAAAATGAAGAGTAAAACCGAATTGCAGCAGATCTGAATTTACATTCTACCTTACTAAAAAGTTCCATCGGTGGATTAGGCTGACAACTATTATCAGTCGGAAGATTGAATTCCTGTGGGGAAGTGAAAAAATGATGTCAACAAAGAAACATCTTCCAAACAGTCAAACTAATGAATATACCAACTAAGCATCAGATATGGGCCAATAGATTACCCTAGGCATGACGACTTCCCGCTTGCTAGACCGCAAATTACTTGAAACTATCTGTATTTAGACGCAATAAGGGTTAACATATGGAGGTAACTAAAGTTACATTAGCAGGAACAAGATGCACGTGCTAATCATTTACCTTCTTGTTTAGAGGTCGAGCTTTGAATTTCTTCATTATTTCATATCCCTCTAGTCTGATTGAGAAAGCAGTGTTTCCAAAGTAAGCAACTATTATCGTCTCAACTAAAATGTACTGTAATACGTTACTTGAGCTCTATGTGCATTAAATTAATTTTTGGGTATTCAGCTTCGAATGCAAGAGCTCTCCAATTTAGCTCCTAATAGATCACCAAGCATTAAAAAAAGGGAATTCATACCAAAAACACAATCACCTTACCATCTAAGGGAGAAAAATCAAGAAGAGGAAAGAATATGATCCTCAATATGAACGAGATATTAAAAAGTCAAACAAACATTACCAAATGATAAAGGAAGATTATATTTTGGATTAAATATGAAGGCACTAAAGAGCTAACAAAATAAAATATTCTTTATATAACGGACCAAAGATAATACAGAGAATACATGAATTTGGGCATATGAACAGAAGCGGCCAGGAAATGGCTGTTTACATGTTGAACTTTGAGCTTGAGAAGGGGTTAAGGGTCCTGAGTCTTGACTGTTACCTTTTGGATTCAGTAAATCCATTTTGTGTAGTAGAACCAGTATTGGGTTTGTGCACCACCTGCAATGACAAAATTATTAGCTTCCGACAATTGAAAACATATTACAGTGAAGGTTAGCAAAATTGTAATCAAGTATTTGACATACACAAACCAAATATTGTTTTTTATAAGAATCTGCAACACAAGAACATTTATATATTACAAATGTGGTAATGATAAATCACAACAAATGTGATGGCCTACCTTATCAGATTTGTTAGCAGAGAGCGAGGAAGATGAAGCAGCAGATGTGTGTTGTGTAGCCCTCTGTGATGTCTTCAGGTGAAACACCTAAAACGCAATGTGACAAAGGGAAAAACTGAGTTGCATAAATTATGTAAGGGACAACTTGTTTTGTGGAAACAATTGTGTGCACCATGACACTATAACAAAAGCAGTGATATTAGTAAAGTGATAATCTAAGTAACAAATGCTGATTACTAACTTGAAACTCTGGCAACCGTGGTCTGCTCTTTTGTGACAGTGGCAATGAAGGAGCCTCAAAAATCTACAAAGCCCAAAGGAAAAATATAAGGGGAAAAAGGATGAATAGTTGAAAATAAATTTTACATAAAACTCAAGGACTCCCATTTTTATTAACTGTAAGTACCAACTTTTCTGTTTAATGGGCATGCTTTAAATGTACTGGCAGTTGACCTCACATGATGCCTTAATTCTATATTATTCTTGGGCCTGAAATTTGAACATACAACATATGCCCTGCAGCTCGTTAGAAATTTTATGTTTCCTACCTCATGATATATGATAAAATATCAAGATTGTCTGACAAGAAGTATACCTTGCCCTTTGAGCCCTACGTGCTGTTTCCAAGTCTGGCTGTCTTGGAATAGTAAGTTTCAGCTTAGCATGTGCTGCATTTCCATTAACAGGTCCATCCTGCATGACCAAACATATATTAGAACTCCAAACAGATAAAGCAATTATACTATTCACTTTTACAATGTCATGTCACAGTAACAAAATATGTAGAGGCATAAATATGATGCATTGAACAAGACATTGGAAAATATAAAGGACCAGCCTAGACTTCCTGAGGTACGTAGCTTACCTTTTTAGGAACCTTGTGTACTAAAGTAGTTTGCTGCTTCAGATCAGCGACCTATTCGGAAAATAAACAGATGTTTTTAGGGTTCTATTATAAGAGAAATCAACTTTTGAATTCTATAACATAGCATTCTTCTGATATATAACACCAAATCAATCTCACCAGCTCATATATGCATACTTGCATGCACTCCAAAATAACACAAGTCAACACAATGTAAAAAATTCGATAGAAAGGTTGCGTTCCAAAGTTTAACATTGGAAGAAGCAGAAAAAACATGCTCCACATATTGCATAATCATTGAGTTTGATCAAAGAAACTGTTGAAAGAAAAGTTGCTACAGATATACAAGATATAGTCTCACCAATCATAGCATACCCATGTTACAAATTGTGATTAAGAGGGTGACCACTCTTTAAAGTCTTGCTCAGTCCTGTCTCTCAAAGTTTCCCAAGGGAGACTTCCAAATGTAAGGAAAATTATCAAATGTGAATCTTAAAATACAACTATTAAATCATAGAACATTTTCAATGAGACTTGCTTCTGGTTCCATGTAGTTATTGCTATTCATCATGTAGACACAACATTTTAGAACGAATCCACAGTGTCAGTAAAGTATGGTGTCTAAGTAAACCAATCATTAAAGCATTCAATCCATTAAGTTATAAGTACCATCTCAATTTGTAGACCTAATTTACAAAGAAAACTTTATATCAATATCCACGACAGCTAAAACATTTTAAAGCAAACCAAAGGCACCAAAATGTGGAGCACAACAATTTAATGCACCTTGCACAAGTGCCCTCCTTCTAGCTTTTGTCTCTTGGCAGCTTGACTTTCAGTGCCAAAAGGATTCTCTAAGCTTCTCTCCTTATTTTGAACTAAAGGCTTCTGAAACCTAACAATTGAGAATGAAAAAATAAAAGAAAATTGCAATGAGAAAGTTGCAAAAATAAAAATATGAAATAAGAAGACTTTGAAGGAGCTAGAGCACTGGATCCAAAAATACCTTTCCAGTGTAAAAGATTAAATCATGAACTAGAATCTCAAAAGTACAAAAACAAAATATCAATTATAAGATCTCTTGTGCAATCGGCAGAAAATGATTCCTCCAATCATTGAAAGCAGCCAAGAATTGAAGGAAAAAAGAATACCCTATAAAAGCCTTTATGATATATGAGAATAGAGGTCAAGCTAAGTTAAAAGAATTGAAACCTTTCCGGAAATCGGCCGTAATAGAAACCTTCCCATGGTCGATTTTGCTTGGCCAACTGACTTGCCGTAGGCTTCATTAAAGTTGAACCCCTCGATAACGATGCTTGACTAGCAGATTTAGTTTTAGCTTTCGGAATATATTGGGCCATGTGATTATAAAATGTCAATCCTATACATAAATAAGAACATGTATACATAGCAACATGATGTTAGAAAAAAATAAAAAGGAAGCATATGAAAAATTGATGAACTGTGGATGATTGTAATTTTCAAATTAAGTAAAATATGGTGTACAGATCCAAGAAAATGCAAATATATGCTAGACTGACAAAGGAATTGACCTTTAGTAATGAAGTAAATAAAATATGTTTTGCTTCAAACAATTACTAACAGGTATGTTCAATTATCAAACAGGAAAACCTATTGCAACATCATTCCTTGCATGAGCATCAAGAACAATATATTATTTTCTATGCTATCATCTATGTTGTGCAAATTCTTTAAGACAACAGGCATGTCACATACAAAAGGCATGGACAAGGACACGCCTGCTATGTCAACAAGAAACGATCACGGACATGACTGATTATCATAAACTGATAAACTTCTAGTGCTTAATATTTAAAAAGGGCCTACAATTGCATATACAAAAAAGGCATACAAATGCATATAATTAGCCTAAATTTCAGCAAATTCTCTCTATCGTTCATCATTATAAAAGCATGGTTTAAAATCCAGTACGTATCGGCCGTATCCAATATGTATCCTATTTAGAGCTACCCGGTATACTAGTATGCTGAAAAAAAAAAAACCCGTAAGTCATGGCAGCTCCATTGGCTATTGACCCCGTATCAGGCTGATACGGGTTCGATATGTCCCATACGGGAGATTTTTAGTTAATTTTTTTCTCTCTTTCTATTTATACTAGGATTCATAGTGCATACCCGATAGGCACAACTTATTTACATAAAATATTATTTTAAGTAAATAGTTTAAATTAAATTTACTTTCATTTACTTAAGATATTTATATATAAATAAGGTTATACCCCCCATTTGAATTCAAAAAATATTATCCTGGATCCGAATTCCTCTTTTTAGTGTCTTTTAGGGATTAACCCAAAATTTCAACTTTCAAATAGTAAAGTGTTTCTCAAATATTACAATTTTATAAATTCTACTATATCAAAACATTGCCAAAACCCAAAAGTCTAGCAAAAGAAGTCATATTCTAGTCTTTAAAAATATTTTCATCTACAGGGTCAAAAATCAATTAATAGTGTAACGGTTCAGCATAAAAAGACTTACATTCAAGCTTATAATTTGTGGTTGTAATTCAATACGTTCTTATTTAACTCATTGAATGTAAGATTTTAATATCTAGATTGTATTTCCTATACTTGGCTAAGTGACTATGGTTTGTTCATACATGTTTATTAGCGAGCGCGTCTTTTATAACTTATAAAATTCTTAACTCTCATATGTATGGTTATAAACATAGTTGGAGGTCTTCATTTAGTTTGTTTTTAGCTTTTATTTGCATTGAGAGAAATTGTATGCAAGGTATCCAATTTTTTCCTTACGTATCCAAGCATTTCTTAGCGTATCCTGATTTGTCTACCATATCCATCTGATACGCCGATACGTATCCTATTTTGGACTTACCGGTATGACACTTGATACCGATATTTGAATCACGTATAAAAGAGAATCCAGTAGAAATAGTGGAATAACCACAATCCATTTGCTTTCAGTAGAAAAAATACAGAGAAAGAATATAAGAAATTACCGGTCCCTGGAATAGAAAAGAAAGTGGAGGGAGAGAGAGAAATGGATGAATAGGAGGGAGAGAGATAAGCTCCGAACATTATTCTTTGCAAACACTTCAAGAGTCAAATTCTAATCATCAAGACATTCGGGTATGCAAATTAGTTTTTGTTAGTTGTTTATTTTTTTTAGTTATTTTAGTTTATTATTAAAGAAATCAGATTTTAAATTAATTCTCTTCAAGATTAGCAATAACAGTTAGAACTAATATATGTTCTTTATTGGTTCATTGCTTTAATTCATGTCTTGTTTATATTATTTGATGAATTGCAGTTTATGATACATTACTTAGTGTTGTTTGCAATAATTTTGCTTTCATAATTAATTTGCTTTCTTTTTAATCTTATAGTATTATTCATATATCATTTGAAGAATAATAATATTTAAAATTAAAATATCCTCCTTGTCTATGAATCTTTTTCCTTCCCGTATCTGAGTCTGACACTAACACTCGTGTCTATCCTTTTTTATGAAAGGTAAACTATCATTAAGGAAGCAGGCCAGATAACCTGTGCTTAATGCTTGTCACTCATGTTCAGCTTTTTATAGATAGCCTGTTGGTAAGTTGATGAAGGTGACTTTGTCTATTCCTTCATAATCTAGCAAGACAATATAGAAACATAAGGTCATCAGCGTACAATTTTGGGGTTGGACTTGGATAAAGAGGCATATGAGGTCTACTTAGATAATGTTCTTGCACTCCAATGACAAAAATTAGATAAAGATTGTGAATGTCAAACATCAGATATTGTTGCACTTGCATAGCATGCCTTAGAGCCAAAGAACTAAATGCAAGTACGCTAATCTACCAAACCTGGAAAAATTTCCTACCTATGGTATCCCAGTCCCAATAAGATAAAAAGGTCTACCCAAGCTTCAACAAGCTATTCATGAGCTTCTAAAGTGGCTATGGACATCCCCACCTTAGCCTGTGTCTAGGTAGAAAAAGATACCTTTTCGGATAAATATAGGTTGTGAAATATTTGAAGATTACAAGAAGTAATTGTGTAAGAACTACGAGCTATCAACACATTTCACTGATCTCATAATATCAATTTGTAAAAAAATAAAACCTAAACCTAACTTAAGAGTTAAGACCTAACTATCTAGTTCTAGCCATCAATCAAAAATAATTTACAGTAACTTTAAAAATGAACCCTTGAAACATTAGAATCTTGACAAAAGTTGTTAGATCTTTAAATGAGATTTCCAATGCCTCTACGGTTCCATAATTTGATATATGAGCAAAAATTCATGATACAGCAAAGCTAATTGTGACAATTTTTGTACGGGGTTCAAAAGTCCAGAACATCTTTCCCAATTATTCATTCATCCCGGCCATGGATAAAAATATCAATGCCTATCGAACGTATCAATTTTTAGAATTACCGATACACCTTAATGTATAATTATATTTTTTCTTGTATCGAGTATGTATCAATAAATACTTGATACATGTCAATTTTGTGCATATTTTACCTGTTTTTAACAAATTTTACGTATTGACCGATACTGTTGAGTATTGTAACCTTGTCAATCGATACGATGGATATTGTTACGATACATAACAGTATCGATTGATAGGTTAGAAAAACTGTAAAAATCAAATGGGAGCTCATTTTGGGTGTTGTAAACATGGTTTAAAAATTTACTGAAACAGATACGTATTGGTTTTGGTAGAACCCGTTACCCGAAACAGTGCCTTTACGGGTTTTTTGAAGAAAAGATAAGACTCGGCCAAAACTGTTATGTATCGCTCGAGTCCAACGATACGTAACGGTTTCGGCTGTAGGACTCGGCGGACTTTTTTGGTTAAAAAAGGTTACGTAAACCCCTAAAACATACCATAACCTCTTCTTTCGCTTCTCTCTTCCTTTCTACCCATTCTAAGCGCTAAAACCTAAAATCATTTTGATTTTTTTGTGATTGAAAACTTGATTGGGGGCTTGAATCATTGATTTGAAAAAAGTTTATGTGACTCTAACACTTAGCAGTATATGTTTCTACTTTCAACTCATCCACTACCTTATATTTTATTATTTCTACATTTTCAACTTGGTATTGGCTTTATAATAATGTAATTACTCATCCACAACATTTTTTATTTTTTTTTTTAATTTATTGTATTTTTTAGAATTTTTTCCAAAAAAAAGAAAAATAAATAAATAACAACCGAAACCAATACATATCGGTTTTGGTCGGGACAGTTTCGGCCCCCGAAATTGAGTTTTTAATCCTTGGTTGTAAGACACTCTTAGAACCCCTTGTGAGCCTATTTTTCCTTTATTGGTCTTAAAACAATAATTTTGTTGTTGATTTTAGGTTTAAAAATAAAGATCTAAGCATTTGATTTCAAATTCAAAAGGATTCCCCCAAAATTTCAAAGGTACGCTAAATTTTAATTTTTTTTATCAGCATAATTGTTTAAATTGATGCAAATAAATTGTAATCAACAGTAAATCTATTGATTTTATGCGAAATTCATAACTTAAAATTCAATTTTAGGAGAAATTGTTAATTTTTCGTAACTTTTTATAAAATTTGAAAACCCTGCAATTTAATTTTTTTTTTTTTGAAAGGCCTTGTATTTAGGGTTGAAAAAGTAAAATGAGTTGAGTCTATTGATGATCTAGAAGATCAATGTACGAACCCTCAATTTTGGAGAAAAATATTTTTTCTTTTAAAATTAAATTTTATTTTTAAAAAAAATTATATGTAATGTATATTGCAAAAAAATAAGTGCATACAACTTAAGTACTTAACTATAATGGCCATGAGAGTGCAACTTCGTCTTAATATGGTTATCGTTTTGTTGCCCAATCACACACATCTAAAGATTGTGGACATTAAGCTCAGTCCCAGGCAGCGAGTGAAAGTTATGTACAAATTTCACAATTCACAAGTTTGCACCTGATCGGGATAGTATATGCTCTCGATGCCAATCAATACCAAACATACATACAGATGTACCATACCACATATTACATTTACATGAGTTGGCCACAACATTATGATCATGTCTGGCACACTTATCATGTGCTACTCTATTCATTTTCTGAGCCCACAGTGTTCAAGTCGACACATAAGTCAATGAAGTTAAGATTTTAAAATCAGTACTTTCTTATGTATTACATTGAATGTAAGGTTTTCATATTTAGATTGTATTGCCTATAATTGACTACGTGCATTAGTTTGTGTTTTCAGACTTGTTTATCAGCATGCTTGCCTTTTTTAACTTATAGAACTCTTTACTCCAAGTCTCTAATATGTACGGTTATAAATGTAGTTGAGGAGCTTCATTTAGTTTATTTTTGCATTAAAAGAAGTTTTATGGAAGGTATCCAAATTTTTCCTTATATATTCAAACGTTTCTTAGCATCTTAATTTTTCCCCACATATCCACTATACGTATCCTAAAATTGCATGATCAATATGCCCTTTGATACCGATATTTAGAACACTGGTCACGGCTTTACTTGGCACTTTTTCTTACCTTCAACCACTTAATTTGAAAGGCCTATTACCATGGGCTACATTATTTCCTCGTGTTTGAAAAATAACTTGCCCTCAAGATTGGCTAGATATGTTCTTTAGATGGGCCAATGAAGCTTCAATTTTGACTTTTTTGACAGTATTCTTTTATGTATTAAAAGTTGTTAGAAGAAAAGATTTGGGAATCCAATGCAACCCAAGGAAATAGGCCTTTCAAAAAAAGCAGTCGTGGATTATAAATAAAGCACCAAACAAAGTTGCAAATATTGGATGATAGAAAAAGCGGTCATAGACTTTCATATCCAGTGGGGAAATAAGATTGCCAACTTCAATAGGTGATAGCTCTCTGCTCAAGTACTTGATCGATAATTGAGAAGTTTTCAAATACATTGAAAAGATCTTTCCAAGATCTACTGTTATCTCATGACTCTAGTCAATATTCCAACATTTTGGGCATCAAAACAAGGTTAAAAGGTTAGCATACATTGTACAGTCAGAAGACATGTCATTAAATGTTATTGGTGCATTGCAATCAGTCTCATTAATTATTGAATGAAAATTTTAACTTTTGGCTTTAGAGTTGTCTAAAAAAAAAATTAGAGAACCCAAATGGATTGGCATTTAAAAAATAGTTTTCCCTTGGTTTCCCTCTGAGAATCCTAACCTTCAACTGTTATCAAAGAATTCTCCCTTTTATTATTCTTGGAAAAAGGAAGGTTTTGGTTTCCTGGTGCATCAGCTTGATATCAGAGCAGGCTTCATTGTAAACTAAACTTGAAATCATGTTCATGAGGTGCTTGAGGCTATGGCAGCAGCAAAACTTAATGGATGAATATCAAGACTGGGAGATAGTTCACACTAAAACTGTTTTATTTATATTTGGAGCAAGAAATCGTAGGTTGAGAAGAATCACCAATTGAAAATACTCGGATGGTGGATATTTAAACATTGTTGAAGTCCAGTTCACATGGCCGTGTTATAGTAGTAAAGTTTTAATGAATCCCTTGAAGCTGCTGATGAAGAAATTCTAAATCTGGCAAAGGAAGATATATGGGTACTCAAATCTGAGAACTTGTTAAGTTGATTGGGAAACCCGAAAAGGTTAATGGTTAAAAAAGTAGTGATAAAATATAAGTTCACCATCGATTTGTGATGATTTGTATTTAAGGACTTTTTCAAAGAGATTTTGATGATGGGAAGTATGATTCTTTTCGCTTTTGAAAACAATTGCTTTGAGCTGAATGTAAGTCAATCTGAAAAGAGCACATCAAAGAAGAGTTGTGGACCCATCTAGAGAAGGTTTTGTACTTTTGTTATAGAACCAAGAACGAGTTCTTTTTGTACTAGAGAAGAATAATGCAACCCAATGTACTGGGCTTTCAAATTAAGTGGCCAGATATGTAAATTAAAGAGCCAGACAGCTGCGAGGAACGATGCCGGGAGACAAGGTAATAGATTTTCAAATCCTGTAGGGAAAACAATGGTCATCTTCCACATGTGATACCTTTCTACTCAAGTATCCGATCTAGACGTCAATGGAGTCAGAAAGGATCTTTTCAAGATTTATAACAACTATCTCAAGACTTTTGTCAAGATTCCAATGTTTTGGGCATCAAGACAAGGTTAAAAGTCTGGTAGTACAGTTAGTGACGAGAATTATGGTAGGTTGGTCATTTTCAAAATTGTATTAAATTGCTTTAGATGGACGACTGAGATTAGCCTTTTAACCTTAAATATCTTTGAGGGTTTTATTTCTCGTAATTAGATGTAATCAGTGCATTCTTATTAGTCCTATAAATTATTTAATGAAATTTTTCCTTTCGTCTTTTGAATTGGTTGGTTGGATTAGCACCCCTGCAGGAGGTTTTTCATTTCCTTTGAGAAACCAAATGTTCGACAATTGTCAAAGTAATTTCTGTTCTTGTTGCCTTTGGCTTTATTGAGTTGGTTGCTTGGATTAGCACCTTGTACTTATTCATTTTGTTGCCCTACCTCAAAAGGTTTATACTTTATACAAGAGAGAATGAGTTGTTTGCACTAGCTTTGCTCAAGCGGGAAAAAAAATCATTCGAACTACAACAAAACATCATTTATATTATAAACAAAATTCCAATAATCATTCTCCTGAACATATGATGCCAATCCAACACAAAAGTATATCCATTAGAGCTC
Source organism: Tetracentron sinense (assembly GCA_015143295.1). Classification (NCBI taxonomy): domain Eukaryota; kingdom Viridiplantae; phylum Streptophyta; class Magnoliopsida; order Trochodendrales; family Trochodendraceae; genus Tetracentron; species Tetracentron sinense. The sequence goes on along the minus strand of CM026572.1, from coordinate 24,148,752 downwards.
TATCTCTTCCATAATGAAAATGACACCAGCTATATGCACTTCCATCATAATTTGAAATAAAAAAACATAATCATCATTAGAAATGGAGTTCAAAAGAAGTCAAAGTGGTGACAATAATAGTAACACAGTTGAAACAAACTGGATTGTACCTCTGTTATTTTCATCTAAAGCAGAAAATTCTTCGCCCATGCCAATATTTGAGTCATTGGTGATAGAATTCGTGCTCTCCATGTCATTGGATTTTGGAGAAGTGTTTACATTATCCAAAAGAATGTCTTCTTTCAAATTCAATTTCACTATGAAAGCTGAAAATTAGAAAAACAAAAGCCTTTTTAAAAAAGTACGAACATATATCTATCACCAGAATCAACTGATAGAACTAAACAAAACGAAAACCAATGAAATAATTACAATTCTACTTAATGATGAATCAAATATTCAAATTGGAAAATTATCTACTTTCACTAAATAACAGTTATCATGCTGAACCAAAGGAAAAAAAAAGCAGTAAAGAAGAGAAAAAAATCTTCGAAGGGGGTGGTATACGACACATGATTCACTTATCTACAGTTTTCCAATGAGAAGATTCAAGGTAAATAACTTGCATACTTTTCAGCAATGAAAGAATGACACAATGCATCAAAAAATACAAATGCTCATTTAGACTTGGTACCATTAATTATACCAACAAATCTCCATTCCACTAAGGTCAACCTTTTATGCTCTAAGGTTCTTACTGGAATTTCCTCAAATTTTATTCAATTTAAACTTCAATTTATGGGGTTTTCCTTCTGGGAACATAATTGGAGGAAATCTCTAGTTGGATTAGGACTTGTGCTTGAGTATTTATAAATAGGCCTTAGGTGTAGGCTTATGATGTTGCTGAGGATGTGTGAGTGCACAGGGCTCTCAAGGAAGTGCAAGTAGATCTCAGGAAGAACTCGTCACTCTTAGAGAGAGTTGGCTCTCCACTAATCCAAGTGGTTCTCATAGTGAAAGCTCTTTGATTGTCCTCGCTCAAGGAGGTACTCACTCATGTGACAAATCACATATATATTGTGTTGTGCTTGTGTTCTTTCTTTTTTGTTATTTATATTTTCACATTTCCATCGACCAATAATCATGTTTCCACACTATAGTTTCAATCTGGTCATGTTTCATGAAAGTATGCAACTATAATGTGAGGTCATGGGGTCATAGGTTCACTGAATACTAAGATAGGAATTTGGCTTTACAAATGTGTTGATGGCAAGAAATCCTCTTGACGTGATAGCATCAGCTAGCATGAAGTTCAAAACAATGAATTGCATATTCGACAAGGAACAACATAAATAACACAATCATGGAACACACATAGCATTCATTTTGAGAAGAATGAAACATCACAAACCTAAATAAGTCCCTTCTAGAAAGAATGCCAAGTTCACCTACATTAGTAACTTGTTAATGGAACTTCACTGAATCATATCCCATTGATTCGATCAACACCCAATTGCACAATCATAGGAATCTAAATACCAATAATATCTTGTAAATCCCTATAAGTTTGTAAATCAAATTGCACAGAATCTGTATATGTAACCAACTGGTATATTGATAGAAAGCTTTTAGCTTTTATATGGTTTCAGTCTATCAGAGCATTACGCTCCTTCCAACATCTCAACTATGGCCTCTTCTTCTACGTCCATTCTTTTGACCAATATTCATCATTGAGGGGTCTATTGTGACAATCAAGCTGCGATGCTGAAGGCATATATATTGAGAACTACAATGCAAGTCAAGACAGATCTGCCTGAAGCACAACCATGTAAGAAGTTTCAATGTTGATGGTAAAATTGGTATTCAGTACGTGAAAACCAAATAGATTTGGGTCCCTTCCTAAAATGATATGAAGTGTATTTTCCTGCAGCAACCCAACCCGATGAGACTCTCAAGTTCAATGGGATTAACAAATCTTGTAACAAATTGTTCATGCACTATTAATATGTCATTTTTATCTCAATTTTTAAGATGGGTCCCTTCCTAATATGATATGAATAGTTTATTTTCCTGCAAGCTATCAATCTGCAAATGATCTTGTTGGTTTAGGTTTAGTATCACAAAATTTCTGTTAATGACTAACTATAGTCCTATAAATATAATTGGTTGGAGTGTGACAGTAGCACTCTTGATGGACACGCCTTTCTGAGTGTCAAAGGCTCGTCACTCTCTATGAGATTCAAGCTTATCTCTAGAGCGCTCAATAAGTTGGGATTAAAGCACGGATAAAAAGTACTAAGTTATTAGTATACACTTAACCTCTAAAAGGAATGTTTGTGTAATAGGTCCAATTGGTCAACATGGGTTTACCGTACAAGGCATTATCCACTGGGCCCTCTGCCAGTCCTGGCTTGTTTGCACTAAGTGTAGGTTCCAATCGAAAGACACATGCATTTATGCACAATATATTCATGGATGCCCTGATTTTGTTTTCTCTTATATATTAATTTTTCCGTTACTAATTAACTTATTTTATAAATTTAAATCAAGTGGGGGATTGTTGGAGTGAATTAAATTGTCATTTTTAATTAAAAACCAGCTCATTAGGATATGATTTTAAAGGTTTAATGGAGGCTAAAACTCCACAATTTTGATTTTAGTTGGGGCAGTTGCTTGGTCTCTTAAGTGAGGCATAGCACACCCACATTTGCATTCTCCTTATTATCTTTTGTCTTACATTGTTAGTGGAAGAGTTTTCAAGAGAGTTAGTAAAGGCTCTCTTCCCAGTGTGTTATAATTAAGAGCACCACTAGAATGCACCTCGCACGCCGACAAGTGTGGGTGTGGGCAAAGGGCTGAGCACTATGAGGCGCATTTCGCACGTGTGCATTCGCATTAGGAGTTGCCTCCTATTTTTTTACCTGATCACAGTTGTCCATCGGTGTGATGCTGTTAATCGTGTGCCCACGGGTGGCCAAGTGTCCTGCAGCTAGGCTGGTTGTCAGGTAATGGTTGGTGCCCATCTGGCGATCATAGGATCTAATTTGTTGTCTGATCAAGATAATCAAATCAATGGCTCCTCGGGCGCACCACCAAAGGGGAGTTGGGCAGGTGATTCAGTGAATCTGCTAGGTTCATTAGATGCTAGTCTCAGGCACATGGCTAGAGACCTTAATACCTCATGGGGAAAGCCCAATGAATGGGGCCAACCCATCTAGGCTCATATATAAGAGCTGAAGAGAAGTGGTCTATCCTGTTGATTCAGCAGACTCAGACCCACCTAGATCAGAGCAAACCAAGCCTCTGACCAGAGATCTAACCAGTCTCCTAAAAAAGAAGAGCCAGTTTTGTAGTCTGTCCATCCATATGATAGACGGTTAATGCTTATATTGTAAGCGGGTACCTTGGGCGGGTATCCACCAGTTTCTAGTGGGGTAAGGTTGTGTTCAACAACCCTACCGTAATGCTACTCTAGATCATGAATTTGAACTAATCCAATCCTTATAACAAAACAGGCTAAAAACTTAAATTAATCCTGTAACCAAGTAAGTAAATGGATCAATATTAATCTGGAGCATTAAAGACAGTAACCAAATGGATTTCGATCAAACTTAACTGGAATAAATTTAAACTGATTAAGTCTACACTCGTTGCCAAATAGGACAAATTGACCAAGGGCATTTTGGACAATTGATATATTTAATATGTTAATTTATTCAAACTCTTTCTAGGGCGATTTGGGACTGTTGGAACATTTGGTTAAAACAGACCCTAATTAACTTGATAAGTTAATAATTTTATTGGACACCAAAAAGATGTTGAGTTCCCCATGTCATCCGCTGAGGAGTGCAAACTCGTAAAATTGACCTAAAATCCCTTTATTTGGGGATTCAAATCTTGATTAATACTAATCGTTTATTGAAGTGATCATTTGTGCAGGGAAGTCACTCATTTCCTCAACACATTTCCCAAACAAAAACAAAAAAAAAAAATCATGTAAGAAACCTATATGCATCTAAAATCAACTTCTCAAAGCTAAAAAAATGCTCAATCAATCAAGTAAGAAAAAAATGATCAAAAAAATCAGAGGAAAGAGAAAAAGAACCACATTTGCACATAGAGATTGATGAATAAACACTAGCTCTTATTTTTAAAAATACTTACGAGAAGGAGGATAACTTCCAGCGGATTCAAACCAGAGCTCCGCTTCTCGAGACTCCAAAGGCGATTCTTTTCGCCTGAAATCGAAGTACTGAGAAGCATCAAACTCGTAATCAAGATCGATTTCCAGGGCCATAAATCCTTCTTCAACGGTATCCTCCATTTCTTCGTCCATTTCCATCTCTTTTAAGAAAAAAAAATAAATTTTAAAGGCCTATATAGAAAGAAACAAACTTTCAGGCCAAGAAACCAGAGGAGGAAGCCATTTATTTCTGGATTTCTTCTCTTCCTCTCTTGCTCCAACGAATCTCTGGTTTTCGTTAAACCCTAAATCTGGCAAATGCGAGGGAGATTTCTCGCAGCGAACGGCGCATATTTCGTTGAGCAATGTGGCATGAAAGGAGAGAATGGTGACAGAGAGAATGGCCGTGTTTTTATAGCGCCTAGGCTTAGAACTATAGAAATTTGAATAACTGGGTCTGAAACTATTAAAATAAGGCTAACGTATATTTACTTTTAATGACAAATAAACCCTTAATCTTTCTTAATAATACCAAATGTTGTTTTCCATGGTTTTTCAAATTTAAACCGATTGAGGACAAACCCGTCATTGTCTGAAACAACGTGAGTTTGTTTTGTCTTTTACGCAGAAAAACACGTTATCGCCTAATCGTGTCCGGAGCTTCGTTTCGGCGACGAAATCCAGCCGAGAGTCCGAGACCCCTTGAACCGTTGAGCGTGTCTCGTTCTACCCCTGCTCTTTTTCAAAAATGACGAACGTGCACTTGACAGTTATATTCGTTTTCCAAGCAGAAGTGGAATAAGGGCAGGCTCTTGCAAATTCACAAGAGGAAGTATATAAACATTATAAAGCAATGTTTCATAACCGGACCGGCCGTCGAACCGGCTTAGTGACCAGTTCAGCCAATTTGAACGGCGCAGTTGGATTGTGGTACGTTTTAACCTTAATATGATTTTTTCAATATTAATTTAATTTTTAGTCTGATTTTTTCAATATCAGTTTTAGAGTTCACTAGTTGAACTGGTGGATTCTATTGGTTATGACTTTTTTCTTTTCGCTAGAGGATATCATTTTACCTACGTTAGTTTAGGATTAGTGGTTACAGTTCATTGGTTACTATTCATCACCCAGGGAATAGATCCCAAGATCTCTCTATTGAGAGAGGCCACACCCCATCATTGATGCAAGAGGTGCGGGAGGGGGGGGGGGGGGGGTTGTCTATTCATTTGAGTTAAATGGCCGATTTTGAATTCTATCCGGTGATGATCCACCCTTTTCAGAATTGTAGATGTGATTGTTCCTAGTTTTTTTGGTTCAATTGGCCGGTCAATCGGGATATATAAAAACACTAATATAAAAGTGGACAATGAATGGGAGAATCCCAGTTGTCGCTCAAGATGAATCGAGGCCGTTGGATTAGGTCCATGTTGGGATGACAATAATGCCTTTTGGTAAGGAAATAATACCCACAAAACATACTAATGTTTTTCATCATTAGTTGAGATAGAGATGTATGTGTTTATTGTCCATTTTGCTGGAAATGGTTTGGATTCTCTCTATGAAATAGAGACTCTGTTTTTGGTTTTGTATGTAGTTTTGAAGAAATGTGATATCTAAGTCTCTCAGTTTCTAATGTGGGAAAAATGGAAATGAATTTGCTAGTTGCTTGAAAATGCTCAATTAGATTCTTAGTTGAATAAGTAACAAAAGTTCAAAGCTTTAAAGTTTCAACCAAATTCAAACATCCAAATGGGGTAAAAGTGGAAGATGAAGCCATAAAGGGGAGTAACGATTTGTCTATCTAACATAGAGAAATGACATTTATTTCAGTACTACTTAGAGTGCAATAAATAATTTAATCTTAGGCAACATAGGATTCCTTCTACTCACCCAACTAGCAAGTAAACATTGGCCCACGCAAGATCCTTTACTGTTGCAACCATTCCGTGACGTCAAGAAGTTGCACGCGATATATGTCCATTACTCCTAGGATTAAAATTTTGTTTAAAACTGACAAAAAAAAAACTAATAACTTGTATGATTTTGTGGGGGACACGTGTTGCACTTCTAATTACAAGATGGAACCAAACGAGATGCAAAACATATATGATCTAAGTGATATTAGCCCCTCTAGTTAAGGTTTTCAGTTTCAAAATGTCAAATCATTATGGAAGCCAAATAGAAATTAAATGAATTGATTTTTTGGTTACTCTGTATTTTTTATTTATTTTTTGGGAATTAGTTTTTTTTGTGAATGCATCAAAGATGAAATTCTTCAATTTTTCAAGTGAAATTTTGCTCAAAATAAATAAAATTTTGTGAGGATGAGAAGAGGACCCTAGGGTCCTCTTCTAAGCTGACTGTAGTGTCTCGTGTGCCTTTTAACGCCTATTTAACTATGATTAAGCTTAATTAAATTAAAACAAGTATTTTTGTTTTATGTTTTTCTAAAAACCATGTTTAGATTGTTTAACTCTAAGGGGCTAACCATAGTTGATGGATGGTAAAAAAGGGGGTTGGACCAATGAGGTCACTGGGTCAGCTTCTAAAAGCTGACCCTGTGTCCATTTTCCATTTCCCAAATTTTATGTGGAAACTTATAAAAATATCATTATCATCAAACTTTATCCCAATTATTTGAGATCAGAAACACAACATATTCTACTATGCTTATAAAAAATAAAAATAAAAACTCATTATTTATTTTATTTGAAAACAGAAAGGTAAATTTCAATTTTTAAAAAAAATATGCTTGCTAAACCCAAAAAAAAACTAAAATCACAACAACAAAAAAAAAAAAAAAAAACAAACAAACAAACGATCTTCATGTTAGGATATTCTGTTTTGAAACCAGTTTAAACTAGAATATTTGGACACGTCGCGAAATCATGAAAGAAGTTCAAGTCATGCCTCCGGCAATCCTTGACCAACCTGCCAGCCATCCTGTGTTTTTCGAGACCATATTAGCAGCAGCCCCTCTTGTAGCCAATTGGGCTACAATAAGTAGGCAATTGGTCCATACTATTAAAACAATAATTTCTGCCATTAAATCAATTTTTAAAAAATTTTGTTTTAAATATTATTTTTTGTTTTATTAATAGAGTGGACCAATAGCCTATCCCAGCTGCTTCTTATCTGCTCTCCTGTTTATCTTGTTTTTTTTTGTCATGTTTTACATTGTTTATTACAGGTTGAATCTAACCATGCATGCACAGCCCGTTTAAAGATCATCGGGGCTGGAATTGAGGCAGGGCACTCAGCCAGTGAATCCCATCCGGACCCATAAGATTATTTTTTATTTTATTTTTGGTAATTGATTATATCATTCATCTATCAATGCCAGGAGTTAGGGGATTACGGGGATATAACTCAAGGGTGGGCGCTCGATGACTACACCAAGAGTCGAACACGAGTCACTTCTCCCCAAAGGGATACACTACCGCTGGGACAAACCCGGGCGTGTAGAAGATTAATTAATCATGCCCGAAAAGTTCCATCATTTTCTTTGATTTTGCTCTGTTGTAATGACTACTTGCAACATAAAGTAAGGAACTTGGATTTAGCTATGGCTTTAACCAACAAATAAAGAACATGAAGAGAGAGAAGCTTAAGCAAGTACAAAACTTCCACTCAAAGAAGGGTAAAAAAAAAGAAAGTACAGAACAATTAATGAGGACACCGACACTGATGTAAGGACAGTAAGGTAGACTAGGTCAGTCACTACTCATAAAGAAAAAAGAGAAACGATAAGAAATGTTCCATCATTTCGTTCTTTCTTTTCAAAAAGCTTCTCATCACTCCACCAATAATGGCATCAATCTACATTGCAATCTCTTTTTACCCATCAAATGGGATTGTGTTTGAAACTAAAGCTCAGGATAAAGCCTATTATAATACTCCCCCACTCTCCAATGAATCCACCCGCCTCTAAAGTAGTAATAAAACATATGATTAATTATGAAGAAGAGTTCTAAGAAGAGATAATTGAAGCAACTCAAAATTTATTTTGATAAGGTCTTTCGGAGAGTTGTCTATAGGTATAATAGGCCTTCTTATAATTAATATTTTATAACTTAATAATCTCTAATAATTAATAAATTTGTAAGGAACCAACTTGGTTCTATATTGTATAATTAATTTGTTATTTATAAGAGAGGTTTTATACTACATTAATACATAGTTATAAGAATCTTACAAATACTTATGATGGTTTAGGTATCAGGAAGAGAAATTGATAAAATTGTTTTAGATATTTTAGCTATGTATAATAAATTATCCTGTACATGATATAAAGTTTATATATTTTAGAAAGAAAAAATTAAAAAATCTTTTGTAGAAGGACTTCAAATTTTTTAACAAAAGTTAGAGAATCTTACGAAATCAGAGTCCAAAAAGAATTTTATCTCTTCCAAAAATAAACGATGTTTCTTCTTTTCTTTGAAAAATGGGTTAACTTTACCAAACTGGAATTATCATATACTAGCTTTATACATTTGTATCTACATGAAGCTTATATGGAAAATACAATACATTTAAAAAAAATTATGAAGAGAAAATTTTTGATGGACCAATATAGTGATTCTTATATATATTCTCTTATAATTAATATAATTTATTTCCACCAAGGTTATTAATTACAAGAGAGTCTACTGTTCTCCCAAATCTACTACCTAATCCTAACTGTTTATAACTAATTACAAAGGGCCAGAATTTGAGTTGGTTTATTTTGTCTTTTATAATGCCACATCAACTCTAAACTCAACCGTTTAATAATTGAGATAAACATATAAGATTTGGGAGTATCCCTAGACTAATTCTTTCAGGGAATTACATTTAAAAAGTTTTAATTTATAGAGATACCCTTTTTTAAATTAGTAATTTTCAAATTATCATTACCATAAGATAAATTTTGGGTTACTCCGATTACCTCTCAACTAGAGCTCATATTCGTAGTTAATATCGTAAAACATGATAAGTATTTAATGGGGTTAACCTAAAATCCATGTTTTATTACCATTATAGGGGGCTTGAGAGGCAAGTGGATCCACTCGCAAGTCAATCTAGCACTTCGCCCTTGAAAAACACAATTATCTCTCGACGAACTAGGCCATGGCCGTTGACCCACATATCATATCCCGCTGATTTTGTTTCTTATGTAAAGGAAGTGTTATGATTTGTTGCCCTCTTACAAATCTTTTGTAACCAAAACCTTGCAATATGCTTGTGCCCCTGCTCTTGCTCTCGATCCGCACTCCTAACCTAGGGCGGAGCCGGAGGCATGGGGGGCAACACACATACACAATGTTCAAGAGTTATTTTAAAAAGATATAGCCAGGCAGGTATCCTTAAACTTTTGAAAAAATATATATTTTTATACTACGTTGTTTAATTATTTAATTGGACATAATCATGGGATAAGAGGGCAATTGTCCACTGAACTAATCCCTCGTAATCGAGAAGAAACAATACAAGTAATATGTATGAAATGGTTAAAGAACTTAATCATCATACCTTGTTTTATGCTTTTATGTTCTTTTATATCTCTATTTTCGTTAATCTTTCTTACATTACCATCAAACCCTCAAGATCACATTTTTTGTAAAACAAAAAGGTACATCCAAGTGCAGTCCTCGTATCCCAAATTCCCAATAGATAACTTATACCAAAATAATTACTAAAATGCACTTAAAATTTGAAATTGAAATTACATTTTTCCATTAACTTAGAGAGACAAAGTAGTTGTTTTAACTTGAGAAAAGAAAATTGCACAAAAATGCACTTAAAATTTGAAATTGAAATTACATTTTCCCATTAACTTAGAGAGACAAAGTAGTTGTTTTAACTTGAGAAAATAAATTTGCAGTATAGTTAGGAGTGAAATTAGCAAGCTGTCACGGAAAAATGCCCAGTGTTGCTTAGTTTTTCTCTTCTAAACGTTTAACTTTTTTTTTTTTGGGCTTAAAGTTTAACTTTACAGAAGACAACTTTATACAAATCCCATTTGAAGACAAGGGACAGACTTTGATTGAAGTGAACTGAAAACAATTAGAAAGTCAAGAACCACTTTAATAAAAGGCACACAATCATCTCCGTGTTGCCGGAGGAAAACTAAGACTTTCCTATTTATCACAATGTTGCGTCATGTGTCCCATCAAAATCGGTTGAGTTAGGCCTAAGAATGCTGTTCATCCACTTTAAATTAGAAAGCTTAGATGAAAAATTGGTGTTTCCGTCAAAAAAAGAGTGCCAGCCCTAGTGCCCAATTCAAAAAATTTCAAACTCTCGTTACCTTGTTCAAAAATTTTCCAAACTCTCAATACGATCTCAACCGATTCTAATCTGAAATGAAAAAAGAAACTACAGTTTTAAAGTTCGCGTTTGGACGAACATTTTTTTTTTATAACTGTAAGGGATAAAATTCGTAAAAACTGTGTAACGTTGGGGAACGAGCTGGCTTTTGTTGTTTTGTGCACGAAGGTGACACGTGGACGTGTGTTTGAGTCACGTGCTTAAAATAGGAGGATACACATTATCTGATGCATAGCGTTCATGTTGTACACATTAAGACGTATCCGTGGTCTTGCGGAACAACGTTCTCGTTGTGGTTTCGACAACGTTTCCGTTGTCTTGCGCACAACGTAAACGTTGTATTCTCGACAACGTTTCCGGTGTTAATTGAACAACGAACTCGCCGTAATTCGGATAAGGATGTCCAGGTCATATTTTAAGACATATACAACGTATTCGAGATCGAGTCAACAACGAGACCGACTCGCAGGAGGAGATCAGCAGGAGGTGATCGATTGTTCTGACAAGTGGGCCGAAAGCACTGCCTCGGTATTTAATGCAGGTCACTTCTGTGTGCTGTCAGACTCAACCGACTGAACTAATGGTAGGCTTTCACGTGTGATGCAACAGGTGGTAGATTTTACTGACATATTTGGTAATGAGTGCATGACACGTGTTATGGACATCTATGGTCATCTATGGCCATACCAAGGTTAACCTATAAATACCCCGAGAATTTCAGTGTTACAGGGATCGAAAGATAGACATATTTTATCAGTGCTCCTATTTGCTTTACTGTTCATCATCTTCTTCTTCATCTACTTACTTTATCATCGGAGTACAGGTCAAGGTATCACACCCTCCAACTTCTACCTTCTACCAGTAAACCAGAGGTGAACATTTGCAGCTGACGTGTGTCCTTTCCGGTATTTTTCCCCCTCAAAAATTGGCCCCGTCTGTGGGAAATAATAAACGAACCTCCCTTAGCTCTTTGTGATTATGACTGATCAAACTTCTATGCCCGGGCTTGAGAATCAAACCCCTCAGACCACTCCCTCTGCACCTTTTGTTGCACAGACTTTCATCCATGAGGTCAGTCCATCATCTGACCAGCCAGGAAGGACCATGCCTCCCCCCATCGAACCTTCTGTCTCTGATCGTATTTTGATGATGTTGCAAGGGCAACAATCTGCTCTGGATCGGATCACCAGACACCAGCAGATGATGCAAGAAAGGCTTGATGCGTTCGAGCACAGTAGACTCGAAGTAGATGATGGGCCATCTCAGAGACCATCAGTGAGACGTTAGCTTGACTTCTCTTCTCCCCCATTAGTACCAGAGAACCGCGACACCAGGTTCGTGTTTCCTCCTACTGAGAGAGTTGCAGGACAACTTCCAGGTCGTATGGAGCGTTTGCATAAAGGAGCAGGACAAGAAAATTCGAGAGGTGCTGCCGAGGGAACGGTTGTTCAGAAGACTTGGATGACTTCCAAGGAGGTGGAGGCTATGATCAGTGCTCGTGTCAAGAGCATGAAAGGAGGGATTCTTGATCACTTTGCTCAGTCGGCAAAGGACAACGTCGAGAACTCGCCTTTCACAGATGTCATCAATCAGTCATATACTTCCTCCAAGTTTATGACTCCAATCTTTCCCATGTACACCGGAAAGACGGATCCGGATGAGCACTTGTTTGACTTCAAACATACGATGGCAGTTCGCAATCCAGATGACAATCTATATTGCAAGACCTTCCCCAACAGCCTGGCAGGAGCGGCATCGAGATGGTTTCGTAACCTGCCTCCCGGTTCAATCAGCAACTTCGCCGAGTTCAGGTCGGCTTTTATTGATCACTTCATTGTCAATAAAAAGAAGAAAGCAGATGCAGATACTCTCTTCTCTCTAAGGATGAGATCGGCGGAATCCTTGAGGGATTTCATTTCGCGCTTCACTGATGAAGTCCATAGCATCGATAAAGTCGATGAAGGGAGTTGTATTGCTGCTTTTAAGAATGCTATCCCCAGGCATTCTGAGCTTTACAAATCCCTGGCTCTTGACTATCCTGTCAAGATGGATGAGATGATGGTTCGTGCAACCAAGTATGACAGGTATGAAGATGATGTATCCGTTGTGCCGAAGTCGAGGACGAGAGGGGTGGACATGGTAGAGAAAGCACACCGGTCGTCTAGAAGGAAGGAGAAGAGGCAGAGGTATGAGTCTTCATCGTCTGAGGACTCACCACCTAGGAAGCAGAAGGAGAAAGTAGTGTATGTGACTCAGCGGGATCAGCCGGTTGGGCGCCCGTATGAAGGAAATTATAATCAAAACCAGCAGCAAGGTAGGACGGAGAGACGTCCTAGCCCGAACTTTCAGCAGCAGGCGAGGCAGCAGCATCAACCCCGCCAGGAGCAGCCACCAGTGCAGCAGGAGAGAGATGTTCAGCCTAGTGAGAGGCGACCTTTTGCAGCTCGGACAGACCCCATCCATTTTACTGTCAGTCCAGCGACCATCATGAAGTCTATGGAGAATCAAGCATACTTCGAATGGCCTGCTAGAGCCGTACAAGATGTTACATCGGGACCACGGGCACATGAGTATTGTCAATATCATAAGTGTCGTGGTCATCTTACAAACCGATGTCGTATCTTGAGGGAGTACTTGGAGAGACTGGTCCAGGAAGGATACTTAAGGGAGTATCTCAGTTTTGATAACGATAATACAGTGCGCACCAGAGAACCGTTATCTCAATCTCGTACAGGAGAACCTGCCAGTAATCCGAGTACCAGCGGAGGAGGACGAGGGGCAGCCCCTTTAGGCACTATCAACGTCATCTGTCGAATGCGAGTACCGGAAGAGGACGTGGAGAGAGATTTCAGAGCAAAGACGAGGAAGATGTCACACGAAGCTGAGGTTTGTCAAGTGCAGATGCCTGTAAGAAGCATGGGACAGGTGCTTACCTTCTCTGATCATTATTTGGCAACGGTAGTCCGGCCTCATTATGACGCTCTTGTTCTCACCATGAGAATAGGAGATTTCGACATCAAAAGGGTGCTCGTAGATTCTGGAAGTGGGGCAGACATTTTGTATCTTCATGCTTTCACACAGCTGAAGTTGGATCCTTCCGTTCTCATCTCTGCTCAGACTCCGTTGTTTGAGTTTGATGGCAGTTCGATGAAACCATTAGGAGACGTCGTCTTACCCGTTGTGGCAGGACCCGTTGTTCTACAAACCAGATTTTCCGTTCTGGATGCTCCATTGAATTACAACGCGATTTTGGGTCGATGGTGGACCCACGAGATGAAGGCTGTTCCCTCCTCGTACTATCAGGTGTTAAAATACCCAACACAGGATGGATCCCAGGAGATTCGAGGGGATCAATTGACGTCGTAAAAGTGTGACTTCCCTCTTTCCGTTGTGCCCAAATAGCAATTACAGGTCGACACCGTTGTGGAAGAGAGCTCGGAGGCTCCCTTGTGCAGGCCTTCCGTTGAGCCCACAAAGGCAGTCAATTTGGGAACGGAAGAAGAGCCAAAGGTGTTGCAAGTCGGAACGAGCTTGACAACGGACGAAGAGGGCGAGCTGCTGGAATTCTTGAAGAAGAACCTTGATGTCTTTGCATGGTCGCATAAAGATATGACAGGCATCAATCCGAACATTATCTGCCATCACCTCAATGTTGATCCTGCTGTCCCTCCGGTGAAGCAGAAACCTCGGAGACTTGCCCCTGCCTATCATGATGCAGTGAATGAAGAGATAGACAAGCTGATTCAGTTTGGGTTCATCCAGGAAGTGCAGTATCCTGTCTGGATAGCTAATGTAGTGGCCGTACCGAAGAAGAATGGGAAGGTAAGAGTTTGTATTGATTTTACTGGTGTCAATAAAGCTTGTCCCAAAGATTTTTTTCCCTATGCCAAGAATTGACAGGCTCATCAACGCCACTGCTGACCATGAAATGTTATCATTTATGGATGGTTATTCGGGCTATAATCAAATCCTTCTGGCGGAAGAAGATCAAGAGAAGACCACTTTCATTACAGAGCGTGGCTTGTTCTGCTATTGCGTTATGCCCTTTGGTCTGAAGAATGTCGGTGCCACATATCAGCGTCTTATGGATCTCATGTTTGGGCCACTCCTCGGCAAATCGGTTGAAGTTTCCATTGATGATATCGTTGTGAAAAGCCGATTTCGGAATACCTTGGTGACGGATCTTATTGAGCATTTCTCTATTCTGAAAGCTTTCAATTTGAAGATTAATCCAGAGAAGTGTACTTTCGGGGTTACCTCTGGCAAATTCTTGGGGTATCTTGTGAGTCAGCGAGGTATTGAAGCTAATCCAGCTCAGATTCGAGCTCTGCTGGACATGCCGGAGCCCAAGTCAAAGAAGGAGATCCAGAAGTTGACAGGACGTATCGCTGCACTCAACCGTTTTATCTCAAAGTCATCTGATCGTTGTAAACCTATTTTCGAGCTCCTACGGAAGGATTCTATTTTCGCATGGACGCCAGAGTGTTCTCAAGCTTTCATTGCTTTGAAGGAGTATTTAGGCTCAGCCCCTATTCTCTCTGTCCCTGAATCAGGTGAAGTCTTGTACCTGTATCTTTCTGTCTCAGCGCAAGCCATTGGCTCAGTCTTGGTCAGACGTTGTAGCGGCGTCGAGAAACCTGTGTCTTTCATCAGCAAAACCTTTCTTAAGGCAGAGTGCAATTACAGCAAGCTCGAGAAGGTGTGTCTTGCTCTTGTTTTTTCTGCTGAAAAGCTTCGTCCTTACTTTCATGCTCATACTATCGTTGTCATCACAACGTATCCTTTGAAAGTCGTGTTGGGATGACCCGAGTTGGCGGGAAGAATATCGAAGTGGGCTGTGGCTCTAAGTGAATTCGATATTCAGTATAGAGCGAGAAGTTCAGAGAAAGGGCAGGCAATGGCAGGATTCCTTTCAGACTTCCCTGTGGAGGAGGAGGAGGTAATTACTGATCTTCGTGAGCTCTCCGATGAGGTTGACAACGATGATATCGCTGTAGATGGAGATATATCTTCCGGATGGGTTAATTGGCTGTTGTACGTCGATAGATCTTCTAATGCAAGTGGTTCAGGACTTGGTGTTGTGCTCATTAGTCCGGAGAACGTGAAAGTACAGAAGATGTCACGTCTTGGGTTTACTGCCTCCAACAATGAAGCTGAGTACGAAGCATTGTTGCTTGGCTTGCAGAGTGCGCGCGAGCTGCAGATCTTTAAATTGAGAGTTTTTTGTAATTCACAGCTTGTAGTGAATCAGGTGAATGGAGACTATGAATGCAAGGATGATCGAATGAAACAGTATGCTGCACTCATTCGTTCGCAGTGTGAAGCATTCACCGTTGTGGAGATCAAGCATACCCGAAGAGATGAGAACAGGCATGCTGATGCTCTGGCTTATCTTGCTTCAATGATGCAGTCTGATGAATCCAAAGCCGTCCTCATGGAATACAAAGAATATCCTTCGATAGCGCTCCAGACTCAGCGGGAGGTATGTTTTGTTAATCCAGTGCCAAGTTGGATGACAGGGTTGACGACCTACTTGAGAGATGAAGTTCTTCCTATTACTGCAAAAGAGTCAAGACGAATCTAGTTCAAGGCACCTCGTTATGTCCTGATGCAAGGAGAGTTGTATAGAAAATCTTTCAGCGGACCTTTGTTAAAGTGTGTTCATCCTGTAGATGTGGAGAGGATTCTTGCTGAGCTTCATGAAGGGATTTGTGGCATACATTCAGGCGGGAGAACGATAGCACATTGAGCCCTAGGGCAAGGATACTTCTGGCCTTATATGCAAGCTGATGCTCAGAAGTATGTTAAGAAGTGCAGTCAGTGTCAACGATATGCTCGTTTAATCCATGCTCCAGCTCAAGAACTTAACACTGTCTCTCAACCTTGGCCATTCGCACGGTGGGGTCTAGATATTGTGGGACCTTTCCCTAAGGCACCAGGAAATCTCATTTTTCTCCTCGTGTCAACCGATTACTTCTCCCGTTGGATTGAAGTCGTTCCCCTTGCTCGTATCAGAGAACAAGAAGTAAAGAAGTTCATGTGGGAGCATATCGTCTGTAGGTTTGGCATACCTCAATCCATTATCACTGACAACGGGAAACAATTCACAGGTCGTATCATTGCAGAGTTTTGTAGCGAGTTAAAAATCAAACATATTTTTTCATCTTCATATTATCCTCAGGGGAATGGTTTGGCTGAAGCAGCTAATAAAAATATATTGAACGCCTTGAAGAGAAGATTGGAAGACTCGAAGGGGAAGTGGACTACCGAGCTGCACAACGTATTGTGGGGGTATAGGACGACACTGAGGAGTCCTACAAATGAAACACCTTTCTCTTTGGCCTATGGCATGGAAGCTGTCATTCCTACTGAGATTAGTTTGCCCATATTACGCTCTTGGCATAACAAGAAGAAGAGTGGAGAGAAAGACAGGAACGCTGAGCTCATGGCCATTCACCTCGACTTGTTAGAAGAAAAGAGAGAAGATGCCAGCATTCAGACAAAGAGATACCAGCAACAGCTAAGGAAGGCGTACAACCAAAAGGTACAGCGAAGAGTCCTTCAAGTCGGGGATCTCGTTCTCCGCAAAGTATTTCAGAATACCAGGGAGGTTAACAATGGCAAGTTAGGACCTAATTGGAAGGACCATATATCGTAGAACGATTGGGGAGTCCTGGCGTTTGCTACTTGAAAGATCTGCAAGGTAATCCCATTCATAAATCCTGGAACATTATAAACTTGAGGCAATTCTTTCAATAGAATCTGTGGTGAATAAATGAGTTGTTGTAATAAAAAGTTTTCCAGTATCATTACATGAGCATTTGAATTATTGCTTTGAGGTTTTTACATCAACTCGTTGTCTGGAACATCAGTGTAATATTATGAATGTTTTGCAAAATCGAATAAAATTTCGCTTGGACGTCATACTCACAACGAGACACTAGTGGCTTATCCTAAGGATGTCATCTGAGCAAATCCAGTGGCTTATCCTTATGACATCCTCTGAGCAAGTGTCTCGAAACTAAGTTATTTTATGTTCATCTTATGGAATTTTATTTGTCAGATTACATTCACAATGAACTACATAAAGATGTATCTAGGCCTATGTCTCTTTTCCGTTGTAAGAATGCTTCTGTTGTGTATATGGTTCAGAGTGCTTTGTTCGGTGTGCATCAATCGTCACGAAAAGGATTCCTTTATATATGCTCAAAGTGCCTACGTTATAAGTTATTTGTGATCGTGTCTAATTCTATGATCCATAAAACATGTTCATACACTTATATTATATTTTTTCATGTATGTATACGTTGTGCAAGCTCTGCAACTTCGAGTTCCAATGCAAAGAAAAACAAAAGGGAAAGAGAAAATGATCATTCATTTAGACAAACCCATTGCTGGGTCAAGTACAAAGAGCCCTATAACTCGGGGAAGAAGATGATGCATTACAACTGAGAGTAAGAAGAGAAGAAGTCAAGAGTCGGCAGCATCAGTAAGGACAGCGGGAGGGCAGACAGGGTCAGCAATATCAGCAGCTTCGGCAGCTTCAGCAGCTTCAGCAGCTTCAGCAGTTTCAGCAGCAACAGGAGGAACTTCGGCAACGGGAGGAGCTTCAGGAGCAGCTGGTTCGAAGAATGGTTCAGATGGAAGAGGTGCAGGGCCTTCGAGGGGATGTGGCTTCTCAACTCCTTCAACTTCAGGCTCGTTGTCGAGGTCGATGACATCCTTGCTCTGGAGCTCGGAGAAGGTAGTCACGTCCTCCTCGTTGTCTTCCTTCAGTCGACCTTGTTGGCGGAGCATATTGATCACCTCCTTCTCGGTCTCTGCCCTGTCCTCGTCGAGAAGAGTGTCCAGCTGAGACTGATAGTGTTGTTGCAGTCTCGTGGTCACCGCCTGCTCGATTGCCCCTTCAGCTCTTTTGGCTTCCTCGAGCTCCTTCATCAGTGTGGCTCTCGCTGTCTGAGTTTCCTCTAGCTGCCTGCTCAGAGTCTGGGAGACGAGCTCTAACTCGCTGATCCGGAGAACGGCGTTCTCCACTTCTTGTTTGGCTTTCTCCTCTCCCTCCTTGGCTGCTCGAGCTTCGCCTTCAGCCTTCTCTTGCCCCTTGAAGGCGGCAATGAACTTCTCCTCCACCCGCACCACTTCAGCTCGGGCTTGGGACAGATCAAACTCAATCTTGAGGCGATTCTCAGCCGAGAGTTTGCTCCAGCGCCTCAGTCCTTCCTTGCCAGTAGCTGATGGAGTCCTTGAGGTGATTGTAGTGGTAGGTACTACGATCACATAGCTCGTGGAGGAGGACGTTTAGCTATGATACACAAGATTAAGAATATCAGTTTGTCACAACGAGAATTGAATAAAGCAAACCAAAGAACAGAAGTCGTACCGAGGCCATGGACTGGCAGGCTGCGTAGGAAACCTGAGACAAGGACATCTTGCCAGCATCAGCAATATCCTGGGGGAGCCTCATGGAGTGCGTCAAGGCCCTAGCAACCTTCTCCGAGCTCTGCACCGAGTCGTGGATGGTGGGCCTCCCGAAGCACGTGAAATCGGGTGACCAGTTGATCTCATCTGGAAGCGGTGCTCCGAACGGGAGAAGGGGTGTGGTTGTCTCCGTTGTGGCAACAACGACCAGGGCGGAGCTCGAAGCAATTGGGGCAGCCGCAGTAGGAGTAGCAGCAGGCATTATGCTGGCTACAGGTGTCCCCGTTGCAGCCTTGGCTCCTTGGTGCGTAGCAGGAGCAGAAGAGGAAGGAGTGGCAGCACGAGCAATGTCCTTCTCTCGGCGATGTTCTTCTTTTCTCTTCTTTCTGGCCTTGAACTCGGCCTAGGTCATGGCCTTCCGTTTCGGCTCGGAAGGCGCTCCCGTTGTGGATGAAATTGTTTTTGGAGGAGGTGGAAGAGGGGGCAGCGCAGTTGTAGGACGAGTTGTCCTTGGCTTTCGGATCAACGCAGGAGGGTTGGTGCCGGCCATATCTTCTTCTTCCGAGCTTGGCTCAATTACGGGTGAGGAGGAAGAGGTGCCTTGTTGCCTTGGAGGAGACGGGTTCGAGCTGCTGAAAAGGCTCCAAGTGTCAGGTGGTAGTGGTGTTCACCGGATGTACTCCCCTCCTCGTGCGCGCTTGATGTTGGTAAGAAGACTTTCTTCTTCAGGCGCGAGTTTTTTGAAGGGAAGTTTCTTTTCTTCAACTGCAAGAGTAAAAGTTAAAGTGTCAGACAACGAAAGTAAGCAGGACGAAGAAAGTAAACAGACAACGGACGATGGGACGGAAAGACAGAAGAAGTAAAAGCACAACGGACAACGGACAACGGTATCGTGTTACCTGGTTTATCCTGGAAAATATTGGGCACAGTGGAAGTCTCAGCTTTCCAGCCCCCTGAGACTACGAAGGGAGTTGCTTTCCACCCTCTTTCTCTGTCCAAGATGCCGGAAACGAGGTCTGGGTACAACGGCTTCTTGTTCCAGGAATAATAATTGTGTGGGTCATCGTCAGTACCTCTACATCTGACGGCATGACAGAAATGAAAGAGGTGTCTAGCTTCTATGGGGTATCCGTCTTTAATGAATTTGATCATCATGGACATATATTTGTAGAAGCTGGGGTGCATTTGCCCGGGGGCATGGTGTAGAGCGGAAATGACTTCATCCAGAACGGGATGAAGGGGAAATCGAAGACCAGCTTCGAGTTGAGAGAGGTAGACAACGATGCATGCAGGCTGATCGTCTGTCAATATAGGCATCTTCTCTTTTGAAGTGAAGATTGACATGAGAGGGAAACTCGAAACGTTCCCTGAAATGGTTAAGGTATGCTAATTGTTGTTGGCGTAGGGCAGAAGATTTCTCGATGTAGGCACCATATGGTGCGCTACCAGTACAACTAGCTTCGTCTTCGGATTGGCCTCTAACTTCACCTAGCCTAAGGAATTCTATGGGTGTCTCGGCAGCCATGGGTTCAGGAGAATGAAACAAAGAGTAACAGGAAGGAAAAGAAAAAATGGGCAGACTAACGACAGAGAAGAAGAGAAAGAAAGAGAAGCAGAATCAATGAAAAGAGTAAGAAAAAAGAGAAGAACGTACCGCGAAGAGAAACGAGAGTTTGAAGAAAGCTTGAACTGTCGCTTGAGACGCAAGTGAGGCAGAGTAACAGTACTTCAATGGCAAGATAAGTGAAATGAAGCAGCCAAGAGGGATTTTTATAGATACTTTGGAGAAATGAAAAGACCAGAATACCCTCCATCAGAGCCGTACACCTGTGTCAAAGCCGGAAAGACTGGTGGCAGGATCGACGTTTCACGTAAAGAGAATAACCGTCAGAGATATAAAGCATTTTGAATTCCAAAACGGTAATGATGACAGCCTGTCTTGCATTAATGAGGCGTGACGGTTTGCACGCGTAAACCAGCTGGCTTTGGCATTCTATCTTCTCAGCGTAAACCACGTAGCGATCCAGGTGCCGGTAGAAGATTGAGATATAGACTGTCGCTCTTTTGTCCGTTTATGACACTTCGAACTACGTTCTAAGCCTCATAAAGGGGCAAATTGTAAGAGATAAAATTCGTAAAAACTGTGTAACGTTAGGGAACGAGCTGGCTTTTGTTGTTTTGTGCACGAAGGTGACACATGGACGTGTGTTTGAGTCACGTGCTTAAAATAGGAGGATACACATTATCTGATGCATAGCGTTCACGTTGTACACATTAAGATGTATCCGTGGTCTTGCGGAACAACGTTCTCGTTGTGGTTTCGACAACGTTTCCGTTGTCTTGCGCACAACGTAAACGTTGTATTCTCGACAACGTTTCCGGTGTTAATTGAACAACGAACTCGTCGTAATTCGGATAAGGATGTCCAGGTCATATTTTAAGACATATACAACGTATTCGAGCTCGAGTCAACAACGAGACCGACTCGCAGGAGGAAATCAGCAGGAGGCGATCGATTGTTCTGACAAGTGGGCCGAAAGCACTGCCTCGGTATTTAATGCAGGTCACTTCTATGTGCTGTCAGACTCAACCGACTGAACTAATGGTAGGCTTTCACGTGTGATGCAACAGGTGGTAGATTTTACTGACATATTTGGTAATGAGTGCAGGACACGTGTTATGGACATCTATGGTCATCTATGACCATACCAAGGTTAACCTATAAATACCCCGAGAATTTCAGTGTTACAGGGATCGAAAGATAGACATATTTTATCAGTGCTCCTATTTGCTTTACTGTTCATCATCTTCTTCTTCATGTACTTACTTTATCATCGGAGTACAGGTCAGGGTATCACACCCTCCAACTTCTACCTTCTACCAGTAAACCAGAGGTGAAAATTTGCAGCTGACGTGTGTCCTTTCCGATATTTTTTCCCCCTCAATAACCATTCAGTAAGAGAAATACTACTCCAGTCGTAAATTTTCAAGCTCACTGTGGTAGTGACTAGCTATAAGTGTTGCTACTTTCCTTGTTACTTTGATTATCGTTATGACCCATAAATTCTTCATTTGAAAATTATTTGAATTATGTGTCTAGGGCTAGCACTCTTTTAAGTTATTAATGATAACAACAAAAATTAAAGCCTCAGTTACCTTCAAAAAGCAAATCTCTTTTTAAAAAAGTATTAATATGAGGCGGAGTTATGCTTCAAGCACCTTGAATAAAATTATCCTTTTTTAAAGCAATAGATGATGACAATTTTGTAATTATAAAGAGAAGTATGAACAATTTTGCAAACACCTATATCTTCATTGTCACTGATTTTACAAAAAAAGTGAAGCTTCACTCCTGTGGTTCTTGAGGTAGAGTTTCGCTTCATATTTAAATTAGGGTGTCAATGGGCCAAAATTGGGCCCCAAAACCCTCTTGTAAATTTATTGGGAGGGGATAGGCCTATTCAAAAACTACAAAAATTTAGGCCTAAAGTATAGTCTGGCCCATTGACATTAAAAAGGTGCCAAACATTTTCCTATATTTGGATAATCCATAGAGAGTTTCTTTCTGGGACCATATCCTCTACAGTGATAACCGGATTTGGCAAATCCAGTTTTACCCATTGAGGTCGCCACATGTCCCTTTTGACATTCCTTAACTGTGGTTAGATTCACCCACCCATCCTTAGGTTTTTTTTTAAAATATCAATTCTTTTTTAAATATTAAAGAAAGCCTTAAAACATTTTTTTATTTAAAAAATAGATATTTTTTTTCTAAAAACGAAGGATGGGTGGATGAATCTTAACCACAATTAAGGGATGTCAAAAGGACACGTGGAGACCTCAAGAGGTGATAACCGGATTTGCCAGATCCGGTCATCACCGTAGAGGATTTGGTTTCCGTCAGTAAACCCATCCCGCTCAAAAAAAAAAAAAAATCCCAACGACAAGAGCCTTCTTCTCTCTGAAGAAGGCTCGAGCATCTCCATGACAACTATATCATTGCCTCCGGCAGCTCGCCATGAATATTTTGCGACCCACATCCGTTTCCGGAGAAACCCAAACCCGGAAAACGAAAAAGACCCCAAAAAACCCGGTGGTGGCAGTGATGGAGGAATGACCATGATGATGAGAGTAATGGTGCCCTTACGAAGGGTAGTTCAAGGCAGAGGTGGCCTTGTTTCAGGGTCAGTCATCCCTTGTGTCCTCTTTTACTTCTTACAGCTATACGCTCTTCGATTGTTCACGATCTCATCTGTCACTTAGAGAATTGAGCGGACCGGCTTATGTATCTACTAGGGCTAATTCGATTGTGAAATCGAGTGATTCTCTTTACTACGCGGGGTTGGAGAAGGTTTCTGAGGATCCTTACGATGCTTTGAGTAATTCAGATGGTGTAATTCAGCTTTTGGATTGGCTGAGAATAAGGTTGGTTTCTTCTTCTTTTGTTCGGTTTGATTTGTTCGCTTTGATTCTGTATTGATTGATGATTTTATGGTTTTTGGTGCTTGTAGTTGTAGTTGTAGACTATTTATTTTATTTGTAATTTAATGATTCTTTGTCTGAATTTTGCTTTAAAAGTTTCATCTTATAGATTCCTGTTTATAAAATGATTTTATTTGTGTAAATGTGGCCCTGTTGGTTAGAAGATTAAAATTAACCTTACTCTAATAAGGTTAATCTTGTGTGCTAGTCCGAGGTGTTCAATAGTAGATTTAAACAAGAACATCAAACTGATTACCTGTGTTCATGAAACAAGTATCTTGTATATCCTATTTCAATATGAACCAAGAAGTTCTTAGACTATCTGCTCTGCTATTGATACAAAATCTAAGTGCAAGGTACTATTGAGTAGTAGGAACAGTTTCAATTAAAAAAAAAATTCACATAAAATGCAATCATCAATTTTTTAAATATTTCTTTGGTACTTTGTAAGTTTTAAGTGATCAACACTCAACAGTTAGGCAGGTAGCTCTCAGGATAATAACGAAGATCTCTGATTTTTTTCAAAAAGTCCTTAATAATACTCGAATTTTTCATTCATAAAATGATTAATTCACAAAGTATTAGCAACTTAGGTAGCGTTTGTTAACACTAGTCTAAAAAGAAGTGCTTATTTGAAAATTATGCTTAGTTGGACTTTAGATTTTTAAGTTGAAGGTTAATTGCATGTCTACATTTTAGGGATTTTAGGGGTAAAAACCTCTACTTTAAAAAGTAGTTACATTGCTACCTTTTATAGTAGAGATTTTTACCCCTAAAATCTCTAAAATGTAGACATGCAATTAACCTTCAATTTAAAAATCTAAAGTCCAACTAAGCATAATTTTCAAATAAGCACTTCTTTTTAGACTAGTTTTAACAAATGTCACCTTAGGCAAATATGATGACTTTTATAAAATTGTAAATTTTGCGAATTAAACATGAATTATTCACGATTTTTTGAAAAAGTCTCTAATAAATATCTAATATATGTAACATATTTGTTTATAATTTTCATAAGCAGTAATTTTATTTTATAATCATTACATATCTTGCTTGACATTTTTCAAATTTATTTTTCAATTTTCCGATGCCATTTTTTTTCTCGAAAGTTTTCTCTAGACTAATAATTCCATAACTCCGACTTAGTAACCATGGCTCTCAAAGGATGGAGGGTGGCTAGTCGATGTTTCTTGTGCCTACATGAGGAAGAGACCATGGATCACCTGTTCTTTCATTGTCCTATTACGGCTGAAATTTAGGGATACTTCATATCTTAAGTAGGTGTGGACAAGGGGGGAGCCAGGATTCTCTTGTAGAGAGGGCATGCGATGGTTGATGGAAATGGTAGTAATTTTGATGGATTTGTGAAAAATTATTGGATTGGTATGAAATAATTTGGGTCTAGGTGGATGGGAGTTTGGGGCATACCCCCTAGGGGTGGTTATTGAACAAGATGTTCGTGAACTATTCGGGCTCGGCTCGTTAAAAGCTCGAGTATCGTTCGTTTATTTAGTAAACGAGCCGAGCTTGAACACTATTTTCGAGCTTGTTTAGTAAACGAGCCAAGCTTGAACACACCCCTACTCGACTCGATAAAAGCTCGGTTCAATTACATATATATATATATATATATATATATTTAAATATACATATATATTTAAATATTATATAATTTATTTAAATATTAAAAACAAATAAATATATTTATATATTTATTTTATTAGTTAAGTATATAGAATTATTTTAAAAAAATATTTTTTTAATCAAATGATAGACATAGCGTGATTGTGTGAGTGGTTAGGTGGGTCGGTGTTTTTAAGTGGGTCGATGGTTCATTGTGTTTAGGTGGGTCGGTAGGCCAGTGGGCGAGTGGCACTTAGCCCATTTGTGTTTAACAGATTATGGCACTAAGGCCCTTCTTTTTATAGCCCACACAGCCACACTTCCTCTAATGCTTGTGTGTACTTTCACATGTGTTTTCCAATTGGTTTTAGTCCAATATCGATAAGGAACCCAAATTTCTATGGAGAGATGGACTATAAAAAGGTGAGGGGGACTCCTAGTAAGAGCAAAGCTCAGCCAAGCCAATAGGAATTGGCTTTACTCTAAAACTTGGAGCTAGCAAGCCAAGTTCTAGATTTTTAGCCTAAAGAGTAACTCCCCTTTTCTTGGCTCGGCTTGGCCCGAAAAATTATTAGCTTCGTTAAAAGCTCTAGGTCGGCTCGCACTCGGGGGTCTCAAAGGCATTCTATTTCGAGCCGAGCTAAGCTCGAGCTCGTTTATATTTTCATAAGCCGAGTTCGAACAGCAATACTAATGTTTGAACCGAGCTCAAGCCGAGCTTGAACAATAGAAAATTACTACTCGGCTCGTTTGGCTCGAGTATCACCCCTAATACCCCCCCCCCCCCCCCCCCCCCCAAAGAAAAAAAAAATTTATGACTAAGTTTTTAGGTCATACATTTTGTCCATATCTTACGGGTATTGTTAATTTCCCCTTATTTACCGGACAACTATTTCCTTCCCCCATGATTATGGCCCGTTAAATAGTTAAATAACATGATTAAAAGATATATTGTGTTTTCAATAGTTCAGGAACGTTGCCCCCTTGCTTCATGGCTATACCTATTAAATAATTAAATAATATAGTATAATTTTTTTTTATGAACAATTGGCCTTTGTCATACTTAGTATAAAAATACTTTGCAAGCTCAGTGGGAATCTGCATGGAGATTACAGTCAATTACGATTGAACTTGGGGCTTGTTCAATTGCACTCACATGTCAATACGTATCCCTTTTAACCTTTATTAATCGTGGTTATGATTTACTAATTCTTGGGGTTCAACAATATACCCTTGGTTTTTAGAAGAATATTAAAACAGTTTTTAACTCTAGTTAAAAATTTTAAATCTTAGGATTATGATTTTTTATGTTTTAAAAACAAGGTTATATTGTTGAACCACAAAGGTTGATGAATATCAACCATAGTTAATAAAGGTTAAAATAGGCACGTGTTGACCTGTGGGTGTGATTGAACTCTCCCCGAGTTAAATTGCAATTGACCGTGATCCGATCTCACCTGCACGTCCTCATTCCCATAGCTATCTAGGCCTTCAAAAAAATTATTTTTCAAAAGTTCAGTGGGTGCACGTGCCTCCACAGCCCCTCACCTAGCTCCGCCCCTGGGTGTGGATTGAGTCTTGCATTATTCCTTTCACAACTTCTTATCTTTTTGGTCTCTAATTAGTGTGGATAGCTCCCGAGAGATTTTTTGGTCGATTCTTCCTGGTGTAATCTCATGGGCTTTATGGAAGGAGAGGAGCAAGAGAGTCTTTGAGGACGCTCAATCTACCCCTTCATGTATTTGTTTGAAAATTAAGTTTCTCATTCTAGGTAGCTTGTTGGGGATAGGGCTGTCAACGGATCGGATTTGGACCAGATCTAGCTATATCTGAATCTAATCTGATTACAAATCCGATTGATCCAAATCCGATCCGAGATCCGTCGGAATCTGAATTGGCCAATCCGAGTTCAAATCCAATTATTTGTTTAAGATCCGAATCCGATCCGATTAATGTTAAAATGAACATTTTCAAGTAAAGATGCTTGCATCAGCAAGAAATCTTAAATAAAAACAAGAATGACCAGAAAATCAAGAAGCACAAACTAACTTCACTCAACATATGAATACATTTATCATTTAGCAGGCACATTAAAGATTCCAAACACACTGCAGGAAAGAAAATAGGCATCATTAGAAGATGTCGGTACCATGGCTGAAAACCAAAAGAAAAGATGATGGGAACCAAAATCAAAACACGGGATTGAGAGACAAGAGTCTCACTCAAGTTCCCAATGTAAATAGGGAAGCAGCTCAACCCTCTTCTTCCTCAAAAAGAAAAACGAGATGAGTAATGTCGTATAAACTATAAAGTGTGTTTCTCTTGAGGGGAGGGGAAAAAACCCATCTTCCTGTAAATCTCAAGATTGAAGAAGATAAGAGAAGGGTTGAG
This sequence comes from Tetracentron sinense, assembly GCA_015143295.1. NCBI lineage: Eukaryota > Viridiplantae > Streptophyta > Magnoliopsida > Trochodendrales > Trochodendraceae > Tetracentron > Tetracentron sinense. The sequence goes on along the minus strand of CM026572.1, from coordinate 24,121,367 downwards.
AGATAAACTCATACCTCTTGGTTGCCGCCGGAGGTCGGTTGAAGTTCTACACAGGTGAAGGCCGGATGTCTTCAAGCCGGTTAACCGAACGATCACCGTATGGATCACCGTATGGAAGAGAATGGGTAAGCCCTAGCCCCTACGTTTATCACCGTATGGAAGAGAAAGAGAGGGTTTCAAATTTTGATTGTTGCTATAGGGAAACATTAGGGTTTTAAGTATAATGGGAAATTACATTATTAGGCTCCATTTTTATTCATATTACATAAAAACCATTATAATTATTAACTTTTTAAAAACATGTATACATACTAAACGGATCGGATCACCCTATATCCGAATCTGATCCAATTATAATCAGATTCTACTTTTGCGATCCGTATCCGATCCGACGGATACTTGGGTCCAAAATCCGGCTAATCGGATCATGATCCGATCCATTGACAGTCCTAGTTGGGGACCTAGGGTGAGAAACTTTTTATCAAAGCGAGCCATGGTGTCTTCAGCTCAACTTAGAGAGTTATCTTAATCTTTAGTTATGCTTGTATCTTTTCCTTTATCTTCCGAGTTTATGTGCCTATAAACTTTTTCTTTTTCTGCTTATGTACTTGTTTCTCTATAAATGTCATGCAATTTCTGATTAAAAAAAAACTATGGCTCTTAGAGTGAACTCCACTTTGTTGATATTAAATACATTCGATCTAAAATGAATCCATTGGACCAAGTTTCTTGGTGGTTTATCGATTAGCTTGTGGGAACCTTTGTGACCTAACAAGAGAAAAAGGATTAGAAGACATATCGTTCAGACATCTCATTTATGCAAATCGTTTTACGAATGCTCTGTATGTATATTTTGTCAAGAGATCGAATCACAGCCAATCGTGATTCGCGATTGAATTCAGGGAGAGTTCAATCGCACCCACAGGTTAACACGTGTCGTTTTTAACCCTTATTAACCGTGGTTAAGATTCCTCAACCCTTAGGGTTCAACAATCTAACCTTGGTTTTCAAAAAAAACATATTTAAAAAAATTAATCTTAGGGTTAAGAAATTTTAATCCTAAGGTTAAATTTTTTAAAAGAAGAATTTCTAAAAACCAAGGTTAGATTGTTAAACCCCAATGGCTAGTGAATCTTAGCCATGGTTAATAGAGGTTATAAAGGACACGTGTTGACCTATGAGTGTGATTGAACTCTCCCCAAGTTAAATCACAATTGGCTATGATTCGATCTCTTTTGTCAAAAGCACATTTATGAAGCATATTTGTTTTGCTTGAATCTTTTGTGTTCTGACATGGCAGGAGCTTTCAGTTTGTTACTTTCTGTAGCTATTTCACATAAACGTTTACTATGGATAGCTTGTGGGTTAATCCGCTCTTACAGCAAGAGAGGGGAGCTTGAACTATGGGATAAGCTGTTGAATGTAGGTGATTTAGAGGAGAGACTTAACAGAGAACTGATTTTCCAGGACCTTAAAATTTATGCAGAGTTATTATCTGCTATACCTGTTTCTGCCGTCTGCCACCTTTGCAATCCATCAATCCCATTGCCACAGGCTCCAAAGATGTAGCGTCCAAGCACTCTATTCTTCGTGAATTCCTCCCATTGTTGCAATCAGGCAAGAGTTAGACAACAAATCTTTGATGGAAGTCGTTTCAGAGATACTCAGAAAGATAAACACTAACCTACGACCTGGAACTGATCCACTGAAGACCATGATTGGTCCGAGTAGGAAAGAGTATTTTTGTGTCTGAGTTGCAGTTGCTTGAATGAAACTAACTTCCCAGTTGTTTCTTCCAGAGTAGAACCCAAATGTGTAAGCAGATATCATCAAAACCAAAGGGAGAGGGGCTGGAGAGTTACCGTCCAGAAACTCCGTTTCCTCTGTAGCTCATCAGTTTCAACTCTCCAAGTTCGTGACGCCCCAATTACTTTCACCATACAACTGTTTGGTCTGTTTATTCTGGTGCAGTTAGAGAGGAGCCCTTCTCAGGGCAGCCAATCTTGTCAAGAAAAGTGGAATCCTTCTCAGGGAAGCCAATCTTTCCGAGAAAAGTGGAATCCAATTAAAACAATGAGAAGATTCCCTCTCAGAAAGTTCCCGCAAGGATGGTACTTCCTGTTGCATAGAATACTATCCCTTCTAGTAAGCTGGAGGTGAGGAAGGGGTTTCATGGCAACCATGGTTATTCTCAGCTGCAGCAGAGCCTCTCCCTTCACAAGAGGCCATTGCACTGCAACCAGCTCTAGAAGTTCATTCATTAATATAAGGTGATTTGCTAGGAGAGAAGGAGAAAACTAAACCATTTGTCTGTAAAGCTTCAAATCCAATTCGGATATTTCTTCTCGTCCTTCCTCATCATCATTTCTTCTCCCCCTGACCATGCTGCCAACTTGACATCGATTGTACTTGGACATGAGCCTGGAGAGCGCCGAAGGCGATGGGAAATTCATGGGCTTTGCGAGGGGAATGGAAATGACGAATGGTAGTGCCTGGGGAAAACAGGACAGTGGTTTCTAGCTTTTTCCATGTATTTGAAGGGAACTGAAGCCACAAGCATTATTGGAGGTGGAATTGCATTGACTGGAACTCGCCTCTTCTACTCTTTTTTTAGGTGTTCCTGTTTTTTCTTCCAAAGAAAAGGAACCGAACCCCTGCTGTATGGTCTGCTATTGATTACAGGGATTGCAGGGTCTCTGTAATCAAAACTGCTGTCAATTACTGGTTTACAGGGATTGCAGGGTCTCTGTAATCAAAACTGCTGTCAATTACTGGTTTACAGGGATTGCAGGGTCTCTGTAATCAAAACTGCTGTCAATTACTGGTTTAGAAAATTGAAATTAATTCAACATGGTCTCTCTCTCTCTCTCTCTCTCTCTCTCACACACACACACACACACAGAAAGTGGGTTAGATTTGATCACTTCTTATTTCTCTGCAAATGAATGCTTGAACGAATGATTTTATTGCAGCAATTACAAATGCCTGTAACAATTGACAATGGTAATCAACAAAAAAATTTCAAAAGAACCTATTTTTTTGTCAAGAACTTCTGGTGCCCTCTTCTTCTCCACAATTAATTGAATCCACACCAACCCAAAAACTGATCCTTTTGGCACCTCTGCTCCATTCACCCTATAGTTTGACGCAATTTTGAAGTGGGGATAATGGACTCTTTCCCTTTATTTCCTATGCTTCCAAACCAGATCTGATGGACTCAAGAACCTGAACAACCTCGGCCATGCTTGGTCTCCTCAATGGAACCTCAGATGTACAGATCAACCCCAACTTCATAACCTGAATCAGCTCGTTCTCTGCAAACCCCCGTAAGCTCCGATCGAAGCAATCTGAAACTGTTCCATTCTCTAACAACCCCCTAATATATTCACAAAGAATCACCACCTCGTTTGCTGCTGGACTCTCCACGGGTTTCCTCCCACTAACCAGTTCTAATAAGATCACTCCAAAGCTATAGACATCGCACCTATCGCTGAACCTCAAGCTCTGAGCCAACTCAGGCGCAACATATCCAACAGCAGTGTGGAACTTTGTTAAACCATAACTATCCAACATGGGCAGCAACTTCCCCAACCCATAATCTGATAACTTGGCCTCATACCCTTCATCTAAGAGTATGTTAGTAGATTTAATGTTGAGATGCAGGACTTGGGGTTTACAGTCATGATGAAGGTAAGCAAGGGCTCTCGCTGTTCCAAGGGCTATCTGAAATCTCCTAGACCAGTACAGCTCGCTCCTGCCGCCACTGGTGCTGGTTCCAGGATAACTAAGTCCATGTAGATGTTCATACAGATTCCCATTTGGAACAAATTCAGATAGAATTAGCTGCATTGTAGAAGACCAGTAGTAGCCTTGGAAAGAAACCAAATTGGGGTGTCCAAGGTTGCCCAGTCGGCCAATCTCCTGCTCGAATTCATCTTGGGTCCTGATCCTTCCCAGAGTTTCGAGCTTCTTCACTGCAATTGAGATCCCGCCTTCAAAAGTAGTTTTGTAAACCGTCCCTATCGATCCACCGCCGATCAGACAGTCCTTGTCAAGCAAAGCTTTGGTGCCTGCTTCCCAATCCTCATACTTTGAAGGCAAACTTTTGCTGAAGAGAACCAGCTTTCCAATAATGAGATTTGAATCGGTCGAAGTTGGCAAGGAGCTCTCTACAACCAGTGTCTCATCATCTCTCTTCCTACGAGCCCTTATGTTCATGAAGGAAATCACACAGACCCCAATAAGGATCACAGCAGCAGCAACAATGGCAACTATTGCTGTAACACTAAGTACCATGGTTCTCCCAGATGATGATGTCGTGCCATTGCCATTGCCATTGCCATTGCCATTGCCATTGCCATTTCCTGAGCAGGGCGTGTTAAGAGGGGACCCGCAGAGCCCCGGATTGTGGAAGAAAGCAGTTGGGCCAAACCTCTGGATGGTGGGAATTAAAGGAATGGTGCCGGTGAGGTTGTTGAAGGAGAGATTAAAATGAGTTAACAGGGTTAAATTTCCAAGCGAGGATGGAATTGGCCCAGAGAAGAAATTTTCTGATAGATCAAGCAATTGGATTCGCGACAGGTTTCCTAGACTCGACGGGATGCTTCCGTTGAGCCGGTTCCGATGTAGGTCAAGGATTTTCAGGTATGTCATGTTGTAAAGGTTCTGAGGAATATCTCCCCGTAAATCGTTACCTGAAACATCCCTGCAACAAGAGCTTGAAATATGAAGTTCGATTCAAAGCAATGTCAAAATATGTATTAGTATATTGGTGGAAGATATTGGACTCACAGCTCAAGAAGAAACCAGCAATTGCTTAGCTCTTCAGGGATTTCACCAACAAGGCGGAGATTGTGCAAATCCAGAACTATCAGATCAATGCTTCCAAGCTCCGCTGGTATCGTTCCTCCGATTGTATTATTACCTAATCTGAGAACAGAAAGCTCCTTCAAGCCCCCAATTTCAACTGGAATACTCCCATCCAGCCGGTTAAACCCTACGTCGAAAACCCTAAGACTTCTGCAATTCGTGATACTCAAAGGGATCTCCCCACTTAAATCATTTCCCGAAATATCAAAATTTTCCAGTCGTTCACTACAGATTCTGATCTCAGGGATTTCCCCTTGAAATTGGTTAAACGATACATTGAAATAGCTAAGATTTTTCAGCCCAAGGACATCGAAAGGAACTAAACCTGTGAATAAATTGCTACCGAGATCGAATAGTTCCAAGCTTTGGCATGCTGAAATCTGCTCCGGAACATTCCCTGCTAGAAAATTGCTTCGGACAGATACGTAAGCCATACTCGGAGGGCCGCATATCTGTGCCGGGAAACTCCCACTGAGATTGTTGAAAGAGAAATCGAATCCGACGAGATTTGAGCAGTTGGCGATAGATTGAGGGATTGAACCGGAGAGATTGTTGTGTGAAAGAGAAACAAATCTAGTCTTGAAGCAGTTTTTGAACAGAGCAGAGGGAATTTCTCCAAAAAAACCATTCCTCGATAAATCCAGCAAACGAAGACTCTGAAGATCGCCGAGAAACTCTGGAATCAGCCCGGATAATGCATTACTACTCAAATTAACCTTCCAAAATGTTCCAATCTCGGCAAACTCCAACGGTATATTGCCGGTAAACTGATTTCCATACAAGGACAAGATCCGCAAAGATTTCAAGGCGGATAAGCTCGGCGACAATACTCCGGCGAGACTGGTGTTCCAAAGAACAATTCTCTCCACATTTCCAGCGGAATTGCAAAAGACACCTCTATAATCCTGGCAAGGAATCCGATTCGGATCCCACGAACGCAAGCTATTAAATGGATCAACCGAAACATTTCCTTTGAATTCAAGCAAGATCTCCTTCTCTGTCACCGGAGAAACCGAAGTAGATCTGAGTAATCCGCAAAAGAAGAACAAAAGAAGAACACGAGAACAAAATCGCAGGAATCTTCTCATGTTTCCCCTGAACAAGAAATCAATCAAAGATTCCTACATTATACTCGCCGAATCCGATTAAGAGAAGCTCCGGCGAAGACAAATCCGGCGATCTCAGCTATCTCATTTTCTTATCGAATAAGGTTCGTGAATGAGAAATACAACATCTCGATCACGACTAAACAGCAACAACATCGAATCACCTTCTGAAATTGAAGCTCTGAAAGCCGAGACAACAAAATCCGTTCCGTCTTGGCGACATTCTCCGATCATCAAAACGAGTAAAATCTATGAAACGAAACCCTAGAATTCGACATTCAGAAAGCTAACTGGTTCTAGTTCTCACTTCTCAGAGAGAGATGAAAACATTGAGAGGCGTGAAACGTATTTGGGTGGCTGATTGGATAAAAAAGGAAAGAATACAGGTGAGACTAATTAATAAATGCTTTTAATTCTAATGTACGGTTGCAACAACTGAAGAACCCCACATGCAATCTCTCACTCTCTCTCTCTACTGCATTAAATTAAAGAACTGTTGACTGCTTCTGCTGTTCTTCCGTTCTTGTAAAGCTGTACAACATTTGTTAATCATCTCAACAACCGCAGGCCAGGCATTGATTTGAAGATGGGTGTTGTTCTTCAAGAGAAGAATAAGAGGATGGTTTTAGTAATATATGATCTCTCAGTTAGGGTTTTGGGGAAATTTTTGGCTTTTTTTTTTGTTTTTTCTTTTGTTTACTTGTATGGATTTTGTTGGGTTTGACAAAGGTTAGAGACGTAACGGAAAGTAGTACAAACGAAAGGTAGAGAGAGAGAAAGAGAGTGAAGAATGGTGTGTTTCTATACTATATACTATATAGAGGGAGATGGCACAGATAGAGGTAAGTGTGGATCGGAGTTTGTTCTTTAATCAGTTACCAGTGGTGATGTGGTGGACGTCACTACACACTCTCTCTCGCTCTCTCTCGGTGTTCGTTACAGAATCTTTGCCTCTGCGTTTGGTGTTGTGTTGTTATCCCAAATCCGAATCTCAGACAGCTTTATTGCCTCTTTCTCTCTTTTCCTCACTGCCAAAGGCAGAGTCACTGAAATGAGCACTTCGCTCCTCGCGAGGACCGGTGTCTCCTCCTCTTTCTCGCCAAGTGTTTTTTTTAAAACTGTGGTCAGCTCTCCTTTAACTGTAGTTAATAGTTTTAATTAAAACTAATGTTAGAAAATTAACCTGAAAGGTTAATAAATTTTAACCATGGTTAAAAAGAAAAGTTAAAAAGAGGGCAAGTGGCGAGAAGAGGGAACAAGAATCTCACATCACCGAAAAAAAAGAATCTTACAAGAGTACAAAAATTGTACAAATTTATTCATTTTTGGAGACATTATTTATTATGCATTTGTCAAGCTTGATTTTTTTTTTCTTTATGGGTAAAGGAGGGTGTCCCAAAGCCTTCTCCATGATTTTGACTTCTCCTCACACTTAATCACACCGATAAGGTGGTGAGATAAAGGAGGAGAGAAATCAAGTACGGAGAAGTCAAAATCATGGGGGAGAAAATAAAATGACTTCTCCCTTTTGTAACTTCACATGTCTCCTATTATATGGTTGTCCAAGACAGCTTTTTGGCTTTGCCAGAGACAATCCGGGGCTTTTCAAATGTTTACACAAATTCACTCGAAAATTTTCCTACGGAAAACTATGCTTAGATAGTAGATAAATGAAAATTTGATTAATTAGACCTATTCAGTTGTAGCCAATATCTTATTACGAATAATTTCGACAACTTCCAAAAAAAAAAGAGACATTTACCTATTACAAAGATGATGCGATTTGATTTTTTTTATTTTTTATTTACCACTCTCAGTTTTACAAGAAAAACATATGATTCAAGATAGAAAGAAAAAAATTATTCACATAAACCTATGCTTGTTGAAGGTAAAGCTTGAAAATAAAACAATCGTGTATCCCCGATTGATGCAGCCTCAGAACCATGGTAAGTCGAGGAGTGAGACTTAAACACACAACCGCAAGGAGCAAACTCGGGATGCTAGCCAACTAAACCAAATGTGGGATGTCAAGCTTGTATTGCCTCTAATTCTTTTGAATATTATCATTTTTTCTTTTTGAGATCAAATCACAGCCAATCGCGATTGAACTCGGGTAGAGTTCAATCACATCCACAGGTCAACACGTGTCCCTTTTAACCCTTATTAATCGTGGTTAAGATTCACTAACCCTTAGGGTTCAACCATCTAAACTTGGTTATTAGGGGAAAAAAGTATTTTAACAAGTTTAATCTTAGGGTTAGTAAAATTTAACCCTAAAGTTAATTTTAAAAAAAAAAAACAATTTCTAAAAACCAAAATTAGATGGTTGAACCCTAAGGGTTAGAACCACTGTCAATAGTGGTTAAAAGAGCCACGCATTGATCCGTGGGTGCAATTGAACTCTTCTCGAGTTTAACAACGACCCGTTGTGATTCCATTTTTTTATATTTTTGGGGGTGACCCAGGTGTCCCCAAACCTCATTTAGATCGGGAGTAATCCCCGAGGATGTGTTTTTATTCTTACATTAATGTACGAATGTGATTTTTAGCCAACCAATATTTTGCTCCATTAAAATAGTTGATATTATTGTTTTTTATATTTGACAGTTTAATCGAATACATCAATCACTTAGTGTTGAGCTTAAGTACTAGAAATAATAGCTTTGAGGTATTTTCTAACCATTAATAGTAATGTCTCAACTTTATTAAAGTTTTTACGAAAGTTCTATATATCATATATTTATTATCCTCTTATAATTTCACATGGGTTGGGTACTGGCTTTACAAAGGTGTATAAGGGTTCACAACTCCTCCATTGGTCAGGGCCTTTTGGGGTGGGGGGGGGGGTGCGTGAGTTTACTCTTATGGCACCTTGGTAGTTATCTTAGGTGTGATTGTGTGTGTTTAGTGCTCCCTTATCTATGCCAAAATATTGATTTTTTAAATCAAATATATCCTATCTAATTTTTCATTTAACCATTTCAACTGTCATAAACCAATACCATGGGGTTTAACATTAACATTCATCAAGTACCTTCCAAAAAAAAAAAAACATTCATCAAGTAACCTCCCTCTTATTTTTTTTTGGTAAACTCAATCATACCACGAGCCAATGATTGAAGGCAAATACAAGAAAATACTCACACCACCCATGCAAACCCACACACACACACACACACACCCATGCAAACTCACACACAGCGCACACACATGCAGCCCTTGTAAGCTTCACCCTAGAGCTTCTTTGCATGCTGGGTGTGTGTGGGTTTGCATGGGTGATGTGAGTATTTCCCTGTATTTGCCTTCAGTGATTGCCTTGTGGCATGATTGAGTTTACCAAAAAAACAGAAAGCCTTAGGGTGAGTGTTTAGTCCCACAGGGGGTAGTAACCTCCCTCCTATTGAGCATGAATTATAAAATTATAATTAAGTCATGACCAAAGTAAAAAAAATATTGACAAAGGGAATTAATCAATGATGTAAACCTATTATCATAAGAAACTTAGTTGTCTCACCACCTATTCTAGTCGTGGTGGTTATTGTTTCCTGCCGCATTTCCCAACTATATCAACAGTTTTTAAAAAACAAAAAACTAATTTCTTCCTCCCTACCCATTAGATTAATTCTTTACCAACTTTATCACATACTTTCTCTAAGCGTCCATTCGATTCGCAAGAAAATAATGCCAAGAAGTGTGCTTTCTTGAGAGAACTATCCACGCGATCATTTTGCAAAAAAGTTAAACTTTTTTTAGAAAATACTTTCTAAATATTATCGTTTTTCTTATAATTTTCATCAAATCATTTCTCAACCAAAAGATGTTATTTTGCCAGGAAAAGAATACACGAAGGTCGATAAAATTTGTTTCCCATGTTACCTTTGCCAAATGGCTATATCATTAGTAACCTTCAATGTGTAAATATGCAAATTCAACATTAACAATTTAGGAAAGAAGTTTATTTTCATACATTTTTTCATCTAATTTTCTTACAAACTGAACACACACAAAAAGAAAATAACACCTTTCTTACAAAATTTTCTTGCCCTAAGAAAAATAACTTTTGTTTTCTAACAACATTGTTCTTCCAAAACGAAACGGGTCATAAATAATAATAAAAAAATCATAGGGAATGTCAGAATTTTCCCATCAATTGACTAGGAAATAAAAGGAACTAAAATGATAAACCTACCGACATGAATCAGAGTTTGACTCAGTAATACCTTAATTACTTATCTTTCTTTATTCCTTCTTTCTCGCATCGGGGTTTTTTTGGTTATAAAGTAACACCTAAACAGACACCGTGGGACCTAAGGTCTCCGTTAAGGTGTTAGAAGGGTAAACTCAATCAATCACTCCAAAAGAACCTAACTAGTGGTTTTTTTGGTTATAAAGTTACTCCTAAACAGACACCGTTAAGGTGTTATAAGGGTAAACCGAATCAATCAATCCAAAAGAACCTAACTAATGAAAGATTGTTGGACCCTTAATACACCTTTACGAAGTCTAGCACTCAGTACCCAACTGATGTGGGACTAATGAGAAGACCCACCATAGCCTCATAGTTTGACTCATGCCAAGACAACCCCTTTTGTGCACCTGTTTTTCTCAAGTGAGGCCTCAATCTTCCAAACTAGTAGTGCATGGCTGATAAACTGGGCACGCCATTTAGTCAAGTCTAATCACACCATTCTAACGTTCCTTTTTTCTACTGTCTCGTCCATTTTCTTTGAACACGTAATATAAGTAGGACTTCTTGCTAAAGCCCCCAATTTCCATCAATGACGCGCTAAAGCTACATAAAATTGCCACCGATTGGGACACGTTTGGTTCAAGTTTGACTAAGCGGACATACCCAATGTTTGTGATCTTAGGGGCCCGTCAAAAAGCCTCATTGAAAAGCTTTGTCCTATCATATGAACACTCTGGATTGGTTGAATGTGTTAGCCTCCATAGCCGAAAATTGACCAGACAATCTCGACCTTCTATACTTGAGCTACAGCCATGTCTGACATATATATATATATATATATAAATAAAGGGTAAGGGTCCATTAACAATGATGGGACACAGACCCATCATGGGCTCTGAAAAGTTTTAAACATTTCATATATTTCACTGAACCAGATAATGGTGCTGCCGTGCCTAGAAGTGATAGAAATTTGAAAGTAACAAACCTGGGTATCCCTGGAGTCATAGAGCAAATAGCAGACGGTCAAGTCCCAGAATCCATTCAATGAAAATTCACCAGGGATATCCTATAGTTCTTCAGTTAACCTGGTTAAATCAGCTTACAAGTTTATGCAATCTCCATTGTTGAACAATTGAGGGTACTGTAACATATATTTCCCCAATTCCGCTGTCTCTTTAACATATATAAAAAATAGCATTTCAATCATATACAAATGAACTTTAAAATAGAACTTCCAAAGTAACAATCAACATTTGGTGATAATGCTTTTTCGCCGTTTCTGATCATGCAGTGATGAGGTCAGTCATGTTCACTTCCATAATTGTGTCATCTCTTGCTCTCTTCATTCCACACATTACACCAACATCAATTATGTACATTGCTTGTGCATATTATCCTGCCAAGAATCAAGTGGCTCAAATAATTGTAGCTCACCTTTCATATGGCACCTGGTTTAGCCACTACTCAACTTGGTTTCACTTTTAGACTGCCCCCCCACCCCTCCTCCTCCTCCTTCCTAGATCAAACCAAACCTACTCCAGCAGGAGCTCATCTTCCTCCTGTAGTTCCTTGAGCCGCCTTTTCGCGTATATTGTGATGATTACTGTTGTAGCTATGGTTACACAGAACCCAACAACATTGAAGATGATCTGCGGTGCTGGAAGGGATTGCTGATCTTGTGCAGCGTCCACCAAGGTTCGCATCAGAATCCCACTGTGAGAAACAAAAGAGGTTCACAAGTTAAAAGAATGTAAAAAAATTTATGCATCTTTCTTACCCAAAAAAAATTTATGAAGAAAAATAAAACAAAGGGTCAGCTAAATTGACTTACTAACCTCCCTGAAAACCAAAGTACCGACCAAAACTTCCTAAGCTTACCCCTAAACTTAGTTGTCTGGCAACACATATTGGTACCATTCAATGCGTATTATTGATATGAACCAAAGTACAAAACCATAATTGAAGACTGAAAGGTTGATTTAACTGGATTGGCATCAATTACAAAACCAAACACCTGAGGGTTCGGTATTCATAGATGGGTTTTTACGCATGGAGTTTTGCACATCTAAGATTTCTAGTGTGACATATTTAAAAAAACCAAATACCAATAAGAACTAAAAGTGTGAAACACCTTAATGTTTTACACCATTTAGACCTCTCCTTACCTAACTTCTCAAAAGCCACATTTATCTCTCTGCTTTGTCCAAATTATGGTACATGATACAAGTTTGTTTTTAATCAGTAACAAGTAAACACATATGTTGGCAATCAAACATACAAAGTTTGGGTATTTCAATTTCCAAGTTCTATATCATGTGGATGCATGGTAACAAAGTATATGTCATTAACTAAATTACATTTATTAGAAAAATAACTTGGACTAATAATGTATTCAACCAAGTTAATGCATGGTAAAAAGGAACAGGGAAGTAGTGCCTCTGAAACTTTCAGTTATATTTGATTTACTCATTTGGCAAGAAAGACAAAAAAAAAGGGTAAACATAATCCCTTTATACATTCCTTAACCTCATTGTTTTTTATCATGCAGCACAAAGAAAACAGTTACATTGGGCAAACTCAAAAAAAGTATTTACGATGAAGAATGTCAGCATGCACAATAAATTTGAATACACATTATTAACCTCATTTTTTCATACATATTATTAACCTCACTTTTTATTAAATTTGAAAAGGGCAAACATACTCCTTTTATACATTCCTTAACCTCATTTTTTTATTATGCAGCACAAAGAAAACAGTTACATTGGGCAAACTCAAAAAAAGTATTTACCATGACGAATGTAGAATCAGCATGCAGCACATTCACAATAAAATTTGAATACACATTGCACATACCACAATAAACGGATTGCACATACCACAATAAACGGATGTTAGATAATGTTTGGTCATTCAAATGTAAGCATTTCCCCTAAAACCAATCATTGGTAACAAAGAGTCAAGAGAGACATTGTTTTGGTGCAGGCAAATCCACATTTTTACGAAATTATCCTGTGGAGTTCTACGATTAGGACGGTCATTAAAATGTATTGTGAGCCCCAAATCAACAATAATAAGGTAGTACACAACTTAGAGTCATTTTCAATCTTCATATTTGATGAAATCATTAGACAATCCCATAGAGTTTCTAGGCAAATGAGAAGAATGATTTCCCATTGGACATGTGTTTGAGTATTTATGTATACGTGCATACATACGTATATACATATATATATACAGTATGTGTGTGTGTGTGCATGTATTTATGTATGATAATTTACACAGGATTGTTCTTCCATTGGAAATATATGGCAAGATCATATAAATATGTAGAAAAGTATGTGGAGAGAGAGAGAGAGTTCCTACGTGTAGATTGCAACAAAAATTTCTGGCACCATTCCTAGCAACGACCCGAATATGTAAGGACCATACTTAACGTTTGTTGCAACAGCAGCATAATTGAATATAACATACGGAAATGGAGAAATCCTGATTAAGGTGACTGCTTGAAACTGATGAAACCAATTTCCTTCACCAGCTGATCTCAAAATGGAAACTTTCTTTGGATATTTCTCCAACCACCTCTGCATAAATATCAGAAGTGTTGTATGAGCATAAGAAAAGAAAGCCTTGTTTTTGTTATCAAACAGCAAATTGAAACAGTGATAGATACTCACTTGGATTTTATGATGAAAGAGAGAACCAATGAAATATGGCACCGACATGCCCAGAGCCACCCCTGCAAATATTAGTAGGAATCCATATCCATAACCAAAAGTAATCCCAGCCACCCACATGGAAGGTGTAGATGGCAGAAATAGGGCAGGGAATAATGCCACAGAAGCAAAGATTACAATCGCAAGCACTGGAGTGCTAAATGTTGTCAGCTCCCAATTTAAGATTGGGATAACCTCCTGCAGAAAATCAAGTCACATATCAGGGCTGGACTGGAAAAACAAGAATTTCCCGCCATAGAGCAGAAGGAATCAACCACTTCCTAGTGAAACTTGTAGGCATAAAGACTTGTTACGATCTCAACCAAAGGACAATTTATTTTTTTGATCGGCATTGTGAATAAGCAACCTTTGGAAAATATATTGAAATATTATTAATCCAATGATGTTATTCCCCACATTAGCACGCAAAAAAAATGTTAAGATGGAGTCATCACCAATAAGTGAGTTAAGCTGTTATTGGTCACCAAGAAAATAATCTTTTGATTCTTTTGTCTAAAAAAAACCAACTCCGATCAGCTATTATCTTTTAATTCTTTTTCTAACAAAACCAACTCCGATCAGCTAAAACAACAAAAGATCTTAAGTACTCAACATCGGATTTTGAGACCTTAGGAAGACAATGGGAGTAAGATAAGGCTCTTATTATTCCTAAGCCAAAATGCAAGATTTGAGGGTCTAATATAAATCCAGAAAGGGAGTTAATAATGACACAGGAATACAGGATGGATAAAGGGCTGAAATCGATGACGAAAAGGGAGCTAAACAAAAAGGACTGGGCAATCAAAAAGACTTCTATCACAGTCTCACTAAGATGGGAAACATGTAGGCTACAATTCTAAAGGAGGGGCTAAAGTAAACTCATTTTAAAAGTTAAAACTAACCTAGGGTTGGAGGAATGGATGAATGCATGTAAATCCATATACTTTTATTTTGAAAATCACGGAAGATACAAGTTTGAAATCTAGGTTCTAAACCTAGAGGTTCCTTCCTCTTCCCATTTCATAAGGAACCCCAATTCGGTGAAATGCGTCCAAGGGTGTCCAAACAACATTAAGGAAAGATAGATTTTCTAACCTAGTCAAAGGCTCGATACCAAATAAACTAAAGAAAAGGGGTTCTAAGCTAAAGGTTCCTTCTCTTTCCCCTTTCATATGAAGCCACAATTTGATGGAGCACATCTAAAGGGAAACTACATCGAGAGAAGAGTTGGTATTCTATCCTAACTAAAAGCCCATTAGAAAAGAAATAGAAAAAAGGAGCCGAAGTCGAGTGATTAAATTGAAGGAGACTAAGTTAAATCCCTCACCTAGTGTTGATGGAAATCTCCTTTTAACTACTTTTCATTCTACTTCTTCTTCTTCCAAGGCTTCAAGGGGAGTGGAGATCTAATCTAAAGACGGTTCAAAAGGGGTTCCTAACTCCTAAGCTAGTAATCCAAGGGTAGGGAAATGGAATTGAACGGTGCTAAGGTTAGGAGGTTAAGGTACGCAAAAGGGGCTTGAGTGGTAAAGATTAGCTTCAAGAGAGGTACCTAGCAAATTTCCTAGCTCCTCTCAAGGTTCTTGGGTGTTGGTAACTGGTTAGAATGGGTAAACGAAGAGGAGATTTACAGGTGGAGAATGAGAGGATGATTTCTCTAATATCCCATGTGAGGATTAAAAGAAATAGGGGCATCAAATTCATTTTCTAATTTGATATAGACGAATTTCCTTATTGGGAGTGTAATTCTGTCCAAATTGAAAGAAAATTCTAGATGAGTTGCTAGACAAAATATTAAGGTACAGGTCTATCCTTTTTGCAAAAATTATTTTACTAAAAACGACAAAGGCAATTCCCGTAAACCGAGCTCAGGTCCCCCTACATGGTTTATTATGCTCAATAACTAACCTACTAGGGATGTCAATAGGGTCATTTTTACTAAAAACGATAGACTCAAAATAGTGCGAATTAGGCCAATAAAAATAACTTATTTTTTTTAAAAGAAGATTTGTTTACATATAAAATGATATGCGTATTCGAATTTACAAAAATGTCACTAGGTTGTTTTTAGAAGAAAAAAATGACTCAAAAAGTCACCATAAATTACCAAAACATTATTATTAGCTTAAAAAAGAGATGCACCCAAAATACCCATACACTTTAGATAGATTTTTGGCACGTTTTGGGGAGTTTCAAAAGCTTAAAATCAGAGCTTTAAGGTCTATGATATGTCCAAATTAAAATTTTAGTCCCAAGTAAGAATGGGAAATAACCAAAATACCCTTAAACAAAAATTAGGGGTTTTATGGGTTTCTAAGGATTTCTAAAAGTGTTCAAAAGGTAATGAAGGTTCTAAAGGTGGTTCTTAAGTAGTGGTCCATGCCTTGAAAACTCAAAGAATGATCATAAGATTGAGGCTATTTGATTTTGATCAGCCCGAAAGCGCTTGACAGTGCAAACATAAGGTGTGTTAGTAGTTAGTAGTAAAAACTGGTTAAGGAAGACATTCTGCCAATAAACTGTCCCCCATACCCTATTTAGGAGGTCTCTAGCTCTAGAGTAAATTTTCCTCTAAGGGTTTTCTTATAAGGACAAATCTTTAGTCCATTTAGTTTCATGGAAACTTGCTCTAGCTCAAACAGAAGGTAAGTTGGCGACCAACGATTATGGCATACCATTAAATAAATCAAATATTTCCACTAAATTTCAACTCAAATGAATCATTCAAAATAAAAATTAAAAGAGTAGTCCATGACTGACGCATTTAAGATTCTAGGGAAAATCAAATAAACTTACTCTAATTTTCATCAAGATATATAAAACATATTTGATATTTCACTTAGTTCTTCAATGTTGTCAATGTTTCACTGATTTACATAATTTTATAATTTCAGAACTGATTAATCTTGGTGTTCCATTGACACTCTCAAAACAAAATTTGAGGAGCATTTCCACTCAGATAGCAACAATACCATCAGAACATCAAGGTATGAAGAGGTGTAGAATCTAATGTGAAGCTTGCACATGTGGCCATAAGTATGTGAACTATAGCAAACACATGGATGTGCGTGCCCAGGTAAGCTGATGGATAGTAAACTGAGTGATTATGAAGGGAACAAACCAACTCTTAATTCACCAACTTCACAAGAAGTAATTGAAATAGCAACCAAAACACTTTCAAATCCATAATTCTCAAGGGCTGTAACTTAATCCTTAAATAAAATTTTACTACGGTGCTTTTATAGAAATAAGAAGACCATAAAAAATGTACACTAAGAAACAGAACCCTTGATTACAAACCCTAGTTTTTTTTTTGCATGGTATGGAAGAGATACTCTATATGATTCTCATAAATATAATGAAAATTGACAAAATGTAACTTACAAATTGAAACAGTAGACCCATCAAATTTATAAATAACTACCTTATCCATGAAGAAAGGTACGACCCATTTGAGAAAAACTACAGACAACACCCCCAAGAAAATGCAAAGCAAAAACGCCTTCATCCACCACCACCACCTGCTTTTTTTGGGAGGTGCAGGCTCCACTCCTCCGAGTTCCTCGTGCCCCAGATCGTTTGAATTTCCCAATCTCACATAATCCCCATTTTCATCACCCATTTGCAGTTTCATCTCCGGAACTACAGTATCATCATCATTCATACTATACGTCATCGCTCACTCCACCAAATTCAACCAAACCAGTCCCCAATTTCCCCAATTCAAGATACCAAACTATAAATTAGAAACTGAAATAAAAAGTATATAAAGAATAAAGTTAGCTACCGTCCTTACGAATCTGCAACTGCAAAAAAAAAAACCCTAAAGCAAAAGCACGAACCTACCTTTATTCGCTAATGCTATAACATTCCATGACCAAACAAAACCCTAGTTTCTGCTCCTCTCTTCTATACGAGCAGAAACCCTAGAAATCGAAGTAAATTTCAGTATTGAAAGCTTAGAATGGAACAGCAAATGTAGAAATTGGAGAAATGGGGGCAGAAACTGTGGCTTTTAAGGAACAACAAATAAAGAAGACTGGTAGATCAGATACAACATGTTAAAATAATGCAATAATCAACAAAATTGCCATCAGAGGCTCTTCACAGGTGTGTTCATCTGCGTGTGTAATGCCTAAGGAAAGGCAGATGGACGGCTTTGGTTAGTTCCAAGTTAAGTTTTTTTTTTTTTTTTTTAAATGGAGTTCCAAGTTTAGTCCAAAGCCTTAGTTTTTAAGGAAAAATAAAAAATAAATAAATCTTGTGTTAACTAACCTAAACCATAGTGAATATGCGCACATACAAGTTGTCACGTGTTCCTTTTAACACTCACCACCTATGGTTAAGATTCACTCACCTCTAAGGTTTATTCATCTACCATTGGTTTTTAGTAAAATAAAAAATATTAACCTTAGGTTAACTAATCTAAACCATAGTTAATACACGCCTATAGGTTGTCACACATCCCTTTAAACATTCACTAATGTGGTTAAGATTCACTCACCTCTAATGTTCATCCATCTACGCTTGGTTTTTAGAAAGAAAAAAAATTAACACTTAAGTTAATAAACCTTAACCAAGGCTAGAATAGATTAAAGAGGACACAAAAGCATAAGTTTCAATAATTTTATATTTTTTTTAAGAAGTGTTAATATGTAATGATTTTACAATTAGAGATGGAGAAACTAATACCATACTGTTTTTTCTACATCTTTTTCAAAATTTTGATTAGTCAGTCCAAACCGAAATGACAGAAATAGAGGTAACATACCTACATGTTCCTCAGGAGTGCATCCTAGATGTTCATCAAGGAGTGCATCCGTGGACTCTGTTTTAAGTCCGTTGAAACGAAGCGGTTCATCTCAGGGTCACCCACATTAACCGAACCGCTAATAGTTTTGCTCACGAGCTGACTCAGCACAATTTGGGTAAGGGATTAAATGATAATTACAGGACTCAGATGCTATCTCCCTGGAACTGTAGAAGGATTTTGGCAACAAGAAGATCCAATCTGGACAGGATCCCACCTAATGTAATTGGTTATCTCCCAACAAAAAACAAGAAAACAAAAGGGTTGATAAGCTAAGCTTAGATAAATCAATACCTTGTAATTTTTTTTTTTTAAAAGCGTTATGTAGGTAGCAATAACTCCAACCATAAATAAACTAGAAAGAGGCGGTTGATATGGTAATCAATTACTAAGCTTAGATAAATTAATGTCTCGTATTAAAAAAAAGTGTTATGTAGGTAATAGGGCTGTCAATGAGCCACGCCAGCTCGATTAGTCTCGAATTGAGCCGAGCTTGAGTTGGTTATTTGAGCTCGTTGAACTGAGCTAAGCCGAGCAAAATGATTAAGCTTGTTTGTCAATCGAGCCGAGCTAAATGATTAAGCCGAATACAAGCAACGAGCGGCTCGGCTTGGCTCAGCTCAATTAATTTTACTGTACCATTTATAATACCCTAATACTATTAGTGTTCCTATAAAAGTTAAAGAACTTAAATGTAATAATTGTTGAGGTAAAACTTAAAAGCTGATTTCATCTTTTCAAATTTATAGATTCTTCTGTATCATTTTTCTACAATTAGACTCATGAGAGTAACTACATTTAGTTCTTATTATTATTATTTTTAGGAGGGAGACTCTGATGATCATGTTTAACTCTTAGGATTTTGATTTGAATTTTTTTTTTGTTTGTTAAAATTAGGATAAATAAGCCTAAAATAATAGTGCAAGTTAGCGAGTCGGCTTGTGCTCGATTATTTATAGATGAGCCGAGCTCAGGCTAGCATTCGAAGGCTCGAATTGAGCTCGACATAAACTTGAGCCAACATATATATGTCACGTGCTAAGCTTGAGCAACACCTGGCTCGGCTCAACTCGGCTCGTTACACCCCTAATAATAAGTAGCAATAACTCCAATTAAAAAAACTAGAAAGATTCGAATCATGGGTGGTGGTTCAGTCTATAACCAAAATATTATAGTTAAAATTACTTAATGCATATAATTATGATTTCAATAGCCACCAGCCCCTCGTAGTTGGAGTACAAATCTTCTGGCTGGAATTTCGTGGCCAACACCAATCACAATTGGTGGTGCAAGTGTGGGCTCGACTTGACAAATCCCAGAATATTTTTGCTCTGGCTAGGATGGTGAAGGTGGTAGAAATTCCTATAGGATTTCCTAGACTCGGCCAATTCAGATGCCCACTCCGAAGCTCAATGGGTCTAATACTAACAAGTGACAACTACTCCTACATCGAATATAAACATCGAGGTAAAAATAATACTCAACATCCGAAGAAGTGGCACTATATTTTTTTTAACAACTCAATTTGATAAATGATACCTCATACCTGGAAGAATAATAGCTAACAAATCTGGTCTGATAATAGGAATAATAATTGGAGATACACCGTGTTTATGTCTGTCTTATTAGGTATCTTTAAAATGCATGTGACAAACAAAAGTATTTAAAATGCCAAAGTGGTTTCATAAGAAATAGCATTGTTTTTTTAATATTCTTCATAATCTTACATTTAAAAAAAAATACATCATCGCTGGTGGTGCAAAGGAAGGCATCTCATCCCCCTTCTCTCATCACGTGTCCCCTTTTTAACTCACTTTAATTTTGGTTAAGATTCACTAACCCTTAAGATTAAAGCATCTAACCTTGATTTTAGAAAAATATAAAAAGAAAAATTATTCATTGAAGCGAGTTAAAATTTGTTGAAGTTAAAGAACAATTAAAGTGCTTTTTGAGGGCAAGGAGCAACAATTTGCTTGTTGCCCGAATAGTATATTATTGCTCCATTTAGAAATACCACTGTGTAACACTACAGAATTTTATTGTAGCTTGGATTTTCCAATAAGTAAACATATCTAAAATCCATATTATTGCAATATGACAATAGAGTACCTCCTTAAAATTAATCTCATCAAGGTATCAATCAAACTACATACCCATAAGGCTGTATTGAAACCTAGTTGGCTCATTCTAGCCAGGCTCAATTTTATATCTGAGGCTCGAAAATCCAGACATCATTTTGGGCTTGAATATTTAAGCAAGCCAAGCTCATGTTTGATTCGACTTAACTCGTATATAGCACAGATTAAAATATTACATATATTTGTCTAATATATATAATTTTTATATATATTTGTCTAATCCAGACATCATTTTGTGTCTCTTTCTCTCTCAACCTCAAATACATACAGTGTTTGAAAGGGGAAGGAAGAGTTGAAGACGGTATGTTGCTGGTATCCCTTTCTAATTCTTAAGTTTAATTTGTTTCTCTTCTAATTTCTAGGGTTTTACTCTTAACCTGTCTCTCTTCCACTTTCTAGGGTTTTAATCTTTGAAAAAATTGTCTTCAAAATAGGGAAAAAAATGGAAAGCTTACTCGGATTTGAAGATCTGCCAATGTGAAGAGCCTTGCAAGTTTTTTGGTTCAATGGAAGGATGGTTGAGACTTGAGATTTAGGAAAAAAGACGGAAGAAGAATGAGGGGATTTCCAGAATTTTTGACTATATAAGTTTCTTTAATCCACACGGATTTTAAGTAAGTACTCCTAATTTTCTGATTAATTTGGATTAGATACGTTCATAGGCAAATATATGCGTATTTTTCCGTATCATTCACTAGAATTCGGAAAACGGACGTTGTTTTGAAACAATCGTGTACGCACGTATTATACACGTACTATACGCATACTAACTATACTCCCAAATATACTTCCTAAAATATACTCCAGAATATAATTCCTAATTCTAACTAATTATAACCAACAATTAAAGGTTAGGATTTGAGGTGACTTATTTTATCTTTTCTAATGCACATCATGTCTAATCCTAATAGTTTAATAATTAAGATAAACTATTAGGACTTGGGATTTGGGAGTACATTTAAGAGTACACTTTAGAGTATCCTAGACTAATTATAGGAGTATTTCATAACCCGACTTTTTTTTCCCATATTCGATCGGCAATTTAAGAAATCGGAATTTTGGAGCTCCTAAAACCCTAAGCGAAGGTTTTTGCGTTGAACCCTTCCCCCCAAAAGATATAAATCCCTTATTTTTGTTGTAGGATTGACAATCGGATGTCCTACTTCTTTTCCTGAACTTATATCGATCATTCAATCCCAAATCAAGGGTATAAAGATGTCTGATTTCAAGAATCCTGTAGAAAGCTCGGGGAATACCTCTGGCATCAAAGATACATTTGATTTTTGTTCACAGATCAATGAAAGTCACGAAATGGTGGAAATTGAAGTGCAATCTGCTGATGAAGATCAGAGTATTTTGCACGAATATTTGAATCGCACTTCAGAGATCAAAGAAATGCAAGAAATGGCGGAAAACGATAGTGAAAATATGAATAATATCGAGGAAAATGAGGAGTTGCAGACCAAACAAAAACACGAAACGCCTGTAATTCATCCAGATTCTCTCTCTAAAACTGGAAATGATTGCAGAGATAAGGAGACGGGTAGGAAGAAGGAGAAATGCTCCGAGAAAGGGGATGGAAGTAAGATAAGGTACTCGAGGAATGAGCTGGAGGCTGTTTCAAGCTTCTTGGCTGAAGCTCGAAATGCCTGTGAAAAGAAAGGGGATGGAAGTAAGAGAAGGTACTCGAGGAATGAACTGGAGGCCATGAGGTTTGTAAATGATGAAGAACAGCGAATTATGTGGAATGAAATATACCTAGGGTTGGGTCCTGTTGTGGCTCAGGAGCTTGAGGACATGGGAGACTCCAAGCATCAGAAGCAAGGACGCCGGAACGTTGATCATCGCCAACGTTTTGGAAAGAAGAAAGATGCCGCCAAGAATCTGAGTACGTAATTTTTTTCATTCTCATTTAATGTTCATTGTAGATCTCTTATTATTTCTCTTTTAATCGATAACTCATCATAGTCATCAATACATTATCTCAAATATTTCGGGTTGGCAACACAAATCCAGTTTAACAATTCTGTTATATTTAAAGCGAGATTGCAATTCAGGATTCATGTTATAAGATGTAGGCAACTTGTTCATGTTGGCAGTTGATAAGGAGGCCTGAGTATTGCAATGCTAAGAGATCTGTAATGAAGCGGTGGTGTGGTGCCCGAGTTTTAGACCCAATTTGAATGATTGGGAGGTTGAGGATCTTATCTGATTTCTTCAATGGCTCCAAGCGTTCCCCCCATGCTCCCAAATAATGGACTCTAGGGTTTGGTCTAGAGACTCCAACGGTCGATTCACGGTTAGATTTCTTCTATAGTCTTTTGGTTCAATACAGGCTGTCCAGCTATTCAAATTTCTTGTAAGTCTGTGTGTGGATCCCTGATGTTTCGTCTAAGGTATCATTTTTCCTCTGGGCTTCGGCCCTCAATAGGATTCTCACTGGGAATAATTTAAAAAGGAGAGGGTGGAGTTTGGAAGATCGTTGCTATTTGTGCCTTCTTATCCCTGTTGGAAGTGGATTGGGCTTTCCCTTTTTCCTTCCATAACTTTTTATCGTGCTGGCAGGTGGTTTGACAATGATTGAGGTTTGATTATGCAGTGCTTGCTAAGGGTGATTTCCTAGGTTATTTGGAAGGATAGGAACTTGAGAGTGTTCGAGAACATTTCGTCCTCCTCTCCTCGTATGTGCTTTAGGATTTTCTCTTTGATCCTCGAGTGGTGTTCAGTTTCCATGACATTAGAGTCTTGAGTGAGCTTCTTGGGTGAGATCGGCCTTGGCATTAGTTTTACTTTTGTATCTATGTTGATCTTGCTCTATCTTTCGGTTTTGTAGGCCTTCCCTCTGTGAGTTTACTTCTTAGTAAACTACTATTTGTATTGCCAGCTTTTGCCTTCTATATATATTGGCTCTGTTTACCGATCAAAAAAAAAAAATTAGTAGGGTGTTTTTTTCTTACACCGACTGCTAACCTGACGTGCAAGTGTGCAACCCTCATCTTTTGTCAATTCCATGCCATTAATTGATAACTAATTGACTTAATGGGGAAAAAGAGGGCTAACTATCTGATTCCATTGTGTATTTGAGTTATTTTTTTCCATCATCTGAGTATACGTGTGTGATTTGAATGGTTGTATACTTGTATCACAAGTTTTTTTTCCTTGGAAAATAAGTACGTATAATAGTATTAGTAAAAGTTCCAGAGACACAAGGAAGCAGAGGTTCACCAACGATGAACCTGAAAAACCATACTACAAATAAAGGATAATAAACTACTATGACCTACTCCAATAAGACTAACTGATACTCTTAAGAGGTTAGCAAGCAGCACACCTCCAAATCTGTCCTCCTTACTAGAGTGCGATGCTCTCAATTAATGCCGCACTTGCCTCTTGACTTGAGCAATGGGAAGCGCTATGTCTTTAAAAATACACTTGTTCCTCTCCTTTCAGATAGACCATGATAGCCTCTGAAAGTAGGGCCCACTCTGCTGCAGCTGAGTCTTCCAGCTTGACTGAGTGCCAGCAAGATAAAAAGCCCTGTAAATGAATATAATTAACTGTTAATAGGTGTTAATGAAACCTTACTTACAAATACTTGAACTTGAATGAAAGGAGATGCTTTGGCATGTTTACACAAAATCTGTTGAACAATTTGTTGCATATACTTCTGTTTTGATGTATTCTTGCTATGGCTGATAATTTACAGAAGAAGAAGGATGTAACCCTTCCCTTTGTAATGCATTTCAGGTGAAGCGTGTGTTCAAAATATGGAGAACAACATCAAAGAGGTGAAACCCTTGGATCCTGCTTGTGCCGACCATCTTTATGGTGAAAATGGCTACACAATCGTAGAAGTGGAGTGCAGTGAAAATGGTGACAGTGATGACGAGTACAGTAGCATTCAGCGACCTGCTTTTTTCGTTAAAGGAGAACCCAATTTTGAGTCGGGGCCACCACAAGATGGATTAGAATATCTTAGACGTGTTAGGTATCCTTCTAAATCCTTTTCTTTTGCTTTATCTGTTTCAATTAATTATGTTACAACTCACAATATATATGGTATTGAGACACCATTATTTTCTGCTTACTTACTTTTTAAATGGTCCTCCTATATATTTATTTATTTATTTCTGAAGAGTGGATCTATGTTGACCCAATTTTGAGAGTTTTATTTCTTATTTTTTTATAGACCTTTTAAAAGAATGAGCATGCTTCAATGCTTTTCAAGGATTTAGTAGTTAATGAAGTTTTTTTTTTAATGAATTGGTAAAAATCAGTTAATGAAGTATTGTTCCCTTTGTATTGTGGTTTCATTTTCAGCAGTCACAGAATTTATTGAAAAGAACAAAAGAGCACAAAACAATTAAACTAGGGGTAGGAGACTCCATTTGTCAGGGAAACCGTTGAATCATTGATAAAACCACAAACCAACTTTGATTCTCAAAGTTGTGCTTAAGTCTAACATCTAGCAATTAAGAAACCCAATGTTGTTGTTGATAGTGACACTTGGACTTGATGCCTTTCTCACTGATAATCAATTAATCATATAAAGCGATTCGCTTTGGGTACTTTCTAGGCCCGTTTGTTTCGGATTATTGTAGTTATAAGCGATGTTGTCAATAAGTGCTAACTCTATAATCATGTTTGGCTGACACTCTGCTAATAAGCAATTATCTAGTCATTTTAAAAAAGGGTATTTTAATATTTTTAGAAAAATAATTTTTTTAAAAAAAAAACTATCTTTTAAGTTTAATGGATGTTGTTGGCCTTACTGAGTACAAATTTGGGTGTTTACAATAATTTTTACATAATATTAAAGGTCATAAGCGGTTACGCTGCACAATAATCACCTTATGATGAGATTATGGAATCACCAGTTATTTCCATAATCGGTTATTACATAAGTGCTTTTGACGAGTCGAACCAAACGCTATTATAAGACATAATCCGGACATAAACAATTATGTACCAAATAAGCACTTTTAATAATCCGAACCAAACGAGCCCTCTATGTGAACATTGGGGGACTCTTCCACTAATGGCTATCCTGACACAATCAGTCATAACATTTATCATTTATGTCCATACTTCCCTACCCTCCAACATGCCCTAGCCTTGAAACGTTTAAGGACAATCGGACTGGAGAAAGATTTTTTAGTTACTCCTTTCATATCTGAAGAAACCATTGGTGAACTCAAAGTTGAGCTTGAGTGTTCCTTCCAAGTCCAGGGCCTTCTTCTGCTTATTTATGAACTTTTTCAATTTTTCCCCAGTCACTACCTGCCAATCTCTAAACAAATATTCTGTTAACACAATTCCTTCTATGCATTGAAAATTGCCTTTTTTTTGGTTTTTTTTTCTGGAAAGTTCTATTGCTTGTCTTGGCTCTGAACTCTTCATGTAATCTTGGTAGTGGTGTTAGTTAAATGATATGCACCCCCCCCCTAAAAAAAAAGTTGGAATGCTAGGTCCACTTTCTCCTTTTCTAGAGAAGAAGACAAAAAATAGTTGTGGGCCCCACAAAAAGATGCCATATTGTTTTGTCTTCTTGTCTTAAAAAAGTGGAAAGTGGACCTAGCATTGCTAAAAAAAAGGTGAAAGAGAGAATTTTGGCCATGAAATTTCCTGTGCTAATGGTACCTCTTGCTCCTCAAACTTTCCATCAATGTATTTTTACTTGGAAAATTTGAGCAATGCCATGCAAATTTAAGAAATGATTCTTTATTCCTCCCATCACTACCACAATGTGTGTGTAATGGACTAATGGTCCTTTGGTTCTCTATCCAATATACACTTCTTGCACCTGAATGATTTCACAGCTTTCTTTCACCACCACCTATTGTGTTTGGCATGATACACAACTTGGGAAAAGAATACTTTGCAACTTCCTCCTCCAATTACAGTTATTCACGAACCCAAACCTTATATTTTTGGCAATCTGGAAGATCGAGCATTGGAGATGCGAATAGAGATTCCTCAGATTTCTGTAGGAGAAGTGTAGTGGTACTATCAACATCAGGGACTATTCTGAGCCAGAGGTTCAAGTCCTTATGGAAGGACTAAAAATTATGATAACCATCTCTTCAATTCATTGTATGGTGGAAGGTAAGTCCTCCATAGTCATATGGAGGATAGCCCTTAGAAATTGGCCAACATTTTGTTGACAAAGTGTGGGAAGAATTGTTTGAATTTTGAACTTTGAATGCTTTGTTCCACCATGTTCTAAGAAGCACCAAACACTTGGCCTCCTTGCCAGCTAAACAGCTTGCTCTGCCTTCTACATAAAGGAGGAAGTCCTTTACTTCATTGTATCCGTCATTCTCAATAATTCTACCCATGAGATGATCGACCGCCCCAAGTCAGCAACCGAGCTCTTTTCCAAGTTCGTTCAAAGGCCCAATATATTCTTTACTTTTCTTCTAATAAGGGTCTGTTGGCTAAACCCAAAATCACAAGAAATCACATAGGTAGCCCCTCAACCATTAGTTCTCACGAGTGGTGTTTTAAAAGGCAAAGGCTTGAGGCAATATGTTAGGGCCCGCAGAAGTGTGATGCGTAAGCCTTGAGGTGTGCTCAAGTCTCAGGTTCTCACTTGATAAAATTTATAAGAGACAAGTAAATGAAAGTGTTAGCTAGTGACTCCAAATCTTTGTGACGTCTTCTAGGGAAATTCTTAGTGTAAAATAGAGATTCAAAAGGGTTTTGAACCCTAAATTCATTAAATATTATCAAACGTTAGCTTAAACAAAGAATAGATTGAAAAAATAAAAATAAAAGTAAAAATTCAAGTCTCTTTTATGCTAACTAGAACCTTGTTTTTGGTTAATGTATGAGGCACCCACCTCAGACATAAAGCAAGCCTTATGGCGTGTTGTGTGCGCCTAATGAGCCCCACACTTTGAGACATGGGTCTTATAGGATTTAAGCCTCCAAGTTGAGCCTCAAGGCATTTTCCTTGAGCCTTGCCATGAGAAAAGCCTCAAGGCGTAAGCCTCACGTGCCTTTCTAAACATTGCTCACGAGTTAATTCCATATCAATGTCTTATTTACCTTTTTTCCTTTTTGTCAGCAAGCAATTGATCTTAAGTTCTCAACTTTCAAAAGACTTCCTTTTCAGGAATAATGGTTATTAATTTCCCCTCTCTAGATTTTTGCAGAGCTTATACATTGCTTTGAAGAACCACCAAAAGCCATTCCCTAAAGCTGTCATCATTGACAAGATAAAATTTAAATGCGAATTTCCTCCATTTCCACCGTCACACTATCTCATAAACTCCATCCAGTACAGTGAAGATGCCATTCCTTCAACTACTAGGCCAAATTTCATTGTCTGGTAATTGGGGCCTGGTAGTGTCTTGAACCTAAGCATCGACAGGGTCCACGTCTGAAGCATCATCTCTTTGCTTCCAAGAAACCAATGAAGCAATGATAAGTAATAATGGCCAAGAAAACTTGTTTTCAAAAGCTGAAAAATGATAATTTGGTTTGTTTTTGACAGCTTCTAAAATGAGAAATGTAGATGATGCAGTTTGAAAAAGGCATGGACCTGTATTTAATTGTTGTTTCCTTCTACCTAGGTGGGAAGCTGCACAAATTCCAAAGGTGAAAGTCGCGAAGCTCGATAGGAATAAACTTAACAACGAACAGACTGTTTATATGCCCAAGATTCCTGATATCGCGAAGTGCCCAGAGCACCTATTGCCATCGAAACAGTGGGAAGATGCTTTTCTTGCTGATTTTTCGGAGCTAAGACTCGTAAGTTCTTGCCCTAATATTTATTTATGCCTTTCTTTATATTATCATTTTACTATAGTTAATAAACTGCCTGCAGAAATCAGATGACACAAAAGTGAATCAAGTGATTGTATCAATAAATAAAAAAAACATACCGAACAAAACAAGAAAAAAAGTGATTATTTTAAGGAGTAATTAGGTTAGGATTGGGAGCTACCTGTGTTGTATATGTAGCCTGCTTTGATGGTCTGGGACACTCGCCGTATAGGAGCCCTCTCGTTGAGTAAGAATCAACCTTCTCTGGTGATCATAGCTGTAATCTATGTACTCTTTTAGATAGCAAGGATAAAAGAAAAGTTAATTGTCTACAAAGAAAGTCTAGAGAGGATGGTAATGGTCAACCGGTGAGGTCAATTTTTGAGTTGGGAGACTTGAAGCAACTGATTAAATGGTAGATCCAAACTCCTTCAGTTGTTTTGAGCATGTACTGCAACTGTATACAGTATACACTGCCTTCTTCCATGTATCTCTCTGTTTTTGGAATAATGTTCCCCAGGGTTATTTTAGCTCTCTAACGAGCACATTTTAAAATAATTATGTTAGTGGTTTTGGTAATTTGTGTGTCCTTGTCCCACGAATTCCTCTTTTCTCGAAATAATGTTCCCTAGGGTTATTTTAGTTCTCTATCAAGGACATTTTAAAATGATTAGGCCTGTGGTCTTTGGTAATTGGCATGGTATGTTTTCATATTAAGGGAACCTTGAACAGAGATCACCATTATATCTCACATAGATGTCATGGATCTGGGGACATTTTATTACCATAGGATAGAAACTCAAGCGTTATGTTTGTTTTGACTGTATGCCATGGCTCCCTGGCCAACTTGTTGGATTTCATATTATGTACGTGCTTTACTATTAGTGCTATAGTATCATTGTCCACATATATGAAGAGCACTGACTTGATTTTCTCTCCACTTCCCCCTCTAACTTTCAGGCTCTGTTGCGCCTTGAGGGTCTCAGTCCTGAAAATTCTGATAACCTACGATCGCTTTTCACTGTACATGAAGACGACTCCTTTCAGCCCTTTCAGAATTCTAGTCTTGAAATTTCTGATGATCCACAATTGTTCTTGACCATCGATGAAGTTGACAGCTGCCCGGCTCTTCACTGTACCGGTCTTGAAAAATCTGATGGTCTGCAATCCTGCTCGACTGTTGATGAAGATGGCTCCTTCCAGCCTCTTGAGAATACCACTCCTTCAACTTCTGATAAATTGGAATTGCCTTTGATAAGTAAAGGAGATTCTACCGATCCGACAGTAGCTGCAATTCTGGGAATGGATTCTGTATCTCGAGTTTCTATTCTGAAGAGACGGATAAACTCATTAGAAACTGCAAGTACTCTGTCTAGGAATGAATGTGCATGGATATTCGCTCTGTGTGGTGCCATTGATACTCCACTAGATGCTGATACAGGTGCATCCCTCCGATGTCTGCTCCGAAAATGCTCAAGCTTGCGGGCTGGCAAATCTGAAACTGACGATGAGGTTGTGATGTTGAACATGTTGGTGACAATATCGGGTAGGTATTTCAGGCAGTTAGAGAACTGAAGCTCCTAGTTAACAAATAACTTTATGTAATGACTTCCATCTTCATTGTAGCACAGGTTAGCACCAAATTATGGGTTTGATCCCACATCATAGCATTAAATTTAGTAGATTATGGGACCTACTCCTAGCCCATTTACTCTTTAATTTGTGGTCTACCTGTCGCATGGAGCAGGGCATAAAACAAAAGTTGGGCTTGGTAGGTACGCCGAATGCTAGACAGTGGGTGTCCATGTACTGGATATGTGAGTGTGATGTGTGCGTGCTGATTGGTCTCCCTCTCAAGTGTAACTTGATTGGTCTCCCTCACTGTAATGTAAATTCAGTTTATATGTTTAAAAATGAGATTTGCTCATAATCTGATGCCGAGGCAGAAAGAAAATGCAGTATGTTAGTGGAGCCATAAAGCGGTTTTTTTTTTTTTGGTGAAAAGGACTTTCATTTGATCAGAACAGTGAAAGAATGGAAAGATTTTGGATCTCCCCCTGAAGTTGGATATCTACTCTGATTACACCTGGTGAATGCCCCATGTGGGACCTCGGGCATCCACACATCATTGGACATGTGGTGTTTTAAAGGGCAGAAGTCATTTCGCTTTCTCCCCCATGATTTTGATTTCTCCCCCTAAACGCCACATGTACAGTGATTTTTTTTTGGACGGTAGCCATATGTCCAGGATGTGTGGATGCCCGAGGTCCCACATGGGGCATCCACCAGAGGTAATCCGTAGCCCCCTCATTTAAGTCCCTTGCGCTTCGTCAAGCGCTGCTCCATTGCCACACCAGCTTATGTAATTGAAATTTGTTTTTCGCAGATGGTGGATATCGTTGAGAGGAGTGGATTTACAAATCAACTTGATCACTCTGTCCTTGAAGATAGTACATGATTTCTTTTGAGGCAGACTTATGATTACTTGGTTCCACCTGTTCAGAAGTGTCATAAAGCAGTTGGCATTATAATAAAGCGTTTAACTGCTTTCTAACTCACTCTTCTGTTTTTTTCTTGAAATGCTAGTGAGATAATGGCAGAGACCACCCCCGATAGGCTGACCCAATCGGGAACGGTGAAACTTTATTTTTTGAGGCATGCTTTCTCTACTCTCGGTCAAATTTTACTCTCAGCCTCTACCAACCATTTATCTATTTTTAAATCAGTTATGGTTGTTAAAGCACTCTCTCTCATCAAGAATGGACAAGTGGTTAGTGGAGACTGAAAGTAAAGTTTGACTGAGATTAGAGCTAGCATTTCTCTTATTTTTTTGGGCAGTTAGCACACCCCCGCTTTAGAATAGGTAATGTCTCTTTTAACACTGTTTTAACTATCGTTAAGCTTAGTAAAATTAAAGTAAATATTTTGATTTTTTTACCTTTTTTAAAAAAAAATCAAGCTTAGATTGCTTAATTATAAGAGTGAGAGAATCTTTAACTTCAGTTGATGTGTGGTAAAAAGAGGGCATTGACCAATGAGGACTGTACATTAGAATGGTGGAACCTTTTTATTTTATTTTTTATAACAGGTTCAAAAGACCTTAACATGTCCAGTTCCCCCATGTACGTCTCTACCAGTGATGATGGGATTGAGCTGCCCCAACACAGCAGCGCCATATTCCCTATATCCTTTGATTCTGCTACTGCGAATTTTATTTTCAAGGGAATGAATTATGTGTAGCAGCACTCTAAAAATCCAGAAATGTATCTGAACAACTAGTAAAACTAGAGGAAGCCTCTTTCAAGAGGGCCATTAATTTTTGCCATTTGGTGGTTTTCTGCTGATTAAATAGCTCAATTGCATGGTGCCTAGAGTTGCAGTGGCATCTTTTTTTTTTTTTTTGGGTGGAAAACAATATTTTTACAAGGTTAGTAATTGCTAGGAATATAAACCGTCTCACTCCAAGCAATTCCAAAACCGAGTCCACCCCCTATGGGGGTATACATCTATCACTAGAGCAACCAGAGAGGTGTGTAGTGGCAGTGGCATCACCTGTGACGCCCCCTTTATCAGTCCATAATAATAAATAACTACGAGCACACCAATATTTCCTAACTGTACACTAAATATATCACTTACTAATTTTATACCATTAAAATGTAACAAATTCTACGAGTACACTAAGAGGTAAAAAAAATACCTATAAAATTTCTAATTATACATTATTCTAAACTTAAAACCATAAAATATGATAATTCATTATCCTTTTATAGACCCAAATGCAACTGAAGATCCAATGAAAAACCTAGGATATTTAAGGTTATTGAAACAAGGAAAATTGAAGAACAATAAAGAACCCAGAATTTAAGGTTATTAAGACAAGAAAAAGCTTACAGTAATTTGTGTTTCTACAACTCGTCTGACTCTAAAGGCAAGGTAAGAGGAGCTTCATGGGTTCGTTTTTAGAAGGAGAAAAAGTTTTTAAAAGAGGGCTTAAGGGTTTGAGAGTATGATTGCACATAGACAAAACATTCTTTAAAAAAAAAGTTATTTTTAAAGAATGGTGTCCTTTTAGTAAATATTGACGTGCTCATAACAACACCCTAAATAAATTGTTAAACAGATGAATTGACATTGGAACGTCTTCGACTATAACGGGTTAACTGGTTATAACGAGTTTAGTTACTAATATAGGGACACTTGTCTCAAAAGCCATAAAACTTGTAGGCTTTTTGTTTTTCATAATTATTTTCTTCTTAAAATTAGATAGAATTAATAATAACACCAAACAATTGTTTAGGTGGTATTCAGAGATTGAATTCCTCCCGAAGAACACACGAAACAAAGATATAAACTCAGAAAATGGAAATGGAAAAGAGAAGTTTCTAATTCATCAAAACCATAAGCTTTTTCTACATCATATGATATACTAAAAAAATCGCGTTTTAATGTAAAAGAGGCATGTTAGTCCTATTAGCTATCCTCCAATATTCCCTACTTTCCGTGAAAATTCTGCACATGTTAAAGCAGGTGCTTGATAGTAGTGTTGCAGTGCACTGGGAGGTTCGGACTGTTGTAGAGGATATTCGGGCGGCATTGGATGGAGAGATCGTCATCAAAGTCCAACATACTCCTCAAACAACAAGCACTTATGTTCACAGACTTGCTTCTTTTGGTTCCTCTCTCAACGGTATCGGGAATTATCAACAGGTGAATCTCTAGCCTTGGGATGTATAGGGTGTTGGGAAAAAATCTGTTTCGGAAAATCTGGGTGTTTTTGGGAAAACAGTTTTTATAAACTTTGACCCAAAATATAAGTGGGACCCACAAGGATTTTGAGGCGGGTCCAAGTGGATCCGTGTTATCCTCCATGAGGAGATTAACGTGGTATATTTACTTGTCCAAAACAGTGAAGTGGTGAATGAGAAATTCATCTCAAAGTAGGCCACTTGAACATGTATTGTAAGTTGAAGAATGGTAGAGAAAATAATCCCACATCGGAAAACTATTGAAACCATAGTGTGGTTTATATACCATTACCTTGGAATAAAGAGTGGGCCCTTGGGGCACCCAAATTTTGCGAAGGAGTGAGCCCTTGCTCCAAGGTGGAACCAACCACCCGCCCGAGCCGTGCCGTGTCCGGCTGGCTTGGTTTGGTTGGTTGCCTTTTGCTTGGCTGGGCCAAAGCCCATTCAACTTACACAGCAGTTTAATTATCCAACAGTCATGTCTGTTGGATTTAAACTGAAACCCCAACAGACATGAAACATCCAAGGTTCGCTGTGTCCTTGGGTTTCTAGTGGTAGTACCCAGGACGTGACTGTTGTATCTTGGGAGACAACTTGCCGTAGGCCGTGACCACCTGTGCGGGGCAATATTGTCTTAAGGACATTGAATTCAATTCAAGCCTCAGTCCCCCTCAAACAGTAAAGTGCACTGTCCTTTATTTTTGTTCTATCTTAGATTGTGTTATGTGATTGTATTTAGCATTTTGTAATTAACATATTTTCAGTATAACATACAGTAATAACATGTTTTCAGTATAACATACAGTAAATAATTTTATGCAATTTATCCAACATAGGGGTCAAAATGTTTAGACTGTTTTGGGTCCTTGTTGTTTTGTAATTTTTTTTTTTTGGCTGTGTTGCCCAGTGGTCACTTGAACGAACCGTAAACCCGGAGGTCTCGAGTTCGATTCCTTGCTCCCCTCACTAACGGTTGCATGGGGTGGGAGTATTCTCTATGTAGCCCGTGGGATTAGAGCTTTCAAGGCTCTAGATATCCACGGTTATAAAAAAAAAAAGGGGGAATGACTTAGAGTAGGGTTAGCACGGCTCTGAAAAAATTCAGCCCAATATCAAGGTCAACTTTTTTATTTTGTGAAACAACCGTGCGGTGCCTCGATCATCCCATGATCTCGGCCAGCCTTACACCATTACACTATCCGTCCACTGAACCGACCCAACGTCTCACTACAGTGCTACGACAAGGTATGACCCACTATCAAGTTTCATCCGCTAAGCTACGCTCAGCTGGCTTACGCATTACTTCATCGTGTCACACCCAACACTCGTCCAACACAGAAGGTTCCCGCGTCACCGAGGTTCTGTCTCGCGCATCTTTTAGGATGCTAAGGTTCCCCGATCAAGCCGAACATCCAACACGGCCCAATACTTTTGAACACGACTATCGGTCATCCTCACGCATCGCGGATAGCTTAGGAGCATCATTACTCGAGCATTGAGGGCATAACACCCACAACACGATCCTCGTTCCTCTAACCGAGTATCTAAACCATACCTCGCATACCTCCTAGACGACCGTGATGCATACCACACGCTTAAAGGCCGAACTAGGATGAAACCTCTTGCCCGAAGGATCTCGCGTAGTGCTAGGATATCCGTTTCCTTTACACCGTCATTGGATGCTCTAACAACCATCCAAGAAGACTTCAAGATCCCCTTTAGGATCCTAGAGCCCGCCCCCAATTCCTTTGGGGGTTGCTTATTAGGTGGCCCAAGTGTGCCACAAGGGAAGGTAGAACTACGCCCTTCTCCTCAAGGTGGATGATAAACCTTTCACCATTTACCAGAAGGAAACATCACTATTGCTGGTGGAGTCATACTGGTCTTTTACGGAACAATACACTGAATATCTGCAAAGTTAATATAAGTTCAATGGTACAGACGGTTTGTGGATATTTAGGTTATTTTGGGTCGTTGTTGTTTCGTTTTTTCTTTTTTTGGTTGTGCAGCCCAGTGGTCACTTGGACGAACTGTAAACCCGGAGGTCTTGGGTTCGATTCCTGGCTCCCCTCACTAATGGTTGCATGGGGTGGGGGTATTCTCTATGTAGCCCGTGGGATTAGAGCTTTCAAGGCTCTGGATATCCACGGTTATCAAAAAAAGGGAATGACTTAGAGTAGGGTTAGCACGGCTCTGAAAAAGTTCAGCCCAAGCCCGACTGAACGGGTTTGGTCGCATGTGTGTGGTGTGTGTTATAGTTTGCATGTGGTGTGTGTGTGTTTGCTTGGGTGGTGTGAGTATTCCCTTGTCTTTGCCTGTATGATTGAGTTTACCAAAAAAAACAGGGGTTTGGATGGCAAGTTTGCTATCTAGAATAAACGATGAAAGTTTGAGTTGTAAATGGGGTTTCACTTCACACTTATGAACCGCCGAACCGTACCCGTAGATGCAAAACCAAGGAAGCAAAAGTCAAACCGTTAAAGGGTTTTCTCTACTGGTATTTTTGGTAATTATACTCTTTTACTCTCTCTCTCTTCTCAATGAGTCTCAACGGCAAACTCGACCTGCAGTTGCAGTTGCAGACACCACGGCCGCTTTTCCGCGCAAAAAGATTCCCTATTGTTCTTTCGCTGCGAAAATTTTCTAACTCGAACTTAGGTTTGTTTTCTCTTTCTCTTCTTGTTTCAATCCTTAATTTCTCTTACATCATCGCTGCTAGACGTTTCGATTCGATTTTTTTTTTTTGTGCAGATTTCCGTTCTCTAGGGTTTCCGATTTCTCCCTGCTCGATTTCTTCATGTAAGTTTTGTCATTCTTTGCCTTTTAATTTCGTTCTAAGCTTTGATTTTGCTTTACTGGTGGTTTTTTTTGTCTGTTTCGATAGTACGGAGTTCAAGGTCGCCGGTCAGGAAATGTGTGTCGCAGAAGAGTTCCGATTCTTTCGAACCCGATCGAGTTCCTGAATATGATTCCGAGCCCATTCAGGTGCTTTCTTTATGTCTATATCGTTAATTTGAAAGATTCGAATAACTTGTAGACAGATTTTTGAGATATAGCTGCAATGCCTTGCACATACTTTTTCCTCTATCTAGTATCTAGGGGTTGCAATCTGGTCCTCTGGTGAGGGTGCCCGGTCCTCCTAAGCCCGCAAATTCGAGGGCCTCCTAGTAGGGCCAAATTTTCGAAAGCCCATATGCTCTACGCCTTTACCATACCATTATATACACTAGCGGATGGCACGTGCGATGCACGTGAGAGTGAGGGGAAGGAGTTAACCATAGATAATAGGAGTTAAAAGGGACACGTGTTAACCCGTGGGTGCTATTGAACTCTCCCCAAGTTCAATCGCAATTGACTGTGATTCTATTCTTTAAATAGATAGATGAAGGTAGTTTGGGAATTGAAGTAAAACATTAAATTAAAGTTTTGTTTTATATAAGGGTAGTTTAGGAATTTTGGAAAATTCAGGTTACGCCTGCCTCTCCCATTATAATAGTAAAGAAGATGTGTATTGTTGTATATTATATCCTTGTAGAGACCCCGTGCGATGCACGGGTAATAATTTAGGAATATCTAAATTAAATAATATTATTTATTTATTTAAATATTAAGTAAAATATTTTAAGACTATTTAAAAAAAATCATTTTTAATAATATAATTTTTTTTTGTTGAAGTAAGGAAAGATGGTATTAAAATGAATAGAATTTACATTCGAGCATAATTACAACCCGTAGCATCCTCAGAAATAATCTTACTGAAGGCACTAGGGAAGACAGTGGGATCCAAAATGAGCTTGCGTGGAGAGGCTACAACTCTAGATAAGAAATCCGCTGCCCTATTACATTCACGGTATTGAAGAGTGAAGGAAAGAGTATCAAACAACGAGTGTGAGTCTTCAATCTGTGAAAGGCAAGGGATACATTCCCACGACCATGACACTTTGCCGTTAAGAATATCAATAGCAAGACGAGAGTCTGAACAAATCGTAAGGTTCCCATATTCCGTTTGCAATGCCTCACAAATTCTACGAGCAAGAGCTTCTATCTTGGCAAGAATCATAGACGAGGGGGCATACCGCCGACAATGGCTACCAGGGGCTCACCATTTGAGTCACGAAAAATGCAACCAATCCCAACCAAAGTGCTCCTAAGCGAACCATCAGTATCAAGTATCAAGACAGACAGTTCTTGCATCGGGGGACCGCCAGATGCACCAATGCGGAACCCGAAGCTTAAACTGAACAACAATCGCCCAAGAGCTGAAGAATGATCTTGACGACTCAGAATCAAGCACCATAGGTCCCACCCAAAAACCGTTGTTTAGTGTCCGAGATAATAGCAGCTGTAATATCTAATGCCGGTTGTAGGCATTCTTAAAGATCCGATGGTTGCGCTCGGCCCACAAATGATATATCAAAGTGATGATGGATACTCTTTTCACATGACATTGAAGCTTAGGACCAGCCATGTGTCGCGCAAACCAAGCCAACTTAGACTGCCAAAGTCTAGGTGTGCGTCGCACAACCCCAGATTGGTGAAGAACAGCACCCCAAACCTGCCTCGTATAAGTGCATCCAAAGAATAAATGGTTTAAGTCTTCAAGACGTCTACGACACAATACACAGACAGAGGCATTGATAACCTAAACCCCCCTCCTCAACAACCTGTCTTGAGTAAGAAGGGCACCACGCCAGGTCAACTAGGCTATAAAGGCATACCTAGGAATAGAGTAAGGGAACCACAGTAGATTTTCCCAAGCAATTCTGAGACTCGCCACACGCAAGCAGCACCAAGCAGAGGAGATAGAGAACTTACCATTCGAGGTGGCAGTCCAGACAATGCGGTCTCGAGTTCTGTTACCAATCCTTTGCACCACTAGGGTATCATTCCAAACCTGATTGATAGAAGCAGCATGGGGACGTGGAGGGCACTACGAACCATTCGAGATACTAGAGGAGACAGGGGCCTTCCTATTTATGCCAATGTTATGACTAAGGTTGACATGAGGTGTAAGGGCAAGCACACCAGATGGATGCCAAGGGTCCAACCATAGAAGAGTGTCTCTACCATCACCAATAAGGTGCCTAGAATGGCCCAATACGAGGTCACTCACTTTGAGAATACTCCGGAGAGACCAAGAGCAAAAAGAGGGAATCTGGAGGGTCCATATAGAGTTTGTCTTCAAATACCATTTTTCAAACCAGCTCGACCAAAGGGAAGACTTCTTAGAAGCCAAGCACCAGATGTGCTTCATCAAGAAAACTGTATTCCAGTCGGCCACATATTCCAGTCGGCCACATGCCTTAGCCCGAGGCCCCCCTCTTGCTTGGGGGTATAGACTGCCTTCCAAGCAACATTATGAATTGTCTTCCCCTCACAGGAAAGATGCAAACATACTCTCAATATGACTAATAGTACCACGAGGTAGAGCAAACTTACTACACCAAAAAAGTTACGCTCCTTGGAGAATAGAGTGAAGCAACTCAAGCCGCCCGACAAAAGAAAGGCTGTGGCTCTGACAGGATCTAGTGCACCGAGAGATCGAGTCCACAAGAGCCTAACAATGGACTTGATTTAGCCGAGATGTGATCAAAGGAGCCCCAAGGTATTTGACTGGGAGGATGCCCAAATCAAAATCCAAAATACTAACAATTTCAGCCGCAACAAAATGAGGGGCATGGCAAAAATAAATCTTGGACTTCATCAGATTAGCATGGAGGCCAGAAAAATCAGCAAAGTGGCCAAGGGTGGCTAAGATGCTTCTTGAGGAGGCTGCATTTGCCCCCTGCAAAAATGAAAAGATCGTCTGCTAAAGAAATATGGGTGATTAGGGGGTCCTTGCAATGCTGGTGGGTAGTAAGTTGCTTGTTAATAGCGGCAAGATCCAAGGAGTCCGAAAGGAATTGCATAACAGGGAGGAACAAATACGGAGCCATGGGGTCCCTATCGAAGGCCCCTAGTGCCTTGAAAGTAGCCAACTTGGCTTCCGTTAATCTTAATAGAGAACCGAGGATTTGTGATCCAGGCTCTTATCCATCCAATGGAGCGGGAAGGAAAACCAATCTTCGCCAGGATAGCAAACATAAAGTCTCAACTCACCGAGTCATACGCTTTGCGGAGATCAATCTTCAAAACCATCCTAGGAGGCCCCCTATCTATATGGTAGTTGTGCACAAGCTCTTGACAAAGAAGAATATTCTCAAAGATTTGCCTTCCGCGAAGAAAAGCAGATTGGTTAGGCCCAACAAGGTGAGGCATAACAAGCTTCAACCGGTTTGTAATGATCTTTGAAATAAAGCGATATAAGATGGTGCACAGTAAAATAGGCCGGTAGTCGGCAAACGAGCTCGGGTTCGGGGCCTTAGGGATAAGCGTAATAATTGTTGAATTTATGTCACTGAGCAGCTGTCCAAACACAAAGTAGTCATTGATAGCAAGAAGAACATCAGCTTTGATAATATCTCAACACTTCTGGAAGAAGAGAGTTGTAAACCCATCCGAGCCAGAGGCCTTCTCCCCATTAGTAGAGAGAACAGCATCCTCAATCTCCTTAGTTGAGACAGCACGCTGAAGCGGCTCAGCATGGTAGGGCTCCAAAGCACGAGGAATGGGCAGCTCAAAGGGACGACAGCGGGTGGCACCGGGGGCCCAAGGATATCAGAGAAATACTGAATGGCTTCAGTTTGGACAACCTCTTGATCAAAAGATCTAGAACCATCAGGCAAAACCACATAAGAAATTTTGTTCTGGCTAACCCGAGAAGAGACAGTCTTAAAAAAGAATGGAGTATTATTGTCGCCAAGTTTGAGCCCAAGAGCTCGAGAGCGCTGGCGCATCTTAAATTCCTCCCAATTAAGCAAACGGACTAAGTTCCCAGAAGCAAGCCTTTCAGCAACATGAAGCTCTTCATCTTGAGGAGACACTTGAAGGCGAGACTGAATAGAGGCAAGGCCATCACGAGCACACTTCAAGCTAACATCCAGGTCACCAAGGACCAATTTAGACCACACCTTCAGCTTCCTCTTTACTTCTTTCAAACGCTGGGCAACAATAAATATTGGGTAGCTATCCACTTGAAGGTCCCAAACTTCCTGTACTATAGGGAGAAAGCATGGATGCTCAATCCAAAAATTCAGAAATTTAAAGGGTTTTGATCCACTAACCCCTATTGGACCAACTTCTCACTATTAGAGAGCATAGAGTTGAAGTCGCCCACCACAAGCCAGGGGCCAACCCAAGAGCACGAGAAGCAGCAAATAGACTTCCAGAGACTACGACGCTCGACTTCAAAGTTGCTGCCATACGCCACAGAGACAGCCAAGGAACCCCACTACTAATCACACTAACTAAACAATGCACCACTTGCTCTGAGGAGGATAAAACATCAATATGAATGGTTTCTCTATTCCACAAAACCCAGATCCTGCCATTAAGGGCCGTAGAGTAGTTATCAACGTGTCCCCACCCCGAGAATAAAGACTGGGTTATAGAAGAAGCATTAGGACTACGGACACGAGTCTTAATAACACCGACCTTGTCTAACTTATTCTTATTAACAAAAGCCTTACCCTCGGCCTGCTTTGCCGGGGAGTTTAAATCTCTGATGTTCCAAGAACCGACACTAACCATTAAAATTAAGATGGGGGGACGGCCATAGAGCGGTTGCTCTACTTTCCTTTACCATTCTTGCCCTTCCGAGATGAGTTTTGCTTTACATCTAGCGTATGCACCTTCGAGGCAGGACGACTTGACCTACTAAGCATCGAATCTGTGCACATGGCCAGTAGGGCCAGGGGACTGAGTAGGGTCCCCAAACTCGCAATAAGCCGCAAATCCAGTGTATGATTCAGGGCAACCCGGGGACGTGTGCGTTTGGCGGCGAGGAGCCACATTTACCCAAAGATTAGACGAGGAAGGCAGCGCCCCAGGAGGAGGGTCTGGGCCTAGATGTTCCAAGACAGGGTCAAAAGGAGATGATTCGAGAAGGGAGTTAACCATTGCAATGCCACAGTCGGGATCAATCTCCATTGTGGCATTAAGACAAGCATCAGGTGGGTCCATAGGAGGATTATCAGCAGAAGACGGTGTCAGCATCCTATTTTTACACCCCTTAACCGTGGTTAATTAATTTAGCCATGGTCCAAACCAAACCCTAGGTAAACCCTTAACCATAGGACTAAACCCTAGTTAAGACCCTAGTTAACCTAAGCTTAACCCTAGGTAGTCCTAAACCCAAACCCTAGGTAGCCCTAGCCTAACCCTAATAAGCCCTAGGTATACCCAAGGCCCAAGCCCATTTGACCAAACTTATACCTAAACAACTCAATCAAACCCAACTACCTAATTTCATTACCCAACCCAAGTAGTCAAGCCCAAATATCCAATCACCCAATTGCCTAAGCCAAAGCCTATTTCCATAGCCCAAGCCCAAATGTCATAGTTAAAATCCAATAATCATAACCCATGACCCATCTACTAATAACCCATGATTCATAAGACCTAATCCATATATTCATATCCACCTACCCTATATCCTACAACCCATACCCATATAACCCATAGTTCACTCAACCCACCAACTCTCTTACACCTCTCTTACACCAACCCATACCCATATAACTCATAGTTCACTCAACCCACCAACTCTCTTACACCTCTCTTACACCCTATATCCTAGAACCCATACCCATATAACTCATAGTTCACTCAACCCACCAACTCTCTTACACCTCTCTTACACCTCTTACAATACTCAACCATCAACTCTCTTACACTCCTTACAACACTCAATCTATCAACTCACCTTACAACACTCAAGTCTTTACCCACTAGCTCCTTTTATCCCCCATGTAAAAGACACAACTTAACCTCTTAGTTTTCCTATAAATACCAATCCCTTAGCTCCTTAGATCCATCCCTCAAGACCCCTAGAAGGTTCCCACCTACTTGTGTTTCTCTTGAGTTTGAAGAAGGGAGAAGAAACTAAGGTTTAGAGTTTGGAAAGAATTCTAAGACTAAAAGCTTAGAGTTCTTCACTAACTCTCTTCCTTTGTGGATTCTAAAACCCTACCCCTTGGAGCATTGAAGGAGAATTCTTGGAGGAGTAGGCACTCCTTTCATTTTCTCTTCTTTTTTATCTTTTTTTTAATTTGGTTCTCTCTTCTTGATCTCTCATTTCTCAAGCATAGTTGGGCCTCTTTACACCAATCTAATGGTGTAGAGGGACCCCATATCAAAGGCAAGGAGATGCTCCTTTTTTCTTTTCCTTTCCATGTACATATTTTCTTCTTTTTTATGTACCCACAAGTGTGGATATGGGTAGGCCCATAGAGAGTGGAAGCTAAAGCTATACCTCTCTTTTTCATTTTGTTTTCTTTTGAGATTCTAGTCCTCTTTCTAGAATTTTTTGTGAAAGCTCATCCCCTCCCTAACATTCTTTAGAGCAACATTACATCATTAATAATTGTGTAAATGAACCACCTTAAAAGGGAGATGATGAGTTTTCATTTTCTTTCATTTCTTTATTTTTCCTTCATGTTCTATGTTGAATGAGTAGGTGATGGTTTAAGGACTTAAGATAAATGATGGTGTAAGGACTTAAAGAGGACATTCTTAAAAATGTTTCATACTAAAGACAATGGTATATGATCTATTATCAACATCAATCCAACAAAATAGGTGTTGGTAATAGATCATTTACTATTCATAAGGCACATCCCTCTTTATGTCTTAAACTATAATCTTTTAGCCAAACTCTTGGACTAAATTTGACTTTAGTTAAGTTTGTCAAAACCTTACCTATATGAAAATTCAAAAACATGATAAAATCTCAAAATACCAAAAACATGATAAAATCTCAAAACACCAAAAACATTCAAATATAACCAAAATATAAAAAACATTCAAATATCCCCAAAAATCTCAAAAAATATAAAAAATACAAAAAGACCAAAAAGAGACTTGTAGGACCTCCTTAGCTTTGGTTAGCTCATCTAACCATGGATAAATACCCTCTAACCGCGGTTAGACTTAACACTTGTGCACTTGACCTCCCCGGTCAACTAAACCATAGCCTTCTAGGCTAGACCCTTTGACCATCCTATGCACACACACACTCCCCCTAGCCTCGGCACGGGCTCATGTGCCAGAACTACGCTTGGTCTGATCTCACCATGTGAGTACGTAAGCAACTCAACTCGGGTTCGACCCTAGCCATCTAGCTTTCTATTTTTCTTGAATTAACACTCACTTAAAAACTTTGGACATTCTAATTAAACTTTGAGATTATAATTGGCTTAAGTTTAGGGAGTAGGTAACCGTTATAAAACGGGGGTCTTGGGGTGCCTAACACCTTCCTCATGGCTTAATCGAACCACTTACCCTAACTCTGATTAGACCATTTGCCTTATCCAAACAAACAAATACCCGGGACCTATCCCTAAGAATGAATAGGT
Organism: Tetracentron sinense; assembly: GCA_015143295.1. Lineage (NCBI taxonomy): Eukaryota > Viridiplantae > Streptophyta > Magnoliopsida > Trochodendrales > Trochodendraceae > Tetracentron > Tetracentron sinense. Next base: position 24,077,567 of record CM026572.1, on the reverse strand, counting down.
GGCGACTCAAGTCAAAACATATAATTGTGAAAGTGGGTAGGAAGATCCCATGCTCACAGACGGTTTTGCAGCACCTTGCACCCAAATCTGCTTAACAGATCAGCGGCACTTGGAGCCTGGTGGCAATATGGCCAAACACACCACAAGTATCACTGTGCTGCGGCTTCCAATCATACTCAAGGCGGAGCTCATAGTTCTTGATGCCATTCATCTCAATGAAGAGCTTATCCTTCAAGTCAGCATCTGCTTTGACCTCCACGCAAACCTTAGCATAGGATATACGAGATTTGGCAAGAGTCTGTTGATCTGCATACATGGGTACTCCAATGCCACTAGAAATCGAACCCAAAAACCTTGGGAGTCCAAAACACAAGAGGGAGATTATAGATCTTGACCCAAATGGGAATGTGGGAGAACTCCATCTTCTACATATTGAACCTAAGGTCCCAGTCACGCAAAATCAAGAGTTTATTACGAACGAACTAGGGCCCTCCTTCCAGGACCTTAATCCTATATTCAACACAGGTGAACTTGAATATGAAACAGCCATTGTCAGTCATTAGAACCTCAACCTCGCCCTTCAAACCCCATATCCGTCGAACATAATTTTTAAGCGCTTGAAAGGAGGGTTTTGGGCCTACAAAGTAACCGATGAGCGAACCTTTCCAATCGGCTTCGCCCTCTGCTAAATCCTCTTCGGAGGCCTCGATAATAAGTTTGCCATTTGAGAACATAGGCTCCTCGAAGGAGAGAGATTGGGAACGAGAGCAGTTAAGCGATGACCCAAATAGTGAACTCCACACCTTACTGGGTGCTACGGGACACAAGTGAGGGCCACCAGGGCGACAGAATGCTGCATCAAGATGGACGGGAGAAGGACAGAAGCCATGACCTCCCACCGGAAAGGTGCCGGAGGCCAAAATCATGGTAGGAAAACAAACCCTAGCTTCTCAAGGGAAACAAACCCTAGCGGATGTGATATTGCATTCACAATAAGAAGAGCCCCTGTGTGTCTTGGCCAATAATTCATTATCATTTAAATAATATTTAATAGAAAATCATAAGTTTCTTAGCATTAAACTTAAATTAATGCACCCAAGAGTTGGAGATAAGAGAGGACTCTACAATAGTGGAGATAGAGAGGGCTCTAGGATGAGATAGTGGATCCCAAACCTAGCTACTTGCAAGAGTTGAAGATAAGAGAGGACTCTACAATAGTGGAGATAGAGAGGGCTCTAGGATGAGATAGTGGGTCCCAAGCCTAAACAGTGGGGATTAAAGAGATTGCCACATGTCATCTCTAAAATAAAACTTATAGGATTACAGGGATGAAAGTTTGGAGAGCAAAGAGGGAAAGTCTTATTTCTTTATAGTATACTAGTGGGTGGCATGTGCGATGCACATGAGAGCGAGGGGAAGGAGTTAACCACAGTTAATAGAACCCGTGGGTATGATTGAACTCTCCCCGAGTTCAATCGCAATGGGCTATGTTCTATTCTTTAAATAGATAAGGGGTAGTTTGGGAATTACACTAAAATATTAATACATTGAATCAAAGTTTTGTTTTATATAAGGGTAGTTTAGGAATTTTGGAAAAATCAGGCTACGCCTCCCTCTCCCATTATAATAGTAAAGAAGTAGTAGATAAGATCCTTATATGCCTTACTTGAGTATTATTTTAAAATCCTTGCCAAAAAAGAAAAAGAAAAAGAAAAAGAAAAAAGCATTGTGTCAGAATGCCTATACGTTGTTATCAAAAAAAAAAAAAAAAAATTGCCTCTACGTTAGTGTGAAGATTTAGATATATATACTAGTATTATGCCTTATGTCAGTACTGTTTCAAAATGCTTTATATATATATTTTTGCTCAGTCAAAGTTAGGGGTTAGTATCTGCTCTAGGAAAGTGTGGGGATATCACAACGCCAACCTGCACGGAACTCGAGCCCGGAACCTCCCTCCTATTGAGGGGACACACTACCACTGGGCTATTCCCATGGTGTGTAAAATGCCTTCTGTAGGGCAGAGCATATGGAACTTAGGGGTTCGGGAGCGTAGTCCCCAAGAAATTTTTTTTGGGTACTTACTTTTTTTTGAGATTTTTTTTCCTGGTTATGCTCTTGAGGTTGACACATGTCCCTATTGATAGCCCTTTGATTAAGATTCACCCACCAATCCTTGATTTTTTTTTTTTAAATCAAAATAAATTTTTTTCAATATTTTATTTCTACAAACCAAGGATAAGTAGGTGAATCCTAAGAGTGAGTGAATTTTAACCATAGTTAAGGGGTGTCAATAGGGACATGTGGTGACCTCAAGGGCATAATTGGACTCCAAGGAGTCCAGTTAACTTGCCGAATAGACTTAGTTAGGCACCAAGGATACACAACAATTGGGGCCCACTATATATATGACAAAAATTAGTTATAAGACAATTTTGGGGGGGGGGGTAAAAAAAATTGTGGTTGACTACTAACAGATATCTTTCTTCCTTTGGACTACGGGCTGCGACTTTGAATAAAATTTTAATTTTTGATCATTTACAAAGTAGAGGGTGGAAGATGACCAACTGGTGCTTCTTGTACTTCCAAGCGGAAGAATATGTGGATCATCTATTGTTGCACTATCCTATTGTGTTTGAGATATCGAGGTACTTCCTTTCCAATGTGAGGATAGGCTGGGTCTTTCCCTCCTCCTTTCACAACTTCTTATCTTGTTGGGCGTTGGCTAATGTGGATGGTGCTAGGGAGGCGATTTGGGGAGTTCTCCCTGGTGCAATCTCATGGATGATTTGGAAAGAAAGAAACCGTCGTGTTTTTGAGGATTCTTCTTCTTCAGTGGCTCGTCTATGTGCTCGGATTCAGCTGGTTGTATTAGAGTGGGCGGGGTTATAATACGATATGGAGGATCTGCGGGAGGTGCTTTGGTGATGGCTTTAGTTTGGATGATTAGTTTCTTTGGGATGGTTGGTGTTCTGGTGTGGTTGGGTTTATGTACTTGTAAATTCTCCACTTGATTTTGTGTCCTTATTGTAGTCTTTTTTTCCTTTCAATAAATTGTGCGTGCTTACCGATAAAAAAAAAACATTATAAAGGAATTCCAAAAAAAATTGGGGGGAGGGGGGGGCATGGCCCCCCTGGCTCCGCCCCTAGTCTTATGTTAGTACCTTTTCATTTTGGAGTGCCTTCAAATGTATCCTTTTTTTTGTGGACAACATTCCAAAATAAGATCCTGACTTCAGATCACCTCTAAAAAGGAGACCAGAGTCTACCGAACCATTGTTATTTGTGCCTGGTAGAAGAGAAATCTGTTGATCATATGTTTTTGCACAATTCCTTTCCGAGAAGCCCCTGGTAATATTTTCTTTCCCAAATTGATGTCGCTTAGATCTTTCCCTCTTCCTTTCAAGGCTTCTTATCCTCTTGGCTTTTGGTATCATTAGGTTAGCCCCGTTGACCTTCTATGGGCCCTCCTTCCAAGAGCGATAGTGTGGTCTCTCTGGAATGAGAGTAGCAGGCGAGTTTTTGAGGAATCTTCGCTGGCTTTAGAGAAAGTTTGTGTCCGCATGCGTTCTATGTTGCTAGAATGGGTGTCCATGAAAACAATATTGTGGAGTTAGGGATTGATGACCTTATCCTACTATGGGCGGGGTTGTGATCCTTTGTGTTTCTCTCTGTTTCTTTTCCCCCCTTATCTGTGGTTCACTATCTGTTGTTTCTTTTGCTGAATAAAATTGCCTTAACTGTTCCAAAAAAAAATGTCAGCCCTATGTTGATTTGTAGTTACTGTTGGATTGTTTCAGGAGATTAAACAAAATGAGACTGATATCGTGAAGATTCTAAAAGGAGCAAATTCTATTCTGCCCCATGTAGTCCTTGCAAGTACAGTGTTGGCTCTCGTCTTTCCTCCTTCTTTCACATGGTTTACAAACAGGTTATTTGAAATTATTTACATTAATTAGATTGTGAACAAATTGCTTATATCTGTGCCATATTGCTTTATCCTTTAGAGGGGTGTTTCTTCCATGCAGATTTGTGTATTCACTGTGTTCACCACCAATTATGTGCACTTGGGCACATCGAGCTCCATGTGACTTTGCTACAGTGCCACAATAATTGGCATTGGAGACAGAAACTGTCTTTTTTTGCACTGCAAGTACAGTCATCTGTTAAAGTTTCCATACAACAAAGATACCATGGATAAGATGTATGAAGTTGCCTAGAAAGTCGTGCATCTTAACCTTTATTCAAGTCCTTAATGAGCATTATGTGAACTATAACCCACAAATGTTGAACAGCTCCATATTATTGTCTTAAGTGTTTCTTTGCTTAATATGGATGAAAGTTACCAAATTATAAGAGTTGGGAGTTCTGGTCGTGGCTCTCAAATCTCAATTACAGATTGGTTAAGAAAAAGAAACTCCATCAGACAAGGTAACAAAACCATGTATCATTTTCGTGTTCATCGAAACTTCTAGTGGAAATATGACAGGTGCTTTCACTTTGTAATCTTAAAAACATGGAGAAGATAGATAGATATGACCATGTTTAATGTGATAGCCTCATAATACTAATGTTAATGATAGAAAAAGTTCGAAACTTGGTCTGAGTTTGACCTGCCTGATGTCTAGTTGAGTTGATGAGTAGACCTCACGTGAGACAACATGCCAGTATGCAAAACGAAATCCATGTACCGACCTTATTTCATTATATTTTATATGGTAACCATTCCCAGGTATTATGCACCAGCATTAGGGTTTTTGATGTTTGCTGTTGGGGTCAATTCAAGTGAAAAGGATTTTCTTGAAGCATTCAATAGACCAACAGCTATTTTTGCTGGGTATATTGGCCAATATGTTGTGAAGCCTCTCCTTGGATACTTATTTGGTACAATCGCCGTAACAGCTTTCCATCTCCCAACTCCCATAGGTAAAGATCAGTTTATTTTATTTCTTTTCCCCTTCTAAAACTGGTGAGAGGATTCTAATTTAGTGATTATAAATCTCTGAATCAGGTGCTGGGATCATGTTGGCATCTTGTGTTAGTGGGGCCCAGCTCTCCAATTATGCAACTTTTCTAACAGACCCACAGATGGCCCCTCTAAGCATTGTTATGACGTCATTATCTACCGCGACTGCAGTTTTTGTCACCCCAACCTTATCTCTGTTGCTTATCGGAAAGAGGCTGCCTGTTGATGTAAAAGGAATGGTGTCCAGTATCACGCAGATTGTAGTTGCACCCATTGCCGCAGGCTTGCTCTTGAATCGGTAATACAACCTCTCATTATAAAGTTGCTAGAAGGATAATTTCAGTTTGAATTCCTTATCCATTTTCTCTCCTGTACATGACAGGTTCTTTCCCTGGGTTTGTGACGCTATTCGGCCATTCTTGCCTCCATTGTCGGTATTTGTGACCGCTCTATGTGTTGGTGCACCATTGGCAATAAACGTAGAGTCTGTTATGTCCCCTTTTGGAATAACTATTTTGTTCCTCATTATTGGATTTCATTTGTCATCGTTTGTTGCTGGGTATGTCCTTACTGGCCTTGTCTTCCGAAAGGCACCTGATGTAAAAGCGCTGCAAAGAACCATGTCCTTCGAGACAGGTTTTACACTTTTCCCATAATATCCATATGATATCCAATTTTTATTATAATAACTAATGGAATTCTTTTTTTCTTATTTTTTTGCAGGGATGCAGAGCAGCCTTCTAGCCCTTGCACTTGCTAACAGGTTTTTTCAAGATCCACTTGTTGGTGTACCCCCAGCCATCTCTGTAAGTCGATATTTTGAACTATAACCAATTGTACACTATATTCTCCCTGCAAAAGAAAGTCCCTGTCTTTGTAAAGTGAGACCTTTCTTTTAGGAGGAAAGATGGGGTGTTGGCCACTAATATAGGTGAAGTTGTATTAGTGGCTCCAGCACTTCCTTGTCCATGGTTGGATGGTGTCACGTTCACCCCAGCCTTACTGTCTTTCTGGATGAAGGTGAATGTAGTGTGACATTATGGGGTGAATCTATCATCGTCTTGATCATGGGTTGGACGTTGTTGGGATCATGAATTCAGGTAACCTTCATCACTGATCAATAATCTAGCTTTCCTCTTAATTTATATGCCATATCTGCAGTACATAGTGATTACACATCTAAATCATCAGATGAATCTACGTTATGATTTCTTGAAAATGCGTAGCAAATGTCAATTCATGTCAAGGATCTGTGGAGACAAGAACAAGGATGCTCATCTGCATGAATTTGAATTTGTTAGAATCTCATAATAAAAATTTGAAACTTAGCTGAGCAATAGTCACTGTTGCTTTGTTTTTCAGGTAGTGATCATGTCTCTAATGGGTTTCTCTCTTGTCATGATATGGGCCAAGAAAAAAGAAAGTGCATTATGATGGAACAATATTCTTACAAGTGTTAATTAGCCAGTCCCTCGGGAATCTTCCCAAACTGTTGTGCAGGGGTGTACATAGGCAGAGCTCAAACTGGCAATGGGGTATTTAAGGTTGAAATAATTGAAGGCAGTCTGCAGTCAGATCTCCTTAATCTCCTGCTCTCTAATCGAAAGGGGTTTCTCCAATTCTAAACCAGACTTCTATTTTAATCAAAAATCTCAAAAAAGTGGTCTCCAGCAGGATCCAGGGCACACTATTGACTTTTATAGGCTATAACTAAAATAATTTCCGTTTTCGCTTTCCATTTGAGATAGAAACTATTGCAATCCAACTCTAGTTTCTTTTTTGAAGAAACCAAAGTATTGCATGCTTTGGCAAACCATTTTGGTTCTGGCAGATGTGGCCTGAACTTGTTCGAATAAAAATTATCCAAAATAAAATATATTTCATTTCATATTTAATTTTGCTCATTGGGCATTGTTTTAGCAGTGTTAGTACTCATATTTGGTGTGTTCTATATGGAGCTGTCTTGCATTTGAGAATCAAAACCTTTTTGGAGAATCCAACCATCTGAGCTACAAGTTTTTCTGATACTGTGGACCATCATTCTGTCTGGAAGAATGCAGTATGGTGGATGGTTGTTTTCTCTTGATTTCTGGAGTATCAGTTTTTTTTTTTGGACAGGACCCCATGATTCCTTGGGTCGAAGACACCTTAGGTGGACTTATGAACTGTTATTAGATCATATTTCCGACCTATGATAGTGAGGTCGTACATTGCTCTCTGAGGTAAATCGAATGTATTCTGATGGGCAATTTAGATGGACTATAAAAAGTAGTTTGGCATTCACAATGGGCAGGGGCCCGGGCCCGTTTGGCATCAATTTTGGTGATTCTCTCCTCCTAAAAAGAATTAAATCTTATAATTTTTATTCTTATAATTAATCATGTGACAAGAAGACATTTGGCAACTGTCAATAAGAAAGGAAACAACAGAATTATGTTTAGATGGAAAAAAAGGAAAAGGGAAACATTATTATTGTATGTTTTAAATATGGTTATATTTATCAGCACATTTATAAGTATCATAAAATACAAAAAAATTATGATATCTCATCTGTCTCGTACATTTTTCACACTTACCTTGTTTGTATTAAGTGTGTTTCTCAGATTTAATTTTAAGAAGTGTATTTTTTTTGTTCAACAAAAGTTTTACAGAAAATTAAATTGGTATGATCATCACAGCCGGAAGGATGCGCCAAGCCTTTCAGTACTCCTACCCATCCAGCAAGCTTGTGACGCCAGGCGAAATGTGGAGACCCCCGGACCCATCTTGGATTACAATCAAAGTGGATGGAGCAGCCTTACCTTCTGGATCAGCAGCTGGAGCCGGTATGGAGGCTCATCATCCAGAGGGATATAAGCTAAACTCTATGGCTCTTCCTCTTCATGGAGGTTTAGCACTTATGGCGGAAGCGACAGCAGTTCGAGGACTTCTAGAGGCAATATCCCATCAGTGGGCAAATGTGGCCATTGCATCAGATTCAAAAGTAGTGGTAGATGTTCTAACATTGGACAATCATCCCATCCCTTGGGAAATCCATGCTATTATAGCGGTATTTTCAGATTGCGATCTAGAGTCCAAAATGTAAGTTTTAGTCATGTGAATCGTGAGCTGAATATGGGAGCTCACCTGCAAGCCCAGTCAGCCCTGAACAAGAGCATTATGATGCAATTTGCCCGTGAGTCACCGAGGAGATGACAGGGTTTTTCCTCAAATATTGTAAATGACACACCTCAATGAAATAGTTATCTTTTGATCAAAAAAAAAAAAAAAAGGGTTTATGTGGTTTCTGTTCTTGGGATAAGAAAAATTGTTCTCCAAGAAAGATGCCAACAACACCTTAATACTGCTATTTTAGATGGATCTTCCTTCCTGATGGCTTCCCACCTATTTCAATTTGCACAAGTATTGCAACCAGCCAAACAAGCATAAACTGTCGTGGATCATCTGAGATTTGTAGAATTGTCAGCAGATGGTAGCCTTCAGGAGAATGCAAGCCCAGGCCCTTTCGATATTGGGGTACTTCAAAGTTCATACTAGGCTCAAGCCCAAGCTTGTTGTCTGTTAGTATATATTCTTCTTATTAGAGTCGTCGGTACTCCCAAGTATACTCCCAATATACTCCTAAATCCTAACCATTTAATTCAAATAATTAAAGACCAAGATTAGAGCTGATGTGACTTTAAAAAATGACAAAACAAACAAAGCCAAATCTAATTTTAATCCTCAATTATTTGATTTAATGGATTAGAATTAGGGAGTATATTTAGACTGATTCCTTATTAAAGGCTAAACATATTAATTATATACCCAATTTTAGTGAACTATTGAAGCTATTGGTGTGATTGATGAGACAAGTACCAAGGGGTTTTTAGCCTTCTTTCATTTCCGATTTTTCTTGCGACAAGTCCTTACATTAGCTTGAGTTTGTTGACCGTGTAAGGACGATCCATCTTGATGACGAATTCCACGATAACGAGAAATATAAATTAATCGTTTGATGTCTACTTGTCCTCCCCATTTCAATTCCCAATGAACAACATGATCTTGACCTATCATTTATCTCCTTAATCAAACCGACTTCTACTTTTTGTTTTTGTTCTGTTTTTGGTAGGTGACATTATATATTAGGTTAGGAGTTAGATTAGTCCAAAGGTGGGAATTTGAGTCATCCCCTAAAAGGGAAATATATCTTACCACCGGAGCAACGCTCAAAGAGGGACTTCTAATGTTAATGTGACGAATTTATCCATTTTTACAATCAGTTTTACTACAACGGCCGCTGCTCTAGCTAATTGCATGCGTTGCATGATGGATATGAAGGCAGGGGGGCCATTGTCTTGGCATTGGACCGAGTGACACCAACTAAAGATATACAAGACAAGACCATCTTTAGGGTTCGTACACTTCCACCTTTCTTGCCGTCCATTACAAGTTTTGGGGGTCGCTTCTTCAGGTTCGGCCCTTGCTAGTTGCAGGGCCCATCAAGCATATATGGATAAAACCTGGAGCTGGCCTGAAATAATCCCTAGTATGGTCCATAGGCCTGTTTCTAGACCTTGCCCGACCCTTGCTAAAAAATGGGCATGGCCCTATTCTGAGCTAAGATCCTAGCTCCAATCCACGTGACACTTGGTTATACTGTACGATGGCTGCCACATGATTGGTCCCGATACACGTATTATACTCGTATGTCTGCATGTATGAAGGGGTAAATGGTGTTGGGTTGGGTTGTGTCGGGTTGATCATGACCCACCAAGACTTCCAAACCCGACCCTTTTAACACTAACCGAGTCCATCAAACCCCACCCAGTTATGAACAGGCTCAGAGAGCTCCAATTCCAGCCCGATCCACGGGTCCTAAGTCCTAACCTCGACCATAACCCGTTAAGAATCCGGGTTTTGGGAAGTTGGCGTGTGGTGCATGAATGTAGAAATGAATGCATGTATGCATACATATTATGCACCATAAATATATAGTGTACATGTAGTTTTCATGATGATAGCGATTACGACGCTAATGGGGCAGTAGTGATGATGGAGGAGTGTACCAATCTTCAGCGCAATCGATGGCACCGGAAAAATTGGGCTGTTAAGTGGCAGAGATGGATATATGATGGAGGAGGGGATGGTGATGGGGACCACATGGAGGGGTATGAATAGTCCATCATCAATGATGCATGTGAGCTACGTCAAATGGGTGTACAAAAGATTCAAAAGAGAAAGGATTTACAACACTTGGACAAGAGAGGAAGAAGAGAGTTTCATTTCACCACATCTCTCTCTCTTTCAATTACTAATAACTTGTAGTGTTAGTAGTAGCAGTTGAAATGAGTGAGGGTGAGTGCTCTGTGGTCCTAGTCCTTCCCCAAATGCCTCTACCTTCCTTGTCCAAAAGGCCATGATGAGAAGTGGAGCCCATCCAATTTGTCCATGGGCATCATCTACGGGTTGCAATTTTCTGACATAACCCGTGTCAACCGGACTCAGCCCATTCGGCTTTTCATGGGTTCTTTTTGAGGTTTTGGACCCACTGGTCGGTCTTGGATTTTGATTTTCTCAATTTGTTTATTACGAGTGAAACTTGGTAACAATGATCTTTGTAGTCCAAAGCTATAATGGCTGAACAAGTTGTAACACATCAGAAGATATATATATATATATATATATATATATATATATATATATATATATATATGACCATTTTTATTATTTAAAATATTATATCTGACATTTTTCTTATGTGTCGGTAGTTTGTTCAGGACTACAATAGGTAGTTTAGTTTTTTCACATGGATCAATAATTAAATGCAAGAGATAATAAATAGAGTTTGCTTTTCTTGTGTTTCATCTCTCCTATTTAATAAATTATCCCTTATGAAATTTGCATTTAATAAAATGGTATTAACCACATAGGGGTAAAAAAGACTAGGAAAGTCAACAAATTCATTTGTATGAGTGAATGATAGCATTTCCCTAACACACACACATTTACTAACGCGTGTGAATTTTTTAACCTTCACCAAGATAGTTTTACCCATGATTATCAAAAAAAAGAAGAAGATAGTTTTAACCATGTATTAATTATCAAACTTTCTAAAATTAAAGGGTAGTATAGTTTATTCACATGAGACCGGTCATTAAATATAGATATAAGAGAGCATGAATACAGGATAATATTTCCCTAATTTACATATATATATATATATACTAGCGGGTGGCACATGCGATGCACGTGAGAGCGAGGAGAAAGAGTTAACCATAGTTAATAGAAGTTAAAAGGGACACGTGTTAACCCGCGGGTGTGAGTGAACTCTCCCCGAGTTCAATCGCAATTGACTGTGATTCTATTCTTTAAACAGATAGATGATGGTAGTTTGGGAATTAAAGTAAAACATTAAATTAAAGTTTTGTTTTATATAAGGGTAGTTTAGGAATTTCGGAAAATTCAGGCTACGCCTGCCTCTCCCATTAGAATAATATATATATTTATATATATATATATGGCAGTGATTAGCACACCACACATTAGAATAGATAGTCTAATGCCATGGCCACGTGTCCCATTTGACACTCCTTTAACTATGGTTAATCTTAAGAAAATTAAAGTAAATCTTTTGGTTTTTTGCTTTTTAAAAATCAAGCTTAGATTTCTTAACTATAGGAGAGAGTGAATCTTTAACTACAGTTGATGTGTGGTAAAAATGGGGCATTGACCAATGAGGACTGTACATTAGAATAGGTAGTTTACTGCGGCAGTAAGTTAAGTATTTCCCATATATATCTAACTAGCGGGTGGCACGTGCGATGCACGTGAGAGCGAGGGGAAGGAGTTAATCACAGTTAATAGGAGTTAAAGGGGACACGTGTTAACCCGCGGGTGCAATTGAACTCTCCCCGAGTTCAATTGTGATTGACTGTGATTCTTTTATTTAAATAGATAGATGAGGGTAGTTTGAGAATTAAAGTAAAACATTAAATTAAAGTTTTGTTTTATATAAGGGTAGTTAGGAATTTTGGAAAATTCAGGCTACTCCTGCCTCTCCTATTATAATAGTAAAGAAAGATAGATGAGGGTAGTTTGGGAATTAAAGTAAAACATTAAATTAAAGTTTTGTTTTATATAAGGGTAGTTTAGGAATTTTGGAAAATTCAGGCGTAGTAAAGATTATGGTGATGCTAACATTCACTTAATGTGTGAACTTGTTAATCTCCACCAATATATTTTTATCCCTGTATTAATTACCAAACTCACTAAAATTAAAATAATAGTTTAGTCTTTTCACAGACAATTAGTCATTAAATACAAGAGAGATAAAATATAGTTTGACTTTTCTTGTATTTTTGTCTCTCCTGTTTAATGAATTGTCTCTTATGAAAATATGAAAATATCCTTATATTTGGTAGAATGATATTCAATGCATATGAGTAAAAAAGACTGGTGAAGGTTAACAAGTTCATAGTATTCCCCATCTAATTATGGAAAATAATGGAAAAGAATCACCTCCTCGGTCGGTGATGCGAGGAGGTGCATTTCGGCTCCCCTTTTCTTGCCATGTGTCCTCCTTTTAACTCTATTTAATTGTGGTTAAGATTCAGTAACCCCTAGGGTTCACCCATCTACCCTTGGTTCTTAGAAAAATAAAATAAAATTTAATCACAAGGTTAAAAAAAAGCTTTAACCCGAGTTCATGTTGAGTTGAAGGGGCGGCTATGTGAGAGCGAGGAACCTCGTCCCCGTGGAGAGAACTATTGCTCTCTAATTATTATGTACTTATTTAAAACGGGTTACAGTGGCGGGTTCCAGCTGATGGATCCTTTATTGGGTTGGTATCGGGTCGAGGCAAATCCAAAATAGACCCGACCCATTGCCACCCCTAGCAAGTAGCATTATCATCATCAAAGGAAAAGACCATTAAAGAGGGGAACTGAAAGGCCCTCAATAGAACATTGACTCTAGATTTCTGTGTTCAAACTAAGAATAATGAGAGGTATGAGGTAAGAGTGAAATGAACAACCCCAGAGAGAGAGAGAGAGCCTCTCTTATTAAAGAACGACTCGAGTGGATTGGACCATGGTCTGTAGCGGCTGCAGTGACCACGCTCCCCTTGGACCCCACCATCCCTTCTCTATCTCCTGCTAAGTGATGTGCTAGACCAGGGACTACTGTAGTAAATTACCACTATACTGGGATAATATGCATGTAATCAACTGGACAGTCTCCATGCACCACGTAGCTGTCCTTTGTACGGTACTCATACTGGATCAAACCTCAATAGTCAAATTTGGACAAGCACATACAGATCATCCATCATAACTTAATATGATGGTTCCAAATGGGTACTCAAAGACATGACTAAACCGTTGGATAGTGTCCACGTGTCGATATCAAGTACGGATGATCAGATTTGCATGGCTTGTAATTGATAGTTTTATGTATAATAGCCACTTTATACAGTAAAAATTTATGTTTTTTAATTTTTACTTCATCCATAGATCTGAGACAGTACCCGGCAATGTAGGAAAAGGCCTGGAGGGGGTACCAATCCAGCAAAGCCCAAGGGTGGAGCCAGCAAGCAAAGGGCCCACCAAGGCCATGTGAAGTGGCTTAAGTGAAGGAGATGGACAGAATAGCATCATCTTCATCATCATCCATATATATATATATATAGACAGAATACCATTATCATAATCATCATCACCATCCCCTCCTCTAATGGAAGAGAGAGAGAGATAGAGAGAGAAAGATGAGAGAGAGAGAGCTGATGATGGAGAAGGAGATGAAGAAGAAGAAGAAGCAGCCAAAATGGGAGTTCACTTTCCAAATAAATGAGCATGGGGTTTGGGTACTTGATTGCATGAAGAAAAGGGACAAAAGGAGAAACCTAACCACATTGACTACTCTTGCCACCACCACCACCCTTACTCTTCCTCTCTTCCATTTTCTCTGCTTTCTAGTTGCTCAAACTAATTACACTTCCTGAGTTTCACGTGAGCTCCACGTGGGAACATCTATTACTACTTCTTTTGAAATTAGAGTGGACCTTCTAACTTAATTACTTCTATTAATTAACTTATATATTATTTTAGGGGAATGTTAATTACTTTCACGGAGAATAGTGAACTTGATAACTTTTATCACACTTTTTTACCCTTATACATTGAATTGAGTAGTGATTAGCCCTTTTAACACCCCTTGAACCTTGGTTAAGTTTCCTAATTTGAAAATATTTTATTTCTTCTAAAAACTAAGGTTCTTAATCCTAGGAGTGGATGAATCTTAACCACAATTGGTGAGTGTTAAAAAATGGGCATGGATCAATGAGGATCAGCCATTTTGTTACATAATGGAAAAGAAAATAGAAAACGGACCACGAGGTCGTCTTCCAAACTGACCACCCAATTGCAAATTGATACATGGTTGTTAAAATGTTATTTTATTTTAACTTTATTTTTCTTTCCAATGTGTTAGTTACACATTTTTCATATTGAATAATACTACTAAATATAAGAGTAACTTGATATTTTTATAGGAGACAATTCATCAAATAAAGGAGACATGAAGAGATAAGGAGTTCAAGAAAAATCAAACTGCATTTCTTATCTCTTGTAATTAATGAGTTTCATGATTAATATAAGGATAAAAATGTCTATGAAAGTTAACAAATTCACTTAACCTAATAAATGCTAGTTCTAGAGGGGTGATTAATTAGCATCTCTTAACGGCTATTTTTATAAGAATGAAAATCTTATTTTAAGAGAGTAAAATTGATAGTACAGCAATCTATAAGGACAACAATTTTCATTTCTTAAGTGGTTTCACGTGTTAGAATAACCTCCACCGACTATTCTTTTTTACATCAGTGTTGTTTCAATAAAAATTCTTCAAAAAGAGGGCATGTAATATGCATGCTACCAAACATACTTATTTCTGACAAATAATTAAGCCAATAAACTTTCAGAGATGTTAGCCCCAGTCGTCGCAGTCTTCCGAAGATGTAAGTGTTGAGAATTAAATTACTGTGTTTAATCCCTAAACCCTTTTAAATCTTAGAAACTATGAATCACATAAGTTACACAACAAATAGAAAGATATTGCAGAGAATAAAATAGAGACAAAACACAAAGATATACAAGGTTCGGCAACATGCCTACGTCCTCGGGAGCCACACCAATTCACTATATTAAAGATACAAAGTAATTACATTTTTTCTTCTCTCAGAATTATGACCACTTCTCACATACAACCCTAAAGAATACGCACACTGCCATAAGTTTAGGGTTAAAACTGTAAGGCCAAAAATACCCCTACCTCCTCCTGGCAATTTGTTAAAGGTTGTCTACATTCCCAACAGTAAGGTGGTGGCAACCAGGGGCGGAGCCAAGATTTTCATGCAGGGGGCTAACAATGAGGTGGGGCCAAAACTTTTTTTTTTTGAGGTCCAATTTCATGGGCCATCTCATTTTGTTCCCTTTTAACTATGATTAAGCTTAACCAAATTAAAGTTACTATTTTTTTCTTCTTCTAAAAACTAAGTTAACCCTAAGGGTGAGTAAATCTTAACCATACTTTTGGTATTAAAAAGGGACATGGACCGCCAATCGGGGGCTACGGGGGCTAGAGTCCCCGTCCCCTGGCTTTGCCCTGCTGCTCCCAAAGCTCCAACCCAACTACTTTGGGGGGGGGGCGGACACCATGTGGCTCCGTCCTTGGTGGCAACAAGCATCAAACCATCTCCCTGTTAGAGGATAGCAACACCATGTGTTGCACCAAAAACATACCACACAATATATCCTTTAAGATGTAATGATACTCATTCAAAACCTAAATCCTTTAAGGTATAAGGATACCTACTCAAAGCCCGAATGTCCTTTCTCTACAAGAGGCACTAAGATAAGTTGCGAACACGATCTTCTGCCCAAGAGTCAAACCAGAGCTCTCCATGAGAGTAAACCCACGCTCCCCTGAAAATCCTACCACTCACATCTCACCATATTATATCTAATAAGCCTACACCCTAAACTTTTTTATAAACATTAAATCAAATCAAATCCTAAACTAATTAGGATTTTCCAAAATTCTAATTTTAACAAATATCATAATCAAAATTTACTATTAATAGAATTCTGGACAAATTTCAATAGTTGTGTCATATCGAAAAAAAACAAATAGAAATTATTTCACTTTGCGCGGGGGGGGGCGGTGTAATCGAGCTGAGCCAAGCAATGGATTATTTAGGCTCGACTTCTTAAATTACATAATTGTTCAAGCTCGATAAACTATATTTGATTCTGCTTGACTTATTTACTCGGATGACTTGAATTGAGCATCAAGTTCAAACTTGTTTATTGGTTGCTAACCTTGTTTTCCCAAAGTTTTTTTGGGCTAAAACTCCATTACAAAAAAGTAGAAAATTAAAATAAAAAAACGAAATGAAACTTTCTCTTATTTAAGTAGTTAAGGACTCATATATTATGTATTATAAATATTATTACTTTTTATGATCAAAGGTCTAGATTGTTTGGTTGACAGACCATATTAAACTCCAATATATATATATATATATATATATTAGTAAAGGTGCACGTGGTTTGCACGTATAATTTTTTATTTTAATAAATAATAATATTTTTTTTAGTTTTTTTAAAAAAATTAATTTTTAATATAATTTTATTAGATGCTACTCTCCGTATATATATTAATTAAATTATAATAAATTAGTATATTTTATTAGGGGTGCAGTAACTATAGCTAACTAAGGACTTTCTAATAGAGTCCTTCTAACTCTCTACTAATAGAGAGTTTTCATTAATAAGAACACAATATAGAGTCATTATCCAAAAAATAGCAAAACAAATATTTAATAGATAGGAGTGGGTCCCATGGGTCCCACATAATACTACACTTTATAATTATAAACCATATATTATAACTTTTTTTTATAAATGATGAAGGGTAATTACATCCGGGTAAAGTTTTGCATATTCCTTATACATTTATTAGTAGAATGATATATGTTGTACTAGCAGAGACCCCGTGCAATGCACGGGTGTGGATAATTATTTTTTTCTATACTCTCTATATCCCTCTTATCATAATCCCCTAAAATTCATCTCATGAATTAATGTCTCTATCTATTTTATCATAATCTCTTAAAATCCCTCCAATGGATCAATTCTCTCTCTATCCCTCTTATCACAATTTCCTAAAATGCCTCTCCCCTAAAGCTCTCCTTTTTAGAGATGTCACGCCAGCACTCTTAGAATTTCAAAAATTAGAGTTTGGAGATCAAAAAAGAGTCTTCTTTTTTTATATTATTGTATCAATATGCTATATACTTAGCAGAGACACATACACACATCTATACTATAATGAATTAGTCTAGGGATACTCCCAAATCCTAACCGTTTATCTCAGTTGTTAAACGGTTAGGATTAGAGCTGATGTGGCATTAGAAAAGACAAAATAAGCCAACTCAAATCCCGGCCTTTAGTGGTTGGTTATAAACTGTTAGGATTATGGAGTATAATTGGGAGTACTCATAGACTGAATCTACTATAATATAAAGAAATAAGAATCTACTATTTGATTTCCAAACTTCAATTTTTGAAATTTTAGAAGTGTTGATGTGACACTTTTAAAAATGATGATAATTTTAGAGGATTATGATAAGAGAGATGGAGAGAATGTAAAGATATATTGATCAATTGGAGGGATTTTAGGGAATTGTGATAAGAGAGATAGAGAGAGAAATTGTAAAGTCATATTAATCCATAAGAGAAATTTTAGGCAATTGTGATAAGAGGGATAGAAAATGTGTCAAGATTTATTTATTTTTATTCACACTCGTGCACAGGGTCTCTGCTAGTATATACTTATACACACTTAAACAAAGACTCTTGTATTATATACTTGACCATTATGACTGTTGAATACATAAAGGGTAATAAGAGACTCTAAGTCTATCAAACGACATTATGTCTGTCATGTGTGTGCTCGAACTCAGCTCGTTAACCAGTTGAGCTCGATAATCAAGCTCGAGCTCAACTCATTTATTTTGTAAATGAGCTTGAACAAACACTTAACAAACTGGGTTTCAGTTGTTCTCCATCAGCTGGCTCGTCTCACAACCCTATCGCTATATTACAAAGGAGATGCAGAAACTATAGAAAATTAAGAGATTATCATCATCACAATCATCATCAATGCCTTATCTTAAATATTTAAGGTTGGCAACATAAATCTTATTTTTACCATTTCACTTGATTAAAAGCATATATGATTTAAAATTTTTTTTATTACTTTTAGTATTTTTGAAATGAATGAGATACTATTTGAATTTTATTAGGTTTTTTTTTTTTTTTGGGGGGGGGGGGTGTTCTAAGGTGAGAACATTTTATTAGGTATTTAATAACTCAACCTAAAACATGTTTGCTCAACAGTGAACATTAGGTACATATGAACAAAAACAAGATCCATTAAAGTGAAGTGTAACAATAGATTAGTATGTAAACAGTAAGATTTGACACAAGATTATCTAACATGGATAAACCAAAGTATATAAATAATAAATTATATATCTAAGTTGGAATGTTGGGTGAAGGCACGTAACGGTTGTGTGTGGGAACTGAAAAGGGAAAGTTTCTGAAGTCCAATAGGACGTTTCCCAGTTACTTCCATTTTATCTTAAACTGACGAAAAAACCAGAACTTTCAAGGATACAAGAATTGTTACTTTTGGAGTCATTTGGAGGGTGTTTTGGTCCATTTCCACGTGCAGCTTAGCTTTAGACTCGAAAAGTAGCTGAAAACTCCAAAGAAAGAAGGAAAATAAGAGGGGGCATAGACCATTTCAACTTCTTCTGCTTTCCTCATCGATCGAGATGGGGGGTGCTGGCCTTTGTAATCATGAGTCCTCGTGCCATCATTGCCAAGAAAGCCTCTCTCTCTCTAAAATCTCTCTCTAAAATAACACATTAACACGCACGTATATACAGAAAACCCATCTATTTATATGAGCTCACAACCCACTCTTCTCTCAATTTCCACTCATTCATCTCCTCTGCCCACATTTCAAAAACCCCACCTCTCTCTCTCTCTAGAACATAAAGAATTTCATAGATAAACTAAGAAGTTCGAAGAAAAATGTGTATTAAATCATCAGAATGGATCCCTGCTGTTTACCGACGACGGCGATCGAAGAGGTCAAAGGTTCGAGTTCGCAGGCTAACCAGGTGAGTTAATACACATCCCATTTTGGGCTCTTCTTGTTGAAGCTGCAAGTGCTTCCTTCTGTTGTTGTATATATATATATTTCTATGCATAGAGTCTCCTCTAATTAGAGAGTTATGTAACATATATATATAACAGGAGGAGAAGGTCAGAGGAAGACAAGGCAAAGGTGGGGGTAGGAAAAGAGATGGAAATAAAGAATTTGAAGCTGTATTTGAAGAACCAAAGCATCATGCTGGAGAACGAGAATCTGAGGAAGAAAGCACATCTTCTACACCAAGAGAATCAAGCCTTGATGTCTGAGTTCCAGAAGAAATTCTCCCATCTCGATGACTTCGCCACCCTTCTTCTTCTTCACAAAAATACCCACTAATAATAATATATATATTACATAGTAGTTGTAGAAGTAGAAGTAGAAGTAGAAGAAGAAGAGCGTTCTGGTTCTTTTACTTGATCTACTTGCTTTGGAGTCTCAGCCTCTCACATGGCTTATAAGTTATAATCCTTTTTGAATTCCA
The DNA here is from genome assembly GCA_015143295.1 of Tetracentron sinense. NCBI lineage: Eukaryota > Viridiplantae > Streptophyta > Magnoliopsida > Trochodendrales > Trochodendraceae > Tetracentron > Tetracentron sinense. The sequence continues at coordinate 24,057,855 of CM026572.1, read as the reverse complement.
TGGTGGGAAAGAATAAGGAGAAATGGGTTCTTTATATATATGAAATTTCATTGGGAAGGGAATAAGTTGTGTGTTTGATCTTCTGCTGTTTTTTGAATCTCTTGAATTAATGCATGATCTCCTTGTCTTTTACTAGAGAATTAGAGGAATAAAATACAGTAAGCGCGTAACTTAGCATGTGCAAGTTAGAATAATTTAGTGGATTTCTTACCTTGAGAAGGTAGTAGAATCATGAATTTGGCTTAGTCTTCTGATGATAAACGTGTTTTGATTATGGTGTTTTATCTTCTTTTATTAACGAGGTTTTGACTGGTCTGACAGTGCATGTGGCCTAACCATCTGATCTGCATACTTCTTTCCAGGAGCTTCTAATAATATTTTTTTATTAGAGTAAAGATGAGCGGCTGAGATCGTTTAAATCCCATAGAGTTTTGTTCCTATAGTTCTCTTACGTGGGATCCACCTTAACGTGAACCTCTTTTAAATGTTTGGTCTTGAATGGTAGGTACCCTTGTTTTTCTGCCACCACATGCATGCATATAGCATAAATCTCGTCCAAAAGAGGTTTTGAAAATTGGGGAGCCCTAGCCTTCGTCCCTCTTTAAATTCTTCTAATTTAGAACTTAAATGTACCGGCTCATAATCTTTATTTCTTTACTGTAAATTGATCAATATGTTCCCGACAGGCTCAAATGGTTATTTATGAGTCTTTCTTAGTTTTACACTTTACACCCGCTGCTATAGCGTGAAGGTATGACACTCATTTGGAGGAGGTTCGAGGTTCAATTCCTAGGAGAATGGCTTCTTCTTGACTCAAATCGAATAATCCTTAAAATCACCTTGTATTTAGTTTCCAAGAATGTAACCCAAAGAGCAATACAACGAAAAGTTAACTCAACAACCACTTGTTTACCTTCCATTCAACTCAACAAGCACACATTCTAGCACCAATATCTCAATACAATTACTGGGTATTTGTAAATCCTGTAAATTAAAATATTAAAATATTTTTAAAAAAGAATATTTTTTTTCTAAAAACTAAGGATGAGTGAGTGAATTTCACTGTACAGTTAAGGGGGTGTCAAAAGGGACACGTGTTGACCTTAGGGGCATAACCGGATTCCCCAAATCTAGTTATAACTGTAGAGGATTTGGTTCCGTTTCCCTATGATTTAAAACAGAGGCAGGCTTCCCTATGCTTCCCGATTTATTCAGGTGGGCGAACCTATTCAACTAAGTTTAAACTGAATATAGTTTGAATCAATAATTTTCAGAATTAAATTCGTTTTTTCAACTTAATTTACACCTTTCAAGGTAAAATCTGCTTTCAAACTTACCTATAAAACCTTACAAATGATAAACTTATATTGCAAGAGTATAACTAACCTTCTACCTAATATAAATTGCAAGTAGAGATTTCATTATCTTTGGTCACGAGAAAATATCAAATTTTAAAGCACAAATCCTACGTATTATATAATAGAGGGTTTATGGTAGCAAAATCACTACCATACCTTAATTTAGTAATTTATTAGATGACTATTTACGTAAATTTAAAATAATATATTATATTATATTTTTTAAACCATTATTTACAATATACCATAGGGAGGGCCAGGCTCTACAAGGTGTTGTTTAAGCCCGTCCCTCATTTACGAGAGTTCTATATATTGAGCCCTACCCGAACCTTGGGCCTTAGGAGGTGAAAAAAGCCCTCTATTTTAAGGGCCTCGGAGCATTAGGCTAGGTACCCGTTGGAGGGAAATTTGCATGTCTACTACATACAAGGTAGTACTTTACTTTGGATAGGGCTATAGATAGAGCGAATTCGAAGCGGATACCACAATATCTGTATTCGATCCGTTTACTAATATATGCTATTCGAATCCGCTTCGTTATCCGCTGAATAATAAAAAATAAATTCTATACCCATTTCCGCAATATCTGATTGAATTAAGATATTATTAGAATCCATTCGATTATACCAATTGAATTTGGATATCATCCGAATTCGTTTGATTACAATATCCGAATTCCAATAATATTCGATTACAGAATTCGAAATATCCGAATCTATTAATCCTATTACCAAATTTGTATTTTAATATACTAAAAAATTATATTCTAATATTGTAAAGATATAATAATATCAATACCAATCAGTCCGATATTTACTGGAGAGGATACACCACTATCCGTATCCGCTCCGATTAGTAAACGATTTGATATGACGGATATTTATTTGGATAATTATCCGACTATTCGGATACGAATTCGAATTGGATTTGGATAATATCCGACTCCATTCACATCCCTAACTATGAATTTGTAAAAAAATTTCTTAGGTGACATTGCAGGAAAGGGCTACTGATCATCCTACTAACAATAACAATTAAAGCTTGGCTCCCAGTTAAGACTCCTCCAATAAGGGGGCTCCTATCCCGCCCAACCCTCCTAAGCCATAAATTTGAGGGCTTTTTTTATTCTTAAGGCTCCCAAGCTTGGTAGGGCTGCAATTTTGAAAGCCCTCTAACTTGAGGCTCAAGTTAGGGCCATGCTTGGCCTATAGGCCTGGCCTTCCACATGCTTTACTATACCATAATATACATATATAGTATTGTATAAGATATATAAGATCTATAATATACATATATAGTTATATATACTATGTCTTATGTTAGTATTGTGTCAAAATGTCTTTTATTAATTTAGTATTGTATTAATTTTAGATATATACTTGTAGTATATGCCTGGCTTATGCCAGTACTATATCCAGACTAGATACATGCTACTACTATGAATTAAGTTATTTCTACGTCAAAATATAAGATCTATATATGTCTTATGTTAGTATTGTATTAAAATTAAATGCACGTAAAGAAAAAACACACAGCTAAAACACATAAGAAAATATAGAATATATTGTTAACTAATAAATTAATTTATTGAATAACTTGGATGAATTATAATGACCTATAGAGGTTTTAAATAGATAATCCAAAACTCCCAACTTGGAAAGACAACCTTAAAGGTAACCCTAATATGCTAAATATAGTAATCTCCAAGATTGTGATTGTGATGCTCAAATAAACTTATGGTACAATTAGGGTTGTAAATAGATGCGGATAATATCGATTTGAATTTGAATTCGTTTAGGCGGATAATTATCTGAATAGATATTCGGTTTACCGAATTCGGATACAATCTTGCATATTCGTTTATAAACGAACCCGAATTCGGATAATTTCATATACGATTCGGTAAATATCCGTATCCGACTATAGATATAAATCATTTTAATTTGAAGACAAAAAACCCTTATGATGCTTCATTTTTACATAATCTTAAGATATAAAAAATTAATCTTTTAAATTTTACAAGGATAAAACCGTAATTGTAAAAGCCTTTTGAAGTGTTAAACCCTTAAAGCTTTGACATCAAACTTTCATCTTTTCCAACACCAAAAGATTTTACATCAGATTTTTCATCTTTTCCAAGACCAAAAGCTTTTACATCAAGCTTTCATCTTTTGAACTTTTCTTCTTTTCGGCTATTCTTCAAACCCTAAAGCGCTTTACCTCTTCTCTCTCTTTTACAACATCCAGCCAAGAACGGAGACAATAGAGATATTTGAATGGGTGAGAATGCAATCTGCCAAAAGCCACAAAAGGAAGAGGAAAGATGTTTCATCTACAAGAGGAATTTTTGGCACTGCCTCCTTTGATCGAACAGCTAAGTCAACCATTGTTCCATCCAACACTAGAAACTTGCTCCTATAAGACGTGTTCACTGCGTTTCTAATTTTCCTATTCCAATACCCAAGTTACCGTTTCTCTGTAACATTCCTTATCTTTTTGGATCTCTTTGATAATAAGGAAGCATAGTTTGCAAATGGGGTTTTATTTGATGTTGTCAAACGTGTTTTCTTGCACAAATTTAGGGTTTTGTTTTTATTTTTTATTCAAATAATCAAAAGGAGAAAGATAATGAAACGTGTTCTCACACAAGTTTAGGGTTTCGTTTCTCTTTTTTTTTTATTCAAGTAATCGAAAGAGAAAGAGAAGTTTCGGGATTTACGGGAGTTTAGGTTTGTGTTTTATATTTTCTATTTTTAAAAAAAAAAAATATTGTCATTAAATAATCGGACGAACCGGATATTATCCGAATTCGGAAAAAACTAATTCAAATCGGATATGAATACTCTTTTCTAGTATCCGTCGGATACCGAATCGAATTGATAGTAGGATTTTGAGTCGGATTCGGATTCGGATATAACTACATCCGCTTCGAATTCGACCCGTGTACAGCCCTAGGTACAATGTATCACATCTTACATTTATTTTCCTATTATATAGTATATACAATTTCATTATAAAAGAATAGTATTCACATTATACTATTTTTAACTTAAGAAAAATATTATACTCTGCCACTTGAGTAAAAAAATTAAAATAATAACTTTGTGATGTTGCTCTTTGCATTACATTCCTGTCCTAAGACAGAATAAAGTAGGAGGGTTGCTTTCAAGTTGGTACCGGGTCATGGTGTATAAAAAAAATTACTCTTATTTTAGGCTTTGGCCTTGTCCTCCTGAGCCTAGCTTTTGAGGATAGGACTTGGCCTAACCAAGTCAAGCCCTTTTAATGCTAGGGCTTGACTTTTGTAGGTGAGGTCAGGCTTGGTAAGACCTAGCCCTGGATTCTTGTATATAACAGACCTATAAACCCATAACCCCACCATGTTAGCACTCTGTGCAACTGCGTGGATCACGGCGGGAGGAATATCTTTGCCCGTCCTCGATGACACATTGTAGATAAAAGTGGGACCCATGGAAGGAACGGTTTCAAGTGGGAGCCAAGGATGTCTTCCGTTGTTTCAGATGACCTTCATCGATTCACCTATACAGTTCCTATGTGCATGATGTGTTCGTCCCAGCTCATCAAGAGGCCTTCACCTGTTTTGGCACCTACTATCACACCTTCGTCTCCATTTACAATCTGCATGTGCATCAAGGCTTCTAGGTCAAATTTACAATCAGGAGATCTGACGGCTGTGATCAATCTAAGTGGACTTTATATCCTCTGCTGATGTCCTGCACCATCAAATTCCCAAAGGAACGTTATAGTCGCAACAAAAGCATGGGTAGTAATATCATATGTGGGGCCAATTCTTATAAACAGGCACAAGAACTCGAGTTTGAACAGTGCCAGATTCCAACACTCAAAAAAAAACAAAAAAGTGACTCATGTATATTCATCCTAGGCTTACCAAGTTTGCTACATGCTATAGCGAACCCAGTGTTTTAAAACCTGAAAACTCGACTCAGCTCGGAGCCTATAGAATCAACTCGGAAACTCGGGCAAAACTCGTCCGAATAATGATACCTAAAACTCAAACATATATAATATTTTTTTAATACTATATATATGGTATGAATACAAAATTAATGATAAAACATGCCTAAAATGAGATATATAATTTAATATATACTAAACACCTCATTTTGTTTCGTATTTATACTAAGAGTAAGTGAGAGTGTGTTTAAAAAAACATAATTTGGTCATTTGGATAGACCGGTTTACTCGATTTTTTGTTATAATAAAAAAGAACACAACTCGAACGAATCAGGGCGAGTTACTCAGTTTTTGTCACTTCCAAGTTTTACTTTAAACTCGACCCGAAACCTGGCCAAGTCGAGTCGACTTGGCCGAGTTTCAGGTTGACTTGTCGAGTTTTGATACAGAGTAGCGAACCATGAATCGAGTGAGCCCGACTGGTTCGTGGTTCAGTTCGGATTGGTTCGTGAAATTTGAGCAAACCATATAGCGATTTCAAAACAATGTTAGTTTGTCAAAATATTCATTCAAATTTATTGATATTTTTCTTTAGATTCGGCAAATTTATACTTTGAGTTCACAAACAGTTCATAAAAAGAATTTTTTTTTAATTACTTTTCAAATAAGTATTTGTGATATGTTGTTTACCCGCTTAAAAGATATATATTTTTATAATATAATATAAAATATATATTTGTTTTACATGCTTAAGTAGTGAATCAAACTAATGAATTACCAAACTACAAGACCTAAGCGAACTGAAAAACAAATTATTTCATCCTATCCCTAGCGAACCGAGTTCACTCTAACCCGCGAACCCGAATTCGAACCGAGCGAACCAACGAATCAGGTAACATTGAGTCATCCTAAATCGGATACTAGGAAGAAAAGAGTAGTGATTAGTGAACCCGGGTCCGCTGCTTATCTTACACATATCCTCGTGTCCCTTTAACACCATTTTAACCCTGATTAAGCTTAACTAAATTAAGTTAAGATTTTTTTACCTAAACATCAAGGTTGGATTGCTTAACACTAGGGGTGAGTAATCTTAACCACAATTGATGAGTGTTAATGTCACGCCCTAAAATTTGCACACAATATATCTCATATTTGTGTAAATCCCAAGGCGTGATCCGGGGACAAACCCAATAACAATGAAATTTATTCCTAATAAATATCATTCAGATATATCATCAAGTAACTGAAATTTAAACAAACCATAAAAGAGTTAAAGAGTTAAGCAATTTAATTAAACATCACTACTGTTTACCCTACCTCAGATAAATGTTCAACTAAAACTCAACAAAGTCTCGACAACTAATTCTGTCATCCCGACTCCCTAACCTCTTCAGGTTTCTCTTGAAAATTTCAACAATAGCAAGAGTGAGCTCTAAGCTCAACGAGTGAATACAACAAACATGCAGCAATTTGCAAAAATATTTGACATTTAATATCTCAATATTAAAATATGCAATAATTATTGCAATTAATTTTCAATTGGTTTGATCCTCTGCCCATAGGGTTCTCCCAGAGTCTACCCCATTGGCGGTAATCTAAGGTCATCTAATCCATCATTAAGGGACCCTTAAGTCGTATTGTCACACTGAGAAGTCCCGGACTCCTGAGTTCACAAATACACCTAAGGTTGTCTCATTGAGAAGTCCCGAATTCTCCCAGTGGAATCTTTTAGAGATCACAAATAGACTTAGACTTCTTCGAGAGTATCATACTCTTCACAGTCATCCCTTAAGTGGTGGTCTTTATCATTAACAAAATATACTCTCTTTATTATGGTATCTCATACCATCATAATAAAGAGGAACAAGAATAAGCATGTATTCAAAACAATATATGAAGTGAAACAATGATAAGAATGCATTAATTAAATAACTCATGCTTTTCAAGTCTATCTATCATGTTATGAAGTTTTACATAATTGTAACAAACAATATACTATTTTCAATTATCTTATTTAAAATAAATAAAATAATTTATTTATTTATTTCTTCTTTATTTTCTTTCTCTTTATTTATGTACTTATTTTTTCATAAATAATTAAACTCAATACAGTTGCACTGCCTCACAAAATAATAGAAAACAGAGACCTTTATGAGTTTCATAATTTTTCAGAGATTCATTTCTTACCTAAAAATTATGAGACATACTTTTCTGGAAAATAGACTTACAGAACACAGTAATAAAGATATCATAAAAATCAAATTATAATATTTTAAATATAAAGATTGAGTAAAACACAACCTATCTGCAGTGAGAAATTTTTTGACAATTTCAACACCTTTCACTAATAAATTCACCAAATATATAATATAAAAGAAAATAATATGAGACCAATTTGGTTTAAATTCTATTAGTTTATAGTTATTTTAAAAATTTTAAAACAACACTCTCATGTATAATATATTTAAAAATATTAAAGAACAAGTTGAGTTTTTCTGATTCTGAAATTGCTAACAGGTGTAACATGTCCTAAACATAATTATGAAATAAATATCAAACGAATTTATTTTTGTCTGAAATTTTGCAGAGATGTGTATTTATCAATGTGCAAACTATCTACAAAATTTCGTAATTGTTGGAATAAGAGAGAATATATTATGAATATTATTCCACGACTAATCCTAAAATTTCAGAAATCTTACAACTTCATATTAATTCAATTTAAAATGTCTAAACCTAAAATATGATTATCAAACTTCACAACAAAACTTTGAATGAAGCTAATCATGATTCAAGAAGAATATATCTACTTTTAAATTAAAGAATTTAAATACAAAGACCTAGATCTAAGAGGAGTATTCACTTGTCTCTATTCGAATTTCCATGAGCAACAGAAAACTATTTGAGATCTGAGATGCGATCTTCGAGGCTTCGAATCTCTAAATCAAACTCTACAAGTTCTCAAGCTTTTTCCATAAGTTTTCTCTTCAAACCCTTTTCTCTATGCTGCATCTTTTCTCAAAATTAGGTTTTGCTAAAAAAATGGTTTACTAGGTTTAGATTTATCTATTTATATTAACACTCTAATTTAGTATTTTACTAAATGGTCCTTATAAAAGGGTGTTTGGTTATTCATTTTAATTCAAGTTTGTATATTATTCTTCTTTGTTTCTTTATTGTCATTATTCTATTTAACCTTTAGTTAAGAAAATTATCATGGTTAACTTTAATGATGTAATTACTAACCTACCCTCAATAAAATAATTACTTAAATACCTTTAGAATTAGAATAATAATTTAAAGGTCACTACAGTTTAAAAGTGAGGCGTGGACCAATGAGGACGGGCCATTTCGTTACATAATGAAAACTATGGATCCCTTAAGCATTTTCAGAAGAAAATGCTTTAAATTTTTTATTTTATTTTTATTTTTTACCGTTCTTATATTCAGTAATTATTAATTTATGGGAAATGTTTGATAGACTGGGCATTTTCAATATGTAGGGAAATGTCAGTCCTCATTGGTCCCTGTCCCATCTTTTAACACTCACCAACTATGATTAAGATTCACTCACCCCCTAACCCCCTAAGATTAAGCAATCCAACCTTAATTTTTAGAAGGAAAGTAATTGAAAACTCTTGATAGTCATACTATGGAGAGAGCTGTACCGTTAAATTTTAAATCCAACAGTCCACACGCACATATGCATGGAATGGTGGGCCCTATCTTAATGCTTTAGCTCAATTAGATTGTGAATTAAGTAGCTTAGCTTTCTATAGTAGGTACCATGGAGAGTTTCCAATCCCTTCCCTTTTTATAAATAAAATCTTTTAACTTTATTCAACGTTAAATTTGTGTTAAAAGGGACACGAGGACACCGCGTCAGATACATAGCACGTGGTTGATCTGCTAATCACTTATGCCATATTCAATCTTGGCTCCCTTAAAAGCATATAGATCTAGTAGGCTCCATATGTTTTGAACGGTCTAGAACCTTTTGCAGTGACCTAAGAGGTTCAAAGAAAAACGCTTGGGTCACGTGAGTCATGCGAGGTCAAGTGGTCTTAGCCAAGGTTTAAAATTTTGTTGAAATTTCATGAAATTTCGTAAAATTTCATGAAATTTCATAAAATTTTAGTTTCGAACAACCCCTTAGATATCAAAATGTGACCAATTTCGGATGAAAATTTCGATTTATCGAGTTTTTTTATATAGTATTAAATATATTTTATATACGTAATTAACTAGTATATTACTATATTATACTTTATACCTTATAAACTATAGTTTATAAAGTATACTATGAATAGTATATTATTATACATTATAAATAGTATATAAACTATAGTTTATAGCTATATTATATATTCATTTATTATAATGTATACATGAAATGAAGTATACTACGGATAGTATATTATTATACTTTTTTTTTAAATGTTTAGAAAAGAATATGCTCAGAATATTTTAGGAATATTCTGTTTGGATCCCTGAAAAATAAAAAAAAACACAGAAAAATATATAAATTACGTATTTTAAATAAATTATAAGTATTTTAAATTACGTATAAATATAGTAATATACTAGTAAGTATATTATTATATTTTTCAGTGATTTTTTATAAAGTATAATATAGTAATATATTAGTAACTTTTAAATATATAAAAATATATTCAATACTATATATAAAAAAATCTCAGAAATATATATAAAAAAAAGTCATCAAATTTTGCCTTATATTCAGAAATTTTGGAATATCTCAACAAAATTTTGGATAAAATATTGGAATAATATTGTATTATTAAATGAGATTTCAGCGAGATGTCGGCCAAAATTTCGGAAATTTCGTTTCGAGATGAACTTTTGAAATCGTCGAAAATTTCAAAATTTTAAACCTTGATCTAAGCTGGTTCATCCGCGTTAGACGTCTGACCCAGAAAGGGTTCAAACCAAGACCGGTGAGGGGACCGGTTGGCCGGGCAACTAGTCTGACCGACCGGGTCGGATCGGGTCAGTTCGGGTTTAAAAACATTGATATAGATAGCAGGAGGAAATATTAATGTTGATAAGACCCTTAATTCCGGCTATCACTAATCTCACAGTATTCTATCTCATCCGTCTCCATCTTCTTCTTTCTCATAAATTTCCTGGGTCAACAGAAAGGCCACCTTTTGTATGGGATTTTTGTGTTCTCTTACTACTCAGTAGATATAAAACCCAATCCTATAACAAACCACAACAATAATATTTGCATAAAACATCAGCTCCAAAGCTTAATTAAAACATACTGCTCCATATATACAACTGTTTTTTACTTTGCAAGTGTGTTAGGCGGCTCACACACTCCCCACATGAAGTTTCACCCATGCCTCATGACCTCAAAACGGGTACCAACAGTTACCCCACCCCATGCAACCGTTAGTGAGGGGAGACAGGAATCAAACTCGACACCTCCGGGTTTACGATTCGTCCAAGTGACCACTGAGCTACACCCTCGGGGGTTGATACCAACCGTTTGAGTATGGTACTTTATATGGAAATGCACACACTAGTCCCCAGTTGAGGTCGGACTAAAGGGAGTAGGTCTTTTTGGTAATCAGCTGCGCACACACTATACTGCTCCATAGTCCATACATGATTCCTCATTTTTGGAGTTCTCCATCTGTCACTCCTTACTCATATGAACCTTAATTTGAGTTGAAGATTTCGAAAAGTGCATTTTGGATACTTTTTTTTAGTAAGAAAAAATTCATGGAAAGGATTGTTGTTTCACGTTGTAAAAGAATGACCATAAGCAGGAGAAATCTAGGCCAGATTTTTTGGGTCTATTTATTATTTCACATAGTGAAAGAGGGACCATGAAGCCGCATTCAGCCCAAATTACTTGGGCCTACTTTATGTTTACAAAACTGTAGGCATAGACTCAACTTCATGATAAGTTAAATACTTGTGATTTGATTCAAAGGAGGACGAAAAAAGTTGTCTTTTTCTCTCTAGCTAACTGATGCTGGGTCTTCTCTCATGATGTTGGGGACTTATTATTGCAATGGAGGATTGAAAGAATGGAGATGAGAGGCAAAACCATGTGAAAATGCCTCATTCTTGCTATCCAGGACAACGTCTAATGTGATATGTCTCCACCTGTACAACGCATGTTTCTGATAATATATACCAACAAAGGTAATTCCAATTCACATAGGTGTATCTACAAGGAATCCCTGGGCAAGTAGTTACGTGGCACGCTCTCCTAGTTTTTACAAAGAATTCTTGCAAATTTGCAAACCAATTTTGTAGCAATAAAAATGTGGCACGTATTGTTAAAAGGGACGTCTACGTCGTCATATTTTGATTAGTATGTGTTGGACCGGCTATCCAAAATGGTATACAGCTCCGTTTACAGAATTTGTGTTCATAATACCAAAAGTGCTATCCTCTAGGTGGAACCAACCTTACACAAGTATCCATCGAATGGACTGGCACTCAATGAACACTCATGCTGTTACGACCTCAAATGGTTTCTTAATCACTTTAGGGTTTTGTTTTTGGAATATTAGTTAGGTTCCTAGCATCTGTTATCAAAGCTGACACCTGTTTCAAGTTTGTCACGGAGAGGACGACTTAAGAAAAAGTGTTACCTAGATGCCATGGGCCAGAGTGAGCTATCATAGGAAAAGGGGCCTACTTTAATGTCACGGGCTATTTGAGAGAGAGAGAGATATAGATGCGTGAATGTTAATTATGTTATAGAGCATGTATTAGAGATAAGTTTAATGAATACATAGTGGTGTAATAAGGTGAGATGAGATACCATATCTCATCTCATCTCATCTATAGGTAGATTTGAATTTGAAGTAGAATAGTATCAAATATTGGATTTGATTAGGATTAGATTTATTTAGGATTTCTAGATGGTTTATGAGCATAGTGCTCTGCTCCTTAATCACCCAATGGCCTTTTGGAGTATTGGTTAGGTTCTTAAAATGCACATTTGATAAGGCCCCAAGTGGTGATGCCATTTTACCAAAAAAAAAGTGTTGATGCCATTGCAAGGGCTAGCTAATCCGATCAGGCCCATCAAGTTGCAGAAGAGGATATGAATGCCCCATTATCATGGTGCAGCTTCAACTAGGAATATTTATGGGTATTTTTGTCAGTCTTCGATGGGTGGAAGCAAGATTGTTGTTGCAATTTTACTATTTTCACCATAGTTAGTCATTCGTGTGATGAACCATGTAAATCTTGTACTGTGGGATTTGCTTATTCTTCTCGGTGCAACAAATACCTAATATATATATATATATGAACATATTGATCCTCGTATTGTTATATTTTGATCCCATTCCAGGAATTCTATTCTCTCTTACACTCAAGTCTATTCATTCAACATTGCGCCGTATATATTTAGCCAGTTTGCTCATCAAAATCACGATGTGGGTCCTCTCCCTGATGCTAGAAGTCCATAGGGTTGACTCAGGCTCAATAATAGGAATAACATGGTGTTGGGTCGTTGTCCGATGATCTAAAGCCATTTCAACATTCTACATGTGGAACAGCGATTGGTCGGCGAAGTGAATCTGGCCTCTTCTCTTTAGGTTGTGCTAGCTAGCATTAAGGTACATTCAATATGTTAAGACTATAGTTCTAAATTATCAAAAATATAATTAATGAAAATATTAAGGAAACTAAAACAATAATGAACTCATGGAATTTGCAGAACAACAAAATAATGAGAAATAATGGAAAATCCAAGCCTTGTGTATCACAGTTTCCTTAAGACGAATTTACTCCCTCTCAGTACTCAAGGTTGATGAGTAATCGTCTCCCAAGATATAACAGATTACAGTTAAGAAGAAGTAGTACTCAATTCTTCAAAACTCAACGAACTTAACCAATGTTTGTACTTGAACATCAATGCAAGGAAAAAGAGAGAGAGATTTTTTTTAAAGCTATAATTCTTTTCTTCTATATTTTGAATGGAGGAATGGATGTCTAATTAATAGACTTCCTTGTGTCTAATTCGAACTAAGGTGGCTATTCGGAAGAGGCACAAAAACGAATTGAAAAATAGTTTTTTTTTTTTTTTTTTTTTGAGGTTTGAAACACCAACGGACACGATTTGTGATTGATCGTCCAAACCCAGATACATAACCGTACCCAGATCCAAATACGGTCAAGCTGGTCACCCTCCGGATTTCTTTGTCGGGTCAATTTCTCATTCACCAACACATGGTAAATCCCATATCGGGTCAATTTTATCCAACGAAGACAACTTCAATTAGTTTCTTATATGGATGTATGGTATGGACAAGTTACCAAGCACATGTTCTTTGGTTTGGTTCCTTTCATGTGAGACCATACCCATACCATCTAGCTTGATTCAATACATCCTAAAGAGACATCTTTAAGAAAGTAAGAATACTTCAAATCCAAGAGTTTACTAAATTGGTGGGGCCATGACCATGAGCATCTAGGTGTGTGCCATGTCTACCACAGAGCAGCATACCATAAACAATTGCTTCTTCAGTTCTTCCCCTTCTCCAGTCCAGACATGACTTGGGCTTGCTTGCAACTTGAAGCTATACATAAAGGGCACCAAAGCATGAGCAATGTGAGACATTTTAGAATGGGCATTAGTTTGTAAAAAGTATATATGATAAAGAATACAAAAAATTCATTTTTTTTTTCTCAGAACATGTTACAGGATGGTACTCTAGCGATCCCGTATATAATAAAAAAATTTGTACCAGAGATTTGAGATCCATTACTTGATTCTCATTTGGAAAAAGGATGGTGCTGGCTCTAAGATACAAACAAGATAATATGTTCTTGAGTACTAAATTATTCCTCTTTTCTTCCATATTATTGTTGCTATTTGTATATAGATAACAGCCAAGGTAACGAATTACTTCACTAATGATTCACATGCTTGTGATTTGGGATAAAATAATATACCCGTATAGTCCCCACAAGGGTAAATTGCGGAGGGAGTGCGAAGCCAAAATCCGGGGAGGTCGCGAGTCAATGACATTGTGGCCGCCAATACAATGGATTTCATTAGTAGAAACCAAATATCATCTAGTTTCAATTAACCTTCCCACCTTAAAACTTTCAATATCCATGTAATTCAACTTAAGATTTCATTGCAACCATGCTTTCTACCTTCACAAAATGCGATTCAAACAATACTTCGTAAGTAGAACATGATTAAAATCATAATTCGACAACAATTCCCTTCTTCTTTGAAGCAATTCGAATGCATAGAAGTAGGTCCAATTTGAGTAGAATCTAACTGCCTAAATTTTATACGACATCAATTTGTATAAGAACAAAGCACATTTCATAATGAGTGGATTTTAGTTCAGCGATACGGGGTGTTTCAAAAAAAGAAAATGAAAATCCTGATGTCATAGTACTAACTAGCAAAGTTTTTCCTCAAAAGAGAGTAATTTGATGCATAACAGTGAGAATGAGGCCTCCAGTATCTTATGGTATGTTTAGTTGCCAAGAAAATAGGTAAAAACAATAAAGGAAAGAAAATTTTGGATTTTTAATATAATTCTTAGTTGGATTTTGTCCATTTTTCGTTTCTTTTCTCTCAGTCCACTAATTTTCTCGGCAACCAAACACAGGGTACCTGAACAATCCTAACAGTCCATGATCAACTGACCAAGTACCCTGGATCAGCATTATATTTGAGCTAAGGTCCATCCAATTGTGGCCCACTGATCGATTAGTCGGAACTTTTCCCACGACTATGGTATCAGATGAAAGCGCCGTGAAATTGTCAAATGGTGGCCTCTCATTTAGTGCAGAGAAAGTCGTTGCATTTGGACGCATGGGTCGGCTCCTGCTAGTCTCGATCGGTCACTACCCGTGAGGACCACGCATCACTTTGCAATGTAGCCTAACCGATCATTCAATGGATCATTCCGTGTAGGAGATCACCTTTAAAAAAAAAAGCAACAACCTCAACTGATTGCCATGGTTATTAAAGCCCTATATGCACTTCTTGCTTACACCTGCTGAAAATAATGCCTTAGGTCGGATGCATACGAACATTCAATTAATCCAATTATGTCAAATTTTCGCCGAAGACCCATTGACTGATCAGCACTAGTTATCTCTGCATTAGAAGAAAAAAAATGAATAATGTTACATAATATTTATACATACAACAACTACATTTTACAATTAGGTATATGATTCTGAATCACTTCCATTGCCTTTCTGAAATGGGAATTATAGGAATGAAGAAAAGGATGATATATATAGCATATTCGATTGAGTCAGTACACTAGAGGCAAACTCGAAAACAAGTTAGCAGCATAAGTGCATGGTAATGAGCAGTACTACTGGTTCCAAAATTCTCCCTGGCGTGAAGGAGGGCCTCTCCTTCCTGTTGCTCAAAACTCATCAAATTCTTTTATATCGCAATGTGTTATACTAATTTTCTCTTCTTTTTTTCCTCCTATCAGTTCATCATACAGAGATTTTATAATTAATTTTATGTAATGCCACAGAATTTGTTCCTCGTATCTTTACTATTATAATGCGAGAGGCAGGCGTAACCTGATTTTTCCGAAATTCTCAAACTACTCTTATATAAAACAAAACTTTGATTTAATGTTTTACTTTAATTCTCAAATTATCCCTTGCTCATCTATCTATTTAAAGAATAGAATCACAGCCAATCACGATTGAACTCAGGGAGAGTTCAATCGCACCTGCGGGATAACACGTGTCCCTTTTAACTGTGGTTAACTCCTTCACTTCGCTCTCACGTGCATTGCACGTGCCACCCCCTAGTTTCATATGGCAACCCCTAGTTTCATATGAATACACAGGAGGTAAGTTTGAGTGACAACTAGTCTAAATCCATTTTCATCACCACTTGGTCTGGAGAATCTAAACTTTGAACGACACCATGAGGTGTCTCAGTCCAGACAAAGTGAAAAAAGTAAAAACAAAAAAGGCACCTATAAGGCCTGCGGTGGTGGATCAGACCCTGACCCATCCCCTCTTTTCTTTATGCAACCACTATATAATTCAAGCTCCCAAATCTGCAAAGCAGCCGAAATGTGCTCTATATCCCATCTAACAGTGATGAAAATGCCCATCAAGCTATGTCCTCTCTCTCTCATTTGAACAGTCACCCTCCTCCCAAGCTTTTGATATTAATAGGATAAAGAAGAATATTGCACTTTTATACATGTGTGAAAGGGAAAAAATCCCGTGCACGCCACGCGTCTGTAGCTCTCGGCTGGTAGAGGAATGATAGCTCAACTCCACCTGTAAGTGAGTCTGAGGGGGCGGGTGTGCACCCTGAAATAAGCTCCGATGATAAAGTCAGTATAAGGCACCAAATACATGATAAGGCACGAGCACAGTATATGGCACAAGCACATGATAAGGCACAAGCACAGTGTATGGCACTAGCACATGATAAGGCACAAGCACAGTGTATGGCACACGCACAGTATATGGCACAAGCACATGATAAGGCACAAGCACAGTACATGGCACAAGCACATCGGTATAAGGCACAAGGCACAAGCACAATATAGAGATACTTATCGTGAGGGCACTGGGCATATGCACTTGAGGACGAGCTCTGGTAAGGCACTGGACATATGCACTTGAGGACGAGCTCTGGTAAGGCACTGGACATATGCACTTGAGGACGAGCTCTGGTGAGGCACTGGACATATGTACTTGAGGACGAGCTCTGGTGAGGCACTGGACATATGCACTTGAGGACGAGCTCTGGTGAGGCACTGGACATATGTACTTGAGGACGAGCTCTGGTGTTATGCTCTGGAGATTGTAGTTCAGGAGGCACAAAGAACATGGCTCAGACAACGTAGCTCTGACAAGGTAGTTCTGACAACGTGCTCTGATAACGTGCTCTGATAACGTAGCTCTAGCTCGGATAACATAGCTCTGACAACGTAGCTCTAGCTCGGATAAGGCACTGAGGACGTAGCTCGGAAGGCACTGAGGACGCAGCTCAGAAGGCACCGACAACGTAGTTCACATAGCTCGGACAAGGCACTGGCAACGTACTCACATAGCTCGGACAAGGCACTAGCAACGTAGCTCGGATGACGTAGCTCCAGCTCTGATAACGCATACGTTGTGCATCCGTTGTGTAACAGACAACGGGTACGTCGTGTAGCAGACAACGTGTACGTTGTACTGCAAACAACGTGTACGTTATCTGCTTACAACGGGAACGTTGTACATAAGACAACGGACAACGAGCTCGGCACCATTCACAGCACAACGTGTTCGGCACCATTCACAGCACAACGTGTTCGGCACCATTCACAGCACAACGTGTTCGGCACCATTCGCAGCACAACGTATTCGGCACTATTCACAGCGTTAGACACAAGCTCAAGTATGATTGCACTCACCAGATGATTAACTGCAAGGCTGTGCTAGTGGCAGTGTGACCATTCAGGGAGAGCATCAGGCGGACATGGCCTATTTGAGAGACTCCGGTGGCCACAAACGATCGTGAAGCCATAAAGAGCATCAAATAGCCGGATAACACCAAAGGAGATGAGAGAATCAGATGAGTGGTCGCCTGCACAGCACTTCGGGGGAGGGGTGTGAGTGACTCAAGCTTCTCAGATCTCCCTCTTCCTCTTCCTCTTCCTCTTCCTCTTTCTCTTCCTCTTCTTCTATTGATCTCCTCTCTTGCCTTTCGCACCATCCTCCTTGCCTTTAGCACCATCCTCTCTGCCTTTAGCACCATCCATCTTTCTTCTTCTTCAGCCCTTTCTCTCATCTCTTGCATTTCGCACCATCATCCTCTTCTCTCTGGTATACTTGCTTATTTACAGGCATTTTGAGTCATCATGACTTGTGCAGTCATGATAAGATCACCTGACAGATAACACTCAAGTGAGCCAGCACATAGCCCAAGTGGGCTTATGTCGGCTAAATGTTAGAATTTGCCAGAGTGAGAAATCCCTATTTTACCCCTTCTTTTTGCTCATTTTTACGAATTTTATCCGTTACAATGTGCATTGAAGTTCATGTGCACATAGCCGCCGTCTTGGACCACCCAATTGATTCACCACCTCTTAAACCATGACTAATTACATAATTATTTCATTGTTGAAGAGTGCTTACTGCTTAGCTTAGCGGCCCTAAGCCCAGACACAAAATTCAATTTTTTTTCTTCGAAACTCTCATTATAGGTTTACACCTTCAAAAGGGCGATTTTATGGGTGAGGAGTGCTAGTCCTACTCTCCACCAACCACTTGTTCCTTTTTTTATAAAAATAGTAATGGTTCAAGCACACTCTCTCTTGACTTCGCTTGGGGTGTGTAAGGGTCGCTCCTTTATTAATTAGGCCCTTTTAGAGTGAGTGTGAGTTTACTCTTATGACATCTTAACGGTACCCTTAGATCTGATTGTGTGGAGAGTGTGTGTTACTTGATACCTTCCAACCAAAAAGCACACTCTCTCACCAAAATATGAGACAGGTGGTTGGTGAATACTGAGAGTATAAAAGGCATGAGAGTAGGGCCGTGGGGTGGGGGGTTGGCATTGCCCCCAAAAATTTTCTAATAAATCTGGGCTAGCATTTCTCTTTCATTGTTTCTATTTCTATAACTTCTATATCGTAGAATACAAGTAGGTTCAAGCGGATCGAACAAAATTGTTATAATCTAAGTAGTTGTTAGTATTTAATGTGGGTCGTCGTGGCTCACATAAGGTACGGCCCCAGTATTAGTCCAATGAGGTTTTTGGCATCAAACGTCCGGTACTAGTCCAATGAGGTTTTTGGCATCAAATGTTTTTTTTAACCTTTTTTTGCTAATGCCTTGGATTGGAGGGTAGTGATAAATGGACATCCCAACCAATTGAGGTTGAGTGGTAGCGCTAGTTCATGGGTTAAATCACAGTACTCCTTCATCGAGTTATGTACAAAGATGGGACTCCCAACCTCGCAATGAGTCTCCACATCACTTTCACTAGATGATTTAAGCTCCCTATCTCATCGATGTCGATCATTCATCTATTATTCATATGTTAGGGTTGGACCCCCATTGAGTGTGTTCCACATAGGTGCCAGCTAGCTTAGTTGGTAACATCCCTTAATTGGCATCGTACCAGTGACCTAAGATTGAATCTCACCTATGTTTCTCTAGTAGGGGTCTGCCTAACACCAGCTTACCTTCCAACAAAAAAAAAAAAACAAACTATCAAATCAGAACGATCTTAACCATGTAGCTTTGCCAGAGTAATAAGTTATGAGAAACAATTTGAACCCTTAGCGCTTTGGTGGGTGCACTCATGGTTTAATTTCTTTGATAGAAACTCTTTCCTGAAACTTTTTTTTTTGTCTACATCTTTATTATTTGACTTGGAATCCTCTACGGTTATGGAGTCCCATTTACAACACGAAAGCCAATTTAAATGTCTTTCATCTCTAGTTAACAATTTTAATCTTTAGTTAAACAAAAAAAAAAAACAACTTTAACCTTTAGAATTAATTTTTTTTTTCTTCTAAAAATCCATGTTAGATTGTTGAACCTTAGGGGGTGCATTCGTTTAGCGAGAAAGTATGTGAGAAAAGAAAGGGAAAAAAAATAAAATTATCCCTCAAAATAACCATTAAAATATGGTAGAAGTTTTTGGGAGAGTTTGTCACGATTAAAAAAGTACAAGAAAATGAATGTATGTCTCTTGCACACCAAATGCAAGAAGAGTAAGAAAACTTATTTTTCTTTTACTTTGTTTCTTGTACACCGAATACAAGAAGAGTACAAGAAAATTGAATTTTCTTTTACTATCCCTTACTTACCGGCCAAACGTACACACTTATCAGAAAGTTGAGAAAAAATAAGGGTCCGTTTGGCATCACTCCCAATGAACAATTCTTTATTCCCTTAGAGTTTCTATTCCTAGGGAATAGAGAGTTATTCAATGGGAGTGATGCCAAACGGGCCTTAAAAGAAAAGTTAGTTTTCTTCTACTTTTCTTGTGTTTAAGAAAACAATTTTCATTTTCTTATACTTTCTCACAAACTTTCTTTATTTTTTATTTTGAAAAAAAATTTAAATTATTTTTATTTTTCTTTTCTTTTACCACTTTTTTTTCAAATGAATAAGCCCAAAGATTAGTGAATCTTAATCACAATTAAAGGATATTAAAAGGAACACGTGATTACTTGTGGGACATAACCGGACTCCAAGTAGTACGGTTATAACAGGAGAAAATTTCAGGTCTTATTATTTGCAAGTTATGAGCAATTTGCGAGTTAGTAATCGATAAATAAACATCTTGCCCTCCATGTGACTCGATCCTAGGACGGGCCCAATTGCGAGTAACATTACATACCATCGGAGCAACAGATTCAATCACATGTGGGTCACAGTAGAGATTTTTAGGGGTCTCGAAGACCTCTTGAGATGGGATGGGCATGTGAATTCCGTTTCAATCAAGGGTACTATAGTAAACAAACCATAATTTCAAATCTATAAAGGTTTTTTGGCGCCTTTGAGCATTTGTATGTTAGTAGAGTTCCGTCTTTACTCACTTTACTCTTTTGCAAGCGTCGCTTTTGTATCAAACCTAATCATTACTTTCTCTTTTATCATTTCCCAATAAGCCTTTCCTTTCTCACTCCCGCTTTGGCGCCAACCCCGCACGGGTTTACCGGACTTACCTGATGTGGCCGGTTGCGGGCTCATGTCGTACCGTCTGGGATCAGCCCTGACCCAAAGGGTTGAGAACCCAAAGTTCTAAAAAAAATAAAAAGAATAAGCTTTCCCTTCCTAATACAGAGCAATAGTCCCCTCGTTGGTCAAGTAAGGCATAATTCCTCCTCGCTCTCACATTACCGACCCTTTAACTCCCATTAACTCGGGTTAGATTTTTTTAACCCTTTAGCTAAATTTATTTTATTTTTTTAAAAACTAAGGATCGATGGATGAACCCTAAGGGTGGATGAATCTTAACCACAATTAAATGAGGTTAGAAGAGGGACACATGGCTTGGAACCGAGACGCCCCTCCCCGTCACCGACCATGGAGGTGATTATTTTCACATACTATATCACTACCTTTTTCCATGTTTCTCCTTTTTGTTTTCAAATTCATGGTGGCATCACATTCTGCAACTGTCTCAGGTTCCTATAATACCCTTTTTGAGGTTATCTTTGGTGTTTGTATACAGTTCTTGCTTCTTAGTTGTCGAGCTGAAATCTTCATGAAAGGCACCACCCTCCATAAAAAAAAAACAAATTAAAAAATCAAGGAATGCCTAGGTTTAATTGTTAATTAAGAAGGAAATTCAATAAAAAATACTTATTGAATGATCTAACATGAAGGTGATTAGGGCTGTATTCGGGCCGGGCTTTGCCCTGCTCGGCTCAGCTTGAAAGGGTTTGTTCTAGGCTTGAAGCCCAGCTCGGCCCGAAATCAAGCTTGAAAAGTCGGCTCAAATTCAAAAGCCTGACTCGAAACTCAGCTCGACTCAAATTGATTGAAGCTCGAGTCGGGCTTCGAGTCAGGCCGAATCAAACAGGAGTTGGCTCGAGCTCGATTTGATTGAATTTTTAAGCTCGACTTGGTTCGGTTCAACCCGATCAAGCTTAAAATTCAAGCCGAGCCGAGCCGAGCCGAGCCGAGCCCCACAATCGGGCCGATCGGGTTTTGTGCAACCCTAAAGTTAACTGTAGATTAAGAAAAATTGACAGAAAAATAGAGATATCTTCATAATTGCCTTTTCCTAAGTGTCAAACTTATGGAATAATATTCAAGGATGATATGCTTCGGAGTTTTTGGCGAGGAGAACACCAACATGTATTTAGGAGGCGATATATACCCCTATGCACGCCAACTGAGACCTTGGTTGTGTGCATATAGCGCCTTGATTGGCACGTACATGAGTATGTGATGTTTTTCAAGTGTTGATGACAACCTCCTTGCTAACAACCACTAGAGAGCCTGCTCACGAGCTTGCAATATTATTTTAGGTTCCTTTACCCTAATTTTAACAAAAAGAATTCAAATCAATATCCTAAGAGTTAATTAAACATGTTCATTAGATTCTCCTTATAAAAAAAATGGAGTACAATTATTCTTGTGAGACTATTTGAAGAAACATGATATACAGAAATGTATAAATTGTGAAAAAGATGAAGTTACCTTTTAAGTTTTACCTCAACAAAAAATTATATTTAAATTTCTAAACTTCATGTGAAAACTAATATTATTAAAGTATTATAAGAAATACTCAGACAAAAAAAAAGTATTATAAGGAGTAAAAAAAAATTAATCGAGTTGAACTAATCCGAATCGCTCTTTGCTTGTGTTCGGCTTGAGTAACAAAAGAACTCAATCATTAATCATTTAGCTCAGCTTGGCTGGGCTCAATAAACTCAAATACCCAACTTAAGCTTCGAGACAGAATCGAGTTGACAGGCTTAACTCGAATGCATTCGTAAACCTAATGATATACAGTAACAGATTGATGGTTCAGATTGGTTTAGTTTATGGAGGAGTGCTAGCCCAGACGCAATTAATGAAATTTTTTCCAATGAGGTAGAGTGGTACAACACGTGGTGTTGCTTCCCATAACACTTGGATAGTCGTTGCTACCACCTTGCGTTTGGGGCTTGCGTCTTGGAAGAATGCGACTAGGGCTTAGCGTATCTGTAGTTTGTTTGTACACTTAATGCAAAGAGAGCGTTGATATAAAGAGTTCCGACTTCCGACTTCCGAGCAAAACGTGTTAGGACTTAGTAGTCTAAGAGGGGTAATTAGGTCATTTAAAGTAGCAGTACTAAGCACTACCATACACGACCTGTCGGCGTAATTTAAGTTAACGACCAGGGCGGTTTGAGATAATTCTTAAAATAAAAGATCCTCTCTAGCATAAACTAGAGAGAACCTCTTAAGCAATAACCTCATTAAGCCACCTGTCCCATTAATCCCGGATGTTCAGATAAAGCTCTAAATTGAATACAGATGTCATCATTATATGCTACTCTCTCAAGCATTACATGATTGGATCGCGCCTCTTGGAAAAAAGCAAAAGCAATGAAAAGTAGGACCCACAAAGCTGTGTACGCCCATCTCTGCTTCTTCCCCGGTTCCTGGACCCACTCGTCCTCTTCTCGGTGAATGGGCGAAGTCTCTCTTTGTTCGTGTTTTCATAAATTACTTTTCTCTCTCCCTCTCTCCCTATTTGAAACAGCAACCCTGATTTTTATCCTCTACTTGAATTTCTTCTTGTTTTTTTCAATCAAAACAGGGTTCTGAGATTTCTGGATTTCCATTCTCTAATGGCGGAAAGAGACTGAAGGAGGAGAAGTAATGGCTTCTTTTAATTACAAAAATGGCACTCCAAAGGGGACTATGAAGGTTGAGAGGCCTCTTTTTGTGAATTCGAACATCAAATCTTCTGTAAAGTCCAAACCGTCGCCTGCACCGACTTCAGCATCTGGTCTTCGCCGGAGCTGTCCAGGTTCTCTTGGTGGTTCCACCGGAATAGCCAAGGACGACGCCGGAGGTCATTTTTCGTCTTGTTTTCTGTTTTCGTTGATTCGACACTGTTGTTTTTGAAATTTCTGTTTTGGTTGTAGAATTTGAGATTAATGTAGTTGGCAAATGAGGGTGTTGAGATCTGGTTTTTTGTTCCTCTAAATTTGACTGTCAGGAACGTGTTCTCAGCTCTTGATTTTTGATTTTTTTAAGTTTGATTTTCGCGTTTTTAGTTTTGAATTTTTTTTTGTTAAGTAATGTGGATTCCCTTGAATTTATGGCATCAAAGTTCGGTTAGATGGGAAACTAGATTTTTTGGCGCTTTGTTAATATTGGAATTTGAAATCTTGCTTATTTGAAAATTTTCTAGGGAATACTCTAGATTTTTGAGGGTCACAACTCACAACTCGATAAAATTGGCTTTTTGGAAGTCAGAATTTGTTAAGACTGGATTGATCTAGTCGGAGAAATTAGAACCCGTGGTGGAGATTGCTGCATTATGTCCCGGTTGTCTTTGCCTTCTTTAGCTTTGGTAGCGGCAAGGATGCAAAATCTCTAGGTGTGTTCTAGGGGCAAAATTATACTGGCAGATATGACATTAATGGGCTTTGGGAGGAGAACTAAGTCCAGGAGTCTTTTTGTTGGAATCTTAGGAGGGTTCTTGTGTGTGGGTGGGTGGGGGGTGGATTTTTTGAGTCGGGTTTCGTAATTAACTATTCTCCTTATTCTTTGATTGTAAACATGTTCTGGTTCAGTGGTTCTAACTTCTTTGTGCGGCAAGATAGAGATAATCGATGACTGTGATTCTTATCACTATCTTGTTTTATTACATTAAGCGAATTTATACATGCTGGTGTTTTTTGGCTGGTAGTTAATGACAATAGTTGGTGCATGGTTTGATCCAATGGAATCCAGGAAGCATAACTTCACATGACTGTGTCTGCCATTTTGTGTAGGAGAAATTAGACCAAATTGCAGTGACAGGATCGGGGATCATAATTTGGTCAGCAACGCTGCAATTTTTGGCATTATAGGAGCATCTCATGTAGTAAAGTTTTGTTTCCTTTGTAGTCAATAAATTTTCTCTTAAGAGTCTTTTCTATATTTTAGTACTTGAGGAACTCTTCATTTAGGGAGGATTTTCTCCTATATTATCTGATACAGGAGCAAGTTTTCCCAGAAACTGGCACCATGAAGCTTATGGGTTCCAATGTAGCAGTTGTGGGCATTTTGTGGAGGGTGTATAATTTTTTTTCAAAATCCATCGATCCCGTATTATCTACAAAGGTTTGGTTGGTTGTTGGAGGTCTATTATGATTAGTGTGAAGCCATTTCCATGTTTCGACCTGCCAAAATGTGCTAATAGTTGTAATCACCCAGTTTCCTTTAACAATCTCGTTCAACAGATGAAAAATGAATTTGAATTGAGTGCTGGCAATTGAAGATTTATAGGTTGTTGTTGGAAGTCAAGTTGAATGTTGTGGAAGTTGTAATGGAACTAGAATTATCAGGATTGCATGTGGGGAGAAACTGCTTGATTCTAAATTTTTTCTTCATTTGTCAATTAATGGAGTTAGAGTCGAAAGAGGATCAGAGAAAGTTCCCTGCAATGAAGGAAAAATCGCAACTCTGTACTTGATCAAGACTTTATAATACTAATATTTAAGGAATCAGTAGCGAAAGGTGAAATGTTCATTTGAGAAAAATGTTCACACTGATAATATTATCAGGCAGCCTTTTGAAGTTGAGACACCCAGTATTTTTCCCATTCCATGCTTGCTGATTCGATGTTGAGTTCATAAGATTGGTAAATGGAATTCAGAATTTTTCCTCATTTGCGGAGTTTAGAATTGTTCCTCATTTGTGGAATTTAGAATTGTTCCTTTCTTGTGTACTTGTAGGAGTCACTTTAGGTAAAGTTTTGTGGTGGCAGGATTAGTATTGTGAAGGTAATATGCCTTTTTCCTAGCACTAAAACCATTTAAGTTATTGTAGACTTGTAGGTGGTGTTTGGTAACACTAGTCTAAAAAGAAGTGCTTATTTGAAAATTATGCTTAGTTGGACTTTAGATTGTTAAGTTGAAGGTTAATTGGATGTCTACATTTTAGAGATTTTAGGGGTAAAAAGCACTTCTTTGAAAAGTAACTCCATAGGTACTTTTTAAAGTAGAGGTTTTTACCCCTAAAATCACTAAAATGTAGACATGCAATTAACCTTCAACTTAACAATCTAAAGTCCAATTAAGCATAATTTTCAAATAAGCACTTCTTTTTAGACTAGTGTTACCAAACACCACCGTAGTATCAAAGATGAAAGAAGAGGTTGAATGAAGATAAGATGATTCAAGGGTAAAAGATCATGTAATGATGTGCTAAGAAGCATAACTTATGATCGAAATTTCATTTTAAGTGTGTTAAAGAATCTTTTGAGAAATGTTATTGAGACCTTTGAAGGCTAATTCTATATATATATATATATATATATATATATATATATGTTTGTTTTAGCATAAAAAATGTAGTTCCCAATGATGAGATTAGTGGTAAAATCTGGTCTGAATTCTCCTACTTTGGAGCAGTCATTTAGGAATGATTTCATAGTGTTTTGGTAGTTTTTATTTGGTTCCATTTGGTTAACAAAAAAGTGATGCAAGAAAGAAAAGTGAAAGAAACGAAGCGGAAAGGGAAATTTCTTTTGACTCTCCTGCAGGTGTTTGGTTAATTAGAAAATCTGCAGAACGGACTATTTTTACATTTTTGAAGGAAAACTAAATTAATTGGAAAATTTAAAGGAAAAAGTAATGGCTATGTGCATGAAAACTGTGTAGGCCCAGGAATGTTACTTTCCTAGAAAAATGCACCTTCCCCATTTACCAAACAAAGGGAAGTGTACTTATTTTAGAAAGTGTACTTATTTTAAAAAGTGCACTTTCCATCTCATTTTCTTGCTAACCTAATGGAGCTTTTGTGTGTTAGTCGGTTTTATAAACTTTCATACTTAGAAATATGGTAAATTACTTCCAGGCAAGGTTTGCCATTTTTGAATTATTATTCATTTCTGTGAACCTACTGATAGTTCTTTTAGAGTTGAGAAAGCTAAGTTGGCTGATACTTGGAAGAGCTCTTTTTCCATGTATACATGTAGTGGGTGAACGATACTTCTAGTTATCATACAATAAG
This sequence comes from Tetracentron sinense, assembly GCA_015143295.1. Lineage (NCBI taxonomy): Eukaryota > Viridiplantae > Streptophyta > Magnoliopsida > Trochodendrales > Trochodendraceae > Tetracentron > Tetracentron sinense. The sequence continues at coordinate 24,030,874 of CM026572.1, read as the reverse complement.
CGGAAAGCGTTACGAACTTTTCCCACATTTTCTTCTTGTAAACATCAATGATCAATCACTACCTTGTTTTCCTAAGTTCCATCCTTTATGTTGGGCATTAAGGATTTTTTTTTTTTGATCGTAGGATACTAGTATTTTTATTGTTCACTTGATGGAAATTGTGATGTCTTATATGTCCCACTGGCATTTCCTTATTGCTGTACTCTCTCATTCTGGCTATCCCCCTCATACTCACACCCAAAATAATGGATTAATGCTGTTATTCCTGTTGCTTTGACGTTTGCGAGCAGTTCCCGGAAGAGTTCGAGTGGCTGTAAGATTGAGACCCCGAAATGCAGAAGAGTTGGTTGCAGATGCCGATTTTGCTGATTGTGTAGAATTACTGCCAGAGGTATTTCTTATCTTATAGGTCTTACCTTTTGTAGATTCTACATGTCCATTTCAAACACGTGTTATTTTTTAATGTTCTAGTTAGTTGTTATTTCCGTCAGCTTTTACTTTGGCGACAGTACCCTAATTCATGATTTATTTTGGTCAACTTTAGCATAAAAGGTTGAAACTTCGGAAAAACAATTGGGACTCCGACACTTATGAATTCGATGAAGTGCTCACTGAATTCTCATCACAAAAGCGTGTCTACGAAGTGGTGGCTAAACCTGTTGTGGAGGTGCGTATGATTTGGAAATTCTTTTAATTTGTGTCTTTTCGTCCTTGTAGTTAGTTATTTTACTTATTTATCATTTTAGACCATCGATCCACATGGAATACTTTACCATGTGGTTTCCTTTCTTTATTTGATGCCCGGAAGGGCATTGGGGGTTCAAATGAGGCTCTTGTGAGAATAGAGGAAGGCAGGAGTAGCAGGCAGGCATAAGACTCAAATCTTGATGAATGATAACTCAACTCAAAGTGGAATATAATATAATTTAATATTTTTGTATTGAAAACCACAATGATAGGAAAAAGCCTTCTGATCTGGGTTCCTTATATTTTTTAGAATTCTGGCTATTAATTGAGTCCGATCTGCTAACTCATGTGGATAATATCAGGAAAACCGGTCATATGAAGGGTATCGAGTCTTTTAAAAGACAAAGCTGGTGCATGGACAATTGATTCTTTATGATTAACATGTTTGGATGTGTCATTTTAGGTCTCGTCTCCGAAGCTTAGATGACATGTTATCTAAATGAATGTTTGCTTTCCTCCCTTGTGACCCCATATTAATAGATTTGTGCTACTAGTTGGTAGTTCTGCTCAGTTCTCTTAGTTGGATTTGTGACTATCTCCCTAATTTTGTGACATCCGCCCCCCAACAAAAAAAAGGAAAAAAAAAATTTAACGCCAAGTATTAATGGATTAAATGATAGACCTTCCAACCATAAGTTTAATTGATTTTTTGAAACCCTGATTAGTTCTCTCAATCTTGGTTCCATCGCTCTCTTGTATAATTTTATAGCATGACTCATAGTTCTCACCGTCCAATAATTAATTGAAGTTGGTGAAGGTCGAGCATGGAATGAGACATTTTCCAAGAAGACAACATTTCTTGAAACTCGAACTTGACGATCATGAGAGTAATAGCAACGATAGCCCTTCTCGGTGTCTCCAAACCCAAGATACATGCATCAAATAAATTTTGGAGATAGTTTATTACGCTCATGTGTTAGATGACGAACATAACAAACACATCCAAATATGTGAAATAAGGAGTAAGGAGGAAGAGTACCAAAGAGAACAAAATAATGACAAATGTTACCAAGAAGTTTGGTGGGCATGCGATTTATGAGGTAGACAAAGTGTAATATCGCCTCAGCCTATAATGTGCGTGGAACAAAGGTCTCCGCCATCAAGGTCTTGGCTGTCTCAACAATGTGTTGATTCTTTTGTTCAACACATTTTGCTAAGGTGTGTCTGAACAAGTCTTCTGATGAATAATGCCGCGATCACGCAAATATATTCCTCAAACTTTAAGAAGATGTACTCCTCCTGAATCTAACTAGAGAATCTTAATCTTCTTCCCGAACTGTGTGGCCACCATAGTGTAAGAAATGTATCCATGTATATCTTGAGTAATCGTCTATAAATATCACATAATATCGCATGCTAGACATGGATAAAACCGGAGATGGTCCCTAAGCATTAGTATGAACAATCTCAAAAAGACTAGTATATCTAGAAGTACTAGGAGAAATAAACATACATTTACTCTTTGATAAAAATCAAGAAGGGCAAGCGATATCAAGAAAAATTTTATTAACTTTCAGTTAATCTAAAATATCAGTAGAAAACAAGTGTGATAATCTATCAAATGGGGATGAACAAGATGACAATACCAAAGTTTTCACATTTTATTTGCTTGACTAATATCATTAGAAGGAGAAAAGAAACAAGAAGCGAAAGTATCAGAGTTATCAAAATTCAGCAAGAAGAGTTGTCCTTTCCTCCTACCCTTCCTAACTACATTCCCCGTTGCCAGATCCTGTACGAATCAACAATAGGAAAGAAAATTACTAAGCATTGGTTTTGGATTAACTGATCAACAAAGATAAGATTAGCAAACAATTTAGGTACATGAAAGATATCAATCAAGGTAAATGTACGATGCTGAGAAAGGGAGAAGAATAACGACACAACAATAGAAATAGGTAACTAAGCTCCATCTGCAATAGAGATGATTTGGTTACCTTTGTATGACTTAATATTATGGAGAGAAGAGGCAGTACTTATGGTAAGGTTGGATGCAGCAAAATCAAAATACCAAAGAGACCAAAGTGATGTACATGACACTCTGACCACAGACAAAGCATGGACGATTTCTTGATAGTAAGGAGGCCACTAGGTGGAGTAGTAACCATGGCACTTGTTGAATAGTCATTGGTCGCAGTCATATCGGCTTTCCCTTGGGCCCTCTTCTCCTTCCTCACTCTTGGATGCTATGACCACTAATTTGGCAACAATGGCAAAAAATATTTAATAAATCATAAAGTAATGAATATTTCATTGCTTACACTACAAAACGCGAATGAACTTCATAAAACGAAACATAGCCCCCAAAATCATCAAAGATAAATCAAGAAAAGTAAATTCATGCAATCATGTTGTATAAGATCAAGTATCAAAAGATTTGTACAATTAAAAAGACTAATAAAATAAACTATCAAGTTCTCCTAGAGTCCAACTTTCTAACTCCATCCTCTTTCTACTTCATTTTTTTTCCGTTTCACAGCAACAAAGAGAAAACCCAACTAGGGGTTTTGGCATGTCCCTAGTAGGGTTTAGATCCTTGGTAAGGAGCCCTTCACCATTCTTGATGGAAGTCTACTCATATCTACATCGCGAGGAGCATCGCCAGGGTGCTATGCTCCAACCCCCTTCTCTTGATAGATCTGCCTTAGCCTCCTCATTACGGAGGGGAGCCATCCAGCCAGCCAGGAGTGGGGGTCATGATTGAATTGTGCTATCATATTCTTTTTCCAATACCTGTCGACCCATATCAAACTGGCCTGTTGAAGTTGAACTAGTTATTGGTCCTTCCACCGGTTCGATCATCGGACATCAGTCCATTTTCCAAAGCATTGGTTTCTAATAAAGACAGTTAAAAATGGAAAGAAGAACAACAATATATATATATATAGAGCATGGTTTAAAAACCCGAAAACTCGACTCGATTTGAAAGTTAGCTGGGTCGAGTAACTCGAAAAACTCAAAAAAAAACTTGATTCGGTCCAACTCGAAATACATATGTAATATCTTGAAAAAACTGAGTTAAAAGAACTCAAAGTACACTGGTTTACGACCTCAAAACTAAAAACTAGGTTTAACAGAACTCATAATATGTTGTCTTTGTATACCTCAAAAAATATGATGCAAAAATACTAAAATAGTGTGGCGTTTGAGTTAAGTACCGTTCTGTGACTCAACCTAGTTTGGCAAGTCGAAGTACTTGGCTCGACTTGACTGAGTCACTCGAATAACTCGGCAAATAGTGTCTCCTTTGAGTTTTGAGGTGACTTGACTAAAAATTCAGTTGAGTCGAGTAACTCGGCTGAGTTACTCGGGTGACTCGCTGAGTTACTCGGGTGACTCGCTGAGTTTTCGAACTATGATATAGAGTAGCGTTCTCGTTGGCGGGTTGCATTGAAGCTTCTAGTCAGTGCTGGAAATCGCAACCGTTTAATGCAATCAACCAGCCCAAATCATAACAATTTAGGAGAGGATTTCTTCAACAGTATCAGTACACAGAGAGAAAGCTACACCACCAACCCCTCATTTCAATTCCACTGTCTCCCTCTTCTTTACACTTTGGAACCCATCATCTTTCCTCTAAACCAAATTTAATTCTCCCCATTTTCTTTCACCCTCCATTTGGATACCTCTTCTACCCTTTTTTTTTCAAATTATTTCCAAATTATGAAATTTTTGGTGGACCAAGGCAATAGGGAACAAAACAATCTACAGATTTTGCTTGTAGATTAGTGAAGCAAAATCAAGCAGCCCTTTACTTGGTGACTAATACCCTACCAAAGGTCCCAAAGCAAACTTAATTTCTTGTCGGCTTTTTCCTTCTTGTGTTGCTGGGTTTCACAGGCAGCCTATTTTACTTAAACTTCTGAATCATATATGTAGATCTTCATCAGGAAGATATTTAGGGGGGCAATTAATGGCAATTATAGAACAAGAACGATTAAGGAAATCAGAAATTGGTTAAATCAAATAGGAATAGAAAGTGGCAAACAGGATGATCATAAATTATGCTTTCTCAAGCATAATGGGGAGAAGAGGGTTTTGTTTGGAGGAAAGAAGACAGAAGGTTCAAATGGGGAAAGGAGAGGAGAAGAAGATGAGGGTTTGAAATGGAGAGCCGAAGGTGTCCTCTCCTTCCATACAAACTATCTGAAGTAGTTATATGACTTGGGCCATTGGATTTTCATTCAATGGTTGCGATTTCCAGCGCTGACTAGAAGCTTCAATGCACCCCGCCAATGAGAACACTACTCTCTCTCTCTCTCTTTCTATATATATATTATTCTTGTTTTGGTTTCTGTTTTCTATTTTTCTTGCCGTATGTAGTTCTGTGCCTCTGTGGAGTGCTAATTATGAATGCATCCCCATATGCTTTTTATGATTTCTGTAGTATCCTGTTCCTGTCATGAATCTGAATACTATTTATGTTCTGGGATGGGGAATCTCTAGAAATTATTTCAGCTGTAATCGATCAAAACAAATTATTTCAGTTGTATTGCCTATCTATCTTCCATGCTGTTCCTCGATTTTAAGGCTATTAATTTCTTATTTATAATGGAAGAATACTGGAAATATTCTTGTATCGAACAATGTATTCTTCTCGTCCTGAACTCCTTTCATCTGTTTTCATCTCCACTACTCTTCGTATCCCAGTAAATTTTTTAACAACTGTTAAATATGTTCCTTTATATTTAAGTTTAGATGATTTCAAACTCCTGTCATTTGTTTCTCTTATATTTTCTGGAGTCAGTAGCAAGCCATACTTTGATTGAGGTTTTAACTTCATGCAGCATATCCTTATCTGTTGGTTGTTTTTGTAGAGTGTTCTGGATGGTTACAATGGGACAGTGATGGCTTATGGACAGACTGGTACTGGGAAGACTTTCACTCTTGGACGGCTTGGAGAGGAAGACACGGCTGCTCGTGGAATCATGGTCCGTGCAATGGAGGATATTCTAGCAGATATTTCTCCAGAGACAGATTCTATCTCAGTCTCCTACTTGCAGGTTGTTAGGCCTTAACACAGCTCATAATTATATATATATATATATATATATATATATCTACTTTTATGATCTATTATAATATTTTTGTACTATTCTATATTTCTATCAAGTTTTGGCTTTTAAAAATTCATCCAATTTGATTTCAGTTTTGTGAAGTCTCTCTATTATATTTCATCAAGGTTGTTTCCAACTTCATAATTTGTCTAACATTCTTTTTCTTGACCAATATGTCAAGCTATATATGGAGACCATCCAGGATCTCCTTGATCCTGCAAACGATAACATTTCCATCGTGGAGGACCCGAAAACTGGAGATGTTTCACTACCTGGGGCAACCGTAGTAGAAATCAGGGACCAGCATAGTTTTATAGAACTGCTACGATTAGGGGAAGCTCATCGATTTGCTGCAAACACAAAGTTGAATACTGAATCTTCTCGAAGTCACGCTATTCTGATGGTGAATGAATGCACTGTTCCTTTGTTATGTTGTTCAATCATTATAAAAATTCATAGGATCTTGTTGATAGTTGTTTAAACCATATTTAAATTTTTAAGTGGCAAAAATATAGATTTTACTCTCTTGGTGCAGGTACATGTTAAGAGGTATGTCAAGGGAAGAGAATCAGATCTTTCAAGTGAAAATGGAAACACCTCCCACTTGTTCAAAACTTTTAAGGCACCCATTGTTCGGAAAGGCAAGCTAGTTGTGGTAGATCTTGCGGGTTCAGAGCGTATTGATAAGTCTGGTATCTACCACAATTTACAAACACTAACATACTTTCTCTTTTTAGTAACTGAATGGTTTTTCTATTATTGCTTTTGGTTTTATTGTCCTGATTGTCGTTCACATATGCAATCAGTATGGTCGAATCAGTTCTTCCAGGATTCCTTTGAAACTATTATAATAATGCCATGTGGTTCACCTTTGAATGATTGAATATTGGGAAATGAGAAAGGATAGTCACATATTTTTATAGAATATGTTTGAGACACCATTCTGTTTTATTCAGGTTAACTGACTGTTTCTTTAGGCTTTATTGGTTATAATTTTTAGTGAAATCTACATGTGCCGTATAAAGGATGGCATATGTTAGAAAGATTGTTTCAGCTTGTGTTTTAAAAGGCCAAGATGTTGGGACCTCCTGATGTGTGGCTTAAACCTAATCTCTCATCTAAAATAAAATAAAAAGTAATTAGAAATAAGAAATAATTTCAAAAAGAGAAAAAATAATAATGACAGATTAATTATGTATATATATGTAGAAATTATTGTATAATTGATTCAACCATCATATCAGTGTTTTAAAACTCGAAAACTCGACTCACATCGGAACCTTGCGAGTCAGTCGACTCGAAAACTTGTCCAAGTAATGACACCTCAGAGTAAAACTCGTTAAAAAATATAATATTAGTTCAATATTTGTTATATAATGACGCCTCAGAGTAAAACTCGAAAACTTGTCCCTTCCAGCACTCTCTACATGCTCTAGTGTGAAGAAGCCTCATCTCGGACCGTAATTTGAGGAATAGTGATGGTCCTAAATCTTTCCTTTTCAAGTAAATGTGCTGTATTTTTTTGTCTAGAGATTCAAATTCCACAAATCAGCCTCCAAACGGAGTTTAGAATGTCTAGCTTTTACACTATTATTTCCCGAAGAGCTGATTACCCACTTGTTTTGATCGACAAATTTTGTTGCAATTGAGGCCATGGATTTTCCTTTTTAGGTCAGGCCCTGACCATACAAAATCTTTGAAGAATCTTTTGTTCTTTCTGGTAGTTGGTTTGGGAAGTCCAAATTAATCACTGTTAGATTAGAGATTATTGGATTGGAGTACCGACACTGTTAGCTCAACTCTACCAACATATGAGGGATGTTTGTTCTTCCGACAGCTGACTTTTCTTTGTATCTTCTCTATGTTTGGGATACAGTCATGGTATATTCTTGATGAAACAATCACAAGGAAACTTTTCGTACAAATGAATATTCTCTTTGTACGAGTATAATAATTGAGTGAGTTTTAACTCCTACAAAAGTTGTCATCTTTATATATTTGTTTATCCTCCCATAAACCAAGAGTTCAAACTTCAAACAGACAAGTGTATAAATGCATTACATGTTCTTTTGGTAGTTATTATATATTCTATTGCTGTTCCTTGCGTTTTATGATTTAGAACCTTCAATTATGTTGGGAAGATATTTTTAATTTCTTCCTTGTTTGGTAGGAAGCGAGGGACATGCACTAGTGGAAGCCAAGTCTATCAATCTCTCGTTGAGTGCCCTAGGAAAGTGCATAAATGCACTGGCAGAAAATAGTTCACATGTGCCAGTTCGTGATTCAAAGCTTACAAGGCTGCTTCGTGATTCATTTGGAGGTGAAGCGTTGTTCACAATTAAGGAAATCAACATTTCTTCTGATGGATTGATTTTCAACTCAATCTGACCAACGCAGCTCGTGACATGTTAGCCTTGATCTTTAAATGTGTACATATCGATTTATAGATTTACCGATCTTCTGATTCAGGGAACTCTGTTTAGTGGCAAATTCCAGGCCTTCTTTTAATTGACGGCAATTCTTATCTTATTTTATATTTCCCATTTAAAATATGTTTCTGCTAGGAAAGGCAGCCATTAGTGTTTGGCATTTTCTTCATATGTTGCATGACATTCGTTAAAATTTCTCAGGCACAGCAAGAACCTCATTGATTGTAACTATTGGCCCGTCTCCACGCCATCGAGGAGAGACAGCAAGTACCATAATGTTTGGACAAAGAGTGAGTTCTCAAATGGCATTGCTCTTTGTTTTGTTCGTTTAAATTTGCGTATCTCAATCCTTCTAGTTGCTAGGGAATTTGTAATATGTGTGTGTGTGTCTATATGTGTGTGTGTATATATATATATATATAGAGAGAGAGAGAGAGAGAGAGAGAGAGAGAGAGACATATATATATATATATAGAGTAGCATTCTAATGAACCATGCTCATTGAAGCTTGTAATGAGCGGTCCCTAATATTGTGACATATGGCAGTTTGTTTCGGAATCTAACTGTTGGATGTCACACATGGCAAAAAATTAGTTCGATCGGACATTTATAGACCGTCCGATCAAAGAATGGAAGATCAGCCATTTCTTTATCCTAGGTAGGGTCTAGTGAACCCTAAGGGGTTAATGCTGCAAACTAGGGTCCAATCGGACGGTCTAAACATGCCCGATCAGACTGATTTTTTTGACACGTGTCTTCAATGTACCCAACTTCCAAAGGTCGGATTAAAAAAGCATGCCACGTGTCATCGTTCTAGAGGGACTGCTCACTATAAGCTTCAATGAGCATGGCTCATTAGTACCTCTCCCTATATAAATATGTATATATGTGTGTATATAATATATATACACACGCACAGATATACATGTATATATATATGCTGGAAAGCACGGATACTTCAAATAGGTTCTCGCACCCATATCGGATACGGATATGCCTTTGATACGGCGGGATATGTACTAGATACGGCTTAGATGTATTCGGTTAATTTAAAACAGTTTTATTTATTTATTTATTTATTTCGGATACGATAGGGATACGGCTCTGATATGGCATGGATATGGCCGGGATACGGACATGATTATTATTATTTTTTTTGGAGACCCGGGGGTGTGACCCTATCTCTTTTATTTTTGCATGGGCATGGTCTTCTTTATATTTTGCTTTGTGGATGATAGCATGACTTTCTTTTTTGCTTAGTGGATGATGAGATGACCCTATTTCTTTTGCTTTTGCATGGACATGGTCTTTTTTATACATAAACATAACTGAACCAATGGTTATTTTATAATTATAATACAAAATATAGTATTATTATTATTTAAAATTTTTTTTACAGACGTATCATGGCCGTACCCGTATCCTGTTTTTTTAGGTTCTGTCGTATCGTCATACCCGTATCGTATCATACCTGTATCCTGTATCCGTATCCGTGCTTCCTAGTATATATGTATACTCATTTTTGCAATATATATTCAACTAAAGTTATATCCATACCATAACTTATAAATTGCAAACGTAGACAATCATCTTTCCCTTCTGAGCTTAAAATCCAAACTAAAAAGTGAGGGCTGTAAATGAAACTTACAATCCATACCACAAAGTATGTTTCTGATTTTAAAGCTACAACCACGGTTATGTGGCTTATATTTGGTATTAAGTGTTCATTTTGTTAACATATTTTTTTCATGTCAGGAGTGGATTACCAACTTCTTGGCATACTTGCTATTACTATATTTCGATTCTAAATATATACTTAAGTTTAGATTATTTATGTGCGAAACTTTGCTCAAACTTAATATAACATGAGTAGGTACCCTTGATTATTGGAGCATGTTTAACCTTGTCTCTCATAGGCTATGAAGGTGGAGAATATGTTGAAGATAAAAGAGGAATTCGATTACAAAAGTCTGTCTAGAAGGCTTGACATACAATTAGACAAACTCATTGCGGAACATGAAAGGCAGCAGAAAGCTTTCCAGGATGAAATTGAAAGAATAACTTTAGAAGCAGAAAATCATGTATCTGAGGCTGAAAGAAACTATGCAGATGCATTGGAGGTTAGTTCAAGTATCTATATCTTATCTATCAACAATAGTGTTTATTGTTAGATACTCTGGATAGTGTAATATTGAACTGAAAGCAGTAAAAGTACGCAAGGACATCCCAGAAGTATCTTTTCACAGTAGACTTTCTATTCATGCATATCATGTTGGTTTCTGATAAGATGCTATTGTCATATTTCATTATTTATTTGGTTGTACCTTTTGGAGGAAAGGACTTCATTATTCATCTTTGGCATATGTTATTGGGTCATAGCTCAGGATTGGGTTTCACTGTATCATGACAATCTCTTTTGTTGCTTATAGGTTTTATTATCTACTCATATTTATATCTGATTGATTCAAAATTTGAGTGAACTTTACTTGCCAATGGTGTACTTGAGGTTCATATTTTTATTTCCGTAGAACGAGAAATTGAAGCACCAGAAGGATTATATGGAATCGATAAAGAAGCTTGAGGAACAGTGGGTGATGGATCAGCAAATTCATGGCAGTGATGGAACTAAAATTTAACCCATAGACGAATGCTTTGATAAGGCATGTAGCAGAGAGGTACTCCCAATCTGGAATATGTCCCATTTGTTTGACATAGGACACATCTACTCTTGTGGCTTTCATGCGTTCTCTTTCAATGAGGAGCATACTTTTACGCTTATGCTTACAGTGTAGCACAATGAGAAACTTCAGTGATTTTACAATGCCTGTCAGTCATGATTGCTTACATAATGGTTATGTGCTCATTTGGTTAAGCACTTTTTTTTGGGGTGGTGGCTATGGTAGCAAGGGCAATCTCTCAGAAGATGCTTTTGTAGGCAGTTTGTTAAGGTATTTAGCGCCAAAGGGATCATAGGATCTTTGATGACTTCGAGTCTTTCCTTCCTAGGGTATGCGTTTCTATATGGTGGAGCTTGAGGAGTTGGGCCGTGCTATCTGTATGAGAATTCTCGGTGACGTGAGGAGGGGCATCTCGGCTCCCATTTTCTTGCCATGTGTCCCCCTTCTAACCCCATTTAACTGTGGTTAAGATTCATCCACCCTTACTAACCCCATTTAACTGTGGTTAAGATTCATCCACCCTTAGGGTTTCACCCATCTACCCTTGGTTTTTAGAAAATAAAAATAAAAATAATAAACTAAAGGGTTAAAAAAAACTAACCTGAGTTAATGGGAGTTGAAGGGTCGGCTATGTGAGAGCGAGGAGGAATAGTCCCCTCCTCGGCCGACGAGGGGACTATTGCTCATATACATATATATATATATATTATCTTTTTCCTTTTTTTATACAGGTGATTGACTTTTTCCCCCCTTGTACATTTAATGAAGTTAGGAGATTAAGTCACCACTTTGCAGCTTGAAGAGAAGTTGATAACACTTTGATCACCGTCGGAACTAAGGTTTATAAGAGGGAAATCAAGGGATAGCGTTGCTAATCTAGTAACTAAAAAAGTAGATTTAAGAATATCTATCAAGTATTCTTGTTATTGTTTTTTTTTTTAATTGTTAAGTATTCTTGTTATTGTTGTTGTTACATTTAATGTGACCCCTTCCACCCTTTATATAGATCTCTAAATCAACCACCCTAATAATGACATACATTGGAAACAAAAATATTTACTCTAATTCAATTCCCTATGCAACTTACTTTGACCTTACCCACCTAGGAATCAAAGGAAACTTTGGAAAAACAACTCATTTGCTCTAAGGACTCTTCAACTCTCAAGTCATTAACAACAACTTTTTGACTCTATAGCTTTGAGTATTTGACTTTGACTACTACTATTAAAGAGCTGTTTGGATATATCCAAAATTTACTGTAATCTAATATCCAAAGTAGGATATTCCTTCCATCAAATAGTCAAGTTGTCTATCTATTATCTACTATCTAGATAAGGATATTGTTGTTCCCAAAGAGCCTAGTTGCTTTTCCACCCTAAGACTGAATCTGGCTCCAGATAGTTAAGCTATTCCCTTATTCTCCTTTTTAGAAATGTCTGACTGAACTTTCTTTGCATCAATATTCTATCTATTAGTACAACTTGTTATTCATCAGAAAAAGATATAATGAGGTACTTGCTTCATTGTTGTTTTTACAAGAATGAGACCATTAAATCCATGATGCTTGGTGTGTTGGTGTCAATAGGGAATATTGCTCAATCTGGCTAACTCATGTTATTTTTAAACCCAAAATCCCATTTTTGGTCAAGTGTGATACCGAATGATAACACTGCTTGTTTTTACCCCACTAGATATGTTGTTAGAACTTACCATATTATTGGGAATACCTAATTCCTAGTTTAATCATTATACATTTATTCGGTTTTGGTATACATTCATTCTATCATGTCTATTCTCATACGTAGTCCTATTATAAGGAACTTAGCTGTGAAACATAGAAGGTTGTTTGCAATTTGGGGAATATGTCATTGATGGGTGGGTAGCTGCAATTTGGAAATTGTAGCTATACTAAATGTGCGAAGTTCCCATGTTGATAAGTATCAATTGTGACACTTTGGTTTCTTTCTGATCTTTTTCCCTCACTTGCACATGAAATAGATGAACATTTGTCATAATTTGACTTCTGGCCTTTTCAATAAAGATTCTATGCTTCTATGTGCATTACGTCTTTGCTTACTCTTTTCTTTATGTTATAACTTATAAGTAATGGGAAAGAATATTATTGATGAAAGAAGGGGTGAACCCCACGTACAAGCATGGTAATATATCTCGCTATAACAGTTACAGAATGACCATTATGGAAAGGTTTCGGTAATATCCGAACCGATATGAGTCACCCTATAGGTTTTCTAGTTTTTAAATTTCTAATGTAACGTCTGTTATGACATTATTTATCAAAAATAACGTTATGTAATGGCCATTACAAATGTTAAAACTATTACGTAATATTCAACACTATATATATATATATATTACATACATTGGGTTTTATAAATCCATCCTAACTTATTCTGTAAAAGTCCACTTTGAGAAAAAATCAGTTTCGAAAAATTGGTTGGTTCATTTTTTTTTGTTTGACTAGAAAATTATGAATATTAAATTAGGGTATTGACCACTTTTTGACTATTCTCTTATACTACACATGCTTTCCTGTCCGTTTATAGAAATACTGAGACATATTTAAAACTTTCCACCTTCAATGAAGAATTATATACCACAATACAAATTTAATTTTTTCTGATAAAAATGAAAAGAAATTGTGGGTGTTGAGTTAGGGTATTGTCGTAGTTGGCTACCTAGACCGTCTTTTGACTATTCTCTTATATTACACATGCTTTCCTGTCCGTTTACGGAAATACTAAGACATATTTAAAACTTTCCCCCTTCATTGAAGAATTAAAGATAAGATGTTTTTTCTGTCTTCCAAAGCTGCGGCGAGACCTCAATGACTGGGAAATCAGCGATTTATCTCGGCTCTTGGAGTGGTTGTCTTCGTCTCCAATGTGCCCTGAGGTTCGGGATACGAGGTCATGGTCTAGAAGCAGCAATGGAAGGTACTCGGTTAGGCTGTTGTTCCAGTCTTTATGTTTCTTCCCGGTGGGCTCTTATCCTTGTAGGGTGGTGTGGAACCCAGGTATCCCATCCAAGGTGTCTTTTTTCCTTTGGACAGCGTCGCTAGATAAAATCCTAATCGGGGACCATCTGCAGAGTAGAGGATGGAGTTTGGCGAACAGATGTTATATGTGTCTCCAAGCAGAAGAAACGACGGATCATCTTCTTTTGCACTGTCCTCTAGCGTCAGAAGTATGGAGTTTATTCATTTCTCGTATGGGAGTGGCGTGGGTTGTTCCCTCCTCTCTTCGTTCTCTCCTCGATTGTTGGCAGCGGGATAGAGGTGAGGGTGTTTGGGAGGAGATTTGGGGAGCTCTTCCTGGGGCCATTGCTTGGGAACTCTGGAAAGAGCGAAACCGTAGAGTCTTTGACAACATCTCTTCCACAGTACCCAGATTGTGTGCCCAAGTCAGGTGGTCAGTTGTGAAGTGGGTTGGGTTATATAGGACGAGGGAGGAAATCTAGGATATTCTGTATTAGTCATCTTAGTGATGGGATGGGAGGGGAGGGGAGGGGGGGGGGGGGGGGTAGTAGGCCGGGGTCGAGTTTACTAGCTTGTAATCTTGATGGCCCTTTGTCTTTCTTTGTTTTCTTCCTTTTTGCTTAATAAATTGAGGTATTGATAAAAAAAAAAAAAACCAACACGTAAACAGAAACTCTTTTTATAACGAAGACTCTGTTCCCCTAATTTTTTTGTCTTTTTTTTTTCCATATAGTAATTTTTTTTTTTGTCTGTAGAAAACAAATAATAATAAAAAAAGCCTTTGGAAGAGGCATTTGCACAAAACAGGAAATAAAAAAACGGTTCAAGCATTTTCACTTATTAGCTTAAAGTGACCAATTAATGAAGTAGAATGTTTTTTGTCCTAGGAAATAGAAAAAGGACCAGATAACCAGGTCCTTCATTGGTACTTGAAGCTGAGGCCATTTTTCACATTTAGTATACATTGAATGATGTCATTTGATTCTGGAGAAGCTTCCATGATCTTAGGAAAAGAGACTTAAGAGGTTCATAAATTTGAACTCCGCTTCTCAAAATTGGTCTGTCAAATAATTCATTTACTGATTATGTTCAAGTATACATTTCACTGATCTTAAAATGATTTACTTGTTATGTTCAACTATAAGTTTCATTTTTTGTCGTAGTTGGTATCTAAACATTTTCTTACTGACGGTTAACTCATTGAATTCCTTTATGCAAATGTTTCCCATCATTTCTTTTCTGGTATGCAGGGGCCAGTGGTTTCTGTTTCTGAGGAAATTGCTGAGGTAAAAAAGTTGCTTGAGAATGAAATTCATTTAAGGACAGCTGCTGAAGAGGAAGTCAACAATCTTAAAAGTCAACTGGTGCAAAGGAAAAGGTCAGAGGTATGAATTACCCCAGTTACCGAGTACGATTATTTCAGCAACATTTAGTTTCTTTCAGACATTTTTTATTATACATTGGGTGATATATAAAGTGATATTTTGGTTTACTAGGCAGCCGGAAATTCTGAGATCTTAAAGCTCCGCAAGATGCTTGAAGATGAAGCACATCAGAAAGAGAAACTCGAAGAAGAAATAACGATACTGCGAAGTCAGTTGTTGCAATTGAGTTTTGAAACTGATGAGGTATGCTGTTTAAAGAAGTCAAGGATGTTTATTATGCTTGATTATTATTTTTAAATGGAAGTTCTTCCAATCATATTATGCCGCACATCCTTTGACCCACGATTGAAAAAAGTAAAGTCTGAATGCGAATGTAGTTAATTGGTCATATCACAATAATTGGACAAAAGGATGGGAAATATCTGGGAAGGGCTCTTGATAGTTTCCCGGATTCTCTCTGCATTTTTTGCCTGCCTATATAAAATGGCTAAAGTATCCCTCTATGTAAGGAAATCCTTCTTTTAGTACATGGTTAAAAAAGTCAAGGCTAGTAAATCCTGTAAGGCTGTAACAGGTGTGAATTTCAGCTTTCCTTCTCCTTCACCCCTATATATATATATAAACCGGCTATAATATATATTTTAATATGTGTGCGTAGTTTAAAATTGAATGCTATTTAACATTTTGATTTTATCTTTATAGACAAGGAGGAGTCTTGACAGAGGTGGGTTTGGGAAAGTTTCCACTGGTCTAGATTCTCTCATTCATGTTAAGCATCCACAGCCCAAAGATTTTGGAAATGGGCAGAAGGCCTCAATTGCCAAACTCTTTGAACAAGGTAGTAAACAAAGTGTGAACAGACTAGTAATATCACTCATGCTGATTACTTATGGTTTACCAATCTATGTCTTATGGTTTTCTCCATCAATTAATCTGACAGTTGGATTGCAAAAGATCTTGTCATTGCTTGAATCTGATGATGCTGATGTACGGATTCATGCTGTAAAAGTGGTAGCAAACCTAGCAGCCGAAGGTAGCTTAGTACTTCTTTTGTTTTTTCTATCTTTATTTCAGTGTATCAGATGTCTTCTTCCTTATGCTGCTTGTTTTATGTTATATTATAAGCTAAGCATAAAATAGATTGCGCTTCTGGTTAGGTGTTTTGTTAAACCTAATTTTTAAATCCTTAGCAAGCTTGTAGTTCTTGCTGCAGTTTTTTTTTTAAAACCTTTTATTGTTAATGGAAATATTTTATTAATGAAGAAGGAAAGAGGTGATACAAGAAGATGAACAAAATCTACCTCAAAGTGGGGTTCAAAACAAAGGGAGAAAAAAAAACACTAGATCACAGAAATTAATCTGCCCCACAGATAAGTTTCTGTTAATCAATTCATTAGAGAATCTGCAAGGTCATTTATGGACTTTGGCACCCAGGACTCAGGAGTATCACTTGCGCATATGGCCTTGTTTTCAAGGGCTACTCAATAGGGAAGGATCACTTGCGCACACCCCATCTTCAATTTGCGGATGATACCCTAATCTTTTGCAGAACCTCGTGTTAGAACTTGTTAGCGCTCAGATGCTTATCCAAGTGTTTTGAAGCTGTCTTAGGGCTGAGGGTAAATTTTGCAAAGTCAAAAATAGTAAGTGTTGGTGAAGTGGGGGATGTAGATGTTTTAGCTCCATGTCTAGGATGCAAAGTGGGGTCGCTGCCATCCCTCTACCTTGGTATGCCGCTAGGCGTGGATTTTAAAGCCAAGTCGGCATGAGCACCGGTGTTGGATAGGTTTGTAAACCGCTTGTTAGGTTGGAAATCGCAATGCTTATCCAAAGGGGGGAAACTAATTTTGATTAAGAGTGTCCTTAGTAGCCTTCCCACATACTTGATGTCCACTTTTACCATCCTTCGGTCGGTCGCTTCTTCCCTTGAAAATTTGCAATGAAATTTCTTATGGCATGGGAAGGACGACAATTTAGATACCACCTAATCGTCTGGGATAGAATTTATCGCCCAAAGAGTTTTGGCGGTCTATCATAGTAGCCAAAAATGGTGAGGAATCCTGTTGGGTTCCGCGGGGGGTCAAACTACCTACGGGGTAGGCTTGTGGAAGAGTATCATGGCAATTGCCAATTTAGTTGTGCCTCATTTTCGCTATCAGATAGGCAGGGACTCTGATGTTAGATTTTGGAAAAATATTTGGTGCGGTTCTACGAAACTAAAGGATGACTTTGGTAATATCTTCATTCTATCAGTTGATAGGGATGCTCTAGTGGGAGATTGCTTTGAGTCGTAGGATTTGGGGGTGGTGTGGTGTCCAAAGTTGAGGCGGGACCTCAACAACTAGGAAATCGAAGATCTGAGTCGTCTTCTTTTGCGCCTTGGATCTACCTCTTTGAGGCCTCAAAGTAGAGATGTTAGAACTTGGTCTAGGGGCAACAATGAGCGATTTTCAATTAGATCACTGCTACAGTCTCTAGGGCAACCTCTTATGTCCCTTTCCCTCATAGAATTGTGTGGAATCTAAGAATTCTCTGTAAGGTATCTTTTTTTCTATGGAATGCGACTTTGAATAAATTTTTTAATTGTGATCACTTAAAATCTAGAGGATGGAGGCTGGATAATTATTGTTTTTTGTGCCTTTATGCGGAAGAGACAGTGGATCACTTGCTTTTGTATTGCCCTATTGTGGGTGTGATCTGGGGCTATTTTCTATCCTGAGTAAGGGTGAATTGGGTCTTCCTTCGTCCTTTCACAACTTCTTATCCTGTCGGGTCTTGGTTAGTGAGGATAACGCACGGAAGGCAGTTTGGCGGTCCTTCCTAGGGCCATCTTGTGGGTAATTTGGAAAGTGCGAAACAAGAGAGT
Source organism: Tetracentron sinense (assembly GCA_015143295.1). Classification (NCBI taxonomy): domain Eukaryota; kingdom Viridiplantae; phylum Streptophyta; class Magnoliopsida; order Trochodendrales; family Trochodendraceae; genus Tetracentron; species Tetracentron sinense. Next base: position 24,012,717 of record CM026572.1, on the reverse strand, counting down.
TTTTGAGAATTCTCATTCTTCTCTACATCGTATTTGTTCTCACACATGCTTATTGGTCTTAGAATGGGCAAGCATTCGACAAGAGGAAGTGGATGACAATACGCCTCCCTCAATACAAAGGACCCTTCCGCTGCGATTTGGATTCCTGCTTGTTATGTATACTTTTGTTTCATCTTGGGTTTACACCCTTGTAAACTCTTCATTTGTAGTTCTCTTTGATTAATATATGGTCGACCTATCCGGAAAAAAAAAAAAAGGCCATGTTCCTTTTCAGGATATTATTACCGTTCAGTCCTCCCTCCTTCGGCTTGCAAACCTTCTCCCACCCGTCAAGATGGGTCCTTCTTTGACTCATCCCTACCCTAAAGGAAGCCTCTATGTGTTTTCTTTAGCATATTGGCTACTTCACTACGATGTGAGAGCAAATAAATGGGAAGATTAGTTTGGGCAGATTTATTAATATAATTTTACTCCCCGATTGCCACTTTCCAAAATTGAGTCCCAAAACTTGCAAGCCTTAGGAAGCCCAAAGTATTTCAAGGGCCATTTCTCCACTCCAGTCTAAAAAGTGTGCAAACATCCCTACCAGGTTAATGGTCTTCCCCCAAATTGATTTTAAACCTCAAAGGCAACTTCAAACTATCTTGAGGTGCCATAAGGTTGGCAATCATATCTAACTTGACTCCACTGAAAGAAAAGGGCATCATCTGTGAATTTAAGGTTAAACGCCTCCACTACAATTTCCCTCACACAAAACCCCTTACGAGCTTAAGATTTTTCACTTTCTTTAGCATCCTACTAAAAATGTTCCCCCATTGGTAAACGGATGATCATCTTGGCAAAGACCTCTAGTCTTCCAGCAGAAGCCCTTGGAGACCTTCTTATAAGGATTGAAAAGAAGGCAGACGAAACACTCTTTGATCCAACTTCTCCATATTTCCCAAAACCCTTTTCCTCATGGGAGTCATTAAGAAACTTCTAATCCACATGGTCGTACGTTTCCTCCAAACCAATTTTGAAGGCAAGACCTTAATTGATTCCATCATTTTTGAGTTTTTTCTACCCACTTATTGGCAATAAGAATTACATCGGGAATCTGTATGTACTTCACGAAAGCACCCTGAGAAAGGATGCGTATGAAATCCTAGACCTCTCATAATCTCATAGAAAGAGTTTTTTGAGAGGATCTTATGGATGCTCACAACCAAAACTAATCTGTCTTGAGTCTCTTTGACCGACCACACCTTTTTGGGAATGAGCGCAATATAGGTAGCAGTCATGCTTTTGTCCACCGCTCTTTTCTTATAAAATTCTTCACAGACTAGCATTTAACATATTTCAACATTTCTGAACAATCTTGGAAAATCCCCATCTCGAGGCCTTTAGGATCTAGAGCCCGATCCATTTTCAGCTCAGAAATAGCAGTCCTATTCACTTTTCAGATGAACTCTCATGCCAGCACCTTCTCAGGACTACAAACCCCATTCAATACCCTCCATTGAATGGTGTAAAAAAAATCTCATTCCTAATACTATAAACTTTGGGTATTATTGTAAATTAAGATTGAGATATTGTACTAATAAACGAAAGGGAAGTTAGAAGATGAACACATTTCTTGCAGCCTTGCAGGACGCATAGTTAAGTTAATAATCTTTGCATTTTCAAACTATGGTACATTCACATATGTACTTGTCATAATTGTAATATAATTATTATATATATTCATCATATTGCACATAGCTTGCATTGTCATTATATATGTTGATAGAATCTTTCCTAATGAACTAGTTATTTTAAGAGTAATCCTTATAATGCATCAGATGTCAACGACTAGTTTCACATGGGTATGAAGCTGTTCACAGGTCTTTAGGTGCCAACTAACATTGATCTTTCAATGATTCTTGGCTAGTAACATCTAGAGTCAGCAAGGATTTTGAAAACAAGGTTCAACTATGAACAACAAATGATTTGGCTATTCAAAATTTGTAGAAATGCTCTACAAGTATAATGCTGACCTTACTCTGAAATGTTAAATAAATAAATAGATCGTGAGTCTCTGCTATGATCTTCCCGGTAGTTCATATAGGAGCTATAGCCATTTCATTCCTATTTGTTGTTATGATGTTCCACATTCAAATAGCTATATATATATATATATAGATCCGTCTGAGTGTTGAAGATTTTATCTGTGTTACACTGGAACTTGAAAGTGGGTACTGACGTGCTGTATCAAAGTTTGCGCGTTTATCTATTAGGTGTTCCATTGATTCTTTTTGTGTCTCTATGCAACATATTGTCTTCAATATCTTGGCTATTGAGAAAATTCGGTGAACCTCAAATCTAGGGTTTGAGTTGAGAACTCACAAGATCGAGGGGATGGTTAGATTTCCCTACAATTCTATCTACTCTTTTTATGATTAAATAATTAAGTTATTAACTAAAGGGATGATGATTTAAAGTGCGGAAATAGAGAGAAACATTCCAACCATAACAGAAGGATTTTTACGTGGAAACCTTTCCGGGAAAAAAAACAGGACCTAGTCCAGCCATGAGAATCCACTAAGACAAAGTTAACAAGAACTTACATGACTCGAACTTGACTCCTTTGGACTCGACACTACGATCCTTCAGTTCTTAGTCCTCCATGCCTCGAAAAGTCATCACGTACTCACAAGTCCTGTGATCAACCGCAGCTGCTCGTACTTCTCTTTGTGTCTCGAAAACAGTCCACGATCTTCCAATCAATCTCCGTCAATGACGGCTTCGGACTCCACCTACCAAATCATACTACCACGATCCTTCTCGGATCGATCTCCTTCGCAAAGACTCCGGAATACTCCGGCCAAGTTGTTCTATCCAGAACGGGTTGATGGCTTGATAAGAATTAACTCTTAGATGGACTCTTTCAATGGACAAGTCCAAGCAAGCAAATATGGAGCTTTAGGCTTGCAAACTCTAGGATGAAAGCATCAATCAAAGGGGAGGAGAACAATAAAATTCCAGAGTTTTTATGAACTCTAGATGGAGTTAAAAACCCTCTCTATACTCTCCCAAAGTTGTTTTCCATGAACTAGAGGGGTTCACAATAAATAGGAAACTCAAAAATCCAAGTATGGAAGTTGCTAAAGCTGTTAAAAGCCAAAGAGGCATGAAAAAATCGAATATAGGAAGAATCCCATATCAGGGTCAACCTTGGAAGACATTTCGGTTGACCCCAAAGTGGAGTTTGGTCGACCAAAACATCCTCCAGGGTCGACCTCCACTTTTGCAAGCTTCTGTCCAAAATTGCCATATAAAAGTTTCTATACCCAGGGTTGACCCTCAATGGTCAGGGTCGACCTTGAGGTGCAAACCCGATTTTCAAAAGTCATTTTTGGCTCTCGCATCCTGCACGAAAGTTGTAGATCCTTTCGACGCGGTCGATTTGATATATTATAGAACAAAATCCAATCTACGGTTTGGGAGATATGCCACTTACAAGCAATCTTGGTTTTTTGAAAAATTTCAGAATTTTGAACTTGTTTTGCACTACTTATCTCATCACCTAGGGTCTGTATGATTAGTTTAGGACACTTACCACTTAAGGTATCATCTTAGGATTATTCTAAGTCAATTCCCACCTATGGTAGCATGGTATCTAGGTCACTTACCATCCTATGAGTGAAACGATGAAAATGATCAATCAAGTTTTCAACGGTCTGCAACTTCACTTGTTGTGGATGCTTGACGGCAATGACACAAGATACACACACTAATCACCTAGACTCACTTGTTTTGACACCGGAATAAGCTAACACTAAAAACATGGACTTTACAGCTATTATTCATCAAGACAGTGAAACTGAACAGTGAACCTAGCATCAGAAATAATTAAATATATTGCTGAATGCTAAATGTTTTTTATCACTTTAAAATAATAAAATATTACTATTAATCTGGTTTGGATGTTGCTGAAAACACTAGCCTATGCCCGTATGGATGTGATCAGGTAATGTAAATTAAATTGCAACCAGCTTACAGAAAATTAAATAATTCTAACATTAAAATTGTCGTAATTGTATATGTTTGACCCTGACCTACAAAATTATGCCCCAGATGGTGTCAACCAAGTTTATTACAGTACTGAATATCTATCACTTTGATAGCAATTGTTGCTTTCGGTTTGATTGCATATTCTGTAGGGAATGATGTTTGTTTACCATGCAAGTACAGAAGCAAATCAGCAGAAGATAGTAGAAGCTGGTGGTCTTACATCCTTGTTGATGCTTCTTAGAAGCTCCGAGGATGAAACAGTACGCAGAGTAGCAGCAGGTGCAATTGCCAATCTTGCAATGAATGGTAAATGTTTAAAGTATGTTTTTGTATTTGGAGTACGTAATATGACTAAGATTTTGCTCCCAGCTCTATCTTTAGCTGATGTTATTGCTCTTGGGCCTGGTGATCTTTTTCCTTCTCATATTTCCTTTCTTTTTTAGTAACCTTTTCTGTCCTAGCAGAAATCAATCAGGAGCTTATAATGGCTCAAGGAGGCATTAGTTTGTTGTCAATGACAGCTGCTGATGCCGAGGATCCTCAAACTCTTCGCATGGTTGCTGGAGCCATTGCTAATCTTTGTGGCAACGGTAAACTTCCTTATCTCTTCTTTTTTTCGGTCAAAGGTTCTGGTCACGTTTTATCAAAAAGCTCATAAGAAGGTTCCTCTTGGGTGTTGAATAAAAAAAATGGAAAGAATATATGGACATAGTACGTAAGGGTAAAAATGATAAACAAGTCATTTAGAAGAAACTCTAGTGAAGGAGAAGATGCTTTTGACACCAATTTTGAGTGGTCGACCATATGGTGAATCACGGGTTCCTCTGTGGCAGCGTTGTCTTTCTGTTCACAATCCACACATTTATAATAAAAACCTCATTTTCTTCCTTTTTGTCTTCATAATGAGAAATGTAATATGATATGTTAGAGAATAAGTTTATATATTTGCATTTTACTGGTCAGTTGGGGTTAGCACCTGTTCGAGGTGAGGAAACACCACGTTCACCTCTCTCCCACGGGTTGAACCCGGTACCTCCCTCCTAGTGAGGGGATACATCACCGCTGGGCTATTTCCAGTGCCAGTTCAGATTTTGTTATAATACACAAGTACTACTTGTTTATAAGTATCAAAGAATTTCTTGGGTTTTGCTGACATAAAAAGAAACATGGTTTTTTTTATTAGGTTAGCCTATTTAATGCTTGTCACTTTTTTTCAAGCTTCAAAACTAGATTGAAGCCTTGTTTGTAGTGCGTCTTTATGATTCTAAATTTACGAGGGTAGTCTTTTGACAGGCATCCTGCTGTCAATAAGAACTTGTATGTTTCCTTGTCCAGATAAGCTACAGATGAAGCTTAGAATTGAAGGTGGCATTAAGGCATTGCTAGGAATGGTGAAATGTGATCATCCTGATGTTCTTGCTCAAGTTGCACGTGGAATTGCAAACTTTGCAAAATGCGAGTCCAGAGCATCTGCTCAAGGTACACACCTTATAAAAAGGCGCTTCTAAAGTATGTGATTATTATGGTATTGACTTCAAAAGAAAGAAGAAAAAAAGGTGTATGTTCTCCTTGTCATATTAAATTTATCTGCTATTGTCGTTCTTAAGCGAAACTATAGAAGCACGTTAACTTGGGATGCTTTTATTTATCTATGAATGGATGGTTGTGTTATTTTCTGTCTTTATGGATGAAACCTGTCTCAGCTAAGTGTGATGGAATGTACAGACGTTCTAATTACAAACACTGGAAGCAAGGTCTCATGTTCATGTACAGTAATACTGATTCTGCTGCCACCACAGGGATAAAGAGTGGAAGATCTCTTCTGATTGATGATGGTGCACTACCTTGGATTGTACAGAATGCTAACAATGAAGCCTCACCTATCAGACGCCATATTGAGCTTGCACTCTGCCACTTGGCACAACACGGTAAGTGAGCTTCTCTTCTGACCCAGAAAACTGAATCTCCCGAGATATGTTTCGTAAAAGTCTTGGGTTGTTATGTTGCAGAAGTGAATGCAAAGGACATGATTAGTGGGGGCGCCCTGTGGGAGCTGGTTCGCATCTCACGAGACTGTTCTCGAGAGGACATAAGGACCCTTGCACATCGGACGCTGACTTCCAGCCCCACCTTCCAAGCTGAATTGCGGCGGTTACGGATAGATTGTTGATATCTTTTGATGTGCGGCTTGGGGAATGATATCACAGTGCCTGCAGGTGCGGGATATGTGGGGAAGTTTTTCATTGCAGTTAGTGGCTTGCACAAGTAGAAACGATCCTTTTTCCGCCCGCCTGGGGAGGGGGCAATAACTGGGCATGGGATCAGCTGGGATCCTTTTGAAGTTTTGTTAAACGGGGTGGGTTTGGGGTCTAATCCTTAATTTACAGCTCAAGGGATGTGTTTGTCAAGCCTCTTATATATATTCATTTTATTCTTATTTCTTGAATGCATAGTTTCATTCAAGTGGAACCCACTCTAGTGTAGCTTCTTTAATTAAATTTTGTGTATATATAAAATGATCTTTGTAGTTATTTTGTGAAACAGAATTTGAGAATCGTTTGCCTTGTAGAGCTTCCCATTACTTGTTTACGTTCCCCTCTGTTCTTGATTATATTATGACAATTCTATTTAAATTGGAGCTTGAACAGAAGCCCAAGAAAAGTGTGGGTCGCATATCATCCAGGATCTAATTGGCTGATAATGCAGTCTGCTAAGATCAATGTTTCCTGGTTTGTCAGTTCGAATTTGGGTTTGCAATTCATCCCTTTAGAGCAAACCCGGTTCAATAGGAGTACAATGAGATAATTGGTTTCTTGGTTTGTTTAGGTGCTTTAGTTCAGTTCGTTAGCTTGGTTTGCTCTTATATATATATATATTATGACTAGAATGCTAATGAATTCTAAGTATAATGGTGGACTATTCTTTTTCTTCTAAGTATAATTGTCTTATAATATAAGGCCCAGAGTTTATGTATGAATGCCTCATGCAAATTTTACATTTCATTTTTATGAGCGGTTTGTGAACCATTTTTTTTGGTGGAACCCAAAATATAAATTCTTAAAACTCAAAGAATTGGGTAGGAATGCATGGTTCACATGACTGAGCCTGAAGAGAAAAATCATCGAACTGGAGCTGTTGGGTACAAATACGAAGTTCACTTATTTTCCAGAGCTGAGACAAAGCATACTGCGAACGGGTTCGCTTGGAAGCAGTTTGTGGTCTGGTATAATGACCCTTCATAATATGACCCCAGGAAGCTGCCAAGCCCCTTCTAAAACCAGAACCGGTTCGCTTGGAAGCAGTTTGTGGTTTGGTATGATGACCCTTCATAATATGACCCCAGGAAGCTGCCAAGCCCCTTCTAAAACCAGAGTTAGGGAATTCAACGACTCAACGGACTGGGTTTGCCAGCCTAGCCAATTCTGACTGGGCCCGATTAATATACTGGTTGGGCTAGGCTCGGTTGGGCTTTCTTTTAAGGGGATTGGGCTTGAGCCGAGCATGCCTAATTATTCAAAGGCAGAAAAGGTCTGCTTTGTTTTCCTTATTTCTTATTTTTAATAAAGGGGGCCTTTGGCCAGGTCAGCCCAGTTAAAAGTAAAGTATGACTCACCTGGGCCAAAGCTTTAGGGCCAAGCCGGACTGAGCCTAGACCTGCAGGGCTTGACTGCTGGCTAGCTTAACAGCCTCCCTTGGAACCCCATTTTATTTGCATTCGATACAGTTGCCCTTGAGATGACTCTCCTATTCAACCATCATGGCTCTAAACGAATACCTAAAGCCAATGATTTCCAATTCTTAGGGTTATTTCTCATTTTATTTTGGGTACCAAGGCACCATTTATGACAAGGATATTTTCCTTTTCCAATGGCATCCGAGCTACAGGGTGCCCCTTGCTAGTAACATATAATTCGGCATTAAAACAAAGGCTTTGGTGGCTACCTTGGAGACTGTTACCCTATGTTTGGTTGCCTAGAAAATAAGCAAAAACATAGAAAAGAAAAGAAATTGGACAAAACACTGGTACAAAATGTATTAGAAATCCAAAATTTTCTTTTCTTTTCCATGTTTACACATTTTCTCGGCAACCAGACATAGCATAATGAAGGCTCCATATGATCCCCTTGGCCACTTCATGAATACTAAGGTGGCCCTAGTGTTGTCGTAGTCGTATTTCAGTTTGAAAGTTGACCTTCACTGTGGTTAATTAAGACTTGTTTGAACTGTATCCTGGATGCTGGAATGATAAGAATCCTCAGTTCAAATCCTTCTCCTTGGAATGTAGTTTGTTGATCTTGTCCAATCCAATAGTAAAGAGTGGAATAAGGTTCTGGTTCGCCTTCATTTGTTAGGAAATTAACCCTAAACAGGATGTGAGATACGGAAATAAACAAACTAAAGATCAAGTACACACAAGAAGACCAGATTTACGTGGTTCACTCAAGTTGAGGTATATCCATGGAGTCGCCGAGATATTCACTATGAACCAGAGCAGAAGAATTTATAAAACTGAACCGCTATGCTTAATAGAATTAGGGCTACATATTAAGGTGTGAAAATATGAGAGTACCCTTACCCCCAGGTAGGATGTTCAATCCTGGCAGACTCCACACTACCTATCACTTTCTTCACCTATTGAGGCTGATGCCATCATAAAAATCCAGATTACTTCCCAACTGCTGATCCAGCTATTATGGCATCACCACCAATCTGGGAGCTATACTATACTGTGAAATCTGCTACTCCAAACAAGACTACAGCCTTGTCGAAAGGAAAGACACAGGAGTTAATCCCATTCCTTTGAGACCCAGCCTTATGAATTCAATTACAAGAATCTGGTTGTAGTTAGAGCAAACCAATGGGATTTTCACATAAATCCCAGTGAGCCTTAAATTGCCTCAACATTATAATTCCCAAGTCTGGAAGTTTATAGTAAACCTTACACCATAAAATAACGTAAAATCCGGTGCATGTCGCATCGAATTTGGAATGTAAGCATGGTTTTTGCCAAAAGGATAAAGCATATGGTTCATTCCAGTGAGTCAGAGAAGGATAGCTTGAGATATTACGGGATTACACTCTTACATCGTGCCGAGAGGGGAGAAATCATGCACCAAGTAATGATCCTTGGTGCATTAGGTAAGGAATTTCAGCAATATTACATCCTAATCCGTGAATATCCTTTAGTAATCCACATCATTCAGGTTCAATCATTTTATTTTGTTCAAAATGGATAAACCTTTCGCCAATTGTAGCTCAATTATCAATGGTCTCACTTGATCTTAGATAAGTCCATCTAATGACATATCTCATCCCCTTAAACAACTGCCATTTACATAAAATCACACTCAAATCACTTAGGTGGTTGTAGTTCTACTCACAGTTAACAGAGCGAGAAACGGAAACGAGAAACAAAGTGAAAACGAGAAATGAGCAGTGAGGCTCAAAAAAACCTTAGGAAATGGGAAGCGAGAAATGAGATATAGTCCTATTATGTTATTTTGTGAAACTATACTTTTGATTTTATCTTACATGAGATTTTTGTAAAAAAATAGGTGTCTAATGTTACAAACTGATGATACTTGCTTAATGTATACAATTTAGGCTATAAACTGTGGTCTACCCCATCACTTCACACATACAGGTTACTTCAACCACTAAATAGCTTACTTCAACCACTAAATGAGACGTGATGGAAGCGCTTTCTAGAAAGTGAGTGTCCAAGGAAGCGAATCTAGGAAACCAGCTTTACACCATGTAAATAACGTTCCTGCAACTATGGTTTTACATACTACTCTATTTAACACCTCACACATGCTGGATGTGTTGACAACAACCTTCTCGCAAGAGATTATGAGCATAAATTTTAGAAGCCTCAATTCTCAGTATGTCACTGAATAAAAGAAGATCATATCAAACTGACTAGTAAGAAATGCTGATCATGCAGTTATGATAAATAATTTCAACTTCTGTCTATAAGTGGAGTTTCTTCTTCCTTTTCTCTTTATTTTTTCCCCCAAGCAACCAACCATATACATAGGCATTTGTGGGCACTATGAGAATCAGGGAGGAAAAACGCAAGATTCTAGTTAATCGGGGGTTCGTGGACAAACAATGGCTTAATTAAGGAGTAAATTATCACAAATATTATGAGATAAGTACTCGTGTAGTCCGCCATTTTATGGTTAGCCTACCCCATGGACTCAGTCCTAAAGCTTCTTAGTCTGTACAGAATCCCCTCTTGATTATATTTCAGTGATTTTTACGGAACCAAAAACGACAATATAAGAGAGAAACAAGGAATGACAGGCTCACTCCCTTAGCTCATACGGTTAAATTTCTGCACTAATCCCAGCTTACCTATGGATGTAAGTGATGGTGGTGGAATATTGGGCAATAGAAGTACAAGATGACCAATGTTTTCCTAAGGACAACATAGATTCTCTTCAATTTAGCTGATCACCATTTTTTCAATGAAGGAAAGAGGAAAATTTTCCGGCCTCGCATGTACAAGGAGACAGGAATAATTTTAATCAATTGAACCATACAATAATAGGAGGATGGAAAAGGAAAAGAAAAGAAAATGAAGGGTTGATAAAATAAAGTTGAAGCAGTACACTAGACATTAGCTAACTCATTCACTGCATATAAATCTGATTAGATTTCTAAAATAAAAGATTATCATTGTATAAACCCAAGAGGCTAACCTGCCATTTCAAGTACAGCTTCAATCCCTGGTTCCTGCAGAAATGTTGTTTAGGCCTAATTCTCTTCAAAACTCCTTTATGTCTAGTTTTTCACATTTAGGGTTTCATATTTTGCTTAATTGAAAGTAGGAATTGTTGAGAAAAGAAGAATGGGTCTCCAAACAACTTATTTAATTTCTACCAAAAGGGTAGCCAATAAAAATAAAGGAAAAAAAGAAATACAAAAGAAAAGAACTATTATATATATATATATATCCTTAGTAACTGGATAATAGGTTAAATAAAAAGTGCAAGAATAGTGCCTACCTCCATTAAGTTGGACACAGTTTCTGTCTTACTGAATCAATGGTGGCCATCATGATGAACCGGAATGGAATTATCTTGAACACAGTACACATGGACCACTAAACAATCATCTTCAAAACATATCTTATTCAAGGCTAGACATGGAGACATATATTATTTTCAGGATCGAAACCTTAGCTTCACAAAGTTTGCACACTCAAACAGGAAAAAATACACACTTGATGTGTTTCAGAATAGACCACAACCAATCATTAGAGAAAACTGGTGGCCAGACAAGCCTGGAACAAATTCTTTTTCTTTAAAGAAAGAAAGAAAAGAAACCCTTCTCATTAGAGAATACTAGGTGGCCAGAAAAGCTTGGAGCAAATTCTTTTTCATAAAAAAATAACAAATAAAAATCTGTCTGAAGGAAAAAAACAATGTTGCAAAGAAAAAGATGACATCAAAGATTTCAAGCTAAAACAAAAAAACAGCTTACAAATTGTTATTAAGGGACTAAATGAAGGCTCAACTAGAACAACATGATTTGAAGGAGGATGAGGAGGAGGAGGAGGAAGAGGACTCTACCTAAACAACAACACAGTACTCTAAGCTAGCAACAGTATAATAGAATGTGTATCTTGTAAGTCCTTAAATAAGCTAGATCTTCAAAAATTAAAAGAAGTACTAGGAGAAGAATCAATCTACCAAAACAAATGGTTAAGAGGCTCAGCTAACCCCAAATCTAATAGAAGTATCCAGAGAAGTATGGCTGAACTTAACTACGGAAAAAGAGAGAGAAAAAAAGAGCAAATGGGTGTGGAGGGGAGTTTCAGTGCAGAGAGCCTGAGCTATGCTTTGAACAGATGCCCCATTCCAGAATCCAGACAAACTAAATTTTCTATTACTTACCTTACATGGCGATCCTCTCAGACCTTTACTTCTCTGGCACCAACGAGTGAGAGAGAGAGAGAGAGAGAGAGGAAGAAACTTTAACGCTCGAGCCCCTCTTTGTCCTCGCTGTTCCCTCTTCATGGAAGTGTTCTTTGCCTCGAAAAGGAGCTTGTTCAGTGCAGTGCACGTGTAACTCAGTACCCAATATTCATGTCTCTTAACTGTCAAAAGAGAGAGAGAGAGACTCAAAGCCCATACCCCCTTTGCATGTAAACACTTGCCACCTCCCCACCACCATTTGAAACCGTCACTTACTTAAATGAACCCTCTTTGATCTCATCAGCTTATCAAAAAAAATTATAATAAAATTTCATCTTCTCCTTCTTAGATAGTGAGTAGGGAGGAGAGAGAAGTAAAAATCTGAATATGAGATGGATGAGAGTTGTCTGTGTGTGGATTTTATGAGTGAGTATGAAGAAACTGATGAAGTGAAGGCATTTTCTTGATATTTTAAAATAAGAGAAGCTCTATTAATCTAAAGAACTATGTGGATTTCTTTTGTTAGATTTTTAGTGTTGCCTTTTGACTTCTTTTATAGGTTTGGAATTTGGATCATGTAACAGAACCTGAAACAATCAGAGAAGGAAGAAAAGAAAAAGAAAAAAGAAAATCTATTCTATGTGAAATGATAAATTAAGCATAAAATGGAAAGATGATCAAAACCGTCAATATTTTTGCAGAAAGAGAAGAATTATCAGACAAGTTACCAAAGCTGCAACAAAAAAAAGTAATAAAAAGAAGCACAGATAGATAGAGAGATAGAGAGGCCATTATTCTTCTTCTTGCTCTTGTTGTTGTCTTCCTTCTTCTTTTTTATCACTTGGGGCGAGTTGCAGGAGCTCTTCTCATAAAATCAAACTCACCATGATTCATGAATTTGTACATGCTTCTTCAATCAACAGGAAGATGTATCATCTAATCATCAAATGCGAAACAAAAACTAAGGAAGAACAAACGAAAACCCGAATCTCCAGCAACCCAAATTCTCCTCAGCTCCAAGTCTTGCAAGGCCCTCTTGGAAAATAAAAGGTGATGGTAAAAGTGGAATAAGAGGTCAAGTTTGTTTTATTTTTTTTTTCAATAAGGAGGGCGACCAGTAGCCCAATAGGCCTCAGCTGGTAACTGGCAGGAGTTTAGAAGGTTGGGTGGTAAGCCAGGAAAAAGGGGTGTGTTAGGGTCTGGCATAAGTTGTTGTTGCTGTTGCTGTTGTTGCTGTAGCGGTTGACTAACTAGTCCAGGAGAGCCAAGGGGGCCTCCGCTTTGCATTGGGAGCGGCGGCTCTTCATCTTCGAGGGGGAGTCGCTCGTAGGCTGCATTACCGAATGAGGCTGCCATTATTACGACCGGACCCGATGCAACAAGGGCGCCGACAACACTACCGCCGACCACCTGGCCTTGACCACCGGCTAAATATATGGTCAATCCCGTTGCGGCGGGAGGAGCCGGAGGCGGTAAGAATGACCCAGAGAGAGATAGGATTTCAAACCGACCATGTAAGGTCACAATTGCACCGGCTGCAGCAGGCTGCCTGAGAGTAACATTAGTGACAGTGCCGCTAGCACTTAAAATGCAGACCCCTCTTTGGCGCCGCCGGGCAAAGGTGGAAACACTGTCGGCGATATCGCACCCATTTGCGATCTCCATCACATGGGCTCGGAGGGCATTTGGGCTATCGCGAGTAATGATGATCGGTGGCTTGGGCTTGTTCTTGGATCCTGCTGGCCTACCTCGTGGTCTTCTTGTAATCTCTCCTTCTCCGGTGATTGCGACCATTTCCTTACCTTCACCGTTGTTGCTGCTATCGTCTCGATCTCGTTTCGGGCCCCTGTTTAGGCCGCTGCTGCCGCTTTGTTCTTCTTCCGAATTCTGTTGTTGGTGGTGTTGGTGCTGTTGCTGTTGCTGTTGCTGGTGATGGTGGTGTAGATGGAGATCTCTTGTGTGGAAAGGAGGTGGTAGAGGATGACCATGAGCTGATGCTGTAATTGGATCCATTTCTTTCTTTCTGTTTCTCCTTTTGTATCTTTCCCAAACCCTTTCTTTCCTCCTCACATACAAGAAAACTCAACTAGATCGAGACCCACAAATGGAAATACAAAGATGTAAAGATAGAGATGAAGTAAGAGAGAGAGAATTCAAGTGAAGAGAAGAAAGACCTCTGGTTATCTTTCTTTCCTTCCTTTCTTCTTTTTTGCTGTTTTGATGAATCAATTGCTACTACCCTTCACCAAAAAAAAGGGTAAAAGATGAGCTTTTCTGCATCGCCCACCAAATTTTCAGCTGAAACAGCAATCTTCCTTTTCTCTAAGGGGTTATTCTTAGGTTTTCACTTACCTCTTGCTGTTGGTGAGGGTTTGGGGGAGATGAAGAGCTAAAGAGTAAAATGGATTCTTTTTTTTGGGTTAGTGTTGGGTTATGGTTAGGTCAAGGAAATGGATCCATGATAGATAGGGTTTGGTTTGGGTAAGACAGTGTGCGCATGGGCGGTGGATGGGCCCTCTTTTTCTCTCTCTATCTTTTGTGTCCCCAACACTGCACGTTCTCTCTCTACTATATATGTGTCCCTAACAAATATATTATATATCCTTCCTTTCCTTGCTACTATACTTCACCCTAGCTCTCAAGCACATAATAAACCTTTCTTCTTCTTCTTCTCTAAATCTTCAAAAACATCCAAAACCCATTTCTCTTCCCCAGCTCCTCTTTCAAGGGTTGTCTTTGGTTTGAAGTTTCATTGCCGGAAATCTTTGATTTCTCTGCATGATAAGGAAAGCAATTCATGAAGGTGTAAAACATATCCAGTTCTCTTTAAAACTAACTTATCAAAAACTGTTGGAACTTATACTATTTAGCAGTAAATCCTTGTTTTAGAAACTGAAAACTGTAACTAAACTCTGTGAAAAAAATAAAAAGCTCTTGCATTTCAATCCCCCCCCCCCTAAAAAACAGAATTCATTTTGTTCTTTTAAACTCTGTGTACCCCAAACAAGATAATTTGAAGCGGCTGTGGCCAGTGTTTAAGGAGAGAAATTACAAAAATTAAACGGAAGAGCTTCGCGTGGTTCAGTTTCTGCTGATACAGAGCGTTAAGGGTTTCCTCCGGTCGTTTTCCTGGAACCACATCTATTACCCTGGAGAGAACAGTGGCCTTCTCGTACTTTTATCCTATAACAGGGACATTTACGATTGCCATATGAGAGAAAGAGAGAGAGAGAGAGAGCATGTGGGTCATGGGAAATTGGAGCGGACGCTTACAATGAGGTCAGAACTTGTCTCAAGTACGGGCCCAAATCTCGGGCGCTCCATCTCTTGATCTTCCTCGCGTTCTCTATCTATCTTCATTGTTAATGGCAGTGGGTCCAAATGCTGCTGTATTCACGACACGTGTCTTCGTCCCCTCCTTCTGGGTCTACCTTATTATTTAACTTCATTTATGTTCGAAATTCAGTGATAATTACGATAGAAAGTCCTCTTACCATATAAATGATCATATGGTATATAATCATCGCTGTCATATCCCAAGCACTCAGATCCTCTACTCTTGCAACGGTTCGGCTATATCTGATAGCACAAGAACAATAAGAGGTTGCAAGGGCCCTTTGGAAAAGCTATAAAAGTTAAAGCTTAATCATATTTTTTTTAGATTATTTTTCATGCAGAGGTATGCAATAACACATTTACCCCTAAACAGTGTAAAAAGGGAGCTTCGCATGATATTTAAATTGTATTTTTTTTTATGTGATATTGTAAAGGACCTTTTACAATAGAGATTCATTACAGCTAGCTAACTATTGTTCGTTGCACAAACTAATCCTAGTTGGTGAGCCTATTTAGTTCTTAGAAAAAATACTATGTAAAACTAACAAACTAAGGTAAATTGGACCATGCATTTCAATAACTTCCGGGACATAATAAGATCCCAAAAACGTTGTTTTAAATTTTGGGAAATTATATAATATTTTGGTGGGCCTTATAGCGAGCTGAGCTGAAATTTTACAGTTTAATTTTAGATTGTAATTTTTTACTGAAATTTTGTTTATCTTTTTTTAAAAATAAAAATATCAATATTTATTAAAAAAACAAATTTTCAATAAACAAACTAATAATCTCCTTACTATATTACAAATTTAATTAGATGTTTATCTATAACTATAATAGGATATCTAATAAGTCGCCAAGCATGAGATCCTGGGCTCCATTCCTCACTCCCCCTCCGGGCTAGTCCTACCCAATTTTCCGGACTTACTTGGTGTGACGGGTTGCGGGCCCTCGTCATACCCCCGAGGATTAGTCCTTGTCCGAAGGGTTGGAGACACCCCTGGTCTCCTAAAAAAAAAGGATATCTAATAAGTTAAGATACTTAAGACTCTTAAACAATTCTACTAACCTATTTAAACTAAAAATCATAAGTATTATGACACCAGATAATTATAATTACTAAAATTTTTAAAAGTAATTTTAATTGTTTAATCTAAATTTAATATTAGGTTTATAATAGGATATCTATTAAGTTGGGATACATAAGATTTTTAAACATTTCTACTCATAGGTGGAGCCAAGATTTTCTTATACGGAGAAAGCGATGGATGATTGAAAATGTTAGTAATTACATATAAATTTCAATAGAGAATGATTAGGTGAATACAAAATATTCTGGATTTAGTGAAATTGGGGGGTTTGGGCATAGCCTTCGATTTTTTTTTTTTTGATGACCAAGTTCGTGGGTCATGTTGTCCGTATGTTTCATACATATCTCACATGTATTTTTACTCCTTATTAATGGGACAGTTGTCCCCATTCCATATGGCTATTCCATGTTAAATAATTAAATAATAAATATAAAAGATGTAGTTTGTTTTCAAAGTTGAAAGGACCGTTGCCCCTTGTCCCATGGCTAAGCTTGTTAACTAATTAAACACCATAATATAAAAATATTTTTTTTCAAAAGTCCATATGGGCGACTGCTCCTATGGCATAGCTATGCCCTATAAGATTATATTTTTTTAAAAGTTCAATGGGCAGTTGTCTCTCCATGCCTCATGGCTATGCCCTATATATATATATATATATATATAAAGACTCTCCTCTTTGTTCTCCAATCTCTAGAATTCTAAGAGTGTTGACCTAGTAATTTCATATGAGAGATTTTAGGGGATTATGATAAGAGAGATAGAGAGAGTGTGTAGAGATTATTTATTTGTTTATCCACACCCGTAGTCTGCTAGTGTGTGTATATATATATATATATATTTGTTTTTCAAAAGTTCGAGAGACCATTGCCTTTGCTTCTACTAATTAACCTATTTAAACTAGAAATCTTAAATATTAGGACACTTGAATTATAATTTATAATTATTTAATGTTTGTAAAGATAATCTTAATTTTTTAATCTCAAATATCATAATTAAATTTAATAAATTTATAGTAGTTTAACAATAAAATTCAATTATAATAGCATAATATATAATGGGTGGTGCTAAGCGCACCCCACTAATTTATGATTGCACCCCATTTATGTTTTATCTCTCATTTTCAATTTCTTACTTATTAACTAGTCACACCCCAACCTATTTGTGTTTAGTTTTATGAGAATATGTCATATTTCTTCCTAAATCTCATTCCTCTATTTGCAGAGGTTCTTTTGCCCAAGTTCAAATTAAGGGTAGTCTCACCCAGCCCTTTAAACTGATCCAATCCGAACTTACAGAGAATTGATATGGTTGCTGATATTGTGATTTTTTGTCTTCGAATGGGCACCTGAAGAGGAGTTCCAAAACTTGCCTTGCTTAATGGCGTAAGGTTCAGGTGCAGAGCCAGGGGTAGCCGGTGGGGGGGGGGGGGGGGGGGGGGGGGGTCGGGTCGGGCCCCCTTAAATTTTTTGAGAAAAACATATTCCTTAAAAACGGACACAAATAAACACGATAGCCCACGTATTTGGCCCTCAAAAAAAAAAAATAAGGGGCATAGCCCCCGAATCCTCATTGTTAGCCCCTCTTAAGAGAATCCTGGCTCCGCCTCTGGTTAGGTCCCTTTAACGTGTCGGGCTAATCATAAAATCTCTCAATTGCAAATGATGTGTAAATATAAATTTTTTAGGGTTTTTTTTTTATGTGTACGAGTAATTTTATTAATTTAATGGTGTGTAATCATAAATATTTTAGTAATGAGGTGCAGTCATCAAATATTGGTGTGCATCTAACACCACCCAATATAATTAGATAGGCTAATTGCATTTAATATGTTCAGTAACAGGAAAGCCCCAAGGCTGTTCCCGTCCTGTCAAGGGGGATGTAAGATATGTAATATTAAGAAAAAAATTAGAAAATATGTAGTATTAAGAAAAAATTATAAAAAATATGTAATATAAAGAAAAAATTATAAAAATAAGAAAAGATGATTTGAATTATTTCATCAAAATTTCAAATTTCAGGACAAACTTTCAAGATATTTTAATAGAATAATTTGGTTGAATGAAATATTCAATCGCTCTGGATGCAACCCAGTGGTTGTCGGTTGAACCGTAGACCCGGAGGTCCTACGATCGACTCTGGATGCACTTGTGTATCATTTTGCCCAAGGTGGGGGTCTCATTAGGCAACCCGTGGAGATTAGTCGAAGTCTTGAACTGCAGAAAACTCATGATTATAAAAAAATAATAATAATAATAAAAAAGTAAATATTCAAAAAAATAAAAAATTCCTGAAATATTCAAAAGGTGTACAATTGATCTGGCTTTGCAGTCGTCAATATCATAACCATCTATTAGATTGATTGAAGAGTCATGATATTTTGATCTCACGTAAGTATTCACGCGCACGTGCAAACAAGAGATACAGGGTATGCGCATTACGCACGAATTGGATTTCCTGAAGCCATACTGATCTCTGTTGGTCCTTTCGTTGCTTTGCGTTGTACAGATTTCATCCCGGATTGTATGTAAGTAGCGTGAAACAAAAGTAATGGTTTTGACATCTTAGGTGACGGAAAACCCCTTTGGGAAGCTAGTTTAACTAGTGAGAAAAGACCACGACTTGAGGGTAATGTACGTCTTTTCTCTGGAGTGAACGGTGTTAAAGATGATGGCATGCGAAGGGAATGGACTCGCAATTCATCGTGGGTCCCCCAAAAGAGATCTCCAGCAGGTTCACTGGAGACCCCACGATGACGATTGATCGATCGCGCATTTCTTCTTATGGTCAATAATATGTGGCAAACAATCTAGAGAAAAAAAACAGCTAGGGTTGTATTAGGGGCCGAGCAAGGATTTTCTAGTAACGGGGGGCACGCGATGTTTGATAGAAATGATAGTAATTATTAATGAATTTTAGATTGTTATGAAATGTTCTGCATCTAAGGGATTGGGGGTTCGGGGGCATAGCCCTTGGAATTTTTTTTTTTATGATCATATCCTATAGGTATTGTTTCTCCTTATTTATTCGACTACTATTCTTTTGCTCCCATAGCTATGTCCCGTTAAATAATTAAATAGCATGATATGAAAAAATATATTTATTTTCACTAGTTCAGGGAACGTTACTTCCTTACCTCATGACTATACCTATTAAATAAGTAAATAAAATAGTAAACTATTTTTAGGGACAACTATCCCTTATAATATAATTATGCCCAATAAAATAATTAACAAATAAAAATATTTTTTTAGTTAAGGGCGCAACACCTGCATGGAGATCTGATCACACAATCAATTGTAATTGAACTCAGGGAGAATTCAACTGTACTCAACACGTATCCCTTATATTTTTATTAACTGTAGTTAATATTTAATAACTCTTGGCGTTCAATAATATACCCTTTAGTTTTTATAATAAAATATAAAATATTTAAATTGGTAATTAAGAATTTTAAATCTTAGGGTGAATATTTTTTAAAATAAGGTTATATTGTTGAACCGTAAAGGTTAGTGAATCTTAACCATAGTTAATAGAGGTTAAAAAGGACATGTGTTGATCTATTGATGCGATTGAACTCTCTCCGAGCTCAATTATAATTGAGTGATCCGATCTCATAGCTTGTCCCCCATGAGATTTTTTAAAATAAGGTTATATTGTTGAACCTTAAATGTTAGTAAATCTTAACCACAGTTAATAGAGAAGGGATATGTGTTGACCTATAGGTGAGAATGAACTCTCTCCAACCTCAATTGCAATTGAGTGATCCAGTCTCACGGCATGTCCCCCGTTCCCATGGCTATACCTAAAACTAAAACAATGGAGAAATTTTTTTTTTTCAAAAGTTGAGTGGGGGCACGTGCCCTCACAGGCCCCACCTGGCTCCGCCCTGGTTGTATTGCTTAGCTATTCCTTCAAGTGATAGACTAAAATGATAAAACATGAATTTTGTTGCAACTCCATGGAAGACTAAGAAGAGGAAGACACCACGATATTAAAACGTTACCATGCGAAAAAGAAATAAGAGTGAGTACGGGGGAGGGGGAGGGGGAGGGGGAGGGGAGGGGCACGTACCCTTTAGAAAAAAGTACGAGAGTAAGTTGAAAAAATAGAAAGCTATGAAGAAATGAAGAAAATATGAGATAAGTTTGGGAAAAATTCAATATCGTGCAAATAAGAAAATCAAAATTTTTTTTTTCATGCAATATAAGCAGCAGAAAAAAATACAAGGTTGTTTGTGCAGACCCAATCTAAAAACTTTAAAAATGAATGTATAGTCTTTTTAGGCTAGACATTAGATGCAAGGAAAAAAAAAAGATATTTCTTTTCTTCTCTATTTAATGATTGTCTGTTATGAAAATATCAAAATACTCTTATATTTAATAGAATGGTCTTCAATACATAAAAATAAAAAAAACTAGTGAAAATTAACAACTTTTGACGAATGATAATGTAGCACCCCGGATATTATTTTTTGTCCTATATTAAACCTTAATGTCTTTTCCTTATTTAAGCAGTTGGAATTCCGAGTTTCTAAACTCCTTTTGCAGATCAGTCAACTTTGGGAACATTTTGATGCATAAATAAAGTAGAATTTAGAAATTCTAAAATACCAAAAATGTCCCTTTTCAAGAGACGAATCAAACGCAAGTTGAATCGTCGGAATCCGACGAATGAGTCAAAAGTTATTACCAAAACAGTAAAATGGGTCAAAAATCTGCAAAGCACCAATCGCTAGGGATCGCTCGGTTCACAACCAATCGCTTGGTCCAAATTAGTAATCGATCGGTCCACAACCGATCGATCAGTAGCTATCGAGTGGTTAACTTTTTTGTATGGAGAATTTTTCCAGAGATGGTGTTTTTGACCGAGAGTTCGGTCAAGAATACCGGTCGATCGGTAAGCGACCGATCGCTCGGTCATAACCACCGATCGCTCGGTCTTTTGTGTTTTTGCAAAATTTCTGTAAGGGCTTTTAGGTTTTTTTAACCTCAACCCTTAAGGCTATAAATGAGGATCTTATTTCGAGGTATTAGAGTACTCTACCTGTTTCTAACCTAATTTGACAAGGAAAGAAAGAAACCTAGGGTTTGAGAGAGAGTTTGCTTGGAAAAGAAGGAGATTGCAAAGAGAGCTTCGAGATCTTCTTCAAAGTTCCCCCAAATCACCTTGTGAGCGATTTGGATCCAAGGGAAGGATCCCTAAGGTCGATAAACTTTCTAACTCAACTCTATTATTGATTTGTGTGAATATTAGTATGATATAAATGATTAAAATGGAGATTTTGTATGTTTTCCCTAATTATGTATGGATTAAGCTTGTTAGAGATGGAAATGAATTTATACTATGGATGGAATGTATGGAGGATGAGAAATATTATTAAGGAATGGATGAATGTATAGATGTGAAGTATGTTTGGATTATATAAATAGATTATGGTGTGGTGGAATGTTAAAAATGGGAAATGACAAAATATCCATAATTAACGTACTCTAGATATTTGTTGAAATGTCTAAAAATGATAAATGTTAGTACGATGCTTTTGATTATCAAGAAATTAAGTTAAATGGATATTGTTGTTGTTATGATAAATTATACCCTATTTACTTGTATGGTGATCGGTATTTGGGTAGGCCAAACCTTAGAGGAAAATCCTCTATGTTGGGAATTCTCTAACTAGGGAAATGTAACATAGCGGAGTTTCCTAACGGAAGATTGGAATCTAAGGGATAACTCATTTGAATTCCAATCACGATACTTAAGCACACGTGCACTTGTATGATAAATATTCAAGTCTCATGAATCCACTTGTCTCACAAGCATGCATGCATTAAATACGAGCATGTTACGAATTATATCATGAAAGAATGATCCCCCATTACGAACATCCACTCTACGCGTTGTCACACTCATGTTATGCTATGAAAGAATGATCCCCCATTACGAATATCCACTCTACGTGTTGTCGAACACTATGAATTATGCGTTGCCGGGACAAACCACTATGAATCATACATGTATGAGTCTATGCAGATGTTAAGACAAGTTCATGGATAAGAATTGCACGAGTACACAAGTCAAGATGATGTTATGACATGTTATATGTTTCGCACTCTGATTATGTCTATTCTACGTGAAAGTAGTATGATTAAGCTTAGATAAACTGAGTTATGATATTGTTATTGCTCATGCTATCTAATGTTGTTGTTAGTTTGTTTATCCACTAAGCATTCCATGTTCAGTCGACCTGTCATTGTCTTCAAGTTTAAGAGGAGAGCCGTGGACTGAGGAGGTGTACGCCGAAGAGAGGGAAGAAGGTGAGCTTCCTGAGGAGGAGGTTAGATATTTTGATAGTCATCCTTATTGAGTAGTTTTAGTATTTTTTTTTGGAAGAGATGTTTATATTAGACCTTTGACTTTTAGTTGATGTTGCCTTAATTGTTTTACTCTATTGATGGTTTTAGATTATTTCGTTTATGAAGAACTATGATGTGTGGATTATGATTGTACAGGATGGTTAGACTTTTTATGATCGAAATTTTATTATCCTCATTTTTTGGAAACTCGTGTTAATAAGCCTTGTATGTATGGATTTTAAGCAGGTTTATGTAATGTGACGATTCCAAAATCCTATTTTGGTCTTGTAGGATTTTGGGGTCGTTACAGATAACATTTCCATATATATATATATAAAAGTTCCATTGGGCTCTGTAATGAGTGCCCCCTAGAAACTTAATACGTAGTATGTTTTTTCAAAAATTGAAAGTTTAATTTTAAGGCGAGTTTCTTTAGAAATACGTGACAAAAAATCAATCCAACCAGATATATTTTTTAGGTTGTTTGATTAAAGCTTGGTTAGCATTAATTCCCCGAAGTTCCGTTAACCCTACTTAGGTTATAATTTTTTTTGACCTTCAATATATATATATATATATATCAAATTTAACTTTATTACATATCGAGTTTTTATATTAAATTATCCTTCTGATAAACAAGTGTCATGCCTCCATATGCCGGACCCACCAAGTAATTTCAGAGGTTAGGGTTGGTTTTTTGACCATGGTAAATTTTTTTTGGAAAAAGATTACCTCTGGTGGCTGCCCGAGCTAGGCGCTCGGCAATCCACAAAACAATGGGCACCTAGCAATAATTTAAGGGAAAAGTCATTTCATTGTCTTCATATGATTTTGACTTCTCCCCATTTGATATCTTTCCCATTTAAAATACCACTTGCCCATTGGTTTGTGGATGCCCAAGCGCCAGCTCGGGCAGCCACCAGAGGTAATCTTTTTCCTTTTTTTTTTTTTGGTATCCACATGCATCAATAGAGTCAGTACGATGAGTATAGATGGGGCATTGAGGCTCTCGCAACCCTTACCCCAAGAGGATTAGACTCCTAAGCCTTCCTCATGGAAGGCGACACCCCTACCATTCACGCAAGAGGCGGGGGTGTATACATCACTAATTTAAGCTTAAAGATTATAATTGAAAATATAACTCATTTCTTATTTAATTTCATTCATTTATATATAAAAGGGGTACTTAGCCATGCGGGTTTGAGCTGGGGTTTCTTATTGGTTGGATTCGGGTTGAGGGACGTCCCTCGCCACGTCAGTGGTCAACCCAATCGATTGCCACCCAAGAGAGGCCCATCACCACCTCTTTTTTTTTTTTTCCGTTCCTATTTTGTACTTTAGCTGGTTATAAGTAGTTGGGCTTAAGAGTAAATAGGCCGGCTATCACCAAGGAAAACTCATATAAATCCAAGAGTTTCTCTAGTTAGGACTGTATCCAAGATCTCCCTCAAATCCAAGATCTCCCTCAAATATACAGGAATCAAATGAGTGATACAGATATATAATCCTAATTCGATATATTATCCCAATTCGAATGTATTGGAATTTGTTTACTCGGATAAATATCGGATATTGACATATTGTAAAATTTGATAAATATCCGAGCAATTATATGATATATTACTATATATAAATAATATATTATAAGTTTATAACATTAGAATAACCTTATAAATAAATCAGATATAAACATCATATTTTACTAATCGTAGGATATTTATTCAAATTTGGATATACCTAAATATTTGAAAAACCTTTTTTTTATGGTATTGCCATGGTAGGTGCGGATTTCACATTTGGCTAGCTGGCCCATGTATCCTTTTTAACAGTCCTTATAATTGTGGTTAAGTTTAACTAAATTAAGGTTACTGTGTGTGTATATATATATTATCTTTTTTGTTTTAAAAAACTAAGGTTAGATGGATGAACCCTAGGAGTGAATGAATCTTAACCACATTTAGTCGGTGTTAAAAGGGGGGACGTGGACCAATGAGGACTAACATTCCACTAGATAGTCATCTCCTTTTTTATACTACATAAATGTTAACCTCAGTCGTAGTCTTCCAAAGGCGCAAGGTGGTGGTAACAAGTGTCAAATCATCTCCTTGTTTTAGGAAGCATCTTTGGAAAAAATTTGACTTTGTGCATTTGAGGCTAGCACTCCTCTTTATATTAAGTTGTTATGTAACTAATTGGGCATAATAATAATAAGAGCAGTGATTAGTGATTAGCAAACCTGGGAAATGGATTTTAAAATCCATTTCCTAGGTAAGTTAACTATTTCCCTGATAATAATAAGACAAGGGGGCAATTGTCTCTTAAAAATATTATTTAATCATTTAATGTGGCAAAGGGGGCAACTCTCCGCCAAACTTTTGAAAATAAAATATATCTTTTATACAATTTCATTTAATCATTTAACTAGGCATAACCATGAGATAAGGGGACAGATGACCTGTAAATAAGGAGAAATAATAGTCGTAAGATAGGTATAGGTACGAAATCATCCAAGAACTTAGTTGTCAACAAAATCAGGGCGGGAGTAAGCCCCAAACCCCCATCCTCTTTGACTCAGAGTATTACGTATCTATCTAATATTTCTTCATAAACATCAATAATTAATATCATTTTCAATCAAACATCGTTTCTCCCTACTAGAAAATCCTAACTCCGGCCCTGAATACACCACCAATGTGCGCTTCGAATAGGCATTGTTGACAACCTTAGGGTGTCTCATCAGCACTTGAAGGGCCCAAAGGGGAGTTAGTTGGGCCACATACATAGTGATACATTACAGGGTATATTGTTCGTTGGACATAGTTTGACCGCATAATAGATAAAAATAGCGGGTGTTGGAAGACTAAAGTGAGCGAATGAGACGCGTGGGTGTCGCTGACAGAGAGGTGCGGAACAGGGCACAGCACGAGCGCCGGGATTGCTTGAATGAACCTAGGGAGTCTCTCTAGGTCTCTGAAGACGCTGCCATGACCCACGAGCGGATACACCCCCATGTACAAAGATGCTCTTTGTCGGGTCTTTCTTCTAGGCCCCACCTTTGAGCTCCTCGTTACCCGGATATCCTTTCACTTAATTCTATATATCCTTCTTATTTTCCCATTTATGTTACAATATCACCCCCTATATACATTCCCTGCCATTCCCAACTTTGTTAGTTTTATTTTCCTAGAAATGTTAGCCCTATTCGCAATCTTCCAAAGCTGTAAGGTGGTGACAACAAGTGTCAAACCACATGTTGCACCTACTCTGCATATTTGGAAAAAAATTGACCTAATGCGTCTCGGGCTAACACTCATCCTTTTTTAAGATCGTAAATACGGATAACAAAAACACCACATGCTGCATCTACCTTGGGTCTTTGGAAAAAAAATAGACTTCATGCGTCTATGGGCTAGCACTCATTTTCTTTTTCTTTTTTATAGTATTGTAAATACAGTTAGGCCCCGATTACTGCTTATGTTCATTGGTTAGTAGTTAGTATATGTTCATTGGTTAGTAGTTATAAGCTTAGAATTTTAATTGGGCTAAATGGTGGATTTCTCGTGAGAATTGATCACAAACCACCCAAGCAAGGAATACTGGCTTGCATGGATACCAATGGGCAAGTGTCTCACTTGGTTAGTATTGAGTATACATTAAGGGTGACAAACTAGCCCTCCAATGAAGGTATTCAAGCTACAAGATTTCTATCGAGCAATGACGAAAAATTAATGATGAGATTCGAATGAACAAGAGCTTGATCAGATGGAGGTGTTCCATATGACACATTCGCCGAGATGAGACATTTGTTGACCAGATATCAACGGAGCTTTGGGTATCCTCTTATCATCGCATTAACTGATTGTTTAGAAATTTCAGTTTCCGTCATTATTCCTATTTTGTTAATAACGGTCTTTTGTGTATACAAACACATATGGATGAGTTGGTCAGCCAGCTTTCAGAAACGAAGTGTTCACCCAAGTCATGGGTCCGGACACGCATGGACGGATTCATACATATGGACTAGGTGTTAAATTCGTCCAGTTCCGTGCTCCAGATGCTGACCATTGGAGGAGACGGGCGGAAGAATTAGCTCAGGTGGACCACTTTGGTGGCTAATGTCAATGACATGCAGGTTGAGACGAGTGCTATGAACTCCCGGCTGAAAGTGTTTATATCTCATATCCAAGCCGGCTCACATATTCCCTCTGGATCGATACCTATTCCAAACCCTGATTCTACACAGTCTCTTGATGATCTCATATGACTTCTTCCCTTTACCTCTTTATGAATATGACTATTGATTTGCATGATACTCATACACTTTCTGATTTCTACTATATGTTTATTATATTACTTTGTCCTGTAATAGGACATAAAACCTTGCTAATTATTGTTAAGTTCTTATTATTACTGTATGTGCGTGTGTATGTAATTACTTATTCATATGTTTCTTGATTATGTAATGGAGACAGAGTGTCAGCAAATGATATATGTGAATGGGTGTGGGTCTTGTGGAATGAGTTTTGGAATGTGAATGAATGAAGATCTTGAATGTGGATGTACAGGTTTACAGGTGCGCGCCTGATATATCATGAATGTCGATGTACAGGTTTATGGAATCAATATGTCATTTGAATGGAATTAATATGAAATGGAATGGATGTACATGTTTATATCTTGGATATAGGTGCAAGAAAACAGGTATAGGTTTGTTTAAAAGAAAAAAAAAAGACATTAGAGACGGAAACTTATTTGTCGCTAAAGAGTAAAGGTTATTAGATAGTGATGGAAATGTTTCCGTCTCTAAATATATATTAGCGACAGAACACTAGCTATCCGTCACTTATTCTACACTAGAGACAAAAATAGTTCCGTCACTAATATATATTTAGAGACAAAAACATTTTTGTCACTAATAAAATATTAGAGACGGATATGTTTCTGTCACTAATTTAGTGACGGTAAAATTTCTGTCACAAATGTCATTTCCGTTACTAAACTTGAACTTCAAATTACTTGATGACGGAAAAATATTTCCGTCACTAATAACATTTAACCACGGTCGCATTTGTAATGGATTAGTGATGGATAGTTTTCCGTCTCTAATTATAATAGTGACGGAAAAATGAGCATTAGTGATGGAAAATTTTCGTCACTGCTTGGTAGAAATGTTGTAGTGTCAGTTTGGTGTGGTCCTCCTAAACCCGTAAATTCAATTTTTTTTCATCCACAAAGTCATAGGTTGGATAAGCCAATTTTTTTTTAAGTCCTCTAAGTTGAGCGCTGGGCAAGGGCCTTGCCTGGCCCTCCACGTGCTCTACTTATCCCATTATATACATGTATAATACCATATATTCTATATCTATACTATACATATATTATATATGCTTTACATAGTTACAATTTAATACTATACCTAATATTAATAATATGTGTCAAAAATACTTTTAAGTTAGTATTGTCCTAAATGTAAGAATATACTAGTATATATAATGTAAAAACTATATCAAAATTAAATACATGTTAATACTATAACATATGCCTTATGTTAGTATACATATAAGATCTATATATGTTGTGTGTTAGTATCGTATGGATTAAATATATGTAAAGAAACAACATATAGCTAAAACACAACAAATTATAAAGTATATTATATATAATTTTATTAAAAAAGAAGAGTAAGCACATAATAATTTATAGTATACTATAATATTTTAATTTAAGGAAAAAATTATATTCCTCCACTGAATTAAAAAAAAATAACAACTCTGCTGTAAAACTCTTTGTGTTGCATTGTCCATCCCAAGACTGGATTAAGGAGGATGATTGATTTTAGGTTGGCATTGGGTAGAGTGTATAAAAAAAATAGTCTTTTTAGGCCTTGACTCAACTCAAGCCCTTGAGGGTAGGGCTTGGCCTAGCCATTTAGGCCCTATGAGGGCTATGGCCGGATTCTTGTAGGTGAGGACCGGTCCTAGTAAGACCTAAGCCCTGTCCTCCTGCCCTTTGATAGCTCTAGTTGACCCGATCCAACTTGAAGGGTGTTTAGTTGCTATGATAACTCTAGAATAAACTTAGCATAGTGTCAATGAATGTAAACCATCTTTCTCCAAGCATGTTTTGTGTACTTTTTTACTGCTTTGTTGGATATGAAAGTGATGCAACAAGCATTAGAGAATGACTTCGATAGTGTGCGATTCTAACTTTTATAACTAAAATTATTACTAAAATAAAAGTCTTCAAAAATAGCAAAATTGTTGTTTCCGAGGCCTAAACAAGTGAATCTAGAAAAAAAAAAAAAAGTGAAAAATCCATAGCAAAGTAATGGATCTTGAAGATCTCGACGTTTCTAGTCAGAAGTATAAATTTCACGTGATTCCGACCCCGGGGCTTATAATTTCTACTAGAGCTTTTATGCATCTTGTTCCATGATTTCTACTTGGAGCTTTTATGCCTTTCGTTTGGGTTATTAACGATGCAACAATTCCATGAAATTCTATGTCACTTGCTCTTCATCATAAAGCATTTTTCTTAAAAGAAATATGGATTACATGTAAACCCTACTAACTCCATTTAGAGAGTCATCTACTCATCTTTGCAACCCAAAATAATGCAAGTTCATATTACTCATATGTTTTTTTATTGGGTGAAAAGCTTGGGTTAGGCAAACTCAAACAATATCATTATAGACAAAAATTGATGTGGGGGATATTTCTCGAGATCGCCACGTGTCAGTCTATGCTTCGAACTCTGGCTTGCTGACAGACCGTTGAAGGTTGAAGGTTTAAAGGTGGAGGGATTTAACCCTCGCCTGCACTCCGATGATAAAGTCAGTAAATGTAGAAGATGATGAGCAGTAAAGACTGACAATACTGTAGGAAGCAAGATAAATTTCTCTGTGTGTGTGTTTTGCATAAGGTTTTTTTTTTTTGGGGGGGGGGAGGGTTATTTATAAATCAAGCTCTGTATGTCCATAGATGACCATGCATACTTGCTTTACACTCATTACCAAATATGTCAGACAGATCTTGAGCCTTACGTATCACACGCGGGAGCCTACTATTTGTTCAGTTGATTTGATATGACAACACTTGGAAATGACCAGTATTAAATGCCAAGACAGTGCTTTCACCTACCGTTCAAAGCAAAGAATCACCTCCTGGTTATTTCCACCTGATGGTCGGTCTCGTTATCGACGCGAGCTTGAGGTCATTGTGCATACGCAGGACTTAGCTGAGCACGTTAACCAGGCAATGAACACGGTGTGCAAAGGACAACGAGAACTTTGTCTAATTGGTACAACGAGAAGGTTGTTCACCTCGTCAACGAAGTCGTTCTTGGCATAATGAAGTCGTTGTGGACTGGACAACTGGAACGTTGTACATCCGACAACGGATTACTGTTCCCTGAATGGACACGTGTCATATATCTGTGCATATAACAATGAAAACGAGCTCGTTCTCTAACGTTAAAGCTTTTTACAAAATTTATTCCTTACAATTGCATGTATGGTATTTAATACCCCGATGCCTGAGCACCCTCCTTAGGAATGAAATCGTCTATGCATGGCATTCTACTGAGCCATTTTAAAGGTCAGG
The DNA here is from genome assembly GCA_015143295.1 of Tetracentron sinense. Lineage (NCBI taxonomy): Eukaryota > Viridiplantae > Streptophyta > Magnoliopsida > Trochodendrales > Trochodendraceae > Tetracentron > Tetracentron sinense. The sequence goes on along the minus strand of CM026572.1, from coordinate 23,982,376 downwards.
ATCACTTTTATGACATGTTCTTGAACAAATTTCATGCCTTAAAAGAGATCTTACCTTGAACACTGGGATGCCATAGACGATTTGCTTTCCCTCCTTACTGATATGGGGAAGATCTTCAGGAGGGAAGTCTTTAACATACAACACTGACTTGTGAACAAAATTACACATCTTCAACAAAAAATTAGCCCCTAATCTGAAAAGAAAGAAATTTTTTACATTACATGTAAGATATTCAATCTCTCTTCTTACTAATCAAAAAAAATTTTTGGTGAAGTTCTTACTAATCAATGATTACCCTCGAAAGGGTATCGCAATCACATTAATTGGTCGCCTGGCCGTGTTTGGGCGAATTGAAGTAGCTTTCAAGTTGACAAATTGGTGATGCTGTTTTTTTCATTTTTATATTTTATGCTGTTTATTATATACTTTTCTTTTGACACATTATACCCAAAAAAGACAAAGCTCATAGTCAATATCAATACCATCTCCCTTGACTTTCATATCCTCCTAAAAATCTTCGAGGGTATGTTTGGGTTTGGGTTGTACAAATTGCTATGTCCTGACTCATTATAAGATCTTATATCAATGTTTTGGCTCTGGCTTACAATTGTGTGATGAGCGAGCGCGCCTATATATATATATAAATTTATCCACTTTCTTCTTTTTTAACAAGAAAAAAAAATGAGTTTTTTATAAGGTTCATATTTTTTTTATTGTCTTCTTATTCAAAAAAAAGGAACGTGAATAAGAAGGAAAGTAGACCTAGTATTATATATATATATATATATAGAGAGAGAGAGAGAGAGAGAGAGAGAGAGGTGCCAGGTCATGACCATGGCTATAGGTTATAGTATGTGTTTTTCGAAATCAACTTCTAGGTGTCAATGTAGGCCTCTTGGGAGACACGTGGCCAACTTGACCATCTCATTAGACTTTTTTTAAAAAAAGGATTTTTATAACTTAGGTAGGGTCTAATGAACCCTAAGGGTTAATGCTAACCAACTATGAACTCATCAAATGGTATAAAAATGCCCGATCAGATTGATTTTTTGTCACATATTTGCAAGGAGACCACCTTAACATCTAACAAGTAGTTTCTCAATAACGAGTGTCATATCTCAATTTTCTAGAGCGGGTGCTAACTTAAACCTTTGTGAACGTCGCCCATTGGAACTCCTCTCTCCTCTCTCTCTCTATATATATATATATATAGGTGGCTAGTCGGCCCACTTGACTATAAATTGTTTTTAGCTCCACGGCGATGCGATTGAGGAAGACATGACACATGTTTTTTGAATCCAACTATTGGATGTCAAGGTGAACCCTGTTGAGAATCACACATAACCAGTTTGATTGAAGATTTCTAAAACAACCGATTAGGTGTCGAAAAATCAACGATTTCTATAATCTAAATAGGGTCTATTGAATCCTAAGAAGTTAATGCTGACTAAATAATATTGTTACAAGTGAATTAGAGGAGGTAATGAAAAAGCCCAATGCCCTTGAAGGCTAAAACCGAGAAGAATAGTTTCTTAACTTCAGATGTGGAACTAAAAGAAACAATCAAAACACAAGACACGATTATAAAAAAAAAAAAAAAAAAACACAAGTTACAACACCGAAAGAACTTAATTTTTCCTTTGATTTTGAATTACTTACGACAAAAAACATGTCACATATCCCTCAATCAAAAAACACGTCATATTGTTTGAATTTTCTTATCTCTTGTGAAAATACCAAAATACATTTATATTTAATAAAATAATATTTGATATTTAGAGGTAAAAAAGTATTGTGATACAAAGAGGAGCTCCTTACGATTGGGCGAAGTTCCTCTTGTTACACTATCACTGTGACAATCATGTAATTATGGCGGGCTACAAAATTGCCCCAACCTCTTTTGGTTTTTACAAATGTGCCATGACCATAATGTAAAAAGGGGGAGGGGGAGCTTCACTTCAACGCTGTGAAGCAGAGCTCCAATTCAAAATTAACTTCGTTAACATATTTAAGTGAAATATAACATTTCACTATGTTATATGGCCCCCCTTCCCCCTCTCTTGCGTGAGTGGTATGGGTTTGGCCTTCCATGAGGGAGCTCTGGATCTAATCCCCTTGGGGTATGAGTTGCAAGAGCTCCAATACTCCTAGCTAACTTCTGACCATACCAACTCTGTACTAACGTAGGTAAATGATAACTACCACAAAATATATAAAGATATATATATAGCTTGTTAATTAAAAGTGTTGAAATATGAGCGGGAGCTTTGTTTCAGTGTATCAAGCGGCTAGCGGATCTCCTCATTTATGTGCAATGTTTAGTGACAGTTATATAATTACGGAAAAAAAAAAAAAAAAGGAGTCGTTATGAATTCTCATAATTACCAAACTGTCATGGGCTTAATAGAAAAGGAAGCTCGGCTCCAACCTAATGAATCAGAGCTCTGGCTCTGAAAATAAAAGGGGTATTTTAGAACTTATGTGGAAAGTGTGTTAAACAAAAGAAAACCTTATTCCTCTTTTACACAGACGATCGAGGAGACGATTATGCACATAAGTACTTTTCTTATTCTTACAGCTTTATACATTAATTCTCCATTCCTCTCCAAGGGGTAATGTTAGAACTTACAAATATGTTCCTCCAAGGTCTCTAAGTTAAGTTTATCATCATCTCAATGTTACAGAGAGAGAGAGAGAGAGCTCTGGATGACAATGAGTTGGTGATTGGATGAGTGAGAATCTGAAGGAGAAGGGGTCCTCCCCGGGACGACCGGCCTGCTTTCTTCTCGTCTTCACGCTACTATTCTCTCTCTCTCTCTCTCTCTCTCTCTATCCTTCGCAACAAACAAACCAAAAATAATAATAAATAATTACAACAAAGCCATCGTTTTCGAGAGCAGTCAACAGAGCCTCAACCACCTCTCCTTCTCTCCTAAGTACTGAAATCCATGTCTTCGTCACAACAACAATAATAGCTCCATTAAATCTCCTAATAACTATTTATTATTCATGTCTTTTACTGTTTACTTCTACCACCCTTCCTCAATTTTCTTACATTTCACACCCCACTTTTTATCCCTTCTTATCTCGTCAAATATATGGTCTTACAGGCTATCCCATACCCACTACAATTGGCCCCACCAACATGCCAATCTGAACTGTTTGTAATTTCATTACAAACTATTTGGTGTTTTATTTTTATTTTTTTTATACTGTTAAACCATTTCTTATAACCCAATAGGTTTAGTTTCATTTGGATATTGGCATTGCATGGCGCTTTAATTTTTTCACCTTCGATCCATTGAAGAGGTGTCACGCCAATTGAACGAGTCGGATTGATCACATTGTAAGCGACATGTATATAATATGGTGCACCCCTTTGAATAACTACATCTAACAGCCTACTCTTTTTAAGTTTTTGTTTTTCTTTTTTATGGGTGGAAAATCTAAAAGCCTACTTAAAAAGGTAACAAAATCACAAACTTAGCACTATTTTTCATGAGATTAGTGTTTTTTTATTAATTAGATAGTCTCTTGTGTATATTTGGTTGCATTTTCCGAAGAATCTGTATGGGCTTTAAAACATCTATCACAGATTAAAACACACAAAACCTGTTTGGGTGTAAAGATAAACAAACATTCATATATAATGAAAAAAAACAACAATTAATATCTAATTTTACATTTTTCTTTTCGGAAACATGTCTGATATGTTTTTGTGCATTTTAAAAACTAGTTCTACTTGTTTGTTTTTGCCCTTTTTGGAATCTTTTCAGGTCCAAAAATGTTTGTCATTGAAACCCAACCAAAGGCAGCCTTATTTTTAACTGTATTATTTTTCTTCTCTTCACTGCTATTTAAATGCTTGTATTTATATGAAGTAGGTTGTTACTTGGTAGGCACGACCAAGACCTTCCAAGTTCATAAGTCTGGCTCTGGCATTGTTTTGTCTCTTTGGCCTACAAATATAAACTTGCCTTTCAAGCATCAAAGCCCTAGCACCGTTGAGTTCATGAGCTCTATCCAAACAAACCCTCTTAAAATAAAATGATCAGTACTGGACCTTCAAGGAAGCCATAGTCTTGTCTTTGGAGATAAGAGATGAAGCTTAGAAACTGTTGCAGCTCTTGACCTATTGAACATAACTTTGTTTTGAAGGTATATCTTAATCAAACACTTTCTATTAAAGAAATCAACCCATTACCATCTCCTAATAAACAATTATATGTATGAAGTTAATCCATGGAGGGTCTGGACCACTTGAAAGAAAAAGCATTTACATCCATGTGACAGGCACCCATGGCCTCGAATCTGGCATAATGTTACTACTTTCTCCGAAGTCCCCCTCCTTACTTTCCGCTCGAGATGACTAGAGATTGTTGCACCTCATTAGCTTATCCTCCAGGGAAGACCAACACATTGAGTTAATTAATCGTATTGCATCGAGCATGATGATTATTTTAGAGAATAAACAACCGACCAAACTGAGGTTCCCACATGACTGATAGTGATCGGTTTGGAATCATGCTAGTCTTCCTTCACTAGCTTGTGCGACCCGACGGAGGTGAAACAGTAACACAATTGGCTAGTATTATGTCAAGGGTCTCTTTTCACACTAATTGAAAGATGTAAGACCCTAATTGTCACCCTAACCTTAATTATTTTACATTTTTTGCATAGGTAAGCTGCTTAGAAGTGGGTATTTTTACCAAAGCTACCCAGTTCTATTGATCATATTCTACAATTAGACCTCACCAACTGAGCAAGCGCCCGTCGGCTAGAATCCTCTCACTCTGATATTCTAGGATATGCTAGCTAGGGTCATGTCCTTCCACAATGATATGGTATAGTAAACCTAATACCCAAAAGATATGTTATTGATCCTCTAGGTATAGATTTGTATTTTCTTTACTTCTATTTCAAATTGCCAAAATGGAAGTATAAACATTATCCATGTTAATGAATGGATTATTATTGATTAGCTAAAACTATAAATTATAGTACAGTGGAACGCATTGTATAGCAAAAACATAAAACATATGGGTATTATATATTTAATCCCGATTGAAAGCATTAAAATTCCGTTCCTATCTATTTGGAAGTGCCAATTGGTTGTGTGAAGGTTGCATAAAAATTCGAATTTCATATTAACAACTAACCATATGGAATTTGGAAAATAATTTCCATCATTAATTTATAATATAACAGAGAACTAAACAATTATGTTTAAAATTTCATATATATATTATTTGTACTTGACTTGATAGCTTGCATTGGTGCAATACCCATATAAAGATACTCTCTCCAATGACATATGGTGCTAAACATCACAAATTAAAGAAGATGATAACTTTGAGGAAATACTCATATGGTGCCTTTAATGTTCTAAAACTTCTTAACTAAAAGAACAAATTATTTTTCTAATGTTTGTCATTTGACAAGCTTGGAAAATGATGGGTTCTTAAGGAACTCAATATTTTAACAAGAGAGCAAACCATGGAAGAGAAAAGAAGGGGTTAGCAATCAAGATGTACATGGAACAAAATGATTACAACCAACGTGTCTAAGTGCTCATATAATAGAGAAAAAGTAACATCTACAAGTTTGTGTAAAGAAAGCCTAGTATTCACATAAACAATGGATCAGGCTACTTGGGATGTAAAAAATAAGGCAATGGATTTTGTTCCATGATATATATATATATATATATTACTAAAAGCTATGTTGTGTGTAAAAAATAACTCTCTCGTTCTCTCACCATTTCTCTAGCCTTCTTTCAGGTTTGTTTGGATTAAGTTCATATATATATATATATACACACGCGCACACACTTATTTTCTTCACACTGTTTGTAAGGATAGAGTAATCTACTGCGATGTATTGACATGAAATAAAATCTAGGACTTTGCTACAGAGGCCGTCTTAGGGTAGAGACCCACGAGACCGTGCTCTAAGAGCATGAAATTTCATGTAGGCCCATTTCACATGGTGGGCCCCACCTAAAATCCTATGCTCTTAGACCACGGTCTCAGTGGTCTCAGCTCTAGGACAGTCTCAGAAGCTTTATCTTAAAATCTATAGTGGAGATTTACTTCCATCAACTAAGCTGAGCCCAAAAATGTTTGGTCTACTTCCTAAGCTACATGATCAATTAACAAAATATATGTCTGCATTGAAGCTTAATGGCTTATATGGTGTGATGTGGTCGTAAGCCAGATTAAACCCTCCTCTTAATGGAAGATTTTATCTTTTTCCTCCCCCACCAAATGGACCCGAGATGATGACCATATCTAACGTCATTTTGACGAATCAAAACTGCCGAAATGCCCATTGGTGCATAAATTTTCTGCCATCGGATTACCCGAGGCGTGCGCTCGGGCGTCCACACTTCATCCGACATTTGGCGATAAAATGGGGGAGAAGTCATTTCATTTTCTCCCCATGTTTTTGACTTCTCCCCACTTGATATCTCTTCCCTTTTTATCACCACATGTCTCATGATGTGTTGACGCTTGAGCGCATGCCTCAAGCGTTCACTAGAGGTAATCCGATGCCAAATTTTCTCTAGTTGCATCTTCAAAAGTTATGACTAAGTTGTTTCTCGTATAATTTCGTAGAGAAATATTTTGTAAGTGTTAGGGTTTTAAGAGGAAGACAAAAGTTTAATTTTTAAGAAGTATGATGAATAACTCATTAACAAATTTTACAAGTTCATCTGATTATCCGGTAATCAGACCACTAAACAACCTTTACGAGTATGTTTGAACTAAAAATTATATATCCATCTTAGACAAATGAAGCTTTCAAGATAATCGCAAACCGAAATTCTAAGGTTCCCATGGGTAGAGGAAGATACCTTTAACATGGTTGTAAACATGAGGTCATGGTGACCACTTGTAGAAAAAACCATCTTCGAAGATACTGAGTAAACACACCTTCATTAACCTAAAAGAAACCATTAACACAAATCATGGAAGTCGTTACATGCCATAATGTTTGTCATATAGCTTTCATGCCATAATCCTCGCACCTTATTTACGGGGGGAAAGGTCTCCTAGTTCGACTTAAACCAACTAACATGTTGACCTTGTATTGGTTAGCATTCCTACTACCTGTCTAATATTGACTAATATTAATTGGGTCAACTTAATTGCAGGTCTCGCTTACACTAATAATATCATGACTAAAAAATTGTTAATTTTTGAGTAATCTCAAGAGATCACTCCTCTTAATTAATAACGTTCACGCCAACTTAGAAGGCCCTAAATTCAATTTTATAGGATGCTAAGGATCCTAGCTCAAATGGCAAGGTGTGGCCCTCTCATGAGGGTGGTCCTAGGATTAAGTCATATCGGAGGAAAACTTTCCCTTGGTGACATAGCAAGCAAGAGTCTAACATCCATTCCTAACACACCAACACACTAATCCTGACTACTAAGTAGATAAATGATGCCTTAGACCGAGAGAAATAGTACTAGACAAACACGGGATTGGCCTGAGTGGCCCATGTCAAGCCTGGCCCGACCAGCTACTAATAATTAATTGTGCTAGTTAAAGACTACAGCAATTTCTTTTTAGAGCAAATTATCGATGCAAATGTCAATATATATTTGTATTCGGTGTCACACATGCTAATAAAAATGTATCCTCCTTTGAAAGTATATGCCTTATTTTTTTTTAAAAAAATCAGTTGTGCCAACATTAACATCAAAGGTTAATGTTGACTTAAATAAGATTTTAGAAAATTAAAGGACAAGTATATTTGTGAGACCGAATGCCAAAAATAGTATACAGTGCTATTTAAAAGACTTGCTTCCCTATTATTAGGGTGATCCGATAGTGAGTTTAGGGAGAAAATATTCCTCAGTAACATGACAGATCACTCACCGAGACTAGCTTGACTTCTTTTGTAATACACAATGCCAATCAATGGAGCCCGGGCGTCGCCTCTAAAATAGTTATAATAGGATGCATTAAGTTGAAAGGCCAAGGTGCGTCCCATTAGGAATGGGCTTCAATTACACGCGTAAGCCTATTTAGCGCATTGGACCTTCACATATTCTGTAATTAAGGCACTAAGCTAAATCATATAGAAAAATGCTATGGAGCCCGCCCTGGATTTATTTGCAGCGCGAGTGAAAAATGTACCATATTAAAGAAACTTTGTGCCCTAATTAGGGCATTAATAGGGCAACAAATCCAGCAACGGCTGAAAAGATAGCCCGAGTTTTGTAGCATTTTTCTTTCTTTCATTAACAATCCTAGTATGTTCTTTTTTTTCTCTTCCAAGAGTTATTAGGATATCCTCTGCCCAGCTTCTCCAACTCACCACGTGTCCCTTTTAACTCCCTTTAAGTGTGGTTAGGATTTCCAAAACAAATCTAAATGTGGTTTTTAGAAGAAAAATAAATTAACCATAAATATTAAAATTCTTAACTGGAGTTAAAAGGCTATTAGAGGCTGAGTTAAAGGTTGGGCCAGACTCCCAAACAATAAGGGCTGACTGGGGTTTCAAAAGACTTCATAGATGGGTTGAATGAGGAACCATAAATGGCCTAATATTTAGGTTTAGAATTTTTCAGGGTCTGGTCCAAATTACAATGGGCTTATGGCTTGCTGGGTCTGGCCCCAGAGAGCAAAATTGCTCATTCACCATTCTCTAACATGCGCCCCGTGTTACATGTTAACAGTTTTACTGGAGCCTTAAAATAACGCACTTACAAAAACAATCTTTTTAAGACGCTTCCATTTTGATTCTTGTCTCTTAGGAGATAATCCGATCAAATTCCATTTTGATTCTTATTTTAAGCCATGCAAATCCCATCCAAATTAGGGAACAAAGCACCCAAAAGATAATCTCTTATTCTTCGGCGTACCAGGTGATTTCAATGTAAATACGTCAAATTTTAAAAGGTGAAGGCGTGAGACAAGACCTTAAGACCTCTAAATGCATGAGACATGCCTCAAGGCATGATGCTTAAGCATCAATCCCTCACTTTCTATATAAAAAGCATAGTTAATTAAAAAAAATTTGGAAGCTATTGGCTCCAAATCTATTCATCGTCTAGTAAGGAAATTCTTAATGTGGAATAGGGACTCAAAAGGTTTTAAGTCCTAACCATGATAAATATATTTTTAGTTTAAATTTAAAAAAAAATGAAAATAGGAATGCTTTTTAAGTCTTGATATTGTGGCTTTAACTATATTCGACATGAGGCATGTCCCTCATGTGAGCCTAACATTCTGAGGCGTGAGCTTTTCACGTGAACCTTAAGACATTTTTCTTGAGCCACCTGTCCTTCAAGCGATCGAGCCTCTTGGCATGAGCCTCATGGCCATTTTAAAATAATGAACATGACCAACATAAGGATTATATAAGAAATCCTTGTAGAGGCTGCCTCTACAAAGGATTCGGATCTTTTGTAGAAGCCTCTATATGGATTCCCTGTCATGTAACCACCTATCTAAGAATCAGTCTAGGGATACTCCCAAAATATACTCCCAAATTTAATCTCTAATCTTAACCATTTATCTCAATTATTAAACGGTTAGGATTTAAGCTGATGTGATATTAGAAAAGACAAAATAAGTCGACTCAAATCTTGGCCTCTAGTGGTTAATTATAAACGGTTATGATTAGAGAGTATTTGGGAGTATCCACTATCTAAATTATTTTTAAATAATACAACAATTATGAGATAGAAACACCTTCTTAGTTGGTGTTATTTCAAAAATGTCCTGCACAAGCATAAATGTGTTTCACTCTCGCAAATCAATTCTTAATTGGTCCGGACTCGCGCTAATCTAGTTAATCTTTAAAATCATATTGATTGTAGAAGGCGATATGTGGCATTTATTTTGCTTATGGTAGCCAATGAAACCTTTTGGAATATCTGACTTATAAAGAGTTCCTTCTACAATCAAAGACTTGCTTGAATTACTAAACAAACAATAAAAGCTTTAGTTTCAACGGAATCGTTCGTTTGTATTCTTCCCTGTGCCCAAAGTTTTTGAAGGCCATGATCTCTCCAACAGCTAGTTACAATTGTTAAATCCAAGGACTACTAGATTGATTTGTCAACACAATTTTTTGGTCAACAGCACATATAAGGTGTTCCCCAACACTTGAGGAGTACTGTTTGGAATGTGGGTTGATATGCGCAATCCACTGATTTGCAAAATCATGACAATTCACTACTAGACTTGACCATTATGAGGTTAGAAAAGTGAACCATTTCTGCCTCTCACTAAGGGTGGTTTAGAAAAAAGAACCATTTCTGCCCTCACAAATTTGAGCAGTGCAGCCCCACATCAGGTTTCTATCCGTTGCCAATTGTGTTCAAATATGAACGGGAGATTTTTGGAATTTCACAAAAAAAAGAAAAACTTAATAGATTTGTAATTTTTCAAAATACCACTGTCAAAGGTTATCTCTTGAACTTGATAAAATTCCATTTATTCAGTTTACTTTTACTAAGAAAGAATGAATATATAAGAGAGGTCCAGGGATCCATTCCCACCTCATCGGAGGGACTCCTCAACGTGAGTAAACACGAAAGGATGTGGGCGACCACTAGCGGATGCGGGTGAACACTAGCAAGAGCTCCACTAACTAATGCTACTAACAGTAGATAAATGATGTCCCAGCAAAAAAAAAAAAGGGCTCCTATCAAGATGATGCACTGTGTCATAGAAAGGAGACAAAATAACAAGTGAAAATCCACCATTATATCCTCATCTTAACCACATCACTACTCTCACCAAAAAAAAAAACCCACATCACTCCATAAAAACCTGGCTATAGCACTAATTTAACAAATCAACAAAAAGACAAAACTACTTTCAAGACAAAACTATGGCCAAAACCCAACCCTTACTGTCAGAAAATAGGTGAAAACGGAGGAAATTAAAATAAATAGAAATTTTAATTTATCTAATAAAACTCTGAGTTGCATATTTAAAAAAAAAGAATTTATTTTCAATATTTTCTCGGAAACCAAATAGGGTTACAGGAAAAAAAAAAGGTGGGGAAAGAATCAAAGAACTCAACATCAACAAATAAAGGATGTCTAAGTTGAAATCTGATATGTGCCGCACCAAACTGTCACTGGGCCATATCACTTTTGTTGCAACTTTTTAGTGATATGAATCACAAAATATATTAAATAAAAAGAAAATAATAAAATAGCAATAATTGTAAGATTTATTGCCCAATAAAATAACAAAATACCATTAGGACTCTTGATTGCAAGTGGCCAATCATTTAGACCCACTTGGTACCACAAGAGAAAATGTACGATAAAAATTAGTAACAAAAAAAATCGTAATTTACCGATTTTTATTCAAGCCTAAGATCGCTTTAGTGTTCTCTACAACATCCTTTTTGATGCCACATCTTTTCACATCTACTTAATTAACAGTTTAAATACAAAGTGTTGCTCCCCTTTTTACTTATAAGCATGATAATCTTGTAATTATGGTGATAAAATATTTTACAAAACTGTCAGTCTTTTTTTCATAATTACAAATTGACATTATCTTTACACTAAGAAGGCGAGCTCCGTATTTCTGCCGTGCAGCAGTGTTTTACCTCAAAATTACTCTTCAATTAAATGGGTCAACGAATTTTAATTTATTACGTCGTTTCAAAACTTTAATCCTTATCTTTCTCTTAAATAATAGGTGTCTCTCTAATCCTCTTAGAAGTATCTAATACTAACTTTGGAATTAGATTCTTCTTTCTCCATTACAAAGTGTTAATATTTATTTATTTTTCTTTCGAAAAAACCACAAAAGAATAAGAATAGCAGTCTCATAATTTTTTGTGGTTCTTCGTAATTGGAGAGTGAAGAATCTTACTAAAGTTGGTATTATGTACATAAATGTGATTTGCTCTCAAAGACTAAAAGAAGGTATAGAGTATATGGATATTAAAAGAGATAATTATGAGAGATAAATAAGAAGTAAAATTATTACGAGGTAATTAAGGATAAAAGAGAAATGCTAGTCCAAATGCAATTTTCACTATTACCTTTGGAACCGATTGAAACCATAACTTTTCCTTCGAAATTAAGTAATTGTTTTCATAATTTGTTGAAGAGATAGCAATGACAGGTGTTGCACCTATAAGAGTTCAGAAAAAAAAAATCGAGATATACGAATGGGGCCAGCACTCCTATTAAGATAACATGAATGATTATCATAGTAATTAATTAGGTAGTGATGGTGGAGCCTATTTGACAAATGCATATTAAGTGTGCCTATGTGGCATCACAAAACGAAAAATAGAGATCACACTAATTCTTTTAATATTGTGCCTATGTGCCATAGTCACAATGTAAAAATGGGAGCTCTACTCAACACCGGAAAGGAGAGCTCCTCTTTGTATTTAAACTATTTTAATTTAATTAATATTAATTAAGTCAACCCAATAATAATGTCTTGCTCTATAAAAGAAACAAGGGAAGTGATTCAAAACTCTCGTTAGTAGGTACTATTGAGAGTTGGGCCTAGGGTTATCAATGGGTCGAATTCGGACCGGATCTGCCTAGATCCGAATCCAATCCGATTAAGAATCTGACAGATCCGAATCTAATCCGAGATATGTTGGATCCTGAATTAATTGATCTGAATCCGAATATATTTTCAAGATCCGAATCTGATCCGATCTGATTCGATTAAGGTTAATTTTATTAAAAAAACTCTATTTTAATAATATAAAAACTAATAGTACCTTAATTAACTCAAATTAATGTTAATTTTTTTTAATAAATACTTTATGCCTAGAAAATCTATATAATATATTTAAAATGATTTTAAAACGTTATTATAATCATATCGGATTTTAAACGGATCGGGTCACCCTATATCCGAATCCGATCCAATTATAATCAGATTTCACCGATCTGATCTGAATCCGATCCGACGGGTCACATATAGGGTCCAAAGTCTGGCTAATCGGACCGGATCCGGATCCTAATCCGATCCATTGACAGCCCTAGTTGGGCCATCCGATTGGTGATCAAGCGGCCCAACTCTCGATAGTTCCTACTATGGAGAGTTTTAAATCACTTTCCAAGAGACAATAGTTTCCGAACTCTACATCAGCTTCTTTTGAGGCTGGAAATCCCTTCAAGATAATCTTATGTACATTAGCAATTACTCCACTTAGATATTGATTTAACAGAATAAAGGTGGCTATTATGAACCATGATGGATACGGATCATTAGCAGGTGCTGAGCATCTCAAAGATACTTTCTTATGCCCTCTATGAAAAATACTATTGTACTAACTACTACGTAAGAGAAAGCACTATAATATATATTCCCCCAACTTTAAATATTCTACCTCAGCTATTAAGAAAGATTCAACCCAAAAAACAAAAGGATAAAGCTTCTGAGACCCCCTTAGGGCCGAGACCACCCTCTAAGAGCATGGGATTTCAGGTGGGGCCTACCACCTGAAATAGGCCCCAACTGAAATCCAATGCTCTTAGAGCATGGTCTAGGTGGTAAGGGGGTCTCAGTAGCAAAGCACAAAAAAATGCTATTAAGAAAGAAGAAAAGGGACATTTCTACAGGGGTCCTAGGGCATCCTAGGGTTAATCAAGATCTCGCCTTAGAACAATTTTCAAATAACTGGGAGCAATTATTTTATTTGATAGGGTAGATATATAAAAAATTAAGGTTTTGTCATTTTATATGAGCATATGAAATTATATATTACATGCACATTTAAAACCCTAAATTTCTTGTGCCTAACTTAGCATGTTCTAAGGCGAGGACTCAGTTAATCCTAGGACCCTTCACTTCCCAAAGGAAAATACTCTCTTTCTTTCATTCTCTATCTGTTTTATGTACATGAAGATGAGCTTAATCGTAAAGATATCATAAAATAGACAACATCCTCTACAATTCAGAGAGATACGCTTGCTTTAAAAATGGGGAACAAGTCGTATGCAAAGTGCCCACAATTTTAAAATTAAAAACTTGATTGATAGTGGATCCTATGAGTATTTATAATCCTTACTCTTCTCCATCTTTTAATCTTTTGGATTCTTAGTAGGTTATGAGGATGGTAATATGCTGCCTTTAAATATGTCCAACACTGCCTATGTGTAATGCACATACCACTCATCCTTGCATAATATATATATTAAGAAACCAAATCCTCTACGGTGATAATCGGATTTGGAAAATCCGGTGATAAGATTTGGTCTCATATAATAAAAGTATAAGAATTTTCAAGGTTTGTTTTTCAGAAAATTTAATATAATACAATGCATTTTATGAAATATTATTGTGTTTTATTAGGGTTGAATCGAACGGTCTAAAAATGTCTAATTATGCTTCTTCTTTTTTTCACGTGTCTCCCAATGAACCCATCTTAACATCCAACAATCAAAATAATGTCATGTATCATCTTTCTAGAGGATGCCACCCATTAGATCCTCTCTCTCTCTTTATATATATATATATATATATATAGGGGGCTGCTACTGTTGAAATTGGATTGCATGAACTCTAGATTTTCCCATATATATATATATAGTTTTAGAATTTCAAGAGAAGCTTTAAACTGGACACCACAATGTCTCTGTAGATTCTTCAGGGTCCAGACCTTTTGAACCCATATAGCCACCTTAGCTTGAGTGGCCATGCACGACAAGAGCATTATTTGTCCACACCTTAATTTAAAACTCCCTATTTCCTTCCTCCCTCACTCATAATAATTAATAAGTTTCACTCTTTAGATATTACACTCACTAGACATGTCTTTGGCATTACATTCTCATCACGCACTACAAATCCACCAACTACTATCACCTTTAATTGGCCGTTACTAAAAGCCATCTTTTCTGTCATTGGAAAACCAACACATTCACGAATTCCATGCACTCAACACCTTAGAATCTTATCTAAAGCCTCAAAAGATCATCTTTCTAACAAGCAAAATACACTTAGAAGAAACCACCAAATCCATTCCACCTTACTAGACATGTCTACAACATCAGAACTGGAAGAGAATCCAAGAGAGAAAACCCCTCCTCAGCCACCTTCACCTCCGCCTTGGACTAAAAAATGGGCAACCAATCTCATGAAGATAGTCCTATCGGAGCTCCGAACGCAACGGGGAATCGCCTTGCCATTGGTGGCCATGAATTTAACGTGGTTCGCAAAGATGGCGATCACGACTGCGTTTCTAGGCCGACTTGGGGAGCTTCAACTAGCAGGAGGGACACTAGGTTTCACCTTCGCGAATGTCACAGGCTTTTCTGTTTTGAATGGCCTTTGTGGCGCCATGGAGCCAATCTGTGGCCAGGCTTATGGAGCCAAAAACCACCGGCTCCTTCACAAGACCCTTCTCATGGCCACCTTTCTTCTGTTACTAACAACACTGCCCATCTCTTTTCTTTGGATCAACGTTGACAAGATCCTAATCCACTTCGGCCAACAAAGAGATATCTCAATCGTTGCAAAGAACTATCTTCTGTATCTTCTCCCAGATTTGGTGGTCACTTCACTTCTCTGTCCCCTCAAAGCCTATTTGAGCTCTCAAAGCATAACAATTCCTATAATGTTCAGCTCCGCTCTGGCACTAGTCTTGCACCTGCCCATCAACATCTTACTCTCCAAGGCCAAGGGACTCGAGGGAGTTTCTATTGCAGTCTGGATAACCGATCTCATTGTTGTGATTCTACTTGTAGTGTATGTGTTGGTGAAGGAGAGTAAGAATAGAGGGAAGTGGAAGGAAATAGGGTGGTGGGACCAAGGTTTGGGTGACTGGGTAAGGTTGCTAAGACTCTCAGGGCCATGTTGCCTCACCACCTGCCTTGAATGGTGGTGCTACGAGATATTAGTCCTACTAACAGGGCACCTAGCGGACGCCAAACAGGCAGTGTCAGTGTTAGCTGTGGTGCTAAACTTCGACTACTTGCTCTACTCTGTCATGCTATCATTAGCCACGTCTGCATCCACACGTGTTTCAAATGAGCTCGGCGCAAACCAGCCAGGACAAGCTTACCAGTCTGCGTATGTATCTCTGGCTGTGAGTATCGTCTCAGGTTGTGTTGGTGGGTCGGTGATGGTAGCGGTGAGAGGTGTCTGGGGGACTCTGTTTAGCCATGAGGAAGGGATTCTCAGGGGAGTTAAAAAGATGATGTTGCTGATGGCTGTGGTGGAAGTGGTGAACTTTCCATTAACGCTCTGCGGGGGTATAGTTCGTGGAACAGCTAGACCACGGTTGAGCATGTACGCCAGTCTCGGCGGGTTTTATCTGCTGGCCTTGCCCTTGAGTGTGGTATTAGCATTTAGGGTTGGGCTGGGGCTTGGTGGATTGTTGTTAGGCTTCTTGGTTGGGATGTTTGCGTGCTTGTTTTTGTTGTTAGTGTTTGTTGCGAGGATAGATTGGGTTGGAGAAGCTGAAAAGGCAAGACAACTTGCTTGTAGCATGCAAGAGGTTGGAGAAGGATTTGGAGATCCTCTAAATTTGAGAACTGCTGAGGATACGAAAGTGTGATCATAACTGGAGTGTCGTGAGGATATCCGAGTCCTTCACATGTGAAAATGAAATGCAATTTTTTCGTATATCTCGAACCCAAAAAAAAAAAAAAAATTCACCTGTAAACTTAAATCAGCTTCTCATATAGGAATCCAACAAGATTATTGTACAATGGGCATGTTGCTCATCTATGCATTAACCATTGATTTACTAGGCGATCTCTTAGAGTTAGACGGGAAATAGCCGAAAAAATGATACCCATCAGACAATCTTATAGAAACAATGAACAGAATTTTTCCCACCTTTACCATATTTTGATTTCCCCAAGATTGATTGAGGTTTTGGATCATCCAATGAACAAAATTCTTGGGTGTCAATGTTGATACATAAAAGGGCTACCTGCACAACATTAGCGTTTTGGACACACAAGTATAAACCACAGCTCAGTATCTTAACCAGAGAAAACCTCTTGCCTTGTTTGCTTGATGAACAGTCCTCTTACCTTGTTTGCTTGATGAACAGTCTTCTAGACGCATTTTTCTCGCTGAAACTCGTTTGCCAGGAGCATTTCTTACAACATTAGAACTCCATACAGCATATATGGATTCCAAATGGAGGAATCATGGTCTCAACACTTCATTCTCAGGATGTCAAGATGATGGGAAACATCTTCTGGCTCCAAGACCAAAATAGAAATCCATACAACTAAGAATCGTAAGAGTTTCATAACACAATAGGAGCTGTACATACTAACACAGAAAAACATACCTCTCAAATATGTTTGATGAAATGACATCACAATCGTAATTAATGAAAACATCTACCAATATGTGAATCAACATAGAGATTCTCTAGAGAACGAAGCCCTATCAACTACTGCTGAAAATTAGGTTGAAAAACATTTTCAACACCTTAAGAATCCCCGTGGAAAAATGTATTCCAATCTCTGCCTTCAGTCCAGCTCTAAATCTCGATACCAGACTAATGATAATGGAGCAAGAAAGCTGAACAACAATCGTAAGGTTAGAAGCGGTATTCTTCAACAATGATAGACACAATTATTGCTTAATAGCACCGACAAACCGGTTCCATTGCAAGCAAATTAATCAGGTTGTGAATTACAATCAAAGTGACTCAATTAGTAGAAGATAGCACAAACTTTTGAAGTTGAGTAAAGGCTGTGTAAAGCAAAAAGAATCAACGAAATAACAAAACCCTTAACCATATAAAGAACATGTTGTGCACTACGGGAAAGTGAAATCATGAGATATTCTTACTTGGAAAAGAAAAGCATGAATCATATCCAAATAAGGCAATCCAACATGAGAGCAAGCAATTATAATTCTTGAAGAACAATAAATCTAAGTGCTGGTAAAAAAAAAGGAGAGGGATCAGATGCAGTTGAGACTTGAGAGTCAAATAAGATCAAGTTGAGTTGATCAACTTGGCATTACAGGTTGACAAACTAATACTACGTCAGTCTTACAGGCCTAATACCTCGAGTAGGAAAAAATCTAGGAATGACTAAATAAGGTCTTCAAATATTGCACAATGATCCCTATGCTAAAAATAATATATGTTGTAATCATGCACACAAGAATGCCGGAATTCCCTTCCAAAATGCAGGTTTGAGCATGATAGAATTATTTATGTCATTAAGGGCATATTGAATACTATCGTTTCTATCCCTAGGGGAGCATATTACAAGTAGTAAGATAGATAGATTGCTTGCATGGGTTTTCAGTAATTTTAGGAGCACGGAACAGGCACCAAAATATTAAGTATGTAACTTAAGGTGTGCTTCTGTAAATGATCATGAAGGATGAAACTCTCTTGTGCATCATTTTGAACAAAGCTGATGAATGTATTTCTGAAATACCATTCTATTTGAGCTGATGAGATATATTATGGGTCTGATATCAGAGTTTCGGACAATTGTCAACCAAACAGATGCTAATTTATGTTCCTGTCTTCTCTCACTCTTCTACCCTACAAGATTCACATTCTTTCTCTTGGTACATATGTTAATATATCTTAACCTATATGACTGAATGTTGAATTATATAGAAGGGGAGTTGAACCAATGAATATACATCAACATGGTAAAAGAGATCTGTACACAGTTAATCCACATTCTACTTTACATGGTGAGTATTGCATATAAGGGTGCAAGTATAAAATAATAATCTACAACAAGAATACATAAATATTTCATTTGCAACGTATCCACATAATGAGCATAAAACCAACTGAAATCCAAGCATACTATTTTTTTTCACACTAATTATCCAAGTATAGCAAGAGGAGAGTTAGATAGACTCTCACTAGTCCTAAAGAAAGAGCCCAGCATTTTCCAGCAAAATTTTCAGCAACTCCAAAGCCAAAAATTTTCCAGGAATCAACTGTGGATCGGGCAATGCCTACTTGGGAGGCGTCTTCAAGGAGAGCCTTACAAAGCACCATCTCTCTCCGCCTCCGCCTCTGCCAATTCTCCTTTCCTTCAATCCAGAGCTATCTTATACATACTAATCTCCCAATTCTCGGCATCTAACATGTCCTTATCTGTCAAAAGACTCGAAACCAGCAAATCCGCTACATTTGTGGTTTCAACAGTCCTAGTCTCAAATACACCATTGTGCCTGCCTAACACCTTCCCTGGAGTGTCGGATTCAATACCACATCAATGTCTTGGATAATATTTGTAATGAACACCTGCACAAAATGTGCCATGCTTCTATCTGCATCAGACTTCTCCTCGGGCTCCATCACCTCTGAGACAAATCAGCCTCCATTCTCCAAAACACAATAACCAGAATTAGTATCAGAGAAGCCTAAATTGATATCACAACAAGCCCTAACAATCTGCAATAGGTAATCCCCATGGATCCGCAACGAGAGCAATGTCTTAAACAGCATTAGGTCAACCACATGAGCGCCCAAATCATGACATTTAGATCCTAATTTAATCAAAACGAGAGATAATCTTAGCTTCGGGCGGTCCAATGGAGTCCACTTCACCGCAAATGTAACCATTAGCAATCAGATTCTGAATACGATCGAGAGCCGAATCAGAAACCCCGATCTACAAGAAGCGATAAGGATTCAGGGGACTGAGAACCAAT
Source organism: Tetracentron sinense (assembly GCA_015143295.1). NCBI lineage: Eukaryota > Viridiplantae > Streptophyta > Magnoliopsida > Trochodendrales > Trochodendraceae > Tetracentron > Tetracentron sinense. Next base: position 23,962,753 of record CM026572.1, on the reverse strand, counting down.
TCAGAATCCGCGAGAGAGAGTTCTACGAGGCCACCGTCTTCGTCGTGCAAGGGGCCATGAAAAAGCTTCGAGTGTTTCCTCCATGAAACGTTCTTAATGATCTTCTCTAGGGTATCGATCCAAAAAAAATTTTGATCTTCTCTAGGGCTGGAGTTATGACAAGACTCAAACGGGAATGGGCTTCCGAAGAAGCCATTCCTAACAAAACCTAGCAGGCTTCCAGATCTAAGAAAATGTATTTATCTAAAGCAGCAAGCAAGCAAACTTACCTGGTTCGTTAATGGCGACAGTTGAATCAGCAGAACGACATGGCTGCTCCGATTCTCTTCGCTCGTTTCACGACTCAGTAGAGAGAGAAACCCTGTGATTAATTATTATTATTTTCTAATTAGATGCTTTAACTTTAAGTGTTAATGAATCTTAACCATAATTAAATGATAAAAAAATATTAAAAAAATGGGGTGAGACGGTAAATCCCCTCCTCAAGTCCGAGGAGGAGATTATTTTTCAAGAATGAAAATCAAGCTTGAAAAGGGATGAGATGATAAAAGAGCAGTGTACCTGAGATATAGATTTGTAAACCTAAGATTAGACTTCATTGGTCTAAGCCCCTCTCTTAAATACTCAAGGTAGCTTGCTTCTTGTTTGAGTTGAATATGGACTTTCAAGTAGTATTTTTGGATATACCTCGCCTCTTGCGTGAGTGGTAGGGGTGTGGCCTTTCAAGGGAAAGGTCTAGAGATCTAATCCCCCGTATATGAGCAGCAAGAGTTCCACTGCCCAAGCTAACTTTTGATTGGCTGACTCAACTGACATAGGTAAATGATATCAATTACACAAAAAAAATAGTATTTTCATATGGTGACAATTACCATTGCATAATTATTATAAGAATTCAAACGTATGAGAATTAATTCTTTATCAAAGTTAGAGAATCACAATAATTGATGCCAAATGGCTCTAAGGGGAAATGGCTTTTTTTTCTATGCAAGTCTATAGTTAAATGGGTAATGCTAACCCAATTACGTGTCGACCATTAATTGTCCGTGTAAAAGAATTAGTTGAATACTTTTGGTGGGATCACCTTTGAAGTATTTCTTGGGCTTCAATGGATAGAGATATTATCCATATTTGGTTTGTATCCAATTTTTTTTGGCTTGGATAATCAAAGAATTAGTTAAATACTTTTGGTAGGCTCACGTTTGAAGTGTTTCTCTTTTTCTTTCTATGGGAGGGCATTGTTGTTGCTAGTACTAGGATGGCCGATGGATAGAGATATTATCCATATTTGGTTCGTATCCGAATTTGTTCACTTGGATAGTCGTCCAAATAGATATCCAGTGGAGAGTGGAGATAATTCAAATAGCAATTTTGTTATCCATTTATAATTGAATATGAATTAGGATATTGATATATTGATCTGATAAATATTCGACCGATTCTATAATATATTATTATATATTTATGATGTATTATAAGTTTATAAAACTAAAAAACTATATTTTTACAAAATTTATGACACATTAAATTATCACTTTTAATTAATATTGAAATGTACAATTACACTAGAAGTCATCTTTAATAAACTAAGGTGTCGCACATGCGATGCACGTGAGAGAGATGGGTGGAGAGAGAGTGTGAAAAGACGACCCTAATGAGGGGGTAATTTTGTCATTATGACAATTCAATCAATGTTTCTAACAATTCCCTTTATAATAGTAAAGAAAAGAAGTTAGAAGATAAGAATAAGGGCAATCGGCCTATCAACCGGTCCCAAAACCATTATAACCGGATTGTTTTTAAAATCAGTCTTAAAAGTGGGAACGGGAAGAACTGGTCAGTTGAACCAGAGAACCGGTGATATAATCGAGAAAAAACGAAAGAACTTATAAAAAAAAGTGTATATTTTTTTAATAAAACAAAAACATGATTCAATCAAACCGGTCAAACCGAGAAACAATCACCCAACCAATTCGACCGTTGGATCGAATTTAAAAGCATTGTTTTATAGATTAGTAAAGGATAGTGTTGGAATTAACTAAAATCCAATCAACGTTTAGAATCCATATGGGTGAAGGATAATTTTAAAATTAAGTAAAATTCATTCACCGTTTAGAACCTATATGAGTAAAATGGTAGTTTTGAAATTAGCGAAAATTCATTTTTGAGCTAAAAATCCAATCAACATTTAAAATCCATATGGGTGAAGGATAATTTTGAAATTAAGTAAAATCCATTTACCGTTTAAAACCTATATGAGTAAAATGGTAGTTTTGAAATTAGCTAAAATTCATTTTTGAGCTAATATGAGTAAAAGACAAATTTTGACATTAAGTAAAATTCAATCTATGTTCTTAACCTGACGGTTCTCAATATATTAGTAAAACATCTTTATTAATATAAGAGGATGGCCCATGTTCAAAACGTTGACCGAATCTTTTGTAATTCCAAAACTACCATTTGCTCTTATCTTATCTTCTTTCTTCTTATCTGTATCTCATCATCTTTCTCGTTCTTATTTTATCTGATGTATAATGAGCCCTTTAAAAACGTAGACAGAATTTCAAACTACCCTTATCATAATCATCATTAATTGAATATTTGTTTGATTTACATACTACCCCTAACTCATCTATCTATTAGGATTGAAATTCTCTACCGTTGTAACCGGACTTCGGACTCCTTAGAGTCCGATTACACCACTGAAGTCATCATGTGATTCCTTTAACACTCTTTAACTGTGGTTAAGATTCATCCACCCCTAAGGTTCACCCACTTATCCTTAGATTTTTTTATTAAAAAAAAAAACTAATTCTAAGAATTAGTGAATTATAAGTAGGGTTTAAAAATTAATATTTTTTCTAAAACCCAAGGATAGGTGGGTGAACTCTAGGGGTAGATGAATCTTACCATAGTTAAGGGGTGTCAAAAGAGACACATGGCAACCTCAAGGGTGCAACAGGACTCCAAATGTGGTTAAGATTCACCGACCCCTAGGGTTCACCCACTTATTCTTGGTTTTTAGAAAAAAAAATATTAATTTCTTTTAAACCTTGGTTAAAATTCACTAGCTCATAAGGTAAACAAAAATTCATTTTTTTTTTTTCTAAAAACCAAGGATAAGTGGATGAACCCTATGAGTTGGTGAATCTCAATCATAGTTAAGTAGTGTTAAAATGGATACATGGTAACCTCAATGGCGTAATCAGACTCCTTGCTCTCTTAGTAAAATGCTACAAACGAAGAACGTCTCACCAAGACCCAGTCCGCCTCATTTATTTGTTATACTCATGTTTCTAAAGTTTTTTTGTTCTTAAAATGTCTCAACATCATATTTTAATAAACAACGTATCTCTCACAAATTTTTTGTTTCTTCTAAACTGTACCTCAAGTTTTTGTACTCAAAATATTCCTTTATTATTTTATTTTTTTTTGAAATATTCTTAACAGGGGATTTCTCTTCCCAGTCGCCCTCCCCTTTCTTCCCCTCACATGCATGGCACTTGCCGCCCACAATTGACAGATGAAGTATAAAGATTAGCCTCGTCCTTGCTTGGACTATTAATAAGTGCCAAAATAATCGTCAATGCATCATGCATGGAGGGTTAGGTATTCAATAATGGTTTTTATTTCTAAAATCAGAAAAGAAGAAGGATATTTAAAAGGAAAATGTCCTTTAGGAGAGTTTACTCAAAACCGTTTAAGTCTAACAACCATGAATACAGAGCCATTCGACAGATAAACCAACAAGATGCCAAGGCCCACGACAATTGGTAATTGGGTAATGCCGTTATGGGCTGTCCTGGCCCAATGGGCTTTATCACTTACTGCCTCTGAAATGGGCTGGGCTTGGGTCTAATTTTCACGCTTTACTAATCTTTAGGCCAACAGGCTTATATAAGGCACAACAGATCTATTACCTGCATATTTAAATTTTAGATAAAATCTTTTGTTTTTTTGTTTTGAAAATATGATCAGAAATAGAAAATACAATAATATCACTTTTTTTTTTTTTGATAATTTAAACTAACCACACACCAACACACACACACACCCTACAATCTCAATTTCAAGCCTATATAACCACACACCCCTCAGAAAAGAGGGGTGAGGTGGGAGTACTTAAAAGAGAAGGCTCCTCCTGTTAGTCCTAACAAGCTTGAGTTTTTCCGGTAGAACTTGTCAGCAATGAATGTTGCAGCCCTGGACTGCAAACACCCACTGGGAGCCTTCTCATCACAAAATATTGTTGTATGATATATCCTTTAAATAATACACATCAAAGGTGATACCTGTAATTTTTTTAAATATGTTAGCACCCAAGTGTTTCTTTTCTGACCTGGGCTGCAACATGCATTGCACTTAGGCCTATGAATGGAGCTGGATAATATCAGATCCGTACCTGTTTAGGCCTTCTTTTTATGAAACCCTTAATATATATAAAATAAAATATAATATAAAAACTCTAGGAGTGTGTTCGTTTGGCGAGAAAATGAGGGAAAGGAAAAAAAAAATATGTTTTCTTATACTTTTCTTGCGTTTGGTTTGTAAGAAACATACTTTTATTTTCTTGCACTTTTCCAAAACTGACAAATTTTCTTCCAAAAACTTCATTCATCTTTTGATGGTTGTTTTGCAAGAAAATTTAAGTTTCTTTTCTTTTACTTTACTTTTTTTTTTTTTCTTTCACCTATTTTCTCGCCAACCGAATACGAGTGTTAGGGTTTTTTGAAAATCCTAAGAGAGAGATACACCTTATTATTCGAATTCGTATAATTTTGTCGAATTCAAATACAAATACCAGATTTCACTATTCGTCGAATATTAAATTCAATTTGGACAGTGAGATAATATGATCAAATCAAATTTAGATATACTACGATCCGCTCCGAATCCCCTCATTGACAGCCCTATTTGCTCTGTAGTTTCTTCTTCCTCCACAAACCCATGATAACTGTATCAACCCCTTGATTTCTCACCTTGCTTACCTATAATATATTCCATGTAGAATCGGAAGAACCCCTTTATTGTTCGTCGTCCTTGGCTTTTAGGGTGTAAGTTCCTTGCATGCCATATTGATAGAATCCATCCTTACCCTATTGGGTCCATTGTCCATCTTATTCACAGTTTTCAGGGTTGGTGCAGAGTGGAAGTTCTCCATGGTCTAGCCATCTTTTTTTTTTTTGAAGATTTGGTCTAGCCATCTTCACTACCCAAGTTTTTCTCATTCATGTCTAGAAATACTTTCATGTTAGTCTAATATATATGGCTTTTTGTTTAGGTACATGGAAGTGGGACACCCACCCAATTATAAATGGGTTCAAAAATAAATTCCAATTCAATAAGGAAATCATCAAATCTAACTTAGCCTGCCCAATATCTAGAATCCGATCCTTTGATGAGGGGTCCGGCCCTTGGAAGCTCACAAAATAGGGGATTTATTTCCCTAGGACCAAGTAAGCCTACTTTTGAAAGATCCTCCTACTTCAAGGCCGGGCCTTAGAAGGACCTAACCCGGCTGGACCTTGCCCTCTACTTTAAATGTCATTCCTTATATAATATTATATATATAAATGTTAATAGCAATGCTAGGTCTACTTTCCGGTTGTCCCCTCTCCACTAGGTTTTACTAGTTTCATACAACAAGACAAAATAAATGTAGTGAGACCCGTAAAAAAAATGTCGTACTATTTTGTCTTCTTGCATAAAAATAGGGGAGAGTGGATGATCGGAAAGTGGACCTAGCATTGCTCTTTGTGTAATAGATTACCAATGTAGTGTTGTTACATTTTTCATTTTTTTTATAAATCTAATTGAGGCTATGTGGGTATGTGTAATAGAAGCGCAATATCTTTCTAGAATCTTCTTGTAAGTTGTAACTTTTTCATTTTTTTAATCTAACCCTAATAATCTGAAAGCTAACGGTAACAATTAGGGTGTATGGTGGTAATTTCGCCAACCTACCAACTATACATTAAACCCCCCCCCCCCCCCCCCCCCCACTGTAATAGAATTGTGTATGGCTAGCTATCCCAATCTTGCATTGTGGATCCCAAGCTTGAATAAAGGAAGATGGTTACATGTCAGATCGACAGTCAATGTAAAAAAATTTGCTAAAACATGATTTTTTGTTTAATTCTTTCAACCCTAGCCCTTGAAGGCAGTGCTTGGGCCTAGCCAATCCAGGCCCTTTGAGGTCTAGGGCCTCACCATTGTGAATGAGGACCAGCCCAGTAAGACCTAGGCCCAACCCTTTAACAACCCTAGTAATATCCAATTATATTCAACCGATGGGTCAGAAAACTCAAACCCTAGCCCAACCCTTTTAATTTAAAGCTGAGAAATTAAACCCAACCTGGATTTACAAGTCAAGAACCTCATCCGTAACCTGAGACACCGGAGTTTAAATGGGCAATTGTACTTGTCGATTTGTTGCCCGTCTGTTTCTTAAACAATGGGCCCCACATTTTCTGCGATACCGACGGGCAACAATGCAACAATAAGCATTGTTGCTCATCTGAACTCACTTTGTACCAGAATGATCCAAACTAAACGAGACAATGCGATAAGATTAATGAATTGTGTTAGAAATCGTAACCCTTTGTGCTAGATACTTGACCCGAACTCATGTCATGCCTCGGTTGGGCTAAGTGCAGTAATTAGGCCCGTATCAACTCGATAGTCTTAAATGTTTATACTCAAGAGAAGCCCATGGGACCAAACTTCGCTGCCCAAGCCTAGATCATTGCAGGGCCAGACTCCTCCAATCTCATTGATTAGTAGATCCCTATCTAAGAAATACTATGCCCAACTACTATTTTGGAACTTGCTTCAACTTCAAACTCGAAGGCATCCCTATTCCCTCTTATTCTAAATTTCAATTCGCAAAGAAAGCAAAAATGCTATTTTGAATTTCAAATTTCCCATTCTCGTTTGGAGAAATTAAAATTCCACCCTTAGAGGTATATGCTGCTAACCACCGTCTTATTGGGTTTTTTTTTCTTTTTTGCACATTCTGGTTAATTAGGGTTAGTATTTGTTCTAGGTGGAGTTAACAACTACGCTCACCTCTCTCCCATGGGATTAATCCCAAGATCTCCCTCCTAGTGAGGAGGATACACTACCGCTGGGCTATTCCCATGGTGTGTATGCTAAACACCGCATATATTTGTTTGGAAATGCTAGTTAATTATACTTGCGTTAATCATTATTCACTTTCACAAATAGAAAAAAGTCAAATATTTTTAGGGGATCCATACCTAAAGTGTTTATCTTTTTCCTTTTTCTTTTTCTTCTTTTTATATGAACAATTAAGGAGACGCGATTAAGACTAGTCTGAGCCGTGGATGAATCATAGCCAAAAGTCACGGCGACTTTACTCTAAACCAGATATTATCTACATAGCATTAGCCGTTCACGTTTTAGTTATTGATTGGACAATCTTTTGTGTATGACCAATGGCCTCGGATTGTCTCTGGCGAAGCCAGTAAGGGCTCTCGGGGTTTCATACATTGTGCGACAGTTTGCGTAAAAATGGGGAGAAGTCATTTCATTTTCTCCCCATAATTTTGACTTCTCCCCATTTGATATCTCTCACCTTTATTCTCACACACTTATCGCCACATGTCTTATGATGGGTGAAAAAGTCCAAAACATGGCCCCATGATTTTGACTTCTCCACCACTTGTCACCTATTCTATGGAACCTGAAGACAAGCCCTTTCTGGCTTTGCAAGAGACAATCCAAGGCCATGACGAATACACCGGGGGACGTAACATGAACGTTTAGATCAATAACTCCGAGCAATGTTTATGGTCAACATTGCGTGGCACCAGCAATTTCCACTATGATGGTAGCCACTGAATAATTGTTTTTTTTTTTTTTTAACAAGAAACAAAAGTAACGTAATTCAGTGATCTTTCCACCCAAAAATCTCGTGACGTATCCTAAGGCATGTGCTGTGATTAGTGCCAGCGTTTTCCAAAATTCAATGATGAATGATAGTCATTGGATTCCTAGACAAACCAAGATATAAAGGAAATTGAAAGATAAATCTAAAGGAATAGAATGGGTCAAGGAAGCAGGCACCATGTCTCCTTTGAGTTAACTAACATTCAAGGTATATATATATATCCTTCAATGTTAGTAAACTCAAAGGAGACATATATGATTTTGCTAGCCCCAGACGCAACTAGGTGCTTACACATGTCACAAATTTTCTGTTATTTATTATTTTAATGGGTTAAAATATCAAACTTCTCCGCGTGATATGCCTTACCTTGCGTCTATAAAAACTTTTGGAATAAATGCGGCTGGAGATTGCACTCCTCATATATATATATATTGAACTAGTAAAAATGCACGTGCATTGCACGTAAATTTTTTTTTAATTCATTTTTAAAATTTTCTATATATATTTTTTTTTAATTTTTTTAACAATCATTTACTTACTTTGGTGGTGATATGTAAGGGGCCTGGGGATGTGTAATTAATAATAAACATCTTAAATAATTATTCTATTATAAGAAGTTAACCCCATCAAACTCATCCACACGAAGGTCACCTCACCTAAGGTGGAAGAGATGGCACATTGATGTATTCGTATTTGGTCAGGCAAAGCATCATTGGACTTAAAGCAGGTTAGTTCAACGACTATTCCACCATGCATTAATATTATCATTTTGTAAAATCCATATGTGTAAAAGGAAGTGCTAGCCCTATTACGAATGTTATTGTTATCGTGATTTTATATCAATGTAGTTGTTTGATGATGATCAAGAGAAGTCCTTGGAGAATATGTGTGAAGTTTCAAGGTCTTATTCCCATTCCATTGAACATCCATGGTCATTACCAAAAAAAAAAAAAACATCCATGGTCTTACTTTCCTAAATTATTTACATGTAATTTGGAAACTAAGGGTTATTTTGGTTATGAAATAGTACCAGTACTCTAATAGACAAGGTACCTATTTTAGGATTTATCTTATATATATATATATATATTCAATTTTGCCTATTGGATGTTAATTAAGGTGAGCCCCTTGGGAGGCATTGTGTAAAAATTAACCAGGCATTTTTAGGCCATCCATTTGAATGTTGAAAAATCAAAGATTTATATAGCATGGGTAGGGTCTAGTTAACTCTAAGGGGTTAATGTTGACCAAGGTTTAAGCAAACGATCTAAAAATGTTTGATTGGACAGATATTTGCCATGTCTCTTCAAAATGATTCATTTTAACATCTAATTTGCCTTAAATCCACATAAGCGTGTTATTATCCATGAAATCAAAGATCTGTATAATATAATATTATAAAAACTCTACAATTAGTAATAAAAACACCATTAGAATGAATTAATTTACCAAAAAATCTATAATAAAATCAAAATTTTATTATTTAATTAATAATTAATGAAGTTATTAAATTTTCGAAACTATATAAAATTGGATAACCTTAAAAAGTTTTAGAATATTTGAAATTTTTGGTAATTTTAAAAATACATGTAGTTAAATTATTTTTGGTAATTTTTTTTATTGATCCACTTTTGAAAATTTTCTTTGCAGAACTTCCCAAATTTATGTTTTAAAGGTTGGGGGTTCTCTTACATAGAGGAGGCAACTCAACCACTAAAGATTCCCCTTCTCTCTCTTATAGATTCTAATAAGATTTTTATTATATACATTGTAAAATTATATATTTATAAACAGCTACTAAATACTTTTAGAAACTCCTTGTAAGTAGTAGTGGGTTTGACTAATTACAAAAATACTGTGAGACTATATTTAAGGATAATGCTAAGTCCCTTTCTTTCTCATCCGTATTCCCATATTTCATATTGTGCATTGTTACATGTAGTTAAAACTATAGTTATGATAGTGTATGAGTGTAGACCTAAAGTCTACAACCAGGCACAAAGAACTTAGGCAACTACGATAGGATCTTTAACTCTCCACGATTCACCCCAAAGCCACCTAGACCATTACCTAAACTTAAAGTCCAGCATCACCTAACAACTAAAACTATTCTAATTCTTTTAAACATACTAGTAAAATATGGCAATAATTATGTCTGAGATGACTACTCTGCCTTCTCTTTGTCAACACTTTCATGTTCTCTTCCCCATTGGCGTTAGAAGTAGATAGACATTCAAAATTTGGTAATGATTTTTCATTAAAAAAAATGGTAATAATTTGAATTTCTTTAAAAGAGCAACCAATTTGGTCATACTTGATAATTGAAAGTGGAAACTATAAGACCATTGCAGGAATACAATAAATAATTTGTAATTTGTGTAAATTAAAAAAATATTTTTAAAATTTTAATTTGAGATATATTTAAAAAAAATTTCATTAAGCGTGATGGTAACAAATCCCGACAGCCAGGGTATCTGCAAGGCGATACTATAATGGGAAATGTGATTGAACCCCACCCAACACAAATTGCTTGTAATAATAATTATTTTTTCTTTTGCTATACTGCAATTGATAATTTATAATTAGTATTGAATTCAAGTTAGACAATATTTTGGTGTAGAAAGCAAAAGACAAATACTGCCATATTAATAAATGATCAAAACAAACATAGTCAATCAAATAAAAGAAGAATATACGACTCTTCGAGAATGTGTCACTTTGGGAAATTGATAATTTATAATTATTATTGAATTTTTTATTATTATTATTTTTGATTCAGTATTGAATTCAAGTTGGACAAAAAAAAATTTGAAGTTAGACTATTTGGTGTAAAAAGCAGAAGACAGATACGGTGATATTCATAAATGATCATAACAAACATAGCTAATCAAATAAGAGAACAAATCAAGAGAGGGTCATGATCAAAACAAACATACCCAATTAAATAAGAGAATAGATTAGGAGAGCCATAGAGAAACAAGAAAAAATGGCTTAGAAATATAATAAAAGTACCTAATTAGTTGTCTCATATGTGTAGAAGGCTTTGGTTGTCATGTGTAGAAATCTTGCATTGTCGTATTAATATCACGATCCATGCATGCAACACTGAAGACATATTGCACTTGGATGGACCTCAAGCCTACAATAGAAGATCAACGAAAAGGGAAATCAGAAGCAATTTCTCAATTACAAGAGATTTAAACTATATAGGAAACTATCCAAGGATAGATATCCTATGATGTCAGTCAGTAGCATGTAAGACTCCTACATCTCTTGACTCTCTTGACTAATAGAGTCCTTCTCGATAACAAGTATACTTTGTTTACTTGTCTCTCTACTAATAGAGTCCTTCTTGATAACAATACACATACTTTGTATATACTTTGACTAATTATATTTGCACTAATTAAAGTTTAGTTATAATTTAACTTTTTTATTAAATAAGGGTATTTATGTCTAAGTAAAGTTTAGGTTATTCCTTGTACTTTTATTAGTAGAATGATATGCAGCATATGCGCAACGTCACCCATTTGACAGCATGCAGTATTCATTGGGGCCAACGAAAAAAAATTAGTATGCATGTCTCCCTTCCCAAATATATGACAAAAAAATCAGTTCATTATATAATTAATACAACTTGACCTAGTTTATAATTTTCATCATTCGAACAGACTGCCTAAACTTTTCAGATTGGGGGATATGCACATTGAGATTTTTATGTGAGCTCGCATATGCTACATTTTCACATATGAGGAGTGTTAGACTCAGACGTACATAACCAAACTCTCACTGTGCAAGTTACACGTGTTGTTGTAACTGATTGGTCAAAGCAACAAACTGAAAGTTGTTGCTTTAACATGTAGGAGAGCAATGGCATGCGTCAGTACTTCAACTTATAATAGTTTGGAATTTTTTATTTTTTTTTTTTGCTTCCTTATTATATATATGGACAGAGAGGGAGAGAGAATGAATTATCTTATAACTAAGGAATTTAGTCATGGATATTTTACCTTATTAGTGTTATATCTTGTAGCTCACAGATATTATTAGGTGTCAGGACTCAGGACCCATTTCCGATCAGGATTGGACGATTCCTATCGATCCTCTCTCACAGCATCGAGTAATTGATAGCTAAAACAAAATTAAGATGGTGTTCAGTAAGCTTGTTCAGAAACTTACCTGGGTAGACTAGAGGCATTGGAGCCTGTCTCTACAATGAGCTAGATTACAAGAACATGTCCATATAACTGTATAATTAAATCAAAAACCCATGAATAATCTTGAAGAATTACTCAGTCATGTCATTTACACATATATGCCCATATACAAATCAGGGTTAGAAGCAAAATAAACCCCCATAGATCTCAAACTGAGCTCAATCTAAATAAACCATAAGAACAAGAAACAAAAAGGAAAAGTAGAAGGTAAATTATAGGAAGAAAAAAAAGCATTGATCTCCTTAACCAGAAGTAGTCTGCAAATTCAAGAACCCATTGAAGTTGGAGCATTCCAACAAGGCCTTAGCATTCATCTCCCTCTCAAATCTCCAAATATAGTTGAGACCCACAAGTAATTCAGTGATGGCGGCTTCGGTCTTCACCTGGTTTGCAAAATAGAGGGTTTGTAGGAGAAGAACCTTAGTCTTTGGCATCAAATTCTGTTGCTCAAAGCTACGATCGCTCTGCCATTTTATCATGTTATGAGCTAAGGGTGACAGCCAACCCAAGATCCTTCCCAAAGCATCTTTCCACTCTCCGGCGAGCACCGGATCAGTTGCCGAAAACCCGACCCCTCTCAATCTAGCCCTTAGTGACACTCTTATACTAGTAGGCAACATTGCATAGAGATCATCCCTCGCATCCACACCAACCAATTGAGGTGATCTAATCATCTTCTCCATCACAATGATCAAATTCGCATAGTGTAGCGAAAGCGCCACCGCTCCTAAAGTAGTCGGTGGCGGCTTTAGTAGCTTTGAGTTCGACTCGGAGAACCCCTCAGTGAGATCTAGATCTCTCTTCCCATCATGTTTGGACATGTTCAAGGGCCTTGATACAAAATTACAAGCAGAAGAATTCTGATCAGAAGGGTAAACTGCGGCTGATATAGAGAGGCTTCGCGGTAGAGAAGCTGGACATCCTTGTCCAATTCCAAATACAAGCTTGATTCTTGCTAGAACTGTGAAGATGGATCTCGCCAGCAATGTCGTGGCCATGTCGAAGTTTCGGCTCCATAGTGAGCTCTCTTTCAGGTACTTCACCTCTTGTTTCTGCCAGAAAACCTTCTGTTGTAGATCAATGATCTTCTTCTCTTTAATCGCTGATTCATGATCACTACATTGTAGTAATTTGCTTAAACCATGCTCTATTTCTGAAAGCTCATCCATTTCTTTACGAAGCGTAGCTGTTAATGTCACGTATCGATTCATCTTCTTTTGCTTGGCTTCCATCTCCTTCCAACTCAACACCCAACTTTGAGGATCACAGCCCAAGTTGGCGAATTCCTCGAACAAGCGATCGAAACACCGGAGACCCGAATCGTCACATCGCTTGGCAAATCTAGCGACAGACTTAGCAATAAGACTCAAATTCTCCACCATTTCGGCGCAGGCCAGACCTAGAAGGAAGGCGTTGTCGTTGGACACAATCTTATGAACTCCCTCAAGCGCAATCGATTCATGTCGAAGGCGAACGATGTTTTTATCGGAGAGGGATTGCCATAGCTGGAGGAGCTTCGACATGAGCCCCGCAATCTCAAAGGCCAAGACACCAACATTAGATTTCTTGGCCATCTTTTCGTTTGTTGTAGTCCGAACGACGTCGAGACCATTCGATATCGCAGTCTTTACCTTAATTAGCCATGTCTCAAGAGCCATGGATTTGATGAACAAGAACAAGGAGAAGATCTAAAGTTATTGTTTTTTTTTTTTTTCTTTCTCAGTTGGGAGATGGGTTTTATGTGAGAGTGGAAAACAAAGGTATGGAGAAGACAAAGAGAGAAATAATTGAAGTGTGGAGTTGCAGAGATAAGGATAAATGAAGAGTTTGGAAATGCAGGCGTAGCTCGTGGGATGTTTGAAAGCTTTACAATTAGTCTAATAAGGAAGGAGAGAGAGAGAGAGAGAGACGGCCTGTTTGGATGTCCACCAAAATAATTGATTTCCAATGCTGTTTTTCTATACTAAATACAGATGTAATCAAGAAAAGAAAATGCATTCCTTTTGTTCTTGAAATTTTAATTTTTGTTGTAGCTGGTTTGTCTTTGTGTATATTAATGGGCATTCGAGTTAGTGGTGGGCACGTGCAATCAACCACAAAGAAATGCCGTATGACCAACGTACGCACGTGTGACTCAAGATCTAAATCCTTTTGTAAACTTTTGACTTTTTTTTTTTCATCATTTCAAAATGAGGAATCATAACCTATGTTACGGGTCACCCAAGAAATTGTTACTATTGGATGATGGATTAGGGACTAGGGTTTTTTTAGTAACCGATTCCACTTTGATGATCTGTGATATTCTCGAACGAGGTCAGTTTTGAACTTGATCGGATGATCATAACCACTCGATATACTATTTTTTCAGCATCCAAGAGAATTTGAATGGATGGCTGTGATCATCTCAATTTGAACTATGATTGACAACCCACCTCTGGAATGGGCCAGTCCATCAAACATAGATCATGGTAGAGATGGGGGATGATGCCATATAATCTGGTGGAACCATGCAGCATACAATCACGTAATGTATTGTTTGGGAATATAGGGATACCCCACTCACTCACATCATATGTTTAGTGGGAAGAGTGTTGGGTTGGTGGACTTAGACTCATCAAGGGCTAGGGTTAAGTGGGGTGGCCTTTCTTAAATTAGGGTTAGGGTTTACAAATCTTCACTCCTTTTATCTAGCCTTTGCCTACTATTGGAAAGGCAGTAAACGAGATCCTCGTTGGCTTGTCGGAAAATGGAGGGCAACCATGCTACATTTCAATATCTTGATATAAGTGCTTATATAACAAATGATTTTATGATACACTTTTTATCTTTTGACTTGTTTTAACAAATTTACCTCCTAAAATCATTTTTAAAGAAAGGAAGAAATATTTTACTTGTTGATCTTAATCCAAAACGTCTCCGGGAGCAATGGGATTTGCAGAGAACTGAGCGAGAAGATCGACAATGCTGGTTAGTGGTTTCGATGGGGAAGTGTTCTTCGAGGACTGTCGTCGAGCTACATTCAAAGGTCGATATTTGTAACTTAAACAATGCAAGTTCCCTAATATAATTAATTATTCCAATCACTTTCTTATAGACAAGATGCCATATGGCTTGAATAATAAGTTTTTCTTTTATAATTAAAGTATTAATAAATAAGTTCAAAATAATTAGTTTTTCTTTAATAATCAATTTGTTCATTTTAATTCATCACGAGATGAAAATAAGGGCTTAATTGTAATAGACAAATCTTTCTTGAATATCACAGCGGAATACTACAAATTAGATAAGCATGCATGTCTGAGTACGATTTTTGGAGAAAGTAAAGAAGAAGGAAAAAGGAAAAATTTAAATGAAGTTTCTTGATTTGAATTGAACCATATACAAAATATACGAAGGGTCAATATCATTTATCTAAATTACGTTATTAGTGTTAATAGGCGAGTCAGTGAGCACTTTTACCACGTCACTAAGAAAATTTCAGTCAAATCTATTTAGGGATTTTCCTTAGGAATTGATTCCAGGACCTCCTCTTAACACAAGGCAGACCCTCATGACCATCCTAGCTACAGGGGCATGAGCGTCAGAAATGAAATAAAGACACAAGAAAATCTGCAAAGTGGAACCATGACCTACACACTGAACCAACTGAACTGTTGGTTCAGATTGATTCCATTAAACATATACATGTGTGATGCCATCACTAGTAGCTAACATGGCCTTCCACTTTCTCAAAGTCAATTCAATCAAAACAACTGTAAGTATTATAATATAATCAACTCTAATTAATTACCAATATATATATATATATATAAGTATTTATACATTAAACTATGTGAGGATCCATGCACATGGGATGGTGAGAGGAAACACATGCACGTAGTTATGAGAACTTGAGAAGGTTAAAATGAGAGAAATTATCACATCATGTGGAGGCAGGAAGAGAGAGATATATGCCTCGTATAATTTTATTATGGGTTAGAATTCAGAGTACAACAAGAACTGCCGTACGTACCTTTACGTAGTACTGATAGAATGTAAAGTAGGATTTTGCTTTCTGTACTTGGGAGTAAAAAACATGAGACATAGTACTTGGGATACCTCTTTCTCCTAACTGGTCCTGTAAACACATCAAACTCCAACCAAACCCTCATTTGCTTAGACAAATCTTCTAATTCTACCTCTTCATTATTAAGACGTTAAAGCACACTCCATATTGTACATGTTCCAGTAGTAGAAAGTGTCCCATGAATGAGGGAATCTTCCGTGGGTTCTTTCCCGTGGCCATGAGTGTTTGAAGGTTAGGATCAAATTGGTTGTACGGATTTATCACCTGAACAAGAGATCTTAGCCCTCAAATACTTAAGTCATAGGGAAGAGCACAGATGATTTGGTTTCATGAATGAGTATGGGGTTGAATATATGTCTACTCACTAACAATATACTAAAAAAAATTCACGCATTGCTACATATGTACTTTTAATATAAATAAAATTCTTTGTCCTAAGCTCAATCTTAGGATCCTTGTATGGACGACAAGTAGAAGTAACAGTTCCCTTGCTTTCGGAAAGCGTTGGAGAAGATCGATTCATCTGAATGTGGGCTGCCCTTCACTATCGATATTGATCGTGACACCAACCTGATTATGACTTGATCTGGTGGGACTAAACCTAACACTGGACTAAGACGGAATTTGCCAGCGTCACTCAAAATTGGAGGTCGAACGTGGCGCGTTTCGCCAGGTCGAATCGGCCACCATGGCCAGGGCCCATATGGAGACTTTCAGGTCCTTGAAGAAATGAAAGGCTCTCATTTCATGTCAAAGCATTCTTCTGCCTGGCCTTCTCCATCTCTATTCATGAGCCTGATCACTTAGCTCCACACAAGCCCCACCTTTGATGGGGACCTAAATGTGCATTACTTGGATCCCACTAAGTGTTTGGAAATTAAGACTTAGGGGGTTTGGTAGTGTGAGAAGAATAATGAGAAAGACTACGCATGAGAAGCGACAATTCATGGCCTCTCATTCATCTTAGATTCTTCTTTACCATCTTGTAATGGAAGGAGTTTGTTCCACTTTATGTGGACATTCCTTAAAGAGATGGTCCCAAACAACACTTAGAACATCTTAAATATGATGCTTTTCCCTTATCCCTATTGATGGAACATGCGCACGTGGATATCATCATTCTACCTACGTGGAGGACCGAATCATTCGATTGGTGCACACGTGCACATACCCCCCCCACCCCCACCCCACACGCGCGACACGCGCACACACCATGTAGAAAGAAGTCCATATGTACAAGCATGAATCATGCCATACAAACCCATCAAGCCTAATTTCCATGGGAGGTGTTGGTGGGCCACATATACCGGATATTATCGGCCGATATTAGTGGATAAATAATCTCCTTCTGACGCCAATCGCCAACCGTCTGATCGCTACACATGTGATGATTGGAGATAATACCTTGCAAAGAAGAATGGGACCCATCTGAGAGCCCTTCCATGATAACATTATCTACAAACACATAATCATTCCATATGGGAAGAAGGTCTCACAAATTCTAGATATTGGCTTAGTAAGAGAGTAGTGGTGTAACTATTTCAATGCAAAGGGGAATCTAAGTCATTAGTGCCCTTTAATCAGTCCTTAAACTACATTTATAGAAAGTATAATTTTGAAGTCATCTATCATCTAATAACAAGGATTTAGACACTTCGCGTGAATTTCAGACATCATTAGCCATTTTGTTGGTTTGACCATTCACCTAATCCTAGGCCCATGAACAGTTCCAAGACCCTTTTTTGTTTCGGGCCATTTTGGAAGAATTTACCCCACACCCTCCCTTTAGGCTTTGTTTGTTTGGATGACAGTTTCATATGATAGAAAAGATCTAATGACATGTAAAAATGAGTGAAACTTAGCAATAATGGTCCTTTAGCCTGGGCTAGAAAAAACAATTGCCCTATGAACACATCACAAAATGTGTTCATGTAAGCCTTTTATAATTATTAAAATTTTAGATAAAAGTGTAATACAGCTGTGAGCTGTGAATCTGACATATTTCCTGATGTGTCAAGAAGTAATTGGTTGTTTGTAGTCCTAGGCTACGACAGGCCGGCTCATGCATCAAGTCATCAAAGCCTTTGCTTTAGGCCCCATTAAAAAAAATATTAACATAATATTAAAAAGGCCCCATTTAAAATATTAAAAAAAATAAAAACCTATTTAGAATATTAAAAAGGCCCCATTTATAGTTAATTTTTTTAATAATATTAAAAAAAAGTCTCATTTAAAATTTCCCGCTTTAGGCCTCCAAATGACTTGGACCAGCCCTGGGCTACGACACCATTGTTGTAAAGTTTCACTCCATAAAAAGAAAAGAATGATGCTGCTACGACCAAACCAACATTTGCTAACTACACATTGCTTCCAGCGATAATATAATTATCCAAGATAAACACTCGGTAATCAGGCACTCGAAGGTGGAGGGTGGCATCATGTAGATCTCGGCCATGAATCAAATGGAATAACTATGAGGGCGTCTGTATTTTATTGGTAATATCAAAACTCTACTCTTTATTTTGGTAACTAAGGTCAAACAAAGGACAGAGATATCATAAATTCCTAATTCATATTCCCCCAATCTAAGTTCTTGGAGCACCTGTGCTGTAGTCTTAAATTAGTAGTCCAACAACAGCTACTCAAGCATTGGAACAAGGAGACTGGTCATATATAGCATGGATGGTCCTCTCAAAGCAAGAACTAACTTAAAACAGATAAATTTCCATCACTTTTAAGAGGGAAAAAAGGAAAAGTGGGAAACTTTCGCTTCATCTTTAGATCAATCAAGAGGAATGCTAGCCCTACTCTCAGTCAACTCATACTCTCACTCTCCACCAACTACTTGTCCATTTTTTTCGCGAAAAAGTGTTTTAATTTCAATGAAGTGGATAGGTGGTTGGTGGACAGTGAGAGTAGAAGTTGACCGAGTTTAACAAACCTGAATCATACCTTGACTAAAATTGGACCTTGGGTCGCCACATTTCTTAAACCAACTTAAATCTCATGACATACAAGTCATACCAACACGAGTCATCAAAAATGAAAATAATAAAATTTTGATATAGATAAAACCAAACTATCATGCATAAGTCTGACTCATGTGAACATAACCTAACATAACTAAGATCCAACAAAATATAAGATTCTAAGCAACATCAACTTGAGCAACATAAGTCTATTATAAATTTCCTTAAAAGCAAAAATGAGAAACCTATCCAAGGTACTGCTATCATCTCCAGCTCTAAACCTACTGACAATAACAGGTCGTCTGAGTATTGAAAACGCTCAGCAGATAAGCAGTCTAACCAACAACATAATATTATTTGAGCATATTCAATAACATCATCATTTCATAAACATATAATCAGAGTACGTAAAAGAATGCGAGACATCATATTTTCATTTTGACTCATGTGGACTTGTGAGTGTAAGAAACTCTTAGACTTGATCTTACATGATGCATGTTCTTATGAGCTTTCGTGATAGTTCTTATGAGCTTACGAGATATTTCTTATGAGATTCTATGTCCCTTCTATGAACCAATACTTATGAGTTTGTGAGATATTTCTTATGAGATTTCATGTCCCTTTCGCGGATCAAAATTTATAAGCTTGTGAGATATTTGAGTCATGCATGCATGCTTGTGAGACATGTGAACTCATGAAACTTAAAGACTTCTCATGCAAGTGAATGTGTGCTTGAGTGTCGCAATTGACATTCGAATAAGTCATTCCTCAGGTTCCGATCTCCCACCATAGGAACTCCATCATAACGTCTCACACTGAATGGTTAGAAAATTCCCAGTCTGGAAGACTTCTCTCTAAGTTTTAACTTACCCGAATATCAACCATCATTCAATATAAATAGGCCATAGATTAACACGATAAGCATAATTAATATTTTAACACAATTTAGCATAAGAATCATAATTAACATTTTTAGCATAATTCATTAATTTATATAATACATTTCTTAAAATTAAACTCATTTCATTTCGATTCATACATAAAAACAAACACTCTTCCTCCAATTCATATACCTCATCCTCCATTCCAAATGTACATCACCATAGACATACATCTCAATCTCATAACCATTCATTCAAACTTAATCCATCATCATTTCTCTTCCACCATTTTCCAACAATTCATCAATTAAGTAACCAATAAGCTTAAGGCATCATTTTCCAACATCTTAAACACATGCCAAAATCTTCATTTCATAAGTAGAAACTTCCATTCATAGTTATATATCAATTTCTATAAAAATCATGCAAGAAAACTCTTAGTCAAACATACTTCAGCATAAAGATTACATAAAGGAGTTAAAGTTAGAAGGCATATCGACCTTTGGAATTGTTCTCTTCGATCCAAAACGCTCCCAAGAAGACTTGAGGTTGATTTCCAAACTTTTCTTGCAATCTTCAAGCAATTTCTTAATTCACAAGCAATCCAACTCTTAGAAACCCTAAGTTTCTCCTCCACTTTATCAAATTAGAGTTTGAGAGATTTAGGAATCTCAAACTCCCGAAATAGAAGGTTATTTATAAACCTAGGGTGAAGAAAAACTCAAAATGCCCTTAAAAATCTTGCAAAATGAGTTTTAAACCCAAGTTCTGCGATGGGCGATCGACCGGCCAGGAGGAACGATCGACCGGCTGTGGTCGAAAACCTATAGTCCCCTCTTTTTTTTTTCCATGCAGTCGGTCGACCGACTGTGGTCACAAACCCACTATTGGTCCATTTTAATGCAATCGGTCGACCGGGATGGAGGTCAATCGAGCGGCTGTGTTGTGCTGTTTTTCCTTTTTTTTCTTCATTTTCTTTGTTTTCCTTCTTACCTTCCTCTTTCTACTTCTCCTAACCTTGGTTAAATTTGTTAAACCTCTTGAACACCTCATAACATTAATTTAACACTTGAACACACACATAAACAAGTTCAAAGGACTAGAATACCCTTGAAGAGCAGGGTAATCACACAGGAAAAAAAAAATCTGGATCTCTAAACCAAGAGTAGAGCTAGCACTCCTCATCAATCTATATGCAACAAGCATTCTCTTTATCTTCCATGTACATTAGGGCTTTACCCTTTAAAACAGTACATTAGGGCTGTCAAGGAGCGGCATTTGAACATAAAGATGAGGTAATAGACTAACAGGTCAAACACGAGAAAGAGGTATTTCAGCTCAGCTAATTCAATATAAATAAGACAGACGCTAATACCCTTACCCTATGTTTGGTTGCTGAGAAAATAAGTTAAAACATGGAAAAGAAAAGAAAATGAGATCAAACACAACTAAAAGTTGTATTAGAAATCCAAAATTTTATTTTCTTTTCCATGTTTTCACTTATTTTCTCGGTAACCAAACATAGCATTAACGAAATCAATTTTCACATGAGAAAATAGGAACTTAAAAAGAAATATTTAACTTAAGCCACATTCCACTGTGAACTAGAATGTGCGGTCCTCAATGGTCCATGCCCCGCTTTTTAACACCCATCAACTATGGTAAAGATTCACTCACCTTTAGGGTGTGTTCGATTGAGGAAAGTAAAAGAAAAGTGTGTTTTCTTGTCCTTTTCTTATGTTTGGTTTGCAAGAACCACACTTTCATTTTCTTTTTCTTGCACTCTCAATAAATAACAAACTCTCTTCCAAAAATTTCATCATCTTTTGATGGTTATTTTGCAAGAAAATTAAAAAGAAGAAAAATCATTTCTTTGTGTTTTCTTGCATTTGTTTGCAAGAAACACACTTTCACTTTCTTGCCTTATCTCTCCAAAACTTCATCAATCTTTTGATGGTTATTTTGAGAGAAAAATTAAGTTTCTTTTCTTTTTTCCATTTTGATGGTTCTTCACCCACTTTCTCACCAAACATAGAAAGAAAATAAAAGAAAAGTAAGTTTTCTTGCTCTTTTATTGTGTTTGGTATGCAAAAAACAAACTTTCATTTTCTTGCACTTTCTCAATAGTGACAAACTTTCTCCCAAAAACTTCCTTCATCTTTTGATAGTTGTTTTGAAGAAAATTGTACTTTCTTTTCTTCACTTTTTCACCAAACAGACATACTTTGGGTTAAGCAATCTAACCTTAATTTTTTAATAAAAAAACAAATATTAAAATCAATTTTTTTAAGCATAATCAGAGTTGAAAGGGTGTTAAAAAGCCACAACTGACTACATAGTCAAATGAGTAGTGGGCTAATCACTGGTCATTTACCCCAAAAAAAATGCATTATCCAGTAATTCTACCACAACTAATATTCATAAATTTGGCTTTCAACAATGTTTCCAAGTTCAACGATACAGTTGTGTTAGGTATCGAATGTAGGCTCACAAAAAAAAACAACCCAAAGGAAGAGGGTCTAATGCTGCAACCCAGGATTCTTGTTCGGGCCCACAGTACCTGATTAATACGAAACAAGAACAGGGTAGAAGGGTAGCTTGCAGGTTTAAATACTAATCATGCCTCATCAGTCTTTTAACCCTGATTAATACCGCGCGAGTTTAAATACTAATCATACCTCATTAATCTTTGAACCCTGATTCATGCCATCAGTAGCAGGTTCTTCAAAACCCATTTAGTTCTAACCACAAGCTAGCCAACTACACATTATAGCAGACTGATAAATTAGAAATTGAGGAACAAATTATTATACATCAAATACAGACATTATGGCAAATTGGCCGAACAATAAACTGATACGAGCTTCCACCACTTCCCGCACCCATAATAAAGCTGAAATTCAGCTTCCAATTATAATAACCAATATGGAAAAATAGGATCAGATATCACCACCTGCCTACTACTCTACTTTGCACAGTTTAGGTTTGTGGCTGAACGCTTGCAGCCTAATTAACAGGTGGAAGTGTGGAAATTTTTGCACCGCGTGAATGTACTCGGCCATTTTGATCGGTTTCCAAGATCATTGGAACCAGCCGTGCAACCTGCTCTCACAAGAAGCTTGTGCCAACGGAGAGGTCATTCAAATTTGAGAGGATTTGCGACCGGGTAGTTCCAATCTGGTGAGCAATCTCCAGCTGTTCCTCCAAAGGCAGCATCTCATAACTGCAAAAGCATGGAAGCATATGTAGATTAAAAAGGTCGCAAAAGAGAGGATCAAAATCATACCAGACAATCATGGGAAATCTAAGGGGAGAGATTCCAATTTCTAAGGACAAGTATCCCCTTGTCCAGGAAAAGTTGTGCATAGTACTTCCACTCTTTACTCCCGAGCACACTTTTCCACAAAACAAATGCAAAAATATGCCAGTTTTTTCATATCCCTCATTCCTCACTTAAATTCAGCCAGACCCTGGACTGGGAAAGAGAAACACCTGCTAAACACATACTAATATTCTCTTCGGGATAAACTCCAGATTTATCCTGGCCTCTTTACACCTATCATTGGTCTACTTACATATAAGTTCAAAATAAGTCTATATTTAAGAACTCCTCTCTGAAAGACACATTAAGATCAAAGCACAATATTAGTGGATGGTGTGCGATGGAGGGAAAATCGATGTAAGAATATTTTTGGGGACCATTATAGTCATTTCACTAATTTTAGGTTCTGAAAATGAAGGGCTTTCTATGCACCGAGAAAACTCCGAATATTTTAGAAATGTTTGGGGAAAGGAAATGTAAAACATACTGGCAGAGCAGCTCGCAATCAACTATGTTGTCGGGGCCGGGCCGATGAGCCTTTCCATTTGAGCGAAACTGACGGAAAGCTCTTGGATTTAGGCCACCTACGTGGGTAACGGCATCAATAAGCTTTTTCTGTAACGATTGGAGCCTTCGAAATGTGAGCTCATCAAGAGGTGCAATACAGCCAATGCTCCCATCCAGGGTACCAAATAATAGGGCAAAGCGATTGGTTTTGTCAGAGCCTGAAGCAGCACTGGTTCGATCAGATGGAGTAGGGAGCATCTGCAACCGTAAGAACTTCGTCACGTGAGCACCCACATGAAACTCAGCTCTCGATAGAAGCTTTTGCCCTTTCCAACTCTCTGACATCTTTGGCGCATAATAGAAGATCTGTATGGGACATGCAAGATGTTCAAATGTTCAGGAAAACAAGACTAATTTGTCCAGGATATAGACTGACAAAAATCATTGTTTAGTTACTAATAAAAAAAAAACTTTTTTTAGTCTTAATGCATTATGATGAAGTATAAAAGCAAGAACTTCAAATTAAAAGAAGTTTTACATGATGAACAAGATAATTTACACATAAGGAGAAACCTACCAAAACTAAAAAACCACAAATAAAAAACCTTGTTGTCATTTGTAAAACTTGTATATTTAAGGAACCTTGGTGTTATTTTATTTTCTTATAATTTGCGTACCTGTTTGTATGCACCGATGGTGTATTAATTTAGTTCAATTAAATTGTGTTAAAGTGTCTGTATGGGTTGTTGCATTTGTGTGTATGGGTAATTTCACTTATAATCCTTACGCTGCAAGTCCTTATTCTACTTCAAAGATTTACCGAGTTCCAAGAGATTAATGCAGTGAGTTGAGGCAGAAATATATATTTATAGAACTCTACCACTAGATAGTGTGATAAGCTAACTACAGTGAGCAATTAGTTATATATGATGCCACAGGAGGCCATATGGGGTCCAGGCCTAAGATTAAAGAAAATCATAAAAGTCCATGCCAAAATCTCCCATCCCCACTGGGTGGTTTTAAATTGTAGAAGTAAAATCTCATGATTTTCTAGTTTGTATTGGACAGAACCCTACCATCAAGATACGAAGAAAACCAACTCATTTTGGCTACCACTTTAGTTTTTACATGTTTGAGTTTTAATCCAACATTAGATTGGCAAAAGATAAGCATAGAGAAGGTGGTCACCTGAACGTTCTTTTGATCATCTGAGACTATGAGACTGAGCGTAGTTCCATCAATCAAAAACTCGGTGGCGAAACAATCAAGAGCACCGAAATCTTTGGCCAGTAAGCTCAATTGAGCACCCTGTTCCTTCCAACTAAGAAAGTATATACTCTTGTGAATGTCACCAAGCAAGATAAAATTCTTAACCTGCAATGATATTTACAGGAATATTACTTTCTCATATGTTTAAAATGTCTTGTTCCACACTCATATAGCAAAAGATTGCAAATCAAGAAGTACGTCAATAGTCAATGATGTCAAAATTTGTTGAAACAGTAACTTCGAAAAACCCCCAGATGAAACTAAGGCAAAAGTGCACTATTTGCTTAAATGTTTGCAAGGCAATATAGCTTTGCCAGGTGCAACACTAGTATAGGACATGCAGTCACAGACACGAATCTTAAAAAACCAAATATTAGATATAACCTACTGAGCCAAAATAACCAAAAGTGACTGGAATACATTAATATAAGCACGGAGTAATTCTTTTCCCCACTAACTCAACACTGTAGCACAATAAAATAAAGGTTCAGCACAGCATTGGAAAAATAATCAAATCAAGGAATGACCAAAGCTACCATGAATATACAGCTACAGAGCTGAAATTGGTTACAACTTTAATAACGAAATTATAAACATATGTGACAAGTCAACCAGTGGAATAGCCGAATAGCTGAAACATTAGATGAGTTCCCTTCTTCCATAAAAAAACAGGCATATGTGAAATGAAAAGTTAAGAAACTAATAAAAATGTATAAACAATAGTCTCATTAATGAATTGCAGGAGTAAATGTAGTACAACTAACAAGCTATGCTAGCCAGTTGTGTAGCTACTCTGCTACTGTGCTCGGGCAAGGGTAAGGGTTAAGATGTTCAAATAGCAGATTGAGAAAATTCCTGGGTATTTGAAACATGACTATATTCATTTTACATGAGATGCTATAATGCTATGATTTTATTATTTACTAATCGTCTAATAGTTTTAATAAGAAATGTTCACATACAGCTGAGCATGTCTGACACAGATCACATACCCCATGCTCATGTGAGGTTATTTCAGGTGGATGATAACTTGAGAAGTTAAAGAAATCATATACAATTTTCCATTAAATTGAGGCGATGGGAAACGATATTGACATTATAAAAGACATATACGTACAATATTTAAGCTCACAACATAGAGAGGGGGAGCATCGAAAAATGCAACACCATTCAACTCAGTACCAGTCCACTTGTGCAAGATAATTTTAGGGCCAGAAGCTATCAACAAATGACCTTGAAGTGAGGCTAAAGCAGAGATAGCTCCCTTCAATTCCTTTGAGTAAACCTCTGAAAGCTGAAAAAGATAATAATTTATTAATAACATAGCACATGGACACTACCAAGAATTCGGTAGGGAATCGAGGAAAGCAGACAAATTTCTGCAGGGAGCATTCTCATGTGATAAATAATAAACTTGACAAAGCAAATAAAATATAATAAAAACAAATGACCGCAAGGATACCAAATTTTGAGGATTATCAGTATTTCTTCCAACAGAAAACAGAAGCACACGCCCTCTGGCGGCTACATCCTCCCCTTGCACATAAGCTGTCCCAATGGCCAAAAGTGTTTCATTTTCTTTAGTGGTTGTATTCTGAAAGGGAACATAGGATAAGAAAAATATAAATTTCTTGAACAAATGACAAAGAAGAGAAGCAAAAGGTGGCAAGCAGGCACACTAGTTTCGCTAACATCATATGTAATCACAAAGTAATTGAATTAAAATGGAACCCACAGTAGTAAAAATTAAAAAAATGTCAAGCAAAAATAAAACGTACAAACAATGTAACCATTCGGACAGTAAGTGCATTCTCAGAACTTTGCATTGGAATTGCAGCCCTTGTTTGCCAGGGGCCACCAGATTTTTCTGGTTCCAAAATCCGAACCTCAAACTCGTCTATAGTGTAGGTCCGGTGCAGGTCATCAGAGCTCAAGTTATCATGCTCGATCTGGTGGCCACCTTCTTGATCAACCAGAGACGAAAGAACTTGATTCAAAGACCTAAGAACCTGCAGAAAAAGAATTGAAATTAAATTGAAAGATTAATTGATAAAGTTAAATACTTGAGGACTAACATCATTAACAAGGTTAATCAATCAGACAATTATTTTACTGGAAAAATATCTTCGCATACTAGCACCCAGAGATACAAGCAGAGAATAACCTCTACTAGGATAGTGGAAAAGAATGCCAATAATTTGAGAATTGTAAACACAAACAGCTTTAGCAAATAGAGACAACGGTAACAGCTAACAAAACAACAATATGATAATTAAAAAAAAATTAATCATAAAAAAAGTCAGCTTTTAGGAAGGCATACCCAGCATATTGAAAGTCACAATGTACAGAATTTTTTGCTAAATGCCTGAATCATTAATGCACCCATGACTAAGTGACATGCAAGAAATAACCAGTTCTCAATTCTTTAGCCAAGAAACTGAATAGCATCAGACAATTCCATTCAGCCACAAATGGCCTGCGAAAAGAACATTATTGTAACACACAGAACCCAATCCTTATTCTACTAATCCCAGACATAGATTTAGTCTAAACCCAATAATATAGGTTTCCAGATGACTTGAACAACAAACATTTATTTTTGTAATTGAAACTAACAACCCAAGTGAAGGCTCCGCCTTCAAACACAAAAACCCTAACTAAACAAACTTAAGGACAAGACTCCTGACGTAAGATTAGACCCCCCCCCCCCAAAAAAAAAAACCAAACTCCCCCTACTATTACTGCCATCAACCAAAAGATTTAATCATTCGCAGTCTATACTCTTGGAGGTTTGGAGTCTGTTGACATGCAGAAGTTGTTCCAAGGATGGCGCATCTCCTGAAAGTAGACTAGAGTCCAATTTTTAGCAGACTAAAGTCTGTTGACATGCACAAACTCGTTAACCAATTTTAGGAGCAAATTGGTTAGGACATTCCTTGTTTCTGTGCACCAGTGTCTCATTAAGTCGACTAGAGTCCAAATAAAGTTTTCAGTAGATTGAGTCAGGCACTGAATCAACTGGATTACTAATCAGTCAACTCAATCCAGGAGAAATCCACCTGATCCAGACAATTTTAAAATATAAGTTTTAGAAACTCAATCTTTACCATCATTCTTCACTTTATTTACAGTTCCATTTTTACAGCTTTAATGAAATTAGCATTCTCCATCTTAATTTGAACTTTGACCCACTACTCATGGTTGGAAAACTTTTAAACAAAAGTTATGATAAACATACTATTGATGCCATCTGGAAGAGATTCAAATTAAGAGATACAAAACCCACTCACAGGAACTGAAACTATAAGTGGAAATAAATTCTTTTCGGCAAAGTAGGTGACTTGATGTGGAGTGCCCTTCAAAGGAATCTGACCAAAATGAAAATGTTCAATGAGTAAATCGATGCCAAAATTGTAAATCTTATAGAAACTTGGCTTCTGAGAAGAACGGAGAGAAAAGAAAACAACCCACTTTTTGAACAGGCCAATAGTTGTCATAGCTTGATACAGATGGCAGTTGGCAAATTTTCAAGAAACCCTAATAAAAAGAATTAGTGAAAAAATAATACAAGTATGTATAAGCCTGTTATTCAAAACCATCAGCTAGAAAAGAGGTATATGATGTCTTATAACCTGTGAGGTAACGTATATAAGCCCATGATTGCAATTTACATTGTGAAGAACAGTAAATGCCACTATAGAGCCGTCACATAGCTGCAAAATAGAAGAGGAACTTAATGAGAAAAGTAGGAAACATTCTATGAAAACAGTATGCAAAAAAATTAGCCATTCCCGGAGCAGTGCAAAATCTGAAACCAAGGATGAAGTAAACTTTGCAAAGCAAGGCCACGGCAACATACAGCTGATTTAAGTAAAATGTGGAAATTAAACCCCAAAAAAAAATGTTTTCTAAACACTGTATCTTGCTATACTATTATGGTACAAAACAAGTTGTTTCAATGCTTATTCCGCAGGAAGCCAAAGTCCAGGAGAGGAGCAACCATAATGCATTGATTTAAAACAAAGGAGTTCAAGAGATAGAATATGAACTGTGGTGAATTACTTGCGCTAATTTGCAAGCAGAAAATCAAAAAAATATAAGTAAATCGCCTACAACACACACTTACTAAGGTCATGCCAGTCATACTACAAAAAGCACAAAAGAAAGGAAAGGGGTAAATATGTAGTTTGAAATACAGCATTTGTATTAAATGGTAATGCAACAATTCAACATTATACGATGTATTTAACTTCAGTAATATGATGCTAATACAGGTAATAACAGCAATACATAAGCAGTGCATTCACATTGTTGATATGATCCATCACAAAATGAAAACGAAAAGACCCTTTCCAAAATTGTGCTTACAAGTCTTAACCTCGTGGTAAAATGGTCAATACAAAACGACTACAGTCCCACATGAGACACCTAAAATTGGGCTAAGGAATTACTAATATCTTTTTTCCTCCTGGGAAAATGATGAGATAGATAATGCTAACTAGATGACTGCTCCTCACTGCCGATGTTGAATTCTAGTATGAACAAGAAAATTGAGAAATAATATATCACATGCCACTTCCACATAGCTAAACAGTACTCTAAACAAACAAAGACACTGTTTTTTACAGTTGTTAAGATGTGCATGTCAACTATTACTGTCTTCAATCTGCAGGCCTTTTCCCTAGGATTGGTAACCTGAAAATAAAATATTATTATTATTATTTGGGTTACATGTTCTTTTAACCATGTGGTCATATTTGTAACCATATTACCATTGTAACTAAAAGAAGCAAAATAATTTCTTAAAACCAAATCTCTTGGATGAGATTTGAAAGCTTAAAATTCAACACACTATGGTGTGCTTGATTCAAATAAAAGAGTAAAATAGCTGAAAATGGCTTAAACATTGGTTCATAGTGGTTGGTTATTTATTGTTACCACACAACATAACCGCTGAAATATAATTTGCACTTTATGCAGTAATTGTAACAAAGTCCTTCACAAGTCTTCTCAAGAAATTCTAGACCATAAATAAATTTTGAAGTAATTGAGAATTGTGAAATAATTCGATATAGCAAAAAAATTCAAATTCGTTTTTTTTTTCCTTTTTCTGGTTATTCCAGTTGAAAGTAAACTGGGATTAAAAAAAAAGGAGAGAAAAGATGGATGAATAAGAGGGGAGAGAAAAGGGAAATGAATCAGCTGTGTCAAACTCAAGTTGATTTTGGAGATACCTATCATGAGATCAAAAGTGATGGTGACCTTTCCCACCAAATTCTCCAAAAGAGTTTGCCATCTACCTTGTTTTTTTCATGGGCTCGTGGAAGCATAGTAACAAAGTTCTCGAATAATTCCCGAATTGTACCCGAACTATTCATTTTTTAAGGGGTGCCGTTTAAAAAGGCTTCTTTTTCCCGAACTAACGAATAATTCCCGAACTGACGAATTATTCGCGAATAATTCTCGAACGAACGAATTATTCCGAACTTATGCCGAACTTATCCCGAATGAAGATTTCTCACAAATTATTCGTTCATGCTTATTCAGAATTCTAAAATAAAAATGAGGATAAAATGAATTTTCTATTAGCAATAGAAGTATTACTAATAACTCGAGACTTATTTCACACCGAGAAATCTTCATTTGATTGAAATCACCAACTGATAGAAGAATGAGAAAACTCTATTCGAGTACGCTATTTTAGGATTTTGACTACATTCGATTGAATTGAGAGAAAAAAGATAATTTTGCAAGTTGGTTAGTCTGTTGAATTTCCACTGAATTAAGAGAAAATAAGATTTGTGTTATTTATTCTGAGCTATTTCTATATTTTCCTAAATAACTATGTTATGCCAAACAAATACACTCATATATTGCTTTTCTGATTTTATCTATTCAGATTATTTTTCTTGTTTTTATATATTTTTGAATTATATAATTTGATTTGCATATACAAACATGTAATCTAAATTATTCTTTTTTCTTAAATTACATAAAGCTTACTTAAGCCTTATGTAATTTTTTTCTTGAGTTTGCGAGTTTACATAATGCTTGTTTTTTAGAAATTGGAATAAATGTTAACATAGTAAGAGATGTCAATACATATAGATTGGTAGATGGATTAGTTGGCATCACGTTCTTATTTTTTATAATTATTAATTTTTATTTTTTCGAACTTTTCCCGAACTTAACCCGAATTTGCCGATTTTTTTCCTTTTTTTTCGAACTTAACCCCTGCTGAATAATTCCCGAATCCGAACTTTGTTACTATGCGTGGAAGAAAAAATTGGAAGACATAAATATAGCTGCCTGATTGTTAAAGGAAAACTTTGTAGGTTGATCAGCCATGAAACCCAATTCACCCACTAATGTCATCAACTCAAACATATACAGTGATCATTGTTATGCGGCACATCTACAAAAACTGTACAATCACTCTTAAAGCAACCAAATTGCCTCTAAGAAAGGTAAAACTCAAATAGAACACCAATTTGTAGGAACAATCCTTGATCTACAAATCCCTACTACCATTGCCACTTTACCAATTCCCCGCCCCTCCCTGTAATTGTAACTCTTGAAATAAGAAGAGACCACCAAAAAGTAGCGACAAAAGGGGATGGCACAAACAGCATCACAACCTTCTGCCTCTTCTATTCA
The DNA here is from genome assembly GCA_015143295.1 of Tetracentron sinense. NCBI lineage: Eukaryota > Viridiplantae > Streptophyta > Magnoliopsida > Trochodendrales > Trochodendraceae > Tetracentron > Tetracentron sinense. Next base: position 23,930,953 of record CM026572.1, on the reverse strand, counting down.
TTTCGGAGAAGGGAAAATGAATTCCTCGTAAATAGTAAGGAAAGGTATCAACGGTGAGAATATCAACTGGAATAAAGAGTCTCCGTCTCTGAATTTTTCTACTTTGCTTCTCAATTCATCCACAGATACAAGTCTTGAGGAGCTTAGAAATATCACGATCTTCCCATAGAGAGCTTAGGGAAGAGTAGTAATCCCCAAACGGCAAAAGGTTCACAAAGATAATAAAGGGCCAACAGAAAATATGGAGAAAATGCTTAAACCCTCTTCAAATCGTAATAAAATTGAATGAAATAGCTGCTGGAATGTCAAAACAATTGTGTAAGATACAAACTACAAAGTAGTAAGCCATCCTTGGGGGAAAAAATACAAGTTTAAACAAGGCTATTCTGATTTCCACTTCTATGGCCTGAGAAACTTCACTAGAACTCTTTTTGTGGGATAAATAAAAATAAATATATTAAAAAAACTCTTGATATATAAGGAAAAATAGATCTATAAGAGAAGAAAGTCATAGCATGTGACCATAATAGAATTGAGGCAATTTCATCCTTAATTCAGCAAATGGGGTTCTATTATATGGTCTCCGCATCAAACTCCATGATGTGTGACCATATGACTGCGGAGGTGCAAAAACAGTTTTTTAATTTTAAAAAAAGAATTAATATTAAAAAAAAAAAAAACCAAGGATGGATGGGTGAATCTTACCCACGGTTAAGGGGTGTCAAAGGAGACATGTGGCGACCTCTAGGGGTGATAACCAGATGTGCCAAATCCGGTTATTACCGTAGAGGATTTGACTCCAAAATATAATGGCTGATATAATCTGATTTAGGTGATTGTTGACCAAGGAATCTCCACTATTCTACTTGTGCCATCAGTGCATTATCCTTATCGCCAAATAGAGACCTTAGACTTCAACAGTAGTAACAAAGCCAGGGTTGGAGAATAATTTGGCAAGGGTAAAGTACTGAAAATTTTGGAAAATACGGGAAAACTTCTGGAAAAAACAGATAAAATTATTTTTTATAATAATTTAATTATTAAAATTAGAAACATGATACTAATTAATATATCTAACAATTTGGTCAGATAATATACATAAAAAATAACTATAATCAACAATAATAAGTCCGTAACATCATTTTAACATTCAATTTTATTTCATCAAGGCATCAAAATTCATTAAGACATCAACTATCAAGATTAAAAAAAAGACTAATTGTTTGCATTCTCACACTTTCATCAACAAAAAGTATTACAAAATAAAAAAACTACACGATAAAATCACTCATTCCAATTCATTAATCGCTCAAAATCAGCATTATCATCAAGGTCATCAATATTTGCATCATCTCCATTCCCTAAAGATTCACTGGAAGAGGGTGCCTCATCATCGAGGTCATGATTCCCTTCAGCTTCAAGTACATCTGAGAATGCCAACATTTTCTCAAGATTATTCGTTTTTTTTTCGTATTATTCGCATGGTTGCTAAATCGTTGTGATTTACGATTTAAATTCTACGATTCAATTCGAATCCCAAGCAAAACGATTCAAATCGGATGTGAAAATCTTAATTGGGTAAATCCCATTTGGTTTGCGATTCATATTATGATTTGCAATTCAAATTGTACAATTCATACGATTTGAACACGAAACCCCTTTTACAGACCAATACTTAAAAAACATTTTTTATTATTTTGATTTTCTGAAGGTACTTTATGGTTTTTAAGAAGAGAGAAGAAATAGGAAAACCCCTGTTACAAACATGCCAAAACCCCTATTTGATTGTCTCTCTGTTGTGAAACGAGAAAAAAAAAGATGAAAGAAGGAAGGAGAAAGATGATGGACTAGAAAGCACGGATCCTTCAAATACCCTCTCGTACCCATATCCGATACGTATCGGATACAGATACGGCTCGGATACGTACGGGATACGGCTGAAACGTATCCCATTAATTAAAAACAATTTTTTAATTTAGGATACGGCATGGATACGCCAGGATACGGCCGGGATACGGCCAGGATACGAGAATTTTTTTTATTTTTTTTTTCAATTTTTTTTGGAGACCCAAGGGTGTGACCCTATTTTTTTTTTGGAGACCCAAGGATGTGACCCTATCTCTTTTGTTTTTGCATGGACATGATCTTCTTTATATTTTGCTTAGTGGATAATAGGATGACTTTCTTTTTTGCTTAATGGATGATGAGATGACCCTATTTCTTTTGCTTTTGCATGGACATGATCTTTTTTATACATAAAGAGAACTGAACCAATGGTTATTTTGTAATTATAATATAAAATATATTATTATTATTTATAAAAAAAATTACAGACGTATCCTGGCCGTACCCGTATCCTGTTTTTTTAGGTTTTGCCGTATCCGTATCGTATCGTACCCGTATCCCGTATCCGTATCCGTGCTTCCTAGATGGAGTTAGATTAAGAAAAATTGATAGTTTATTTTATTAGTCTTTTTAATTGTACAAGTCTTCTGATACTTAATCTCATACAACATGATTACAAGAGTTTACTTTTGTTGATTTATCTTTAATGATATCGGTTTTTTTTTTTTTTTTCATTTTAGGGAGATCATTTGCGTTTTTTATAGTGTATAAAATGAAATATTCATTACTTTCTTTTATCAATAGATACGAATGAAATCTTTTAAATAATAGATTATTCTATTTTTCTGATTAATTAAGTAATTTTTTGTATTTTTTAAAAATGGATTGAATCTTATGATTTACAATTTGAATCCCGATTTAAATCGAATCGGTCCTAAAACGATTTTACGATTCGATTATGATTTAACACCTTGATTATTCATTTTAAATGCTTTTTTTTTGTATTATTCGTTTTAAACTATAATATGGGTTTTTGAAAGAAAAAAACGGGTTTTATACGATGTTTTCTACGGCAGGGTATAAATGCGCATTGTAAACGAGTTTTTTTTTCAAAAAAAAATGCAGTTTTTGTGACTATGCTGAGGTGGACAGTACGACATCATGAGCAAGTTAATAATCATATCAAGAAGAAGCTTCATAAGATCTGAAAACTTCTACAATTCTGCTTTGTGACCATGCCAAAATATAGAGGAAAAGGACGAGATATTTGAATGAATAACGTGAGTAGAGCATAGATTCACTGCCCCACCTTTCAACATTCACAGTAGCAAAGAATTATACTTATAGAACAGGTATAGATGAATGGCATGTAATGCAAAAGTTTAAAATACAGAATTACCCTAACACGAGAAATATAATGAAGAAAGGTCTCGTATAAATTGCATGATAACACATATAATCCAGAGTGAGACAAACTTCCGTTTTACATCACTCAACAGTTGAAGCAAACCAAATTCCATCTCTCTGACAAATTAAATCTAGAATAACAGAAAACTTCAATAAATAAACTAAGATGATTCATTACTCTGTTTTGCGCTTGACTATTACTGTTTTCCCTAGCAAGAACACTAGTTTGCTTACCTGTGGATGCACTCGAAGCCGCTCTCTGCAGACCATGAACCAAGCTGGTCTTGACCCAGAAAGGAATAAACCTTGATAACTGCCAACATTTTTGAAAACAGTAATTCTTTGGCATGGGTTTACTGCAGAAGTCTCCTCCCTTGTATATGATTCTACGGGAACACGAACAAATCTCAAATTTCTAAGCCTAGAAGTACTGATACTGCTTAGATCAACAGGACTCTGTGCTGAAACTGCTTCCTCAATTTTTGGAGTATTTTCTGGACCTTCATATAGGTAAGCATGGTAACAGAGCAACGTCCCATCATTCAATATTCCAAAAAGAAATGGGCGGGTATGTTGTCCTGACCACCTTTGCATGGCCAATTCTACAAGATTCATGTTCTGCGCGGTTTCCTTCCTGACTTGGCCAGCCCCTTCATCAGAATTTTTGTTCATAACTTTCTGATAATCTTTGGATGGTTCCCGGATAAAGGTATCAACAAGGTGGGTCTTTCCAGACATAAATTTGTCCACAGAGAAAACACATTTGAAATTAGGCACATCAAAAATTTCAAGGGTACCACTTTCATAACAAACCACAGAGTATATATCACCCTGATCATGTGCTGCTCCATCAGCTCCATCAATGGCCTCACCCATGCCAGTAGAAAGCCATGCGTCAGTACTTGTCTTGCGAAGCCATGGCTCAGGACCTTTATCATGATAAAGTGTACAGGCAGATATTGATTTTTTTGAACTTTCAAATACACCAGGAATACTAACAGATACAGTGCATGTGGAAGGATCTGCAAAACAAAGTTTGAAATGAATATAGTCAAGAAACTACAGCATGACATAACTGGATAAAAGCTGAGCAGAACAAAGACAAAATTGCAAACGTCTAAAACCAGAGTTGCTCGCTTTTTGTAAATGTAAGTGCACATATATTAGCAAAATTTAAATATGATTTCCCCGGTGTGTGTACATATATTAGGTGGCAAAAATTAGATTTGATTTCCCCTAAGCTAATCCAAGTAGTGTGTCCACATAAAAGCATGGTTTAAAATGTTGATGCATTTCGATATATTTATTTAATTTTTTATCTGAGTGCATTTCAGTTAATTTCGTCCAAAATGTGTATACTTTCTGGGTCACCCAAAAAAATCGTGTAGTTATAAAGCTATCATGAAGAATTTCGATAAACTGCAGTCAATTTTGAATCATTATAGTAAACTTCAACTGAAAGAAGCAAAAGCGAGGCTCAGTCATATAATGAGCATTAATTGTGTTTTTATCATAGTTACCAAAGCAAGAAGCAAAAGCAAGGCTGAAATAATCATTTGGAAATGGAAAGTGAGAAATGAGATATATATGCCTCAATACCTCATTCTCATTCATTATATTAAGAAAGCCAACCATACCCTAAATTTTATCTTACACGAGATATTTGTAGAGAAGTAGGTGCCTTAGGTTTCAATCCAACAATGCTTAGTTAGACTCGGGTCTATCCCATCACTTCCTAGATACATAGCCCCCTTTGACCACCACTAAACAAGACATGATGGAAGCGAGCTTCCTGGGAAGCAAGTCAGGGAAATGAGCTTCCTAGGAAGCGAGCTTCCCACCTTGTATATAGCTTCCCTGCACCTATGGTTTTTATGCTTAACTTGTCATATCCTAAATCTTCATCTTAGATTTACAACGTTTCCATAATGTTTCTTATGTTTCCATAATTTCCAACTTTCCCATAATATTTCCCATGTTTTCACAATATTTCCCGTGTTTCCTTAATTTTTCCAATGTTTCTTTAAACTTCCTGGAAATGTTTCCAATTCATGACAAAAGCTTACATTGGCACCACAATTTTAAACCATGTGTATGAGCGCTATCGTTCAGCAAGGAAGTGAAGCCTCGTGGATATTTAAGGATGATTCTTTTTTCATAACCATTGCAAGGTTCAAGGCATTAATACTTTTCTATGATAACTAATGAGAAATTGTATTAAGGAAAAGTATTTACATCTTGGGAATGAATAGACTCTCCGCTTATGTACTTACAAAGAAATCATGAGTCCTCAAAAACTAATTGACTCCATGTATAATATCCCCAAAATCCTCAATGGTCGCCACCCAGTTGCAAAAATCCCACCCCAATTGAGGCACGCAGCTTGGGGATGGAGGAGGTAATATTACCAAAGATCCCTTCTCTTCTCTCCCTCCATAGTCCATAAAACCCAAGATATAACACATGACAGCATATTCCATATTGTGTATCCTCTTGAGCTGAAAACCCCATCTGGCCAGGAACATGTCACCAATATCTTTATAAGGAACAAAGGAAATCCGGAATAAAGAGATGAAGACGCTCCATATTTTCCATGCAAGCAGACAATGTAGGAGAAAATGATTGACGTCTTATTCCGCCATTTGACACATATAGGACCTGTTAGGAAGCTGGAATCCCCTGTTTTTTAGATGATTAACAGTTAGAATCTAATCTATAGTCGCCTACCATGTAAAAGCATGAACCTTGAGGGAGACATGAGCCTTCCTAATCTTCATGTATTTTGTGGTTCTTATCAAATTTGTGGCCTCGAAAAGTAGAACCTATAAAAATCTTCAGCTGTAAAAATCCTCTTCAGATTTCCTGTCCAAACACTGGAATCCTCACTATACAGCGAGATTTGAACCCTGTTTAGCTGCCGCTTCAAACGTATCCCACACCAAGATTGCTTTCCTCCTTGCAAGTCTATATAGGGTAGGACACACCTCACAAAGACTACCAACCGGCAACCACGCATCAATTATCTTCCCAAAACCAAATCCATGTGCCATTACAAACCATGAATCTGGTTTGATCTAGATATAGCTCATGCACCATCATAATTCCTTTCCACGCCAACACCATAAAAAGGACGGTACTTAATTCCAAACAAATTTATCCCACCCTAACTTTGCTTTAACCACTTTTCTCCATAAGACTCTATTTTCCAAATTGAACACCAAAGCCATTTCCCTAAAAGAGCCTAATTCATGCACCAAAACCTCCTGAAGCCTAGACTGCCCAACTCTTTAGGTCTGCAAACCCACTCCCATTTGGCAAATGATTAGTACCATTCAGTCCCTATCTATCCAACTTAACCGCTGTACATAACAAATCGTACGTAGGGAATCCATAACCGTTGCACTTCCCTAAAATGGCCAACTAAAATACCTTATTTATTAGACCTGAAATTGGAGTCAAGTATTACTCCTCTAGTGATCTACCTACATCAGATCTTACTTGTATAGAAGCTATGTTCAGTCTTCTACTAAAATAATTATATCAACGAGCAAAAAATTCTATAGAAATAAACATTGATAGTATATTGTAATTTGCATTGCAACCCCCACCGTGGAGAGCATACAACAGGCATCAGCGAGTGTAGGGTTAGAAATCATTTCTTTTCATTCTGACATTTCACATAGCCTCAATTTTACAGGAACTATATTAAGGTATCTTCTCAAGTCAAAAAAATTTTAAAGTGGAAAATAGAGATACGAGATTTCTATCTCGTAAGTCGTACTCGTACCTCCAGTCAAGGTAATTTTACCCCAGGATTTAATAATGAAATTCTGTTTCTCAAACTTATCTTCAAAAACAATGTGGTGTTGATGTCTAAATTTCTTTGTATAATTTATCTTCGATCCAATAGTGACCAAAAAAGGATTAAAGTTTCTACTAAATATACCACACCTATACTTTTCTTTACATTAAGTTGATCTTATCCAGTTGAGTTCTTTCCACCATAGTTTCTGTCAAAGTAGTCTAGTGGGTGAACTCCCCACTCTGGGTGAACTGATTGAGATTTATGCACAAAATATACAACATGGATATAGATGACTTAAAATGAAATTTCCATTATTGAAAGTACTAGATCCAAGGGTCTTCGTAGGTTGAAAATGATCTATAGTTTCCTTCCGTGAATACATTCTTACTTTACAAAGAGAAAAATATAAATAAAATTACTCAGCATACAGTGTACAGATCACAAGATACCAAATGTTCATGCAATAAAGTTTCAAATACTTGAGAAAATATTCTCTTTTTAGGAGTCCATTGGGTTTTCCCTCCCCGGATTTTTTAACTTCATTTCCAGCTGATTGCGCGAGATCTAGATGCCTGCACCAAAGTATAGTGTGGAAGATGCTGCAAGGCGTGATTTGTTGGAGTATTTTGGCTTTCAGGGTAGAGGAATATAAGAGTTTTTGATAACCTCTCTCGGCCAAAGGAGAGCTTGGCTGGACATTAATATTTTCTTGGTCAATTAGAAAGTAATGTAGAGACATAAATTTAGCTACTTTCTTGTGCAGTGGGTCAGAGTTGTGGACTCCTGTGGTACCTCTTGTATGGCCTTAACCGGGGCTGTGTCCCCATTTGGGTGCACTTCTTGTGTCCCCTTTGAAGGGGTGTGGTGTTCCTACTTTCCTTTTCATTAATATAATATTTCTTTCCTAGTAAAAATAAATAAAACTAATAGGAAAAGCACAGTTATATGTCACCAGAGCACATCTCAACTTTAATTTAATAGTACATCTTTTGGAACACATAATACCTCCAACAAGAAGCTGAATACTTCCATCACTCATTTTTAGTAAAACATATGGATCAGCTATAGAAACAGATGACACCGTTGAACTCTCGGAGCCTGAGCTTGATTCAGAATTAGGAGCTCCAAAGCTTAAATCTTGAGTCATATAAGAACCATCAAGAATACGAGCGCCGCGTGCAAAGACCTGGACAACTCGACGCCTAGAAAAATGCAGAAGATAAGTATGAAAGCCTCATATTTTTGTCTTTAACCCAATAAAATGTTCCAGCACTCACAATCATCCTCCAACCTTTGGCAATCATATGAATGAATGGAAAAGACTGGTAAAAATGTATAAAAAGAAACCACTACACAAACAAACTTTAAGAGCAGGACAAGGTCATTTTACCCAATGAATGAAAGAAAAATCCTGCATGTCAACAAACAACAAACTGACAAGGGCAGATCAAGTCCTAATGGACATAGTTACAACCTAAAGCACAAACTGAAGAAAACTACGAAAATCCCATGTCCCATCTTTTGTAAGAGGTGAAAGGGGATGAATATTTTCTCATATAAACAGAGCACCAGTTCACCACTTTGAAAATTCAATGTAGAGATACAAAAATCCAACATAGAGGCCACACCCGGAAACTAATATTTCAACATATAACCAGATAAAAATGCATAAACTTACCAAGCCAATTGTAAAGGAAACCATTTTGTAGCTGCAAAAAAAAAAAAACAGATAAACAATTCCATACATATGGCGGATACAGCAGCAGCAACCATGCTAACCCTATAGCTTGCAGCCCATGGGGATAGTTGCACATGGGGATCACATGGAAAATAAGCACTGGCCTCTAAATAATGTGACCTAGAGGAGTGTTTTACCTGCTTTTAGGCAGTGAGCAATCTCGAGTATGCTGCCGCAAAATGTGTTTTGGACTTCTATATTTGGTGAATCCAACACATTTTACCTTAATATAATTGACAATAATATATATATATATATATATATATACACGGCTGTGTCCATGTGTCAACATTTTGTGGGCGTTTACATATTCGACAGCTCGTATCCATGTCCAGATGCAAAACTCGTGTCTATGTCCAACTTGACCCCTTTGGCATCCAAAAAATATTCTCAAACTCTTTAGCTTGGCCATCAGGGTTTGCCCATCGACATTAACCAACACAACATAATTGACTACATGTTAAATAATTCCTTTTGTATGCCACACTTTAGAAGTGTCAGCATTGATGCGGATATCCTATCCAAAGAATAGTTACTAAGTACGGGTACAAGTATAATACGGCAATGATCCGTTCGGAAAGTACGGGTGTTATACGGCAAAAACATGGCAAAAGAACAGGAAATTAAAAAATAATTAATAATTATAAATAAATAAATAAAAATCATGACAATAACTAATAACAATCATTTAATACGGAATGTGTTTAACAAAGTAAAAGTACAGCAACAATACACGCATTGTACGTGTTTAATACATAATTCGTGTATTAAATGGGTATTATACGACGATACGTGTATAATACGTAACAAGGCAAAAGTACAAAGTTTTAAACGGCAACCCAAATTAAAGTATTATACGAGTACTATACAGGTATAATACGGGTGTTTGGTAACTATGATCCAAAGTTCAAGCTTCTACGCCTTGTCTGTATATAGGGGATGGTTTTCCCCTAATCTCTTGGATCCACTCTCCTCTCTAATCAATAAATTTATTTATTGCTAATACAAAGGGTTTTAAGATCAGGTGCAACGCATCACATAGTTAGTATTCAAAAGTCGCAAACAAAAAACAAAACCAAAAAAGGAACTTCATTTCATTAAGATAATGAAGCAGTGGCTTGTTTCCATAAATGGGCATGTTCAACTATATAATCAAGAAAATCAGAAAATAGAATGGCTGAACATGGAAAAATACATATCAGACATATCGAAATGAGTGAAATTCCATTCTCATTCATGGTGTGACGCACTCTGTAACAAAAAAATGACGTTTTTAAAAATGAGTGAATTATTTGCACATTTTTGGGTTGCCGAATTATTCCCGAATTTCCGGAATTATTCTTGACTTATTCTCAAATTTGAAAAAAAAAACTAATTATTTTGTATATTTTTTTAATCAAATTGTTTGGTATATTTTTATAATTATTAATTTATTTTTTCCAAATTTTTCCGAACTTGACCCCTGCCGAATTATTCTCGAACCCCAGCTTTGTCATTATGGTGACGCGAACGTCCCCTATAACGGCTTGGACACATAGTCCAACATTATTATGGGACAAAATACAGGTTTGAGGAGCATTGCAATATCCGTACAATAGAATCTCAACCCGTATGGAATAAAAAAGTCAAGCCATATAAAATTCAATAGATATCAGCCAGCATGAATGCATGATTGCAAAGCATAAATCTCATCCCTATAAGGATCCCTATAATGCGGGTTCAATGCTAAAAGAAACAATGGGAATGAAACTAAATCATTGATACAAAACAGAAGTCTGGAGATTTGATTTTGTAATTATGGCGGAAGCAAACAGTATTGATTTTAATAACAAGAAACTATTGAAAGAACTTTTCGTTTTGTACAAAATATCTAGTACAGGGATTCATCAACTATACAAAGATTTTTGTTTGCAACATGTGATAATGAGGTGAACGTCCAATTGGAAAATAACCAAATATTTTCCATTAATAATCTTTCAAGCTAGGAAAGAAGGGAAAGAAAAGATACAAATAAAGCAATAAAGATAAGAAACAATGATTATATTACAAAGCAGCATTTGAAAAAATTAAATATGAAGAAATGTCTGATTATTAGTTACAATGGATTGAAGGTACAATTCCAAGATCTGAACAAGCAAAGCAAGACAAAAAAAATGTTTCTATATAAGAAGAAAAGTAGGTGAATGAGAATAGAAATGCATTCACCTTCCAAACAAATTCCCTGCAGCAATAGTACTTCCTTGAACATAATATTCAACCCTTTCTGTAACTTCCCCTAGAAGATCAGCAGTCTCCAGTACCTGGCAAAATGGGAAAGAAAGGAATTATAACTTAAAATAAAATGAGAAGCTACTTGAAAACTAAGAGCTCGATGATTGCTAACAAAGAATACATCCTCTCCTAAAAACTAAAATCCAAAAACTGCAAAATCAGTTTTCATATGTTTACTGCTTTCATTCTGTTCAAAAACAATTGTATCTCTAATACCACATCTAGAAGAATCAGACGCAAGAAAGGGAGAATCAGAAATGTACTTCACTCATGAAGAATATATGCAGTCACATGCTTCTGCCTGTATTTAAAAATAAAAATTAAAAAGAGATAGGAAAAGCATCAGCATGTAGCCTGCACCTACTTATGATCTGCAACATCTACTTGTCACATGCTACATGAAGTGCATATCAGTGGGTTGTCACCTACTCAATCCCACATAATAACTCACTACCCTTGTGCATGAAATGGTTAATAAAAACCGCCATTCAGAAATCAATGGAATTTAACAGCGAGAGCAGATTATTTGGCAGCATAAATTATGACATTAAATAAACAGAGCTATCATAAAGAAAAGGAATTTGGAGCCTGGGCTTTGAACAAAATAACCACTTGAAAGAAAGGACCAACAAGATTGCCACTAGAATACCAATAACAAGAAGTTTAAGAAATTTAAGGAACAATCATGAAATTATAACCAGCAGTACACATTTTCAATAAAGTAGCTCTATAGACCATCAACACAACTTAAGTTACATCATCAAAGTTCAAATATAATGAAACAATCCACATGTCAAGTCCATCTTAGCAGACTTTCAATAAGAGCTAATGTGACACTAATTAATATTTTAAAGAAACCAACAGCTTTATCCTTAAGGATCCCATAACGAATTATAAAGTTACCAGTGACAGCTTTAGAAAAACAAATCTCCATATTGAACCAATGGCAAGATTTTTGAGAAGGTTCTATTTCTAAACTAAAGAACGGATTTCCTGACCACAAAACCAAGAGAAATCATCAAGCTGCAGTAGTTAATCAGATGAAAATGCACCCACACCATTGTCTTTTGCCTAAAGTACCATTCTCAGTGTTAAGATACAAAATAAAGCATTATGCGAAAGAGGGAATCCAACCAACCAAACAAAAAAGAAACATGCATAGGGTAGAAAATGTCCACTTTATTTAACATGGTAAGTTATTGAACTTACCATTGTTCGTGACTCCAGACTTATAATCAAATATGCATGATACTCGTCATCCTCGGCTGCCATTTTGGAAGAGTCTGCATTATGACCACGTGCGTTCTTGTGGTACACAGTCCAAATTCCTTTGCAACCAGGTAGTTCAACCTTCATCAAATATGTATTGTCACATTAAACCGTTGTTGAAAGACATGTGCATATATATATATATATATATATATACACATGGCCATTTGTAGTTGCATGAATAGGAATATGCCTAATTTAAGGACATTATGGAGTACAAATCCAGGTATATGTGCATGCAATGACACAATTGTCGAATAAAAAAAGATTCTGCAAAACAAAGAATATTAACTTGTTCAAAGTTAAGATACATCAACCAACTTGTAAATATTAACAGTTCCATTTGACTAAGAATTATAAAAGTATGTATTCAATAAATTCGGTAAGGATGCTGGTTCTACTACCATTATATACAAACTATATAAATTAGGTAAGGATGCTGGCTATACTACCATTATATACAAACTATAGGAAACTAAGCTTACTTCTATAAAAAAAATTATAGCTCACTCATGTAAGAGAAGAATTGGAATTTATGTTATTCCCCAGAAATTTTCCTTTCTTGAATATAGTGAAAGGAATCCATAAGAATGCTTTTTTCATGGTTATTAGGTATGTCCATTTTGAATTTAACAGTGGTCAATGAGTCAAACGTCCAACTACTAAAGCCAAATAGTCCAATATAAGGGTTCAGACTTTGGTACTTTAACGACTTGAGCTCCTAAATAATTTTTATATTTTGAAAAAAAATATTTTACAAGGTTTTGCCTCTCCTGATAGAAGATTGGTTCTTCTCCTTATCTTTCAGTGGCTTAAAGGGTAGCCAAGAAGATGTTGTAACTTTCTGCAATTTTCTCCACATTTCTCTCTCCTTTCTTCCTTTGCAAATTTCATGTTTGGTGAATTGTTACACTTACACCTGCTAAAATTTGCATAAATCGATATTAGAGCACAGATTCTACTCATAGTTACCAAGGCGGAGATCAAGAACTATTCAATTAGGGAAAATTTTGGGAAAATCAGAAAAACGTCGGCAAAAGTAATAAATAAGGTTTTTAATTCTAAAAATATATATCAAATATATGAAATATTTATTCAGAAATTTTTTAAAAGGTTTTGAATACTTCACGTTTATTTAGCAAAATTCGCGACTTTTACTTATTGAATTAATCGTTCAACGAAAAAAGTAACAACTATTCGGGACTTTTTCAAAAACAAATGGAGAACTTTGTTACTATGATTCTATTATAGGTTCGTGAGCTCAATGATTCCATGGCTAGAAGGAGAGTCTGTGAAAATACACATTTGGAGGCTCCACGTGATACCCATGATGAAGAATTGAGGATTTACAAAATCAATTAACACCACAACAATCACAATGAATCTTGGGAGCATAATACGAACAGTCAGGCTTCTGAAAGCATTGATTACAATGTTTTTCATAAACATGCTCCGTGAGGATAGTTGGACGAGGAGTACATAAATCCTAGGGTTATGTGGATCGTTAATAGTATACATATGATGATTTGATGAATACTTAAAAAAAAAAAAAAAAAAAAAAAACAGTTCTCAAGTTGTTAATTTCCATCACTAAAAAACGATCAATGATAAGCTTGAAACTGTAATTTACGCAAACATTTCTGGTTTGGTGTGGAAGAATCAAAAGTAATTGTTGAGACTTTATAAGGTAGAAAGTAGAGCTCAAAAAGGTGGGCAAGTGGAAAAGGTGTGATTTACTTTCTCGGTTGTTCTTGATGATCGTTCACGAGTCAAGCCGAAAGGAATATGTACGGGAAGCATCAGAATTTACACAAGAAAAGCGTCAAACCAAATTTGAGACACTGATTAGCCAACCAGAAGAGAATGATGGAATATATAATTATAGGTGTTTCAATGTTACAGACTAAAGGAAAATCAAATGCCATATAAAGTCACTACAATATAATCAGGGCTAGGTTCCCTTCAACCAAAGGAGATTGGAGCAACAAACTTTGATCTAGTAACATCAGAGTTAGTAATAGAAACTGAAGTCCATAAGAGTGCACTTATTTTATGCTTAGGTGGGTCAGTTATGTATTTTGTAACAGTCTTAAGAGTAAAACACCCAATGTCCAAAGACAAAGTTAGTTAACTTCTATGTGGTATGACCGTATGAGTTCTAGTGTGTGAATTAAATTGTGCCCAGCCTATTATAAAAGATGGGGCTTGTCACCTAAAGGATCCTAAGTAGTGAAAAAAAATATGTTTTAGAAGGCTTTGGGATCGGTTCTTCTCCTTATCTTATCTTCTGTAGATCGGTTTTTCAGTATCTCTGTTGTCACTTTCTGCAATTTTCTCTACATTCAAATAATCCGTTCTTCTTTTGCCAATTTTCAGATCCGGTGCTTGTTCACCGGCTGGAATTAGCATAATCTAGAATTCTAATCATATTACTGAAGAAAGCTAACACTATTTTTGTGGAATTAGCCAACTCTTTAAAGGTAGGTAGGCCGTAGGTCTACAGAAAATTTTGCAGACATAGAAACATAACCCTTAAAAATTCATTTCGGTTTCTATAGCAGTAAGCTCAGCAAACATCCCACAGTGCTCCTGATATTTCTGGAATAGGAACTAAAAATAAAATATTTAAAATGTTGCTGCTAGCAATGAAAACTGTGAAGTCATATACTGAATAAGTAGAGGTGGACCTCAAAAGGAGCTTTGGACACACCTCAGTGATCATTTCGGGGCGAATTGATTGCTGTAGAACGCAGAGAGCACCATTTTTCCCATGACCAGAACAACACACCTTAGAATCAACAAAACACAAAAAACATCGGACTGTTTTAAGTTCTTGGAAGTAAAATAATACTATACTTATGTTGTACTATTGTTGAGTTATAAAAGACAATACTAAAGAGATTTAACCGAATAAGAAATTCAAAAATAAAGATGCATAAGTTGAATCCCGAAACCACATTATTCATACAGTATTAACCCAGTAATTGTACCCAACTTGCTAGACCAATCAGTAGGAACATGTCCAAGTTGAAGCCCTATGCTATATAATTCATGCAATATCTAATAAGAAATAGTAACCAATGTTGCTATACTAACCAGTTCATAGTTGCTTTGCTTAGCAATTCCTGTTGCATTCGGGTCAGCATTAATCCTTAAGCCATACGAGAAATCTTTCAAAGGACCAACATTAATCAACGAATCCCTAACTGCAAATAAGAAAATCTTCTGCAAACATCAAGAAAAGCAATAACATTATTAGAAAAAGAAAAAGTTACCAGATCATCATTAAAAACTATTCTGTCATGGTTTGATAAAGACTAACTCAGTTTTTAATTAAATTTATTAACAAGATAAATTAATTTCATCGTAATTATTCCAATCTGAACCCAATAATTCTTCAAATCAACTCCCAATCACATTAATAGTAATTAATAACTGAAATTAGGGGGTGTTTGGCATCGTTCCACCGGAACAATTTCTCGTTCCGTTTCTCAGATCGTGTTTGGTAGGAAGCATTTTTCGGATTGTGTCGTGAAACGGAATGGAATTGGCAATGTTATTGTGAAACGAAAAAAATAGCTCCGCCTTGCAGAATGGAACACAGAAACGTTTTCATGGGTATTCCTTTTAAGCCCGATTAAAAAAAGCAAAAAGGGTTAAAACCAATGTTACCTAGGCACTTCAGTTTTCCCAAATTTTGCCGTGCCGACACTTGGACACGACACGACACTCCATGGCACGACACGACACTCCTTGACACGTGCCTATACCATGTCATGGTGACATTAACATTATGATTAGGCGCATGGTGCTTCAAGTATGCCACATCATTTTAAAAATACAATTGCAATGATTTTTTTTGTCAATTTGTGTTGTTTTTTTGGAAACATAGACGAAATTTTACTAGAGAGTAACAGCAACAACAATAATCAATATGTACATCTCTCTCTTCTCTTCTCTCTTGTAGCTCATTTTTAGTATATAATCATTTTTAAAAATATGTATGTTCGTGCCGCCATATTTGGATTTTCAGAACTTGCCGTGCCGAACACCCCTAGACACCTGGACACTTGGCACCCGTACCACGTGCCTAGGTAACACTGGTTAAAACACTCTTCGTTGAAAGCATTTGTGGCCAAGGGGGGAGCGGACTGTCCCGGCGTAATACCTCGACGCCAGCAATGACTGGAACACCAATGACAATGACTTGAACTCCTGGCCGCAAAGATGAAGGTTCTCTCTCTCTCTCTCTCTCTCTCTCTCTCTCTCTCGGAAGCCCCCACTTGAATGGATCATCCCTCCGCCTTCTTAAAAATGCATATCTAAGCACCAAACGAAATCCGGAATCAGGACTGTGGAGAGATGGATTTGGAGTCAAGGAAGAGATTGTTGGAGAGAGAAGGTGAAGACAGTGAGGATGCTTTTATCAGCCAACAACGCCTCTGGTTGATTTGGTTTGGTCGACTTAATCTTTACAGTGGCCCATGGGAGCTCCAATGACCAGTGTTTCGGTGGAGATCAATGTCATCTTGTCCATTAACTCTTGGCAAAGAGTGTTCCTCTTGTACTTCGTCCCCACCAGGTGGTAGGGCCGGTGGGTTCTCCATCCCATTCCGATGGAAAAGGAGAGTAGAGAAAAGGAAAGATGCTGGTGGAAAATCGAAACCACCACTTGAGACAAACTTTTCAGTAGAAACTCACCGGAGATGAGGCCACTATGTAGAAAAAATTACCTGTGGGAACGGAACCCCTATCGTAACAGCTAAGAAAGCTTTTCGGTACTAGCAAATAGAGGTTGTCTCTTGTTTGTATTAATGACTGATGTGAAATAAGAAAAACAATAATAATATTTTATTAAATTTAATTGATCCCCAAGTGTTAAACATTAACAAGTTGGCATCATATTCATTGCGATTGAACTCGATTGAATTCTCCTCTAGTTCAATCGGATTCATGCTAAGCACGTGTCTCTTTCAACCCCATTATGTGGTTAAGATTCACTAATCCTTAGAATTTAACAATTTATCCTTGATTTTTAGACAAAAAAAAATTAAATTACCCTAAGAGATAAAACTTCTTAACTAGGGGTTAAAAGGGGGTTCAGTGAGTGCGATTGAACATGATTTAGACTCGACATTAATGAAAATCTACAGAGCCAAAAGTCAGAAAAGATATGATAAAGAGCTAATCCAATATTTTTTTAATCCAAACGAGATTCTGTTGTTTTTGTTCTCCAGAACAGAATATGGCTCACCGCTTCCAAACGAGTTCCAAGAATAGAATCATTCAAAACAATCCAGTGTTTCGGAATCAGAGAAGTTTCTGATCTGGATGATGCCAAACGCCCCCTTAACGACTACCAGATCGCCAGTAACCTCCCACTGAATATAAATTATATGGGACACACAAGAACAGTAATGTGATTGGGTATGGAAAGATAATATGGCGGTATGGAAAAATGTCAATACATACTCAAATAACAGTAACAAAGTTAACGAAAGAAAGAAAAAAGCTATGGAAAGATAATATGGCTACATCAGTTTTTTAGAAGACAAAGGCGTGAAGGGGTTAGGACCTCTAGTTGCGTAAGGCGTAAGCCTTGAGGGCTGAGGCATGACGCTTCAGCCTCATGCTCTCTCATTTGTTAAGAAAGGCATACAAAGTCTGCAGTTTTAATTTTTCGAATGACAAATGATGCTCAATCATCAATTCAAGTGAACTTTGGATTCTAAAAGATAATTACAAAGTCATGAAAGAAGACAGAAAAAATATTACTTTAAGTCTAAGTCATATGGCTAGAACCATATTTTTTGTTAATGTACGAGGCGCATGCCTCAGGCATAACACGAGCCCCATGGTGTGAGGTGTGTGCCCTTAGTAACACAAACCGTCTACCTTCCTACCCACTTCGGCTCTCACAGTTTGACAGTGTATTCGCCTCGAGAGCGCGGTTCTCCATTCCGTAATTCGCGTGAGGGAGACGAAACAGGCAGTCTTTCCTTTTTTGTGAAAAAAATCATTTTTACCCTTAAGGGGGTTAACGCTTGAGAGGAAAGACCTTAAGTCATTTTTCCTTTTTTCTTTTCTTTGTTTTTTATTTTTTTTTTTTGTACAATCAAGTGTTAGTTTTTGTCAGCGAAGACATAAGTCTTTTCAACTTTCGTTTTTACAAAGAAAGAAACAGGGGGAAATAAGTAAAGAGCAGACAACGGTGAAGGTTGAGGGTGTTTGTTTGGTGGTTTGATGGTTTGGTTGTGTGGGTTGCCGATAGCTACAGGTGGGGACCTACATGGCTACATCTCTCTCTCTCTACTAATAAACTAAAAGTGAATAAAGGAACCCTAAATTCTCTTTCTAGGATTTATACCCTTTCACATATATTATTTTAATGTAATATTTCTATTTTTTTTTTTTTAAAAGTGAAATTCGTTCTACGTTTTAATTTATTGATTGGATTCAGCTCGACCCTATCATAAATTAAAATTTAACGCTCCAACTCCCGCTCAGGTTACTTAGTATGTGCCTCATGTGAGCCTCACATTTTGAGGCATAAGCCTCAAGGCATTTTCCTTGAGCCTCAACTCAAGGCAAGCCTCGAGGAGTAAGCTTCACAGGTCTTTTAAAACACTGTGCTAAATATTCTATATACATTGCACTTAACATAAATACCTCTGCGTTAAGTACATAGAATAACTAACAAAAGATAAACTCAATCTCTCCGGAGAAAGAGGTTCAACCAGAAAATACTTAAAAGAAAAAGCACAAAACAACACAATATCCAAATGATTTTAGTGATTAAGTTAGGGGACATGAAAATTCATGCAGATAACTAAGAATACCTCAGGGCTCCAAGAACCAGTACTCAAACTAAGAAGCAATTAGCAAAACTAGAACTAATTAATCTAGATAGCTAAAAATACCTCAAGGCTCAAGAATCAGTACTCAAACTAAAAAGTAAGTTTCATTAAAACAAATGGAGCAGTATATGGAGCTGTTGAAAACCAACTCGTAACTACAATGAGCATGGAATGATAATCGACCTGTGCTGACTCTGAATTATTTGGAGCTGAACCATATAAGGACAGTTCCTCGCCACTAACAATATCTTGCAAAGCATCAGATGATGACCTGCGCAATCGCTTTGCTGAAGGTGCATCACCTTCAATATCTCCAACCTGCACAGAAAAGGCAACAGAAAACACTATTTTCAAATATTTATGTGCATGGATCAAAATTAAAGTATACCAACTAAAACAATGGTGTTATGATAAAATATGGAACTGAGAACAAAGACACATATTAAGACCACAGTACTTAGGAAAATATGGTCTCATGAAAAGTAGACCACTCACACCCAAAAAAAAAACATCATTCATGCAGTGGCATTTACTGTTAATTGAGTTTGTGCAACAAACATGAGATATTTGCAACAGTACATAAGTAGGGGTAAATTAATTAGACGAGTATATAAGTCACTGAATTTGTAACTCCAATCATTAGGCAAGGTTCATAAATAAGTTGAGAAATTTCCAGTAGAGATTTTCGGTAACCCGATCCATATGATTAAGGATGCCAATGTTCATTTGGTTTTTTCAATGATTTGGTGGTCTCAGTCTTGTGCTTGCCTTGGGCGGAAGCCGTGGAAACGATTTTATGGATGGGTGCAATGGATTAGATTATGATGGTCGACCACCCTGATCCATTGGGATCAAGAATTGGGAGGTTCTTTCTTTTTTTCCTACATTTGGGAGTAAGTCGTAACTCTTAAGCTGGTAGATTTAATAGCTTGTGCATTGTATCCCTTCTGGTTGAAGTTGCTCCCGTATGCTTATGTCAAAGTGTGTGGAGAACATAACCAGTGTAGTCAAAATGTCGCCTAGGCCACCTGTCACGGCTGCCTACTCCCACACCAATTGCCCAACGACCCCTAGTACATGGCTGGTGTGGGACTAAACATACCCACGTGACAGGCTCCCCCGCCCAAACCCTAACGCCCTCATCAAGAGGACCCACCCTTTAGTGGATCCCACGTGCCGTGAATCCATCCCAACCCCCAATGTATCTGGGTTGGCTCTGATACCACTTGTCACGAAGCACTTGCCAACCAAAATGACTAGCCACTTCAAATGTTGCCTACTCCCACATCAATGCCCCAGCAACCCCCAATACATGGCTAGTGTGGGACTATACATACCCGCGTGACACTGCCTCACCTAACCAGGATCCCTATCGCCTAGATCATGATCTAGGCAAGGACACTCACAAAATCTTACATAATTTGAAAAGAAAAATAAATTTTGGTCACCTAGTTGTCGCCTAGACGCTTTGACTACATTGAGAGTAACAGACGAATCATTGAAGGATAACTCCATGAAGGTGTTGACAAAGGCTAATGAAGAAATGGTTAACAGAGTGATCTACTCATCAACAGTTTGGGTCTTTGGGGGGCTATCGATTGAACAGAATGTTGGATAAATATCATCAATAGTGGTGAGATGAACACAAAGGATTTTCTGGTTTGCTTCCCTTAGGTTAGTTTAATAAGGTTCAATTTCAACTAGAGTCTAATCCAGAACACAATTTCGAAAGGGATGGATGAAATGTTTACATGCAAGAAAAGTAAAAATCCGAATGTTTTCTTCATTTGAATTAAATAGATGCCATGAAGTATCTTGCAAGGTCTTCTATATCTTCAAGTCTCACTATATGGCTAGGTTTTAAATTTTGATCTTGCTAGATATTTCGTTGTTTGAAAACGATAAATTTTGGTGGAAAATTCCCAAAATATTTTCAAATAGCAAATTTTTTTACATTCGAGGGAAGGCTGGGGAAAGATAAGGATAAAAATGGAATTTCATAAAATGTTGAAGTAGACATAATTGCACACCCATGACCAAAAAAAACATGTAAGTTAAGGAAAGTCTAGGAGGAAAACTACTTGCTCACAGCTGTCTGATATTCTGATATAACACATTCAATACTAAATTACTAATACAATAAAAATCAAAATCAACAACTACATGAGAGGTCACTCATGCCATATCCACATTGAACTTTCAGGTCGGCCCAAAGCCATCCTAACCAAGCCTAGCCGTTGATAATACTATTGCACCACGTAATTGTTAATAAGAATAACTTAAATGGCACTTTATGCGTTTATCTAAGTACAAGGTTTACTACTTCAGTTATATATTCAGATATTCTTTAAAAATATTTCAAATTATTATGAATTAAGACTCAAAGAAATAACAAAAATTAAAGAAAAATCCACTAATTGCTATCGTGTCAAAATGCATAAATCCGTTACCCTAAGGTAAGTTCCTACCTATCTAATTTCTTGATTTTTACGTTTTAACAAAAAGAAAATACTATTAAAAAGTATTTCTATCTTGACCTTTCTATTCTATCTCTGCGACATTAATTTTTTTTAATACACTGAAATACGCAAGTCTCCATAGCCTACCCTTTTCAAGGCACGTGCAATGTTACAAAAGGAATCTCCCTCCACTTAAAGGGCCCCTTGAAGAATGGCTTTGTTCCGAAAAAATCTGTGAAACATTGCCCGAAATTGTTCAATCTTAGGTCCTCGAAAAATAGATGACCTGCATTCGCAGGCATTACAAATTGTTGGGCCAGAATTTTTGACATTTTGATTATTTTTGTGGGATAAACTTTCACTGATAATTAGGAATTCACACTTTTTTGGTAAAATCTTGCATCATAGTTGTCAAGGCGACCAGGCGACTTGAGGCGATAGACCCCATGGACGCCTGAGGCGGTAGCCTGAGGCGCCCGAGGAATCGCTTGATGAACTTTTTGTTGCAAAAATTTTCCCTAATATGAGATCTATGTATGACGCATTTTCTTTTAAAAGAGACCCTATATTCATATAAATTATACCATTGTCAAGATGCACTTTAATAGAACCATCGTTAGAGACAGTCAAGATGCCGCTTGTCTTGGGTGTGAGACTGATACGCTTCCAACTAGGTACCTTGGGCTCCCCTTGGGGGCTCCGTTCAACTCTAAGTTGATTTTGAATCCGATTATTGAGAAGTTTCATAAGAGGTTGTCAGGCCGGAAATCGTCGTTCCTCTCTAAAGGTGGGAAGCTCACCTTGCTGAAGAGTATTCTCTGTAGCCTTCCAACATATTTTCTCTCTTTATTTAGAATTCCAGCCTCTGCAGCGGCAAAGTTAGAAAGGTTACAGCGGGATTTTTAATGGAATGAGAAGGTGGAGATTAAGAAAATCCATCTTGTCAAGTGGAAGTGGGTTTGCCGACCCAAAGAGAAGGGGAGGCTTAATGTGTGGCATATTTGGGACGTTAATCAGGCTTTGTTGGGAAAATGGTTGTGGCATTTTGGGATTGATCGCGACAGTTTGTGGAAAGAGGTGATTTTGACTAGGCATGGGCGTAGAGACATGTGGGAGCCTAGGCCGCCTAGGGGTCCTCATGGTGTTGGCCTTTGGAAGGTGATCGTGGCAGGTTGGGAGGATTATGTAAAGCATACGCCTCTAGTGATTGGGGATGGGACGGATGTTAAGTTCTGGCTTGATCCTTGGTACGGGCCTTCTCCTTTGAAGCTTGTGTATCTAACGTTCTTCTCTATTGCCTCTGATAGATTGGCGACAGTGGCGGATATGTTTGATTGGGCTACAGGGGAAGAGAGTTGGAGTCCTTCCTTCTTACAGCCGTTGAATGATTGGGAGGTGCAAGATTTGGCTCAGTTATTGGGAAGGTTAGATTCGGTGTGTTTACTGGCTTCGGCGAGGGATTGTCGGGTTTGGGACAAGAACTCTAATGGCCTTTTCTCCGTTAAATCCTTCTTGCAGGCGATGAAGCCTATCCCTCAATCAGTCTTCCCTGTCAGGGCAGTGTGGTATCATGGAGTGTCGTCCAAGGTTTCTTTCTTTATGTGGTCAGCTATTTTAGATAAGATTTTGACGCTGGATAACTGGAGGAAGAGTGGATGGAGTCTCCCCAATCGTTGTTTTTTGTGTTTGAGGGAGGAGGAATCGGTTGATCATCTGTTATTGCATTGCACTTACGCGAGTCAGCTTTGGGGGCACTTTATTTTTCAATGTGGAGTTGTCTGGGTCTTCCCCTCTTCTTTCCAGGAGTTGTTCTGCGTTTGGTTGTCGATTCATCTAAAGAGCCCTTGTGATCTCATTTGGGCTTTCCTCCCAGGAATGATTTCATGATCTTTGTGGCAGGAGAGAAATAGGAGGGTTTTTGATAATTCTTCTCTGTCTATTGAGAGTCTTTGTTCCTGGTCGAGGTCTTTGTTGCGGGATTGGCTCTCTTTTAGAGCTGATGTGGGGGAGATAGGGTTCGATGAGTTGATTTCGTAGTCAGTGTCGGGGTTTTTTGTGTGGAGTTTGGGGGTTTTTTCGGTGGGTTGTCTTGGGTTGCTTGCTGTTTTTGTGTTTTGTGTGCTGGTGATGATTCACCTGTTGCGAATCGTTGTTTTCTCTTCTAATAAAATGATTTCACCGATCAAAAAAAAAAGACAGTTCTAAGAATAATAAAGGGGGATTTCAAGTGTTGGAAAAAAATTTAATAAAAATTAAGTCTACAATGACTATTAAAAGGGGGCGAGAAAGGGATTGTGAGGGATAAAAAATAGGTAGCCTAATAGGAAAGAGAGAGAGGAGGGAGAATATAAGACTGAATAAAAACTAAAAAAATAGCCCGACAGTCAAATCTGACTCTGAAAATGGGAGAAAGAAGAGGGGGGAGAGGGAGAAATTGTACCTCTTACTCCCAGTTCTTTTTTTCCCAAATATACTCAAGATAAGTAATAAATATAATATTGATAAGTAAAATATATAACTATAGCACTTATTTAAATTATAAAAGATTCATTTAAATATGAGTTTATGAGAGTTTTGGGGGTTCTAGAAAGGCTCTTAATTTGTTATAGGCCGCCTAAGCTAACTGTGATTTAACAACTATGAAAAAAAAACAAATAGGGACTATATGATCCACCCATAAACAGAGAGAGACCAATTGGTACACCCATTGAGAGAGATAACAAGTTAAGATGAGAAAAACATACTTAACACTGTTCTTCTCTTCTTTCTTCTTCTATCTGTTAACTTTTTTTTGTTGGATATACATATCAGAACATATTATATTATAAAAATCATAAGTATATAAAATAACATACCTTTTGTTTATCCAACAATCATATTCAAATAAAATAAATTTTATATCTTTAAACAATAATAATATTATATATATCAGATTTTTAATAATGACCGCCTGAGGGGGCCAGTCACCTAAGCCAAGCAGAGCGTCTGGTTGTCTAGGCGACAGCCTGAGGCAACGCCTTTAACAACTATGTCTTGCATATTTAGATATATTTCACAATTTCCGTACGGAATTGTGCAACCCCCACCCCACACACACCCACACACAAACAAAAAAAAAACATAATTATTTCTATTACTTCTTTGGTGAAAATCAAGAGTTCCTATGGATGTTTTTGATAAAAACAACCATTATATATATGTGTGTGCGCGCGCGCGCGCGCGCTTGTGTATGTTTATTTCAATTTTCAATGAAAAATTAACAAATTTCTAAACAAGGACAAATTACAAAATTAAACATATTAGATAGATTTGTTAGTCCAACCAATCAAAAGAGCAAAGCAAAACTTTCCGCAAACACTTCCATCATCAAAGTAGATAGATAGAGCTCTAACACCTTTAGCAAATCTTTAATGAATGAATAGATGGATTCACATTCCCTTCACTCTTTGTGCACAAGAACGATTAAGGTGATAGATTCAATCTACATACAAATCCCTAAATTATATCTTGCACTTTTGTACTAAATTCATTTTGTTTTTTATTTGCTTCAAAAGATGATTTTCTTTATCGGTAATCAAATAATTTTATAAAAAGAGGAAATCAAAAGATCAAGTACAACAACAAAAAATGAATTGGAAGTATTAGAAAACAAAAACAAAAAAGTACAGATTCAAGTGGCATTGAAGATGGATTACAAAGTCGTGGTAGCAATAGCAATGGTTAAGAGGCTGAAACTTGAAAGATCCAAAGCAGGGGCTAGAGTGAGACAAGTTTCGGTTGAAGATTATTGCAGCCGAGTCCGTAACTGCAACCAATGCTAAGTAGCAGCAAAGAAAAAGCAATTGAAATTTTATACACACCTCTTCCTTCAAGCCAGAAGTTGACATCGATGTTCCCATGCCACACGTATATTGCACAAGCATACTATCTCCCAAGCGACTACCCAAGAAAAAGAACGAGTTTCCAATTGTTGCTATTCCCTAAACGAAAATCAGCAGAACCGTTAGTTAGAATTTAAGCTAAATGATTAACAGAAATACACAAATAGGCTTGGGATATTGAAGATAAACAGTAAAATAGGAATAAAGGTTGAACATATGCAGCTAACCGAAGTCAGAACTGAAGCTCTAGACTTTGAAAGTTCAAGCCTCTGCACTATTCTGCAAAAGAAATAAAACAAGTTTATATAAATAACAACACCACTTTTAACTTTAAAAGGTCTAAGTAAATAGCACAGGTAACAACTTGTAAATCAAAATAATAAAGTTGATATTTTGCTCATAAAAAGGTGATGATGCTTCTTCTATTGTTTTTCCTTCCTAACATTGGTTTAAAAAGAAATCTACGAAAATGCCTTCTTCACAGTCTCCTGCGCATTTTTTGCTTGATCGTGCATTGCCATTGGTTAATCATAAATCCATGATTAAGACTCAAAACTAATTTGGAAATCAAACATCAATTGTTTGAGTTCGACTTGATTAATTTTGTCAAAAAAAATTCAAGGCTCACCATGTTTATGGGAAAGAAAAACAAAAAAAAGAATCACTAGTATTGTGGAAAAAAATGTACAACAGAAATATATATGATGCTGCTTTATCGATCAAAAAGTGTACAACAGAAATATAAAACTTCATCATCACTTCAAATGCCGTTGTTGCGAACCGTTATTCACCTAAAATGTTGGAAGTTGACACATCCCTTGTAAGTCACTTAAATTGAAAGACAATATTATAGTATTATCCTTTACAATTAAAAAAAAAGAAACAATTATTTTTAAGTGCGTAATAAAGAAGACAAAATTGTCTCTAAGCAGTAAGAAAAGAATCCCATTCATTGCTTCCACTCCTTCCAGATAATTAGCATAAAATCAAAAATTTACTCACCAAAGAATACCTATTATGGGTTTTGGATCTTTATTTTACAAGGTAATATCATCAGTTCTGAAGAGTTATAATACTAAGAATTTCTGTATACACCAAAGACAGCTTCAAATCAGTTTTAGGAAAAAGGATAGATGTGAACATTTTATAAGGATTCGGGATTGAAAACAAATGTTGAAGATTATGAACATGGAGTTGAAAGTGGAGCTACAGCTTTTTAATGGCACCATGATTTCTCTCTTGTAGATGAGGGAGGAGTTGGTTTTTCTTTTTCTCTTGTTTCCATTTTGGTTTTGTGGGTGGGGAAGAAGGGCCAAAGTTCAGATACTCGAAGAGCACGTGTTAATTAAGAAATCAATTATTTAAAAAACCATAAATTTGTGGTAACGAATGAGACTCACACAAATATTAAAAACTAAAAAAATCTATAATTAGCAATTAAATCAGCCAGGTGCTGGTTTAGAATAACAACTAACAATTTCTTATACATTAACTCAAAGAAAATTAAAGAAAACACACAAAGTCACCTACCGTCCATCATAAACCAAGGTCAGCAAGAGGAGTTCCCCTGTTTTTGTTGACAGCATAGCTACATCATTTAATAACCAGGTTGCATTGGCTGCATCAAGCTCCACATTGAAACTTGATCTTGGCATCTCTAGACTGAAATGAAAAAAGAAAAAGGCTCACCAAGTTAGAAAATACTATTGTGTTTTAAAATTAACACTACAGCCCAGAGTTAAACAACACGAATAGAAATCGCCACCAATTAAATTTTAAAAACAAACAAAGACCACTAAAAATTGGTGAATTTATAGAAAGCTAGTGTATAATGAATGACCTACCATCAGATTTAACTGATGCGATCCATCTTTTTAGTACTTGAATGTCAATAAAAATCAATATTTTCATAACCAAAGAGCAGAGCATAGATTTTTGTCTGATTGCATGCATAGTTACCAAGTTCTCCGCTTTTTTCAAAAAAACCTGAATAGTACCCGACTTTTTTCTCTAAGTATTTACGAATTGTGGAAAAAATAACAACTTTTTCAAAAAAATTGCGAATTTCGCGAAATAAACACGAATTATTCCAACTTTTCGAAAAAGTCTCGAATAAATATCTAATACATGCAATATAATTTTCATAATTAGTAAACTTATTATATATATTTTCATTTCTTACCCGATTTATTTCTGAATTTTGACGATTTGTTTCAAAATTTTCCCTAGACGAATAATTCCCGAACCCTGACTTGGTAACTATGATTGCGTGAACTTGTAGTCTTGGAGCCGCAATTAAATAGTAATGTAAAAGCATATAATTCAATCTCCATATGCATGCAGAAACCATGCATCAATTAAATTAAATTGATCTCCCTATGTTTCCTTCTTCTATGAAGCTGTATAGCTTGAAGGACATGCTCTTCAAAGATTTAATTCATCTCTCATTGAAAGAATCTAGATACAACCTTGAAGTATGAACAAGGTTTTATTTGCTACTACTACTATTAAGCAGCATCAACATAGTCCACCATATGTTAGCAAACCTCAGACTTCTTTGAAATACCATGAACAGTTCTTGTAGATTGAGCACCCTATTCAAGGAAATATAGAATAGTGGGACCATTTGAATAAGTATGATTGTTTATCGGATCATAAAAACCCACGTTGTAAAGATCTCTTCCTTCTCTTCAAGATCGAACATCAATTGCAACGATTTGATGGATTTCTCATTGAGATAGAAGTAGATGAACAATGCCCCCCTGGAAATGTATATGAGGTTTTCTCCTCATATGGCTTGAGAAAGAACAATTCACATTTTTTTCATATGTATGAACCCCAAAATAGAGCAGTAAATTTTTTGCTCTTGGGAAAGTATTTTCACATTTGGATAAGTAAGCTTTATTACGAAAAAGAAGGGAAAAATAATATTGAGCTCCATCTTGGAAAGCCAGAGAAATCAATAACGGAAACATGAAATAAAGCAGCATGTTAAAGGCCAAAAGCCTGTGTGGATTGTCAATCGCGTGGACAACTTTAACAACTTCTTCTATAGAAGGCTAAGAATTATCAACTCAAAAAAGAAACGAAAAGAGAGAGAGAGAGAGAGCATAATTTGTATTAAAAAGAAAAATATGTGCTAGAGAAGAGATTTCCTTTTGCAGAAAAGTTCCCCATTTCTGTTTGTGCCACTTTTTGCTAGAGAATCTACTATAGTCTATACCATTCGCAACTCCACGCCTATAAGAGAACATAGGAATCCATCCCTGTACAAACTCCCTGATATGATCGGTCACATTGACTAGTCTTGGTGAATTTTTCTTTGATATCTGTCCGTGCAATGACATTCATAGAGACCCAACCACCAATCACTCTTCCAAATGATCATTTGATTTGGAGGCCACAAAGAAAGGATTTTATTTATATTTCTTTTTATTCATAACGACGATTAATATATTTCACAGGGGATTAAATACAGAAGAAAGATCCAAAAAGGGAGAAAGAAAACACAAAATAACAACTTACATTACTTGCAGTTTCACTTAAAATATCCACCCTATCTATCCATCATTTAGCGAACTGATACGCCATATCGTTCACCAATCTAGCAACCCACAAGAATGAGAAGTTCCTATCACCACCAAAATTATGAACTTCGTCTAAGGCATCAGCATACCTTCAAGCACCTTGCCTCCCTTAGATTATTAGAGAAGGGCACTCACAAGACTTTGAGAGAACGATCCCTTGCCCAAGCACCATGACCTCGGCCTGATTCGATGTTTCACCCACAGCACCGGGATAAAGACAATACTACCGTCACTGTTTCTAAAGACCCACCAATGCTTGTCGGACCCGGAATACCCATAGAACTGCCATCAAAGTTAAGCTTTAAAGAACCCGGCGGAAGAGGTCTCCAATGAACCTAATAAATAATCTGGTGGGGAAATATAGAGCAAGAGACATCCAATCTCTAGTAATATATGTGCTTTACACTCACACCTTTGAAGATAAGAGATGTAGTTACACATGAATCCACTCAAGATTTGATTTTGTCAATCATGGATACAATACTAGAGGTTCTGTCATGCAAATTTTGTTGCTTCTTTCTTCCTAGATCAACCAAAGAACCGCGTGGAAGGTGCTCTTCCATATCAGCCTACCCTTGTCAGTGTCACCAAGGCTAGTCGGATTACATTGGGCAAAACGACCTCAGATATGATGCAAATCTTCCTTCTTCTTTTTTTTATCGGTAAAAGCAATTCATTAAAAAAGAGAAGCAACTACAGATTCACAAATGGTGAATCACCAATAAAAAAACATCCAAAATGAAAAAACTAGCAGGCAAGCAGCAACCCAGCACTACAAACCCCTAACGGATACTAAGAAATCAGCACATCGAACCATATCTCCCCCACATCAACTTTAGTAGAGATCCAGTCACGTAACAAAGACCTCGATCGGGAGCACACTCTCTCAATAGACAGAGAGGAATTAACAAACACCCTCCTATTTCGATCCTTCAACAAAGACCACGAAACCTCTCCTGTCCAATAACTCATGCGCATCAAGCAAATTTTTCTTTACAAAAAGCGGACCAAAGACCTCTTTGTTACACTTCTTAAGCCTTCGCTCTCTAACTTTTTAATTTCAAGTGAAATACAGTGCTAGCCTTACCTTTGAAGGAGCAAGACGACAAACAAATGTGCTAAAACTTTGTTACTCTTCATAGGTACAGCGATCGTGTTCGCAGGGTAACCTAGCAAACCATTTGGTTTGGGGAGGGAAATTCTTTGGATAATCCATATGCGGATGAGGGGGAGAGAAGGATGACTGCAAAGGAGGAGCATCAAGGAACAATTATGTGTGAAGAATTAGCTGGAAGCAAAAATCTAGAGTTAGAAGGCTCAAGGAGGGGGGCAGGGGGCAGATACCAAATTCTTCCATAGACTTCAAATTGTGGGAGGGTGAAGTCTCCCTCCCTATTGATAAAATTTAGGAGAAGAGAGATTGGCTTGAAAGACCCTTTGGAAAAGAAGAGATTAACATGTCCTATGGGTAGCAATAAAGTGCCAGGGCCAAACGGTTTCAACTCCACGTTCTTCAAAGTTGTTGGTCCATTTTTTATCGGTAATTTAGATCTTATATTAATTATAAGAAGATTTAGAAGCAGATTCACCGATTGGTGAACAAAAAAGCAAAAGCAAATACAAGAGAAGTAAGACTACAAAAGAAAATATGCACGCTATCCATGATGAAGTAGATAGCCTAAGTTGCACATGACAAATACGAGTGTCGGAGCCCAACAAGGATGCAAAGTGTGGGATTTAGCGATACAAAATAAGGATTCAAGGAATTGAGGGGTAAAAAAAGTCTCATGGAGGATAATACACTTTGTCAAGCAAGTTCATGAGTTGGCTTTGAAATTGATTGAACACCTCGTTCTCTCACAGCTAGAGGTCGGCTAACAAGTCGGTGGACTCCCTATCTAAAGGTAAAGTGCATAAGCGGAGTCAGCGGACTCCCTATCTAAAGGTAAAGTGCTCCCGTACTCGTGCGTTGTTGCGAGATTGGGTGTCTACCAAAGCCGAAGTAGTGGAGATTGGGTTTGATGAGGTCATTTCCTAGTGGTATCAGGGGAGTGTTTTTGGTGGTTCTATTTGGGTTTGTTTCTTTGTTTTGTTTTTGGTTCCTTGTGATTCACCTTTTGTGTATCTGTTCCCCTTTTTTTTCTTTTAATATAATTGCTTTTACCGATCAAAAAAATGATGAGAGATAAAAGGGAGGTCATAGCCAAACATTTCGTGCACTTATATTGCAAGACATATATAACCAGATTCCAGGATTAAATGAACGTTTTTTAATCGGTAAAAGCAATTTCATTAAGAGAAAGACTGTACACAAGCAAGCAGGTTCATAAATAATGAACCCAAATGAAAGAATAACAATAAGCATAGGATTCTAGATTCCTAACACATAGCCCATCTATCCAATAGCACAACCCGTGCTACGAAATGAGGTTAGCTTGTATAACTAGGAAAAACTCAGCCTTCAAGCATGAAATGCACAAGAAATGTTTACGCCTTTCGTAACAAAGAGATGAACATTTAAAAAAAAAATTCACAAACAGAACTCCAGGACACATTTGCCCAGTAACACGATCAGATAAATTTCTACAACAATCCAGTGAAACATGGGAGCATTAGTGAAAAGAAATATTTTGGTGACTGCATTTCATGTCAGAGACACCATGATTTGGCGTCTTAACCATAATATCAGTAAGGAAAAGAAAGAAAGAAAAAAGAAATTGTCATTTTGCAGACTAGGTACCCAAACTTTGGTAATCATATAAACTAGTAAGAAGAGCCTCGTGTAGTCATTAATAGCTTGGAGAAAGAAACTACAAACTACTCAACTTACTGCAATGTGATAAAACTATTAATCTCAAATAGAATTGCTAGACAAACACAATGTACAGATAGAATCCCAACTTATCATGGAATAAGCTCCCAGAAAAACATGCAGGATGCATATTACTACTAAAAGCTCCAAGAACAAAATCATCCGCATAAGCTGACATTAGATGCAGCCTGTCAAAGCATGTAACATTATGAAGTATGAACTACTACATCTAGAAAAAGGCATGTAAGTAACGCAACACTCCAACAGTCAAATCAAGCCAGTTCAAAACAAATGGAAAAGGTAAAACCACTGCAAAAGGAAAGTGTTAATTCTACTTCTGATATACACAAAACAAAAGTATATTTGAGCAACATTAAACAAAGACATGTTCGGGGTCACTTAGAGAAAAGCCAATCACATAATAAAATATACACAAACACGAGCAAAAAAAAAAAAGGAGAGAGAGAGAGACCAGAATATGACCTGCTATCAACAGGAACTGCAAAGTTGTTTAAGGCCAGCGCACATGATACTGACTGCCCAAGCAAGGAAAGAAATTAAGAGATATAAAGCCAGTGAGGAATCATACAAAAGGAAAGAGTTTACAAGTAAACAAACACAGTGAGAAAATTGTAAACAACCAAATCCCACCAAAGCTATCACAGAAACTGAAGTGCATAACAAGGGCATAGGCTTACCTGGCTGTGATAATGAATAGTGTTTGCACTAATTACCAGAACTCCACCAATTGGAGAAGGCACAGCAAGAAGCTTGTAGGCATCATGTGGGAGATTCTGATGACAACAACA
Organism: Tetracentron sinense; assembly: GCA_015143295.1. Lineage (NCBI taxonomy): Eukaryota > Viridiplantae > Streptophyta > Magnoliopsida > Trochodendrales > Trochodendraceae > Tetracentron > Tetracentron sinense. Next base: position 23,898,213 of record CM026572.1, on the reverse strand, counting down.
CAAGTGGAAAAAAAAAATCAAAAGTAAGTTGAAGGTGAGGAGATTTCACGAAAGGTTACTGATATAATGCATCTTGGGAACACACAGAGAATTCAGATGCCATAAGTTGTCAGATTAAATTATTGGGGTATAAGATCCTGTATACATCGGTCTCATCAACTGGTTGTGCTTTTATTGCTTGACAATACAGAACTGTTCCTGGATGTCAGACTGCTTAAGATATCACACATTTAGAATCATTGCTCACAATATTCATGTGAAAATTTGATAATACCTATTTTGCAATAAAATTTGACTATTTATTGGTTTTTGTGCCTCACCAAGCATCTTTTGCACTACCAGCATTTCTATTGGTGATATGTCATTACAAATCAAGTTTTGGTATTTTTTTATCAGTAATGATCGGATAATATATTACAAATGAAAAAGGAGAAACATATACAAATGGTTCTCAAGAAAGTGAACCCAAAACAAATACATACATAAAGACCATCATGATCCCCTCTCCTGGTCAAAGAAAGGTATGACTTGAGAACCCATGGATATGCAAATCTCAAAATTATCCCTAACTGATTTCCAATCTATGATGAGCTTCTTAACTACCCTCCAAACCCACTCTGCAGTATGCGACTAATAATCAAAAGCTCTCTGTTTCTCTCTTCCCAAATAATCTAACTAACTACCCCTGGTAGCAGATGCCACACAATCAAAGCGTTCTCCTCCGAAACATGCAAAGACCAACTGCTGACGAAGTTCTGAAACAAGCATGGGAACACCATCGCACCCCCCCCCCCTCCAAAAAAAAAAAGTGTTTAGGAAAGACCACAAATTCCCTGGCAAAGGAACAGTGCAGCAAAAAAATGATCAAAACCGGACCAAAGGAGTGTTAAGTGGTAGTTCAAAGTGCTGCACAAATGATCTCACTGTAAAAAGACCACTAGTATCCCTAACCGAATCTCGGAAATCACTAGAAAGACATCAGGTTGGATCGAATGAAGCCGATCTAGAAGACGGGCAGGATCCTCCAATCTACCAATCATCAAGGTCTTTCCTCACTAGGACCTTATACAATCGAAGTAGACACCACTTCATAGCAGGATGATACTAAACAATTCCTATCTGTTGCGAAGAGATTCCCATAATCTTCTCTATGCAATGTGCTGCAACACCATTTATGAACCCAAAACTTCACCTTATCGCCATTCTCAACTTCATATCCGATATTTTAAGAGAAATCCACTTTCACCTTGGATATGAATTACACATTTCAACCCCATAAGACCCTCTAACCATTTTGATGTCCCACCTGGATTTTTCCCCCTTTTTAGCAGCAATCACATTCCTCCATAAGCTCTTGCTCCTCTCCAAAGCCACTTTCTCAATAGGGCCTTGTTTGCATCAACTAAATACTATAGCTGGCACACAAATACTCCATGTTAGTAGGTGCTGAAAGGACGATGCCAGTGATTTGATAGACATAAGACATGGTTATAAATTTGAGAGAAAATTTGGCCAAGATTTCCAATTTCTTGGATCATGAAAAAGAGCCGATGGAAATTTTGAGAATTTCATGTGTGTGTGTGTGGGAGGGGGGGGGGGAGAGAGAATTCAAATTTTCACTTTTTTGCGGGAAGCAAATGTGTCCCTAATAGTAATAAATTTAAAACAAATTAGACAAATATGCCAAAATTTTGCAATTCCAAAAATTCTGCACATTTTATTTGGATATTTATGAAAATACACTTTTTATTTCTATATATATATATGGGGGAATGTGGGTGGGTGCATGGGTAGTATTTAATTTTATTTGGATATTTATGAAAATACACTTTTTATTTCTATATATATATATGGGGGAATGTGGGTGGGTGCATGCGCTAGTTTAGAATGAAGGCTAAATGCAACATCAACTTTCAACATACATTCTAGGAAAATAATAAGGTGGCTGATTTTCTTTCGAAGGAAACCTGCAAGACCCTGGATAACAAAATATTCAGGGACATTAATGACCTCCCTATTATTGTGAAAGGCGAGATAAGAATTGATAAATCCTCTTTATTCAAGATTAGAAGATAAGTTGTTGTGTCAGAGTCAGTCTTTTGGCCTAAGGGGTAAGGTCTATGTCCCCCCCCCCCCCCTCCGATTGGCTTAGTTGTTTTGTAAGAGTCTGTCTTTTGGTCTAAGGGGTTAGGTTTAGGTCCCCCCCCTTTGTTGTAGTTCTCTTTTATTATCAATAAACCGGTAGGGGTCCTGCAAAACCCCTCTCCCCCATTTGGAGGCTTTTAACAATTAAAAAATAAAAATAAAAAACTAGCTTTTATATATTTTTCTTTCAATGTGGTTCTTATTTCGATGTATTAAGATTGGATATAATCTTTTTAATTAAAATTTATTTTTATCAAAAAATATAAGACTTGATTAATTAGGAATTAGAAAATCATTAAAGGTAAATTATTACGCATTTCAAATGGTTTGTAGTTTGTACTTTGCAGCCAAGATATGATAAAAAAAAAAATTTAATTTAAATTATAACTTCAAGTCATATTTTGTAAAAAAAATGAAATTTCTAAGTAACTGAAAATTATAACTGGAGTAGTAGACCTTGCAGTTAAACAAACGCATATTCATGTCGTTTAAGTAATTATCATTATCAATTATATTGCGCAACAATATTATTGCATGTCTGGTCAGGATAGGAATGTTAACTGCAAACAAGCTCGTAACTCCATGGGGAAATAACATTGTGAGTGATTGTCCAATATTTATAATGTTTTAGATAAGTAATTGTGCACTATTTATAATGTTTTTAGATGAGTGATTGTGCAATATTTATAATGGAAGAAAATTGACTGTGTGGGAAATTTTTGAAACATTTCGATGCATCATACTGGTTTGGTAAGGCCTTCATACTGATATGCGGCATTCAATACACCAACAGAGGCAATTAACTTATATCAATTACCCTCTATAGATAGAAATCCCAAGTGTAATAAAAAAAATACTCAATGGGCTTGACGCTATTGACAAAAGGAGTGACAAGTGAGAGATTGTGCCCTAGTTAGGATTTTGGAAAATTTTCCCATAAGACCAAAGGGCATTTAGGATCAAAAAATCAGATGCATATTGGAAAAAATTGTTTTCTCTTGTCAAGAAAAGTTCTCTATATTACCAAATATTTTTAACACTCTTGATTTTATTTAATTTGCAAAACTATTTTCTTTTGGGCAGATTGATCATTTGATCTATACATAAAGCAACTAATGCTTAATCAGCGGGTCAGCTCTTGGTGATCTAGGATTATGGACCTTGTTTTGTCTTGGCCGCAGTTAAAAATATCAGTCGATATGGGTGTGTATCGAACATATTGTAATCGGACACCAGTACGACATTGTATACATAAGAACTGACTTGAAGTCCTTAAGAGGTTAAACCTAGTTATTATTATGCAATCAGCACATTTCTACATATAAGCGTTTGGCAAGTCTAAAAAATAGAGCTTATTTGACTTGTTCTAAAACTAACAGAGCAAAAATCGAAATAACTCCGTTTGGTACACGTCTACTTCGAAGTTCGAAGCTTTACTTTATGACACTAGACATTTTACCTCTGTTTCGAAAATTGAAAAAAAAGTATACTTTTTGAAACATAGCTTATTTTTGTAAAACGTGTAGACATTTTAATTTTATTTACTGATTTTTTGTATACTTTTGTCCATTAAAAAATCGTTATTTCATATTATATTCTAATTTCTAGCTTCAGTTTCAAATTAGTTGTGTCATTGTTTGTCAAAAAAGACGCAAATGATCGCCAAATAAGATCTTATTTGTATGTACTACAAAACAGAGTATTAAAATTTTAAAAAGAAAAGCTTATTTTTAGTTTTTTTACCAAAAAATTTAGGTGCCATTTGGAATGTCTACATTTCGAGTCTACTTGTCTTGATGTCTATTGCGGGTAGACATTTTCAGGTCTTAGACCGTTTGGTAGCGCTTTGCAACAAAAAACTCCATTTGTTTCAATTCGCGAATTATTCGTGCATTTTTGGATTGCCGAATTATTCTCAAATTTTCTGAATTAGTTTTTCAAATTTGGCAAAAAAAACTACGTATTTTGTGTATTTTTAATCAAATTGTTCGGTATAATTTACATTTATTTTTTCCGAACTTGACCCCTGCCGAATTATTCCCGAACCCCGACTGTCATATAGTAGCGCGTCTACTTGCTATAGCAAAAACGACAAAAAAACATGAAATATCTAAAACATAAATTCAAGTTTTTAGTGATTTTTGGGAAAGAAGTGCACGTCTACTCCAGATAGACGACATAACTGAGAATTTTGTCATTTTTTGACTATTTTGCCAACTTAGTATTATTATTATTATTGTTGTTATTATGTTATTATTATTATTATTTTATTATTGTTAATATTTTAAATACTACTATTATTATTATTATTCATATTATTATTATTATTATTATTATTATTATTATTATTACCATTATTACTACAAGTGTTGGGCACGTGCGATGCACGTGAGAGCGAGGGAAAGGAGTTAACCACCGTTAAAAGGAGTTAAAAGGGACACGTGTTAACCCGCAGGTGCGATTGAACTCTCCAGTCTCTCCCCGAGTTCAATCGCGATTGGCTGTGATTCTATTATTTAAATAGATAGATGAGCAAGGAGTAGTTTGGGAATTAAAGTAAAACATTAAATCAAAGTTTTGTTTTATATAAGGGTAGTTAGGGAATTTCAGAAAAATCAGGCTAGGCCTACCTATCGCATTATAATAGTAAAGATTATAATTATAATAACAATAATTGTTATTATTATTATTATTATTATTATTATTATTATAATATTATTATTATTATTGTTGTTGTTGTTGTTATTATTATTGTTACTATTACTATTATAATTATTATTATTTAAAAATGACATCAACTGCCCTTACAATTATTATTGTTATTATTATTATTAATACTATTATTATTATTACTATTATAATAACAGTAATAATTATTGTTGTTGTTGTTATTATTATTATTATTATTATTAAAAATGACATGAACTTTCACTGCAATAAGATGATGTTACCAAACACAGTTTTACAAAAAAGCTCTATCTATTATTGTGCATTGTCAAACGATTTTACTGCGTGCATATCCATTTCTTATAGATGTTTATGTCACAGATCTATTTTAACTAGATATGTTTGAAATAGAAAAGACCTACCAAGCAAGCCCTTATTGTATGAAAAGGCCTAAAAAATAAGATCTAATAAAGTAGCTCTCATTAGATCATATAAGATATGCAAACAACTATTACATTTTAGCATTAAACTTCTACGTACTGGTCATTCCATTGCATGTAAATATGGTACTGGCCTCTACCGAAACTTGAAACCATGCTCATTGTTGATCCACATACATGAAACCTGATGTTTGACTAATGGAGCTCGTACCTTCACTGTATATGAGACTCCCATTGGATTCAGACATTTTTAGTCTGGGGTTGTGGCCTGTGGGAAAGACAAAAGGACTACATGACTAAGATCAAATGGCTCATCAGCCATTGACAGTGAGGCAAGGTAGTAGCCCATTATTCAAAGGGTATGTCCACATGTGACATTTTCCCAAGAACAAGACCTTTTTAGATGGGTGTGACCCAAAAGCCATGCCACTGTGCAGAAGGGATGTTATGGCAGTTGCAGTCCTTGTTGCATGGGGCAGCAGACTTGCCTTTTGACAGCTGTTGCCTTATATTATATCCTAACAGATCTTAGCTTCCACTGTACCCACTGGTCTAGTGTCCCTTTATGAGGTTTCATTTGCAACTTCACAGTCCCGTGTTAAGGACTGACATCAAGACTTTTCTGTGAATTGTTATCTTAGAAGTTCAAATAGGTATTTTTGAACTAACTACTTACAACAGCAGACCATATGAGGGGATGTTGCTTGAGAGTTGTGCTGATACTAAGTGCAGAAACCATGCAAGTGTGATGCTTCCATGAGGTACGCCCAGCCCAAGTAAGCTCTCGTTCATGAAGGATTACCATCACAGGCTCAATATAACCTGCATGATTAAATATATCAAATATCAAATCGAACAAGAAGTAAAAATACAGAAAGAAGTTCAAACTTCAAAGGCACCAATACAATGTGATTTTTTTAAAATATTATTCACAAGAGAAAAGGAAATAGAATGGCTGCCGAAGAGTCAGAACAGGCCAATAACAACAGAATTATAAAAATAAGAATAAAAAATTAGAACAAGATAAAAGACAGAGCAAAGCCCACTAACAAGACGAAAAATCTTTCAGTGACACTGGTTTCAGACCAAACGGAGGCCTCAAAGGCTCCAAAATTCTGCTCCTTCCAAATGGACCAACAATAGACCCCGAAATCATGTGCCAGATAGTAAGTGATTTACCCACCACAATGTCTAAAACCAGCCCGATAAGTAGTTGTATAGGCTTTGGGGAAATACCCAGCTCATAGCCAAGAGATTAAGGAAAGCAACCAAAATATTCCAAGTGAGTATTTGATCCACCAACTCACCTATACTAGCAAATCCCCAGCCTCTATTCATCAAATGGTCATTAGTCAGTATTTTGTCAAACGCTGCTGTCCAAAGGAAAAAGGAGACCTTTGGAGGAATGCCTGAATTCCAAATGATCCGGTTAAGGCAAAACTGACTTTCCCAATCAGACAAGCTCCGTAAAAGAATTTTACCGAATAAGCCCCTAAAATCCCTGGACCATAACCTTCTATCTTTTCCTAAACATTAGGGGGCTCTGTTAAGCTGCTCCAGAAGACGACAGGTGGAGCTCATTTCCCAATCATTCACATAATTGTTGATTTATGTAATATCGAGGGTATCGTTGTAAAATGGTATATATGTAATGTTCTCTTAATATAAGATGCTAGTAGGGCTTTATTTCCTTTGTTGTTGTTACGGCTTTAAACAACGATCTTCTTCCTTTGATGTAGCTCTGATACCAAGTTTGAGAAAGGGTTTGGAAGATTTAGGGTTTAGAGAAGAAAAAAGAGAGAAGAGAGATTAGGGTAAATTGCTTAGTGAGGGAAAGAAGCTCTACTAGCATCTTATATTAAGAGAACATTACATATATACTCTTTTACAAATCTACCCTCCATATTACATATATCAACAATAATCATATCTCTTCTTAAGAGATGCCCATTGAAACCCCTAGTCCTCAACATGAGCTTGTTTATTCCTGGCCGGCTAAAGCACGAATGACAAAACATATGACCTCCTGAGTCTATAGCCAAGAACTTTGGCTACTATAATATATAGACGCTTCCCACAAGATTTATTGGCCTGAAGTCTTTTAAGTCTTCCATTCCCACCTTTTCTTTGGACTAAGAGCAATAGAGATGCTATTCAGAAATTTATCAAAACAGCCCTCTTGGAATTGAGCCACCAATTTCAAAAGGTCCTCACCAACAACGGACCAACATCTTTTGTAGAAAGAATTTGTAAAACCATCAGGCCCCAGAACCTTATGCCCACTCATCTCCTTGATGACATTGCTGATAACTTATTCGATAAAAGGTCTTTCCAACTACTCAGTTTTCTCATCCGAATAAAATCAAAATCTAACCCATCCAAAGTAGGCTGAAAATTGTATGGCTCCTTGTATAACATTGAATAAAATCCCCATTGCCAGGTTCCCTATCCCCTCCTCTTCTACGGACTCATCAACAGCAAGAACAATAGAAATACGATTAGACCTTCTATTCCAACTAGCCAGCTTGTGAATGAATTTAATATCTTTATCCCCCTCCTTTAGGCTTTAGCAATCAATAAAATTTGATAGAAACATAGTTAATCACAGATTCACATCTAATATGAACAATTCAATAATATATTCACATATGCACCACCTGCTCTTGCACTGTCCGGTTGTTTGTGTGATTTGGGCTTCGTTCCTATCTCGATTAGGAGTGGAGTGGGTCTTCCCATCCTCCTTCGTGAGCTTCTTATTGGGTTGGCAATTGGTCCCTTTGGTGGGTGTGGAGGAAGATATTTGGACTAAATTGTCTAGTGCAATTTCGTGGACTATTTGGAAGGAGCGCAATAGATGTGTCTTTGACGATTCCTCCTCTCCATTTCCTCAGATTTTAGCTCGTGTTCGGCGCCTGATTGTGGACTGGAGTTCCATAAGTCAGCTGGGTCCGGAAGTGAGGGAAATGCTATTATTGTGAGGAGACAGACTCCGTACTTGTTCTTGTTCTTTCTCTTTATTTCCTGCATTTATTGTACCCTTGCCAGTTTGCATTTAATTTACATCTCTGTAAACTGTTGTAATTCTTATTGCTTTCTAATATATTTCTCACTTACCAATCAAAAAAAATTACACCAATTCAGGAAAGAAAATGATAGAAAATTATTCTAACACAGTTTCGATGATTACATAAAAACAACCAATAAGAGTAAGTAACATGCCAACATGTACGCAATAAAATAAATCAATCAATCTAGACACCAATGTTACTATGGTACAATGTCGGGAATATATATATATGTTCACCATACATAAAGAACTGAGAACTTGACCAAAAATATGTTATCAAAATATCACACACATAGATATAAGACACCTTTGGGCATGGAAGCTTGTATTGGTGTTGGCCGTAGGGTTTTAAAAACGAGGATTTTGGAAACCTAACGTAATGGCATGTTTATAAAATCATATTTAACTTGCAAGATTGTGTTCTTCTTAAGACAAATTTCTACTTCTCCTATACTAAGTCATATTATCTAGTCTCTAGATCAATTTGAAAGGCTAACCGCACATTGTAATACAAAGAGAATGGCGACTGACTGACCATGCTCACTTTTTACTTAATCTAGGTCCTATTCACGCTATTCTTTAAATAACCATGTGTAATTAAAGCGGCAATAAATCTTGAGGGGTTACAGAGTCTTTTGATTTTCAAGTTAATTGATTAAATAATATTGAAATACGGACATCGACCGACTGCTCTCCCTATGGTTCTCCTTCTAAAATCCATAAGCCTGTTCTTTGCTAAATTATGATTTTCAGAATGCTCACAACTTCCTACTTATATGTTGGTTTGCAGCAAAGCCAACAAATACAGATCTCATAAAGTACTTGCCAATATACTTCTAGAGCACATAACACTAACTATTATCATTTAGTTATAAATTAGATACTTAATTTAAATGTAACTACGAAAATGCCCATTAAATATTTGTTAAGTCCATCTGACTGAAACATAAGCATCTAGGTTAACCCACTTACTTCTTTAATGATTAGTAGTTATTTCATAACACCAAAAATAGATAGAGTATCAATCCATTGCTAAAACGAAAAGTCTACGTTTCCAATTGGCAGATCCCAATGAATGTTTATCACTTATTCACTTTATCATCCTCCTACCCACACGCGATGCATGTATAGGTGGGTGGTAAGTGGTAACCACCATTTAATAGTATCTTTTATATCAAAAAACAATCTAATTGGAAGGTGTTACGGTCCAATCCATCACATTTCATTGAAGGTCAGAGAAATGTGTTGAATCGCAAAACTGTTAGTAGAATAGATGGCTATTGTAGCACCCCGAACTTTTTCATCCTTAATAAATAGCACCTTCATAGCTAATTGGCCGTTTTCATAAGTTTTCGTAGTCTAATTAATAATAAGGGAGAAATCGGAAATTCCGAAACGTCAGAAATGTTCGTTTTCGAAAGACGGATCCAACGCAAGTTGAATCGTCGAAATCCGACAAGCGAGTAAAAAGATATGGTCAAAACAGTCCGGACATCACAGAACACCGATCGCTCGGTCATTACCTGCGATCGATCGGTCCACTACCGATCGCTCGATGGCTATCGCACGGTTAACTTTTTTGTATGGGGAAAAATTCCAGAGAGTGTGTTTTTGACCGATCTCTCGGTCATAACACCGATCGATCGGTAAGCCTCCGATCGCTCGGTCCATAGCACCGATCGATCGGTCATACGCAGTTTTTCTTCATTAAGGGTGTTTAAGACTTTAAACACAACCCCTTGCCTATAAATAGGCTGAGTTCGTGCCTTAGGGTTTCAGAAACCCTCTGTGCCCTATCTTAGGAGATTTTGAGAGAGAGAAGAAGGAGAGGAACTACTTGTTGATCAAGCTTGTGGAAGATCAAGGTTCTTCCACTTCCCTTGGTGATTCTCAACCAAGAACACAAGGTTATTGCTTGTTCAAGCCTTTGGGAATCAAAATCTTTGATTTCACCAAGGTAGATACACTCTACTACAATCTTGCAATCCTACTAGTTACTAGATATGATTCTTCTTATATATGCCCTATCTATATGTATTGATTCTATGTATGCAAAGGTGTGATTATATACTTGGATGAAGGTTACTATTATGATGCACTCTAAGTGTTTGATGAAATACCTCTAAGGGATTCTATGCGTAAATATGATGATTTCTCTTATTAAGTGCATATGCTCGCATGTCTCGCATAAACCGATGTTTTCCATGGATTGCTCAAAAGTACAAACAAGGGTTTTTCACGAAAAGACGAATAATGAATGATTCTAAGTAACTCTATGATTTCTCTAAGATCGTTTCACAAGCTCTAAGGATCATACCATGCTCACAAGAAAACTCTATGATAATGCTCTAAGATCGTCTCACAAGCTCCACGGATCACAATGAAATGCTCTAAGATCTCTAAGGTTATGCTCTATGGAAATGCTCTACGGTATCGCTCTATGCTCTATGTCTCTACGGATCATAATGACTCTAAGTAACTCCATGAACTCACAAGAACTCATAAGGCTATGATTATCGATTGACTCACACGGTTACAGTTTTGGTTTCGAATATTATCTCACATATGTTTTCACGGTTTCCATGCTTTAAGGATTGTTCGGATTTCATTCTCCATGTCTTGTATGCTCCATGCCTAACCGCTTTATTGTTCTTAGTTTGTATACACTGAGTATTCCATGCTCAGTCGATATTGTTATGATCGGCAGGTGCTCGGGTTCCATTCGATTTGTGTGGCGACGAACCTTGGGTCGAGGAAGAGTACCGTGACCCGGAGCCTTCCATGGATCACTATCATGACGATGGTGCTCTAGATAGGAGTCGTGACTTCGATTTCTGTTGATCGACCGACTTAGAACTTGTGTCATTTTGTTATGTGAGTGTGGGGTTTGTCCACTCCACTTTTGGGTTTCTCACACATGTATACTTGTTGGTTCTTACTTGAGCCAAGCTATAGGAGTATTCATTTTGCTTCCGCTATGTTTAGTATTTTATTTTCCGCTGTGCATTGTATTTCGTTTCCGTTACGTATGTTCAGGTACTCTGACAGGTTTCCACGTGTGCCTTATGTATCATACTGGAGGTATGGTACGGCGGTCACGAGTCAACTTACCCTTAACTCCTAGGGGGTATTTTGGGTCGCGACAGCTATGATCATCTGGGATAAAACTACAAAGGCAGGCTCATGCAACATTACATATGAACCCCATATTTGCAAAAGAATATGCCCCATTGTCAGCCGACCTGGGGACATACCACATTGGACAATGAGGAGTTCAAATGAATCCGTTGGGATTTCAATCTCTTTAACCACATGGAACTTCATGGAAGAGTCTCCAAGAGCCTTTTTCTTTCACAAGCACAACTCAAGCCATCACCAGAATCTCCTTCATCTACTAATTTCTCGAAGTTACGCCTCTAAAAAAACAACTTTGGCAGATAAATTTCTTGCAGAATTGTTCCATCAAATGGTGGACCAGGCCCTTTGTACCTACTCCACATGTGCAAAGAAGGGACTAGACCATTAAGGGCAGGACCCTTAATGTGCTCCAGATTAAAACTTAATGCTGAAAAAAAATTAAAGGAAACGCTCACGCATCATGAGTTCAGTTATCTGATTAAAACTCTTGAGTTATGATCCATCCAAGAGGTAGCCAATTGATTAGAATGGAATGCCAACTTGCCAACATATTAGGAACCTAAATGTTTAACTGTTGATCCACTAATGAACATGTCAGTTCAACTGCAATGCTATTACTTGCAAAGCATGAGCAAAGCACGTGCATTCCACTGGTACATACAAACTGCTTTCCGCAACTAAAGATCCCCAATAAATAGTCATACAAAATTGAGAAATCCAACAAACACAACTAGTAAGGAAACGCTGAGAAAACAGTTTCAACTTGAAAATCACATAAACAAATTATATCCAACAAACTATGTAGTGGGACTCTTCAAGAAAGCAGACGAGTCGCGTGTCAATACATGTGGACACGGATTCAGACAAGGACTCTCCAGTCTCCACGGACTCGGCTGTTGTGTCTTATAGCAACAAGATTCCATTTCTTTGCACTCGGAAATGGACACGGACTCAGATATGGATTTGGACACGGACTCACCTTATACCCAGAACAATAAGTGTTATTAGACTCAGAAAAGAAAAACTGTAACATAGCCATCAAATGGATTCGGATTTAGATTCAGATTCGGACACGGATTCACCTGATACCCATTAACTATAGGTGTTTATCCGAATCCAACACCCATGTCCGTGTCTGTACAACATAAGCATCAAATGTTAATAAGAGCTGGCTAGACTACCACTTAATGAGAATATGATGACAAAAGTGGTAATCAATAGTTCATTATCCACATAAAGCAACAAGGACAGAAATTTTCAATGTACAACGTACTGAATAAAATAGAAATGTCCACATGCAAATGCACTGCTTGGGAGATGAACACTCATAAAACAAGTTGGCCCACTTAATAGTCCTATCCAAATGCATATCACTACCGCCTTTATTTGCATGGCAAGTTGCATCAGTGCAATAACAATTATTGCTAACATATGAAAAACATCCCCAGCCCACTCTTTAAAGTTGCAATAAGTTTTCATAGCTTAAGATCCAAACTACTCTGATTTGACAGCATATCTGATCACATGATGCTTATATTAATATTATGTATAAGAACACTACCAACGAGAAATAAATTGCTCAGTTGTCCTCACCGTGTACAAATATAAAATCTTTTACATGCTTCATGTCCAAATCACGTAGACTGATCACGTAGGATGACTCTATACGAGCAGAGACTGCACCTCCAGAACCACTAGCTTCGTCATCTCCAACTAGACCATAACCAGCCTAACCAATTAAATTTTAAAAAAATACAATCAAAATTTAATATATCACATTTACCGATAAAATATTGAGGAACAACATTGCCTACAAAATTTTCCCACCAAGTTGAATTGGTCTATCATAATGCCAAATCAAAGACTAGAGAAGCAGACCACCTTCTAATTTCTAAAGAGAAGCATGCAACCTTCTAAAATAGATTATGTCAGCATAACAACAATTATGTAAGTTTGGTTTTATCACCTTGCAGGATATTTCTGGGAACGTGATTAGCATAACCTCTGCAAGGTAGACTTTATTAAGTGTATTGGAACATTCATTTAGGGTTATAGTTAAAGTTTATAAGGCTGCTTGTTTCCTAATACAGGAAAAATTATTAGAAGATTCTTAATCTAGAATTTGCAATACAAAAAAACAGGAGAAAAAAAAACATTAAGAACAGAAGGGGGTAGCATTCTCTAGTTCAGCAGAGCAGTGTGATTTTCTAAATGTTAGAGAGCTAAGTGCCTAAGTCAATAGAACCAATCAATATCCAAATCTAAGGATGTTCTCCCCCCAAGCAACAATAAATGCCCATTACACATTTTCTTATTTCAAACCATGTGCACGCAAATGACCAAAGTGATATTCCCAAAGCAGAATATCAAGTGTTCCTAGCCCTAATCAATAACTTAGTTATGCTTCAACATTCTACTAGACGTCTAGTTCTCCTTTAAATACAAAGCATCACAAAGCATGGGGCAAAGGATCGAGTGATTTGACTGGAAGTTTGGTTTCAGTAAAGGCACTCGTCTGTTGGCTTTTGGAAACTCTCTTTTTGATGGAAGTTACAAGACTCACAACATGGATTTCAAAGACAACGATTCCGTCATTAGTACAGTCAAAGTCAACGAGGGTATTATCATGAAAAAGTTGAAACCTCAAACTCGAGGATGTAGTAATCCAATAAAAAGACCCACCTCAAGTGAAAAATCACATTTACTGGGATCGAAAGCCCTTGTTAGTTCATTCCACTCAGGCTATTACATGCATTCCCCCAATTCTTATTCAGGATGTTTTGAGTATTTTCCTCTAATATATGATTTTATGTAATTCTCCAATTTTTCTTCTTAGTTTTTACTTTTTAGTTTGATTCTATACCTTTTCGAGGGATTTTGTTTATATAAAACAAAGTATGGTCTGATAAAGGGTATAATTGGAATCTTTTTAGAGTGTAGAGTGGATGTAGCCAAGTGGATCAAGGGAGTGGATTGGGAGAGATAGAGAAAGGGGGGATAACTTGAGGAGATCGAGACTACGAGGATCCGTTTCTCACCCAATCCTGATAATTTTTTAGGAAATTGACATATTTCATTCTCTTCTCTGAAGTGTACAACAAGTGGGAGAGGTAGGCTCAGAATTTAAAGGAGTAGAATTTATTCTTGTTGGGCAATTTCTTTTTCCCGTCTCTTTCTCTCCTTTACATAACAAGGGCAGAGGTTTACATAATATCAATATGGGTATTGGGTTGTGAATCAACTATAGTTCAAAAACCCGAAAATTCAATTCAACTCAAAAGTTAGCCCGGCAAGTAACTCGGAAAAAAATTCGACTTGGTCCAACTCGGGATATATATGTAATATGTGTGTGTGTGATTAGGCAATTACTAATTTTTTGGCATTTTATCCAAGATTCACAAATAACTTGAAAAACCTATGTTAAAGTAAGATTTTGCAGCCTCAAACATAAAAACTAGATTTACTAGATATCATAGTAGGTTGGCTTTGCAGCTCCAAAAAATATGATGCAAAGACCCTTTTGTGACTCGACCTAGTCTGGCAAGTTGAAAAACTCGACTCGACTCGACTCAATTGAGTCACTTGAATAACTCGCCCAATAGTGTCTCCTTCAAGTTTTAAGGCAACTCGACTCAAAATTCAGTCAAGTCAAGTAACTCGGCCAAGTTACTCAGGTGACTCGGCGAGTTTTCAAACTATGGAATCAACCACCTCATCATGTAAATCTAGGGGCAATTCAGTGTCAAATCCGTGTAAAAGGGCAGAGGAAACGAAACTCTTGACATGGGGTAGCGATGCCAAAAGCTATATGCCTTGTTTTTGGTGCAATGGTCCCGAAGGCAAGTCTCAAGCATAGACAATAACAGTAGAATATGGCTTGATCCCCCACTATGGAATATTTGACTAAACAAGGAGTAGCGATGCCAAAAGCTATATGCCTTGTTGTTTTTGGTGCAATGGTCCTGAAGGCAAGTCTCAAGCGTAGACCATAACAGCAGAATGTGGCTTGATCCCCCACTGTGGAATATTTGACTAAACAAGGAGGAAATCAATCTATATATGGGTAGGAATGGCAAAAGGAAAGATTTAGGGTGGTCCATTCAACCTAGCAAAGGGGGTTCAGTCAAACAAAATCTATAAGCTAGGACATTTTCCTCAATCCATTCTAAGTCAAGGGGTTCCAAAAGTGTTGTTCATTCACTGGTCGAACAAAAGGCAACAAACTTTGTTTCATTTTCAGCCAAGCAATCATAATGCTTAGTCGGAACAAATATTCGTTTTAATCAAACCACCTAGTTTCACTTGTTTGCCACGGGTCATGTCTCATTTCGAGATTCATCGACCGGAATCCTATTTACATGACACCTATGGTTTGTAGGCCTCCCAAAAGGTAACAGAGGCGTGTAAAGGTTTCCATGAAATGTCGGTCCAACAAAGGGAAAAGGGAGTGTGGATGGGAGATAGATATCTGATAGAAGTACATCTTGGACGTCGAGTGGCATGTCCCCCCTCCTCCTCCCAAAGAAGGTCGTCTAGTTTCCAATTTAAAAACTAAAGAAAATAATTCACCTACAAAATTTTCCAATAAAACAAATTTCTTCTCTTGTAAATAGATCAAAACGGAAGCGTGATTTTTAGGGATTCGGGAAAAAATTTAAAGGAAGAAGGAAGGAAGGGCAAAAGAGTCATAGACCTTCCATAGCAACAAATCCAAGAGGTTTCAATGACTCAAGCCGATGAGGGAGTGTAGGTAGATGACCATGAATTTGATAAGGAATCATTCATTTTACTTAGTTGCCTATTGTTGGGTCTAGGAGTCTGGTGGAACTTTTTACTAGACCAATTATCGATTCATCCAATTAATACATATTTGGAGTTGGTGGACCTTCACGATTATCCGTCACAAGACTCATAATGCATTATAACGACGACCACTTACTCTAATACCATTTTCCGATATTTGATTAACTTATATATATATATATATATATATATATATATCAGGGGGGATCGGGAGACATGAAAAATGACATATATATGTATATATATTCACATATGTTCAAAATCACAAAACCGTACGATCCAGAGATCCAATGGTTGCAAATCACACCCCCTTTTAAGTAGGAAAGGGCATTTAGGGAAATCCATATTTTTTGTAAAGGGCACGTCTCCTTTCTTTGTTCCTCATTCGTCCTCTCACTCTCTCTCTGTTATTGATCAGTCAAACGGAATTTTCATTCCGACCATGACATTTGGTCCAGATGTGGAACCATGGATGCTGTAACTTTGGTTCCCTTTTGTATGGTTAACTACATATCTCCTATGATGTGGAATCATTTTGTCCCTACATATGCCCTATGTTATACCTAAAAGTTTTAACCACTCCCTGGAGAGAGCTTTAAAGAATCACTTCACCAGAATCTTGCATATATAGAGAGTTTTCTTATAACTGAGCAATCAACATTTGGGCCAGTTTGAATGAAGACCCTGACAACCAACTAGGTTTGATTGAAGACCCTGACAACCAACCAGGTTTGATTGAAGACCCTTCACCAGAATCTTGCATTATTTTAACCACTCCCTGGTTTGGCAACAAAATTTCCTTGAGACAATCAACCTATATAATTGAAGACCGTGACGGTTTGATGCAGCATTACACAATATTTAGACATCAAACAGAAGCTCTGACCTTGGTCCCTATTAGACCTTAAAGCCCCTCCCATACTGAAATTAATTAGGAATTTGTTCATGGCTACAAGACCAAAGCTCTGTAAAAGTTATAGACCCAGTCAAACAAATGTTTTCATTAAACATGCCCTAGATTGAGCAGGGAAAGTACATCAAAATTCAAAATAAGCTAAAAGAAACAAAGATAGTGAAGGAAAATTGCTAAGATACAGTTATACTACATTCCCAATTGCAGTTGTTCTCTTCCTCAAACGATCAGCTATCTCATGGGCAATCCAAATTGTATCTCTTTTCCATTCCGGCAACTGCAACCGCCTGGTGGGGATCATCTTTTTGTTTGGTCCCATAACCATTCCAAAAAAAAATGGTTAACCCATCCAAAAATTTAAATGAATCAAAACGGGCAAATACTTTTGATGCCTCATTTCTTGATCTGAGATTGGATATCGATCTGTTACTCTTCCGATCAGGAAACATTGCAGTAGAACCCCGAATTTATCATTCTTGGCATTCGCGTTATTTATTAAATTCTATAGAAATACATGTTAATTTTAATGCAATTAAGCTTACAAAATTAATGTGAAACGCATGGATTTTAAAACCCAAATAAAGCACTCAATTTAAGTTGTTTTTAGAATTAAATTACATGAAAAGGAAGTAAATCAAAAAGTAACAAAAGACTTTTTTATTTTTTTAAAAAACGGATCTATCAGGGTCTGATCGATCGGAGCCATCAGGACCGATCGATCAGCCAAGACCAGAATGGCCCGATTGATCGGAGCCATCAAACCGATTGATCGGAGCCATCAGACCGATCGATCGGCCCTAAGTCCCGATCGATCGGAGATCGAGCATGGAAATTCCGAAAAACGCACTTTTTCGACTTTTTGGTTTCCCTAGGGTTCTGGACACTATATAAAGACCTTATTTTCGTGAGATTAGGGTTGGAAAAGTTTATTTAGAGTTTTGGAGGTCTAGAAAAGGGAAAATCTAGGGTTTTCTAGGGACTTTCAACTAAAGAAGAAGAGAAACGATTGGAGATCGAGAACAAAGGCTATTTACAAGCAATAGATCGTAGGAAAGCGATCAAGAGAGGTAAATATAGATTCTTTCCTACCGATATGATGATTGTTAATATAAATAAGGAAAAATAGTTTGATTTAAAGTAAGAAAAACAAGATGAAGCATGTTATGTTTTTGAATCTCTTATGAAAATTATTTATGAATTTAAGAGATATATTCTTATGATTTTAGTATATAAATCAACAAGGGGAAAGGGAAAAATTGTGTGGTTTATGCATGGTGGATGATGGAGGAAGGGATGATTGTTGGATTTGATGGAATATGTATGAATTTGATTAGAGATTGTGATGAATTATAAAACTAGGGTTTTATGATATTGACTTTATCAAAATTATATACCGAAAAGTTGATGTATGATAAATATTAAATAGAATTGTTTCACGAATTTATTGTTGAAAACCTAATAGAGTATATTTTTATCTTGATCAATCATGAGAAATTGTACATGCTTAAATTAATGTATGATTGATAAATTGCAAGATGATAGATGTTAATTAAATTAAACCGTGAATTATTGTTGTTTGACTTAGGAGTATTATCATGGCGGCGTTAGTCATTATGATGAGCTTTCGAGAGCCTTGACCAATAATTTTGGGTGCGATTTAATTAATAGTTATCATTGTTTCACTCACACTCATTCATGAAAATAAATATGTATAAGCATGATAAAAAGCAAAATCATAAGTATTATACAAGTATACAAGCACACAAGCACGACTGTATGATTGAATTTTGCACTGCCCGAGTACCAACAAGTCTAAAATCAAAGCATGATGTGTCAAGCAAGTTAATCACGAACAAGCCGTGCGCACCGGATAATGTGCTAAGCCACATGCACCGGATAATGTGCAAAAACAAGCCATATGCACCGGATGCAAAATCATGTGAAATTTCAATAAGTAGAGTATATGTTAGTCTCTACCCAATATATGGGGTAGAGTTACTTTAAGTTATTACAAAGTGTGTGTTTTATTGAACTCATTCATGGAATAAGAAAGACAAGCCTGATAAGTAAGACAAGAAAGTTAAATATAAGTAAACATATGAAAGAATGGAAAAAGAAAAAAATATATGCTTCCGCACTCTTAATTATTTATGTGTACATGTATTGTTTAAACCATGATTTATGCTTTATATTAATATTGTTATATTGTTCGTTAGGAGTTTATATATGCGGAGTAACTTGTTACTCAACCGATGACTTTGTTGTCAGCAGGTTCTAGGTTCGATATTTGTACCCCAGGACCTTGGGAAGAGGAAGAGTACGAAGAGAAAGAAGAAGATCCAGGTTCTAGGTTCGTTGGCCAATTTCTGGAAATTAAATTATCAGTATTTAGATTTGAAGTTTAAGACATTGTAATAGATTTAATCTTGGATTTATGGTTAGGTTGGATTTATGGTTGAGAATCATGATAATGATTCGAATTATTTAATATGATTTAGTTTTAATTTGAGATATTAGATTTGATTATTATTAATTGAAGAAAAATTTTCAGATTCATATTTTAGATTGTCTTAAATGTTTTATGACAGGATGTTATGATGATTTAATGATTAAGTCATGTGTCAAGGTCTCACTGTAACCTAGGTGGGATTTTGGGGTGCGACAATTGCTCTCATGCCAAAGCCATGAAATCCACCATTCTCGAGCCGGTAAGGGTGAAAACCGAAGACCTATTGCAAGCTTGACTGGCCATCACTGAATGCTCCATAGTTCACCAAATCAAATCTCGCAAATGCGGAACAAAACTCCATTGGGCTTATCAATAATCGAGAATCGAAGAGGGGAGGAAGAGAGAGAGAGAGAGAGAGAGGAGACGAATGAGGAAAGATTGACGTGTCTTTTAAAAAAACATAGATTTCCTTAAATGCCTTTTCCCACTTGAAAGGGGGTGTGATTTGCAACCGTTGGATCTCCGGATCATGCAGTTGTCCATATATGAATATATATCATTTTTCATGTCTCCAGATCCCTTCAGACATAATTGATTGGACATGAAGGATTAAATATTATTAAAATTTCTATACCAACCCATTCCATTATGGGATAGGCAAGTAATTCTAATCTAATAAGTGAAGTAGTCGTCAACTTGGATTAAAAATAAATAAAAAGGGATTAAAAAGTTATAATGGTTCAAATATTACATAATAACGGCCACTGTAAAGGAATAATAGCTAATAGATGTGTTATTTAGGGGGCATTTGGTACGTAAATGACATAATGGCGTACGACTTTAAATAGTTAAACGTTGTTATTAACACTTACCCTTCTTCATCAATGATTGTCCCATAATTCTCAACTATTTAACATGACTCCCCTTACATGCACTTTAGTCTATCAAGGTGACAAGGACCATATCTTTGGTTAGACTGTAACTCATCAAATCTTTTACCACTAACACCATCCGAGCCATTTTCAGCCTTCCAATCTTCATTTTAGAGCCTTCATCATGTACCAAGTCACTCCTCACTATTGTCACCATGGGTCTTTTTTGAACATGTCTAAACCATCTCAAGTATCCCTCATTTGAAAACATTTGAAAATACTCCCAGATCCTCTTGAATACACTCATTTCAGACCTTTTCTTTCGTAGTCTTTAGACTCATCCACCCTAACATCTCCATCTTAGCTATACTTATTCTACGAATATGTTGCTTCTTGGTTGCCCAACATTCTACTCTATAAATCGTAGTGGTACTGTTGTCGTCTTACTAAATTGTCGTTATAGAAGAATTTTACAGATATTCTATTTTTTGTGTTGGATTTGTACTTTGCTTTAACAAATTACCCGCACTTTTTATTAAATTGTGAAATTTCATAAGAAAGGTTTCCATAGAATTATGTGCCATTTGATAGAATGTCGTTTTGAAAAAATTTGAACACGACAAAATTGTAGGACTTCACTAGAAACCAAAGTTTGTCATTTACTGTAGTCACCAAGTCAGAATATGGTAATTGCATAGATAAGGAAAATTTGGGAGAGAAAAAAAAAGTGAAATTTGGAAAAGGCTGGAAAAATCAGTAGAAAAAAGTAATGGACAAGATCAATAATTATGTTTACAAAATTCATATATTAGATATTTATTCACTACTATTTCAAAAATCACAAATTATAATTTTTTAATTTGCAAAATTAGTGACATTTGGGGGAAAAGGCGAACTTGGTGACTATGGACCCAACTAAAGCTTGTTACTTGATGGTATATAAATGAAAGATTTATATGCATAATGCACATGAAGTTAGGAAGCGAAGACAATAGGCCCAAAATCTTACATTCTTTGGTCTATATACAAGGAGAAATTTAAAATATCACATATTGACCATAAGTATGGTCTATAAACAAAATAGTATATGTAATGCACATGTCGTAAGGACCCATATATTTAACTTAAGGGACATATTATACTCATCCCTTCTTCCCTCCCAGCCACTTTAGACCAAGATCATTGAGCTTCATTTTACACCTTACTAGCAAAAAGGCATGTATTATGAGCACATAATCAAATGGTGGGTCTTTGATGCACTACTCAAACACTCGGCAAGTCAACTCAAAACTCGACTGAGTTGACTCGACTCTTTGAGATTTTGGGTCGACTCACTCAATAACTCTAAAGGGCTCATTTTTTCTAGTGAAACCATAGATCAAAAACTAAAAAACTCGACTCGAAAGTTAGTCGGGTCGAGTAACTCGAAAAAAACTCGATTCGACCAACTTGGAAATACGTATATATATAGACACACATACACACACATATATATAATCCAACATAGATATTTGAAAAATCTACTGCAAATGATTTCTACTTTCTACAATTCTGCTGCAAATAATTTCTAATTTCTACAATTCTATTGCAAACTTACAAATTAAAAGCAATCCTAAAAGTAATTGTAATGCTAAAAGCCTAAAATTAATCCTAATTTTAGATATTACAATGCTATTGTTAACTTATTTTTAACAATTAACAAGATTCGAGAGCGAAGATTCTTCTTCTTCTTCCTCGCCTCCTCAGTGTTCTATGATCTAAACCTACCAAAAAAAAAAAGAGCTCAAGGCAACCAGAGGGAGAGCTGAGAGCCAATACATACATGTGGTGTTGCGTTCGGCAACAGCAGAGGCGAGCGGCTTCAGCAGAGGCTCCTCCTCCTCTCATTCTCCTTCTCGATTTAGGGCTCAAATGAGACTTCGATATAGGTCGAATGGGGCTTTAAAAAAAGGCATTATCTCCTCAAGTGACTCGTTCAAGTCATCACTCGGCCAGACTCGACCGAGTCACTCGAGTTACTCGGATAAAAGAGAGAGATCAAGTTTTTTAGGCTAGTCAACCCAAAACTCAATCAAGTTGAGTCGACTCGGCCAAGTTTCGAGTCAACTCACTAAGTTTTTGTTCAGTGAGTGGAACAAACAAATCAACTAGGAAAATTTGCCTGGTTGCCTTGATCGAGTCACATATGGCTTATAACGCTACATAACTAGAGAAATATTGAAGGGCTTTTAGATCTTTTTTACCGTTATAAAAACTATTTTTAAAGAGTAGGTTTTTTCTTACCATTGCAAATAGTTTACAGTTGTGAGTCATGTGAAGACCTTTGGCCACGGGTCTCTCTCTCCCTCTCTCTCTCTTTCTCTCTCTCTCTCTCTCTCTCCTTGTCTTAGTTCTTTTTCCCCTTTCTTTAATTTTATATATAATTAAACATTTTTAAAATTGTGGCGTCAATTTTTTTTCAAGTTTTCCGAGTTACTCAACTCGGTTAACTTTCGAGTCAAGTTTTCGGGTTTTTGAACCATGCTTTGATGCAAGCACAATCAAATGGTGGATCTCATCTTATCATTTCATAATTCATTCGTGCATTGTGCATTTATGGCCCCCCCCCACTCTGTATGTGCAAAACATTTTTGCCACGTGTTGAGAAGAGTTCTAAGCCTACATTGTATGCCTAGCACCTTACCAAACCCTCCCTAATCCCATCTTATCATTCATAATTCATTCGTGCACTGTGCATTTACTTCGCCCCCCACTATATATGTGCAAAACATTTCAGCCACGTGTTGAGAAGAGTTCTAAGCCTGCATTGTATGCCTAGTACCTTACCAAACCCTCCCTCCTTAGTAAGTTTTTTTTGTAACACATGTTTTTATTTTCCTTAAGAATCTATTCTCATTAGACCAAACCATTGGACTCTTTAGACCAACAGCATTACGGCTTCAATTTACATCTTACAAGTGAAAAGGCATGCATAATGCGCACAACCAAAAGGTGGGCCTTTGATGCATGGATAATCATATGGCGAATCTCATATTATCATCCCATAATGCATTAGTGCATTACGCGTTTTGGGCTGGGTTCCCCACCTCTATGTACAAAACAATCTGCCACATGTAATGGATCGGAGACAGATGATGATGAATTGGGTAGCAAGTTGATCTTTCATGAAACCCTCAAATCAGATGGGAACATTTGATTATACATAGCATGATATGGGTGTGGAGGGAGGCTCCATAAAATAAAAGTTGCAGACAAACCAAAAAAGCTAACGGTTGCTCAAAATATCTAAGAAAGCAAATGAAAAGTACAAATAGAAAAAAGAAAACAGAAAAAAATGCCTCCTTGTTTAGATTTATTTAAAGACAAAAGAGAAACAACTTAGAAAAAACCTAAGCAACGATGATGAGAGATACGTGATACCAGTGTACATAAACTCAGCAAGTCGACTCAAAACTCAGCCGAATTGACTCAACTCGATAGAGTTTAGGATCGAATCGCCCAAAAATCTAGATAGTTCTCTTTTACTGAGTAACTCGAGTTACTCGGTCGAGTCGGGACGAGTTACTCGACTCGAAAGACTAGGCCATGTCAATCTAGGTCAAAGATATCTTTTTTATTATAAATCACATTCAACTCATATCGAGGTCTCATTCGAGAAGAAGAACATTGGATTTCAGGTGGGGCCTACCATGTGAAATGGACCCCATCTGAAATCCCATGCTTTTAGAGCATGGTCTCGGTGGTCTCGGCCATAAGGGGGTCTCAGTAGCAAAGTCCAAATAAAAAAGTATTAACCTCATGTTAGTTAACACTCATTAACTATGGTTAAGATTTAGTCACCCCTATGGTTCATCCATCTAACCTTAGTTTTTATAAGAAGAGGAAGAATTTAGAGCGTGGTCTCGGCCCTAAGGGGGTCTCAGTAGCAAAGTCTAAAAAAAAAAGTATTAACCTCATGTTAGTTAACACTCATTAACTATGGTTAAGATTTAGTCACCCCTATGGTTCATCCATCTAACCTTAGTTTTTATAAGAAGAGGAAGAATTTAGAGCATGGCCTCGGTGGTCTCGGCCCTAAGGGGGTCTCAGTAGCAAAGTCTAAATAAAAAAGTATTAACCTCATGTTAGTTAACACTCATTAACTATGGTTAAGATTTAGTCACCCCTATGGTTCATCCCTAAGGGGGTCTCAGTAGCAAAGTCCAAATAAAAAAGTATTAACCTCATGTTAGTTAACACTCATTAATTATGGTTAAGATTTAGTCACCCCTATGGTTCATCCATCTAACCTTATTTTTTATAAGAAGAAGAAGAAGAAGATTCTAATTTTGAAATTAACAATAACATCATAATTTCTGAAATTAGGATTGATTTTAGGCTTTTAGCATTAAAATTACTTTAGGAATGTTTTAAATTTTTATGTTCACAGTAGAAATTATTTTGTTGTAGAATTTTTTTATCTATCTATCTATCTACCTATCTATCTATCTATATATATATACCTATCTATATATATATATATATAATCAAGTAGTAAACTTGTAAATTCACTTCCGAGTCGGTCGAGTCGAGTTTTCCGAGTTACTCGACCCGGCTAACTTCCAAGTCGAGTCGAGTTTTCAAGTTTTTGAACTATGCGTGATACACACATGCTATATAGAATAGATAGAAATAAATTACTCAAGGAAATAAACGGGAACCCAAACTTACTTTGAGATGTAAAATTCTTTCTAAATAGATGTCAGTTGGCTGGGAAAAAATTACAGAAAGAAGTCACCATCAAAATTATTAAACTCTTATAATTTGGATATTTATTTGGATCATACAAATTTCAGAGAAATACAATCCGATCAAATAGTAGCAGTTCCAGTGCCAGAGGATGATTGGTGGAATGAAAAAATATAATATAACATAAAAAAGAACAGAATAAAGGGGGCAAGACGTTGGATACAAAGATAGAGGGTGGTACTTGGAGAAGTGGGGGGTGTGGAAGCTGTGTAGTTAGATTACCACTTATTTAGGTTAAAACCCGATATGAGTATTGATGTTAACCAACATCTTTACTAGCTCTTAAATTTAAAATTTACACATACGCTGATTTCTTCATGATAAATTCAGAAGTAATTTAGGTCAATGCTGGAAATGTGGTAAAAAGTGGATCCACCGGGACCGGCTTCATAATTACCTAGAACACTGGTTCTGTGGTTCATTTAAAATATTTGTGTAGATTATGAGATGTATGTGGTCAAGGAAACTCATTTTAGAAACAGAAGTTCTGACCAAAATACTTTCTTCGAATAATTGAACTAATTTGGTACATAATTGTATTTCTTCCAAAGTCCAGACTCCAGAGTGAAAGAAATTCTGAAAAAATAAGGTGTTACAAATAGTAGAGTATAAAGGGGAAAAGGCACCTGAGCAGATTTAAGTATTATCATTTGCAGACCATAAATAAGCACCCCACCACACCTGCCCTGAGGATCAACCTTTACTAACGGACCCCTAGCAAACGATTCTCGACCTCTTTTCAAATGATGCCATTCTGGACCCTCAAAACAGTGCATAGAGCTGAAAAAAGGATAAACATCTATTTAGAAGTAAATCATTGTATTACCTTCCAGCTAGGTAAAACAGAGTGACAAGGAAAAGGAAATAGTTATATAAATAAGAGTATTTTCTTGCACCATAGACTGTCTTCCTTTTTTATAACATAGCTTCAAATAACAACTAATCAAGGATAGTGAACTTAATGGAAAGAATTGCGAGAAAACATTTGTCAGGCATCACTATTATATTTATTTGAGCCAAAACAAATACATATAAAAATAAGATCATCCATTTCAGTCAAGCAAAAGGCTGGTGCATCATTATGCACTGGAAGACATTCCTATGTATTCGGCAGATGCTGTGCATTCTCTATAGAATTAATGATCTTAAAATGTAAGGAAGCTACTTGATATAACAGTGTTTCTAGAAGATAAAGTACAATGTTAGCAAATGTCCAGCTAGGCACAAAAAATAACATGTTGCAGTGCATTCTCTACAGAATTAATGAAATGTAAGGAGGCTCCTCAATATAATAAGCATGTCTAGAAGATAACGTACAATGTAAGGTCGCAAATGTCCACCTAGGCACATAAAAAAAATGTCCAAGTTATTTCCATTAATTGTTCTGAAAATAATCCCAGTAGTAAATCTGATATTGGCAAATTACCGGTTTCATTCTAATTTTTCAGTTCATCATGAATTATTTGAAACCAGCCACGACGAAAAAGAAAATTCTATGTAGCATAGGCAACACTTCGCCCACTCTCTCTTGCTAAAGTTTGTCAATAGTAGTAAAAGACTGTGTTATATTAACCTCAAACTGTATGTCATATACTAAATGTTCTAATAAACAAAGAAGATAGTTATAACTCCACACACTAGTATCCTGTCGTATCTTTGGGTGATTTCGGCTTCAGGTGTTCATGGAACTCGAGAAAATATTTAACTCAAGCTAGTTCATATAGAGGATCTCTGTCACAAATCCTTTCCTTGCCTATCTGAGTGATACATTCAGCTGAAGCAAATATCAATTTATTCAGTAACATATTTATTACAGTAACTTTTCACACCTTAAAGGTTTGGAAAGAGAAATAAATCAGGATTTGTTTTCTTTTCATAAGAACTTTTTTCTGCCAAAACTATTTTTTCAGAAATTCTTGGGCGATTTTCAGTAAAGTCACAAATTTATTGCTACAATGTAGAAAGATTATCTCTATATCCTCATGCTTCTCAATGACACGCCAAATACCAATGCAAGATGAAATTATAATTTAGACAAACAAATAGGAGATAGATGAAACTGGATGCAGATTTCCCAAATCCCGAGATTCCATGTATGAATGAACGGTGTCATTGCAGTTTAGGTCTGCTCCCCTGATGGCTCGCTTCACCAGGGCGCTTTCTTTTATGAAGGCTGGGTTGACCACTCCTTGGCCCTTGCACAAATAGAACTCGAAATTCGCCATTAGCTATAATTAAAATGCTCGTAATGATAACGTTGATAATGTAGAGAGGTTTTCTTGTGTTCTCGGCAAGCTCGTAATTTCTCCCAAAAGAATACGAAAGGAATGGAGGCGCCACGATAAACTGCTTTTGATGTAGGGGTAGTTCCAATTTTGAGTATCTTACACACAAACCGTTGGAAATAAATAATTTGTCATGAGTTCCAGTACTCTTAGCCAACAGTAAGTTTCAATATAAATTTGGGTGGTGTTCTCGTTATTTGTGTTCCCTTCGATAGTACATTGTTTTGAGCATTTTCTTTTGCTCTGTTCACTTTATGTGAATCTGATTGTTTTTATCTCTTTGCTTTAATGATATTGCAACAGGTAGGCCATCAACTGGATGGTCCAAAACATGTGCATGTCAGCATGTGTGCCCCAATTTTACGCAGAGATAATTCATACAAATATTTTGCTTGTACAAGACTCACAAAGACAATTATTGTATAAGATAACTGCACGTGTAACGAAAAGAATGTACTTAAAAACAGAAAAAAGAATTAGATGCCTCACTTCAATACTTCCATCTCACCTTGTTCGAAGTCCATAAATTGAATCATCAAATTCTAGCACTGAAATTTTTGCATCTTGAAAGGTTAAGACAATCGAATCTCTTCTCCTACAACCATCACCAACTCCCACGGACAACACCGCCATTGTTTCCACATTACCATGCAACCTAAAAACAGGAAAAAAAAATCATTAAATGAAATACAAAAACAGATCAAGTTTATCCAATCCATGAAATCTACATGCTACGAGAAAAGAATGCTCTAAATGAAAATAAGTTACTTCATTAGAATCTAGCTGAACAATAGCATCCGCTATTTATCAAATTTATCATGATTGTAAAATTTTACGAGGATGTCAACAATCTTTTACTTGCCATAGTATGTTTTCGTTTCAAGAGGTAAGCGGTAACTGTCATCTTCTTTGCATATGTGCACAATAATATAATATTCATTTGTAGGGCGGTTAATATTTTCAATTGTTTTGTATTTTTTTCAAAAAAGTAAAATCAAATAGAAAAGGAAGTAAGGAGAGGAAGTGAGGAAATCATTCATATCTTTCAAGTGAAGTTACAGTTTAAAAAAAACAATATTTTACATTCATTTCTTTCAAGTGAAGTTACAATTAAAAAAAAACAATATTTTACATTCATATCTTTCAAGTGAAGTTACAATTAAAAAAAAACAATATCTGCATAGACTGCTACATCCAAATAGAGGTATTAACCTGATTTGATCCATATATGTTGTAATCTTGGTAGAGGCATTGCCCTCAGAAAGTAATAAAAAAATCCTTAATATCACATGTTTTTGGGGGTCAGCGTGGTACAGTACTTGTCAAAATTTGATTGAAATTAAACTATATACATCAAGTTCTTTTCTTGTTTTTAAGTGATGATTTCCCATAGGCAATCTCCTATTTCTTTGTTCCATCTAATGGCATCAGAAAATCCACCTTCGACATCCTTCAAATATCTCCTTGAAAAATTTAGATCCCCTTAAGAAGTATCTCAATCCCATCTTCATTAGAATCCGCCACTCCTAAATAATCAAAGAGGGTCTTTACAATTTCTCCAAGATCACCCCAAAGAGTCCTATCGTGCACATGCATGGAGTGTGATAAGAGCCACTTCTCAAAATTACCCAACCAAACCCAGTCCTTTCCACTTTGGGTTCACCTTCTCCAACAGTCTTTAACTTTGGAGGTAGATGTCAATCAAGCCTCAAATGATATTAACTTAACAAAAGTGTATTAAATTCTATCTATGCAACCGGTATAAGAGCATATAAAAACACGAAAATTGGAGAAATTCGTAAGTTTGTTTGGGTCCCATCATTGCTTCGGACTCAAATGAACTGATATTATAGCATTATTCCAAAGTCTCTGAATTTTCTTTTGACTTTTTAAGCCCATTATTAGGGAAGGAAGACTTGTAAAATGCAATCGTTGGCTGAGTGGTCAACGAGCGTTCATGGATTTGGAAGTTTACAAACATCAAATATCAAAGGTTCTTAGACGATGGGTTTTAATGTTTCCTTTACATTCTTGGGAGGTCTAATGCTATCATGGACTCATTAGCAAAGGCAGGTCTAAGTAGACTCTTATGTAAGGAAGTAAATACACTATTTATGTGTGAAATCTCCCTAGTATAACTCTTCTATTTCTTGTATCAACCTAAGTTGCACAGACACGGACATGGGTGTTAGAATCCAACACAGATGTGAGGTATCAAAATTGGCAAACCACAACACGGAAGGTATTTTAATTTTTCTTAAACAAAAATTATATATCTTGCACGGTATATTTACTTTTAATTTTTAAACAGAAAATATATTGCACACTGTTGCTAAGGTCTAGCAACAGCACTCACGTGATGGAAGCAAGCACGAGTAAGCCATGCCCACTTTCAAAGTTGCATCTCTTGTATTTGCTAGCATATCAATAGTCCAAGAGCATCCACGAGCAGTTCTGAGTCCGGGACAGTTCTGAGTCCGGGACATGGAAGATAGATAACATTTGATGTGAAGAGTTTCCAATTTGCAGACCACTATGTTATTATTGCACAAAAGATCTGCAGTGTATGAAGATCACTTTGAAATCATATTAGAAAGCATGACGCAAGAAGGCAAAAACGTCAAACAGGCGAATCCGTGTCCTCATTTGTGTCCATTGTCCATAAGT
Organism: Tetracentron sinense; assembly: GCA_015143295.1. Classification (NCBI taxonomy): domain Eukaryota; kingdom Viridiplantae; phylum Streptophyta; class Magnoliopsida; order Trochodendrales; family Trochodendraceae; genus Tetracentron; species Tetracentron sinense. The sequence continues at coordinate 23,867,979 of CM026572.1, read as the reverse complement.
ATTGATACTTGATAGTAATAGTTCTAAGAAACAAAAATCAAATCTGTGGTGAGATCATGTCCACACATACGCACAAACAACTCGCCTAAAGACTCAAAGACTCCATGCAACAAAGAAAGCATCGTTGTAACTTGTAAGTTATAAGAAAGCAATGTTGATTAAGGCCTGACTTGCTCAAAATATACCAAAGTTTAGTTTCTTCCAAATAGCTTTAGCCTTTAGCCAAATCAACCAGTTCATCATTGGCCTTCAACTACCTTTTTTTTTTCGTTTAACAAGAGATTATATAAATTAGAGAAGAGATTACATATGCAACTCAAACCATATCCACAAGGTTATTGAGTAGTAAACCCATGGGAGTGTGAGAAAGAACAGCTAACAAAATGCAAGCATACTAACAAGAGTTGTGGACTACAAGATACCAAAAAACCACAAGCTTAAGTAAGATCTCACTCTTTAACCAAGGAGCTCCCCAAGTTCCAGAGTCCTATGATGACTGGACAGCCATTCCAAGGTTAAAAATTTAATCCTTGCACAAATCCTAGGCAAGGAGGAAGAGTTCTCGAATATTCATTAAGTTCCTCTCCTTCCATATAGACCATGAGATGGCCCTAAGCAGGACTGACTAGATCACCTAGCAAGCGCTATCCATTCCTACTAGAGACTAACAGGATGAAGAGTTCTGGAAGGAAGTCGATGCCCAAAGGCCCCAAACTACCCCTAATCGGGAGAGGAAGTTTCCCCAAATATCAAATGTAACAGAGTAGTTCAATAGCAAATGATCCACCGATTCCTCCACTAGAAGGCACAAGTAACTGCGGTTAGCCATCAACAACCTTCTTTTTCAGATTGTCACACATGAGAACCTTATTCAGAGCCGCAATCCAATGGAAAAATTCTACTTTTGATAGAATTTTGGGGTTCCACACGGACTTGTGAGGAAAAGGGCGTAAATGGGCTAACTCGAGGGCCTGTAGTAGTGATCTCGTCGAGAATCGACCATTGTGATCCCTAGACCAAATCTTTGTATCCCTATCCTGAGACCTAGGGAGAGAGGCCTCAAGATTTTGCAACAGACGAAACAAACCATCGATTTCCCAATCGTTCATGTCTCGCCTCAATTTGGGGCACCAAACTACCTCGTTATTTCTCACCTCGTAACAGTCAGCCACTAATGCATCCTTGTCTAATGATAGTAGGAACAAGTTCCCAAACTCATCTTTGAGGCTCTCAGCACCACATCATAAATCTTTCCAAAAACGGACCTCTAACCCATCACCCACCCTGAATCTAATGAAAGGTGACAACAGCTTTGCCACCGCAATAATTCCTTTCTACAACCCCACTCCATGAGGACCCCTAACCTCCCTGGGGTCCAAACAGATGATTCCCCATGTCTAGCGACTACCACTCTATGCCACAGACTCTCAGTCTCAACCCCAAACCTCGACACCCACTTATCTAGCAAGGCTTTATTGACAATCGTTAAGAGTTAAGGTTGAGACCACCTCAACTGAAGGGGCGACACACTTGATCCCATGCCACCAAATGATATTTAAATTTCTCTCATTTATCATTATAAAGAAACTCCCTCTGCAACCGATCCAAAGATGTTGACAGCGCCTTGGGGATAGTGAAGGTGAATAGATAGTATGTTGGGAGACTTCTCAAAGTTCTTTCGATCAATGTCAATTTTTTGCCTTTTGAGAGAGAAGGCACCTTCCACCCTGCTAATTTTAGAGGAAATCTTTCAAGCACCTAGGACCATGTTGCCTTAGATTTGAAACTTGCTCCTAGGGGCAGACCCAAATAAACCGATGGAAGGGTGCCAACTTTGCAACCTAAAACAGCCACTAAGATCTCTAGATTCGGGACCTTGCCTACATTGATCAACTCTCTCTTACCCGTATTAACTTTCAAGCTTGATACCGCTTTAAAACATCTGAAAAGGCATCTTAGATATGCTAGTTGAAGACAAGAGGCTTCACATTTAAAACACCACCGGCTCTTGAAAGCATCCTGCTTAAAGCTTTGGACACCATAAAGTATCACAACGCAATGCAATATATATATATATATATATATATATATATATATATATATATATATATATATTCCTTGTTCATCTATGAATGACGGTATTGGTGGAGATTTGAATCGTAGAGTAATAGAATAATGCATCTCCAGTCTCCACATGATTTTTTTTCTTTTTGATCGGTATGCATCTCCATGTGATTGAAAACCAAATAGGTAAGATCTAATTATTTTTTCCATTAAGTGGCTTAGGGGTCATGTTTTCTCTAATTAGAATAGGTAACGACTCTCAAATCCTTATAATTTTGGACATTATTTCAAATTAAAAAGCATCCCTATTTGGGATAGTGAATCAGTGATCAAGATTCGCAGCTCGCACTAGGTATGCAGTGGAAGACGATTCCATCTAACTTTGAAGTTTGACCTAGATATATGCCCTCAAAAATCCTCAAATCAACACCATTGTAGAGAACAATGAAATTACCTGCACATCCAGGAACCTAAAGAAACTCCGCATGCTTAAGACTCTATAAATTGTGCTCAAACTAGGTTTGACAAGAGGTGGAAAACTAATTGGTCTGACTGTCATAGGCTCATAAATACTTCACATGTCAGCATAAATCACATTACTAACTCTGTAATTCCGCTATTAAAATTACCCATTTAGAAATTCAGAAAAATGTACCAAACATAAAATTCACACAAAGCAATTTTTTCCCCCCCGAAATCGCATATGAACCACGAAAATTTAATCTCTTACTGATGCATTCGTAAGCGAATGTGAAGTGTTTGGGAACATACTTGTAATGGCAAACGAGTTCAAGCGAAGCACCAGATACTCCAGCCATGAGACCACCGCGTTTAGCTTCTGCAGAAGATCGAGAAACTCTGTTGTCTTCTTCCTGTACTCTGATAACATAAACCTCGATGATATTACCGGCCGTAACAACGACGTTAGGAACGGGACCGATTTCGTTCTTCGCGGGCCATTCTGAATCGATGTCGTCGGTTTGAGTTGGAGGAACTTGAGGCATGAAATCTGCGCTGCAATGTGTGATGAATCCGGAAGCGCAGTTTTCGATTCCGGTAGGCCAGTGCATCATCTTGAAGGCTGCGTAGCTCATCTTTGCTGAGATTTCTAGGGTTTTGAACTTTGAAATGGTGTGGACGAACTCTCAAAGGCACCAGCTTAAACCCTCTGTTTGGCGGGGTAGAGCTCCATCCTATTCCTTTGTTTTAGTAGGGCAAGTGCAAAATTCCCACTCTCCTTCTCTTGCACTCTCCCATTGGCAACACTACTTTACCTGTATAAGTAACAACTGCTTTTTACACGTGTCTTTTTCCTGAGGGGAATGCTATCCTATATTGAATAGATTCTTTTACCCCTATGTATGGGAACTCATTTTTTTATAATAAAAACACTCGTTTGATAACTATAAGAAGCATACTAGCCCTACTCTTGGTCAAATTCTATTATCACCTCCACCAACCACCTATCCATTATCAAATAGTTATGGTGGTTAAAGCACTATCTCTCATCAAAAATTGACAAGTAGTTGGTGGAGACTGAGAGTAGGGCTAGCATTCCTCTAACTAAAATAAGGAAAATAGTCACCTCCTCGGGCCGAGGAGCTGAGTTACCGTCTCTTCCCCCCTTTTTGGGGTCATGTGTCTCTTTTTACTTCCATTAACTGTGGTTAAGATTCAATCACCCCTATGATTCACACATCTACCCTTGGTTTTTAGAAATAAATATTTAAAAAAAAGTTAACCATAGGAGATAGTTAATTTTTTAACCATAGTTCAAAGGGTTTGTGAGAGCGAGAAGGAATAGTCCCCTCCTCGGCACGAGGAGGTGACTATTGCTCCTAAAATAAATAGGAAAGTGATAAAAAAAAAAATCTCCATAGTACATACTATTGAGAGCGAGCCTGGCAGTTTGATAAAAAATCTAAAGATGTTATGTGTACACATGCTTTAAGGATGGGGCCACCTTAGTGCTTTCACACCTTTAGATTGAAAATCCAAAGGTTCAGCTCTCGATAGAATGTACTATCGAGAGTTTTAAATCACTTCCCAAATAAATAAGTATTTTTTCCAAGCACGATTATGATTATTTTAAGGACTTTGCTACCGAGACAGTAAAGGGCCGAGACCATGCTTGTGATGCATGGATCTCAAAAATTTATTAAATCTATTTTTGAATTTTGAAATCCGTGCATCACATGTATGATCTCTGTGTGGTCTCGGCCCTTTGCGGTCTCACTAGCATTTCTCTTATTTTAAATTATGGTTTGTACAAGTTTCTAATACAGTTGTGAAACTTTATTTTAAAATATCGAGGACAAAAATGTCTCAGATACATTTTGACTTATTTATAAGTACGATTCAAATATGAATCTAATGAGTTGTTTTTTATTTTTTAGTATAGACCATTTTTACTTATTTAATTTTATCAACCAAGCTTATTTGTAAGTAACTACTCATTTTGAGTAACAAGTTAAATAAGTGTAAAGGGAAATTTTGGGGCTAATTGTACCTATCAGGGGTTGCATGGTTCAGGTCAAGTGCACTTGTCTGTATGTGTACGTCATCCATACCCCCACCGTATGACACGCTCTTCGAATGAGATGACATTTCGTACGTAATCGTCAAAGGTTCAACTTAGGTTCATCCTCGATTCAGCACAGATTCGTCATCGGTTCATCACGGGTTTGTCCTCTGCAAGATGAGCAGTCATCTGACCTGTCATAGACACTCCGACGGACAAGATAGTATAGGGCTTAGGCATATGAGCATTAGAGTGTAGAGATACTTACCATCGATCGTTTAGTAGAGCGTAGTTGGATGTCAGCGGTTTATACAGGTCGGGAGCACTGTGCATGACGAGAATCTAACATGATCACAGAGGGCGGAGGTCGAACATGACCAGCCCAGATGCACTATGCAAGGACACTGGTGAAAACATTGTACAAGTGTACAGGTGAAAGCATTATACGTGTGTTAGCTCTTAGGGATGAGTGTATTCATATCAGAGTGTACTTGAACAAATTGAGGCAAGTACGTACTCAATTGAGGAAGGGGTCGTCGCTTTGGGGACGTGCTCTGAGGACGTGCTCTGGAGACGGGCTCTAGATTCGTGCTTTGGTCCACAGCTGGCACGGGCTCAATTGCAATGGGCATGAGCACGTGCTCAGCACAACGAGTCGAGTACTCTCAGGGCGAGTACGGGCATAGCATGACAAGTACGTGTTCAACAAAAGTGTACTCGGACAAGTCAGGGGTGAGTGTACTCGTACAAAAGTGTATTCAAGCATATCAGTGGGTGAATGTGTGGCATCGACATATAATTTAAACAAATAAGCATAAAGCATCGGGTGTAGGAATACCGTATGACGTGATTTAGACGATCGAATGGTGGAGGACCATAGACCGAACCACCTAGCCCCCCATCTTTCTTCTTCTTCTTCTTCTTACTCTATGGTTTACGCCTCCCATTCTATGTGTATCTCTTGCCTTTTTATGGGCAAAAGTTTCTTGCCAACTCATGAGATAATATCCTTTGGGATATTGTCTACGTCGGTGAGTGGGTTTGGGTCCCTCACTCAAGCAAATTTTACCCATTACAATAAGTACTTATTCATAATACTCACTTCTGTAATAAAGCCCTATAAGGAGTTAGCTAACAAAATCCTAACTTCATAGTCGACTGAATACTGTTTTATGTGTTTTTCCTTATTGTTTTGTATAAGTCAGTTAGGCCACAACTCAGTCAATAGTGTTTAGTATATGTTTTAGGTTCATTTGGGGGAAGGGGCACACTACTACTGGTACAAGTCCTAAAGATAAATTGATCTATTGATAATAATCTTTGATGATTTACAAGAACCTTAAGAGGGTTTAAAAAATATTCAAAGACTCTTAATATAGAAAGATATCTCAATGATAATCTTAATCTAATTAAATCTTAAATTCAAATTTAATTGATATTATCTAATTGTGAAGAGATACACTGACAATGATATAGTGTAGCTCATTCACTTTATTACAATAATATATTCTCTAATATTCCCCCCCAAATACAAGTATATTGAAAATCTTCATGGGTTTGCCACAACTTGAGTACTTTCTTTGTGCATGAAGAGCTAAAACATCTAATTATGCTTGGTAGTTGCCGTCAGTCTGTAAAGTCTATATTTGTCACATTCCGCTCATATTTATGAGTCTGTCGAAGCCGGTAGGCAATTAGATCGAGTTGTTATGATCGTCATCCCAAAGCACTGGGAGAATGGTATGCAATGTGAAGAAAAACTCTCGTTAGTGAGGTCTTCAGTAAAGTGAAAGTAGATACATGATCGTTATGCAATTTAATTATTCTTTATAGTAATAATTTTGTAGAATAGTACTAGTAAGGGTGTCGAACCTTAAAGGATTGCGCTAGTTTTGTTGTCTTTTTACTAAGATTAATTCTAAATTAATATATGAGAAAGTTGAATTTTAATTGATTAAACTAAAACAATTATTTAGATCCAAAATTCTCAACCTTTTTTTATGGCTAATAGGTCTCTTATTTATAGAGAGGGTTTCCATTCGGATTAGGGTTTTTGGAAACCCATTAGGACTCAAAGTCTTTTTTCTCATACACAATTTCCAAGACCAAAACGCAATCTACGATTGATCTCAAAGCACATGCGATTGATCGTAGACAGACAAAACTATTCTAGAATTCTTTGCCTCACTTGCAATCCATCGCAACTTATTTGATCTATCGCAGTACAAGACCTACAATCGATCGTAGTAAGACCACGATCAATCGTAAGGTACAAAATTTCGAAGAATTCTTCAATTTGTTGGTCTTTCATATGGTTGAAGCTCTTCTAAGTTTTGGGAGTCTTTAAATCTTCAATTTTAACTTATTTTCCTCACATGAACCTGAAATCAACTAAGACAACCAAGTACCGTAAAATAGTTCAAAAGATTACTCTAAGAAACTAACAAGTTTAGTTTGAGGTGCTTAAATGTATAACAATTAGCACCGATCAATACACTTATTAAGTCAATCATCAAAGAGGATAAAAAAAAAGAACTAGACTAACCATGCTAACATCTATGGTAGCTTTGATGACAAGAAACACAAGAAAGATAATGGAGAAACTTTAGTCCCGATGGGCAGCAGCAATGCCACCCGTTGGGAACACGTAATGAAATGAGGAAAAAAATATCAATACAGGCAGATCGCCTGCTATGATACCATAAATAGAAATTGATTTATTGAAAATAATCTTAGATGACTTATAAGAACCCTAAAAGGGTTTAAATAATATTCTAAGACTCTTGATATAGAAAGATCTCTCAAAGATAATCATAATCTAATCATATTTGATTAAATTCCAATTCATAGTTCTCACATGGTATCAGAGCACACGCTCTGCAAAAACTTGCCATAGCCAACTCCACTATCTTCAAAACGTCTTCTTCTACTGCTGGTCCACAGGCTGCTCCACTCTCACAATTGAACATATCCAACATCTTCTAATAAATTTATGCTATAAAATAAAGCTATAGAAGATTGAGACACAACAAAAACAACTGAGACCACATATCAATAGCTTGAGGACGATCCAATCTTTTCAAAGAATTCATCATCTGGATTCAAAGAAGTTGAAGCACTCGAGTGTGCTTAAGTATGAAGGTTTATATTCATCTATGGAGTGGAGAGATGTGCCTCTTATCTCTGGTGTTGGCTCACTTACTAACTATTGCGTTGCGGCAAAGACTAGAATTGCCTCTATGTTCAAAATTTTTCAAAATGCGGGTTCTAAAACCTATTGCTAGGCTGGGAGGGTTTCTATTCTAAGTGTGTGCCCAAGCCCATGTTTGATTGCCACCATAAGTCAATCTGGCTAGGCTTACTCCCCATGCTTGCCAGACAAAAAGAAAATATATAGAGATATATTGCCTTACAGGAAATATAGAATGCTTTGTAAATGTAAACAAAATGTACGGTATTTCCCAATAGAAAACATCATATTGTTTTTTTGCCCTACATCAAGATTTCAGTGTTATTAGGGGCACCCCAATATTTTGATAATTACATTTCGTTATTATCTTATATATTTATATCTTAAAATAGAAAATAATGTATTTGTCTGTAAAATATTTGTCCTATGGTCTCTAATAATCTCTCTTGCCTGTTCTATCCCAGCATAAATTTTCTTCACCTACTCCGATCACCAATGTCATTGTTGTGACAGCACTTCCACTGCTTTCTTTGCTAGTCAGGCTAATTATTGTTCATCAAAAGACAAAAAAGAAAGAAAGAAGCATAAAAATATTGTGCTATCTATTCATCATTTGCAAACTGAACTCTTACAAATTTTAATTCCAATGGCCTTCATCAACTCTCCAAAAAAAAAACAATCAAATGATGCTCGCGACTTATAGATAGGAGTATTATTTGATCATGCTCTTTTTTTAAAAAACTAACTTATACCGAAGATGAATCAAAACTAATGCATGTGCCCTGTCTTGGGATGCCTAAGTGGCATTGCTAGTTGTTTATCTAATGCTTTCCAATTTTCCACATTCCTCTATAGCGCACTATGCACGGGCTTCTTTCTTGTGGTACGATATGTAGCTCCCACCCAAGTAAGCAATGGATAATATTAGGTCACTTTCATTCTTATTTACTTTTTAAAACAATTTTTTTTTTAAAAATGATGAACCCACAAAAAATTGTTTTTTTTTAATTTGTCTTCTTATTCAAAAAGGTGAAAATAGATGCAAAAGAAAGTAGGCGTAGCATTATCCTACAATTTAAATATGAACTGAAGCTTTGCTTCAACATGTTGAAACAGAGCTCCCCATTTCAATGTAAGCTCATGACAGTTCGTAAGAGGAAACAGATTGACCATTTTGTGGCATAATTTCTCCCATTAATTACCAAACTGTATCAATTGTAATTACCAAACTGTATCAATTGTAACAGAAAAGGGGAGCTGGAGCTCTCTATTCCAATGCAAGCACGTGGCAGTTATGTAACCAAGGGAAAAGAGGGTGACAATTATGTAGCAGAATGGAAAATAGTTAACGTACCAGGGAAATCCATTTGCAAACCTAAGGCTGGACCTCATTGGTTCAAACCCCCTAGCAAGTATTTAAGAGGGGGGCTGGACCAATGAGGTTTAGCCTTAGGTTTGCAAATGATTTTCCCATGTACGCCTATCACAGATCATAATTTCTCTAATTCAATAGTAATGGAAAAGGCGAGCTTTGCTCATATTCTACACCCCATGAAATATGGTAGGTGTCCACGGATGTTGTGCATCGACTCTATGAGATTGTTTTATTTCTTGGAATTATATATATATATATACTTTTTGGATTTTGCTATCCCCAATCACAAATCTTCTAAAGACGCAATTAGGGTGCTGCAAATGTCAAACCTTTTATGACTTTTACTTTTAAAACTGTTAAAATGATGAAAGACCTCCTCGTGTTAGGCCCATCTTGCGTCTATGGAAATGCCATTGGGGCTAGCACTCCTCATACTTTTTTTTACCTACTGTTAGTAGCAATCATTAGTTAGTGATTAATAACAGGAGTGCAACTCTTGCAAGACATCACCCCCATTGGAATAGATTCAACCTCTCATAAGAGAGGCCGCACCCTAGACATCACCCATTGGGAATAGATTCAACCTCTCTCATAAGAGAGGCCGCACCCTTGCAGGGTGTGATTAAGACCATTACACCAATAATGTGGGTGCCCAGGTGGTGGACCATCCGGCTCTCCTACTAATAGAGAACCAATTGTGGTGGGTACTGCTGCTTTATCTTCCTTCCGAAATCAACATTAAGCCTGGCTGTGGACTCAATGTTACACATTTAAACGTACCTTTTGTTTTTGACTGGGTACTTCATGTAGACAACAGCTATAATCTATAAACATTAAGCACCCATTTATGTCATGCAGTAAAATTTGGGGTTCATGGTGTCAGCTGGGGTAACTTCGATTTGGTTTGATCAGTGAGATCTGCATGGGACCAATTGAATGATCGTTGATACTTGAGTTCTTACCATCTCCAAGACTAACCCTGGATTACTCTTTCTTGTTCCACACATCCTCTGTCATTATCCCCTCATTACCAAGCGAAATTCCAGTAACAGTGAAGAAATCCAGACTAGAATTCAACTGCAGGTAGGGTTCTTTTTTCCTGAATCATTTTCAATTTCACCTGCTCTTAATATTTCATTTTTCTCAAGGATACTCAGTTGTATTGCCACAAAATAAATGTAATTTTATCCAATATTTTAAACGATGAATGATAGAAGAAAGAGAAACTGGAGTGGATCAGTGCGAAAAACCATTACCACTGCAAATGGCAAATGGCAAATTGAATTCCATCAAACACCTTACAGAAGAGAATTACAGAATTCAATGTCTCCAGTCTGGACATAGAAGCATCTGGTAGTAAATCTAGAATGTACCTGTATGTAGAACTTCCTCAGACAACAAACTCCATGGGATGGAAGTCTTTCTGCATAGGGTTCCAGGCAACAAAGAAAATTCACATTCCAAAAACTTTTTCCTATGCTCCTACCTGGAGCTCAGAACAACATCGTCATTCATCAGCAAGTAGCAAAAAAAAAATCAATGGTGAAAATGAAATCACATACTCCTACAAAAATCCGGGTTCAGAACATACAACAGACGTGACGAGCTCTTTAGCTTTCTCATCATCAAAACCAAAAGCAGCCATTATCTTGTGCCCTGCTGATTCCTCTTCAGACCATATGCCGAGAAGTAAATGAGTTGTAGTTATTTCCCCACTTCCACCTGCATTTCAAAGAATTTTAATCTTTTAGAAGGGTTATGGTTTTATGTACTGCAGTTACATATAGTGGCACCAGTGAAAGAACTAAGAAAAGATGGAATGGAATTTATTCTATTTATACCAATTAGCCAGGTTGAAATATAGCTCAAACACTACAGTGCTGGTTCAGAGTGCGAGAGATATGGGATATGATACCATGATACCCACACGGTCCACACTCCACACATCTCTGGCACTACATACACATATGAATCAAGAACAAAAGCATGCAGCTTCCTACTACTACCCCACTTAGCCAGGTTGCTTAAGCACTCCATTCTCATTGGAGTATAAATATTTGAACCGGTGATATCGAAGTTCATATTAGAGAACATAAACACATTAGTTTACAAGTGGAAAATTCCTACTCACATGGCCCACATCAGATGGGCGCATTACCAATCAGATGATTGATACCCCACTAATACCTGTGAGGTCTACAGACTTTTGTTTGTTTTGGAGCATTCATATTCTTTTACCCGACCATAAAAAAGAACGTGGACAAACTTATACTTAGGATCATTGGGTAGGGATCAAATTTTTAATAGGTGATCTTCAAGGTGGGATCAATCATTGTGGATAATCCTTTTCATCCCCTCAGCATCAAATGACCCATTGGCAGAAAGCAGCGTAAACAGGAACACTTACATATGGGAACTCTCTTCCCTTAGCTATTCAGTATGTTTTCTTTAAACAGATTCATGTTATTTATAATGAACTGGAAGGTCCCATACATCTGCATGTAACCACATGTACGGCTATCCCATTCATAGAGCAAATCTACGGTCAATGAGATATGGTACTCAGATTTTCCAAAATTGAAACAGCAGTAATGTTGCCAGTGGTAAGTACTTGTGGTCACTTTCATAGGAATGAATTGATCAGAAGCTGCTCATATCCTAATTCCTAATCAATAGGAAAAATTGCAAAAAGTTGCAATGGTTTACTTCGCACTATGGATAAGATTTAGCACTAGGAGACTTCAGATTCTACTGGTTCTGACAGATGTTTCCAACACTAAGTTTCAACGACTTTCATGGAATTGAGCCCATAGGTTAGATGGAGTGTCAAAGTGGGAGGTTTTTAGTCCCAAAGGGAAAGTTTAAGTACCTGTCACTTAACTGAACTCCTTTACAAGCTCATTGAAGCCATAATCAATACAAGCTAAATCATAAACTTATAGTTCACCGTCCTTTAAGACTTACCAAATTTAGATATGTATTATCAAAGGAACAATAAGATGATCAGAAAAGAAGAACCAGATTCCAGCATCAACAGGTGTCAAAAGGAGTTAATCCCAACCAAGTTTGATAAAGGTCGGTTGCTAGACAACTTCGAATGGTTTGATTCATTAAGAATTTGTGAAACATATGCCTTCTCCAAGATTTTCAGGCATGTCATAATATCCATTTCCATTTACTGAGCTATAGCCTTCAAAGGAATGAAACCATATCTATGGTGACTTACCACATTAGGAATGCAATCACAAATCCAGTTACAGTAAGTGGCGGACACAATCCTAATCAGTGAATTCTAAGTGTATAATTCCCACGATTTAAAGCATTGCCATGAATAGTTTTTTTTTTTGGGATCAGTATTGCTGTGTATAATTGTAGCTATTAAGTAAAAATCGTGAAAATACGGTATGATGAAGTACTGGAATATCATAATGCCATAGGTCTTGTAACATTGTACAGTATTGTAGTGTATCATACTATCATTAAGCATCTTACAATATGTAACGATATGCTAACATCCCATACAATACAGTGCAGGATGAGACTTTTAATTTTCAAGCCCCGTTTTCAACTCTTTTAAACAAAGAACTTCTCATCACTATTCCTCAAAACACTCCTGGAGTGTTTTGAGGATTAAAAAAAGGATGAATCAAAGGCGAGACTTAACGGATTAAAAAACGCACTAGGTAAGTTTTTTTTTCAATTCTAATCCTTTTCCTTCTAGTGTGGGATCATAGATCGATGAAAGATCTATCAGTTCCATTGTTCTACAATTAATTATAGTGAGATTTAATAATATATTTAAAAAATTTAGGGGAAAAATAATAAATATCCAATATTTCACTCAATGTGTATGTCTATGGCTGATCTACCCGAAACGTAAGCTTAAAAAAAACTTTTTATATGAATGTAAATTATTCATAATCCTACAAGAAATACACAACATTTTTCAAAAATTGAAACTAATGTAACATGCATATTAATGGAAATCCGTAATATCTATGGTACCTCCGTTATCTGCAATGAATTTCCTAGATTATGTTGAAATCAAAGAAGGATTTTGTACTCACTTGAAAAAAATTATGAAGGCATTTAATTATTTGTGTCACATCACTATAATTGGTTTTTGATGCTTTTATTAAATTATCATGTATGTGATTGCTTTTACATTACATAGATGTGCATTCTGATATATCAGATTTGTATCTACAAATATATGACCAGATGTGTTATTCTTTGTCAAGTAGATAGTTGTATTGATGGTATATTACTTTAAAAGAAAACTTTTTTGCTTATCTAAGCATTAAGTTTGGCAATCAAATTTGACCTTAGCTTATATTAAACTTTCCTAAGCACTTAGCAATAAGAATAAATAATGATAAGTATCCTAATTCGGGGCCAGCTGTACGCACATGTATCACTATTTAATTTTAAACCATGTAATCTCCATAGAGGCTGAGTGCCCTGATTCCATTACATGAAAGGGAGAACTGCAGAACATAAACGAACACCTAATAACTAGACTTCATAAGGATTCAAGCCTCACCAGATACATTAAGTTGCACATCCCAAAAATCAGCCTCCACCATTCAATATCTCTAAAGTAGGGGCCCAACATGTAAATAAAAATTGTCCCAATGAAATATCAAATTAGAGGGGAAACCTAAGTAACCAAAGCGGGTGTGGAAGCGGGAGCGGGGAGCTGGGAGCAAGAGTGGGAGCGAGAGCGTCAAATTTCAATTTAGGATAGAGTCGAGAGCGCCTCCGGAGCGCCGGTATATATAATTTTAGTATTTTTTTAAAAAAAAAACAAAGATATTTTTTATATTCCAAGAATTAGTGAATCTTAATCACAATTAATAAGAATTAAAAGAAACGCATGTTGACCTCTGGGTGCGATTGAACTTAGGGAGAGTTCAATCACAATTGGTGTGATCCTTTAATAGATAGCGTTGAAAAACAAAACGTAAGAGATGTTGTACATTTGTAAAAAGTAGATGAAAAGACTAAGTGGTCAGACAATAAATGCCCCACTGACGAGTTGTACATTTCTAAGAGATGAAAATGTAAAATGTAGAGGAAGACTTTTAAGTCTTTTAATGCTAGAAACAGTTGAAAAGCAAAAAAAAATTTAAAACCGGCGCTCCACACATTTGAAACCGGTGCTCTACACATTTGAAACCACGCTCCCACGGGCGAGGTTTGAGAGCGGGAGCGGTGAGGGGAATGGACAGTTTGGGTTACTAAGGGGGAAACAATCATATCATTAAGAACTGAAACATTTCAGGTATTGCATAATGTATGCGAAAACATGCTATTATAGTCTGTCTATCCATTTTGAAGTATAAGAGTAAAGTGACGGATGGTCAATATTAGAAAGGCAGACACTTCGAAAATGGTGCCAACTGCATACAGATACAAGTGGCATGCGGGTAGGACAGTGGACCAATACATAGTAAGCCTCACCAAGGAAACCAAAGCCAAAAACTGAAGTACAGATAATTTAACCATCCAGTCTGTTCTTTTGGACGGTCGTCTTCCAAAAACCAGTATTTTAAACCGGACAATCCTGCCACTTATGAATTTTATGACCTGGCTTGTGAAATTATCCTTGTAGTGTTGATATTGAAGGCTTGATATGCAGGCAAAAAGAAAAGGTGATCTGATTCACAAGACGATATTCACTTGTGCATTTTGAAAATAGACAAACTGCCGATCCCAAGTCCAAACACTGGTTCAAAGCCAAAATGTGGGTTCGGAAAGAGATAGTCTACTGAGGCACAACATCCACCCCAGGGATTGGGGCTAGAGCCCTGAGAAAAATGATTAATCATGAGAAATAATTGTGGGAATGGGATACATTTAATTAAAGAATTATTATGAGAAATAGGATTACAATGACCTACTATGTTAAAAGTTAAAACATTGAAAGTATCCAATCATTTTTTTATTGGTGGCACCCAATCATAACCTACAAATTGTTGATAAAAAAAAAAACAATCATAACCTAAAAATTGAACAATGCTACCCAAGTTAAACTTATAGCTCAAAGATTGAAAGAAGCATCCATGGGATGATGTATTAGAATTCAAAAGTATTACCTTCATAATAAGTATTACCTTCATAATAAAGAGTAAATATGTACTGATGGTAAGTAATGAAGTATGTACTTAAACACTATCTTTCTTTTTTTCCTTTCAAATTAAGCATTCATATTGAAACATAAAATCTAAATTTAAATCGTGATAATGATGACTAGAATGAAGCTTGAGTTATCTACATTTTTCACCTGTAACTCATAGAATCAAAATCAATCGGAGCATAAAGAATTACAGTACATTGATCTGTACACTGAGATTGAAGAATATCATTTGTATTAACTTCCAAACTGAATTTCTTCCCAGTTTTTCACTTTTCTAAGATCTAGACCTAACTCAGGAAAACTAGGTTGAATTCAGGTGGTCTCCAAATTATCTCCTAATTATACCACATTTATATCAAGAAAAACAAATATTTAATTTTCCAAGTTCTGCTTATCAAAGATAGATATAATTTTATGTTGAGAATCATCTGAGACTTGTAGCACAACTTTTCATGTGACTCCTCCTAATTACCTATAAAATTGCATACTCTGTGATACTACCCAACTGACCATGTACATATCCCAGATAAATTATTAAGATATGTTTTCCAAGACCTATTCAAACAAAATAGTAACATACAGAAATTATATGACCACAAAACCATTGAAACTACAAATAAGAAGAAAGACAAGAAATTACCAGATTTTAGTTTCTCATTTACAGCCCAATCAAGGGCCCTTTGAGCTGGTTCAGTTAAAGGAGGATGCTCAGGACTGAAAAAGTACATGTCAGCTTTTCCAAGTAGCTTAACAGTTTCTTCTCGCACCTTGAAAAGTGTAACTCCGTTTGCCCGCAAAAACTTTGCTGCCAGACTGGTTCCTGCAGAGGAAAGGGAAAGAAGGTAGAAGAATAAGGTAGATGAAAACAAAATATAGCATCACCTTCACCAAAAAAACTAAACATTGAATAATAGAAGTTAATTATCATGGAAATAAGATATTTCATCAAGGGAGAGAGAGAAACATAAGTGAGCCTTTGAAAACAGAAATAATATAACTTCACAATGTAACATGACTATGGCTGTTCAAAGCATATACATGTTTTTTCTTGACATCAATCTATTTTAGGATAGAAATATGAATCCCATTAAAAATGAAAGGACAGTTAGTAAATAATGTCAGACTTTAAATTGTATGAACAAATTAAGTTTACTGTTTCACTTTCAGAGATGGTGTTCTTCAACACATTATAAACCAGGTGAAGAAATGGCGTGCAGCTGAAAAAATGGCATCAAAATTAGATGAACTCTCCTCGATATGCACAGAAGTGAGACCATGGAGGATATTTTAAACCCAGAGTCAAAACAATATCCCACTAGTAGTAAAAGGGAGGCAATAAGATATAAACTACCACAATTAATAAGGGCGAACTTAACCCACCCAACTCACATAAAGCTGGATCACTCTTGGAGTAGAGATTTCAATTACAAAAACCCTACCTGCTTGAGTCGCTCGACTCAATTGACTTCAGCCTGGAACTCCTTCCCAGAATTGATGAAATGGAAGAACTGGATTAATTTTAGTAGATGTCGAACCGAAGTAAGCACTTAAGATTTAATAAAATGTACATGCTAACATAAGTTTGGCATGTACTACGACAGAATGTAAAACTTGGGTTAATTAGTCCAGCTTAGTATTCATCTTCAACTTGATGGCCACTCTTCAGCTGAATCAGACCAAATATTCTAAGTTTGTTGGTACAAATGATGCCAATTACCTTTTCTTTTTCCGCAACCTAATATTTCTGAAGTTGTCCTCGTATGTTTTTCTTTTGTCAGGAAAATAGTCTCTGGAGGTTAAAGTAGCTTTGGTTGATCTACTTTCGGATCATAATTTTCGCTAAAATTGCCAGCCAAGTACATCAGTTATGTAGACTTTGGCACATATATCCAGTCTGATTACATGTGATGATATTTCATGTTAAAGAAGCTCTCACTAGAATGAATATAGGAAGAACTCTGGGATTAGATGATTCCAATTGGTATGTAGAAATGTAAAGGACAAACTGGCAAGTCTTGGCTTACAAATTGATTTATAATATTTTGGAGACTATGAAAATGCCGGACAAGTGTTGTGGTACCTATTCACAATAATAAAAGAAATATCCATAGTTATACCATTGCGAGATCAAATCATCAAACTTATGAGTCATTCTATGAAGCTATGGAAAGAGGGATGGAAATCATGGAACAAAGATAACTAGGGTTTTAGAAAACCAATTTGGGTTCATGCAAGGAGGCCATGCTATCTTCTTACTTAGACAATTAAGGGAGATGAAGAAAAATCTTCGTATGATATTTATTAACTTAGAGAAAACATATGATATAATTCCTAGAGAGTTAATCTGGTGAGAGTTGAGAAGAAAGGAGTTCCGAGAAAATTTATTGATATTATTAAGGATATGTATGAGATAACAGTTGCTACAATGGGAACACTTACTGGTGAGACAAATGAGTGCCCAATGAATTAAGTTTACATCAGGGTCAACAATGAGGGCCCATCTTTTTCCCTTGGTTCTGGATCAATCAAAGACTCATATTCAAGAGCAGTTCCGTGGTGTATGATATTTGCATATCGCATGGTATTAATTGATGAACTAAAAAAAAGGGGTAAAGGAAGAACTAGAATTGTGGAGGGAGACACCTTGGATGGAATCTACATGATTTAAAATAAGTCGGACCAAGGCAGAACATAGAGATTGCAACTTTAGTAAGAACACAAATAGAGTTCAAGGGGCAGTTACATTTGATGACCATGAAATAACAAATATGACCACATTCCAAATATTCAAATTCAGGTTTCGGGATATGTAACAGTTTCAACTGAAACCTTTACGTCTCTGATACCGATACATACTGGAAGATATTTAAAATCAGGATTTTTAAAAAAATAAAAAATAATTTAAACGTATAGGGCAATACCGATACGTATCAGGCAATATTTATAAATTAGTTTTTTTTTATAAGTGTCGAACAAGTCCTACGAAAGTGATCCATGTCAAGCAAGTCTTAATGATACGTACAAGTTTCAGACGAGTCATATTCACCCTTTTATTTTAAACGTATCAATAATGGAAACGTATAGGTCTTAGCCAAAACCGATATATCAGGCAATACATATTGGTTTTGACGATTTTTATTTTCGTGCCACATTCGGTATCTTAGCTTTGTTATTCATAAGGATGGAGAGGTTAATGAAGATGTTGCCTATAGAATTAGTTTTAGGTGGCTAAAGTGGAAATGTGTTTTTGCAGCACGCTACCATATAGTATTCATCTCTCCTGAAGAAAGCATATGTTCCTTGATCTCTATGATCTTTCAAAGAACTCTGTATGGATCCTCAATCGCCAATCCTTGCATGAATATGGGTGGTGCCCGAGAGGCTATGTATGGATTGGACCTGCCAATCAAATGAATCGTAACACTCGTAATGATCGAGAACCAAAAAGAAGGCTTTCGTTAAGATAATTCGCCCATACAATAGAACAAGGAATAGTCACAAATAGGGATGTCAAAGGGCTAGGCCAGGGCTGGGCCTAGGCCTTACCGGGCCCAACTCTCGTTCACCGGGGTGAGGCCCTAGCCCGTCCCTAGTCCTCAAAAGGCCTGAACTGGCTAGGCCCAAGCCCTACCCTCAAGGGCCATGGTCGGGTCAGGGTCTTGCTAAGAATAAAAGAAATTTTATATCATGTTTTGGCATTTTTTTTCTACATTGATTGCCAACTTGATATATAACCCTCCTCCTTTATTCGGACTTGGGATTGACAATGCAACTCAAAGTGAAACACAACAAAGTTTTAGTACGGTTAGATTGTTAGTATTAGTACACCCCAACTGTTAGTACTAATATTTTTATATTTATATATAAAAAAATGGCGGGAAACGTTACAATTTACAAGTAGCAAATTGACAGATTTTGGAAAGAGACTACACTATATTAGAAAATACCACACAACAATGTTAGTATGTTATGCATGCACACAATAAGGCCTAGCCTCTTAGGTTATTATAAGTCTTGACTTATTATATTATATATGGTATAGCATATAGAATAGAGGGCCAAGCTGTGTGCTTACCAATCCTAGCCCCAAGTAAGAAGGCCTTCCAAAATTAGGCCCGGCTCAGCCCTAGGACATTAAGGAAAAAAGGCACTCTATTTTGCGGGCTTCGAAGGGCCGGATTGACAGCCCTAGTCATCAAGTCTTAGTCCGGGGACTATTCGGCTAGGGAACATTCGGGGAAAAGGAAAATTTCAGAAAATTCAAAGGCAAATCTGAAAAATGTCATATATTTTATCACAACTTTTTCAAAAGGTCAATATTTTTAAAAAAAATTGTGAATAATTTGAGAAATAATTGTTTGATGAAAATGTTGAGATTTTGAAAAATCACATAATTTTGTTACCATGCTCAAGAATGCTATATGACCAACGTACTCTAATCAATCGAGAATAAATTGTTTTTATAAGATGATGATAAGACCAACTATGATTTATGGAGTAGAATGTTGGGTGACCAATAAAGAGCATATTTAAAGAATTAGTGTAGCCTATGTAGCTCAAATAGTTGATAAAATAAGGGAGAGTTGACTAAGATGGTTCACGTCTTGTTGAACCACGTTTGGCAGTTGGTTCACGCCTTGTTGAACTTCTTTTTATAGTTGTCCACTTGTTTAAAGCCGATTAAAAAAATAGGAACATTTTTTGTTCAATGGACAAGTGAAATTTATAAGCTTATAAGCTATTGGCATACTTTGTATCCCATTTAAGTGTATGTCTATTAGTCATTGTTTCCTTTGCTCCACAGTTTAGAATTCTACTCAGTGCTGTCAAAATGGAATTGTAAAAATCGTAACTCGTAAGGTGTGGGATTTGAATCGAATCGGGACTCAACTCGCAAAATCATAAGATTCATAATAGTTTTATCTATAAATTAAGAAAAAACTATAAAACCATACAAAAAAATCCTGGAAAAAATCAGATATGCCCAAATCATCCATAATCCTTCATACAGAAACAAAGTTTTGTCTTTGCACCACAAATATTAACATTACATTTATACTGGTTCAGACTCAACCTGAAAACACCAATTCTATGATGGGCAGGGCCGGGTCCAAGGGTCCAAGATGAGCTCAACCAAAGGCAGCAGGAATATACTTTTTCACATGTTCCATTATATGACAGTTTACAAAACCAAAAATCAATATGTGAAAATATAAGATCCAACGCTTCAGCTGTGTGAAAGCCACACAACAATATGTGTCAAACATCCATTCGATCGAGAGAGGGAGAGAAGGGGGGGGGGACCATTAGACATCTTAAAAAAATAGGAGATAGAGGGAGGACTATTGGTTTGTATAGCCAAAAAAAACCAAACAGGACAGATAGAGAGAGGGAGAGGGGGTGAGGAAGGGACCATTCAAGAATCAAGAGGAATGAAAAAGGTAAAAAAGAAAGAGAGTTAATCTGTCTTAGTTTTTTTTATGTGTTCCTTTTATTTTAATCAAATTTTGAATTATTATCGTTGTTGAGATTAGCATGAACAATTTAGAATGAATATTTGTCCATTACTTCATTTGTTTTAATTCTTATCTTATTTATATGGTTTAATGGATCGTAATCATGAAATTCCATGAATAATATTAATTTCAGATTAGTAACTACCACACGTAGCTTGTTTAATACTTAACACATGATAGGTAATCATGAAATTTCTTAAATAATATTCATTTCAGATTACCCAACATAGCTTTGTTTAACACTTAACATTTAACAGATAATGAGATTAATCATATAATGTATTAATAATTATAGTTATTAGTTAAAATTAAATATGCATTTTATTTGACTTTTGAATGTAATATCTTCATTTATAAAAAAAAATTTAATTAATGTTGTTTGCAATAATCTTTCTTTTGTCATTAGTTCGTTTTCTTTTTACACTTTCATAGTGTTATTCATATAATATTGAAATTACAGTAGACTCTCTTGTAATTAATAATCTTGGTAGAAAGAATTTATATTAATTATAAGAGAATATTATATGTAAGAATTACTATATTGGTTCATCAAAAATTTTCTTTTCATAATTTCTTTTGAAAGTAATGTATTTTCCATGCAAGCTTCATGTAAATACAAGTATATGGTAATTTCAGTTTGGTAAAGTTAACCCTTTTTTTTTAAGAGAAGATAAAACATCTTTTATTTTTGTAGGAGACAAAATTTCTTTTAAACTCTGCTTTTTGTTAGATTCTTGTTTTAATTTTTGTTAATTATTTTGAAGTCATGATAGAATGATTTTTTAAGTTTTTTCTCTCTAAAATATCTAAAACTTTATACTATGTATGCATATGATAATTTATTATACATAGTCAAAATATCTAAAATAATTTTATCCCTTTCTCCTCCTAATACCTAAACCATCATATAGTGTTTATAAAATTCATATAACTTTATGTATTAATATAATAAAAATCTCACTTATAATTAATAATATACTAGAACTTTCACAAAAAATTATTAAATAGCAAGTATAAGAGATTATTAATTATACACTATAGAACCGAGTTGGTTCTTTACAAATTTATTAATTACTAGAGATTATTAAGTTATAAAATATTAATTATAAGAGGGTCTACTGTATAGGAATCTCTAAACAAAAAATTATTAAAATATCATCCTGTGTCTTCGAAACCTATTTTTTGGGGTTCGACGAGTCCGACACCCCCCATCTGAATCCAACTCTGACACTAATGTCTGTGTTTGTGCAACATAACTAGAGGGTCTGCAATGCAAATTAAGGAAGAAGGCCACTTAAAGGGCCCTATAAATTTTAAACAAAGGTGATCGTTACAGCATTCTTCTAACTCGGTCTCTGATGAATATCTCTTGTCTCGATTCGGTTTCCAGGAAGGTTATATACTTTCAATCAGAAATAGATGATGACAAGGAGGTCCAGGTTATGAATTTAAATCTTTTAAAGTGATATAACAATTAACAAGCATGGACCAGATAGCACAACACAATGGCAGGCGAAGGTTGGTGATTTTCAAACTAAGTTCATCATAGATCACATCAGAGTACTCTAAATAGCTAAAATGAAAATATTCATTGTACTAAACTATAACACTATAGCAGAGTGGACTTAAAAGACCCACAGACGGCTATGCCTAAGGTTCTCCAACCAATCATAATAACATGTGGTCATACATATTTACTAAAATCAAAATCCTGAAGCTTACCCCAATAATCCTCTACATGGAGAGAGAGAGAGAGAGAGAGAGGGAGGGAGATCCATTTTCATAAGTGGGGACTAAACTTAATTAACTGACATTTGAATAATACGCTGAGATAAGTAGGAACGGCAATGGGGCGGGGCGGTTTTCTACCTCCCCGGCCCCGACCTGATTATAAAGCCGCCCCGCCCCCGACCGGGGCTTATATATGGTGAAACCAGCTCTGCCCCGCTTATAAAATCCCCACCCCGGCCCCGCCCCTATTGCCTTATAGATATATATATTATTTTATTATAGTGGTTCCGGGGCGGGGTATACTAAAACCGCCCCGCCCCGAAACCGAGTCGGGTCTTTATTTTTTATACCGTCCCCGCCCTGCCCTTGATTTTTTTGAAAAAAAAACCACCCTTATAGGGGCGGGGCGGGTCATATTGCCATCCCTAGAGATAAGTACTATCATTATTCTACATTTTGTTGACAAATATACAAAATTCAGATTGCCAGAGCACAAAACTCCGCATCCAGCAAATGTAGCAATATGAATCCACATATATAGAAGAAAAAAGAACATTGAGAGGGCAAAAATCACTAACCCTCAATCAAGATCCCCATTAGAAGAGCTTCAGTCCCTGTATTGGGGTACTTAAGCTTCCTCGCTTCCAATTCCCCCATAGCAAAAGACTTTATCCCCCTAGACGACCATCTGCACCATTAACCAAACAGAAACATCAATCCCAAAGAAATCACTAAACAAAATCAATCCAATTGAACTTACTTAGGAATTTTCTCAGCGGAAGCGCTTTCCGGTTTTCTGCAAATACAAATCAAACTTTCTCAACTTATCTCAATTCTCTCAAAACAAAATTCGCAAAGAAATTCTAGCGAAACTCACGCAGTTGGGAGACTAAACAAAACCGTCGTAATCGGCGTGCGATGCTTCCGAACGAGAGGCCTCAAATTCGAGGAGCGAAGCGAGAGCTCATTCCAAAACAATGAATTCACCAAACCTTCTGGTCTGAGACACCATTGATTGGAAAAAGAAGATTGGATGTGTTTTCTGCAATCAGATTGCGAAGCAGCAGTAGATATCGGTAAGACGGAGAGCGTACGAGCGGCCATTTCCACGGAAACCCTAGTTTTTTTTAGGGGATAATGGAGTTTTGTCGCTAAATATATAAAAATCGCTGTAGAGTGTGTTTGGATTGGAGCTTTTTCATGGATTGCTTGTTCTGCATTCTCTCTTTTTCTGGCTCGCAAATGCTATTGCCAGTCACACTAGACGTTGCTTGCGAGCTGCTTCAAATGGATAGCACTCGGATGATTTGGATGGGAATCAAATGATGATTTATTAGTATCTAAGGGTAAAGTGGGGAATAAAATGTTTTCATTTCATATACTGCCAATCTGCCATGATCTCGGTGGAACATACGATAGGTGTCGCTGACAATCCGGCCGAGTTCCACTTGAAACCCTATGTAAATATGTCTCGAGTTTTTTTTTTTGGTTCGAAAATGAGTCGGGTTCAGTCGGCCTTTGAGCATCTCCAACCCTATTTCTAAAATTTCCCAATTTTACTTTAAAATAGAGATTTCCCTATACTTGCAACTCCAACCCTATTTTATATATATATATATATATATATATATATTTTATCTTCTTTATTTCTATTAAATACTCAACGAATTTTTTCAACGGCCATAATTTTTTTTTTCAAATGATCATTTTTTCTAATGTTCATTTTTTTTCAAACGGTTATAATTTCCCAACGGTCATTTTTTACAAATGATCATATTTTCAATGGTCATAATTTATTTTTTTTGAATATGATGCTCGGATTATAAATAAAACAATTTCCTCTATCATTTTCATCCATCTCAACTCAATTTTCTCTCAACATTGCTTAGCTTTATTGATCATTTTCTCTATATGGATCGCATCCTTCCAAATGCTATGCTTCTTGCTACTACCAGTCACTAGAGGTTGCTTGCAAGCTGCTTCAAATGGATAGCACTCAGATGATTTGGATGGGAATCAAATGGTGATTTATTAGTATCCAAGGGTCAAGTGGGGAATAAAATGTTTTCATTTTAGATGCTGCCAATCTGCCATGATCTCGGTGGAACATACGATAGGTGTGGCTGACAATCCGGCCGAGTTTCGCTTGAAAGCCTTTGTAAATATGTTGGGTTCAGTTAGTCTTATTCAAAGGCTATCCGGGATTCCTATTTTATAATTGGATGGTAGGTCCTATTGGTTCACGCCCCAATTTTGAATACTTACTGTGGTTAGTATTCACTCACTCCTAGGATTAAACAATCCAACCATGTTTTTCAAAAAAAATAATAATCAAAATCTTAGTTTTAATTTAGTTAAGCTTAATCAGGGTTAAAGGAGCGTTAAAAGAGACACGGGTAAGATATGAAACAGACCTATGGGTTTGCTGAGCATTGGTCTATTCAAAAATATTAAATTCAAGCCCATCTAGGCCCATTGCCACCGTAAATTGTTTTTTTGTTTTTTTTTATAGGAATTGGGACTATTAGAGTCTAATGATCTGACAATTTTAATTTTAGAATACCTTTTTTTTTATAAATGTTGCATAGAGTCTCACGCTGCATAGGGAATACCCACCACTTACAATTGATATTGAGGGGAGCCCACGAATCGACCTCGAGACCTCTGGGTTTACATTTAGTCCTTCGGCCACTGGGCTACACCCTGAAGGTTGATTTTAATTTCAGACTACAGTTATTACGATATCGGTGCTCTGACGTCATCTTGAGATTGGGCCGGGCTAAGGTCAAATTGGGCCGAATTCAGTGCAACTAGACTGGGACGAACCAGTCAATTTCAGAAATTAATTCATAGAGTTTTTTTTTTTTCTTTTGGGAGAAGCTCAGAGAATTGGCCTGATTTTAGTAAGCCCAACCTCTGCCATACTTGTACATATAACTTCATCTTAAACCTTCTATCATAAAACATATGGCAAGACTAGCCCATAGCCCAACTGGTTTTCTACTAAAAATCTGGGAGAAGGAGAGGGAGAGAGAGAATTGTAATTTACCCAAAAATAAAATAAAAATTAGAGCTGAGTGTTGGTAGTTGCAATATTAATATCCATTCGCCAAAAATAAAAAAGAGTTTCCATTCACCAAAAAAAAGAGTTGCATAAAAAAAATTAATGAATCTATGTTATAAAAAATGCTATAGAGAGAGAACTAATCAAATAGTTGAGAACGAAAATGCCTCTTCTCTCCAACTATTCGCAAAGTTGATGTGAACATATGAATAACAATAGATGGAACGAATAATTCGGTTTAGGAATTTAGGGTAAATTTTTAAGTAATGTTACTTAGTTTTTTCTTATTTATGTTCAAATTTATTATGATGGCTCAAGTTACCTCTCATGGTGGTCATTGAATCAGCCATATGTAAGGTTAGTGACCACCATATGTTTTTTTTTTCTTTTGCCTAAATTTGCAGTGTTGGTAACTATCAAATTTAAATTCCCACTAAAGAACCCAAAACAATAATGTTTAAGTCACTTTCAATGTAAATTCACACGAGATTGGTCCATTATGGCACACATTAATCGGGCCGAGTCAGGCCCACATTTGCTTTTCAAATAAAAATACCTCAAAAATATATTGCTTCAGGCCGGGCCACGCTAGGCTCGGACTTCAAACAACCATGCCCGAACCTAGCCGGAAGCTTCTTGTTTTTCAGCCAGTGTCAGCCCTTAGCTTTACAGAAACAATATATCGTTGGAAAGTAGAAGAATCTATGCATATTTAACAAAGAATAAGAACCATGCCTTCATCATAAGCAAAGCATTATTGTAGCAGTTCTGGCAATTGTACGGTATCAACCAGATACAATTATTCCTCCCTTTTATATTACATCAATAACAATAAGTAATATATTTCAGCTTATAAATTAAATTAAGTTAAGAGTAATAGTTGGCTCCACGGGCGAGTAGTGAACTAGTGCGCCTCGCTCTCAAAAAACTGTCCTGTCGTGAGCTCAAGTTAATTTTTAAATCTAGTTAAATTTTTTTAATTTTATTTTTCTAAAAACGAAGGTAGATGGGTGAATCCTATGGGTTAGTGAACCTTAACCACAGTTGAAGAGAGTTTTAAGGGTAACATGTGGCCTGAGAAGGGGACCCAAGACGTCACCTACCGAGGAGGTGAATATTTTTCATAAATTAACAAGTATAAATGGATGGTTAGAGCATACAGTTGACGAGATATAGACATGTACCTTTGCCAAAACCAAAACCAAATATAACTTTATATAGGAGCCAAATCATCTAAGGTGATAACCAGATTTGGCAAATCCGGTTATGACCCCTAGAGGTTACCACGTGTCTCCTTTGACACCCCTTAACCGTGGGTAAGGTTCACCCACTCATCCTTGGTTTTTTTTTAAAAAAATATTAAATATTTTTTTAAAAATTAAAAACAGTTTTTAATATAAAAGAAAACTCTAAAAACAGTTTTTTAATTTTAAAAAAAGAATTAAATTTTTTTTAAAAAAAACAAGGATGGGTGGGTGAACCCTAAGGGTGGGTAAATTTTACCCACGGTTAAGGGGTGTCAAAGGAGACATGTGGTGACCTCTAGGGGTGATAACCTGATTTGCCAAATCAGGTTATCACCGTAGAGGATTTGACTCCCTTTATATATGGTTTTCAAATTGATACCATTACCCAAAAAAAAACAAAAAAAAAACCCTATAAACTTAGTCCCACATCGGTGGGTTAGGTCTCCTCGAGAGCATTGTATGGTTGTTGTAGCTTGTGATAAAAGGTGTGTGTCGTGTGTGATATTGTGTTCTGTCTAACTTTAACAATAAAAAATTTTAATACCCTTACAATTTATGACATTTAGGATTATCCTAATATATTTCTTAAATTTGGAAACTCATCCCTGTATTCTAATCAGTGTTGTCAGAATCGGATTGGGCATCGAACTGGTAGAGTGGCCGGTTCGATCGTGTACTTTTTGCAAAAAAATGATTTTTTTTTTCATTTTTTTCCTAAATTTTCTCATTCTGACTGGTTCCGGCCGATTCTGACCCGTTCTACTACCGGTTCTATTGGTTTTGATCGGTTTTGACCGATTCTTAAAGCATCCCGATTTTGAGGGTTTTGGGAACAAACAAGGGGGCCAGTTCCCGGTTCCACCGGTTCGACTGGCCGGTTCGGTCCGGTTCTGACAACACTGATTCTAATATATTGGTTACTGAGCCCTCCTATCAACCCGGCCATGACCCTTTGAGTGAGGCTGTCAATGGGCAGCCTATTAAGAGCTTGAATTAGCTAGGCCTATTAATACCCTTCAAGGGATAAGGTTAGAAGAACAAATCAAAGTTTTTGTAGTATAAGCTGCCAATTTGATGTGAAAGTTGAAACTCTCTTCATCCATCTATTTGAGCTCCAAATCAGCAACGCAATACAAAAAATGCAGGGGCCGTATATATGAGAATCGAGATTCTTGAGAGAGATCTATCATAGAGTTAAGAGATAGGGATCAGAAATTAGAAAAAGCGAGAGCAGCTGAGTGATAAAGAGCATGATAGAGTGATAGATGAGTTTAGAGAATTAATTAAAGTTAGGTTTAAATAAACTTTATACAAGAGTGGGTATTGGTTAAATTACCATAAAACCTTCAAAATAAGAAATGCAATGGCCTCCTATCTTAGGCCTCGCCTAAGGTGAGAGGCCCTTACATTTTTGGGTCTTGCCTATCCCTTGGGTCCTAAGAGGGTTAGGGTTTGAAGGGTTGGGCATTGAGAGTTATTTTAAGAGGCCTACACCAAAATGAAGTGGCGTGTATTTATTTGATATTCTTGTTTTGAATTAGGCATCATTTAACGACAGTTGGTAGTTAAGGTTAATGGGTTAGTCATTGGTGAGTGTGCCTTTGCACATCAAAGAGGGGACAAAATTCCTCTATTGGACTTGATTCCACCACCATTTTTGTAAGAGGCAGGGCAGAGCCAGGATTCTCTTGCAGGATGCCTAACAATGGAGGTTTGGGAGCGTAGCTCCCGAAATTTTGTTTTTAAGGGACAAGTTCATGAGTCATTGCATCTGTTTGTGTCCGTTTGTAAATAATTTTCTTTTTTTGAAAGTTTAGGGGGGCTAGACCACTAGAGTCCCCTGTACCCCGGCTCTCCCCCTCTTTGAGGCTACACCCCTATTAATATTATAGTTTTTTTCTTCCAAAATTTTAGGGGGATTCAGCCCCCTCCGTCCCAGGTAAGAGGGCACCCCTCACTGTCGATCAAGAATAGGGAAAAGTGTATGGTGTTTCAAGCAGCATCAACATTTATGCTCACATCTTGACTCCGATACAACTCTTAACTCTTGATTAGGATTGTTTACGGTTATGTTCAGTAGAAAATAACAAATAACAGGATTCAGGGAAACAAGAAAACAAGGGGTAGGAAACAAAGCCAGAGCATCAAAGTATAAATCGTGGACTTTGTCTTAGCATATTTCAAAGCAGACAACATCATTTGAATGAAAACTCTATTATTTGCCTTGTGATGAGGTGACCATTTTACAAAAAATATACAAACACAAAAAAAAAAGTCATTTGAATGAAAACTATATTATTTACTCTGCCTTGTTTTCCATCATTCTTAAGAAGGAGCCCAAGGATAAGTCTCTTGAAATGAGTGTGGGCCGGGTTTGATATATCATCGGGCTAGAACAAATATTAGCCAAGTGTGGAGCCACATAGAGCCCGAGGGGCTACAAGAACTTTTGAAAAAAAAATGTTGATACTATAGGGTGTAGCCAGAAGGGCAAGGGAGGAATCAGAGGTGAGGGGTGCTCACTTAAATTTTTGATAAAAATTTTTAATTTATCTTATCCATATTTTGGTATTAGCTTATTTTGTTGTCATAACAGTGTGTCATGTGTCTTGTGTCCTGACCTTCAAGCATCCAAGACTAGTGAAGAAGAATACCGAAAAAGATCAACTGAAGACATTTCAATTACTGCCTTCGTCTCACTCCGTAGGATGGTAAGTGACCTAGATACCCAATATACTTTAGGAGGAACTGACTTAGAATAATCAATATACCTTAGGTGATTAGTAACATTGACCGTTTGAGGGATTTCCAGTCAAAATAGCACAAATCGGACAATTTTGAAGCTGACCGTTTAAACGAGACTCTGGCCGTTCTTAACAGTAGCCTTCCTAGCACATCGTTCTCTGGTCGTTCGAACGGTTGTCTGGCCGTTGTAATGGTCTGCGCGAAAATAGTGTTTTAAGCTGTTTCTAATTCTGTTTCAGCTTCTCTATTTAATGGTTTATTCTTCAGAACGAACCTAAGAATTTTAGAGTGATAAGAGAGTTTTTCAAGAATTATTAGGGTTTCTCCAACTCATTATCCTCTCTTCTTCCATTCTAAAGATTGCAATCATTTAGTTTCATTATTGCTTACTTGGATATTTTCATTGATATGAATTCATTTAAGGTTTGATTTTAATCAACTATCAACCTATAAGTGGTGAAATCTCACCGCTTACTTAACACCCCACAAGAGAGGGGGTGTGCTCTTTTTACCGCCATAAATCGAGTTCAAACGAAGGGCAGCAAGGAAACACCCTTGCTGCCCCAAATTGAAATTAAATAAATTGGGTCATTAATAGACCCCACCATGGCAGCAAGGTGTCCCCTTGCTGCCCCAAATCAAATTTAAATCAAATGGTGATTAATAGACTCCACCGTGGCAACAAGGAAGCACCCTTGCTATCCCAAATTGAAATTAAATAAATGAGGTCATTAATAAACCCTACCATGGCAGCAAGGTGTCCCCTTACCACCCCAAATCAAGTTTAAATCAGAATGGTCTTTTAATAGACCCCACATGGGCAGCAAGGTGTCCCCTTGCTGCTCCAAATTAAAATTAAATAAATAGGGTATCCAATAGACCCCACTATGGCAGCAAGGTATCCCATTGCTACCTCAAATCAAATTTAAATCAAATGGTCATTAATAGACCCCACCGTGGCGGCAAGGAAGCACCCTTGCTGCCCCAAATTGAAATTAAATAAATTGGGTCATTGATAGATCCTACCATGGCAGCAAGGTGTCTCCTTGTTGCCCCAAATCAAGTTTAAATCAAAAGGGTCTTTTAATAGACCCCACTTGGGCAGTAAGGTGTCCCCTTGCTACCCTAAATTAAAATTAAATAAATGGGGTCTCCAATAGACCCCACCATGGCAGCAAGGTGTCTCCTTGCTGCCTCAAATCAAATCTAAATCAAAGGGTCATTAATTGACCCCACCATGGTAGCAAGGAAGCATCCTTGCTGTCCTAAATTGAAATTAAATAAATGAGGTCATTAATAGACCCCACCATGGCAGTAAGGTGTCCCCTTGCTGCCCCAAATCAAATTTAAATCAAAGGGTCATTAATAGACCCCGCCATGATAGCAAGAAAGCACCCTTGCTGCCCTAAATTGAAATTAAATAAATGAGGTTATTAATAGACCCCACCATGGCAGCAAAGTGCCCCCTTACTGCCTCAAATCAAGTTTAAATCAGAGGGGTCTTTTAATAGACCCCACCTGGGCAACAAAGAGTCTCCTTGCTGCCCCGAATTCAGATGGGTCTTTTAATAGACCTCACCTGGGCAGTAAAGAGTCTCCTTGCTATCCCGAATTAAAAGGGGTCTGTAATAGACCCCCACCTTGGCAGTAAGGAGTTCCCTTGCTGCCCCAAGTTAAAAGTGACTAAGGGCTTTCTTTGGACTGCCATCTGGCAGACCCATAATGGGTATAACACCCACGATCAAAAAATGGAAGGTGAGGGACAGTCCCAACTCTCTCACGAAGAGGACAGATGTCCTCTTTATAAAGAAAGAAAGGCAATTAGAGAGAGGTGGTTATACAACCCCCCCTCCCCCATCAACCCCCACGATATAAAAAGGTGGGACTTATTTGAAAAGAGGAGGCATCTGAAACTTTCAAGGACCCAGATTAGAGAGAACCAGGAGAAACCAGAGAAGAACTCCAACACTAAAGTCAGAGCTCTAATGGAAGAAGCTAGGTAGGCTAAAATGTCTACCCTTTCTCCCTCTTTTCCTCTCTTCTCTTTCATTTTTAAAAGACCTCATTTGGAGGCGACTGTAAAAGCCGAAATGAGGCATTCGGCACCCCCTTTATCGAATGAATAAAGCTATGCTTCACTATCTTTCTTTCTTCTTCTTAGTCAGAGGTATCTCTCTCAAAAGAGAGTGTAATTAACGGCTTGAGTTTACCCACGCCGGAAATGGCTCCCCCACATAAAATAATAAACTCCATTAATGGAGCATATTTGGATAGCAGAGTTCCATCGCCTCACACCCAAGGTGAGGCGGTCGAAATTTGCCTGTCACACAACCCGTTCTGAAAAGAACAAATTGGTCGGTGTGATCTGGAGCCTTTGCAAAGGAGATCAATCCGAAAAGGATCGTGAAAATTTGGTCAGTGGAATTCGTAGCCATCATTGACGGAGATCGATTTGAGGAGAATTGTGGTTGTGATATTTGGTCGGTGGAATCCAAAGTCGTTATTGACGGAGATCGATCTGAGGAGGATCGTGGTTGTTGTGGAGACACAAGAGAAGTACAAACAGTTACGGTTGATCACGAGATTTACGACTACGTGATGACTTATTGAGGCATGAAGGACTAAGAACTAAATGATCGTAGTGTCAAGTCTGAAGGAGTCTGATTCATATCTAGTAAGTTCTTGTTGATTTTGTCTTTGTGAATTTTCATTGTTCGACTAGGTCTCGTGGTTTTTCTTATAAGGGTTTCTACATAAAATTTGTTTGTGTTGTGATTTGCTTGTTTCTCTTATTCTGTAATTTATGTTCATCTTCCTTTAATTAATAATTTGATTGCATAATCTTAAAAATGGTAGATAGACTCGTAGGGAGACCTAGCTACCCCATTGGGTTTGTGAGTTCTCAACTCAAACATTAGATTTGAGGTTCATCGGATTTTTTAATTTGTATAAGAGCGGATTCATTAATTTATTAATGTGATCATCTCTATTTATTCGGCGAATATGAATTCCAGTAAAAAAAAGTGGTTTCGTATCTTGTCCCTCATTCTTAAATGGATGTAATATTAATTATTGGAAAGCTCGAATGAGAGCCTTCCACTTATCTTTGGACAAAAGGTTACGGAACACGGTAGAAAATGGTTGAACTCATCCTGCAAAACCATAGAATACCAGACCATCTCAAAATCTTCAAATAAATTTGTTATGACTAAGGAAACATGAGATATTATTAAAGTTACTCACGGGGAGATTGCAAATTATATGGCCTCATTTGCTTCCGTTTCTAGGATTGAAGAGTTCTCATTTATTGTTAGTATGAGTGACAATAGTGAAGATGGTGAAGAGAGTCAGAATGACTCAGATTCTGAGGGAGACCTCGAGACAACTTATGATGAGTTGTTTGAGAAAATGTCTAAAGCTAAAAAATGCTCAGATTTTCATGACCAAGAATGTCAAATTTATTGAAATGGAAAGAGATGTCTTAGACCAAGTGACTTCTGGGTTGAAAGATCTTTTGTCGCAGTTTTAGGAAGAAAAGACTTCCCTTCTTGTCAATAGTTAGCTTCTTGAATTTGATTTATATGTTTGGCTTGATCAAAATATAAGTCTTAAAATCAAGTTAGCTGATCTTGAGCAAGATCTAAAGTGTGGAGATGTGAAGAGAACTTCATCCACCTCGAACACTTAGTCTGATGAAAAAAGGCGCCCTCTTGGTAAAGGAAATGACTCCACTTCACTGAAATTCATTCCTACATGTCATAAATGTGGAGTGAAGGGTAATATTAAGCCTCGACGTCCTAAACTTCGAAGAATGCCCAACTATTGTCTAGGGAACCAAAATATTTTTTTATAGAAATCTTTAAAGGAGAGTTGAGGTCCTAATGAATTTGTCTAAGAAGTTAAATGATGATATCTTAAAATTTCTAATAACCCTAGACAGTGACGTGGTCATAACACTCCTTATGCTAGATATAAAGGAGGTAACCGGGAGAACTATAATTATATGACTCAATTATGGAAAGTGAGGAATATGAGGAAAAGACAAAATGTCTTGTCTGAAACCTCATCTAAAACGGTTAATGACCAAAGGGTCAATAAATATTTTAAAACCGTTTGGGTGAGAAAGGAAGACCAGAAGAGCTTCACTTAGCTCGTGTTTGTCATAGCATAGGGTGAGTTATTATTGTTATATCTTATCCTAGTGTTATGCTGCTTGTGTATACTAATAGTTTTAATTTTTACTAGTTGTTATTTGTTTTGGTTTGTTTTTTTTTTTCACTACTTTGAAAAATTCAAAAACGTTAAAAAACTATAAAATCCAAAAATATTTTTGTCATGTTGTGTTGCGCCCCAAAATCTCACATAACTTAATGTGAGACCTTGACACGTGACTTAAACATTAATTCCATAACTTCCTGTCATAAAGCATTTAAGACAATTCTAAAAACATGGACTTAAAAATTTTTCTCTTCAAATAAATGCTAATCAAGTCTAATATTTGAAATAAATATTAAGACATCATACTCAATTTAAAATCATCCTCTATGAATCCCCAATCATAAATTCAAACTAACTATAAATCCATAATTAGTCTATTACAAGTCTAAATTCAAAATCCAAATTACTAGTGCTCTAATGTCTAGTGTATGGCCAGCAATCCAAATTCCATTATCTATCAGGGTAATCACATGCTGACTCTTCATGCTCCTCCTCGTACTCTTCTTCCTCCAAATGTCCTGGAGCACCGGTATCAAAACTATAACCTGCCGACAACAACAGTCATCGGCTGAGTAACAAGTTACCCAGCATATATATAAAATCTTATCTATCAATATAACGAGATTTAATACAAACATGGTTTAAAATTTGCATATCATGTAAACATGTAACAATTCAGAGTGCGAAAATATAATTCAATTTCGATTCTTACACATGATCACTTATGCTTATTTCTCTTGTTTATCTTGCTTATTTTCTTGTTCGTGAATTTATCCAACAACATGCAAATGCAATAACTTAATATAATTCTACCCCATATATCGGGTAGAGACTAACATATACCCTACTTTCCGAGGTACCACACAATATACACATTATCCGGTGTATTCGGCTTGTCTACACATTATCCGGTGTATACGGCTTGTCTACACATTCGCCGGTGCATATGGCTGGTCTTGCCTTGATCATAGGTCTGTGGGTACTCGGTCAGTGCAAAACTCAATCATGCATAATGCTTGTATCCTTGTGTACTTGCATATTACTTGTCATCTTGTCTATTCTCATGCTTGTTCGTGTTTAGATTTCGTGAATCCGTGTGATTGAAATAAAAATGCTTGGAAATCATGTATACATTTAAACATGTAGGGGTTCTCATAATGATCAATATTAAACATAGATTTTTCAAATAAAATAAGAGATAATTTTATTTATCGTGTCTAAATTTTCAATGCACAATCATAATCAAATAAATCTCACGGAACTCTAATTTTTACAACACATCATAATCTCGAGCAAACTTATAATAGTTTCATCAATTATGAACAACATCCCCTTCCTCCATTCTCATCATTCATACACCACAAAATCAATCAATTTCCCCTTGTTGATATAAAATTAAAATCATGAAGAACATCTCTCACAAATAATACTTTTCACAAGGAAATCACCATCTAGAACATTTTCTATTCATCGTATATACTGTTCATAAGATAATCAAGATCTAAAACTCTCTTAACATCATATATAGATTTTTCAAGGGAAAATCATGATTTAAAACATCACAAAATCATCATATATATTTTTCTATGGGAAAATCCGGATATAAACATCATAAAATCATCATATTTATTTTCCATAATAGATTGAAACATCATAAACATATTTACTCTTGTTGTTCTTGCTTTAAATCTATCACTTCATCCTAATTATATCAAAAATCCCTATATTGATAGGAAGGAAGTCATATTTACCTCCCACGATCGCTTCCCTACGATCATGCGCTTGCGAATGAGGTTGATCTACGCTTTTTCACTATTTCTCATTGAAAAGCCTTTAATCTTTCCTCTTGATATCTCAAAAATCCCTTCTCTCACTCTCTTTTAGGTTTAGAAAGCTTTAGGGACCTTTCAAAACCCTCAACCCACGGCTAAAAGGGGTATTTATAGTGTTGGGAGCCCTAGAGACTCTACAATAAGAGAGATCGCGCACATCCGCCGCCGAACGGCGTTTTGGGCGATCGATTGCTCGCTGGCTGCGATCGATCGCCCGCTGGCTGCGATTGATCGCCGACGGAATGTATATATATATATTTTTAACTTTTTTGCTACTTTTTTATTTTCTTTCTTTCCATGCAATTAAACCTTAAAAGCAACTTGAATTTAGCGTTTTATTTGGGTTTTAAAATCATTAGATTTCGCATTAAATTTATAGGCTTAAATACATTAAAAGAATTAACCACATGATTCCATAGCATTTAATAAAATTCACAAACATTAAGAATAATAAATTCGGGTCTCTACATGTTGTCATTGTTTGACTTGCAGGATCTGCATTATTTGTGTGATCTTTATTTCTATACTTGTCAAGGGTTGAATATGAGTTTGTTGCTGATTGATAATATATAACCTTCATAGTCTCTTGGTTATATTAAAAATTAGACTGATTTTATCTTACACAGTTAGAGACTTATTCATATGTGTGTACATTGCAATTTCACATGCATTCTGACTAATTCTGGTGAGAGGTCTAATACTCAATTTGTAGGTGAATGTCTTATCCCAAAGTGTGACCTATGAATACCAATCTAGAATGACCATATTGTTAGTCATCCTCGCTTTGAGTGAAAACTACTTTTGAGTGCAAATAATAAGTAATGACTACTTATGCAGACAATAAGTATATATCTTGGTTACTAGAGAAGAGTTACCTACCTAGATAATGTGAAAGTCATCATTGTATGAAAAAAATGTTCAGAAAAGAACATCAAAAGAATTCTTACAAAGTTTTAAGGTATTTGACCAAAAGTAAAAAAAAAATATTGAGTAAAAAAAAAAGGATAAAGGAACATTAAAATGTAAAAAATCAGCATATTTGTATCTAACTAGGTTTGACTTCTTAAATTTAAGTTTCTAATTGTCCCCTTAGTGGTTAATGTCATATCCTTGGAAATGAAAAGAAACCTTGATTTAGTATCTAGTTAGACCACCACTACACATAAAGCTTCACTTTTGAACTGTTAACTAAATGTGACTAAGTGAATTGACTATACTTTAGCATTCCGTGAGATTTAGTTAGATGCGTATCCTCAGTCGGACTAATTAATCATGTTCTTCATTAGAATTGTAATTTTAATTTACTATTGCTTTGAATGCTTATGGTGGATGTTTGTGTGACACATGATATATATTTTTTGTATTATTATTATGTGTTTTTATTTGTAGTTGGCACAAGCCTTTCTAGCATGAGTTGTCATGTCCTTAGGTGGTGTCCTTGATCTTAGGCGGAGAAGATCAAGTTATGGTATTGAGGAGGAGTTTTTGTTTTATATTGTTATATTTTGTCTCTAGCTCAACAGTCCCCGTATTATCTGCATTTGTTTGGTTTTATTGTGGTTGCCTTGATATTACTTGTGCTATAAATTGGTATATTTTGTGATATTGACTTCCTGCCTACCTTTGAGAATTGTGCCAAAATGTGGAGAATGTTAGGGTATTAGTTCCCTAGTTCGGTACATTTCTTACAAATACCCCAGTTTATTTATTTTTATATTTCATACATGCTTCACTTGGTGTTTATTTAGTATGTGCAGGTGTAGGTTTGCAATAGATAGATCTTGCATGACAAAAACTAGTTTGTTTTTTAATTTGTGTCAAGTAACTTGTTTGGAGTCATATAATGACCTAATTCATAGTTTGATGTGTTTGAGTGGATTTGTGTCAAGTCATTTTCTTCAGTTTGGTTTTGTCACGGAATTTCAAAATGAGGAGATTGTAAAGTCCAGATTTTAGTATTGGCTTATTCAGTTGTCAAAACAGTGTATCACGCGTCTTGTGTTCTGACCTTCAAGCATCCAAGACTAATGAATATGAAAACCGAAGAAGATCAACCGAAGAAATTCCGATCATCGCATTCGTTTCAATCCGTATGATGGTAAGTGACCTAGATACCTATCATACCTCATGATGATTTGACTTAGAATAATCAATTTACCTTAGGTGACTAGTAACAATGACTGTTTGAATGATTTCCAGTCAAAAAAGCTCAAATTTGGCAATTCTGGAGCTGACCGTTCGAACGCCCTCAAGGTCGTTCAACTTAGCCATTCTCTAGCCGTTCGACCGATTGTCTGACCGTTCTAACGGCCTGCACAAAAACAGTGTTTTAAGCTGTTTCTAATTATGTTTTGGCTTCCTTATTTAATGGTTTGTTTCCCATAATGAACCTAAGAGTTTTAGAGAGTTTCTTAAATATTATTAGGGTTTCCTAAACCCATTTATTCTCCACTTCCATCCTGGAGATTGCAAGCCTTTTGTTTCATTCTTACTTGCTTGGATATTCCCATTAATAGGAATCCATCTAGGGTTTGATTTCAATCAACCATGAACCCGTTCTGGAAAGGACAAATTGGTTGGTGTGATCCAGAGCCTTTGCGAAGGAGATCGATCTGAGAAGGATCGTGGAAATTTGTTTGATGGAATTCGAAGCCATCATTGACGGAGATTGATCTGAGGAGGATCGTGGTTGTGATATTTGGTCGGTGGAATCCGAAACCGTTATTGATGGAGATCGATCCGAGGAGGATCGTGGTTGTTGTGAAGACACAAGAAAAGTACAGGCGGTTGCGGTTGATTATGAGACTTGCAAGTACGTGATGACTTATTGATGTATAGAAGACTAAGAACTGAAGAATCGTAGTGTTGAATCCAAATGAGTCAGGTTTGAGTCTTGTAAGTTCTTGTTGACTTTGTCTTAGTGGATTCTCATTGTTGGATTAGGTCCCGTGGTTTTTCCCATAAGAATTTCCACGTAAAAATTGCTTGTGTTGTGGTTTATTTGTTTCTCTTTTTCCGTAATTTATGTTCATCCTCCATTAATTAATAATTTGATTGCAAAATTTTCAAAATGGTAGATAGACTTGTAGGGAGACCTAGACACCCACTTGGACTTGTAAGTTATCAACTCAAACATTAGATTTGAGGTTCACCGGATTTTTCTTTAGTTAATTTAAGATGGCGTAAGCATAGAATTGTCTTAAAAATTTGAAAAAAAAACAAAATTTATATTATTTTATTTAATTTATGAGGGCATAGCCATGGGATGGAGAGTAGTTGCCCTTTACTTAAAAATTAAAAAATTGTATTTACATACGGACACAAACAAATAAGATGACTCACGGACTTTCCCCCCCCCCCCCCACCCTGGACTAATAATATTTTGTACTTGTTTAATCATTCTTCACAATTCCATTGATAATAATATTTACATTATTAATCAACCATTGTTAGGTGCACCTTTTGCTTATCGGCCGCGCCTTTGTATCGACACCTGAGACTTCATCCTCGATCTGCGCCGTTTGCTTGTGCCAGTGGCTGAATTGGTGTCCCTCCATGTGAGTGATTTGTGATCGATTTTCCTGAGTTATGATGTGATGGTTCATATATCCATCGTTTTTCACATTAAAATGCTATACTTTTAACCCCCTAACGGGGTTTTTATGGTATAAAAAATAAGTTCTTAAAAAGGTCATATATAAAATAGGTCATAATTTTAGTTGACATTAATTAAAAGTTAGCATTTATCATATGCATGACAAAATGGAAAAACAGCAGTGGATTGGTGGTTTTCCAAACATTTTATAAACCACAATAATGGTCATTAATAATGCCTTTTGATGAGTGATAGCCCCATCGTATTTACTCAAAATCTTTCCAAAGACGCAAGAATAACCTAAC
The DNA here is from genome assembly GCA_015143295.1 of Tetracentron sinense. Taxonomy (NCBI): domain Eukaryota; kingdom Viridiplantae; phylum Streptophyta; class Magnoliopsida; order Trochodendrales; family Trochodendraceae; genus Tetracentron; species Tetracentron sinense. The sequence goes on along the minus strand of CM026572.1, from coordinate 23,828,437 downwards.
ACATGAAGTGCTTTCATATTTTAAGAGTTTCATATTTTAAGAGTTTAAGAAGTAAATTCCAGAGTATCTTTGACATTTGTAGCCACCCAATTGTGTCTTGAGGAGTGCTAGCCGCTGCATTTAAGTCAAAATTTTTCATAGACACAAGATAAGGCCAACACGTGGTGTTGTTTCATTATTTTAACACTTTAAAAAGTTAAAGTTAGAGAAGCTTTGACATTTGTAACGCCCTAGTTGCGTCTATAGAAGATTTGCGAATGAGGCTAGCAAAATCCGTCTTTGAAAGATTGGCGATTGGGCTAGCAAAATTCTAATTTTTTTAGAGGGTAGAAGGACATCTTATTTATATATTTTATTTACCATAGTAGTTGGGAGGAATTTCATTTTGTTTTTGGAACTCTCAATGTTACGTGCAAAATTTGACATTGCAATTCCTTTAACAGATTAAGAATTTTTTTTTTTTTGACTTGAAACTTTCGCAAGTAGTTTATGATGAGGGGACCGCCAGCAACATTCATGTGCACCACGTATTTCTCTACATGCAAACTAATGCGCAGTCAAAATGAATGTTAGCTACCTTCTCGCCATCAATTACTCGAGAAAATCCCCTATTTTTTTTAAACTACTCTTAACTGGTCAAGCTAACAAGAAAAAGCAGAAACACATGTTTTGTTTTTGTTAACCGTGGGGTGTCTGCAACTCAAGACACCGAACTAATCCCTGCGAGATTTTACAACCACAGATTTTGGAAGTTTGCATTTGAGGTAGCGTTTCATATTTTCATTACCAACTGGTTAATAATGGGCGCGCGGTCCACATACTTACCACTTAACGAAGAAAGTTCTCAATAGTTAGAACGGAACCAAATTTTATAAGCCTTTCCCAGTGGCCTTGGTATTTAAAAGGCAGGATGCATGGTCTTGTATTTAAAGAGTCAGGCCGTAGACAATTTGCTTCCCAGTGAAACTTAGTGAGGGCAATGAACCACGAGGGGCACACCTCGCAAGGGGCGGAGCCACATAGGGCCAGGGAGCTGAAACCCTCCTTAAGTTTTGAATTTTTTTTTTTCCTACTGTGCTTATAGCAACTTAGCCCGGGAAATGGGAGGAGCCGGGGCGAATGAAGGCATTAATCCTCCTAAACTTTTAAGAAAAAATATATTCCTTACAAAACGATACAAACAGACGGGATGACACCTTAAATTTATTTTTTACACCCCCCCTCGCCACCATTTGAGTTAGGGTGTAAGTTTCGTACAGTCTACAGGTATCTATTTCCTTACCCAAAAAAAAAAAGAAAAAAAAAAGGAAAAAGAAGGAGGAGGTATGTATTTCTTAATTGTCATAAAGAAAAAGGTGAAATTTCTAGATCATAAAAGGTAAGGGGTTTATTCCTTAAATATCAGAAACCTAAGGGTATAGTCATAAAGACCATACTGCAAAAGCAGAAAAAAAAAAAACAGAGAAACCCTCAAACCACAGTGCCTGCCAGAGTAGGAAAGACGAAACCATAGATTCACGATCATCATCATTTTTCATGAACCCTAACAAAACCCAAGACCTCTTCCACCACCACCACCACCACCACGACCACCGCCATCAAATCATGGAGCAACAGGATCAGCTACAACCACCGCCACCACGACGACCGCACTTTCCTCTCCCTTCAATACCCGAAATCGTAATTTTTCGAGACGAAGACGAGGAAGACGAAGATTACGATAAACCCGTCGAATCACCAAGCCCTAGCTCCTCCTCCGACGCCGACGACACCCACCCCCATACAACCGCTACCGTCCCCACTAAAATACACCAACAACCCCCGGCGCACATTAGCCCCGAACCCCACATCTCCTCCCAATTCTACACATTCAACCGCGACTCTCATGCCCTAATGATCCGCTGCATCTTGGAGCACCGCATTGCTACGGCGGACGAGATCCGTGCCGCTACTCCTCGGCCAGTCCTCAAGAGCTGGCGCTCCGTTTGGAAGGACCGTAACGAGGCCACTGCTTACCTCACCGCATGGAAGCGCATCCAAGATAAGCTCCACGCGCACGTTGACGGTCACGGTAACGGAGTTTTGTACTTCAAGAACAATTCTCACCAGTTTGTTTCTCATTTCGATCAGTGGCAAGACATTGTTATGAGTTTTCACGGCGATGCCGATCTCAAACACCTAGGGCTTAAGGAGACGATCGATCGAATTAAGCAGTTATGGACTGTTGGTGCTAAATTTTATGGGATTCCTGAATCGTTCATTAGGGTTTGTGTTGCTTCGTGTCTGGTATGCTCTGATGGGTCTGGGTCTGCTCCGAGGACTAAAAGGCGAAGATTTGAGTATACTGAGTCTTTTGATGTTCCGGCGAAGGAGGTTCCTCACCGGTTACAGCAATTGGCGGCAAAGCACAAGGTTGTGCTTTGTATTCGCCAGAAATATATCCGTTACAAGCCTTTCATGGCCGAGGTTAAGGATTATGCTTGTCATCGCGCAGGAGAGCCTGTTGCGAAGAAATCAAGGATTTTGAAGAGGGAGCCATATGCTTCGAAGAGGTGTGGGTGTGGGTTTCGGATTAGGGCAATTGTCCCGATAGCAAATTATAATGAGAAGGACAAGACTTTTGTGTATCAGGAAGAAGGGATGGCTGTGTTCAAGTTGTATGCTGTGCATTCGGGGCACGAGCCTGGGCCGTTGGATGGGAATGCGAGGATCATACATAGGGTTGTTGGGCATAAAGGTGGGTTCTTGATGGATCAGGAGACTGTTTATGGGATGAATGAGGACACGGAGATGGAAGCTTTTGGGCTGATGGGGAAGGAAGAAGGAGATTTGCAGCTTCTGGCTTTGCACCAGGTGCAGGAACTTAGGGTTGAAGTGGGGTTGCTGGAAGGGAAAATAACAAGAATGCCACATGAGCTGTTGGGTTCGTTGTCTCAAGAACTGTCGGATATTGTGAATAGACTTAGGAGTATAGAGGAAGACGCTGTAAGGCCAGTTGGGTTGCTTAATGATAAGCAGCATTCAGATGATGTGTTGGTGGAAGAGAGTGATCTGGCACATTGGAGTGATAACCACCATGATCGAATGTATGAAAATGCTAAGGAGACGGGAATGATTGAGGAAGACGAGGACAGTTTTGAACAGACACTTGTGGATGTTGCACCCTGGGACCGAATGAGGACAGAGTGTAGGAGTAGGAAGGGTCTGATGAGTGAGAACTGTAAATCCGAGAAGTGGTTGAAGGATGCATGCGGGGAGTTTGATGAGAAGAGCATTTTAGACTGTGAGGATTCTAAACTAATTAAGCCCTTAAGGCATGATGGGACAATCGTAATGGATGCTGGTCTTGTTGGTATTCAAGTAGACAGCTTCTACCCCGATAACCCTAAGTGGTATGATTCTCCTTGTGGCTTGGATCCTGGTGAAGATTGTGGGGATAGTGGATGTAGGCACGGGGAGATTGTGTAGTCTTAGAGAAGTGGGTGCCATTTGTCCCTTCCTTGAAGTTGGAAGTGCGTTGTAACTTATGTATATAGTAGATTGGAACCTCTCACACAGGCTTTTGGGCGTCTATACCCCATTATGGTTATGTAAAGTATCCTGTTGGGTCTCTCTGGACAGGCTTTCTGTGATAACATTTTAACAATCTTTCCCCAGCTTTTGAAATTTTAATATTGGTTCTTACAAATTACAATGCATATCAATGATTGTTTCATTCTCCTATTATTATTTGAAGTTTTCATCTATATTGTTTATTATTTATTGCCTTGCTCTCCTGGTTACTTTTTGAAATAGATGAAACATTCTTCACTATGTGATATTTCTTCTCGATGCACCCCAGTAAACCTCTGTTGCTGAAAAATTAGTATGAAGACCCCACTCTATTTCACAGACAGTTTAAGCCACTTACTAATATTTCTCTGCATAATTGTAGCTATGGAGGGTATGCTACTCTTGCTGCTCTTCAAACAAGATGTTTGGAAGAAATACAGGTAGCCACTTGTCCAACATTGCCTCTCTAGTTCCCTATCTCTTTTACATTTCCCATTTTTTCTCATCCATTAATGGATGTTGAAGTCATCCTTGGAAGAAATGCAATGTTCACAACATATTATTTTTTTTGGCATAATTCTTATGAAGTCACATAACAGAGTAGATAACTCTTAAGTACCTTTTACTGTTCTATGTTGATCCCTGATATCTAATTTACTAATGTATTTGTCTTTCAGTTATTACCTTTATCAAGCATTAAAGCTCTGTTGTCGATCTTTGCTGAACTAATAGATTCATAATATTGTAAGGAAGTGCCTTCATCTTCCATGTGTTTGATCATCACTCATCCAAGTTAATTGCTTGAATAGATATACTTAAATTCTTATAAGTTTTAACTGTGTGATCTCTAGGCTCACCATTTTCCAGGTATTTTTAACAGTTCCACCTATGATAGTATTTGTGATACTTTTCAAATTTAACTCAATTTTCCATGCCATGGATGCCTCCTCGTGTTAGGATTGAGTAATTTGCGTGCCTACTGCATTCCTTGGATGTGGTAGCCGTTTCTTAGCCTCCTTCTCCGGAATCGAACCCTAATTCTCTGTCACCACCATAGAGGCCTCTATCCTACCATTGAAAGTTGAATTGGGCAAAAATGTGAATGATGCGTCTCCAGCACAAGGGTCGTGCGATCCATCGAGTTATCATGAATCATCCGAGCAACGTGCATAGCCCGCGTCGACCTTTTATCTAATAAATGCAAACCTTCCAGAAGTCGGGGTTTGTTGCACATATTAGCTCTAGAATTGTTATCCGAGTAGCAGATACCATCAAACAAATTATAATTGATTTAGTGAGCCATTCACAATTTCACAGTTTGAATTAGTTCATAATCATACTTACACATGCATGACTTAATCTTTGAGACAAGCATATGACTACTGGAAGGATCAACCAGGTGGCAATTCCTATGTGACGCCGACACCTATGTGCCTTACCAAGTAATTTGGACACACAAGGCGGGCACAACTGTCGTCTATGGCGAGCGGCAAAGACACTGATGTAGAAATTAGAGGGCGAGAGCCCCAGGCCCACAAAATGTTTTGCATCCACAAGTTCGTGCAACACCCATGGCCCATGCTCATGACACTTGAAGTGAGTCATGGACGCACAAACAATGCATTAGGAGCCACCTAGCACCACTAGAAAGGTAGAAAGTGGGCAAGAGGCAAAAAACTTCACTTTAGGGACCGATTCCATTGAACTAGGTTGGTAACACTTAACACACGAACCAAGCTACGATCCAAGGTATGTAGGCGCCCTTGGAGCAAATCTGAAAAGGACGAATGCGAGCAATTTGTTGCACATGTAGAGAGCCCACCAACACGCACAATTCCATGAGTCATGCGCAATTTCGTATAGGTAACGTTTGCCTTCTGAATTTTGCGTCTCACTAAACTTTTATGTAAGGTGAAAATGCAGAAACATCAAGTCGAGGCAATGTTAAGCCACCTAATACAAGCACTAGAAATGCAAAACTTGTATGGGGAGAGGACCGAGAGGTAGGACCAGGCAAAAGCAAGGAGGGGCACAATGTTGGAAGACTTAAAACTGGGTCATTTGATTGGGATAGAGGCATGTTCTATGATTGGAGTTGAGGATGTTGTTACAAGAGAGAATGTCATGTAGTTAGGAAGGATGATTAACGGAGTTACCATATGGTTCATTGGAACAAAGTATGTATACCTACAAAGATTTTTTTTTTTTTTTTTGGGGGGGGGGGGGGGGTGTTAGGGCTGTAAACAGAGCCGATAGTGGTATATCCGAATTGGTATCCGATTATATATTCGGATATCCGAATCCGAATAAATATCCAACGGATAGTGAAATATGATATCCATATCTGGTTAAAATATTCGAAATTATCTGATTTTTTTTTTTAAAATTTAAAAATATAAATTAATATTTAAAAATGTAAAAATATATGAATTTTTATTTAAAATATATATTTTAAAGGTCATATTAATTTTATAAATTTAAAATATATTATTTATATATATTATATAATCGGATGGATATTTATCGGATCAGATATACCAGTATCCGATTATAAACAGATATTGATTTTACTATTCGAATTCGTTCTGCCGGATACCTAGTCGGATAATTATCCGACTAAACAAATTCGGACAAAGATAATATCCACATCCGTTTACAGCCCTAAGAGGGGGGGGGGGAGCTGTGTTAGGCCTTTATCTATTGAAAGCAGTGTTACCTATGCACGTGGTACTGGTGCCAAGTGTTCAGGTGTCTAGGGGTGTTTAGCACGACAAGTTCTGAAAATCCCAATACGGCAGCACGGATGTACAAATTTTTTAAAATGATTATATATATATATTATAACTCAAAATTTTAAATAACAATAATAATAAAAAGAGGGGATCACCAGTCTCCAATTTTTTTTTAAAAGTATTTACCTAAGTTATAAAAAATATTCATATAGGGAGGAGAAATGAGCAACAAAAGAGAGACATACATATTGATCGTTGTTATTATCGCTCTTCTCTTAGTAAAATTTCGTCTAAGTTTCCCAAAAAGCAACACAATTTAACAAAAAGTTCCTTACAATTGTAATTTTTTTATGACATGACATACTTGAAGCACCATGTGCCTAATCATAATGTTGATGTCACCATGATATGATATAGGCATGTACCCGTGTCGTGTCGTGCCATGGAGTGTCGTGTCGTGTCCAAGTGTCGGCACGGCAAAATTTGGGAAAACTGAAGTGCCTAGGTAACACCGATTGAAAGTGGTTAATAACATTGTATTAGGGAAATTATTTTTGTAGTATGGGATGGAGCATGGTAGTTTGTGGAGATTTTTGATTGTCGATAAATATGGAGTAGAGATTGAGATCCCCACCAATGATTGTGAACTATGGATCAAGTCTTTGAAAGGGTATTTGTAAACTTGGAAGGTATTCACCTCAAAGTGGGCATAGGTGATAATGTGCATTTTTGGGAGGACCCATGGTGTGGGGAAAATCCTCTTGCATATGATTCCCCTGTTCAGTTTTATATGGTGGCAGAGAAAGGTATCTTAGTTGGGAGATACTTTTCCAGGCAGGAGGGTAGGTTGGTTTGGATGATGTGATTCAGAAGAAATGTAAATGACTGGAATTGGAGGATTTAGCTTTATTGTTCATTAGTCTAGACCTAAGTAACCAAAGTGGAAGCGAGAGCGTTAAATTTTACTTTAGGATAGGGTCGAGAGCGCCTCTGGAGCGTTGGTATATATATATATATATATATATATGATCTTGAAAGTTACTTATAGATGAAAAAATATTTTTATACTTGCTAAATTATAAGACAAAATTGATAAAATCATTCATCATTCAAATTTGTAGTCACAACAAATAAGATGACTGTTGAAATATTAAATGTATCAATCTAAATTCAATTACAAGATCATCAATGATTAACAAATCTTATATAAATCTTAACATACCGATAAAAAAAACAAATCTTATATAAATCTTCTACCCTACAAAGAAAAAGAAAAATGACAAAACATACCCCACTTAACATGAAAAGTTGGGATAAAAATGAAACTTGACACAAAAACCACTCTCTAGGTGAGAGCCAGGCTTACAAAAGTTGAAATCGAGCTCTCGAGGTGAGAGCGGGGTTTGAGAGTGGGAGCGAGGTTTGAGAGCGGAAGTGAGTGGCAGGTTAGGAGGTTTGGGTTACTAAGGTCTAGACCAGACAAGGTTAGAAGTTGGCATTCTAGATCACATAATTTGGTAGGGGGATCCTAGAGGCATCTTTTCAGTTACATCTTCTTTCATGTGCTTGATGTAGGGGGTCAAGACTCCTTTGCAACCAAAATTGGTGTGGAAGACTCCACTGGCTTCTAAAGTGTTTCTTCCTCTTTGGATGACATCCCTGGACAAAATTTTAACAGCGGATCATCTAATCAAATGGGCAATTTTAAAAACGTGCTTTATGTGCAAACGTCTAGAGGAATCGGATGATTTTTGCTTCTTATTATGTGTTCACCTTGGAGGTGTGGAATCACTTTCTCCTTATTTGGGGTATCATGAACTATTCTTTCACATTTTTTTTAAAAATTTTCTTCACCTTTCATCTGTTTTCCATCGTCTGTTGGGTTATAATAGAATGGCATCATCTAATCAAAATGTCAATTGGGCAATTTTAAACACGTGCTTCATGTGCAAATGTCAAGGGAAATCGGATGATTTTGGCTTCTTATCATTAGTTCACCTGGGAGGTGTGGAATCACTTTCTCCTTATCTGGGTATCATGTACTATTCTTACATATTCTTTAAAAAAAATTCTTCACATTTCATCTGTTCCCCTCCCGCCCCCCCGGCTGTTGGGCTATAATGGAAATGGGATCATCAAATGACACATATGCTTTTATTCTAGAGCATCATTTCCCGGGTGGAGATGGACAATGTCACATAGTAAGAAGCAAATTAGGAAATACCATCGATTGTATTTGAAGATCCTCTAGGTTTAAGTTGTCCACAAAGAAAGTAACCCACGATTAGAAGTTCATACTGTCTATGTCAATAAATTTATAGGACAATCATTTAATACTGATAATGCTGCCATGAATATTATGACAACTTTGCTAAGAAGAATTGTTTCTCAATTAGACACGAGAGCATGGTTTTAAAAAATGCCGAAACCGTTACCCGATACCGTTACGCTACGTATAGGTACCGTAACGTTTTCCGAAATATTTTTTTACTAAAAAATATCGTTTTTTTCACTAAAAATATCGTTTTCGACGCAATCTGGGCCTAATCGCAGGGGGGCTCTGCCCCTCCTGCCACCCCTCCGGGCAATTTGCTGAAGGTAAAACGATATTTTTTAGTGAAAAAAACTTTTTAGAATCTTATTATTTCTTCCTTACATCTTATTTGTTTTTTTTCTATTTTTTGTGATTTTTTTAAGCAAAAAATAAAAGCCGTAAAGGCCGAAACCGTACTGTAACGGTTTCGGCCGTGTTCATTATGGTGTCCAAAACCGTTTTTTGAACTATGCTTGGGCTCTGTCAATCGTTGAAATCGATATGAACAAAATACTAGCCATCTGGAAGGGGAAAGTGTTATTAGAGAACTAGAATTACCATAAAAAGATCACTCATTTTAATATATCTTTGTACTTCATGTCAATGTTCCCCCTGATTACAGAAACACTAAAGAGATTGAAATTCTTTTCTTAGGTGAGGAATTTTTTTGATATTGATCTTATTAATCGTGAGCATTAGTGAGATTGAAAGGCATTTCTTTGGTGAATTTTTTTTAGATATTGATCCGAGTATGTGTAAACATTTAATAACTGCTTAGAAAATCATAACATTTTCATTGATAGCAAAGAGTGATATATACCTGATATCTTGAGGAGCTACAACTAAAATGTCCATGTCTATAAGGGCCTTCAAGTGGTTGCCCAGATTTGCAGGGTTAAGAAAGGCACGGTGTTGTACAGGAATGAATGAGGGTATACGACAGCAATTGGGTTTGAAGTTCTTTTCAGCACTAATGGTGTTGTTGGCTCCCACATCTCAACGCTCTTACATTGTTTGCTGTCGAGAAGGGGTAAAAGCTAAGTAGGGTTTTGGGATTCAGGAAATGAGATTTTCTCCTTGCACTTGTGAGAAGTAGACTTTGAAATTGAGGCAGTACTTCTGTCAGATTATGTGAATTGGAGTTGGCACATGATGGACTTGATGAGAAGATGGTAACTACCACTGAATTGTCATAGTTTCAGTTGGAAGAAATGGATGATATAAACACTTTATTCTACTTTCAGACAGCATGGACATGTTAGAATGCTTTCCAATTCAAATGGAAGTTTGGTGCAAATTGTAATTTGTAAGACATAGAATGTTTTTCAGTTTTCTGTGTCCCAGGCTTGGCTGATAGATGGCTTAACCCTTATGAGCCTGTTAGCATTAAGAGCCTAAGCCTCATTCCTGAAACCGGTTGTGGTTCAGAAAGATATGAAATTAAATCTTGATTGTAGTTTTCTGTATGAAGTTCAAATTGACATACAGGTAAATGTAATTCACCAGCGGAAAATCTAAGGTCCTGAACAGTAAGATTGAAGCCCTAAATCATGAGCATCTGGTTTTGGTTTCCATCTTTGATTGTCTAAACTTTCCTGTATTTCCTAAGATCCTGAACAGCAAGATTGAAGCCCTAAATCATGAACATCTGGTTTTGGTTTCGGTTTCCATCTTTGATTGTCTAAACTTTCCTGTATTTCCTATTCTGAATTTCAACTTTGTCACTTGCCAACATGGGTTTGATAAACTAGAATGGCAGGGCAGGATTCATTTTGCCTACACCAAATATATATGAATTAGGTACTGAAAAAAGAGTCTAAGTAGGAGCAGTGCTACCTGAGAATAAGGAATCTGCATGGTGGCACTTGGTGGATATGGCTTGAAAATGGGAAATTACCAAAGAATTTTTGTAGTTTCATTTACTGAAATGGCTGATAGTGACTGTATGCTATACTTTGTTCTGCCATGATATAGAATTTATATGTATTAGTATGCTCTCTTTTTGTGATTCAAACTGATTTTTGATGCAAAGGTAAGACATGGATACGGTTTCAGTTTGATGGGTCAGGTCAATGCAATAGGCTTTACCCTTATTGGCCTATTACCCTTAGAGCTGGCGCCTTATTCCAGTAACTGGTTGTGGATCAGAAAGATATAAACTAAAATCTCTGATTTCTTGTTTCCTTAAGACATTTGGATTGAGGTTGAGTTTGATGTAATTATCCAGTGGAAAAACTAAGGTTCTGAACAATAAGCTCAAATATCGAAATATGAACATCTGGATTTGGTTTTTATCCTACATTGTCTGAAACTTTCCTGATTTTTCTTTTTCCCATTTCAGAAACTCAACAAAGTTGGCCTACATGGTTGCTAATCTGGCTATTTGCAGTGTCTTTGTAGTTAGGCCTTAGGCTTGCCAACAACCATTGTCTAATATATGGGTAAACAATACAATGTCACTTGTTTTTATCTGTTTTTGGTGGTTTTCTTTGTTTTATTTTGATGAAGGGAACTGTAGTCCTCATCCATTCTGGCCCCCCTTTTCCTACTTCATCTCCCTAGAAAATGCTGATGGACGGTACAAGAGAGCACAGAAGTAGTACCTATTTCTAATGGTTAATAAGCCCCAGGATCCCTGGAGTGGTATTAATCACTCTTCCTCGAGCATTTACAGGTAACTTTCCAACTTTCAACTTGCTCTTACTAGCATATATTAGAAGTTTGTGTTAGTGCAGTTCAGGGGAAACTGATGTAATTTGGCCATCATGGTTTTTATTGGGTTATGCTTTGAAGTTTGTGTTGTTCAGACTTGTGGATGGGTTTTGTTTCAGATAGCTTCATGAGTTGAGCTTGTCAAAGAATAAATCGAATACAAACTAGGGAAATAATGAAATTAGGCATGAAGCATCTGAAATGGCTGGAATTCATCGAATCTCTAGTACAACTTTACTTGATCAGAATGACCTATACTCCTACACTTATCAATGCTTTCTGTATGTTAGTCTGGACTCCACCTCACAACTGTTACCTGCCAATTTGTGTTGGGTCTTTGCTGAGATGATTGGGTTTAACCTTTTGATGACACTAACAGTCTGATGGAGGGATATTACACATAACACCATCAATGGTCCAGAAACAATATATTGACTTCAATGTTTGTTTGAAAACGATTACAAATAGCAAATTGTCGAAAGACGAGCCAAGATGGAAGAAGCCAGAGAAAGATAGTTTTATGGGTATGCTCTTGCTAACCCCAGGCTGGCAAGAAAGAGGGAGAGGGTTGGGTGGCGGGGGGGGTGTATTTTGAATTTGTACAGAAGATAAAGGGAGAGGAGCTCTAAACACCTCTCCACCTCCTTGAAAATACAGACTAGAACAAAGCGGAAGCAAAGGCACTTCTAGTATAGCCAGAAGGTTGATGATTTTTCACCTAGTGACCCAGGAAACTGCATGGACTGGGAAACTGCAGGGACCGTGGAGATTAGTTCCAAAGATTTTAACTTCCGTAAATTGGTAAAAGGAGTGCATTCTTTACAATGGATAATGTGACACAACTTGATAGGAGATGGATTGTTGAATATAAAATGGTGGGAAAGTGTTTCTATATATATGTGATTCGATATGCTACCATTGCCTTAATGCCGAGGTCTCTGTACCCTCAAGGTGCTTGATCTCCTTTCTCTTTTCAGACAATTGTGTTGATAAGGGCCAGCTTCTCATGTACAAGAGTTTGCAAGAGTGCATGTTTAGCGAAGCAGACTTATCTAAATTTTTCAGGATATATTAACTATCATTTTGGGCAGGTAACAATAGGCAGGCTGAAAGCCGGGTGTACCTCAGGAGTCAGGTGAAGAGAACTATGTACTTAGTATGGTGGTGGACAAATGAGGGTCATACCAAATCCCACGCTCATTCGAGCAGAGGAGCCGGATCCAAATCAGATCCCCCGTACAACCGCCCAAAACTGACGACGCTTCGGTGCGAACGACCGTTAGAGGAAGGCTATACAGTCGGTAGTGGGCATAGGATGGCATTGAGTGTCATGCTGTCATGTGGCAAAAGTGAGAGGAACCGACTGCGACTATTTAGACTTAGGATCTATTTAGACTTAGGATCGCCTTTGTCTATAGTAAGAGAGGATCCCTATGGCTGTAATGTTAGCATATCATGTGTTGAGATAACTAAAATTTATTATAGGCTATAGCAAGAGAGAATCTCTATGGTTACAATAACTGTTGTCAGAATCGGACCGGCCGATCGAACCGGAAAAACCTGGAACCGGTTCCCAAACCCCCAAAATTGGACCTAATTAAAAACCGACTAGTTTTGTCAAAACCGGAAGAATCGAGCAGTTGAACCAGAACTGGGAATCGGTGGTAAAATAGGTTGACAACTGGTCAGAATCGGCCACCAGCCATAACTGAGTAAAAATGATTTTTAAAAAATATTTTTTTAATAAAAAGGGACACGGTCGAACCAGACTGGTCAAATCGGGAACCTGCTCGTTTTGATGGCCGGTCCAATTCTAATAACATTGTCATGTGTTGGAAATAACTAAAATTTATAATACTTTAACTGCTTTTGTTTATCGGTTTCTCCTATATCTTTGCGTCAGTTACTTTAAAATCGGGTGGTTACGGGAGTATGACATGCTAGCAGTACAACCATGTAGTTTGTCTCTTGCCATAACCATAAATGATTCTAAGTTAATTTTAATTGTATCAATGCAGCTATGAAGATTGTCTCTTGCCATAACCAGAGATGATCCTAAGTCAATTTTAATTATATTAGGCTGTGCGGCTCTTGCCACATCGATATCATTGCCATGAGACCGGATTTGGTCAGCCCTACTCACAAAGCCTCTTTAACTTCTTTTTAAATTCTGGTTAACAAGTTTTTTTAACCTAGAATAATTTTTTTTTTACGGTGAGATGATTGAACCCAAGGGTTAGTAAATCTTAACCATAGTTAAGGGTATTAAAAGTGACACGTGTTGAACACTAAGGGTTAGTAAATCCTAACCATAATTAAGGGCGTGTTAAAAGAGACATGTGTTGAAATGCGGGACACGAATTCCATTCCTACATCACGGGGTTTCATAAGGTACTGGTTGGTCAGCTATTTGGTGTTTTAGATTTGCTGCTGACATTGTAGACGTTATACTGAGAATGAGAATGAGATTTATTCTGGCCACTCACAAAGCCTCTCTTTTACTGCTCTTTTAGTTCTGGTTAACAAGTTTTATCCTTATAATTAAGTTTCTATTAAAAAAAATAAATGAATAATAAGTAAAACAGAAAGTGTTAGGCTCAGTTGAGATAGGATCACAGTCAATTGCAATTGTGCTCAAGCCAATGTAATTGCATATGTGGCTGATGTTGATTGAAGATTAAAAAAAAATCAAAATTTGGATTTTCTACTCATTTTCTCTCATCCTCAAATACATATGCAATTTGTTGATTGAAGATAAAAAAAAATAAAATTCAAAATTTAGATTTTCTACTCGTTTTCTCTCATCCTCAACTACATATGCAATTACATTGGCTTGAATTGCAGCCCAACCCCATTAATAGTTGGATAGGCTTAGCCTAAATCCTTAAGTTGGACCCATTATTATGTTTTAATTGGGCCGGCCATTTGCTAAACAAAATTCAAAAAGGCCAGGTTTCCTCTTTGAGTCAAGAGGAGTGCTAGCCCAGCCCGGACACTCTTAAGTCAATTTTTTTCTAAAGCGTGCAACACATGATATTGCTATCCTATAACAGGGAGATGGTTTGAGACTTGTTGCCACCATTTTGAGTCGTTGGAAGACTGTAACTTAGGCTAGCATTTCTGTCGAGTCAATTGCCGCCTTGAGCTGAACCTGCCCCTTTGACACCCGACATGACTACATCTCATGGGTGCATGTATCCTCGGAGTTGAACAAGAATAGACTTGGGATCTTCTTCAGTTTTTGTTGTCGAGAGACCACCAACACCACTCGAAAGGCGCTATATACTCTTGTGCACACCTGCCAAGTGTCACGGTCCATCCCTTTTGTAAGCGAAGCGACCGTGCGGCACTTGGCTACACCTCCGAGTTAGCCAATCACAAGATACTCACCCGATAAATGTTTCCCAAGTAGTAAGATGCACAGCAAGTCAGTAAGGGATAAATTAAGCAACATGTAGCAACACGCAACACCGATTGAAAGCAACGTAAAACTTTATTGATCCTTCCAAGCAACACTTTATAGACTACAATTAGTGAGGAGACTCAGCTTACTACAAACTCACAAGGGACATGGGCTAAGGACTCACCTTGCTCACCTCTCCTTAAGGTAGGAAAATAAACTTTTCACCATTTTTCAGAAGGAAACATCCCTCCTGCTGGTGGAGTCATATTGGGGTATTTACAACTCTGCCATTCAAAATTACATTACTAAACTACCCTTGACTACAAAAGGAATTTACAAGAAACCCTAGGACACTTTACATGACTCGTATGGACAAGACTTACAAAACATGGGTCATGGCCATATGCCGAGCACTAGACAAAATGACCGTGACAGACTCCCCCACTTAAATAGTCGACGCCCTCGTAGACTCTAAAGCTTGATACTCTGCAATCTTGTCTTCAAACTGGCATAGGTCTTCGGCTAGCTCCTAGCTTATATCTTCGTCACTCGGCCCTTCCACTTCACCAAGTACTCTTGCTGTGGATGCTTGAGTGTTGGCGCTGCACGATCTGCCAAGATGCGCTCCACTTCACGAACACTCGAACTTGTCGCATTTGGTGCAGTTCTGACAGGGATGTTGTGAGCTGAATCTTCCACGTCAGGATGATACGGCTTGATGTTATTGTCGTGGAAGACTAGGTGGACCTTCAACCAATATGGAAGCTGAACTTTATAGGAGGTCTTGCCCACACGAGCAACAACAGGAACTGGACCTTCATACTTTCGAACAAGCTTGTTATGGACTTTTCAAAAGAATTTCAGTTGTTTCGGAAGAAGCTTGACAAGGACTAGATCTCCCACTTGAAATTCTCCTGATCTTCTATCTTGGTCGACCCATTTCTTCATCCGCTTTGACGCCTTCTCCAAGTATGCGCATGCAATATCAGCGTTCTTATTCTACTCTTTAGTGAAATGGTAGGCTTTTGGGCTTGAACCTGTATAGTGCTGAGCCACTGTGTGAGGTAATAGTGATTGCTGTCCTGTAACAATCTCAAAAGGACTCTTGTTAGTAGATGAACTCTTTTGAATATTGAAGTAGAACTGGGCTATGTACAGAAGATTAACCCAATTTCTTTGATTAGCGATTACAAAGTGGTGTAAATATTCTTCAAGAAAATCATTGAATCTCTCTGTCTGCCGATCAGTTTGTGGATGGTAGCTTGAAGAGAAGTCTAACTTCGACCCCAAAAGTCGAAATATCTCGGTCCAGAACCATCCTGTGAACCGAGTTTCTCGATCACTTACCAAATTTTGGGGCACTCCCCAATATTTGACAACATGTCTGAAGAACAAATAGGCTACCTCCTCTGCCGAGCAGTACTTTGGTGCAGGGATGGAAGTTGCATACTTGGAAAACCTATCCACAAAAACCAAGATAGACCCATACTCCCTCACTTGTGGCAGGTTAGTGATGAAGTCCATTGAGACACTCTCCCATGGTCTCTTTGGCACTGGTAGTGGTTGTAGGAGTCGTAATGTCTTCTTTCTCTCAACTTTGTCCTGTTGGCAGATGAGGCAAGTCTTAGTGTACTCCATCACGTCATCTTTCATATTTGGCCAATAATAGTTTTGTTTCAACAAGGCCATAGTGCGTTGCCAGCCCGGATGACCTGTCCACAAAGTGTCATGACATTCTTTCAGAAGCAATTTACGTAGTTCATCCGTTCTGAGCACAAACAAGCACCTTCTCTTGGTAAGGAGGAAACCATCCTCCAACCAAAATCGACGCGACTTGCCCTCATTGGCAAGTTGGATAATGATTTTGGCTGTAGGATCTTGGTCAAGCCCCTCTTTAATTCGCTCCCGTAGGCAATCGGTCACCTTACTCGCCGTCAAGTGACCCACCAACTTCAAGGCCGTAAACTCGACCTTCCGGCATAAGGCATCTGCTACCTGATTAGTGCGTCCTGCCTTATATTCTAGCTCGATGTCAAACTCGGCAAGGAACTCCTGCCATTGAGCTTGCTTGAGAGTGAGTTTCTTTTGGGTCAAGAAGTAGCTTACCGCGGAGTTGTCCGTCTTCACAACGAACTTTGAATCAAGTAGATAATGCCTCCACACCCGGAGACAGTGAATAACAGTCAATAATTCTTTCTCTTGGGCAGTGTATCTTCGTTCGGCATCATTGAGCTTTCAGCTCTCATAAGCTATTGGATGACCCTCTTGTAGAAGTACACCCCCTAGTGCATAGTCCTACGTGTCAGTTTGGACTTCAAAGACTTTCCCCAGATTTGGAAGAGTAAGGACTGGATTGCTCATTACAACATTCTTGAGGTCTTCAAAAACGTCTTGGCATTCTTGTGACCAAGACCAAATTCGATCTTTCTTCAGTAAGTTGGTTAGTGGTGCAGCACGCTTGGAGTACCCCAAAATGAATCTTCTGTAATAGTTCACCAGTCCAAGGAATGAGCGTAACTCACTCACCTTGGTTGGGGCCTTTCACTCCTGGATAGCTTGCACCTTCTTCATATCCATCCT
The DNA here is from genome assembly GCA_015143295.1 of Tetracentron sinense. Taxonomy (NCBI): domain Eukaryota; kingdom Viridiplantae; phylum Streptophyta; class Magnoliopsida; order Trochodendrales; family Trochodendraceae; genus Tetracentron; species Tetracentron sinense. The sequence goes on along the minus strand of CM026572.1, from coordinate 23,811,144 downwards.
TATTTGTCCTCCGCCAACTTGGTGTCTGAGGAACATAATATGCTCTTGAGCAAAGGAACACTTTTCTCTCTTCACAAATAAGTGGTTCTTTTGGAGTAATTGGAATATGGTGCGTAAATGCCCGACATGCTCCTCCAACGACGAGCTATATACGACAATATCATCAAGATACACCACCACAAATTTATCCAGATACTCATGGAAGATTTCATTCATGAGAGTGCAAAACGTGGCAGGGGCATTGGTCAACTCAAATGGCATGACCAAAAACTCAAAAGCACCATATCTTGTTACGCATGCAGTCTTCGGCTCATCTCCCTCTGCAATGTGGACTTGATAATAGTCTGACCTTAAGTCAAACTTAGAGAAATATCTTGCAGCTCCCAACTGATCAAACAAATTTGCAATGAGAGAGATAGGATATTTGTTCTGAACAGTTAGCTTGTTCAAGGCACAATAGTCCACACATAACCTTAAGCTCCCATCCTGTTTCTTCTGAAGTAACACAGGTGCTCCAAATGGGGCATTTGATGGCCAGATAAACCCTGACTCCAGTAAGGTATCCAATTGTTTTCTCAACTCTGCCAACTCGAGCAGAGCCATACGATATGCCCCTCTTGCAGCTGGTTTAGCTCCAGGAACCAACTCTATTTGATGATTAACGCCCCTACTCGGAGGCAATGACTTGGGAAGTTCACTGGGCATCACATTATCGAACTCCTTCAGTACTTGTTGCACGACTTTTGGAATAGGAGCTTCTCTCAACTCCTCTTACACTTCAACTAGGGAAGCCACATACGTTGGTTCCCCCTTCTTCAGGCCCTTCTTCAATTGGAGGGCTGATAGAAACTTCTCTTTACTTGCTTTGTTAGTGGCAGGAACCATGCAAGGGTTATCCCCTAGCAAACAAACTGAGCTCAGAAATGGCATCGGTACAGCCTTGGTCTCTCTTAGGAACTCCATCTAAAAAATGACTTGAAAATCATCTAACAGAACAACTATAAGGTTCATTGTCCCTTCCCAGTCGCCCAGTTTAACAGATACCGACTTGGCAACCTCATGGATTGGTTTGGCCTCCGAGTTTACAACTTTCATTCAGCTAGAATCATTCTCTAGATTCAAGCCGAGGCGTCTCACTTCCGAACCCGCCACAAAGTTATGCGTGGCCCCTGTGTCGACCATAGCCCGGGTTACTTTACCATTGATCTTCAATTCAACATACATAAGACCTTTGGTAGGGGCTGGTTTCTTCTCTACGCTCTGCTTCTTCACAACATTAAGTAAACGTAGAGCTCCCATCCGAATTGGCTCCTCACCTTCGTCCTCTTCAGGCACTATCACAACTTGAGGAGACTGTTGTAAGGCATTCAAAGCCTGCTTTTGTGGGCACACAACAATCCGATGTGGTCCTCCACAAAGGAAACAACTAATGATCTTTGACCTAGCTGAAGACGAGGTTGATCATTTGAATTGTGAGGATCCTGAAGGTCTCTTATCACCTCCCTCACTCTTCGGCTTGCTAAACTTCCCCGTCTTTGCACTCGAGTTTGAGCTCCCCGAGTAAGCTGCTTTCTTCTTCCCACTATTCTCGGTAGTATAGTCGGTTAGGCGCTCAACCGCAGCTTGTGCTGATGACAAGTCTTGCACCTTTTGTCTTTGGAGCTCAGTTTGGGCCCAAGGTTTGAGGCCTTTAAGGAAATAGAATAGCTTGTCCTTCTCGAACATATCTCGAATGTCTAGCATCAATGCTGAGAACTGCTTCACATATTCGCGAACAGTACCGGTCTGTCGAAGGTTTCTCAACTTTCGCCGAACCACATACTTGACGTTCTCAGGAAAGAACTGTGCATTCAATTCCCTCTTTAGGTCCTCCCATGAGTCAATGGTGCAAACACCCTTGACTATATCATCATACTTTGTTCGCCACCACAGTTTGACATCACCCACCAAATACATAGTGGTCATCGTGACTTTAGTGTATTCCGAGTCAGTCCTAACAGCCCGGAAGTATTGTTCCGTATCGAACAAGAAGTTCTCGAGTTCCTTTGCATCACGAGCACCAACATAGTTTCTAGGTTCAGAAATTTGAATCCTGGAAGTTTCACTTGTATTTGGGCCAGTTGTTCCCATTGCTATAGTGAGAACATTCACCTTTGCAACAAGGTCATCAATTTGGGCTTGTAGGGCTTCCACCGTAGCCCTAAAGTCCTCGCTAAGCATATCGGTAGTATTGGCAACATTCTTTTGTTCCATCTCGATCACATCAACACGCTCGGCAAGTTGTACAAGTTCGTCTGCAACCCCGCCAAATTGTGAAGCTTGCAACTCAAGATCCTCGATCCGCTCTTTGTTCGTCTGTTCCGGTCTCAGTGGCATGATTCCAACTTCTAGAGGATCACAATGACCGCTCTGATACCAACTGTCACGGTCCAACCCTTTTGTAAGCGAAGCGACCGTGCGGCACTCGGCTACACCTGCGAGTTAGCTAATCACAAGATACTCACCCGAGAAATGTTTCCTAAGTGGTAAGATGCACACCAAGTCAGTAAGTGACAAATTAAGCAACACGTAGCAACACGCAACACCGATTGAAAGCAACGTAAAGTTTTATTGATCATTCCAAGCAACACTTTACAGATTACAATTAGTGAGGAGATTGAGCTTACTACAAACTCACAAGGGACATGGGTTAAGGACTCACCTTGCTCACCTCTCCTCAAGGTAGGAAAATAAACTTTTCATCATTTTTCAGAAGGAAACATCTCCCCTACTGGTGGAGTCATACTGGGGTATTTACAACTCTGCCTTTCAAAATTACATTACTAAACTACCCTTGACTACAAAAGGAATTTACAAGAAACTCCGGAACACTTTACATGACTCATATGTACAAGACTTACAAAACACGGGTCATAGCCATGTACCGAGCACTGGACAAAACGACCGTGACACAAGGCATTGAGTTAAATGTGTCCGTGATAGTTGGTTGGCTGACGTGCAAATTTTCTACTCACAATTGGGTAGAGAATACCATATCAGGACTCACAGACCAAACACATGTCTACTTTTGAGCAGAGACTTCCTAAAACGTAGTTGAGATTTATGTAATAGACAATGCTTTCTCTCCCCTCTACCAACCCTTCAACCCTTGGCCTTGCGGAATGACATATACACTCCAACCGAGGATTTGGTCCGGCCATTGGCGTATCCAAACCGTCTTATCCACTCACAAAGCCTCTTTAACTAATTTTTTTTAAAACTCTAGTTAATAAGTTAGGTTAGATGCAAAGCTTTTTAACTACTTTTAAAAAAAAAACTCTAGTTAAGAGTTTAGGTTAAATGTTAGAACTCTAAAGGTTAGTGGAATTTTAATCACAACTAAGGGATGTTAAAAGGGACACGTGGTAGAAGAAATCTCATTCCACTTCAAACCAACAAGGCACAAGGAGAATTGGTAAGTGAGAGAGAATGCTGATTCAATTATAACACTTTAGTGGTAACCTTAGGTTTGCTCATGTATGTTTAGGTATTGCTCTATCTCATTAACAAAAATATGCTTAGTGACTAAGTGTTACTGTCCTCTTTAGTCTCACATCAGTTGGATACTAAACTTTGCATAAGTGTATAAGAGTCCAACAATATTCTATTTTTAGTCTCACATCGTTTGGATACTAAACTTTGCATGAGTGTATAAAGTCCAATAATCATCTGATTTTTTTTATATTTTTGAACAATCCTCAATTACTCAAGGCGCTTTTGAAGGGGCTTCGATTACCTCTAGTGGATGCTCCCAAGTTGGACCTCATGCATCCACGCATCATTGGACATATGATGTTTTAAAGGGGGAGTGATATCATGTGGGGAGAAGTTAAAATCATAGGTAGAAAGTGAAATGACTTCTCCCCCTTTTTAACGTCACATGCCCAATGACGTGTGGATGCCCGACATTCCACTTGGGCATCCACCAGAGGTAATCCGAAGCTTTTTTTTTTTTTCTTTGGAGCGATCACTTAAATGGTTTGACCGTGTTAAGGAAAAAATAAATAAATAGATTTTTGACTAAGTCTTCCAAATTATGAAATTCTGTACCGGTCTGAGCAGAGGACCGTTGGTTGGCTTCGGTTTGGTAGATAGCTAAGCTGGAGCCTGGAGGGTAGGTCTGGCACCCGGCTAGACGATACTCAAAAGCGTGATTTGGCTACAATTAATAGTGGGTTCCACCAAACAGTGGCTTTGTAATCAGTGGGCAAAAATGCTACGTGTCTTCAAAATATGTACCTCCTAAACCATCTCTCATGCATTACATACAGCATATAACATTCTTTCCCTTCTCGTAACTATAAAATTACAATACTTTTGAACCCAAAAAACTATAAAAGTACAATACTGAACGAGAACAAGGCGTGCAAGGCGAGTTTTGCACAGCGAGAGAGAGAGAGAGAGAGGTTTGGTGTGGGCTTTAATGGCGATTTCGTCGATGGTGACAGAGTCGAGACAGTAAATGGAAGCTTGAGGTTATCTGGCATTGCCCTGTCTGCTTTTGTTTCAACTTTCAAGAGAGAGAGAGAGAGAGAGAGAGAGAGAGATGGAATGCTCTGCTTGTTTGAATGAATATGAGAAGCTTGTGATAAGGATGAACACGCCGAGGTTGGTTTCTACTTTCTTTCTCATTCTTATAATGGAGATTTAGTGTCTATTTATTGAAGTTTTTTTTGAATTAATCTATTGTTTTTTCGTTTGGTTTTGGTGTGTTTTTGTTGATTTTTTTTTTTTGTTTTTGCTAGATCTCGTACTAGTTCTTGATTTGATTTTCTGTTGGAATTGGTTTTGATTTGTGGTTTTGTGAGCTCATACCGGTTTGAAGTGTTTCTGCAACTATTTTATGTTTTTAATGGAATTTCTGGTTCCTGAAGACTCTGCTTTGATTTTTTTTTCTTTTGCGTGGTGCATTTTTTCTCTGTTTTATGATCTCATCGACTTTCGTTTGTGATGTTTTGATCACTTCAATTCATTTAATGGATTTCTATGCAAAAAATTCTTAATAAACTTCTCTTTCAGTCTTTCTCTCTATTTCTATTCTAAGACTTTGAAATTTATGATGAATTGGTTTAGATTTAGATATTTTAGGCAATTTTCCACCCCTAAAATGAAATTTCTTCGTTTGAATTCTTCTTATTGGGCAGATTTAATTTAACTTTTCTTCCTCTAATGAATCATTCTTCCCAGAATTTGTTATTTTTCTCGGTCTTACTTGACTAGACTTGTCAAAGTCTTTTGATCCTTTTCTATTTCGTACATTTCTCATTTTACATTGATTCGACAATCCTGCTTCCCTCCATTGATTTTCTCCAAATGTCAGAAAAATCACGATGATCGACTGCATTGCAGGGTCGTTATCGACAATGCCGTCTGTTCTACTGCGACTCTGGTCAAGGTTAGCTTCTCCGAAGCCCTAAACCTAAACGTAGATCTGTACAGAAACCCTAACTGAAGAACTCTTGAGGAAAAATCATGGCGGAATTTTCGGAACCTAATGCCCTCTTTCGTTCATTTTCAGGTAGATAGTGCCAGAAAACACGGAATCCTTTTAGAGGCCATACAAATTCTGACAGATCTAAATCTCTGTATAAAGAAAGGTTACATCTCCTCAGATGGAAGATGGTCCATGGATGGTAAGATCCACCAAGTAATCCTTCAAGCTCTGTTCATGGATTCTTAATTTAGCAACTTTCTGTAATTGAATAAATAAATATCTGTAGTTTTCCACGTCACTGATCAACACGGAAACAAACTCACAGATGAGAGCATTATCAGCTACATTGAACAGGTGCTGGTATAACCCTAAAACCATCTATTCATTGACTGTTTTATTTAAAATTTTTGTATTTTATTTTCTTCTGAATTATTTCTATTACACCGAAATGATTCATGTTTGTCTGTTAAAGTCGTTGGGTTACTTTGGTACCTGTAATTCCTGGAGATCAAACAATTTCAAAGGCCTATCGGCTTTAGAACTAACCGGAGCTGACCGTCCGGGGCTTCTCTCGGAGGTATTCGCAGTACTCACTGAGCTGCAATGCAATGTGGTTGAAGCAAAGGTGTGGACCCACAATGGGAGGATTGCATCACTCATCTATGTAAAAGATTGCGACTCTGGGTCCCCAATTGAGGACACCCACAGGATTAATGAGATTGAAGAGCGTTTGAGAAATGTGCTTGAGGTAGAAAAAGATATCCGAAGTGCAAGAACTGCAGTCTCCATGGCCGTTACACATACAGAACGCCGACTCCATCAATTGATGTTTGCTGACTGTGATTATGAGTGGAAGACAATGGAGCTCCCCACTGCCTCACCTTCTGTCACAGTTCAAAATTGGGCAGAGCGTGAGTACTCTGTCGTTAATGTGCAATGTAACCATCGGCAGAAGCTGTTGTTCGATATAGTGTGCACATTGACGGACATGGAATATGTTATTTCCCATGCTACAATTGACACAGCGGGTGGTCGAGCTCATCAGGAATTCTACATAAGACATACAGATGGGAGCCCAATTAGTTCGGATGCGGAGAGGCAACGAGTAACTCAATGCTTACAAGCTGCCATTGAAAGAAGGGCATCTGAGGTACCATCATTTCTCTTGTTCCTAGAGGGAATAGTTTAAGGCAGGCGCGGAGCCAACTTTTGAAAAAAAATTCTCATTGATCTTTCAATGGTGGAGCCTGGGGGCAGGGGCATGGGCAGAGCCCCCCTGAACTTTTGAGGGGAAAAAAGAACTAAATAGGCATGGGGTAACTGCCCTTAACTTTTGATATATATATATTATACGTATTATACTATATTTTAAAAAAAATTCCATTGATCCTACAAGGGCGTAGCCTGGGGGAGGGGCGGAGCCAGGGGAAGAGGGGGGCTCTAGGCTAGCCCCCTTGAACTTTTGAGGGAAAAAAAATTAATAGGCATGGGTTGCCCCTTAACTTTTGAAAAAAAAAGTTTTATACTATAAAAAGGCATAGCCATGGGCAAGGGGGTATCTCCCACCTAACTTTAAAAGAAGAAGCATTTTTTTTTACAAACGGATACAAATAGACAGGATGACCCTAAAAAAAGAATTCAGAACCCTCGCACCCCTTGGACCAAGAATATTTCATACAAGCTTAATCATTCTTCACAAAAACTCATCAATAAATAGTTAACATTATCAATCAACCATTGTAAGCTCCCCTACAAGAAAATCCTGGCTCCGTCCCTGATTTAAGGGTGCATATTGGTGGATATCTTCTTGAATTTTGCAAACTCTAATGGTTTATTTGTGTGTATTTTTGGTGGAAACAGGGCGTCAGGCTAGAATTATGTACAAGGGACCGGCAAGGGCTGTTATTGGAGGTGACCCGGACGTTTAGAGAGAACGGGCTGAATGTAACGCGAGCAGAGATCTCTACGGCGAAGGGTATTGCTTTTGATGTGTTCTATGTGACTGACTTAGCAGGTCATGCTGTGGATCCCAAAATTATCGAGGCTGTCCAACAGAGAATTGGACTTAGCAATCTGAAAGTTAAAGAACTGCCATCGATATACCACATGACAAGGATGGAAGAGACGACAGACTGTGGGACTGTGCTATTATCTTTAGGCAGTCTAGTGAGAAGGACTGTGCTATACAATTTGGGATTGATCAGATCCTTCTCTTTTAGAGAACACAACACAAAATAGAATGGATTTCCATTTTTCCTGTAGCATATACCTTGCTTCTGCTTTGGGTCTTTTATTTTATATAATATAAGAAAAGAAAGATGAGGATATGGTGATGGTAGTTGTTATAGTTAAGTTTGGTTGTTGAGAGAGAGAGAGAGAAGACATGGGATTGTCCATTATTCCTGTAGCATATACCTTGCTTTTGCTTTCGACACGTGGTGATAAAATTGGGGGAGAAGTCATTTCATTTTCTCCCCACTTGATATCTCATCCCTTTTATCGTCACATGTCTAAATGATGTGTGGAGCCCGAGACCATTTTTCTCTGGCATCTGCCAGAGACCATCATATATTGAGAGAGAGAGAGAGAGAGAGTCCACCCATTGACCATCCTATAGAGAGAGAGAGAGTCCACCCATTTCAAAAATTTGATGGAGGGAAAATGGTAAAGTAATAGAGGGGCTTTTGTGGAGGGTTATTTTAGGTGTGTTTGTTGCTGGCAGATAGAAGAGTAGGTAGACAAGGAAAAAAAGAAAGAAATCTTTGCTGGCTTTGGGGAGGCAAGAAAGAAAAGGGTATTATAGTTGGGTTGTTGGAAGATGGAGGAGTAGATAATAAGACTAAGAAAAAAGTATTATTTGGAGAGGGCAGGAAAGAAAAGTGTTTTATACACAAAAACACATTTGTACATAACGTTTCTGATTGCTACTCTTCAGATATTGGTAAATAAATGGCTGACTTGATGATTTCTCTCTCTGTATCTGTTAATGGGAGAATTTAGTACTGTTTTTCACTAATGGAGGGAAGAACAGGCCTTAAGGTCTGATATGAATTCTCAACATATAAGAGGATTTGGATCATTTTGTGTTCTCGCATTTTCCAAAACTCCTCGAGGAACAGAACTAGTGGATACCAATCCCGTGACAACTGACAAAGTCAGTGCCTGACAACTGGTATTCCTTCCCTGGGTATGACTAAGTGACATAATCTGTTCCTAAACAAATTGACTAATTGTCGGAAGACACGAGATCGGTGTTGACACACACAAGTGTGTGTGCTGGGGTATGTGATACCATGGGAGTGGGTGCGGCAGCCTCCTCACCAGCATTACCAACTGGAGATGATCTCAAGTCTTGTCGGAAGAGTGTTACTATGGAGTCCGAATTCTATCCAATTGAGATTGAGTTCGGAGAGTTCAATTCCACTCAAATAGCCCCTTTTAACCCTGTTTAAGTTATTTTAACTCTTAGGATTAATTTTTTAAAATATTTATTTTTAAAAAATTAAGGTTAGATTGTTGAATCCTAAGGTTAATGAATCTTAATCACAATTAATGAGAAACAAAAGAGACACATGTCCAATGAAGCCCCACATATTTTTTTCAAAAAACTGACTTTGATTTTAAAATTCCCTGTTCTTTGAATTATATTTTAAAACACGAATTTTGCCTCATAAAAATTAAGGCAACCACTGGGACCAGTTCCTTTAAAAGACGTCACTTTGCCACGCAGCCCCAACTTAAGAAATAGTGCACCTTCCCTTTCCATATTTTTTCCCATTACAAGACATCATTTATCCAAGGATAAGGAGTAAATTGGTGGCATATCAACTGTCTCACCCAATGATACTCGAAATTGAATCCACCCCTTTAAGGATACGCTACTACCGCTGGAGCAACCTGGGAAGTTTCCAAGCTAAATGATGAATAAATAATAGATATATATAGCAGCAAAGACAACAGAAAGAAGCATGCATAAAATGATAAATAACTATGGATCCATGAACTTGCTGTTGTAGAAGTAGAAAAAAAAAGCACTTGATATAAGATATTAGATTTGGATCTATGAAGAAGGTACGCAATTTGAGTATCTAATCCATCCAAAGAGGACACTTGTTCATCCATATGATGATAGGTAGTGTATCTTTCAAGTGTAAGGGTTGGGATCAAGTCCTGCCACCTGTGGGGGTGTGGTTGTTGTTCTTGCTTACTAACTGTCAGGCTAACATATTAACATATTAGGCATTTAACTACTAATCTAAGAATAATTACTAAGCAGCTAATCGGGGCTGGGGCCTAATTTTATTAGGATAACAAAAAAACAAAAAAATCCAAAAAGAGGTCTCTATCAATTAGATAGTTTGGACAATAACAAAATTGGGGGTGGGGAGGGATTCATTAATTTTAAGGGTCTCTTCTTTTGTTGAGACTTGTAAAGTCTGGCACTAAACAAGGTTTGCCATTTGACGATATGCATTTTTTTTAATACCAGATTAGTGGATTGTATGTGTGATGCACGTGAGAAGAGAGGGGAGGGGGAGAGAGACAGGGAAGGACCCTAGTGAGGGGTATTTTGCAAAAAAATTAAAGAATATTTTAGGTATAAAAACTTGAGGAACATTATAAGTAAAAATTTTTGAGGGATACGTTAGGTATAGAAACATGACGTATGGAGATTTTGAGAATCCAAAAGCTTGTCATTTTGGGTATAGAAAAAATTGAGAGATATTGTAGAAATAAAGAAAATAAAATATGGGTAAACTTGAGGAACATTTTGGGTTAAAAAATTTGTGAGGAACATTTTGGGTATATAAATTTGACTTAGGGACATTTTGGGAACTAAAAAATATTTAGGACATTCTGACTATAGGGAAAAATTTGAGGACATTTTAGGAATAAAAAGCTGCTTAAGGGCATTTTGAGAGTAAAAAAAACATTAGGACATTTTGGCCAAGAAAATAAAAAAATATATACTTTAAATAATAAAAGAACATGATCCAACCGGGAATTGGTCACCTGGCCAATTCAACGGTCGGTCCGGTTATGAAAACATTTAACCTATATGTGTAAACTATATGAGGAAGGACAATTTTAGAAATAATTTAAAATTTCAACCCATATGTGTAAGTTTGGAATTAAATAAAATTTAATCAACCTTTGAACTAAGGAAATGATAATTTTAGAATTAATAAAAGTTCAATCAATTTTTTGATCCCACGTGCATGGACAATTTTGGAATTAACTAAAATTCAACCCATATATGTAAGGACAATTTTAGAATGACTAAAATTCAATCAAGCTTTTGAACTAAAGAATGAGTAATTTGGGAATTAATAATGTTTCAATTGACATTTTGAACATGGACAATCCTCTTTATATTTAATAAAAATGTATTGTGCTTTTCATATATCCGGTTGCAATTCCCGTAAGACTTTTTTTTTTGGCTATAAGACAAACGCACATACACTGTCACAACTCACATACACACTCAAGTGACACAAGGTCACAGCTCCCACACAACCTTGTGTCACTTGGGGGTGTGTGTGAGTTGTGATAGTGTGTGTTTGTCTTATATATATAAAAAAACTTGCTAATTAGTCCCACATCAGTGGGTTAGAGGCATGTAAGACTTGAAATGCAACAAAATGAATGATTTGAAATCTGATAAAAAATAATAAGACTTGAAATCTGACGATGGTAAGAATTAATCAGGTAAGAATTAATTGTGTTAGAAATCTTGACGACTCAAATTTCCTAACTACCATGACAAATCGTAAAGTTTTAAGCTTTTTAAGTCTCAACAAAAGAAGGACCAATTAAACTAAGTCCCTCTGAGGAAAATATCAGAACCTATGATGCACTTGTAAAGTGTTAAGTTTTTTAAGTCTCAACAAAAGGACCAATGAAACTAAGTCTCTTTGAGGAAAATATCAGAACCTATGATGCACTTGAAAATTTTGCTAAGCAGGGTAAATTTGTCATTAAAAACATAATGATCTTTCCTTATAGCTGTAGGGTAGAATCGTATTATCTTGTTGAAATGTATGGAAATCTGTAAATTTGAGTTGGAAACTTGGAGAGTGCTAGCTCCACTCTCCCCCTATTACACTCTCCTCTCCGAGAGCCAAAAAAAAAAAAGAATATATTGTCATTGACTTAGGATCCTCTCCCGTTGGTGCTGGTGAGAACTCCAAAGGCCCCAGATACCGTAGCGCACGTCTACCAAGTAGTGTGCATGCAAATCAACTTTAGTTGATTGACGAAGTACGCTAGTGGCGCCTCTGGAGTGGATGAGGATCCATGTCTTTGTGGCAGTGGGCTGGGTTTGGGCTTCAATGTTGATTTTTTTGAATAGGCACATGCTCAAACCTGACACATTTACAAAGCCTTGAAGCCCCAAATTGTCTGGATTGCCACCCCTAGTTGGTTGATGTCCTTAAATTCTTTTCCTTTTTGCTTAGGAGAGTTCAAGAGAAAGAGAATGGGACCACCAAAATCCTGTTTATATAGCTGACATTTTCACAATCTTTCTACAAACAAATTTTGTAAACTCCCTTGTTTTATGTATTTTTCACACATAATTTGAAAATGCCCGTGTTTTAATTTAGTGATGGTTAAAGAATAATTTACTGAGTTTAAATATAAAGCGGAGCTCTACTTCACGATGGAAAAGAGTAGCTCCCCTTTTACCTTTGTCAGTGACAATCTTGTAATTATGGGAAAAGTGACATTGTCTTTTTCTATAATTATAAGATTGTCATCGCCTTTACATTACATGATGAATCTCCATTTGTTTGTCGTTATGTAGTTAAGCTCAATTTATATATATTAAAAAAAAGTAAACTAGTCATTTAATAATAAACAAATCCATTGGGTGGAGTAATATTTTTTGAATTAGTCTAGGAATACTCCCAAATCATGACCGTTTATCTCAATAATTAAATGGTGAGGATTAGAACTGATGTGACATTCGAAAAGACAAACTAAGCCAACTTAAATCCTAGCCCTTAGTAGTTGGTTATAAACGGTTAAGATTAGGAAGTATATTCGGGAGTATATTTAGGAGTACTGATAGATTGACTCATATTTTTTTCATTATTTATGATTTCTTACTTGTTTTATTCAAATTTTTCTTTAGCCATTATCCTATAGTATAGGTAAAGATTTTCTATACCTATCACGTAATTGGGTAATTAAATATGAAGTGAAACATGAAAAATTACTCATTTATAAAACAATAATATAATCCTGTAAAAATTAACTTTATCTTGCGATCAATCAATCGAGTCTCGAACACAAGGATATAATTAAATTAAGATTTAGAAATTTATGTAATATGGACAGTGATTGGGTGCACTCGATTGATAGAGAATCCATCGACCCAAACATTGATGATGTGAGGTCCATCAATATTGGGGCCATTGGATTCTCGATCGGACTTCCTTAGTGCTCGATCATGGACCATGGTGCCACAAATCCTTGATGTCAGATGGGCCCATTTACACTCTTATTTGAAATCTGACCCACGGGTCTAAATTATCAACCCGACCCGTCAAAGTGGTCTTGTGGTTATATTGGTATTGCCACCCCTTCTCGTGGTAATTCTTCTTAGGAGCCTGACTCAGAGCCGGTGACTTTTTCTTTTATTTTATTCCCCTTTATTTTATCCGATTTCAAATTCAAATTTTCTCCGTCCCCACCAAACCCTCATCATTGAAAAACTCTAAAATAACGCTCACAACGTTCCATTTTCTAAACGGCTACTTTCTTCTCTCTCTCTCTCTCTCTCTCTCTCTCAAAATAAGCACTCTAGTGTTCTTGCCAAGGGTTTTATCAAACCCGATCTAATTAAAACCATTGTAGAAAACTTGATTTCTCGCCGGAAAAATCATTCTCAGACAGCAAAGGTCACATCTTCCGGTGAATTATTTCGAATAAATCTCCGATTTCTGTAAAGATCGGAAATTTGAAAAGAAGTGCAATTGGGTCGCTTGTTCAGGTCTGTTCCAAATCTCTGATTTCATTCATTTTCCGTGTTTTCCTTTTTTGTTTAGTTACTATTTTTTGTTTTTTTTCTCTTCAGAGATTCATATTAGCTTTTATTCAAATCAAATTAGCTGTATCACTGGATTCTGGAACTTGTATTAGGTATTTTTGGCTCCAATAACATGATCTAGGGTTTTGCAATAGTAAAGAAAGATAATTAGAGAAAGGGGGAAAATAATTAATTGAATATATAGTGAACAGTTAAATTACGAGTTCCTTTCTCGACACCATTATACTCCTCTATTCACACCGTCCTTCTCTCTCTCTCTCTCTCGCTACGTTACCCTGTTATGGTGAATGCTACATCAATGCCGCTGTGACTGACGGAGCCGGCATGGCGACACGCAGGGGCGGAGCCACATGGGGCCCAGGGGGAGCACCCCCTGAAATTAAAAAAATAAAAATAAAAATTCTATAGTATTAAGCCCGGGAGAGGGGCCGAGTCGGGGACGGGTGGTTCTAGCCCCCCCTAAACTTCAGGGAAAAATTATATTTTTTTTACATACGGACACAAACAGACGGGATGACCAATGAACTTGGCCCCCCAGAAACCCCTGTGAGAGAATCCTAGCTCTGCCCTTGCTGACACGCTGGTGAATTCTACACCATTGTTTGCTTGCTTCAATTTCATTTTAGACATGCTGGGGAATTTTGTTGATTTTTTCCCTTATTTTATTTTTTTTTGAAAAATGGGTGGCTTCAAAATCTTAATGTTTATATGGTGATCCTCATAGTTGGTCTTTTGGAAGAAATTTATCAAATTTTATCAGAAAAATTATAATTTCCCCTCTTTTCTGGTGATCCTTACTGCCTCATTTTGTTGCTAAACTTTGATATTGAATTATCATAGGGTTTGTTATCAACATATAGTGCTACACAATCTTTTGCAGGGACAATTGCTTTTCAACATGTCTAATCTCCAAAGTGATCAGCTTCTTCAAATGGAAACAACCTGTGGATCTCTTCTATATGAACTTCAGGTTTTCCTTGAACCTTCTATATAAAGGATTACTTGTGTTGCTTACATGTTACTTGTTCAAAACACAATTTTGCAACTTGTTCTCTACAAACTGGTTATTGTAACAGTAATGTTCATTGTCTTTATCCTGATTCCTTTTTAAATCAGATAATATGGGATGAAGTTGGAGAGACTGACACTGAAAGGGATAAAATGCTACTTGAGCTTGAACAAGAGTGTCTAGAGGTATACAGAAGAAAGGTGGATCAGGCAAACCGGTGTAGAGCTCAGCTACGGCAGGCAATTGCTGATTCTGAAGCAGATCTTGCAGCCATATGTTCTGCAATGGGTGAGCGACCAGTACATATCAGGCAGGTCAGAATTGAAAAATAAACAGTTAACTCAATCTGGGATGTAATTCAAAATTTAACGACTGCAACCTTTTTTACTTGGTTTCTATGATACTTGGAATATCATTTAATAATTAGACTGTTTACAATTCGATTCATGTCTTCAGCCTGATCAGAATGTTGGAAGCTTGAAGGACGAGCTTAGTGCCATTATTCCACAGTTAGAGGAAATGCAGAAGAGGAAATGTGACAGAAGAAATCAATTTCTTGAAGTTCAAGAGCAAATAGTGAAGATCTCGAACGAGATTGGCAGATCCATGGAATATATCCCGTCCAAAACAGTCGTGGATGAAACTGATTTATCCTTAAGAAAGCTTGAGGAATTACATAGACAGCTGCAGGCACTTCAAAAAGAGAAGGTTTGAATTTTTCTGTTCCCAAATCAACAAGTCTTGGTTCTCTTCTCAACTAATTTTACTCAATTTTCTTTTGCCTGCAGAGTGATCGCCTGAATCAAGTGCTGGACCACCTGAATACTCTGAACTCGCTATGCTTGGTTCTTGGTATGGATTTCAAGCACACAGTTAGTGAGGTTCATCCCAGTTTAGATGATTCCAATGGGACAAAGAACATAAGTGATGATACGATAAATATGTTGGCCACTGCAATACAAAGACTGCGAGAGGTTAAGATACTGAGAATGCAGAGGGTTAGTTAGTACTTGTTTAAATTAGGTTTCAATTTAAATTTGATTCGAAAACATTTTTCCATTGGCCTTACTGACCCTTCAAGCTGCGGCAGCTTCAAGATCTTGCATCTACCATGTTGGAGCTATGGAATCTAATGGATACACCAATTGAGGAGCAACAGATGTTTCAGAATGTTACCTGTAACATAGCTGCTTCAGAACATGAAATAACAGAGCCCAATACTCTGTCTGTTGAATTTATTAATTATGTAAGTCTGTGTTGGTATTTTTACTTGTATTGTAGACTAAGATTTGTGGGTTTCATGGGGGGAAGTAAATTAAGAATGAATTTATTATGCAGGTCGAGGCAGAAGTTTCTAGACTGGAAGAGCTAAAATCAAGCAAAATGAAAGAGCTTGTTCTGAAGAAAAGGTCAGAGCTAGAGGAGATTTGCAGGAGGACGCACATGGTAGCAGAAGCAGACACTGCAATGGAATATGCTATTGAAGCTATAGAATCTGGTGAGCGTTAAAATTTATATCTATCGAACACTAATCTATACTAATCTTTGTGATTTTCTGAACATTATGTGCCATCCCTTCTGATACAGGAGCTGTGGACCCTGCTTGTGTCCTGGAGCAAATTGAGCTTCAAATCGGGAAGGTTAAAGAGGAAGCTTTTAGCAGGAAAGAAATACTTGAAAAGGTTGAGAAATGGATGTCAGCATGTGAGGAGGAGTGCTGGCTTGAGGAGTATAACAGGGTTTGGAATTTTCTTCGTTGTGAATGATCTTTATTTATTACCATCCCCATCCCTTGTTTCACTCTCACCTATGATGGTTTTTTCAGGATGAAAATCGTTACAATGCTGGAAGAGGTGCACATCTTATTCTGAAGCGTGCTGAGAAAGCTCGTGCAGCCGTTAATAAACTTCCAGGTACACATCTTGCATCACACACGTTTACATTTCCTGCTAGGTAGGGGGTTCTCTATTGGAAGTTGGAAACAAACAATACAGAACTGAATTGGGTTCCAATAATGAGGCGAATTCCAAATTGTATATGGTAAATTTCTCCTTTGGGTGCTTCAAGCCTTCAATTGCGGAATTCCAAGGTTATTTATGAAAATATTCACTCCTTTGAGTGGTGCATTCCAATCTCATCAAGTACTGATTTGAATAACATGTAATAAAATTTCCTACTCGGAATTAAAAGGCTGATTTTCTAAGTCTCTCTCTCTCTCTCTTTTGTGTGGTTTGCTTGGCAAATTCAATATTCATAATTTCTTGATTTCCTTGGTGTTTGGAGCAGCAATGATGGAGGCGTTGGCTTTGAAAGCCACAGCATGGGAGAACGAAAGAGGCATTGAATTCACATATGATGGTGTAAGCACTTCCTTGTTAATTTTTCTACGTTTAATTCTAAGACAAGTTGGTCCAAGCCAATTATGAAGTTCCACAAATCCTAGTTAAGCCTACTCTGTTTTCAGTTGCTTTTCATGCAAAGTGATCAGAACTCTTTCATTTTCTCTGTTATGGTACAGCTTCGCCTCCTTTCTATGCTTGAAGAGTATGATATTTTAAGGCAAGAGAAAGAGGAAGAACGTCGAAGGCAGCGAGTATGGCCTTGTTGTTTCTATGAACCATGCAGGACTCAATATAGTATGTTCCTAGTAATGACATCCACAAATTGTTTCTGTATTTCAGGACCAAAAGAAACTTCAGGGACAACTAATAGCAGAGCAAGAGGCACTTTTTGGGTCAAAACCAAGCCCATCGAAGCCCCAAAATGGCAAAAAGGCTCCTAGAGTTTCAGTTGGAGGTGCAAATAGTAGTAGAAGACTCTCGCTTGGTGGAGCAGTACTTCAAACTCCTAAACCTGATCATTTTCACTCCACAAAAGCTACTCCTCAATCACGTCCTATCAAGAAGGGTGTCCGTTTGCACAAAAACGACCTGCTAAATCACAACCAAAATGATGATTTTGCAGCTTTATCTGCTGGTTATTTTCTTTTGAACTTTTGCACTAGTATTTCAAAGTTCTTTTTGGTTTTGTTTTGTTTTGTTTTTTTTTTAAATTTAAATTCAACTGTTTAATTTGAAATTTTTTGTAGGTAGGAGAGGCTTGGACATTGCTGGTCTCCCAGGAAAAAAGCATTCCTTCAATGCTGCAAATCCTCGTGAAATTGAGTCACCCATGATGCGGAAACCCTTCTCTCCGGTCTCTTCTAAGATATCATCCAAGGCAAACACAGCAAACTTCCTAGAAGATTTGAACAAAACACATAATGGGGTAATGCATGAAACACTTCCGAGTAACAATACGCCATTGACCACACCTTCCAAGTTGGTTTCTATTAATGATGAAGAGAACAGGACCCCGAAGGCAATGACAATTCCAGTGCCCTCTACTCCTTTCACAGTGTCGGTACCCATGCAGACGGCCACAACCCCAGCTGTCCCCTCTGTTCTTTTTGGTGCCAAGACAGTGGAAGAGATGCCTGAAGAGATTGAATACTCATTCGAGGAGAGAAGAGCTGGTTTTTTCCTTCCCAAAACAATTATCAAGTCAGTAGTACAAGTTTGACATATACATCTTTTGATGAACTTGAATTAAGTTGTTTTTTTATGCTTTTCCTTTTTGATTGCGATGGATAAGTCAATTCTAATTGGCTTCTCTAATTCCTGTACATAGTCTACGGAACCCTGAACGTCGTGGACTAAGAAGTAACATATCTAATATTTTATCTTCTTGAATCAATGTGGTTTCTTAAGTTGTTTGAATGTGTTTCAAATTTCAGTTGGCGTCTCCCTCCTAATTTGTTTCAAAATTCTAATTCTAATTATAATGTTATAATTACTAACTATAACACAAATCATACTATAAAATTTGCCATCAGTCTAACACTGGCGATGATACTTCAAAAATAAATACAATGTTTATTGGTGATTATATTTTCGATATTTCGTTTGGACTGTGGAGTAATTTGAGTAACCAATGCCTTGGAAATATTACAACATGAATCCTGTGTAATTTGAGTAACCAATGCCTTGGAAATATTACAACATGAATCCTGTTCCCATCTCGTTGGTATGATTGCATGAATGCTTTGAGTCATCAATTTGAATCGTCCCAATTCATGGCCTAGTATTGTCTGCGAAGCCAGAAACCCCAACCATAGAATAGGGGACATGTGGCGTTAAAAAGGGGAGAAGTTGTTTCATTTTCTCCCCATGATTTTGACTTCTCCCCACTTGATATCTCTCCCCTTTTATCTCAACACCTTATCGCCAAGTGTCATATTGTGCATGGAGAAGTCAGAATCATGGGGCCCATGATTTTGACTTCTCCACCACTCGTCCCCTATTCGATGGTTGTCCCAAACAAGGGGTTTCACCATAGACAATCCGAGGCCCCAATTCATAGGGTGACCTCCTTTGGACGACAAAAGATTTACTCAGTTGCTCACCAGAGGGATCCTTTGGTGAGCAACATCATCACCAGAAAAAAAAAAAAAAAAACCGACAACTAACAATAAATCAAATTTTTTTCTCACCTTTTTTTGACTTCTTTTTATTTAATATTATTTTTCTTAACAGAGTAAATCTTTTGCCTAATTGGAAAAGACAATGAATAATAGGGCAGTAAAGGGTTCTGATTTGGACTGGATTTGACTTGAACTGATCTGATTAATACTTCGATAAATTTGAATTTGATTAGACATCTGTTGGATTTCAAATTGCACAATTTAAATCCCAATCTGATTATTTATTTATAAATTGATCTGATTAATATCAATATCTTTAAAAAATTAATATTTAAAATATAAAATTAAAAGGTTTTCTGAGTAATATCGTAATTACAAAGTTATAAATATATTATTATTATATAAGATTAACACATTTTAAAAATCAATATTTTAATTATAAAATTAAAATGTTTTATTGGTACTTGGTAGTACTTTAATATGTTTCAAATATTATTCAGCTATTATTATTATTATTTAAGATCCAAAAGCGACCTGATTGATATTAACATCTTTAAATATTTCAATTATAAAATTAAAAGATTTTGTTGGTAGTAATCTAATATTTTTACAAAGTTATACTGTTGCTATTATTATTATTATTATATTATCATCATCATCATCATCATCATCGATACAATTAAAATTATCTATAAAAGCCTAATATTTTAATTATAAAATTAAAACAAAATTATGGGTAAACTATTTTATATTTACAAAGTTATACAATTATTAAAATCAGTTTAAATATCATGCGGAGCTCTGCATGTGCGGAGCTCCGCATGAAAATTAAACTCTATCATTATTATTATAAAATCGGATTTTAATGGGATCGCTATAGATCCGAGTTTGGTGGAAATGTTATCATGTAACACACACTCTAAACTCACACACACAGCCATAACACAATCTTTCTTATATGAACAATAGTCCCCTCGTAGGATGAGGAGGGGACTATTCCTCCTTGCTCTCACATAGCCGACCCTTCAACTCCCATTAACTCGGGTTAGTTTTTTTTAATCATTTAGTTAATTTTTTAATTTTATTTTTCTAAAAATCAAGGGTAAATGGGTGAACCCTAAGGGTGAATGAATCTTGACCATAGTTAAATGAGGTTAGAAGGGGGACACATGGCAAGAAAATGGGAGCCGAGACTACCCTCCTCGCGTCACCGACCGAGGAGGTGATTATTTTCCTTCTTATATGGCCATTTTGTTGTTATGAGAGTCCAGGTCTGGTCTATGCAGCATTGACATACCATCAACGTAGCTGTTACATTTTAAGACAAACAGCAATACCTTTTAAGGACTGTAGTTACAGTTTATAAGATAGGGACCAGCAGATCTCCTAAATACAACGTACCTACTTTTCGGTGTTGACGACAACTTTCAAAAGCCAGCCATGCCTCTGAAATTTGACCTCTGAAGGCCGTCATTGGTTAGGCTCCGATCACGTGCACATACTCCATGTGTGTGAGTGTCTGTGTGCATGTGTGTCGTGTGTGTCTGCATGTGGGGGGTGTGAGTGTGTGTTTCCTTTCTTTGCCTTCAGTAATCACTTTGTGGTGTTATACCAAAAAAAAAAAAAGAGGACGTATTCTTCTCTGGTTGTAACTAGTTTTGCCGAAACCGGTTACGCCCTTGAGGTGGTCACATGTCTCTTTTGACACTTTTTAACTATGGTTAATATTCACTCAACCTTAAGGTTTACCCACCTATTTTTGGTTTTTAGAAAAAATAATAAATTTTTTTATTAATTGTGGTTAAAATTTACCAACTCTTAGGGTTAATTTTTTTAAAATATTAAAAAAAAAAACCAAAGATAGGTGAGTAAACCCTAGGGGTAGCTGAATCTTAACCACAGTTAAGGGGTGTAAAAAGGGACATGTGGTGGCCACAGGGTTGTAACCGGTTTTGGGCAAAACCGGTTACAAATCGAGAAGATCACCGGTCAATAAAAAAAAAACCACGTGCACATACTCCATTAGTGATTACTTAACTAATTTAGTAAAAAAAAGACAACCATGGCCCAGGAGAGATCGATTCACAGCGAATCGGGATTGAATTTAGGGAGAGTTCAATCACACCCGCAAGCCGTCCATTTTAACTCTTATTAACATGGTTAATATTCACTAACCCTTAGGGTTAACAATCTAACCTTGGTTTTTAGAATTTAATTTTTTCAAATTAACCCTATGTTAAAATTTTTTAACCCTAAGGTTAATTTTAAAAAAAAGATTTTTTTGTAAAAACAATGTTAGATTGTTAAATTCGAAGGGTTAGTAAATCTTAACCACGGCTAATAGGGGTTAAAATAGACAGGTGTTGACCAGTGAGTGCCTTTGGATTCTCCTTGAAATCAATCATGATTGCCTTTTTTTTTTTTTTTGTAACGAGGGTGTCCGGGCCTTTTAGAGCATCCGGCTAATCCCTCGGGCACATGAAACACCCCCCAAGCCACACAGACAAGGAAAGACGGGATAAATCCTTGAGAATGGCCAACAAGGGGAAGAGATTCGAACTTAGGACCTACATTCCTAAGGTGTAATCTTGGCCAACTGCCCAACCCCAATTGCTTGATTGGATGAGATTCGATCTAAGCGGAAAAGTGGATGTTGCGACTTCTTGACACGTTCTACAGAGTTAGGTTCTTCTGCTGGTTTCTACTATGAGATTGGATCAAAGCCAATTGTGATTGAACTCAATGAGAGTTGAATTGCACCCACAGGTCAACACGTCTCCCTCTTAACCTCTATTAAATGTGATCAAAATTCATTAACCTTGGGGTTCAACAATATAAAATGTTTTAAAAGAAATATTAAAAAGATATTAATCCAAAAGGGTTAACTTTTTTTTAAACCAGAGTTAATATTTTTTTTTAATTTTTCTTCTAAAAATCAGGATTATATCGGTTGCCAAGGGAGGGTATCTCTTGGCAGCACTTGGTGGATTGGTCGTAGTCTTGAGATCCGGATACTCCACTTTATTTAAAAAGAAAAAAAAAAAAAAAAACCCTAAATCTTAATCACAATTAATAGAGGTTAAAAGAGATATATGAGTTGACCTGTGGGTGCCATTGAACTCACTCCGAGTTCAACTACGATTGAACGTGATCTGATCAAAAAATGAGATCGGATTACAGTCAATCACGATTAAACTCGAGGTGTGTTCAATCACCCTCACATGTCAACAGGTGCCCTTTTAACCTTTATTAACTGTGGTTAGGATTTATTAATCCTTAGATTTCAATAATCTAACCTTTGTTAAAAAAAATGTTAAAAGAATACTAACCTAAGGGTTAAAAGTTTTTAATTAGAGTTAAAAAATTGATACATTTTTTAAGGAAAAAAACAAGGTTAATTTGTTGAATCTAAGGATGAGTAAATCTTAATCATAGGGTAGGGTCTTAATCATAGTTATTAGAGGTTTAATGGGAGACGTGTTGACCTGGGTATGATTAAACTCTCCCCCGAGTTCAATCGCCAATTGACTATGATCCGATCTGAAGCAGAATGTAATTCTCAATCTTCGGCCAGTGAAGGATGCCATGCTTTTCAGTTCATTTACGGAAATAGCCCTTGACCAAATCATATCTTAGTCAAGAGGTTTGGACTTTGGACTGCGCTCGGATGCGTAAGGATCGTAAAGCCGTCGGAGATATGCAATTGCAATGGGCTGTGATCCTATCTCGGAGATATAACCCTAAACACTGTGTGGCATCGTGTTCTTGCTTCTGTACCCTATCTACCTACAGATGGCTTATGCTGCAAATTCGCTTTCCTCTCTAAAATTAATTCTGGAGGTTGAAGAAATAACCGAGCATAATTTATGAAATAAAAGAGTTTTTATATCTATTAATTTTTTTTAAATATAATTTTAAAGTACCCCTATTTCATATAATTTTGAAAGAATTTTGTTTTTTGTTTTTTTGATAACCGTAGATATCTTGACAGGCTAATCCCACGGGCTACATAGGGAATACCCCCAATCGAGCCGAGTAGTGGGATGTTCAAGCCCTAGCTCAGACTACCCCTAATCATAGTCTTCCCCAGATGCAAGATGGTTATATGATAGCAATTGGGGGTGTGATTCAATTGAGCCAAGCCGAGTAATAGGATGTTCAAGCTTGTCATTAAGTAAACAAGCTCGAAAATCAAACTTGAGCTTGAAAGGAGCTCGAGCCTTAACACACGAGCTCGAGCAACTTGATTCATTAGATATAACTATTTATTAGGTTTAAATTTTACTTTATTATCCTTATATAGGTTTTTAAAAAAATTACAGTGTTACAAATATTTTTAGGAAAATTTATAATTGTGTAAGGATATTCTTATTATGTAAAACTAGTGAGCGGCACGTACGATGCATGAGAGAGAGAGAGAGAGAGAGAGAGAAGAGAGATGGGGAAGAGGGATTCAAGTAAGGGCATTTCGAAAAAAAAAAAAATTAGGAAATATTTTGGGTATAGAAACTTGACGAACATTTTGAATAAAAAAAATTGGAGAGATACATTGGTTATTGAAATATGATGTTATGACATTTTAAGAACCAAAAAGCTTTAGAGACATTTAGGGTATAGCAAAGAAAGGGTCCGGGTGGGGCCTTGACGAAACGTTCTTCTTTGAGAGCATTTTGCCAAAAGAACGAAAAGTCCAATTACACCACTGAGGTCGTCATGTGTCCCTTTTAACACTATTTAACTGTGATTAACATTCACCCACCCTTTGGGTTCACCTAATTATCCTTAGTTCTTAGAAAAAAATTTTAACTCTATAAGTTAGTGAAATTCAATCAAGGTTTAATAGAAATTAATATTTTTTCTAAAAATCAAGTGGATGAATCCTAGGTGTCAGTAAATCTTAACCACAGTTGGAGTCCAATTACACATTTGCCTCTTCTGACACCTCTTAACTGTGGTTAAGATTCATCTACCCCTAGAATTTACCCACCTATAATTGGTTTTTAGAAAAAAAATATTAATTTTTAAAACACTAGTTAAAATTCATTAATTCCTAGGTTTAAATTTTGTTCATATTTTTTTTTCCTAAAATCCAATGATAAGTAGGTGAACCTTAGGGGTAGGTGAATCTTAACCACAATTAAAGAATTTTAAAAGGGCTTCATGACGACCTCAATGGTGTAACCGGACTCTAAGAAATTTGGTTATAAACATAGAGAATTTCAAGCCTAATAGATAGATGAGTGATGGGTAGTACGAGAATTAAATAAACATTTAATTACAGATTTGTCTTATATAATTATGATTATGATAATGATAGTTTGAGAATTTAGTAAATTTTATTCTATATTTTCAAGAGCTCATTATGTAAAATATGTAAAGGACGGTTTTGAAATTACAAAAGAATCTACCAACGTTTTGAGCATGAGGTATCTTCTTGATATTAGTGAAGATACATTATATATTATTAATCATTACTACTATATAATAAATACACTTAATTTTAAAATTTAAAATGAAATTAGTATATTTCGATATTTTATTAGGTTAATATATATATATATATATAATCGTGCCGAGCTTTTAACGAGTTGTAGGAGTGTAAACTTGACTTGTTAACTAAACGAGCTTGAAAATTAAGCTTGAGCTTGACTTGTTTACTAAATACAAGCTGAAGTTATTTGTAAACACCTTTGTTTGATAACGACCCCTAATAGCAACACCACGTATTGCACCCAGTCCACGTTTATAAAAAAAAAAAAAAGGACTTCATGCGTCCGGGGATAGTACTCCCCGTGCAAAATAGTGCTATCTTTTTTTAATATCTTAAAACATTAATCAATTTAATACCATCTCAACCCTACAAGATTGAAAAACCCTCCCTCCATGTATATATCTTTACTATTATAATGGGAGAGGCAGGCGTAGCCTGAATTTTCTAAAATTCCTAAACTGCCTTTATATAAAACAAAACTTTAATTTAATGTTTTACTTTCATTTCCAAACAACTTTCATCTATCTATTTATAGAATAGAATCATAGTCAATCGCGATTGAACTTGGGAGAGTTCAATCGCAACCCGCGCACCCGCAGGTTAACACGTGTCCCTTTTAACTCCTATTAACTGTGGTTAACTCCTTCTCCTTGCTCTCACGTGCGTCACTTATGCCACCCGCTAGTATATATATATATATATATATAGTGAGAGAGAGAGGAAAAAAGGCAGCATGTGTTGTGGGGACTGTGAATGCCGGCCTTTGGGCTTCCTACTGGGTTTGCCCTTCGCGTTACTATCACTCGTCATCTCTATCGTTGGTGCTGTCATCTGGATCGTTGGATTGTTTTTGACATGCAACTGCCCGTGATGCTTGTGCGTGACGATCATAGTAGAACTTGCACTGGGTTTGATCAAAGCCCCCATTTACGTCATGCAGTGGTTCACCTCCAAGGTCCCCTGTTAGATTTTTTTTGGATCTATCCATCGACATGATGCCTCTTGATCCTGGGATGTGTTTTTTTTTTTTTTTTTGTAATTTTGAATTTTTTTTTACTGTTTCTTACTTCTGATTGTCACTAGATAGATACTGTCTTCTTTTCCCTCCTTTGCTGGGTTTTAATAAAGGATTTTTTTTTTTTATAAAAAAAAACCCCCTAAAAGACTCGAAACGGAGTCTGGGATAACTCATAGGAACAACAAGGGAAGTCTTACAAGACTGTCACCTTTGTTTATGCTGAAATGGGGAGCTCCCTAAACCTTCTCAAGCGGATTGCCTGCCACATATTTAAATAATTGTTCTTATTTATATAAAGATTGAAAATGATCACCTCAATTTGAGTGATATTGAATACTATACCTTCAATTATTTTTCATCCCCTTGGTCAATGCAGGTAGACCAGGCTCCACTATTTTATTATTTTCTCACTCGAATGAGGAGCTTAATCCCTTTAAAAAAATTTAGAGATTAACTTTGAAGAAAAGAGCCAATCAAAGCAATTCAAAAATATGCTTTGGCAGGGTAGTTTGGGAATTACTGAGAAATATTTAATTGATAAAAAAAACCCCTCATTTATTATCTATTATAATTTCAAAATTTACTCTGCTCAAAGGCATATTTTTGATTGCTCCAATTCGGTTCTAGCTAGTTCTTACTTCTCAATTGGACAGTCTATCTGGAGCCTTTGTTTTCTTATCTTTTTTAAAAAAATAAAGAAATAAGATAAGTGCTATCTTTAGTTATAAACTTTCAAACTTTCATTATGTGTCACATAATTTTCTTTATTTACTTTAAAAGTGTTGCACCCAAAATAAAAGTGAAAAAAAACAGAAGATACAAAATTTGAATCCTGCCTAAGCTAGCAAATGGCCAACTTGAGTGAGATATGAGTTGGAAATACTTTGAGAGGAATGATAAGCATACTCTCACAATTTCATTTATTTTATTATTTATAAATGGTGAGAATATGCAGGTGTGAAACTAGGGGAGGGGGTCTATTGCTCCGGAACTTATGAGGAAAAAAACTAAAATTGCATTTATATTATTTTTAACTTAAGAGGGCATAGGCATTTAGACAAGGGGGGTGGCTATCCTGATCTTTTGAAGGAAAAAAAAACTTTGTTCTATACTATTTAATTTAAGATGAAATAGCCATACGCAATGGAGCAGCGGCCGCCTAACTAAAAAAACTTTACAAATGGACACAATTTGATGATGCAATTGATCTTAAAAAATTTCGTACCAAGCTAATTATTCTTCACAAACCAATCAATAATAATTACTTACATTGAGTAGCATTCTAATGAGTCATGCTCATTGAACCTTATAATGAGCGGTCCCTAATAATGTGACATGTGATATATATATATATATATATATATATATATATATATATATATATATATATATATTTTTTTTTTTTTTTCAGAATTTGACATTTGGATGTTAAGACGGGTTGCTCGAGAGACGCGTAGGGTCTAGTGAACCTTAAGAGGTTAATGCTGTAAACTAGGGTTTAATTGGACGTTCTAAACATGTTCGGTCAGACTGATATTTTTGACATGTGTCTCCAATAAACCCAACTTAACATCCAATGGTTGGATTCAAAAAAAGTATGGCACGTGTAATCTTTTTAGAGGGACCGCTCATTATAAGCTTCAATGAGCATGACTCATTAATACCTCTCTCTACTTTTATTGTCAATCAACCATTGCTTGCCTCCTACAAGAAATTTCTGGCTCCACCATGAGGTAATGATGGTGAGAGTATGCTTAGCATTCTTCATACTTCGATGAAGTGATGTCATTATTCTCTCATCCAAGAATCCTTGGGCTGTTGTTGCTGCTATTGTTGCTGTGAAATATGTGAACATTTGTCTTAGGACTTGGGATCTTCTCCGGTGGTAGGTGGTAGCTTGTAGGGAAATCGCCCGCACCACCAAATAAAGGACACGTACCCCATATGCACGCGTAACAAAGCTTTGCACATGCATCCCAAAACTCTAGCAAAAACAACGGGGTATGTGGCGCTTCATTTGTGGTGCTCGCGGTGTCCCCACCAGCTACCACGGGAGAAGATCCCAAGTCTTCTCTAAATTCGACTCTATGAACACAAAAAGGAAAAAAATAGAGGAAGAAAATTATTAAAACTAGCATATATAACTCTTTTCCAAGCTCATACCATAAAGCCGATTTCTAGTCTAAGATCTACACAGGGTCCTGATTGTTGTTTAAATTTAAAAGATCTCTTGTTGGGGACCAGGGTGCACTGAAGAGCGTACCTACGAACAATCAATGTCAGTGTTTACTGAGGCCCAGGGTCTAAGGTTTATTTCAAAGACCACAGTGAGTACTCCAGCAGCTGCACATGCAGGGCATGGGTTTTTCTCTAGGCACACGCTCCACTCTAGCTCCCACAAGGCTGGGGTACGGTGGGCCTGTGGGTCTCACTAGCTTTATTTCTAATTTTCTTTTACGGCTCCACCTAGTCTAGCATCATGCAAATGTGCTCCAAAAACACACACCATCCATTGGTTCTCGTTCTTACAGTTACAGGCTATCCACCACCACCAGCCCAATTGTAGTCTGCTCCTCGCTCTTTTGCCTCTTAAAAAGCTTCTTTTAACTGCATAAACTCTGACTAAGAAGCTTTAAGAGATTAATTTTGAGCCGTATCTCTGCTTCACAGTGTTGAAGCGGAGCTCCCTTCTTGTACTATAAGTATGGCAGGGTTGTAATTTTTAAGCTCTGTTGGGATAATTTTATAAAACACGAAATTACAAGGTTGCCATTGGGATAGTGTAAAAAGGGGAGTTCCGTTCCACGCCGTGAAGCTGAACTCCTCTTTTTATTTAAACTGAAGTTATAACCCTTGTGATTAAATTTTATTTTCTTTTAAAAACTAAGATAGAGTGAGTGAATCTTAATCACAGCTACGGCATGTAGTTATTGTTTATTGTAATAAAAAATAATTTTTGACATCAAATCAACTTTTTTTTAACGCAGTTCAAAAAAAGAACAGCCTGCTTGTTGTAATATAATAGGCAATAACAAGGGCCGCTGTTGCTCATCTGCTCAATTACTCAAGTCTCATGAACAAAAAGGTGAATTTGTGACTTAGAAGTCAAGGATTTTGTGTAGGAGCTGAAAAATAAGAGAATGCAATATGAGAGAGAGTGGACCTAGCAAAATCCAACAAATAATTCATGTCATTTGATGCTAAATGATAAAGTAGTATTAATTCAGCAAACAAACAGAACCCAAAAAATGCCATTCACCTAGACAATCCATCTTAATAGGACTCTAACGTTCATACAAAAAAAAAAATCATTTTTTCACAATAACCTAAAAATTGCCACAGGACAGGAGTAGCTGATTGATCAGATATTTCCAATCCAACGGTGGAGATCCCGACATATATATATTCTTTGAAGCGCATGCGCACCACAGTAACACTCAGAACAGCGACCTCGCAGTCTCGGACAAGCATAACGACTAATCCGAGGAGCATGTGCACAGTGCACTACTGTAACATTTCGAACATCGACCTCGGACAAGCATGGTCGTAGTGGCATTGGCGTAATTTACTGATAATTCCAGGGCATTTCGACATTAAATGTCATCTTTTAATTTGCCAAAAAAAGACAAAGAGCAGGTCAGTGGTTGGCAAATGGGCGGGACTCCAACGATACCTTTGCAGCTTTAAATGGAAAATATATATATTAAAAAAAAGGCATTTGCTTTTTTCCCAAATTTCCTCATTTCTTAATTCAAATTTACCATTTTCGCCATTTATTAAATCCCCTTTATTTAATTTCCACAACGGACGCCAACCATTTTCTTAACTAAAACTAATGTTTAGGGTTTTGCGAATTAAAATAATATTTATTAATTATAATTTTAGATTATTTAAATATTGTTAATTTATTTTTCTTTTTCGTCACTCTTTCTTTCTTCCTTTTTTTTCCCTCTCAGAGTCTCTGTTCTTCAGACAGCTTTGGAAAAACCGGCTAGCGGTTTTTCGGATACCCGAAAACCGGTTTTCGTATCAGTTGAAGATCTTTCAGGAAAATCGATTTTTTCTTAGAGATCGTACCTTAATACTGCAAAAAATCGATTTTTTAATGAAATCGAGGGACTCCATTAAAGCTTTGTGTTTGTCTGTAATGGAGAAAGCTGTAATAGAGGATAGTCTCAGTTACAGAGAGTGGCTTGGACTGTAGAAGTGACAGTTACTGGTTATGATATTTGAATATTAAAGAAGGTTCTTGAGTTATTGAGCTTGACGTTGCTTTGTATTCTGGATTTCTGGTTTTGGATTTGAAGTTGTTTTATTTGGATTTTTATTGATGAATTTGTGAGTATTTGGTGCTGGTTTTGAGGTTGGAAGACAGTTTTTTTTGAGTTCTCCAAGTGGTTGAGGTTGAAAAAAGTTTGGATTTTTTGGTGAGTGGTTTTTAGGGTTTTTGGTAGGGGAATCTATGTATGGAAGGAAGGGAAGGTATGAATTCTGGAGTTACTGTAATTGGAGCGGAAGCTCCATCTAACTATCACGTGGCCGCAAGGAGCGAAAACCCTAGCCAGGTTCATGTTGCTGGATCAACAGCAGTAGATGCATCGCCGGTGAGTGTGGCGTTAGCAGGGACTGTAGTGAAGAAGAAGAGGGGGAGACCAAGGAAGTACGGGCCTGATGGGATGGTCTCGTTGGCGTTGTCGCCAATGCCGATTTCTTCTTCGGCACCGGCACCGGCACCGGGGGCCGGAGAGTTCTCGGCTGGGAAGCGGGGTAGAGGGCGGCCAGCTGGTGCAGTGAATAAGCAACAGCAGAAATTAGAGTTTGAAAATTTAGGTAATGTTTCCTGTTCTATATCCTTGAATTTGAATTTTACATTTGTTTTTTTAATTGGGATCATAGCCTGTTATTATACACAGATTAAAAAGCTACAAATTCTGCTATAATTTTGATGCTTGAGTTTGGTTTACATGAAAAAAACATGCTTTATGATCATGTTAACTTTCATTTTCGAGTTCTGCATTTCAAGATTAGAGCATATTAGTTGGGGTTGATCTGGGACATTTTTATGAGATTCTCCTCTTTAGATCTGGAAGTAGATGGTGGTTCTGAAAAAAAGTGGGGTTTTGTGGGGTTGGTGTGCTAATGATAGAATCTTCCTCTTCTGGTCAAAATCTGGCACTTCTGGCTTTTTGTGAAGGAAAAATGACAAAATACTACCGGAGAATCGGGCAATTGAAAATTGTTGAAGACTTGAAGGTGCCATCTTGTTTAATGGGTAAAATATGTGAGTGATGAAACACAGATTTGGGTTAAAAACCGATCTTCACCCACTATCTATTAACCAGAAACCAGCTTTGGCTACCCCACCCAAAAGAGAAAAAAATGAAAATTTGTTGTTTCCATGCTTTGTCGGGATGTGTTTTTTTCCCTGATTTTGTCCAGAAACTGTTGGTTTCTTGGAATGTAACTTAGGAGAGTGTTGATCTCTGATTTATGTGATTCTGTCTACCATGGGGGTCTGAATTCTGAACAAGGAGTGTGTATATTATCTTTATTTGTTGTGTCAAATACTTGGTAAGCTATGTGGGGGACCTTTATGATTGCAAGTAATGAATTTCTTCCTCTACAGGACCTATTTGTGGTTTTGCTTTCTTAGTTCCTTGCTTTTTCATCAAATTAGTTTGAGTAACCATTTCCGTGGTTACTTCTTCTTCCTGAACCTTGTAACATCAGGGTAGGCTTCATTGCTTGCATTCATTGAATATTATCAGTAAGATTTCTAGTTTCTCATTTTACCATTATGTTGGCTTTATTGTACTGCATGTGAAATGAGAAGCGAGCCATCCTAATTTTATCATTCTGTTGGCTTTGTGGTACTGCATGAGAAATGAGAAACAATCCATCTGTAATAACTGAAGAACATAATATGTGAAGTTTCATAATCCTATGTCACTATGGATTCTCATATATAAGCTACTAAGCCAGAGATTGAGATTTAGAATTTGACTGACCTTAGTAAAAATGCCTAAGGTCATTGATTTTGTCCTATTCATTAATTAATTAATCAAGAAAAGTAGATGTTAAATCTGTAGGTTTATTATTTTCTTTCTGGGTATTAGATGCTGCATGACGACTGAAGAAAATTCTGAAATTTCCTTTCTCTGCATTACCCTGCTTTATGTTATATTTTCTACATATTAGTTACTAAATTTTTTACTCAGCTCTGAGATTGCATGTTTTAGTCTTTAAAGTGTGTGAACTAGAAAATTTACTGCAACAAGGGAAGGTTTCATTTCAGGTATACTGACTTTCACCAAAATGTTATTTTGTAGGTGAGTGGGTTGCATGCTCTGTTGGTGCAAATTTCACGCCCCATGTCATCACGGTTAATGCTGGTGAGGTATATGTAGGGAAAAAAACCGGTCTCATTCAGTAATATCTTATATCATGGTTCTATATCATCATTTGAGCCAGATCCCAACTATTTGGGTTCATTTATATGATATGTCGTGGTTGTAAATGATGTTCCAAAATCTGATGGGTCCTTGCCTTTTTCTAGATCTCTGTCTTATTGTATGACATATGAAGTTCCTTTCTCCTCTCTGGAATTTGACGTTGTCTTTCCAATGTCGGAAACTATTACCAGGGCAATTGAGTATGCAAATTTAGGAACCTGGGGGTAAGGGAAAATCAGATGTTGTTTCATTTTATTTAAACAACCAAGTTTTGCTCAAGTAGTTGAAATCTTGGTGTTGCCTGAAAGAGAAACGCTGACAAGAAATGTGACAGAAACTACACGCATGCCCAACGCAAATTTTCAGTTTTTTTTTGGTCTCATCACATTTCATGGAAATGTTGGACATGTCATCTTTTACACGATATTACGAATTTCAATTGTTCAGTTCGATGTAAGTGAACTGTCAACTATTGTGTGACATGCATTACCAGTTGTTTTATTCTACATTTTATTAGGTATAGACATCCAAGGAGATCGATTTTGTATAAAAGCCGCCCGTTCATCGTAATGTGGCATATTATTTGTTATTTTGTTACATAAGAAAAGTGAACTAATAAAGCTTACAAAACTTAACAATGCTCCTGAACGGTAGAATATATGGGAATTCTTCAAATATTCTCTTGTTTGATGTTGGGGTCAATTCGATTAAATTATGGTAATTTCCTTGTAAATGCAATGGTGTTACCAATCTTTTCCTTTGCAAATTCCAGGTACAAAAAATTGGATACTGGAATATACTTACTGTATTATGACGAAGCCATGTTTGCAAGTGAACCAATATGTAATTTTGCAACCAACTTCGGATGCTTGAATTTCATGTAATATCATTCTTACCAACGAACTTAAGAACGAAAGATGGATCTGTTCTGTTAGGTTGTGGGTTTGAAAATAAATTTAACTTAAAATGAGAGGTAAATTTCAAGAATGAATAAACAATAAGAACGGAGTGGTACATTCAAAAACAGATAAATCGTTCTCATAAACAAACCAATAAATAAGAAAGACTGGTGAAGCCACTGGTCGGTCAGACAGGGCTGAAAAACCTGTTCAGGAAAATGAAACTCGTCACTTGAGGTAGAAGTATTCTGTAATCCTGATACTTTGTAGGCACAGATAACCATTTTTTTATAACTATGAGCGTCTTACAGTGCACTCTTTTGTATATATGGGATTATTTTCACTCTCTTAAAAAAAGAAAAATAACTATGATCTGAATGCCTGGGGTTGTAGACTGATGTAAGCAGCTGCACATCCACACTGAAAAAATGTTCCTTCTGTACAAACATGTCTAATAATAAACAAAAATTTTGCCTTTATGGATGTGAAGATAGGTCCTTGATTCTAATGGCAGAAGAAGAAGAACAAATTGGAAAATGGTCACAAACTCAATATGCTTAATGACTTTTTGAGGAGGATTTCTGTCTATTTTTCAGTATGTAATGATTGTCCTGTGTTTTATCCTGCTTCATTGGTGATTTCCTTTCTTTTGTAGGATGTTACAATGAAAATTATATCATTTTCTCAACAAGGACCTCGAGCTATTTGCATTCTTTCGGCAAATGGTGCAATTTCAAATGTTACACTTCGCCAGCCTGATTCTTCTGGGGGTACTTTGACATATGAGGTGTGTTGCTTTATCCTCCCTTTCTTAAAATATATATTTTAAATTAATTTAGTTGGATGCACTTTTGAAGGACCAATCTGCGTTTGGTTCATAGTTTGCCATGCTGTACTTATATGTGTTGTAGTGCGCTTCCGTTTAAGTATGGATTTTAGATGTGAAACTACTCGCTTTATTAATATAACTTCTGTCTTGTTTTATAAATTTACCATTTTTGGACAAAGAGAAGCCGAATCTTTGTTAGGCACTTGGAATGTGAATGGATATTAAATCATTCACATTCCAAATTGGTTAAACCTGATATTAGACAGGAAAAAAATTATATTAAATCATTTATGAAGATTATGAAGAAACCATGCACTTCATCATATCGAAAAGACAAGTTGGTTAAACCTGATCTAATCTTAGATGTTAATGTCAGCACCCAAATCTTTTTGCAGTTCCGTAGTGAGTACCCAAATTTGCGTTGGCCCATTTTATAATAAATGAAGTCTGTGATTGTAAAATTTTCAAAACAGATGTGGATAACACTATATAGTGGTAGATGGTTTAGTGATTCATTCAATTTATTCTTAGGAAAAAAAGGTTTTCATGTTTTGATGGTGCTTATCTAGTAAGAATTATTTTCAAACCAACAATCCTTTGATTTTGAATTAAAAAACCACTCATTGAACCCAATGTTGGATCAATCTAACTTTGGGGTCCGATAAGCATCAACAGAAGAGCTTTATTATGACCCAACACAGGAGTTGTGTTGGTGGACCACCATAATACGGGTCAAGTGGTGGACCATAGTTCCTCAACAATCAGATCGTGTACTTTGGTAAATACTCAGTTCGCAGTGGACCATATTTCTTCATGTTTGATGGTGCTTATCCAATAAACCACCCCTTTTCAAATCAACATCCTTTGGTTTATGAAGGAAAAAAACTAGCATTAAACAAACTCGTTCTTTATAAGGAGAACCCATCCAAGGTCTTCCCCAAATTTTAGATTGTCTGGATTTGCTTGTATACGTGCCAATTAAAGGGTCCTCTTATTTATCATATGTGACCCACAGGCACTAGCTTTTCCCATACTTATATGTGTGTGTTTTTATTATTGTTTATCAGTGCCTTACCTAACTATTTCGGATAGGACCTGTTCTGGCATTCTAGGCTATATGTAGCCCCATATCTTTGGTAGAGCCTGTATTATCAAATCTTTTTCACTAATTTCATCCACATCCTTTTTGGCCTCGGCCTCGACCTGTTAAAGCCTCAACTTGCATCAACTCAGTCCTTACTGATGTCATCAATGGTCTTCGTTGAATGTGTCTATCTTTGTTCATAAATATTTCCTTTTGATTATTAATATTAGTATAGGGAAGAGAAAGAGCAGCTAGGGAATATCATTCCCAATGTACAAGAGATTCTACTTGAGCTTTAAGATTTTTAGAGTAAATTATCAAAACGGTTATATTTGATCCATCGTCTTAAAAGTTGGAATTTCCTGAAGGTTGTAACAAGTTTAGATATGAAGCCTTCTTTACTGTATAGGTTGTGCCATTTTGTTTCATTATCGTTAAGAGAAACCTGATACTCTTTGTGTGACTGTTCTTATAGGGTCGTTTTGAGTTACTTTCATTGTCCGGATCATTCATGCCTACTGAGAGTGGTGGAACAAGGAGCAGATCTGGCGGGATGAGCGTCTCATTGGCAAGCCCTGATGGTCGTGTCGTAGGGGGAGGAGTTGCTGGTCTATTAGTTGCTGCTAGTCCTGTGCAGGTAATTTTTTTTCTTCTGCAGAAAACATTGCTCTATAATTCACAACTTTTTTTTTTTTGCACAGTAATTCACTACTTGCATGCACAACACTTTTAGCAGTGGTGGATGTGATATAGGATTGTTCATTCAGCCTCCACTTAATGAGGACAATCTTCCTGGACTCCAAAATCATTTTGCCAGCACGCCTATACAATAAGTGATGATGTTTATACATTGGCTTCTTGTTATGTCCGGGGAGCCATGACTTGTAATACTGCTTTCTTAACATTCGTTAGTATTTCAGGTTGTGGTTGGCAGTTTTCTACCAGGCAATCAGCACGAGCAGAAGCCCAAGAAGCAGAAAACTGAACCCACATCAGCTGCTGCACCAACTGCAGCCATTCCTATTTCTAGTGCAAAGATGGAGGAGGGCTATGGTGGGCAGGGACAGCGCAGCTCAGTAACCCCAAAGTCGAATCTCGCATCTTCCTCTTCCTTCCGTGGAGATAACTGGGCATCACTGCACTCCATACCGGACACGAGGAATTCTGCCACTGACATTAACATATCTTTGCCTGGAGGATAATCTGAAGGGTCCTACCCAATCACGACTCTTGAGGTTTCTAACTGATGCATTCCCACTTTGATCTTAGTTGTTTTGTGTGAACTTTGGTATTGACTCACTTCTTTGTTTGACTTGTCTGTAAACTAGTGAACTTCTTATTACTACCTAGATAACTATAGTTTACAGCATGTTGATTTCCAACCCAGGTTTATAGCATTTCTTATTAGGTAAAACTTCTGATTAGTAAGCTGATTTGGTAGGGCCTTGATTGCAGCTGTTGTGATCATATATTTACGATATTGTCCCACTTGATGTGCAGAATCTTTGGATGTATTCACACTTGGTGTGCCATTCATCTAATTGCATTGTTCTTGTTCTAAATGGCTTGGTTATGTGAAATCTGTATCGGCAGTTAATTGAATAATGTTAATTGAAACTAAAGGTACAGAGTTCTATGAGACATCATCCGTCAGTGATCAGCATCAAAGACAGCTGCACTGAAAAGGCTGGTGCATCCTTGTGTTTTATCAGATATTGGTTAAGCAGTGTGTAGAATGCCATAAATTTGTTGGATGAAACATTGTATTAACAATGTACTAGCATTGTGTTGCCACTTGAACCGTGAAAGTAAGCTTTAAGTTATTTTACCTGTCACTAGCCTCTACTGAGTAGTCTTTTAATGCCTGATTTGTATGATTGAAGGTTTGATATTTTCGCCCATTTGAATTGGGTATCCCTGATCTGTAGGACAGTCATCAACTTCACAATCCATAGCGAGTCTTCATGTCAAGACATACCCAATAATCTTATATAGAAGCTGCATCTCAGGTCTATATGGGGATTGTTTCTTTAATACCAAAAGTGGTAAATAAAAGACCATAAAGAGGTCTCTCTTAGCGCGGCTATTAGGTTGTTTCCTTTGAATTTCCCCATCCAAGCTATTTCCTATTGTCAAGGAGGAAAGATCTTTGACTAATGTTCGTTTGAGCCAGAACAACTCCAATTCTCCAAATGTGATTAGGGGAAGGAAATCTTCAGTTGCTTCTTCAAATTTACAAATTCTACCAATCTATCTCCAGCTTACTAAGACAAATCAAGGAGGAATACCCTTGTTTACAGCCTTTATCTTAATGACCATTGCCTTAAGCTCTTTTACATGGATGTTGACAAATAAAATCTCCTGAAGTACTGCAAAAGGTACAAAAAGAGTTGAATGAAGGATTTGAAGACTAACTCTTCGAAGATGTGCTTAAAAATTAAATCTAGCTGGTTGCTGATTCAACTCTAAGTTAGACAATTTTAGCAAACGCAAAAATTATTTTTTGTCTTTCTGTTCTTGTGCCTTTTTGAATGTTATTTGGTACGAGTGTATAGCGGAACTCGATGGTAATCTTGGGGTCCCATATCCCTCGCAAAAATCACTTCGCTAGAATTGAATCTCTGACCAAACTCTCCCCCAATAATTTAGATACAAAAGATTTTGCTCTGACAATCCATTCAATCTAAACTTTTAAGAACCATTTGCCAGCGAGAAATCAAATAATTTAGCACACAATTGTGTTAGTGTAGTGTAGTTGGAATAAAACTACGTGGATTTTGATCTCATAATTATCTTATTAATCTATGAAATGTTTTAATAAGAGGTGTCAACATTACATAAATGCCCTTCCTTGTCATTATGATTATTCAAATTTCCAACAAGAAGTTAAACAACAAGAAGCATTAGGTTGAGTAGGTTAGATGTGATAATCTCTACTGAATAGTTTAAACTTCATATGATCCTTTAAATCTATGGATGTCGTTATCTACCAGAATTTTCATGGCCAAGCCCCCCATTGGTGCTTTGTTAAACAATTTAGTCCGGCCAGAATTTTCCATGATCCTCCCCTTTTAAGAAAAGCTTCTTGTTATAAGTGGGGTCCAAACATCGGAGAATGGGGTGTTTGGGGGTAAGAAAATCGGAGAATGTGAATAAGCGAGGTACAAACATCGACATGTGGCTATTTTTTTTTTGTTTCTTGATTGATGAACAGCATATAGGATTCAGAATTGGTTGCCCATGTTCTCAATTCATTCATCGGGCGTTTCTCCCTATATGAGTTCCTGAATAGACTTTGGGAAGAAATGAGTAAGAGAGGATGGAAAGAAGATTTTTTTTTGAATTAATAACCTGGTAGGAGTCTGCCTCTCTAAGAGAATTTTTATGAAAGCGTTTTCATTTACTTCTCTAAGGAAGTTTCATTGAATGATTCTTGAATCTGATTGAATATAGGAGGAGAATAGTCTGTTTATGAACAATAATCAGCTGCAAAGGGTCCATTGCAAGGCTACAAGGAAAATAGGTTAGGTTTGGTATTTATTATTGTAGAAAAGTATAAGTAAAAGACATCACCGGCTTTTGAAAAGCTAATTAATGTAAACCTAAACCACTTTTTTCTATGTAACATTGTGAGAGATCTTTTACAGTGGGTGAGGGACTTTTTGCAGTTGCCGCTATATAATGTCCCTTGCAGCTAACTATTGTTCTTTGTTTACATTTTGGAATAAATGCTATCAAGGAGGGTCGGATCCTACTCCATTGACACCATTTGACGACAATACAATGGCATCCTGGTGTGTGTATGTGTGTTAAAGCAGCTTCTTCTTTCGATTTTCCAGGTCCCCTGGGTTTTTCACAATAATAAAATGAACAACTATGATCTTTAATGGGCCAAATCTTCTTTACCCAAGTTATGCTCTCGGCCATTGGGTGGAATTTGAGCAGCTGGGCAGCTTTCCTCCAAGAGTTTGTGAGTATTTTTATGGGGGAATTTTCTCATTCCATGTCTTTTGTAAATCCTACTTTTCTCTTAAAATAATTTCTCTGTTATCCATTAAAAAGAAAAGTAAAAGCAAAGCCTCCTTATCTTATCTGTTGCAGCCAAATATGCCATTTAGTACTTTTTCTTTCCGTTTTTTTCTCCATGTGAGAGAGACCCAAAAAAAACAAAAAAAAAAAAGTTCTGTTAACCATTCAAAATCCTTCTACAGTATTAACCACCAACAATGGAATAGACAAAAGTTCAAAAAGGAATGTGGTACGTTTCGTTCGTATCTTCCATTTTTTTTTACCTTGTCTAGGGTGAGCTCATATAAATGGTCTTATTATAACTTGTATTAGACTAAGAGGGCGTTTGGTAACTCTAAACTAAATAAGTAGAACTTATTTGAAAATTGAGCTTATTTGAACTTTAAATTGTTAAGTTAAAGTTTAATTGGATTTCGAAATCTTTTTTAAAATAGAGGTTATACCTCTAAAATAATAATAAGACATCCAATTAAATTTTAGCTTAACAATCTAAAGTCCAAATAATCTCAATTTTCAAATACACTCTACCTATTAATTAATTTAGAGTTACCAAACTCCCCTATTCACAGAAAAAGGAGAACCAAATTTTTCTAGAAGAAAATGAGGACTGTTACTCTTGTTTTCATAAATTATTCTCTTGGTTTGAACTAGGGCCGGCCCATCCATTAAGCCATCAAAGCCTTTGCTTTAGGGCCCATTAAAAGAAAAATAAAAAAAACAATATTAAAAAGGCCCCATTTTAGAATATTAAAAATAGAAGGCCCATTTAGAATATTAAAAAGGCTTCATTTAGAGTTAATTTTTTTAATAATATTAAAAAATAAAAAAAAAAGCCCCATTTAAACTGGTTTGAACAACAGTGAATCGGAGATAAATATCCCCCAGACGTAAAATTGCAGTTTTGTTTTGTTTTGTTTGTTTTTTTCCTTCATTTTTTGCATCCCCGTGAAGGCCTAATTCACAAGTGATCTTCCTCCCTTGCTCTGGACCACCAATTCTAAGTCATCATCTTTTTTGTTTGGAGGATATAATCAAAATTCCTTCTCTCATCACAAATGTACATACAACAAGGCTACTGCTACTACTGCTACTGCTACCTGAAGAAAGCTAAGTAGAGACTTTGAACTCCCAAAAACATTTACATTACAGTTCCTCCTTTGCAAATTCGCTCTATAAAAATAGGGGACGACTGCACCATCTCCGCCTTCCATCCTCTGTTAACCTTATCAATGAATTCCTCAACTCTCCTCCTCAGATCATCCTCATCTTCACCGTCATCGTCATCGTCGCCGCCATTGTTGCTGATCAGTGTATCAAAAGATGCTTCAGTGTCATTGAATGATAATGCATCATGTCTTCCTTTCTCTTCTTTCTCAATTCTCTTTGTAACCGTTGAGACACAAATACCACCTTCTTTGTCAGAGGGCGATTCGGGTTTAGACCCACCAATGAGGAGAAAGACTATGATCAGATTGCAGAAACAAAAGACGAGGAGAGAATTGGAAGCAGCTAGAATGATCAACTCCACAGTAGAATCAAACATGGTTATGAAATTTGGAGTCCAAGATACAAGAATAGAGAATTTCAGGAGCTTTGTTACTGCCAGAGAGAGAGAGAGATGGTACTATTAGGCAGAAGGAGAGGTTTAAGCCCTTTTAAAGCCTTGTTCTGATGCACAAAATGTAGCTAAGAAGCTTTTGTTGAAAAATTAAGGAGAAAAAGGTTGGAAAGCTATTAGGGGTTTGGAATATTATATTCGTTTGCCTAATGTACCAATGTATCTGGGAAGCTTCTTTCCTAGATGAATGTGGAGGGCATCTCATCATCAAATAATCATAGAGCCCGTCACCAGAACCTCACAGGCAATTTCTCACTTGCTCAGATTCTCCTATTATGTCATCAAATTTTCCCTTGGTGGCCCTACAGGGGCGTTGCTCGCGAGGCGGTTCAGACTAGACCACAACTGACACATTGTCCTGTCAGAGAACGTTTCCAGGCTAATGGATGTGTCCATCGCCTTACACGACACTCAAACAAACCTTTCGATACCCCAGAGTGACGATCCAACACACCCGAGACTCAATCTAGGCTCCTCAAGGGTCCACATGAGGTCCAAACATCATCACATAGGGGTCTCCGACCCTTTTTCCATCCACTCCATTCACACAAAGAGTCTAAATCTAAGGTTTTAACACCCGAGACCGAAGTCTACACCTCTTTACTCATTTTTCACGCACAACCACCATTCCATACATCATCCACGGTGTCTCAGACCCTTTTTCATCCACGCCTAACAACATGCATCCATCCCACATAACAAATATAGCAAAATAAGGGAAAAAAGAGAAGAAAGGAAAGAGGTTTTACATTTTTCACGCTTTTCGAGACGTTTAGCGTCGAAACGGGCACTGCCAACGCATTCGGGAGGGCGATCTACCTCAAGGGACCCACCCTTTTTCCTTCTCTCTTCTTTCTCTCTCTACCCATTTCTCTCTCTAGATTTTCTCTTTCTAGAAAAATCTGGAGAGAGCTTTCACCTTGCTGTGCAAACCGTAAGAATGAGGGGGCTTGGCGCCTATAAATAGGCCTTTGGGTGGGGTGAGATCATGTGAAAAAGCACATTACCATAATGGTGTAGAAAGTGGAATGTTGACCAAGTCAACATTTGACTTTTGGTCAAGTTTCTGATTTACTGCACTTACGGCCTCCGAAACATCATCACACGAAGTTCGATTTTGACGAAACTTTAGGTGACCGAATCTGGGGTAGTCCGACACCTACTG
Organism: Tetracentron sinense; assembly: GCA_015143295.1. Taxonomy (NCBI): domain Eukaryota; kingdom Viridiplantae; phylum Streptophyta; class Magnoliopsida; order Trochodendrales; family Trochodendraceae; genus Tetracentron; species Tetracentron sinense. The sequence continues at coordinate 23,769,562 of CM026572.1, read as the reverse complement.
TAAAATGGTCGGGAAATTTTTTTGAGTTTTGATAGCAAAAAGTAAATCCAAAAGAAAACTGTAAAACCCATTAATTTTCTGATTTCGGACACAAAACACGCTGCCGTTTCTTCATCTGAGATAATAAATTGACGAAACAACATACGGTAGTCCTCACGGCCAATCGGTACGCTGTGTTACCAGCCGCACAGATTTCTATTAGAATCTCCAACAATAATGGAGTCCCAACTGAATTCCGGAAAATCTGAAATTTCATGATTTTCTCGATTTTCTTATATTTAAGACCCCCGCGGTCTTGTGAATCAATACGCGACGGAACTGGAATGACGGGTGATCATCCAGATAGTTGACCCGCACATTGTGCATGATTTTCGAATAAAAACATTGAAGTTTTCTCGGTACAATCCAATCCCGAATAAAACCCATTTTTTAACAATTTAACAAATAATTAACTAATTAACATCAATTAAGGACCCATAAACACATAATTTTAACATCAATATGTGGCTATTTTTTTTTGTTCGTCTTGATTGATGAACAATATGATATAGGAGTCAGAATTGGTTGCCCATGTTCTCAATTCATTCATTAGGCGTTTGAATGAAGGTGTTAATCTCACTGTATTGAGTTCCTGAACAGACTTCGGGAAGAAATGAGTAAGAGAGGATGCAAAGATGAAACTGGTAGGAGTTTGCCTCTCTAAGAGAATTTTTATGAAAGCGTTTTCATTTGCTTCTCTAAGGAAGTTTCATTGAATGATTCTTGAATCTGATTGAATATAGGAGGAGAATAGTTTTTATATGAACAATAATCAGCTGCAAGGGTCGTTTTATAGCTGACAACTGCAAAGAATCCCTTGCAAGGCTACAAGGAAAATAAAGTTAGGTTTAGTATTTATTATTATTATTATTATTATTTTGAAATCATGCATATCATTCAACCAACATCGGACAATACAGAGACAAGGGGCTGAATACTGCCAGCAACATCACAAAGATTACGAAGCCGAATATCCTGAAGTGAAGGGAGAGCAAAACCGTTCCCAATCCGAGACTGAGATAGAGAGAGGGTGGCCAGCCAATGCGCAAGCTCATTCAAAGAACGAGGAATAAACGAAAATGATACATGATCAAATTCATTAAGAGAAGCCTTCAGATCCTCCATGAGTATCAACACATCAAGAGGAAATGAAACCCCAGATGAGTTCAGAGCTAGGATATGATTTAGGGAATCCGATTCAACAATAATATTTTTCCACCGGCTCTCAGAAGCCAATAGGATTCCAAGACAAATAGCCTTCGCTTTAGCCATAATTGAAGAGCCACAAGCAGAAACTTGCACACGAAAGTCCACCACCCGTTCGACACTATCACGGCCCATTGCAGTTGCACCTCCTGAAGAGCCTTGATGGACAAAAGCCCCATCACAGTTAATTTTTATAAAACCCGCCATGGGAGGCTCCCAAAAGGAAGTGGCTGAATTTGGCGGTTTAGGAGTAACTAGGGGCCAAACCGACCGGGCTTCAATGGCAAAAGCAGAGGCACGGGATAACACAGTTAAAGGATCACAAGAGTATTGCGAGAATAATTTTTCATTGTGAGCTTTCCACAGATGCCAAAGAATGGATGCAAAATGAAGCAACAACACGTCAGGCTCAGGTTGGAGTCAAAGATGATTAACAATGGAGATCCACCACTCAGCAAAGGAACAAAAACCTTGAGAACGATGGTGCAAGACCAGAGAGGAATAGGACCATACAGCTCGGGCAAAGGTACACTGAATCAGACAATGTTCCACAGTTTCATCAGCACATCCACACCAAGGACAATAAACACCGCTTGCTATATTACGATGAGCCAAATTGGGCCCCACCGCCAATGCATTGGAGCACCCCCGCCACTAAATTTTCCGAGGGATCTTCATCTGCCATATAGATTTCCAAAGAGACGGATTACGAAGGATGGCAGAGCCCCTAGAGGTGACAAAAGAGCTTGACCCATTATGCATGGCCACATGATAAGCCGATTTAACTGAGCACCGACTTTTAGAGTCAAAATGCCATACCCAATGGTCAGCCACTCCTCTAGAACTAGGTTGGACGGCTAGGATAGCTGAACATTCCTCCTCAGAAAAAAGACAATGGAGTGCGTTTAAATTCCAACCCTTCGAGATAGGATCAATTAAATCTGCTACAAAAAGAAAAGGAGCATCGGGTGGGCGACCAGAGTAAGGTTTAAACCCTTGGAGGGAGGGGATCCAAGGTGAATCCCAAATAAGAATGTGCTTGCCACCGAAGACACTTAAGCAGCAATTTCCGCCCTTCAAAAATACTTCTCCACCCCCATGAAGGTCGGTGGTCCAAGGAAGCCTCAAGAAAATTGCTTAGCCAACAATGCATTGTTAAAATGTGATAGCAAATGAAAGCCTAGTCCCCCTTGAAGCTTTCTTTGGCAAACACGATATCATTTTAACCAGCAAATTTGCTCCCCACCAAAATTGTCGAATAGCTTTATTAATTGTAGCCAATACTCCCTCCGGAATTTTAAAGCAAGACATTACATGGGAAGGAGTAGCAGTTGCTAAAGACTAAATTAGAGTAGAACGGCCAGCCGGAGACAGGATCTTCGATTTCCAACCTTGGACTTTAGAAATCACTCGGTCTCACATAGTCTGAAAGTCCATGGATTTGGCAGAGCCAAATTGCATAGGAATGCCTAGATAGCGGACCAACCGGGGCAATATGTTACAATGAAAAATACGCCCAATTATACGACAAAAACGATGAGGAGTATTTGGGAACAAGAACAGACCGGATTTCCTCTTATTAATCAGCTGCCCGGTTGCAGTCCCATAGAAGCGAAGGACTTCATTGATAACAGCAGCCTGGTCAAGACAGCCCTTGGAGAAAAAAATACTATCGTCTGCGAATAGAAGATGAGTAAATCTATCACTTCACCCAAAAAGTTGAATTCCATGCAATGTATGAGAGGCTTCCGCATGGTCGAGTAGGCAGGAGAGGTAGTGGCTGACTAATATAAACAAATAGGGGGAAAGGGGATCTCCTTGTCGCAGCCCACGCTCAGGGTGATCGTTGACCATTGATTAAAACAGAATACGAGATTGAAGCATAACAATTATGGAGAATGGAACACCATAAAGGAGAAAATCCTATGTACGGTAACAATAGGTCCAAAAAACGCCATTCAACCTGATCATAAGCCATTATTGTTAGAAAAGCACAAGTAAAAGACATCACTGTCTTTTGAAAAGCTAATGAATGTAAACTTAAACCATTTTTTCTATGTGACATTATGAAAAACTAATCAATGTAAACTTAAACCACTTTTTTCTATGTGACATTGTGAGAGACCTTTTACAACGGGTGAAGGACCTTTTACAGTTGCCGTTGCATAATATCCCTTGCAACTAACTATTGTGTCATGTTTACATTTTGGAATAAACGCTATCAAGGAGAGTCAGATCCTACTCCATTGACACCATTTGACGACAATACAATGGCATCCTGGTGTGTGTATGTCTGTTAAAGCAGCTTCTTCTTTCGCTTTTCCAGGTCTCCTGGGTTTTTGCAAAATAATAAAATGAACAACATGACCTTTAATGGGCCAAATCCTCTTTACCCAATTTATGCTTGGCCATTGGGTGGAATTTGAGCAGCTGGGCAGCTTTCCTCCAAGAGTTTGTGAGTATTTTTTTGGGGGAATTTTCTCATTCCATGTCTTTTGTAAATCGCACTTTTCTCTTAAAATAATTTCTCTGTTATTCATTAAAAAGGAAAAGTAAAAGCAAAGCCTCCGTATCTGGTGCAGCCAAACATGCCATTTAGTGTTTCTAAATCCTCAAATGCAATACCCTTTACTTTTTCTTTCCTTTTTTTCCATGTGAGAGACCCCCCAAAAAAAAACTGTTCAGTCAACCATTCAAAATCCTTCTACAGAATTAACCACCAACAATGGAATAGACAGAAGTTCAAACAGGAATGCAGTACATTTGTTCGTATCTTCCGTTAGCTTGTCTAACTTGTATTAGACTTAGAGGGCGTTTGGTAACTCTAAACTAAATAAGTAGAGCTTATTTGAAAATTGAGTTTATTAGAACTTTAGATTATTAAGTTAAAGTTTAATTGGATGTTGAAATCTTTTTTAAAATAGAGGTTATACCTCTAAAATAATAATAAGACATCCAATTAAATTTTGGCTTAACAATCCAAAACCCAAATAATCTCAGTTTTCAAATACACTCTACCTATTAATTACTTTAGAGTTACCAAACTCCCCTATTCACAGACAAAGGAGAACCAAATTTTTCTTGAAGAAAATGAGGACTGTTACTCTTGTTTTCATAAATTATTCTCTTGGTTTGAACAATAGTGAATCGGAGATACATCTCCCCCAGACGTAGCCCAGATTGGGCAAACCACCTAAATTGCAGTTTTGTTTTGTTTTGTTTGTTTTTTTCCTTCGTTTTTTGCATTCCCGTGAAGGCCTAATTCACAAGTGATCTTCCTCCCTTTCTCTGGACCACCAATTCTAAATCATCATCTTTTTTGTTTGGAGGATATAATCAAAATTCCTTCTCTCATCACAAATATACATACAACAAGGCTACTGCTACTACTGCTACTGCTACCTGAAGAAAGCTAAGTAGAGACTCATGAACTCCCAACAACATTTACATTACAGTTCCTTCCTTGCAAATTCGCTCTATAAGGATAGGGGGACGTCCGCACCATCTCCGCCTTCCATCCTCTGTTAACCTTATCAATGAATTCCTCAACTCTCCTCCTCAGATCATCCTCATCTTCACCGTCATCGTCATCGTAGCCGCCATTGTTGCTGATCAGTGTATCAAAAGATGCTTCAGTGTCATTGAATGATAATGCATCATGTCCTCCTTTCTCTTCTTTCTCAATTCTCTTTGTAACCGTTGAGACACAAATACCACCTTCTTTGTCAGAGGGCGATTCGGATTTAGACCCACCAATGAGGAGAAAGACTATGATCAGATTGCAGAAACAGAAGATGAGGAGAGAATTGGAAGCAGCTAGAGTGATCAACTCCACAGTAGAATCAAACATGGTTATGAAATATGGAGTCCAAGAAACAAGAATAGAGAATTTCTGGAGCTTTGTTACTGCCAGAGAGAGAGAGAGAGAGATGGTACTGTTAGGCAGAAGGAGAGGTTTAAGCCCTTTTAAAGCCTTGTTCTGATGCACAAAGTGTAACTAGGAAGCTTGTTGAAAAAATTAAGGAGAAAAAGGTTGTGTAGAGGGAAAGCTATTGGGGGTTTGGAATATTATATTCGTTTGCCTAATGTGCCAATGTATCTGGGAAGCTTCTTCCCTACATGATTGCCTACATGATTGTGGAGGGCATCTCATCTTTATCTTTCTGTACTATTATAATGGGAGAGGCAGGCGTAGCCTGAATTTTCCAAAATTCCTAAACTACCCTTATATAAAACAAAACTTTAATTTAATATTTTACTTTAATTCCCAAACTACCATCATCTATCTATTTAAAGAATAGAATCGCAGTCAATCGCGATTGAACTCGGGGAGAGTTCAATCGCACCCGTGGGTTAACACTGTAAGTGGTGAAAACACGAGTCCCTTTTAACTCCTATTAACTGTGGTTAACTCCTTCCCCTCGCTCTCACGTGCATCACACGAGCCACCCGCTAGTCATCAAATAATCATAAAGCCCGTCACCAGAACCTTACTGGCAATTACTCACTTGCTCAGATTCTCCTACTATGTTATCAAATAATTTTCCCTTGGTGGCCCTACAGGGGGTGTTGCTCTCGAGACGGTTCAGGCTAGACCGCAACCGACTGACAGTAAATGTAGAAACTGATCCCGTCAGATATGAGATGACCTACAAACTTGGTCCTCAAAAAAAATTCAAGAGCTATGCTGCCCCCCCCCCCCCCCCCCCTAAACCCCAAATATTTTGTACCTGCTTAATCATTTTTGCTCAAATCATTAGCAATTACTAAAATTTTGGATTAACCATTCCTTCCCCTTACAAGAAAATCCTGGCTCCACCCCTGCAAGCACGAGTTACTACACCAGCATGCTCTTTGTCCCATGGAAGGGTATACATGTGTCTGTGTGATCGCATTGATATCTCTATAACATGCATTTCTGTTGAGTTGTTTTTATAATTTGTGAGGGTGAAGATCTCTTTGTACTTCTCCTAGGTGGGTCCCACCAATATTGGGTGTGGGATGAGGGATTGTAGACCTTTCTTCTGGGTCTGCCCCTGATCAGATGATCTTGATAATACGAAATGGAACTTTTAGTGGTGCTGAAGATCTTTCAGAGGCCTGTATGGCCACCGAAACAGTAGTCCCCATTCAATCAAGATTTTAAGGGATCTCACCCGAAACCAATAGCTCAAATCCAATTCAGGATTTGGCAGTTAATTTTATGGAATCAGTGAGATCAGGAATCCAAACTTTGGCTTGCCAATATTGAAAAGTTAAATTCAAGGAACATACATCATGGAAAGAAATGTTAATAAGTCTAAAATATGTAAGGAGTAACCAACAAGCTCAACAGGCTACAAACAAGCGCTTACAACCCTTATAAAAAACTACAAAGCATTTAGACAATAAATTATATAGAATTTGATCTCTCACCTCAAAATTCATCGGAAAAAAGAAGGAAAACAGGTTAAATTAATCACCTCTTCCTCTTCTTATTTCCCGAGAAACCACTTTATTGAAGGCTCCGTAGTCATTTGTGGTCTCAGCTGTGTTCTGCTTCCTCAAAGTTTTCCTCCCTCCAAATCCGAACTTGGAATCCCTGTGATCCCTGTTCTTCCTCTTCTTATCTGTACCTTTCTTACCCTTGCCACCGCCTAGTCTTGCCTTCCCTCCAGACCTGTCTCCAGGAGTCACCCCCGGCCTCCTCTTATTAGACCTTTCAAACCCTTTTCCATCTTCGAAGGGGAAACCAGTCTTGTCATCTTTGTCGGTCCTCCTCTTATTAGACCTTTCAAACCCTTTTTCATCTTCGAAGGGGAAACCCATCTTGTCATCTTTGTCAGTCACAGCAAACCCACTTTGCTGCCTCTGCTTCCTCCACTTCTTAACAGACTCTATTTCCTCCTTCTTCTGCTTGGCTCTCTCTTTGAGCTTCTGGGCTTGGACCTCTTTAGATATTTTCTTGGCCTCTCTAGTTTTCCTTCTCTCCTCAGCCTCCTCCATATTTCTTTTCTCCACCAAGAGCCGGCCCTTCACCTTCCCCATGTGAGCATCAGTCTTCACCATCTCTGCATAATAGTCGGAAGGCCTGAGAAAAGGGAGCCCCATCGATTGCAGCTTCTCGAAGCCCTGCCTAGTTCCTTCCAAAGCTTGTGTGTAGAAAGCCAGCTCACGTGCCAGGTCATCATTCACGTCTACCTCTTGTTCTTGATCAATATTGACAGAAAGTTTGTGTACCCATTCCAAATTCTCGGGCCAACTTATATCTACAAGCTTCTCGAGGAGACCATCCCTATTGTACACGGAGTTCTTCGAAGGTTCAGTTAACTTCACATCTTCTTCTATCTTTGATTCCAATTCAGATTCAGTATCAGATGCTTCACCATTGACATCTCCCAGGTCATCTTCCTTCATTTCCTTGTTAAACAAGGTCAGTCCTTTTTTGACCGCATCCATTTCAACATGATTATGAACTTATACCTGAAACAAAGAAGTAGCCCACCAGTCAAGATCAATGAGATTTTGCTTTGTATAACATTGTAAACATAGTTGTTAAAGGCGTCGCCTCAGGCAGTCGCCTAGGCGACTAGGCGCTTTGTTGGGCTCAGGCGACCGGCCGCCTCAGGCGGTTATTATTAAAAATCTAATATATATAATATTATTACTGTTTAAGGATATAAAAAATTATTTTATTTGAATATGATTGTTTGGTAACAAAAAAATATATTATTTTATATACTTCTCATGTCTTTTACAATATAATATGTTAGTATTTGTATGTCTTACAAAAAAAGTTTGCAGATAGAAGAAGAAAAAAAAGACGAACGGTGTCAAGTATGTTTCTATCATGTTAATTTGTTCTCTCTCAATGGGTGGACCAAATGGTCTCTCTCCCTCTGTTTATGGGTGGATCATTTAGTCCTCATTTGTTTTTTTTCCATGGTTATTAAATTACAATTAGCTCAGGCGGCCCAATAAAAAATTAAAAGCCTTTAAATGCCCCAAATTTCTTCTAACTCCCTCCCCCCAAACTCTCTTAAACTCATATTTAAAGGAGTCTTTCATAATTTAAATAAGTGCAAGCCCTATAATTATATATTTTACTTATCAATATTATTTATATTACTTATCTCGAGTATAATCGATAAAAAGAAAAAATGAGAATAAACGGTACAATATCTCCCTCTCCCCCCTCTCTCCTTTCTCCCCAGTTAAGCGTCACATTTTGCTGTCGAGCTATTTTCTGTTTTTTATTCAGTCTTATATTCTCCCTCCTCTCCTCTCTTTCTTTCCTGTTGGGCTGTCTATTTTTTATCACTTACAATCTTTCTCCCCTCTTTCAGTAGTCATTGCAGACTTAATTTTTATTCCATTTTTTTCCAACACTTTAAATCCCCTTTTATTATTCTTAGAACTGTTCTTTAGCGATAGTCTATCAAAGTACGTCTTGACAATTGTGTAATTTATATGAATGTAGAGTCTCTTATAAAAGAAAATGCTTCAGATATATATCTCATATTAGGAGGAATTTTCTGCAACAAAAAGTTCATCAGGCGACGCTTCGAACGCCTCAGGCTACCGACTCAGGCGTCCATGGATTTTGTCGCCTCAAGTCGCCTGGTCGCCTTGACAACTATGATTGTAAATATACTCTTTGAGGAAATAGTAGATCGCGTTTTCTCTTTCCACAAAGCCCGTGGATACACTCATCAATACAAAGACTCCAGTTGGTCAACTCCTCTTGGATGGGCCACACTACCAGAAATAGCACCCACCAGATAAGCTCAATGATACGAATGATTACTTTCTTCTTGGAAAGTTAATAACGTTAAAGTCACAGAGATTTCTATTAATCAGAAGGTTAAGACATAGTTTTTTTAAAAAAAAAATCGGTAATCAAGCAATATATAGATAAAGGGAAAAAGATATAAGAGCACACGCATAAGCGAAATCAAGAGTTTACAAGTAAATAAACTCAAATGCAACCTAAAAAAATGAAAACAGCCTTGGTTCCTATCCTAGAAACTCCGCCCGAAGAGAAGCTCAACCCATCACCTCCTGGAGCTCCTCCCCATCATAATTAAGGTCCGCCAATTCCAAAGCAACCAACCAAATACGAGCACAAATACGAAAATGGGACGCGGCAGTATCCTCAAAACTCTAAGATTTCTCTCTTTCCATATCATCCAAGATATGACACACGGAAGCACCGACCAAAGTGTCTCCCTAGCACCATCCTCACTGACCCTAGGCCAACAAGATAATAAGTTAAGAAAGCTTCAGGGAAAGACTCGGTCTACACACATGCGGGAAAGGAAATAACCTCAAATACTAAACATAGTAGGACAGTGCATAAGCAAATGGTCGACTCACTCTTCCGCTTGGAGGCACAAGAAACATAGTTATAGGGAAGCTATGAACAAGGTGGGCTGGTCACTTCCCGGGAAGCTCGTTTCCCAGATGATCTACTTAGGAGACTCTTTTCCATCATGTCCTATTGAGTGGTCAATAGGGGCTATGTATGTGGGAAGTAATGAGAATGAGATAGACCCGAGTCTACAACCCAGGGTATAGACCCAGAGCAAGTATTGCTAGATTGAAACCTAAGGGTCCGTTTGGAAACTCTAATCGAATATAATAAGCTCTAAAAAATAAGGTCTAAATCATAAGCTCTAATATTTTTTAGAATTTGACCGTTTGATAACTTCCTAAAAAAATTTCTTAGCATGTTTGTTAAAACCTCTAATTGCTAAAATTTAAGAGCTTATTATAAGGGTAAACAATGCATTTTAAAAAAAATGTAAGAATTGTCTTCATTTTCCACCACCATCGTAGTCGGTGAGTTGCTCCTTCCCCAATAACCCTTAAGTATGCTTCATTTCTTTGTAAAAAAGATGTTATGAGAATCTTCCCCAATAACCCTTAAGTTACAGAAGGTATTGGCCCTTTGGAACTACAAACCAGTAGGTCAGAATTTCTTCCTAATTGGAAGAAAATCCAAAACTGAAAATCTGAAAAGAATCAAAACCCAGAAGGTCAGAATTCCATCCTATCAAAAAAACCCACCTGATTGCTTAACTTCCTCGCCCATTAAAATCAGAGTGTTTCTACCTTTTGGGGATTATAAGAAGAAAAAAAGCCCACAACTGAAAATTCGGAAAAAAATCAAAATCAACTTCATTCTATCAAAAGAACCCAACTATTGCTTACCTTCCTCGTCCATTAAAACCCAACTATTGCTTACCTTCCTCATCCATTAAAATCAAAGGGTTTCTACCATTTGGGGATTATAAGAAGAAGAAACAAACTCTAATGGTGGTAGATCCTGATGGCAGCAGGTCCTGGATTGTAGAAATTGACAACCCACACAAACAACAATAGGTTTGGGTCAGATTTCTTTTACAAAATAAATTTTTTAAAAAATCACCTAGCCATAAATCAAAGAAGAAGAAGAAGAAGAGAGCTGACATGAGGCGGGAGCTCCAACGACGGCGACACTTCTTCAGGATTGGGTTGGGTTAGTCGAGCAGAGAGAGAGAGAGAGAGAGAGAGAGCGCTTAGCGCTTTCTTCTATTTGGTTGGTTTTTATATCAAGGGACAACATTAGTATTTCATTAAATGTGGAAGGGTATAGTCGTCCAAAAATGCACGACATTTTGTGACGCTGATCCTCTACTTTTTTAGACCTAAAAATATGGAGTCCCCTTGTTACTTTTTTATTTAAAGGTTTTACCTCTGCTTCTCATGTTTGTAGACGTGCAATAAGTGGGTTATCAAACACCCTAAAATCCAATAAGCTCTTAAATGAGAAAAAGCACTTAATATGTAGAGTTGCCGAACGCTACCTAAGACATCTACTTCTCCAAAAAGATATCATGTAAGATAAAATCTAAGGTATGGCTCGCTGGCTGGCCATACTAATGTAATGGGAATTAGACGCCTATTATCTCATTTCTAGCTTTTCGTTTTCTAAGGGTTTTTTGAGCCTTGCCTCCCACTTCTCGCTCTAGTAATTATGGGTTAAAACACCCACCCACAAAGTAACACATGAGCAGGATTGGATCAATCACCACATGCATAGATTCATGAGTGAAACGAGGTGAGAAGCACCAACAGTCTTGCAGTCTGCTAAACTGTCCCAATTCCTACAGGCTCAAGATAATACATGGTTCAAACCTTTCTTCTTTATTATTTTCTCTTTTTTCTTCCTTTCCCTTTGTGTGTGTGTGTGTGTGTGAGAGAGAGAGAGAGAGAGGGGAGGGGAGGGGGGGCATGGGAAGATATAGCATTGCAACAGAAACCGCGCACTTTCAGAATATAAGGTTTCATCAATACATTCTTATATGATATGCAATCCACATTATATTTCCCTGATTGTTGTATTTTTTTAGATTTTGAAACTGGTACCAACCCTAGACCTGCCGCCTGTAGCTTAAATGGCTAGGTGAGCTCCTCTCATGAGGGGGAGCTGCAATAGTCTTGGGAAGGAATATCCCCCCTCCTTGAAGTTCCAAGCAGAAGATCACTCACCACTACTAACTGTAGATAAATGACTTATGGAGTTTTTCAATACGTTCCTGGTTCATTTTAACCAATTTGACTCATTGAGGTTTTCAACATCGTTAAGGATAAAAAGATTACCATAATACAGAGAGAAGCTTTATCATTAGCAACGATTAAATCTCATAACCAATTAAACAAACTGGCCAATTCAGACAGTTACAGGAATCCAAAGACAGATTCTTTAATTCGAATCCTTTCTAGTCACTCAAAAATTGAACTTAGTCTCAACTTGGGACGACGGGCATATATATATATATATATATATATATATGTTAAAATTCATTTACATAAGCAAAATTAGATTCCCGTTTTTCTTTTTCAAAAAGATGGTAAGGAAATTCAGGTTCAGGTGGAATCAAACCCGTTTCATATAGAATAAATTCTTGAGAAAAAAAATGGTGTTATTTCAAAAGGAGGTTACTGTTACTGTTTCGTCCCAAACGTGAAAGGAACGAAAAAAGGAAGAGAAAGAACGAGCGAACTAACCTCGTGATGAGTTCTAACAGACAGCAATCGAGATACCTGTAATGCAGAATTCGAACAAGATGAGACCACGGTCAGGTTAGAGAGAGAGAGAGATTACAAGTTTCGGGCCTTTCTCCCCTGCTAAAACCCTAACCCTAATCCTAATCCAAATTGGAGGAAGAAGAATAAAAGGAATTAGCGCACCTCTTTGTTTAGGGTTTTAGATTTACGTCGCGTTTCAGACTTTCAGTCTGAAATGCCCTTCCGTTATATTGCAAGCCCTTCAATTTTACTGAATTAACAAAAAGGTCCCTATTATTATGGTGTCAACGAGCCGATCCGATCCGAGCCGAGCTGGACACTGCTTGAGCTCGGTTCATTAGAATTTTCATGTTTCTATGGCTTGAGCTCAAAAGGTCAGCTCATCCACAATCCATTGAGCTTGAGCTCGGCACGGCTCGATAAGCTCTAATTTCAGTATATTAAAAAAGAGCAGTGATTACCAGACCCATAGGTCCACTACTTATCTTATCGTCCTCTCGTGTCCTTTTTAACACACTTTTAACTTGGTTAAGCTTAAAGAAAATTAATGTCAAGATTTTGGTTTTTTTTTCTTCTAAAAATCAATGTTGGATTGTTTAACCAATAGAATAGGTGAGTGAGTGAATCTTAACCACACAATTGGTGTTTGTTTAAAAGTAGGGCGTGGACCAATGCTGGTTGGCTAATTCCTTTACATAATGGAAACCCCAAGTCGGTTAAGTATTTTCCAGACAATCTAAATGTACAACAGAATGCCTGGAAAGTGCAAAGAAACCATATCATTTAAATAAATAAAAAATCAAAAGGAAACCTGGTTACAAGTCTTGTAGCATAAAAAAAAAAAGAAAAAAAAAGGGGTAAATGTACAAAATAATGCTTTCACTAACCTGGTGGAAGTTAGAAGTTGAACCTTGGAAGAATGGTTGCCTTGGTGGGGACCGCAATGAACTGCAGTGAGAAGAAGGTAAGCAGCAAGGACTGCGGTGAACACTGATCAACGGCAATGTGGTGGGGGAGTGGGACGACTGACGGGTGTAACGCAACCTAAGGTGTGGTCACTGTGGTAACAGTAGCGTTTTGTGTTTTGTCTTGAAGCTTGAACAGCAAATCGGCAATGGAGATCGGAGAGGAAAACTAAGAGATGAGAAACTTGAACACAATAGGCCTCTAGGGTTTTGTGTTTTGTCTTAACGTACCCGTGTTTCCCATTTTGTAACGGAATGGCCGGTAAGATATGAATCAAACCCACGAGCCGCTTATCACTGCTCCTAAAAAAAAAGTATTAGATGGGAATATGGGATGGTAAGTCACAATAAAGGAAATAACAAAAAAATAAAAAATCAATCTTCTTAAATCTTCAAAAAAATACTAAAGATATTCATTATCCTGAAATAAAATACAATGTAGTTTTAATAATTTTAAAAGGTATTATAAGAAAATCAATCGAGCCGAGCCCCCTATTATTCATGTTCAACTCGTTAATTTTTTGAGCTTATTTTTGAGGATCGGCTCAACGAACCCAAAACATAAGCTTCAACTTGATTCATTTTGAGTTGAGCCTCAAAAAACAGCTCCTGCAGTTCACGTACTTAATATCAAAATGCAAAACCATTCAATATGCAAAACCATTAAATCAGCGTTCGGCAGTCCATGATCTTCCAGCTATCTTTGTTCTGCTTATGCTCATCCAATCTTTCCATTTTGGTGATAATTCAAAGATGGTGTTCTTGATACTCGAATGTAATTCATTATATATGAAATGAGTGTGTTTGGTTGCAGTAATAGCTTATCCCAGAAAGAGAAAACAACTTTTGACAGGGATATGCTAATGCCAAATGACGCCCCTTTCTGGGTTAGGTTATCTTTAGATTGGTCAATTCATATTCCAACTTTTTTTTTTGGTCGGTTGATTATGACAAATGATCCAAGAAATTGTCTCCCAGCACAAAAAAAATTAAAATCCTTAAGATCTGTGAAAGTCACCCATCATCAAATCCCTAATTACAGATAGATAAAGAGCACAACCATTCTCTGCAAATGTAATTGAAATTAAATAGCAACTGCCCCTGAAATTTAGGACTGACCAGCAACCAATGCCCTTCCATGCCCCAAGCAGTAATTAGAATCATTGATAGATAAATATTGGAGACACTTCGATTTTACAACAGCTGTCACCAGTTGGATGGGAAGCAGCAAATCCGTTAACCAAGGCCTGTTCCAGCTTCTTTGCGTGGTGCATCGGCCTTAATACGTGGCGGCCTGATTATCCGGTCGATGAGCCCATATTCAAGAGCCTCCTGAGCATTAAAGCGCTTCATTCGACTCAGGTCCTTGTTGATCTGCATATACATCAATGCTCATGGTGATCAGATTTTACTATTTTCTTTGGGGGAAAAAAAAACAGGTTAGAGTAAAGATATGGATAAAATCGAATATCCCTTGTAATAAAAGAGAAAACAAGCCAGTTCTTGATAGTGATAAACATTGTTATCAAAATAGTTGTGTGCATGCTGGAGTCCTTAGAAAACAGGATAGGGAATAGGGATTTGAAAGAAAAATGAAGCTATCCATTGATGACAGACGATAGGGTTTTCAAAGAAACAGAATGGGACAAGTCAGAATGTTCAGCCCCAATACACAAATTACTACTAATTAAACCCAAACAGAAGAGAGGACACATGGCGTCTTGGGAGGGGTTTTAGGAGATTTGGTTAAAAGGTGACTGAGAGAAGTGAGAAGACCTATTCATCCAATGCATTGGAATCATTTTTTTTTTGTAAAAACAAAGGATTATACCTACCAATTTGTTTTCTACACACTCGGTGGGAACGAATCCTTCCCACCTCTTCATGTTCTGCACACAGTGGGAACGAATCCGTCCAAAGCCTTAAACCATCGTACCTTTTGAAATTTCCTTACAAAAATGTGGGATGATTCAAAGCATTACGACTCTTTGTTTACTCCAACATTCCCATTTGCTCTCTCTCTCTGAATTTTGAATGATGTAACACTTCCAACCCATTTAAATCTTCATTTTAAAAATGTGGGACACTTCTGACATGCATTTTTCTAATGCTCTTGCTTTGTGCAACTTATTCGAAGGTTTCGCAAGGGCGACCCGCGACACAGATACCTTAACTGCCCTGTCACCGGGAAGCATAGTTTAGTCCATGCGATTGAACTGTAGGGTTCAGAATGAAAATCTGGGTGTTGAATATCAGGGTTTGGGGGAGGAGCACTATGGGGTCGGGAGAGGAATCAACATCACCAGGCGGAATGACGAATCTGATGGCAGGATAGCTCCATGGGAGATCATTGATGATAGAAGGATTTGCCCGAAGGAAGCGGTTGATTTACCAGAAGTGAGTTCAGAAAAAGGATTCATACAAGGAAAACAGTAGTTGAAGAACGTTTGTAACGTTTTTGTGGAGAGTTTTGAAGTTGCATCTTACGCCATAGTATGAAGAGGTACTTGACATTTATACGGGGTTGGGCATTGAGATGTTCATGTTCCAATGAAAATGGTTTTAGAACTCTCATATCACTCTTCAAGCCTGTTTCCCATTTTCATCACCTCTTCAAGTCTTTTAGGCTTCCTCTCTTTTCCAACCCTACAAATCTCCTCTCTCCCTAGAAATTCGTTTACTCCCTGTAATGGGTGTATTGTATTAACAAGATTAACTTTTAATATGTACACTTTTTATAATAACTACTATTTCAACTTTTACATTATGTTTTTAAATTTCATCACTGTAGGCATTTTGTTTAATGAATTCATCAAATTTTCATGTAATTCAATAGTTATATTCAATGTACGGTCCATTCAGATGGTATTTTTTGTTTTCTTTGTTGTACTATTGTAGTATTGCCTTTTTAATTTATGCTTGCAAAATTATATGAGTTTTGTTTGTGGGTCTTAGGATTTAGATCTATAGCAATCACTTACGGATGTCTTGGTGAAGCTATAGCATTTGAAAATGCTTGAGAACTCACTCTTTCAGGATTTTTGCTTTATTGTCAAGGTTTGGTTTATCTAAATTTTTTTTTTAATGGATTACTATCTTGGCTGTTGGCAATAGTCACTTTCAAAATATGTATTAAAGTAGCACATTAATATAATATTGAAATTCAGTTATTTAATACAAGGAAGTTTATCTAAATTTCCTTTCACAACTAAAACCAACTAGGCCAACTTATTTTACGAGATCTACAGTTGCTAGGACTGTTAGTTTATGAGATCTACAGTTGCTAGGACTAGGTATGCTCATATATTTGTGCATTGGTTTTTTTTTTTAAAACAAAAAATTTACATTATTATTTAAATTAAAAATTTGAGTAGACATGTGAAGATGTAGGATTGTATAAGGGCATGCTATATGTAATCCACATCCAAGGTCTAAAGTTTTGTGAGATATACCTTATATTTCGAATGATCTATTCCGTAGATATAGATAGTGAGACTATTGCATACTATTTTGCACAAAAATAGAGTATGGGATGGCTAGACACATGAGACATTTTGGCCAATATAGAGCTTGATTATCAAAATCTATTTTCTTAAGTGAATACATAATTAGCAACGCCCGTTGAACTATATTATTTGGTATTACTCACTGTTTTTGTTTTTGGATTTTAATTATATTTTCGTGCATCGCACGGGCTCCTTACTAGTACAATATTAAAATACCCTCCTTTAACATCATGGCAAAAGCAAGGACTATAGCTAGAGGTTAATTCTCAGTTGAAGCCATGATAAGCAGTAAACAATTCTAAATAGGCAAGATCAAAGATCAAAGTTGCTTGATCACATAAGTGGGGTGGGCATATCTTTTCTCCTTAGTAAGGGGGCCCAACTTCTGCATCAAAGAGCCAAACCATGATTGAAGAAAGTTAACAACAGATACCCGCTAAACATTCCAACCACCAACAGCATGTCCTTCACTGCACCGTATTGACGTATAGATTCAGTGCATTACAATATGATGTGTAAAATACTGAAAGTCCCACAAATCAGATTGGCAATATTTCTTTTTCAGTTTTTCTTATTAACACACAAATACATATGATGGGTAATTTAAAATGCAGGTCGATTAAATTTCCCAACTTCAAGCCCAGGTTGATTAAAACACAGCTTATTCTTATCTTTGTTCAGAAGAATCTTCCCTTCCTCCCAACAGTATTTCAGAAAGGTAATTTATCTACTCCTAAGGGGGGTTTCTGAATTGCCAACATTGTGAATAGAATCCTCGTGATCTTTGCTTGAACATACATCACAGTGATGATATATATATATATATCTTGCTACTAAACTAAAAATAAAATAAAGCATTTTTTTATCGGAAAAGATGATCAATGCATATACGATAAGAAAGAAAGTACATGAAAGTTCACCGATGGGTGAACAAGGAAAAGCTATAGAAAAAAAATAAAATAAAATATACGACAAATTACCAGCAAAAATGGTAAGAAGTCATGAACCACAAAATCTCCTTTAATAGAGCATCATGGAAGGTACCAGCTTGATAGGATGTGGAGTATGCGGTTCGAGGATGAAGCACCATCCAACGCTTTACTATTTCTACCTTTTCACACCCCCAGCAGATGGTACCCGAAAGCAATCTCAAAAACACAGCCTGAGTATCAGACACATCCTTTGGACATAGCTAGAGAGCAAGTCACTAAAAGCGGATGGGAACAGCTCACAGCCCCACACCACCCAGAAACGGGATAGAAAAAGCCCAAGCCCTCATAACCTACTAACCAGATAGACACGGAAGTAGCAAGTGATTAACTGACTCCTTATCGGCCATGCAGAGGTAGCATCTATTGGCCATACTCCAACCCCTACTCTTTAGATGGTCTAGAGTGAGCATTTTATCTTGACAGGCTATCTAGAGGAAGAAGCCAATCTTAGATGGAATTCTTGAGTTCCACACTAACCTGTACAGAAAAAGAAAAAACTGACTACTGACCATCGCCCTATAATATGGCCTCACAATTAATTGCCCTCTACTCTCTCTAGATCATAGTCCTCTGTCCCTAGTCCACGGGAGTGGGGGGAATGACACTCAGGAGACAGAGATAATCCTTCATCTCCCAATCAAACAACTCTCTCCTCGATCGAGGAAGCCACGTGACAACGCCATTATGAAACTCAAATCACGAAGCCACTGAACACTGTTTATCGATTGCCTATGGAAAATCATTGGTAGAGGTTTAGTGGAGTTCCGCAAGCTTATTTCCTTTGCAGTTTGGTCAGGTGTGGAGGTCAGGCTTTGAGAGGATTGTTAGTGTGTTGATTGCTGGCTAAGGAATCAGTTTGGTAATAAAGCATATTGAACAGCCACAAATCAGATTACACAATTCAGAGAGCTAAGGTTAATAAAATATTTTAGTCCTCAAATTCAGCATGAGCAATTAGTATCAACATCGGAATGGTTGACCCTGATCAACGGTTATTTTCGATAGGCTTTGTGAACCATTGCACAATATATACACTCAAGAAAACTGATAATGAACCAAAGTGATGATCATGTTAATCAGTGCAGGACATACAAAAGTAATGCTGCAATATTCATCATTATTTTCGATAGGCTTTGTGAACCATTGCACAATATATACACTCAAGAAAACTGATAATGAACCAAAGTGATGATCATGTTAATCAGTGCAGGACATACAAAAGTAATGCTGCAATATTCATCAAGTTCATCCTCAAGAGAATGACATAATAAGTTTAAGGAGCAAACGGTACCTTATCCACAGGCTGCCCTGTCTTCTTAGCTAATTCTCTGAAAAGGTAGTCTCTGATTCTAAGAAGCTCATTTGCTTCATTTTGAATATCATCAGCCTGTCAGGAGACTCAGGACAATGTCAAATTTTCATGGATATGTGCAAGAAAACAAGAAGAAAACTCGAGAGATCCAATTGGGAAAAAAATCCTTATGTGGTAAACATTCCTAAAAATCATTTTTTAAGATCATGACTTCTGAATTATCAGCAATATAAGTGACAACGCTACCTATGATAGTGATTTTTTTTTTCTGGTTGGAAGGGTATCAAGTAACACACACACAGTCACACACACACTCTAAACACACGCACACAGTCAAACCTAAGGGTACCACTAGGTGCCATAAGAGTAAACCCACGCACTCACTCAAAAGGGCCTGACTAATGGAGGAGTTGTGGGCCCTTATACACCCCATGTGATCCTATGAATCTATAATAGTGATGCTTGCAGTCATACCGATCAAAAAATAATAATTCCAATCACAAAATGCTTGCAGTCATACCTGGCCACGAGCAGCCCCAGCTGGAGATTGGAGCGCGATTCTTGCAAGAGGCATTCCAACACGTTGACCCTTGATAAGGCAGAAAAGAAAAGAAAAAAAGAATAGAGATAGATTGAGGTAGAGCTTCGGACGTGATAATTAAAATGAGGCAAGGTACCGGAACGAGGAAAAGCAAGGCTGTGTTTGGTTGTGTTCCTATGAGAATTGTTTTTGTGGATTAGAAACATTTCTAAAAAATGCGAAAAGTTCCTACAAAATCATTTTTGAAAAATAAATTTGTGCTGTATGTTGGAAAACATTATTAACAAAAACCTTTTCATAGGCCCCAAAGATGAGACCCACACAAATGAGACCAAGGTATGCTTTAGTGTATCCATCAAAGTCTGCAAAAAGAAATTTAAAAAAAAATTGTTTTAAGAAAAAAAAAGTTGCCAGACTTGGTTCAAAAAAGGGGGAAAAAAGTTGTTTCTTTAGCTTGTTTTATGGTCGAGAAATGTTTTTAAGCCCAGAAGTGCAACCCAAACTAAGTTTAGTATGCAGACCGTAAGAAATGTCAAGTAATGGGATACTGGTAGTGCACTTGGTGCATGAACAAGGACAGAAACCATCCGACCGGTGCCACCAAGGAGATCTCCTATGGCAAAAATGTCCCAATTAAATAATCATACTGTCCAATCTATCGGTTTCTATTGGATGTCAATAAAAAACAATGAAGGACATTTGATGTGTATAGATGAATATTATAATCATTTGATTGGGTTAATCTCTGTGCCAGACATTGCCATAGGTAAAATAATAATAATTGGGTGCTGGGTACCACACCTGTCCTATGCCACATGAACCATTGTGCTATTGCTAGATTGACCTTACTGTCTACCTGGGTGGTTACCAAAGGTTTCATCAATCTAAATTCTGATGAAAATTTTCAAACCTTTTCTCCAGCTGCAAGAAGAAAGCCGGCTAGATTATACGCATAGCCCACACAGTGGGTGCCAACAGGACTTTTCAAGCTCTGCATGGTATCATAGATAGCCATGCTCGGAGTAAGCTGCAAGCCATGAAAGTATTTAGTAAAAAATAGCAGGATATAACCACGATAATTTCAAGGGTAAAAAAAGGATGAGAAAGTAAGAGATTTAATCCAAAAAAAACTCACATCTCCGCCTGGACCATTGATGTACAGATACATCCGTTTGGAAGAATCAACGCTGTCAAGGTACAGCATTGTTGCTAGTACTTGATTGCTAAACTCTTCATCTATATGTTGTCCAATAAAGATAACGCGTTCTCGGTACTGCAGGTCGAGAATCCAGTCAGATTTTTCAGGGGTAGAAAAAAATGTGCAGCTCAGACGGAATTTCATTCAAGAGGAAACTTGAGACCCACATATTGTTGACGCATCTGGTGCACATGCTGGGCTAGACCCCACCATTCAATGGGTCTCACCTAGGAGATCCCCTAGACCAAAATTCGGAAAGATCATACGACTGAAACCATCCCACCTATAAAAGTCGTTTGCACAGACAGAAAAAGGTCCACAAAATACTCAACAGATTGGGTGGTTATGGTATAGTGAAGTCAGTATCACAGGAGATTCCCATGCAATGACGTGTCCCAACCCCCTGCATGTGTGGTACATCTATGTTGGTAGGCCATCCTTACAGTCTACCCAGCAGCTAACTTAGGTCGCCCATTCACTATGATTAAAAAGTAGTTGTAAGTAACTTACAAGAGCATTCCACAAATCAACCCATTGCCAAGTTCCTTCACCAGGAGTTCTATAGGGAACTCTTGGTGTACCAATGGGCATCATTCCAAAACGTGCTCGTGTTGGTTTCTTGTTGAAGGCTCTGCAAACAAAAACATGAATCATACATGTAACATCACATTTATGCAACTGATTGAATGATAGTAAAGAAGAAAAAATTATTGGCAAGAAGTGATACATTATTCATTATCGAGAAGGCTAAGCTGGGCTGATCCAGAAAAGAAGGCTAAATAGATATTAATGCAGCACTAGCCAAGATATCTACAAAAATCCCTTCATCTTTAAGTACTGACTCCTAAGATAAGTTCAAGTGCAATACCAACAACAAAGGTAACCAGAGTAAAATATAACAATAAGTATTGCTGTTTTGGTCAAATTTATTATGTGCATTTACGCATGGATGTCTTAGACTCCCAAATAATTATCCAATAATACTCCAGGAGTAGACATAATTAATTAATTATGATTATTGAGGTTCAATCTTGAGAAGGACATTGTGGTTCAGGGATTGGGGTTTAAGACAATGGCACCCTTCCTTGGGATGCATTCATGGAAAACACAACTAAAACATTCCTGAAATGCTTAAAATTTGAAAAGCTATTATATATCATCAATCATTTGTTTCAGGTTCCCATGGCTCACGTAAAAAAATCAATATTCCACCGCAATATTTTAAGGAAATGATAGAAAATAATAGTTTATTCTACACTGGAAGTATTTTTCTTTTTGATCGTTGATCGATTACAATGGAAGATTGTTTTGTTCAAAAGATAAGAAAATTTGGCCAAATTGGTAAATAAAGGGATTCAAAAGAGAAATGTTCAACATTGTTTACAGACGGAGAAATGGTGCCAACCAAAGGCAAAAGGCATGATTTAGAGTTTCAAAGAGATTTAAAGCACCGTTTAACATGGATTCCAAATATTCAATAGCATTTAAAATTTTTATGAATTATTAATCAAACTAGCTAAACCATGAAAGAAAGAGGGAGGGAGGGAGGGAGAGAGAGCAATTGTAGCGTCCAAGACAAACAATCACCAAAATCTAAAACTGAAGAGTGAGAAATATTACAGATTGTAATAACACAGATAAATTTGGGAATGAAAATCTATAATTGCTAGGGTTTCGCAGAATGATATTCAAAAATTATTTTTTTTAAAGAAAATTTAAATTAACACGGATTACCTGAATCGAAGGCTCTTATTAACTTTGTCATGGAATTCAACAGTCAGATTAGGTTTTCCAGTTCCAAAAGGACCTGCAACAGTAAATAATAAACAAATAAATAATTTTAAAAAATCGTTCTTACATACATACATAAAAAACATTAAGAACTAAAATAGGGTTTGGAGCACACTTAAGGATTGGGGTTTTAATCCAACAAACACCTTGCTCGTACAGCTACAAAATACAAGAAAAACAAAATAAAAACATGGAAAAATAATCGAAATCAGTCCAGGCCTCCATGAAATAAACTGTTTGAATCCCAGAAAAATATAAATTACAGAAAAATAAAGCAATAAAAACCTGAAAGACGGTTGAAGAACTCCATTTTGAGAGTTCAAACACGAAGAAGAACCGGTACAATGAATCGTGACTGTCATTTTAAGAAATCTAGATAAGCAAGACTCTATCAAGTTTGCAGAGAGAGAGAGAGAGAGAGAGATGTATAGATATTAGATATTAAGTTCCTAGTCGGAAGTCGGAAGTCGGAAGTCGAAACTCTTGCTTCAAATAAAGTTACAATTAGGGGTCATTGCATATCAGTCACTAAGTTTTTCATCGTTTGCAAATACACCGCTACACATTACAGATTTGCAAATTAACACATCATTTTTCAACTGTTAGGCAAAAGAACCTCAACCCTTATTCCGATCGACTTTCCTTTTAAACTGCTAGAAAAAATATATATTATGTCTTTAAGATATTTATAACGCTCTTTTAGCTATTCTTGAATTATGGTTAACAAGTTTTAACCCTTATGGTTAATTTTAAAAAAATTCTAAAAATCAAAGTTATATGCTTTAACCCTAAGGTTTAGTGATCTTAATCACTGTTAAAAGTTAAAAGGAAACACTCCTTTAATTGCCCTTAAACTATGGTTAACAATTTTTAACCCTTGTGGTTAATTTTTTAAGTATTTATCGGAAACATGGTTAGATGCTTTAACCCTAAGGGTTATGAATCTTAACCACGGTTAAAGGCAGCTATAAGAGGACACTCCTTTAACTACCCTTGAACAATAGTTAACAAGTTTCAACCCTTGTGGTTAAATTTTTTTCTAAGAAATAAGGTTAGATGCTTTAACCCTAAGGATTAGTGAATCTTAACCATAATTAAAAGGAGTTAAAAGGGGACACCCTTTTAAGTACCCTTGAAATGTGATTAACAAGTTTTAATCCCATGGTTAATTTTTTTTTCCTAAAAACTAGGGTTAGATGCTTTAACCTTAAGGGTTAGTATATCTAACCACAATTAAAAGGGAACACCTTTAATTGCCCTATAATTATGCCTAACAAGTTTTAACCCATATGGTTAATTTAAAAAATAGTAAAACTAGGGTTATATGATTTAACTCTAAGGGTTAGTGAATCTTAACCACAATTAAAGGGAGATAATAGTGAATAGCCCTTTAGCTGCCCTTGAACTATGGTTAGGTAATGTTAAAAAAAATAAGATTAGATGTTTTAATCCTATATTTTAAAGGGGATTAAAAGAGAACACAAGTCACAAGGGAATCAGAGTCCACAAAATGTGACAAGGGTATTATAGGCACTTTGTAATGGTCACAAGGGGGTTAGAGGCACTTTCTAACCATTTTTTTAATGCACTAAGTAGAGGTGGACGTAAATCCATGATTTACAATAGAAAAGGAGAGCACCACTTTGAAGCCGGCTCACATATATTTTTTTTGGGCTCATATTTAAACTCTTAAACAAAAGTAGAGGTTGACGTTGAAGAATGACGACTTAATTTGCAAAACTGTTATAGCAAATTATAGATAGACCTAGTAGCGTCTGATGTTCAAAAAACCTCTTACAATTACAACGAAATTTTTTATTTTTTTTTAACTTTTTTAGAGTTTAAATATGAGCTGGCTTATCAACCAAAAATTAAAAAATATGGGCCAGCTTCAAAGTGGAGCTCTCCTTTTCAATTGTAAATCGTAGATTTGTAATGGGAAATGTTTAACTTGCCGTGGCATTTGACTATGTAGTCATATGTGCTGTCTTCATTGGATCATGCCTTTTTTTTTACACTCATCAGTCAATTCTAGTTAAGATTCAATCACTTAAGGTGCGTTCAATTGCTCGTAAAATAATCATCAAAAAATGGATGAAGTTTTTGAAAAAAAGTTTGTCATAGTTGAGAAAGTACAAGAAAATGAAAGTGCTTTTCTTGCAAACCAAATACAAGAAAACACACCTTTTTTTTTTCCTTTTCCTCACTTTCTTGCCAATCGAACACATCCTTATCCTATGTTTGGTTACCGAGAAAATAAGTAAAAACATGGAAAAGAAAAAAAAATTGGACAAAACACAACTAAAAATTGTATTAAAATCTAAAATTTTCTTTTCTTTTCTATGTTTTTACTTATTTTCTCAACAACCAAACATAACATTATGTTAAGCAATTTAACATTATTTTTCAAAAAAATATTTATCTCAATTTTTTTAAGCTTAATCATAATTAAAGGGGTGTTGACACATTGACACGACAATTGACTATATAGTCAAACCAGTTCGTAAGTTTGCAAGTAGATGAGAAATCATGCTACAAAATGACGACTCTCTTTCCTTCTAAGCTTTGCTTTGAAAGAGGGTATTTCATTCCAAGTCCTGAGAAGGGGACCAGAAGTCCCCTGCCTAGTTGACCATTGTGTCCTTGTATTCCCTTTAACTCCTTTTTAACTAGAGTTAAGCGTAACTAAATTATGATTAATATTTGAAAAAAGAAAAAAAAAAGTTGGATGGATGAACCCTAAGGGTGAATGAATCTTACCACAATTAGTGGGTATTAAAAAGGAAGAGGTGGACCAATGAGATCGCATGCTGACCGCCTTTCAGCATTCTTAAAAGAAGGAAACGGAAACGGACTGTGTAGTCAGTTTCCAAGCTAACCCTGTGATCTCACTACCCTCCTTTTTTAACACACCCACCCCATGTGTTCATCCATCTTGGTTTTTAGAAGAAAAATATGAAAAAAAAAAAGTTATCACAATTTAATTAAGCTTAACCATAGTTCAAAATGGGTTAAAAAGGACACAGGGACACTACGATCAGCTAGGAAGGGGACATTGTGATCCTGATAGCTTAGGAAGGGGACATTGCGGTCCCCTTATCAGGACTCTTAAAAGAATTTGTTAAATTAAGTGGTTAACTTACGGCACAATCATCTATGCAAGACCCACCAATTAGTAGGTCTGAAACCCTTGATTGGGTACCAAGTGGGAATCATCCATATTAGGGGTTTTCTCCGGATTGCCTCCATAGTATGCCTTCTCAAACTATCCACCTTTTTAAAACCCTTCTTCTAATGCCTTTATGATTATTTTCTCATAATTCTTGATTTATGAAAAGTTTGAAACACTCAACCACTACAACTAATACTTAAAAGAATAGTTTTGAAGAAGAAAAAGAAAAGGAAAAGAGGTTACATGTGTGCGTATGAGCTTAGAGAAGCTTCCCCCACTCTCCTCATCTCATGAAGCTCCTCACTCATTTCTCCTTTAATAGATGTTTTAGTATAAATTATATTGAAAAAGATGAAAAAAAATCGCAAACAAAACGAAGCTTTCTGCTCGAAGGATCAATACATATCGATACTGGTTGATACACATGGTTAATACAGCTGCTCAATATCCATATTGATACTCATATCGGTAGAACTTGTTTTAGCCATAACTTTTGATCTGGAAGTCCGATTGACTATTATAATATATAAATTTAGGATAGCTCAACTAGACGGATCTAAGTTAAACAGCCAAAGGCGGTTCTTCGTGCTCAGATTTCCATTTTGAGGTTTTTTAGAGAGGTTTTTTGGGCACTTTTACAATTCCGATGGTCTTTCTGTAATTCTTGCCTATAATATCAATACTCCTATTGACCTCAACCGATAATATCTATACTTGCATTAACCCGTATCGATATTATTGATAAATATCATTGTATAGATACAGATCGTCTTCAACCTTGGAACACAACCAGTATCGATACAGAATATCGACCTAACTTGTTAAGTATTGACCACACACTATAAATCATTAAAAAAAAAAAATATATATATATATATATATATGTAAAACCCTCTAACATGAGATTTAAGGTTTAAAATCATAAATGTCATAGCTATAATCTTTTTTTTTAGGTTAAACTAATTTATTTTAAAAAACATAAGAAACCCGAAAATGGGTGTTCTTCTTCCATTAATGACGTTCTCTCACAGTTGTAGTTAATAGTTTAGCGGAATGAAATTCTCTTACGGAAATTTTAGTCAAAACGATAAGTAATAAAATTTTTTGGAACTCTTCTTGATCAACCAAGTAGCTCCATTGTTGATGAGAAATGAAAGAAGCTCTCCATGGTTGATGAATAATGAAGGGTACACAAATGTTTTTCCTTCAAATAATTTAAATAAAATGGAAAAAGTTCGCATGTGCAAACTCCTTCACATGTGTGTGAGGGCATATTGTGAGAAGAGTTTTTAAAAGGTGGGTAGTTTGAGAACAATCACATACTGTGGGGGTAATATGGGAAAAACCCCATCAGATTAAATAGGCTGATGATGAATCAAACCAAATGCACATAGCCGATTAAGTCTCAAATAAGCCCATATTATCATTCAAACAAAACCCTAGAGAACGCTTAAAAAGTGATGCATACTCTTGTATGTATTACCTACCAAAACATTGTCTAACCCATTGCAGTTGAGTTGCAATTTGGAGAGGTGCAATCCTCAATCCCACCAAAACAAAGAAGATGGATGAAGTCTGCCATTAAACAGGGCATTGGTTTGGCTGGCATTGGTTTGGCTGTTTTCTTACCATGTGTTCCTCTTTTCTGTTATTGTTTGCATACCCATGAAGATTTCATTCCAGGGCTCTGAAACATGCTCAAGTCCTTTGACTTCATTTTCAGCAGTCTGTGTGTATGTCAGGCCGCCTCGTCTATTGGCCAAAAACCAAAATCAGCACCGGCTCAAATGTTTGGCCAACCTAAGATTGGTAACATTCAAGTAACCTAAGATTGGTGTGTAGGTGTAGCCCATATCCCTGGAGTGACTGAAAACATCATTTTAGGGTACATCATGGTCAATCCAAGGGTATCCAGAAAATATGGATACTGAAAAACAGTATACAGTGGCATCCACCTTGGGAAGAGAGCCCTATATTTGACTGTCAAAAATGAGGATTCTTATTCAAAACAATCTTAATTACTTTCATTTGATAACTTCAAGCATCAATTAATGAACTTAAAATTGAATTTAGCTGATAGAAAGGGAATTATTGCACATTACAGCAAGGATAAAAAATTAAACACTTCAATGCAGATCGAAATTTCTTACATATGCCACAATATCCAATTCGTTACCAGACATCTAATCCAGTTTGATGAATTTGAAGCATCTCAACAATCTTACAATGTTTCTTTGGGGATAGAAAACAATACGCTTCACAAGTTACTTAATCGATTAATTGGAAAGAGGAAAGCGCCAAAGGTAACATACTGCCCAGGTAAAAGGTTGCTTTCACATGAAAGGTAAGCATAGAATTCTTTGCTGCAACATGATAAATCTGAAAAGAGAAAAAAGGATGACAGAAACATATATAAAGTTTACATATGCAAAATGCTTTAGAGGCATTTATACATTTGAGATATAGATTCCAGGAGGCGGATTAAAATTTCGAACCTGGGAAATGTGGATCATGCAGGCTTCTCATAGGAATTCTGGTCTCTGAACTCGGAAATGGCACTCCGTATCATTTCAGTCACATGGGGTTGCACAAACATGTGAGTGCTATCCAAGACGTGTATTATGAACTTCTGTGACGCGGGCAGGGAAGCATTCAAATTGACGATGAACTGTGCCATGGGTATGTCACTGTAAGATCCGGACAAGAGCTGTCTTTTAGTAGCAACATAGAACAAAGAAA
Organism: Tetracentron sinense; assembly: GCA_015143295.1. Taxonomy (NCBI): domain Eukaryota; kingdom Viridiplantae; phylum Streptophyta; class Magnoliopsida; order Trochodendrales; family Trochodendraceae; genus Tetracentron; species Tetracentron sinense. The sequence goes on along the minus strand of CM026572.1, from coordinate 23,741,049 downwards.
CATAGGATGTTATGGGCATGGAACACCAATTGGATGTTTTCACTTCTCTATGCAGCAATTAGGTTGTCTGATCGACGGAGCATCTCTTGGCTAAGCCATGCTTTAAAAAATCACATTAAACACAATCCTAAACCATCTCATACATGAATAGTTGTTCATGGACTGTTTCACATAAAACAATATTCCTTTGAATAGTTTTTGGTTATCCAAGCGGTGCTCCTCTGGGTGGATGAGCAAATAAACTATTTGGGTTTTGATTATCTAGAGAGTGCCTGTGCCCTGTGGTACCCCATTCTACATCTCCTTGAATAGAAAAAGGGTCTTGATGTACTAAATAAGAAAATATGCACCCTGAATAAGCTCAAGAAAGGAAAGATATGTCAATGTACTTTACCACGTGATGAACAGCCCTTTGGTGGCATTGACCATTATGTATCAGCAATCCAAACGTAGAACCTTTGACCTGTAAGAAGAACTAAATATCAGGTGAAAAGAACTCCATATTCTAGTTAGAAAGGGATCATCATAATCTGCAGTCCACACTAACAAAGCTAGAGAATTGTATGGACCAAGACAATTATGTAAAGTAATATTAAAGACAGCTACCGCAAGACTTAAGTCATGTAAAGCAGTTTACTCTAATGTTTTAAAGCCTGGTCCAGATATTGACCCAGCAGGTCAATCTGGGTCAACAGATGATGCCATTGTAGAACAAAATATTATAGAAACATAAAATTATGAAAAAAAAAAAAGGGAAAATGGTATAGACTAAAGAGCTCTATGATTATAGAGTATAATATCCACTGAATCCTTTTTTGGTACATGTAACCCTCATTCCTATTCATTCTGAAATTTCCTTGAACATATCAAGATCTGCTTTTTTTGCTGCAAAATGGAAAAAAAAATAAAAAATTCCATGTGTCTAGAGCACTATGATTTCCAACATGTAAATCTATGTTTTTTTTTCCTTTAATAAGATCAAAGACACATAAATCTCCTTCAAATTATTTTCAAACACAAATAATAAGAAGAAGACTATGAGGCTTTTTTCTTTAATAAGATCAAAGACACATAAATCTCCTTCAAATTATTTTCAAACACAAATAATAAGAAGACTATGAGGCAAAAGATTGAAGATTAAAAGAAGACTTGCCTTTGAGATCAAAACAGAAGACAGAAACATTTAGCCGTCTTAATCTGTACCAACATCTTTATTAAATAAAGAGGAAATTGTGGAAAACCATTCCCAATATGCAACAAGAACCTAGAAGCACCATCTTTACCAGGGGCTCTGCTTCCAAATACGTGATTAAAACAGTGTTGTTATACAAGATATCAACTCAATCCATATCCAGATATGATCTGTGGTGTTTTGAGAATACAAAAACCTTCCAATAAAGCTAGGGCCTCTGCCTTGCTAGACTCTTTTGGAAGGGGATAGTTTTCGTTGTAGACTTGTAGGTAAAAGGTTTTATTAAAATCAAATAAAAGATTCTCTCTTGTAAATTCACATTTATTACTGAAAACTCAACATAGACACTAACCTAAACAATATCACAATCAACAAAATTATATATGTTAGTTTTGTATCTCTAACGAGCACAACTCTCTCGATATAGTATGATATGCAATGTTACCTAGGCACTTCAGTTTTTCCAAATTTTGTCATGCCAACATTTGGACACGACACTCCATGACAAGACACTCCACTCCTTGGTAATGCCTATACTATGTCATGGTGACATCAACATTATGGTTAAGCATGTAGTGCTTCAAGTATGTCGTGCCATTATAAAAATACAATTGCTAGGAATTTTTTTCCCATTCGGAAACATAGAGGAAATTTTATTAGGAGAGTAGCGGCGGCAACAACAACGATCAATATGTACGTCTTTTTATTCTCTTTTTTCTCTCTCTTGTTGCTCATTTCTACTCTCTATATGAGTATTTTTTGTAACTTAGATATATACTTTTTAAAAAAAATTGGGGACAGATTACCCTCCCTTTTCTATTATTATTTAAAAATTTTGAGTTATAATATATATATATATATATATATATATATATATGTCTATGTATAATTATTTTTAAAAATTTGTACGTCTGTGCTGCCGTATTGGGATTTTTAAAGCTTGTTATGTCGAACACCTCTAGACACTTGGCACCCGTACCACGTGCCTAGGTGACACTGATGATATGTTTCTTTTCATCACCAAATCAAAGGCTTTTGTAATTAAATCAGTGTTTTAAAAAGCGTGTATCGCTTATGCCTCAAGGCTCGCCTCGAGGCGAGGCTTAAGGAAAATGCCTTAGGGGCCATTTGGCATCACTCCCACAAATTAATTTTCTACTCCCAAGGAATAGAAAATTGAATAAGTCGTTTGAACGCATTTTAGAGTGGAACGATTTTAACAAAAATTGTGGTTTCTATAACTAGAATTTTGGGAACAAAAAATAATCACTTTTGAGAATTAATTCTCAGAAGTAGAAATTTTACAACTCTCACCACCACCCACCTCTACCAACCCTCGCACCACAACCACTCCCATCGCCACTACCTTCCTCCACTGCTACCACCTCCATCATGACCACACCCCAACACCACAAGCGCCACCTCACCACCAATGCCACCAACTACACCCTCATTGCCACTCCCACCCACCACCAACATCCCCTATCCTCACTAGTCCACAAAGATCCTAATTTTTCTCATCTAAATGCGATTGTGTTGTTTTAGTTCTTCAAAATAGATTATGATTGAATGTTTTAAAAAGATTCTTAGTTCAGAATTTATTATGAGAATTTAAATTTAGGAATTAAATCGTTTGTAGAATTAGAGAATCACCAAAATTGATTACAAACGGCCTTTAGAATCCACGAATTGTATTTGTTTTTTGTATAATTCATGTGGTTGCCACCACCCATTGTTGTGCCAGGCATAGTTACCAAACACCCGTATTATACCCGTATAGTACCCGCATAATACTTTTAGAGGGGGTCGCCGTTTAAAACTCCGTACTTTTGTTATGTTACGTGTTATACTCGTATCGTCGTATAATACTCTTTAATACATGAATTACGTATTAAACGCGTATTTTTGCCGTTCTTTTACCGTGTTAAACGCATATTTTGCATTAAATGATTGTTATTAGTTAACATCATAACTTTTATTTATTTATAATTATTAATTATTTTTTCATTCTCCCGTACTTTTGCTATGTTTTTGCCGTATAACACCCGTACTTCCCGAACGGATCATTGTCGTATTATATCCGTACCCGTACTTGATAACTATGGTGCCAGGCAAACCATCTTCATCAGTGCCCCCATTAACCAACCACACTTGTCAAGAATTAGGATCGTGTGTGTCCAAAAGAAAGAAACCCAAACCGTAATCAACAAAGACAAATTTATAGAAATACTCGAGCAAAACCCAAATCCCAAATTAAAACAACTATCAAACAAAACTCTCAGCGAAGAAAGAAATGATATTGCTCCAAATTCCTATAAAATATAATCACGTTAAAGATCAGTTCTGTGAAGTTGATATAGTATAATTTTCAGGCATACTATTATAGAATGAAATTACCAATAGAAAACGTAGATAAGAAATAAGATTAAGAATAATGGCAGCAGAGGATTCAGCTTGGGTACAATTTGAGTAGAGCAAAATCAATTTCGACTGGTAACAGATCCGATGAGTGGTTAGAGTATTATAAAAATACCTAAATAGTAAAACTAATGTGACTAAAATTATAGGAATATGACAATCTAAAAATTAAATATGTTTAAAAGAATAGCTACTAATCCTCTCCAATCCATTTATTTCTAACAAGCGGAACGCACGTGCGGTACACGTGAGCAACAAAGGAGAATGAACTTCATCCTCTCAACCTTGTGAAGAATCTTATAAACAATTCTTTCTCTAGAGAGGATAGTGTTAACATGTGATGGGGCAACCCTATTGGAAGGTAGCTTACCACTTTGGGAAATCATGAGTTGGAATCAAGCCGAGTCTCCCATTGTTAAGGTAGCAATATCAAAGTAATTAAAACAAACAACATTTACGAGGGGAAAAAAGCCTATATTATAGGAAAAATATTAATGGAAAGAAAACAATTTCAAGCACAATTGTAAGTCATTTTACCGAACAATTTGTTACCCGATGTATTCACTTTCTAGAATTTAGAACCAATTTAAACAGAGTTTCATATCCGTAGATCTTTCTCCATTCTTCTCTCTTCTTAGACAAACATAAGAATCTAGAGTTGACACACTACGACTCCAAATGCACTCCTTACACCTTAGTACACAAAGAAAATAACCCCAAATGAAAAACCCGTCGATGGAAAAGTCAACTGCTTTGCACGTATTAATTTTTTTACTAATAAAAATAAAATAATTTTTATGTGAATAAAACCAACATTGTCACTCCAAAAGGATGTGATTATTAGTATGTTTTTCATTTATTAATGAATACAAAATTATAGGTCCTCATTACAAGGCAAAGATCTTATCTTGTTTTATTATAAAGTTTTGCATCTCATTTTAAATTTAGAAATAAAAAGATAACTAGAATTTAAAATTTTAGTAAAAAATAAATAATAAAAATGATATGTACACTTTTTCATTTACTTGTAAGAGCAATTAGGGTGACTAAATTGTGAAAGATAAGATGACGGAAGATAACCTTTGAGCAAAGCCAAAGATTAATAAATACATTGAAGGATTAGAAGATAAATCAAAGCTTCCCTTTCCAATGATGCACAGAGTAAACGGAGTATAATGTTGGCGACTGTCAATCCACGGCGAACATTACTCGTCCACAACCAACGCATCCGGTGACCGATCTAATGACTAAAAGTGCCTCTCCTACACAATCCAGTCTGTCCAATCCAGATATCTGATAAGTGCCTTGACCAATACTCCTCAAAAGACATGAGGTGCGGAAGATCAATTTACTTATTAAAGGCACGTAACATACCACCTCGCTTCCGCAGCCGACGTCCTCGGCGGCTCTCACTCTAGGGCAGGGCAATTCTCAGGATTTGTTTCCATAGCCCTCCCTAGGTAGCCCTTTCTATGGCGGCTTTCACTGGGGCGGGGCACTTCTCTGACCTTTTTCCATAGCCCTCCCCAGGTAGCCATTTCCGTGACTCAAATTCGTGACGTGGTATCTGGTTCTGATACCAATGATAAGTGTCTTAACTAATAGTCCTCAAAAGACCGGCTTGATGAGGTGCGGAAGATCAATTTACTTATTAAAGGCATGTAACAATATTTCATATTAAATGGATATGGTTTTTGAGTAGGGTCTAATGACCCGTTAGTGTTCATCTTCTCAACCCGCAGTTTTATTGCACTTTTAGGAAATCGACAATAGACCTCTTTTCTGGTTACAAAAAAACTAAAGAAAAAAAGGATTCTAAGGTCAATGCATAAGAATACATATATATATATATATTATTTTTTTAAAAAAAAACAAGGAGAAAACATACATAAGCAGTGAAAAGAAACTACATAATGAAAGTAATTACTATCAAAGAGATCAGGAGGAAAAAAAAAGGAAATTTCTAGTGAAATATTTAATTTTCTTTCTTTTTCTCCTTACTTTCTAAACTTTGATTTCCTTAGGCAATAAAATTGAACTGGTATAACAAGGGTTAGGGATTCCCATTAGAACACAGACAAGCGGATTACTGAGATGAAAGCTGTTTGATTTCTTAAAATCTTGTTGATTTCCATGAGAAACGTTCGAAGAACATACACATCATGGGAAAATAAAGATCGCGAAGAAAAAAAGGGAATTCGATCTCATTACCTGATGAGAGAATGTTCTCGTGGGAGGAACCCTTCAAGACTCCCAAATCGAGGAGGTTAGGCCCGAAGGAAAATTATATTGATGCATACCCAGACCCAACCACTGATCCAAAAGGCCAGACTGATGGGAAGGGGGCAATTTAAGTATTTATTTCTTGGCACGGAACATATCACTAAGGGCCCGTTTGGTTCGGATTATTGCAGTCACAATTAATTATACAGAAAGCGTTGTCATGAATAAGCGTTGTCTGCTAAAAGCGCTGTTATAAATAATCCTGTTTGGATAACATCCTGCCTATAATCGATTATTTACAGGAAATCGATTCTTTACAAAATAATCTTGTTTGGATCATCCTAAACATAAAACTGATTACTGTTCCGAAATTCTGAAAATAACTACTTAAATTAAGATATAACAAATTGCAAGTGTTATCCATAACAGCTTCAGACATTATAGCATATATGCATTATACCATATACTGCTTAACGATAAAGAGTATAATCTAATCTTCAATTAAAGGACATGGAACTAACAATTGCAATATTTCCTCTCAGGCTTTGATATGGCCTGGACTAACAATTGTAATTCCACTAATTTTTGCTTTTAGTTTCAATCTAGATCTGCAAAAATGGTTTTTTCTTTCATGGGCATGGTAGATTGTTGATGGGTTTGATTCATCATGTAGAATCTAATTAGAATCTATTTGGATTTTGCATGGATGATGGGTTTACCTGCCAAAGTGGACACCTATAAATAAACGACCATAGTTTTGCTTCAGTTTAGCTACATAAACTCGGATATAACTCTTACCATCCTTCAACATACCATCAATTAGTTCTCTATCCTAATTATCACCACAACTCATTTGTTTCACTTTAACTAATAATACAGAAAAAAAGATTAAAGTGAGTGTACAGAACTAGTGTTGTAAACATGATATGATGTGTAGCTCTGTTGTGAAATGTTTGTCAAATCTCAAACAACCAATAGAAGCTGAAAATTATATGAATTTACTGTGCAATTGCAAGCATTCAGTTGAGATAATAGAAAGTCAATTTGTAGAAAGAAAGGGAGAAGTAATAGTCAAGTTGTAGAAAGTAAGAGAGACAAACTCTAGGTCCATAATCAAATCACAAGTTAATTAATGCATCTCGTTTGGGTATCCAACAAAGTTGGAACATGATGTGTTCATGCATGTATGCATTTTTTTTCAACTTAAACAAAGTAAGAGGACACCACTAATTAACTTTTTGGACAGTGGAACCACACCCGGACATGTTTACAATGGGAGAAAAATGGTCATTGATCCAACTGTCTTAACAGTGACAAAGAAAAGCATGAAAAATACAAAGCTCTTCCAACAATCTTGAAATCAGCATGGTCTTTCCATATGCTAGAAGAGGAGGTGATTAAAACGTTGGAGGATTAAGCATGATCTTGAAATCAGCATGGTCTTCCAACAATTATTAAAACGTTGGGAGGATTAAGCATGGAAAGTACAGACCTCTTTTCTTTTCAAATTCAAACATAGAAAGAGAACTCCACCTCAAATATCAAAATATGAACCACGGTTTAAAAGGTAAGCAAAACACACACAGTCACTACAATCCGGGCTATTGCCAATTGGAACTCGTTTTGAGCTTTGTTGGGCATACCGCATATCATATCACATCATGTTTATAACCTGGTATGTCCCAATTTCAATCCAAAAAAAAAAATCAGCATGATCTTACATTGTCTGTAAAAAAAAATATATATGTTGAACAAATCATTGGTCGTGTATGCTTACCATGTAACAAAAAATTGTATGGTTGTTTGCATACAATGAAAAACATCCAAGAGTTCATTCCACAAAATAAAAGGACAAATTAATGAGGAAGAAGATGATCCTATGGCAGACTCTATTACAAAACAAGGAGAAAGGAGAAGAAATCCTCTTTCAAAACCCCCCCTAAAAAACAAAGTGAAGAGAATTAAAACCCTATTTCGGAACCATATCAAAATAAAAAATAAAAAAACGATGAAGAAGAAGAAAGGATCGAAACCCTCTCAAAACTAACAAGAAAAAAAAGATTGATTCACAGTCTTTCGGCGAGAAACCCTCTTTTGAAACCATCCATGAAAAATAGAAGAAGAAAAAGAAAAGGAAGAGGAGGAGAATGCCATACCTGGGTGATCTGGGCGCACTCTTCTCCACAGTCCTAACGAGTTGTTCTCCCCTTCGCCTGATTCTCTAAACACCGGTTTTGAGTTCAATCGATGGCCTCGTCAGAGATTCGTAAAACCAAAGCAAACACGTTTTAATAGATATGATTATGAGGAAATCGATTGTAAGCGATTAAATTGTCCCAGATAATCCGAACCAAACAGGCTCTCAGTCGCCGTCCACGGTGGCCTTCAATTTTTTTGAACTTTTTTCCATAGCCCTCCCCAAGTAGTCCTCTTTTTTTCGTGACTTGAACTTGGGACGTAACATACCACCACGTTTTCACAGTCGTCGTCCACGGCAGCCTTCACGATAGGGCAGGGCAGGGCAATTCTTTGGACTTTTGTTCCATAGCCCTCCCCAAGTAGCACTCTTAATTTCCAAGACGTTGTGTTTGGATCTGATACTAATTGATGTGTGCCTAGACTCAACCACTGATCCCAAAACTGATGGGCACAACTTATATATTTCTCTCTTGGCACGTAACAATATCCCATACCAAAACTGTATACGGATTTACAGAAATACATAAACCGCGGAGCGGCATTTCACCCCTCATCTCATCTCCTCATCACCGAAATGTCTCCATTGTAATGAAGACTAAAGACAGTGCCCTTGTGGCCTGGGCGTGTGTGTTTATTGTGTTGACTAAAAAACATTGTAGTTAAGAATCTCTAACCCTTAGTGTTAATATATAACATGGGTTTTATAAAATAAAAAAAATCATAGTTAAAAATATTTACACTTAAAAGAAACTAATCACAGTTGAAAGGGACACGTGTCAAGAATGAGGAGGACGAAAAGGCACCTCTCTCGGTGTAGCGATTAGACCTGGCCTATAAATGGGCCGGCTCAGACTCTAACCCCACATTTGAGCTTGCATCTGGATTTCCTAATAGAGAATCAGTTTCACTGGCTCCATAGGGCCTCAGGAGAGACCAGCTTCTTGGGACTAGTAGGTAGTTCCTTTCAACAGGTGAGCCATTAAAGAAGATTACATTATGTTGTTATAGGTGCTAAAAGTGCTCTGGGACATGGAGAGCCATACCTCGGTCAGCTTGCTAAAGGACCTTCTAATTGGAAGTCAAGAAATTTTCACCTCCCATTTGGTGGCCTATACACTTTACAAATAACCTAATTTTTTGGCCCATGTTGCCATATTGGGGAATGGGAACCCACACTTTTGCTTTGGCCCATTAAAGTATGCTCAATTGCGTGACAATCCGGTGGTTACTCTGTTAGTAGTTACCTGAAATACCCACCACACTGTTATCTGAGCTACAATAGTAAATCAACTATTTATTACGAATTGTCGGATTAGAGGACCAATCTAAACCTCAGTCAAAGAAGAAGCAAGCCTAAGAATTACTGTACCCAGAGGGCAGTCAAAGAAGAGGCCAGCCTAAGAATTACTGTACCCAGAGAGAGAGAGAGATGATGGAATATACAAGGGAAATGATTCTGTGAATTTAGGGTGCTGACCACAGCCTCACAGCATCCACTTAAAGCGTAATATGCCCAATACAAACCCGAATATGGAATACTAGCGAAGACCCCGTACGATGCACGGGATGAGAAGACAAAGCATTAAGTTGGAAATAATTTCCATAAAAAAATATTTTTAAAAATACAATGAAATTTGAATAAACAAAAAAATACACATTGATTAAAAACAATATATTAGTGAATAATTTGAATATAATATAAGATATATTTTTTGAAAGAATATATCTTATATTAGTAAACCCTTGCATATCAGAGGATCTTTGATAAGCTGGAACTGGAGCTGGAGATTCAATACAACCCCTACCTAGGCTAAGCAGAAACAGGAGCAGCTAACCCAAATACACCACATCCCCAGCTATCAAGATGACATGACTGTCAACTAAGCAAGTGGACCTCTTGCTTGCTGCATATGAAGGAAATCTGACTTGGTAGAGGAGCATCCTCATGAGCTAAAGGGGTAAATATCCCAGTTAGATTACATAACAAACACAACAACAGAAACCCAGGAGTACAATAGCTTGCCTTGCAAAGATTAGATTAAAAAAAAAAAAAAACGCAACCAATACCCCATCTCTCTCTCTCTCTCTCATTTTTGAGCGTTTTATGATGGTCCTTGATCTAAACTTCACACCATTAGATCTATAGTAAATCCAAAGGATTGTAGATCGAACAAACTGGACTTAAGAACTTACTTAAGAACTACAACAGAATACAAAGTTGTGTTCGGATTTTCTATCTATTTTCTATTATAAATTAGCATACTCGAGCTTTTCAGAATAGTCTCTCTTGTTTGATTTGAATTATTTTAATGGAATTTGAGTAGAATTGGAAGAATATGGTGAGAGCTTGAGGAAAAACAAATGTTGTTAACTGTCATTGTCCAATGTTCATGTTCTTCCTAAAACCGGCATTGCTGCATTCATTTTGAATACCTGAATGACATAAAACAAAAAAAATACACACTGAGTGAGATTAAGATTGCCTGTAATGTACTTGAACTTAATGTTTTCCTTTATTTTAGACAGTCTATGCTATCTAATTGTCTTTCTAGACAGCCAAATGGACCAGACATTTTCAACAAAACCTGAGCAGTTTGGAAGTTGTGTATTAACTTGCAAGGTATACAAATGTGAACAACAAACAACAGCAGTAATAATATCAAGACAGAAAACAACCAAAAAAAGCAGACATGCAAGATGGCCTCAACTCCAATGGAAAAAAAACACTGAAAAATATGTGAAACTTGTCCTTTTCAAGACACCCATCAAACATATGAAGCAAAATTAGTTATCATAGTGGTCAATAAACCAAAATTTCTAACTAATAAAATAGAAGATCTTTCCATTATTATGCTTTCACGTTACAGTTCCATGAGTGTAATTTTCATGTATATACACTAATAAAAATTTCATGAGCACACACCAATTCCAGATGTACACCAATAACAAAGCAAATACTAAGATCACTAATATGACAATACCAACAAAACTAATTACATTAAAGCAGAAACAGCCACACAAGCAGATATTCAAAATGGTTCTAAAGTTGATGATAATAAAGCATGGGGGTGGGGCACATGCTTGATTTTTTTTTTTTAATTTAAAGAAATCCTCCTAGTGGAGATCGGGGGGTGTTTGGCAACACAAAACGATGCATGGGGTGGAGCACAGAGCCCCATTGGCATCACTTAAAAATGGGCATAATTTAGTGGGACAATAGACCATAGCCTTGACCATGGGTAATGGTATGTTACATTCTTTAGAGGAAAATAAGACAGAGATATGAATACCTATAGTCAATCGGTTACACTGAAAAGCTCTCTCTAGCCTTATTGTTATTATTATTTATTTTGTCTATTTTATTCTTATTCTTTTTGAAAATTAATCAAACACTAAGTGTTGCTCATCCATTACAATTGGGGTCACTAATCTAAAGTGATGGAGACAAAAGATGGCTCAAAATTCAATCATCTTAGCAACCAACACCACATTTTTCCTCTCTGACTTTCACAATGGGATTTCAGGTAATCGGTGTGAAAAGACTAAAGAATTTACTTGATCTGTCCGAAGGGTAACTTGAATGGGGCTCAAATTGTGTTATCAAAGGCATATCTTCAAATGAAATCCTAATAGACCCAGATAAGTTCAAGTACACAATCAGTAGGGCCTATGGTTGCAACAAAACATATGTACATGTGGAATTGAAGAAAGCAAATGACATAGAAATGTTACTATGGTCTGCATCATTTAATATGGTTCCAGACTATGTGAAGTTAGTAGTCATAACGATAGGAATAAAACATCCAGGATGAATCCCGTAGAAAACAAAAGAATCAAAGACGTCCATCAAATTAAGACTCCCTAAGGCATTTCGTCAAACAACCTCCGTGCAATATAAATCTCTAAAATTTTCAAAGTACCCATCTGGTTCTCTAATTCCATGAAGTCGTAAATTCATGATTTTTTTAAAGCTCGAAAAGCAGATTCAAGAGGAATGGAAAATATCAGGGATAATATAAATACAGGAAGAATATTATGAATGTGAACCATAATCTGAATAACAAAAGAATATCCAAACCTTAATAAAAGGAAGCAGAGAATTGTCGAGATATCTTGATCGATCTAAGGTGTCTGTGGGAGCTACAATATAAGAGAAATGGGTTTTATTAGCTCCAAACTAAATGAAATAGTAAATAACTGATTAAGAAAATCAAGGAAACTTTTCCAAACCCACATCATTCGGGGAAAACGGCATTTACAAATCTTCCTTAATAAGGGTCGGCTGGTATGATTCGGAGTTCATATTTATAGAAGAAGGGAAACCCTCAAGTGATGGACGTTACAGATTAGGAGTTGAGGGGATGAAAAGTTGGGAGTTGAGGTAATCACTTGGGAGGGCTGTCGGCGTATTTGTAACGCTTAGATAGAAAGAGGAGAATAATAATTATTTTTTTTAGAGAGAGGGACGAGTCCTTTAGCTATGTGAATGTGAGGGTGTGTGTAATTAACCATTCAACCAAAAAAATGTTAAAATTTAAGGTCTTTAATGCTATTGTGGAACACGAGTTTAACGTCTATTAAATTTTATTTTTTTTTATTGAAATGATATCATTTAACACCTATTAGGTCAATCCAATTAAAACTATTTTTTTTTTTTTTGATTTAAATGATATCATTTAACACCTATTAGGTCAATCCAATTAAAACTGTTGTCTGTAATGAGGTAAAAATTTATGGAGTTTAACACTGAGGCTATGTGTTTAACGCAATGTGGCCTATTAATTCACACCAAAGAAAACGGTAGTATAAATGAGGTAATTAACTCTAGGAAAATGGATGTGGGAGGAGAGATGAGAAGTGGAAGGACTATTAGGTGTCTAGTGGTTTGATTAGTAATGACATGGATTCATTTGATTGGATAAATTAAGGGGAGTTTTCCAAATAAGCATGACACATGGCGGCAACTTGAAGATAGAATGAAGAGATTTGAAGCATGCCATGTGGAACCAACTAGCATATAGTATTAGTATAGATGGTGTAAGTGATATCATGGCCCCATAATTATTCAATCTATTGCATCCCTTTGGGCTGGAAAATTTCCCACAAACCATCCTGCCATGAAAAACAAAACAATCTGTCATTCTTCTTAATGGCAGAATAAATATTAGCAAAATTTATACCAAAGTGTCTAGATTGGACGGCTTCATATTCTTATGCAATGCAGACCTTCCTTACTGATGACATAATCACACTGCGGAAGAAAAGCCTCAGAATTTTTTCATGCAACTCATTTATACAGCATGTGCCCCTCTCCTTATGGATGCAAGCGAAACATTACAATAAAAATAAATAAATAAATGCTCCATTAGGAGCATAATGCTAGTCTCAGGACATGATTGTCCTTGCAACATTGAGGCTGCAGTGAATAAGCTCCAGCTCTTTCTGATATCCCTTGAGTTTATTGATGCCCTGTTGCCCAAAAGAAAAGGCATATTGATGAGAGAATAGGCTATAATAGTAAAGATTACATGATCAATTTAGTAGAGTAGAAGTGGTGTCAGGGTATTGGAACCTTTTGGGCTTCAGTTGAAACGGATGAAGCAGCGTGGCCCCAAAGCTTCAAAATTGCAAGACCACTACTCCCCCTCTGTAGCTCTGTCTCCCTACTTTCATCCCATGATCGGCATGCCTCTTCCAAGTGCTTACTAATGCTGGCAAAGAAATGTAGCCCATCAAATGGCTTCTCTTGACAAGTTACCTGCATTGATCGTCATTTTTGACTCTTAGAACGAGTTTCATATCCAGATGTAGTCATGTACGTAAACTAAAATAAAAAAAAATCTCAATATTGACCGTTCAAAAAAACAATTCGCCTTAAAAAAAAAAAAACATTTCCAAGGAACCCGCTGACGTGTACAACCATGTGCAAGGAGTGTTTGTACAGAAGTGTGCACTGTGGCCTACTATATTTGCATCATCGATAGTTGGACTTTTGAAACGGATACTCAAAGACAAATTAACCAAATTGTCTTGCTTTGAGTTGTAAAAAAAAATATCTCTAGAACCACCTCAATTAAATGTGTATCATCCTTTTTTATGATCATTCTGAGCTACATTGATGGTGTCACACTGAATCAAAGCCTGCTTGGTGCTTCTAAAGGAAGACAAAAAAGGGAAGTAGTGAAGGCATTACAGTTTAGCAATTACATTTCGTCATTTTCTATTTCGTTTACATGCTTCCTAAGTAGTTTATTTGATGATCCACAAAAGTCTATTGAATAGAGATCTATATATTGAGAATATAGAATCAAACCTATCTACATAGAACTGCTCTCTTGCACAATTGCACCACCTCTTTGGTGTTTAGGGAGCCACAAGGTTGCCCAATCATAACAATAACTGATTGAAGCGAGATGGGTTTTGGCTCATTGATCCCGAAAGTTATTGAAAAAGTATATGTACACCACCTTTGCTAGCATTGAGTTGTATTTCCATATTTGTGTTTACACTAGGGCTGCACTCAATCCAAGCTAGCTGGACGGCTCGGCCCGTTTGAGCGCTCAAGCTAGCATTTCAAACTCAAACGAATCAAGCTAAGCTTTTATTTGAGCTCGAATGTTAAACAAGCCAAGCTTAAGCCAAACCCTGTGTGTTTCGGCTCGGCTCGGCTCATATATATATATACACGCAATATTTTGATAATTTTATTTATACTAATACAAAATAATATTTTAAACTTTTCTAAATTATAGAGTAATAAATTTAGAATAAATAAGTTTAAGAGACAATAATGACAGAAAAGGTTAAGAAGTACAAAGCAAAAACTCTAATCTAACCGAAAGACTACTCCCAAGTCTTATCTTCATATATGAATGTATTAACTTTTTTGTAGTTTTTTGTATTATAATTGATTAATAAACACGTTTATTAAAATTATGTAAAATTAAACAAAATAATTCACTGAATCAAGCTTGAGCCAACCCGAGCTCGGCTCAGCTTGAATAAAGTTCGAGCTTGAACGGAGCTCGAGCTCGATCAAGCTTGTTTCAAGACTTCAAGCCAAGCTCAAGCCTAAACATTCGAACTTGAATCAAACTGAAGCCAAGCTCAAGCCTAGCTTGAGCATGTTTAAGCCAAGCTCAAACTTCGACAAGCTCGACTCAAATACACCCTTAGCTAACACTTATCATCATCCTTTGTGTTCATTTGCACTCTTGTGTATCTCATCATGATCTGGATCGAGACCGGCCCACACCAGTTTGGTATCAGAGGCAGGTTTTTTGGAGTTTGGTGACGTGGTGGAATCTTGAAAGTTGGTGAATGGGGGAATGAACAAGGCGCTCGTGTTGAACTTCCTCTACGTGATGTGGAACGACAAAGTTCTGCAACTTACAGAAGGTTTTACGCATTTTGAAACTCACAGTTGTCAATTTTTCCAGTCTCATCTCCGAGGATGATATTAATCATTTTCATCAAACAAATGAACTGAGGCGCATCTCTTCCTCCTTGAAGCTCTCTCCATCGAGGGGCCGTGTGCGAGGCACGGGTAAGAAAGGTAGGGGTAGATTGTTTCCCCAATGATGCACAACCGTTTCCTATCTTGGAATATCCGTGGTTTGGGCACGGCGAATAAGAGGCGGGCGGTCAAGGAGTTGGTCCGGTTACATAAACCATCCATCCTTTGTCTTCAGGAAACAAAACTGAACATCATGTCGGCCCCAGTGGTCGAGGAGGTTTGGGGGATTGGTTCCCATTTTTGGAAGGTGATTCCGGCTTATGGGGCGGCTGGAGGGATCCTATTGGTGTGGGACTCTGATGTAATAGAGGTGGTTGAGTCTGAGGAGGGGGAGTTCTCCCTTTCCATCCATTGCATATCCCGTTCGGATGGCTTCGAATGGGTGTTCTCGGGTATATATGGGCCGTCGGTTAGCTCCGACCAACCTAGATTATGGCTAGAGCTTGATAACGTGGCTGCCAGCTGGGATCTTCCATGGTGTTTAGGCGGGGATTTCAATTGTGTCCGCTCGCCCCAGGAAAGATCCACTGGGGGTCTTTTAACCAGGCAGATGCGGGCATTTGAATCCTTCATATCTAGAAATGCAATTCTAGAGTGTCCGTTGTTAGGTTCGCGATTTACCTGGTCTAATCTTCAAGCGGCCCCTATTAGCTCAAAGCTAGACAGATTCCTCTTCTGCAATCGCTGGGAAGAAAAGTACCCGGACGCCCGGGCATTCTCCCTAGTCCGATCTACTTCAGACCATGTGCCCATTATGCTAGACCCATCAAGGATACAGGGAGGGCCCCGTCCTTTCAAGTTTGAATTGATGTGGTTGGATCATCCAGACTTTCTAAGTCTAGTGGAGGAATCCTGGTCGAATAATGCATTTTGGGGCCCAGCTAGCACCAGGGTCAGTCTCAAGTTGAAAGCCTTAAAGGTCCGTCTTAAGGCCTGGAACAAAGAAGTGTTTGGCTTGATTCCGATCAAGAAGAAGAGGTTGCTCGACGAGATTTCTAGGTTCGACTCCAGGGAAGAGGTATCTCCTCTATCTGCCTCGGAAAGGAAGGCTCGCGAAACCCTCAAGGTAGAATACCATCAGGTGCTTGCATCTGAAGAAGTGTTCTGGAAACAAAAGGCTCGAGTTCAATGGCTAAAAGAGGGGGACCGTAATACTCGTTTCTTTCATCGGGTGGCGAATTCCCGTAGAAAAGGAAACCTAATTTCTAGCCTCCGAATTGGTAATTCCCTAGTGGAGGAGGAAAGTGAGATTGCCTCGGAAGCAGTGAAGTATTTTGAGGACAAATTTTCGGAATCTAGGCGTTTCAGACCGACAGTGGATGGTCTAGAATTTTCTTTGATTTCTGACGCCCAGCGCGATAATTTGGAGCGGCCTTTCTCTGAGGAAGAGATTTCCTCTGTGGTCCGTGGTATGGAGGGGGATAAAGCTCCGGGTCCCGACGGTTTCTGCATAGAGTTTTTCAAAAAGTGTTGGCATATTATTGGGCCTGAGGTTATTGAGGTTTTCCAGGAAGTATTCTCTACCGACTCTTTCGACACGGTTCTAAACACTACATTCCTGGTTCTTATCCCAAAGGTGGCAGGAGCACAAAAACTTGACGAGTTTCGCCCAATAAGCTTGGTGGGCAGCTTGTACAAAATCCTGGCCAAAGTCTTAGAGCTCCGCCTGAAAGCGGTCATGAATTCGATCATCTCTCCCTTTCAGTGTGCTTTCGTGGGTGGGCGTCAAATTCTCGATGGTCCCCTAATAGCAAACGAATGTCTAGAGGAACGTCGTCGCAAAAGAATCCCTGGAATCATTTGCAAGATTGATATGGAAAAGGCCTACGATAACCTCAATTGGGATTTCCTGGATTATATGCTCCGCCGCATGGGTTTTGGCATAAAGTGGAGGGCCTGGATGAGGGCTTGTGTTAGGACGGTTAGGTCGTCAGTTCTCATTAATGGATCCCCCCACGGTTTCTTCAGGAATTCGCGGGGACTTAGGCAGGGAGACCCACTCTCGCCTCTTCTTTTCATCATCGCTTCAGAAGCTTTGAGCAAAATGATTCAGAAGGCCTCGCCCTCAGTATGGGAAGGTTTCTCAATTGGTCAGAGTGGTCTCAATATCTCTCACCTCCAGCTTGCAGACGATATCCTCCTATTCTGCGAACCGTCCTGTTCAAAATTGGCCCTAGTTCAGTGTCTCTTTCGCTGCTTTGAAGCAGTTTCGGGGTTACATATAAACTTCGGGAAAAGTGTGTTGTTTGGGGTGGGAGATGTGCCCAACATAGAGGAGTTGGTAGCGTGCCTTGGGTGTCGTAGAGGGTCCTTCCCGACATCCTATTTAGGACTTCCTTTGGGAGCTCCTTTCAAAGCTAAGTCTGTTTGGGACCCAGTTATCGCCAGATTCGCTAATCGCCTCCAAGGATGGAAAGCCCGTTTTCTATCCAAAGGGGGTAAACTGACTTTGCTAAAGAGCACGTTAAATAGCCTGCCAACATACTTCCTATCTCTGCTTACTATCCCAGTTTCGGTTGCGGCCACCTTAGAAAGAATCCGGAGAAACTTTTTATGGAATGAAAAGATAGACATTCGAAAATATCATCTGGTGGATTGGAAAACCATCTCGCTTCCCAAGTATGGAGGCGGCCTAGACATCCCCCCACTCATCCAAATGAACAAGGCTTTGCTAGGGAAGTGGCTATGGAGGTTCGGGGAGGAGGAGGGGAGTTTGTGGAGGGAGGTGATTCTTGCCAGGCACGGTTTGGTTAATAGGTGGCATCCAAAGGCTTGCCCGGGCCCCATGGGAGTTGGGGTCAGGAAGCCTATCCTGCAAGGTTGGGCAGAGTTCTCTTCTCACACACATTTCCATGTGGGAACTGGAACTCAGGTAAGCTTCTGGTATGATCGTTGGTGTGGGCAAACTCCGCTTAGGCACACTTTCAGGAATTTGTTTGTCCTTGCTATCAACAAAAAGGCCTCTGTAGCAGAATATTTGGATTGGCATGGTGGGGATCCGGTTTGGGCTCCCAAACTTAGACGTAACCTATTCGATTGGGAAATCCCAGAGTTGCTAGGTATGCTAGCTTGTGTTTTGGAGGTCACCCCGTCTTCATCCATCAGGGATCGCAGAGTTTGGTCTTTAGACAACAAGGGGAGGTTCTCAGTGGGTTCTTTTTTGCGAGTCATGTGCCCCAGTCCTATGCTATCTTTTCCTCATCAGGCTGTTTGGTTCCCTCGTATCCCATCCAAGGTATCATTTTTCATGTGGTTGGCGGTATCGGATAAAATTTTGACTATTGATCACCTCATGCATAGAGGATGGCAGTTTGCAAACAGATGTTTTATGTGCCTTCTAGCAGAGGAATCAGTGGATCACTTATTGCTTCATTGTCCGGTGGCGAGAGAGGTTTGGTCATATTTCCTTATGCACCTTCACATACCTTGGATCTTTTCCGGATCCTTTCGGAACTTCTTATCGGGTTGGATGTCAGGGGTGTTCCCGTCGCCTGCTGGTGATGTGTGGCTTTTCCTCCCAGGGGCAGTTGCTTGGTCCCTTTGGAAGGAGAGGAATAGGAGAGTCTTTGAGGGCTCTGCCTTGGAGACTTCCCGCATTCAGGTTACGGTGCGTAGATTAGTCTCAGCCTGGGGCACAATGGGTGGCGTTTTAGAAGATCCTTGGGGGAATACTTTTTCTCATTGATCACCCCGCTCCTGGCCGCATGATTTTGCTGGTTGTGGGTTGGTTTTCTTTTTGTGTCTCCTAGGTTCACTATTGGTGATCCCGGGATTGTAGCTCTCCCTCTTTCCATATATATCTATTTTCTTCTTTGCTGATCAAAAAAAATAAAGGGCATCGATATGAAGATGGTTAGCGTTTGAATGTAAGATTTGAAGCAATAAATATTTTTTTTTATCAGTAATCAGAGTTATTTTATAACAGAAAAGGCATAATACAAGAAGGGAAATGTTCGCAGAAAATGAGCTCAAAGACTAGAAAACAAAAAATGGAAGAAAACAAGAATTACTAACCCACGTATGCTGCTACAGAAGTCATCCCATACTGGAAATAAAGATGAAATCCGTAAGTCCTCGACCCCCCCCCCCCCCCCCTAGAAATGAGGTGGCGAAATCCCAAACCGAACCCTAGCTAGGAGAAGAACCGCACCCACAAATATGTGTATGTTCCTCTCCTTCCATAAAGACCATACGATAGCCCCTGAAGGAGAGCCCACACCACTGCTACCAAATGGCCCAATGCTACCGAAAACCAGCAAGATAAGAAGCCCCGAAAGGAGTAGGAAAAGACCCAGATGACTCCAAGTTGGGAGAGAAAAGAAGACCAGATACCTCTCGCGATAGGGCACTGCAATTGTAGGTAATCTACCGACTCCTCCATTAGAAGGCACATGACATAGCAGTTTACTAAGCCCCAACCTCTGTTTTTGAGATGGTCGCATGCTAGGATCTTATCTAAGGATGTTGTCCAAAGGAAAAAAGATACCTTAGATGGTACTCCCAGGTACCACACAACCTTATGGGAAAAGAGAAGACTAGGACCAGCTTGGAAGGTTTGTAGGAAAGAGCTCACTGAAAATTGACTTTGGTTGTACTTAGACCAGACTCGACTATCACTAAAGAGAGGGGACGGAACCGTGGATAAACAGTTAAGGATCCTAAGAAGATCCTCTAAATCCCAGTCATTTAAGCTACGTGTCAACCTAGGAATCCATAAACAAAAGTTCTGATTGGTTAAGTCGAACGAGATTTTGATTATGAGGAGGTTCCAGACCATCCAAAATTTAAAGTTGTTGAGATCAAAACATGCTCAAGCTAGGTGGGAACACTTAAGGCTTCAAAGAGAAAGGATGGGCAACCATACATTATTCTTCATCATCATCATCATCATCATCATTATCATCATCATCATAATCAATGCCTTATCCCAAAAACATTGCGTTAGAAACACAAATTAGGTTTCGTCATTCCGTTCTATTTAAAGTCATACTTTCAATTAAATCATGTGTTATCAAATCTTTTCTCACTATCTCCATCAATGTCATTATTGGACTTCTCTTTGCCCTTTTAGAGCTTTCAACTTGCTCAAATTCACTTCTCATTAGAGTTATTAGTGGTATTCGTTGGACGTGCCCAAACCATCTCAATCAATTCTCCCTCGTTATATGACTTATTGGAGCAACTCTTAAGATTCTTCCGGATGTGTTCATTTCTGAGTTTTATCTTTCACTGACTTCAAACCCATCCATCTCAGCATTCTCATCTCGGCTACAATAATTCAATTAATATGTTGTTGCTTAGTGGCTCACACTTTGCTCCATTATGCATAGTTGGTCTTATTGTTGTCATATAAATCTTCATTTTAGTTTGATCGGAATGTGTCAGTCACATTGTACTCCAAAAACATCTCTACTTTAGCCACCCAACTCTAATTATATGGGCAACATCCTTCTCAATATCCAAATGAATAACTCAGACAAGATACCGGAACTAGTCGCTTTGGGGTCTCTCCTGGTTAGTTGTATTAACTAACGCCTCCACCCTATTCATGTTCTTACTAAAGTTGCATTCCATATATGTTGCCTTGGTGTAACTTCTTAAAACCATTAGATTCTAAAGTATCTCTCCACAATTGTAAAAATTACATCAAAACAAATGAAGGATTTGAGAAATAAATCCCTACAAAAACTTTCTTCAATAGAATTTTTTTTAAGGTGTATAATTTTCAACAAGATAAATTAATCTACAGATGAGTATACCAATTCCGAGTAGTTTGACTTACAGCAATGTGGGTTGGCCGAACCTGAAGAATAGACCATAGCACATTACCTTGACAGACTGAGAAAGGAGTTTTCAGGAAATGGTGATACTGCAGCCATATTGGATATGTGGTGATGTTATAAATTGGCCCTTAACGTGAAGAAACAGCATAAATAGACCAAATTAATACTCAACCAGTGCTGTTGCACAGGATTCCAATCAACCAACAGGTCAAGTACAAATTTAAAAAGGATGATAACTCTTTTGGACAAGGACAATTAAACTCTGGGTCAAACTCAAGTAGGTTGGAAGCAATACAGTGAAGTGAATTGAATGCCTGGGTGTAGGCCATGTGTCTTCCAAATGCCAAAACCAGAGGTAGATGGATATGAAGGATGAACCAAATGAATTAGATGCTCATCTGGTTTATGATGACCAGCATGATGATGAGAGAATACTAGGAGTGATCTTGATGAGGCTTTTCAGCCACTATGAACAGTTCTCGTCTTGAAGATGATGCTGATTGGTTACACAACAACACTTTCTGTACAAGGTGAACGTTGTATAGACAGAAATGCAATCTGACCATCAATGTAGGAAGTTGAAAGAACATGGTTGGACAAGAAAATGTCGACAAACAGGAATTGAACACTGAGAAGAGGCGATGGTCTGCAAGCTAGCATGGTCCAAGAGAGGAAATGAGTTACATGTTAAGCAACGATGTTTAGTTTCCTTTTCCATCAGAAAGTCATAAAAATATCTATATTGTGGTATAGTAACGATGGATCCAAGCCAACTTTTGTTGGGCAGACCATGGTAATATCATAGAAAGGTGGCTCACAACGGATACAAAAACACTTAAGAGGTCGGGAAGATGGCATGAATGCAATTTTGGGTACATGGAAAGTGCTCCTAAGCCCGTTCACAGGGAGGGGAATAACTTCCTTTCATGGCCACGGTTTGGGAAAGAAACAAAGCAATAAGGGAAGAAGTATGGTCGATTGTTAAAGAGCAAATGAACAAAATTTTAATACCTTTAAGCCTTAGATGACAGAGTATGACTTCAGTATGCCCATCTTATCATGAATGAATTAGCGACTAGACTGCCTCCAACGATAGACATTCAGCATCATATCAACCTCATCCTAGGTCAAGTTCACCAAACAAGACTGCTTACCAAATGAATCCAAACTACTTGAGTAGAGCAAAATGGGTAGACTTTTTTTTTTTGGTCAAAGACATACTAGTTTGATTGACGCCGAGGTTCTAGGGCCTCAGTACGAGGTCAAACTAGTTTCAGAAATCCTGATAACAACTTCTTCTATTGAGGGAACAATTAAGAGACTAGGACAGCTTAATGAGTAACATCCAGTTGTTTCGGTAGTAAGTTTCGCAATACCAGGAGATAGAACAATTGTCACAGTTGCCACACCCAACAAAATTTCCCCTATAAATTCAGAAGCTAAGCTGATGCTTAGCATAAATGATGATGTTGTTGAATGTACACTCTCAAGGCTCAATGAAATAAAATAACCACAAACAAATGAAGAAACGTCATGGACGAAGATTAGAGCTCTACATTTTTTTTTAATTAAGGAGGTAAATCTAGATTTTCTTCCCTATTAAGTTTTTTTAGTGGGGTATATTTAAAGCTAGAATCACGATTGTGTTGTAAATGAATTAGATATGTGAATCTATAATGTAATTATAAAATTTATTGTAGCTTTCAAATCTTTGGGGTAAAACTTAGAAAATTTTGGGAAACCCCCATTTCTTTCATTTTTCACCTTAAATCTCAATGTTTAGCTTTAGCCTTTAAGATGATAATATGTTGTGTAGGAAGCCTATACTTTTTTAATTGATGTTAAGGAAGCCCGAACAACAAATTGGTTAGAATAATAATTTTTAAAAATATTTTTATGGATAATAAAAAGATGATGGAAGGTTTCCAATTGGCAGTCAATGGTTCTATAATGAGTTCTAAGAGTGTAATCATAATTGATTTATCTTTTCCTAGAATATCAATGCATGCTTTCAGTTTCCTTTGGTTTTCAAAATGATTCATGGATTTAGAAACTTTTACACTCTTTCCACAAACTTCAATAAACTTCTACGCCATATTCCACTTCCATAAGTTTAGATTGACAATGAAGTTCAAAACCTTCCAAAATTGTAAATAGTAAGCTATCAAAAAGCCATAAGTTTCATAGTACCCTGCTTATTCAATAAAGTTAGACTTGCACCAGACTAAAAGGTAGTCTAAAACCACGAAAAGACCGATTATTGTGGCATAACATAAGCTGGTGCCAAAACCATAATATATATTTTATTTTGGCAGATGTAACAACCCTCAAGATAGTGCTTCAATTTTGCAATTCCAGCCAATCGTTTATAAGATGGCCACAAAGTAAAATGGATCTAGCTTTATGAGTCATAAGATATTCCAGGTTTGAGAGTTATATGACATGAAAAAAGAACATAGTTCCCCACTGAACTTGTGCCAATGCTTTTCTGGTCCAGTGTGGATGGCGTAATTTATGAGGCACAAAATCGGCACCAAAAAATGCATGGAATCCAAAGATAAAATTGGTGCACATTCCAAAATGGCACCAGCTGCAATGTGGAGTCTGTACAAACAGATCCTTAGCATCTAAGAATAGCAAAGGATCGACTAGGAAATTTTATCATAGTGAACTACCCTTTATCTACCTCTCACAGTTTCAACAACATTCAATGCTAGATGTACGGAGATGTTCAAAGGAAGCAATAAAAATAAATGTAAAAAGAAGAATGTGAACGACGGGAAACATATACCAACCCCTTGACCATAAGGCAGAGGCTGAAATTGGCGATCAGTACAAAACTAAACACTGAAAACATTTAAAAAGATGCTGCTAAAATTACGAACAAAAAAAGTGTAAAAACTAGCACATGTTTATAATACAAAGTACAGAACTAGAGAAATCTTTATAATATATTAATTCCAACAACTGAATACGTATAACTAAATTGGTTTTTGAGAGAAACAATGAATAATCAAATCAAGGAACCATTGAGGCATAAATGTATAGCAGGTTGTAAACATACCTTGAGTATGAAAGCAACACCCATAACAAAACCATCATCCATAAGTATTTGGTTTCCCACATCATGGCCTCTTCTCAAAATATTATCCTTGCAATGGATTTTAGAATCTATTAAACTGAATACAAGAGCTGGAATTATGCAGAAGAAATCTCCAAAAGGGAGATACTCACTGCTCTCACTTTCCTGCATGACGATAAATTAGTTAAATTAATCTTATCTAATAAATAAGCACAATCACCAACTTCAAGTAAAAGAGGTCAACTGATGGATGTAAGAAACTGTAGATAATATTCTTTATCAAATATTAAGTTTGAAGTTATGAATGATTTGGACTTTTGGAGCACTTACAAAGTTATGATACACACAGGTTAACAAATTTTTATTTTTTATTGGTAGTAAGATTAATGCATATATAAGAGGAAGGCAAAAGTACAAAAAGGTTCACCAATAAGAAGAGGGTAATAAAAAAGACAAATACTTGAAATAACAAAAGTAAAAAAAAACTGCCAAACAGCCATGGCTGTTTACTTGATTAAACAGCCATGGTTGTGTTTGCTGACTGGATTTATTTTAATGATGATTGGAATTTGGGAGTGCATCAATATTTATATATATTGAATGATGTATATATATATATATAAAGAAGCTAAATCGAACTTACAGGAGCAAAAACTAAGGTTCACAAAGCAAATGAACCAAAGCAAAATCTACAAAAGGAAATACAAAAAGAACATCAACAAGCAAACACGACTAGATAATACCCTATTATAACACAGAAAGCCACTCATCATCAAAATCCTTTCTAATAGAACACCAATCACGAATTAGCTGACGAGAGCTCAAATAGACTACCTATTGAGGAGGCCTGACCATCAAAAATTCTCCTGTTGCATTCAAGCTAAATAGACCACCCAAATGCCCCTGGTAACATAGTCCATACCACAGCCTTAGGAGCCGCTTGGATATCGTCATAGTATCAGCATTTTAAATGATTAAATTGATTACTTTCTTGTTTATATGTCATCCCCATCGAGATGAGAAGGAAAATGACTGAGCAAGTCCCAAATGTTTTTTTTTTTTTTTGGGTAATCATCCGAAGGCTAAACTTTTGTCAAAGAAATCATATGGCACTTTTTTCTTTTTTCCTTTTCTTGTTTAATGTGAGTGCCACGGGAGGGAATGAGGTCATCCTCCAACCAAAGAGGATCCCATTTAGTGAAGCTCAATTGATTTTTACCATGTACTCTTACAGGACAAAAAAAAAACTTACGGACTCATTGGTGATTTGCTGTTATACAGTGTATCTTTACTTTTCCCAACTTTTAACCATCCCCCCTCAACTAATATGAAGCATAAATAAATAAAATAAAAAACTCGAACCAGAACAAAGAAAGTTTATCAAGTCATGTGAAAAGGTTGAGTGTGCATAACGAAGCTCCATTGAGCATATACTTGGTACACAAAATTGGAAGATAAGAGTAAAATATGCACTACTAAAACAAGTGAAACAGAAGGAACCACTAAGCTTTGTCACTAATGCTTTAGTTTCTGGAAGTGAGGCCTAGGCACCACTAAGCGACCTCATCTTAACGAGTTCCCATCTAAACCTTGATTGGGTGCTATGGGTATAGCTAGGCAAGGCAAGAAGATTAGTATTTAGTAGTCTTGATGAAGTGCAAGAAATTCTGTTTACATTAGTAATCTTGATGAAGAGCAAGAAATTATGTTTTGTGATCTTCTCTCTTGATTTTTGTCCATTCCAAATTTATACATCATCATCCCCAATAGTCTAGGGTTTCTGCATCTACATTTCTCCAAATTATGCTCTTTATATTTTGTAGTGAGATCTCGGTCTCAATTTTGCTTTATTTCAACATTTTAAACTTTATTTTCACAAATATAAGAATTCCTTAAATCCGTATAATATTAATTGATCACTTACGTCACCTATGAAAGCTAAGGAAACACCTCGCCTACTTATTGTCCCTTGCAGTGTTTTCAAAACCGGACTGGACCAGCCGGTTGAACAGGTAAAATCAGGAGTTTTTAAGGACCCGTTAAATCGGGACCCCCCAAAATTGTGTTGTATAGAAAGAACCTTTAGAACCAAGCTATTCAACCGAGAACCGGTGTCCGATTGAAATTACCAGCCAGTTTCGACACTACACAACACCTGCCGCCAGAAATCATTCCAAGTAAGGATTCCGGCCAAAAACGCTGCAAAAAAATTATATAAAAGAAAATTATTGAAATATTGATTATTCGTTCCTTACCGCTTAAAATACTAAAGAACGAAATCCTAAAACATTGTTAGGGTTTCTCTAAGAGAGAAGCCAAAGAACTGAGGGGAAAGGGTATTTAGACTTTTCCGGCCATAGTCCGGTTGAAGTCTCTCTCTCTCTCTCTCTCTCTCATTTTATGGGTTTGCTTCCAAACTCGTGATCTCAGCAAGTTTTTTTAAACCAAATCCGATTCTCTCTCTCTCTCACTCTGTCTCTGCTCATTTTATGGGTTTGCTTCCAAACGCTGAGGCAAGTTTTTTGAAACTCTCTCTCTCTCTCTCTCTGCTCATTTTATGGGTTTACTTCCAAACTCGTGATCTCAGCAAGTTTTTTTAAACCTAATCCGGATCTCAAGTATGTGAGTTTGGGCTTTATAAGAATGAACTGGTTGGTGTCTGTTTCTGCATTGGTTTAACTCATCGTGTTTGCTGCAAAAAATTCCTCTTGTTATCCTCAATGCTTATCATATATAGCTAATAGCCCTAATTTAGTTCAGATTGTTACAGTGGTCATGAGCCAGTTATTTTATGTGCAGGTTTAACAGGTCCATATTGCATAACAGGTTTAACAGATTTTTCCCATCAACTGAAGGAACCGGTCGAACCAGGCCCTCTACCAGTTCTTCGCCCAGTCTGGTTGTTAAAACATTGGCCGTGGGGAAGCTTTGCCTACAATGATCTCTAGAAGATAATTGAAGAGGACCCACAGGAATGTGATAAGTTTGGCTTTTGGAGGAGAGAATGGACCTATGAATACTCCACATGAACATCTCGTTCTCTTGGTGCCGATATTGGCAAATAAAATGGCGGACTCTCTAGTTAGGAGAGGAGTGCATGGGGCAGAGATGTGTTGATCTTCGGCTTTCTTTTTTCTTTGGTTTCTTTCCTTGTACTCCCTTGCTTCTAAGGGCTGTTTTTCTCATTGTAATTCTCTTCCATTTTATATAAATATTTCTTATTACCAATCAAAAGAAAAGGTAATGATAATATGAATAACCAATGATATAAATTGCGATGTTAGACTTAGACACCATCGAAGTTCAAATAAACAAAACACATCAATATGCATGCTTAATTATTTAATGTAGAGCTATGTCAATGAGGTGTATACCACTCTTTCCTAACCCTCACTCAGTCTTACCAAAAAAAGGAACTAAATCGTGATTTCATGAATAATAAAATTTGTTGTGTCTATTTTAATCATTTCAAACATCAATAAGCAGTTTGGAGCATGAGTAATCGTAATTCTTATCCCTTGAATTTAATATTGGAACTTGCAAAGGAACATCAATAACAAAAAAGTTCAAAACGCTTAGGAACATCAAAGTTGTAAGCATAACTTGTGAAGGATACAATCTTTTCCTGGTAACAGAAGGCCATGACCATTAGTCTAAAGTTGCCATATGTAGTTTATGGCCAACAACATGCAGCCAAGTGGGGCTTTAGGCAGCCCCATAGTGGCATAACTGAGTTGAGAACCTCATCAGAGATATATGTTAATTCCATTATATGTTTCACGTTTACCAATGGCTGTATCTGCTCTGATAGTGCATGAGTATTTGAATGCCTTACACTTGCTCACTCAAGTTCCACAACCTTAGTTTTTAGTTCCCTGTAAACATTTTTAAGCATAACGAAAGTACAGATGAAATTTACAAGAATCAGAGGAATGAGGAGATTCCCCCTCAAAATACATCATTGAAGACTGAATACTCTCGGCAGTCGCAGAAAACAATATGACTCCATCCATACAAGAAACCAAAGCTATGAACATCTGAGAACTCTTGAAAGGATGCCGACCAGCCACTCAAACTCCTATGGAGGAGCAATACTTAGACAATGAAGACTTGGAATTCTCAAAGATTTTGCAATTTCTCTCTCCAAATGCCTCAGCATAAGGTAGCATCTCCCAAATAATATTACCCTTTTTACCAAAAACACCCTCAGGCCATCCAAAAAGAGATCCAGCTAGCCTAATTGAGGAAAGCCCAGAAGAATTCAAATAAGAACATGAAGGAACTCCACACAATCTGAGAATACAAATAATTTCAGATTTGCACCCTCTTGTGCCTCACTGCGTATGCAAATCCATTCAGCACGAATTTGCCTCAGTTTATGAGGTGTTTGATGGTGATGGAAAGGATCTTGTGAAGCACTGTCTTCCACACAACTGTTTACACCATAGGAGGAATCAGAGCCTTCCAAATCTTTCCAAACTTAGCCATTCCGACTAACTCGTCATCCTACTTCCCTGATTTTTTTTTACTAATTTTGCATAGTCTGGTGAGTTGTGTATTAGTAATTGACATTGGAATTTTTTCTTAACCAAATATAGATCAGGCTATGATGCAATATTGATCTCCCTTGCATAATATTGCTTGAATTTTTTTAATAAGTGGCGAATATATTGATAGAGGAAGGGGGAAAATCTCCAATACGCAAAACTCTTGAAACTAACGAGGCTATTTAGACTGTTTCCATAGCATCATGTAACCAGGTAACAGAAATTGTTAGCAGCCAGAACATCACTAATAGAAATCAATATTCGGACACTATACCCATTATCAAAGACAATAAACAGAAAAGAAAAACAAACGAAACTAATATTGGATATAAAAAAAATGCTAAAACTAGAACATCAAATAAGTCAAAAGTTACCTTTGAAAATGCAGTGACAAGAGAGGAGAAACAATTAATATGCTTCTCCGCTTGGTACTTGTTCTCAATTGCCACATCCATTATCCCTCCAGCTGTAACTGTTTCATCTATAAAACAAAGCTTCTGAGCATTTCCCATAAAGCTTATGATATTGTTAGGTCTGTTTATAAACCTGCAGGTCAATACTACAGATTTTCAGATATAAACAAATGGTAACAAGAAACAAATATTTCTCTTATCAGATGATTTTACGGTAATCATACCGAGATATACTGCAGGCATGGTGAGAACCACCTGCACGTAGGATCCTTATCAACCCTAACACGTTACCGATTTCAGTGACAATGCAGCATAGTCGTTCTAAGAAGCTTAATTCATGATCTCCCAAGAACAGTTTTCCCATAGTCAGTTTATGCTCCTGCCCTTGTAACAAAGTGTTAATGTTTACAGCTCCTTCATCACTCTTCAACAAGAAAAAAAGCATTCCACATAAGTTATGCATTCTGAACATTTGTTTATAAGGAAACCGAAACCGAATTTCTTAAATCCTAAGAGAAAAAAAATCATAAATAGAAAGTAGTTACTATTTTGGACCAGATTTGGTCAGGACCAAAACAGCGATTGAGATGTAGATGTCTAGGCAGATTCGCTGTTAAAAGTTATAGCTACTCAGCCCAGATCAACCATTTCATCCAAGTCTCATCCGAGACTGAGACCAAGACGAGACGGCCAAGATTTGAGATCCAACAATGATGAGAAATTGACTGGTTCTAACTACTATTGATTGTTTCCATTACAATAAATCAGGATGGTGGTGCTATGGAACAATCAAAATAACCACAGGTCCACAGTAGATGCCTGTTAAAACTCTATGCAATCACAAAATCACGGAGGAACCAAATAGTACACCACCTCACATGTACATACATCCATATATACATTGTTGTGATGATTGTAATGGGCCTAAATCTAGTAGCCTATAATACATGATTATTGTATTGGTGCTTTACACACTAGTAAGGGAAATTCCGTCCTTAGACTGTTTTACTAATAAAAACATGGGTTTACACAGCTTTGGTGTCTAATACACATTCTTCTCTAAGAAACTTATGTATTCTCTTCCCTCTCCTCTTTCTTCTTCTTCCTACTACTTCTATACATCTATGGTTAGATACTTAGATTTCTACTTGGTATCATAGCAAAAAAGCTCCAACAGGTGCAATACAGGGTTCAGAAGACCAAAGGAGCCAAAATCCAAGGCTGACATTAGCATCTGTACAGTTTGTACTCCCCATGTTTGGATTTTTCTTTTTTTGAGAGAGAGAAACATATTTGAGGATTTTTTTGTGATTTTTGCAGATTTTTTTAGAAGGTTTTGATGGTGTTATACCAATGTAGTCAAGGCGTCGCATGGGCGTTTTTAGGCCACAATCAACTAGGCGCCCCACTAGGCGGGCGTAATTCATTGGGCAACTGCCTAGGCATTGGGCGGTCACCTAGGCAGACCCTATATAATACGCTCTTTGTAGCCCTTTTTATAACCCTTAACAAAACTCTCTAACAAAGTAACAATCAATACTAACACGTTACACAGGTCTGAGTATTCCAAGCCACCGCACTCCCGCGCGTGCACACACAAAGAGAGAGAGAGAGACTACGTCTTGAAGGTGAAAATGGTAAAAGTCATCTAGGACCACCATCAGAAAGCTCGATGCCATCACAGACCAACTTTATTTTGTTTTCCCAGAGTTACGCCAAAATTTCAAGCATGACATCTTGATCGTTCACATTACTAGGTTTAACAGCACCAAATTTTATTGCTGACAAGCATAGAGTTTTCAAATTTTCAATAGCATTCTATCAAGAATTAGCATCTCGGAGCATATTAAAAATATACTTCTCAGGTGATCCTGGACTGTACAAAATCAAGTAATATGCTAAAGATAGGCTATAAGTCAACAAAAGTTTCAGAGTCTATCACTGACATGACTATAACCATTTTTAGTAAGACAATTCAAAATGCACGAAGTAGAATCAGACAAGATCACAACTTCCACACTTTGACGCAGCATACTAAATGAGTATAACTGTAAAACAAAGGCGGCTACGTAGGGAAGGTCAACTGGCAAGTGAAGGGGAGGAAGATAAAGAAGAAAAAGTACGTGAGCAATGACATTGTTAACTTCCCTTCTCTATTTTATTAATGTTAACATATATCAATGGACAAAAATACCCCTAAATGGTAATAAAAGGGAATACTATCCCACACAAAAGAAGAAACATAAACTAAAATAAAACGTGTGATGTCAACAAGAACCCTCAAGCTGGGGAGAAGATACTAATCATGCCCATCTTGGAAAAGAAATTGTGATCAATCTCTTGCCAATGCCTTAATGAAACATCCCATACCTGTTGTGACTAGTGAATTCTTTACTCATGACCTTTCTCTTACATACATACATACATATATATATATATATATAAACACATATACATACTACAAAATTATGAGGAAAAGAGCATACCTTCCAAAATCTGCATTCTTTTACTGAATGAGAAATGGAAAAATTTTCTTCAAGAAGCTCGGATAAATTTGTCATCTTCTGAGTTAGAAACTTGAGAACAGAATCTATACCATTAGATATGGTTCCTAGACCATGGGTAGCTACAGAAGAAGCAACATGCTCCACACCAACAACCCTCAAGGTCTTCCGACCTTCACAGCTGGAGACCTTCTCAATGAAAAGCTGCAAACAATTTTTCATCGTAAAAATTAGGTGCATCGTAAGTCCTTACAGACAACCAGTCAAAAGGAATGAGAGAATTAGTAAATTGTGATAGCCTTGTCAACATTGTTATATAAAAAGATCGAATTTTGTTATCCTTGTCTACATTGCGATAGCCTCGTCAACATTGTCATTCAAAATTGTACCCATAATTATCACTGGAAAAGGCAAATCAGGTCGAAACACCAGAAAACCATCAACACTTACCTGATTAGTTATGCAATAAGAGTAGCTTGTGGAAAACTTTTGGAGATTTCGTATAATTTCAGTCACGTCAACACCATATTCTAAGCAATGCTCAGGGAGGTGAATATCATCTAATACCAGCCCATATTTCAGCTCTGCTAGCTGTCTCATTTCTGTGTATATCTGAACTTAAGCATGTCAGAATCCCAGAGATATACAGATCAGGTGCATAAACTTGCTCTAACACATAATAAATAATTTCTATAGTTATTATGAAAATAAGACACCATTTAACAGGGAAGAACATTGAGGAATTTTAAGGATGGAATTAGATATAAAGCAAGATGTTGTCTTTTACCTTCCAATCATATGAGGACATGGCTGTGTGATTGTAAAAGGCAGAATTCAGATAGCTTTCGACGTGTAATTTTATATCAATATACTTAAATGGAAGTTGCAAAGGTTTCAGCTGCAGGTACCAAGAGAGATTTTGTACACCAGTCTGATGCAGAAATCCACAATAATATCACATTAAAATGGAAGATAAGGAGAAAAGAAAGAATGCCTTTTGAAGATTCAGGACCTAAAATCAGAAATCTAAATACCTTCCTTGGGTTTATATGCACAGATCCTTTTAAGCGGGTGGAATGTACATGAAGGCGGAGATCCGTCTCAATATCTCTACAAAGAGTGGTAACAATCTCCTGTATTTTAAAGCAGAAAGTAATTAAGCCTCTGAGAAAATAATCAATAAATCCAATTAATGCAAGCAAAAGAATTTCAAAGTGCCAAAAAGTTCTGTTGGATATCACGACTAATGTGATGAAAAACAAATCGTACAAGAGGGAATTATATAAAAAAATTCACACTATAATACATACACTTTTCAAGGCATTCTCTATTTCTTCTTCATGTGAATGTATAGTAAATTTGCCTACATTTCCAAGTTTAAGAAGCCATAGCCCATCACAGAATGCATCAAGAAGATACCTGAGATTTCAGCAATGTATCAAATCATATAGCCAAAAAATAATTTCAACTTTAGGTGATAATATCAGTTACATTATATAGGCCCCTCATCATTTTCAGAAACAAAAATAACAAGTTCAACAATCAGAACCATACTATGCCAGATGATATTTATAATTGCTTGTCAGACTTACTGTAGCCATGGAAACTTATTCACATCCGTATAAACCATAGAAAACCAAGTTGTCATCATTTCTTTTCTCCAGTACAAGAAGCTGCAATCTGTGACCTCCTCAACTATGCTTTGGAAATCAGCAACAATATCTAACTTGGATATCAGCTTCTTAATCCTTGAGCAGTTAAAATCCAGATGACCCTAGTTCAAAAAAAGGAAATGATCTCCATCATACAAAACAGAAATTTTACAAAGTAAACTTAGATGGTGACATTGCATCATAAGGACTTAAGAGCAAACCAAAACAACAATGATTATAAAAATGACTCACATGCATGCACACATCCAGCATGACCATATGGACATCCAGGATGACCACATTATATATTGTATATATACATACACATATGTGTGTGTGTGGGGAGGGGAGATCATTTTCTGGGATCTCGAGACGATGTTATACTCAATATCATGAAGAGTAGTACATCAAGGGAAAAACTCAACTATTTAATTCATACTTCAATCATGGTTTAAAATATCGACACGTATCGACCGATATGGGCCGATACGTATCCTATTTGGAGCTACCCGATACACTGGTACACTGAAAAAAAAAATTCCACTGTATCGGGCCGATATAGGCCCAATACACTCAATACGGGGATTTTTCAGTTACATTTTTTTCTCCTTCCATTTACACTAGGATCCACAATACAAATCCGATACATTACATATTTACATAATATATTATATAAGTAAATGATTTTACCTTGATTTTACTTTCATTTACTTTATATATTAATATGTAAATAAGGTTATCCCCCTGATTATGATGCCCCAACCCAGCCCTACTTATCAGGAGCCACTGGTTATGATGCCCCAGCCCAACCCTACTTATCAGAAGCCACTGGTTATGATGCTTAGTCCCAGTCTTCGACTGACAGTTATGGACAAATCGCGACTTAGTAGCAAGCATATGTACAAATGTACTTGGGTATGTACTGTACAATGATGACTTGGACACAGTGATGTCATCATGTCTGGACCACTTATAATGTATCACTCTACTCAATTCCTG
The DNA here is from genome assembly GCA_015143295.1 of Tetracentron sinense. Lineage (NCBI taxonomy): Eukaryota > Viridiplantae > Streptophyta > Magnoliopsida > Trochodendrales > Trochodendraceae > Tetracentron > Tetracentron sinense. The sequence goes on along the minus strand of CM026572.1, from coordinate 23,706,521 downwards.
ATCCCACAATGATAGAGTATGAGCCGGCACGAAGCTCAATGTTGTATTGAGCTTCTATCATGTATGTAACTTAATTTGTGAATACAAGGGTCTATGTATTTTCATATTTTTGATTTAAGAATGCAAGTGAGATTCTATCACTTGGATAAGTAACTATGGTTTGTATTTTCATACATATTTATCAGCGCGCACGCCTTTTTTAACTTATAAATTTGTTAACTCACGTATATAAGATTATAAATGTAGTTGGAGGCCTTCATTTAGTTTGTTTTTAGTTTATATTTGCATGAAAAGAGGTTTTATGTAAGGTATCCAAGTTATTCCTTGCGTATCTAAGTTTTTTTTAGCGTATCCTGAATTTTTCGCCATATCCAACCAATACGGTACCGATACGCCGATACGTATCCTATTTTGGACTTACCGATATGGTGACCGATACCGATATTTTGAACCTTGACTTCAATACAAATCATTTTAATTACTTATTAGTAGTGTAGTCAAAGTGTCCAAGTGATGCCTAGGCAATATGGGGTTCTCTAGGCAAGGCGAGGCCTATGCATTGCTTAGGCGATGCCTAGGCAACCAAATTTACTTTTTTTGCTTATATTATATAAGATTTATAGAGTGCCCACCTAGATTATGGTCTAGGTGATAGAGGTCTTGTCCAGGCGAGGCCATGGTCTAGGCATAGCCTAGGCAATATTTTGACTACACTGCTTATGAGAAAAAAAACAATGAAAAAGAAATACTTACAAGGCTTTGAAGGACATCCAAAGCAATAGAAAGAATCAGCTGCCTCTTACGGCTACCCCCTCCTTGAAGCATTTGCAATGACATCAAAACCTACAAAAAAGAACATTAGGAGAAAAAAAAAATAATCGAAATGCCATATAATTTGAAAAGAACGTCTCTAGGGTATTTTAAGGTGAGAAACAGACTAAAATTTCATCAAATATATTAACTTTGCACTAGTTTATATTTAACTGGCCAACAACTAGGACCTCAGATACTTTCACAGTTTCACTTGCTTAGGGCACCACCGCACCATTTCTCTGTGATACAAGTAATAGGCATTGCAACTGGAACCCGATACATGTATACTTCTAGGATACATTTTTTTATTTCTTGTTGCGTCTTTAATTATTTTCTTAACCTAATGACTTTATTATTTGCTTTTCATTCAAATATGGCATTTTGTAAAGACTTTTCTTATAAGGACCTTGGAGATATTAAGTAAAGATCAGACAGTGATGATCAGCTCAATAAGACTAAAATTTGAAGAACGGTATCAGCATTGGGAATAGAATACCCAAATACATGCCCATGCGTTGGAATTTCAGAAATAACGACTTGTAAATCTTGCTCCCCATATCTTTGTTTGCCCCAGAATCTGTCTTTGGGAAACTTAAGCAAACAAACGAAGGTGTATATTTTTTTACAAGTAACAAACTTTATAAATAACTAAACTATACAAAGCTTAGAGAGAAAGTTTACATACAGTGAGGCCCTAATTATATTGCATCTGGATAAAGACTTGGTAAGATCATTAGCAACTCTAGGACATAACAGGAAAATTAACAATTAGATTCCTCCTTTAACTCAAATTTATGACATTGGTGAATCTCCCCTGGATTTCTACCTTGAAGAACATGAGTGATTGTAAATGAAGCATCTATGACATCAATGATTTAAACAAATCTCATGGCCATGTAAAAGGGCTTCTAGTTCCCCTTCACATGAAAATTTTACCCAATGAGACAAAACTATACCTTCCAACTAATTCAAATCTCATTTTGGTGTTGATCACATAGCATCACATACATCAAAGTAAGACACAGAGCAACAGAGCATTTCTGCCATCTATATAAGGTTAGGGAAATTTCCTGCCAAAGAGAATTTTAAAATTCCTACTTTACTAGGGAAGTGAAAACTTCTAGATTTCCAAAATCATGCCCGTCAATTTCAACAAATATACCATCAGGAAAGGTGTTCAAACAGGAATGATCTGGGAATGGGAAATGTGTTTACCAAATGTGGGAAGAATTTTGAGAACTAAATACAATTGTTGAGATATTTAAGTTATAAAACAAGTTTACTAGAAATTGGTGGCAGAGTTGTGAATGCGAACAGTGAGCTGGATTTAGAATCAAGAAAAAACTTCAATTCCTCAAGGCAAAGTAAAATGTAAGGAATAAAGACACTTTTGGTATGAGTGGGAATCCAAACATAGAATCATGGCGAATTGGATGTTTTGGATAGAAAGAGAGTGAAACACAGCAATGAGGAAGTTTAGAAAAGATCTTCCCTCAAGGGTCAATACAAAGATATCCCTAAAAGAGATCCATTGGAGAGAGAATCGAGGCATAAATGGATCAAAGAAGAGGATAAGAAGAACAGTTCCTTTCAGAGAGTCGCTAACAGGAGGAAAAGTTGCATGGTCAAGATCATGGATGAGGGGTGTGTAGTGGATGACCAAGTTGATATTGATAGAATGATTACTGAGTATTTCAAGAAAGTATACACCAAGGAAAATTTGAGATGTCAGAAGGTGGAAGGTTTGCAGTGCGGCCGGCTTCACATCAAGAATTCAGACATGTAGGAGCTTAAATCTGAGAAAAATGAGATTAAGGAATTTGCAGCCGACTTCAACAAAGAAAAAGCCCTGGGTCCAGATGATTACACTTTAGGGTTCTATCGGGATTGGGACATTAAGAAAGAGGATATCAATAAGGTTTTCAATGAATTTTATGGCAAAGGCATGGTCAACAAAAGCTTATATGCAACTTTCATCACCATTATCCTCAAGAAGGAATGCTAGGGCTAAAGGATTTCAAGCCTATTAGCCTGGTAGGGAGCCTGTACATGATATTATCCAAAACCTTGGCTCAGAGACTGAAGGAAACCTTGGAACTGAAGTGTCCCCAACTCAAGGTGCCTTCGTGAAAAGCAGGCAAATTCTGGATGATATTTTTATCGCTTCAGAATGTGTGAGGATAGAAATAGGTAAGGGAACAACGGATTGGTAACCAATTGGATTTGGAAAAAGAATATGATTTGGTAGAATGTGATTTCCTTGATTACACTCTAGATATGAAAAGGTCTGAGATCGAGTAGAGAAGTGGATTAGAGAGTTCCTGGGTCTGGCATCGACAATCTTTTCGGTAATTATTAACAGGTCTCCTAAAAAATTTCTAAATCATCCAAGGCATTCTTGAGGGGTGGATCTGCTCTCCCCATTTTTTTTTACCATCATGGCCCATGGGAGATCTCTTGAGTAAAAACTCAACACCAAAGCTGATGACAACATTATAAGAAGGTTCATAGTGGACAGGAGAAAAATCAGCATATCTCATCTTCAGTTTGTTGACAACACTATCTTGTTATGTGAGTAATATACAACTACGATATCCAACATTCCAGCTTGAAATACCTGCTAAAAAGTTTAGAGGTTGCTGCTGGGTTGAAAACGAATTTGAGGAAAAGTTGCACGATGAGCATTAATTTGGAGGATGGTGCGATAAATGCTCTGGCAAAGTCCCTTCGATGCGTTAGTGGAAAGTAGCCGATCAGGCATCTCAATCTCCCCATGGGAGGGACCCCGAGAGCCACTGAATTTTCAGATCTGATCTTTGAGAAATGTTTAAGAGGTTGGCAACATGGAAAGGAATTATAAATCGCTGGGTGGCAGGGTGACAGTCATCAAATCCACGTTATCCAATTTTCCTATCTACTATATGAACCACTTTAAGATGCCAGGCAAAATTATCAGGGAGTTGGGAGGTACTCAAACTGAAAAATGAAGGGTTAAGCATAGGAAGGGTTGGAGAAAAAAAAAATAGCTCTGTTGAGTAAATGGGTTTGGAGATTCCCCTTAAATTGGAAAGCGTTTGGGCATTGGTGATTGAGAGCATTTGTGGCACAGAAGTAAATGGGTGAGATTCTAATTTGGCATATCAGGTTAGCTGTCGGTGTCCATGGAAGGCTATCACTAATCTTTAAGCCTCTTTTATACCCTTCACTCTTCTGGTTAGTAGGGGTAATTTAGTCAGGGTAATTTAGTCAAGTTCTAGGATGACATTTGGTGTGGGGAAACACTAATCAAGTTTTCTTTTCCCACCTCTCTTCAGTCTGTGTCAATCCAAAGGTTCATTGATCTTGGACATGATCATCCTTCCCCATCTGCCCTTGCTTGGAGCTTCAATTTTCATAGAGCCCTTAAATCTGTTGAAATAGATGAACTTACAAGATTTCTTGACTCTCTTAAAGAGGTCACATATCCCCCTCAGAGCCAGATACTAGCATTTGTCCCCACTCCCCAAGCTACAGTGGTAAAGTCTCCTACAAATCTTTTTTTTTTTTTTCTGTTACTAGTTAGGAACACTGAAGAGATTCCATCATTCCTCATAAGTCATTTAGAGAGCATGCACTCCCCCGGAGGTTAAAATGTTCATTTGGAACTAGCCCATACCAAGAATAACACTTGCAACATGATCCAAAGGAGGAAGAAGGAGTGTGTTTTATCTCCTCACATCTGTATGATGTGCGTACAGGACAGGGAGACAGCTATTCATCTTTTATCCACCGTAGGGTTGCTCACGCTATTGGTACCACTTTTTGAGCATCAACATTTCATTTGGGTCTGCACAATTGATTTTTCGGGATTGTTGTGACAGTGGAGAGGACTTTAAGACTCCTATGCATAGTCACAAAGTCAGGGTTCGGGAATACTTCGGCAAGGGTCAAGTATGGAAAAATTTAGGAAAATATGGGAAAGATTTGGGAAAAAAACGGAGAAAAAAACTAAAAATTATAAAAATTAGAAATGATGCTAATTAATATATCTAAAAATTTGGTGAGATAATATACAAAAAAATATAACTATAATCAACAATAATAAGTTCATAACATCATTTTAACATCCAATTCATTCCATCAAGACATCAAAATTCATTAAAACATCAACTATCAAGAATAAAAACAAGACTATAATACGCGTATTAATAAAATCACTCATTCCTATTCATCAATCGCGCAGAAGCGTCATCAAAGTCATCAATATATGCATAATCTTCATTCCCAAAAAATTTCCAAGATTATCCCTTCTTTTTTCTTCATATTATTCATTTTAAACGGGTTTTTTTTTGTATTATTCGTTTTAAACACGTTTTAAACTATAATACGCATTTTTTTTTCAAACATGAGTTTTAAACGCCGTTTTCTACGGTAGGGCATTAATGCGCATTTTAAACGAATTTCTTATATAATAAAAAACGCAGTTTTTTGTAACTATGCTCCTAAGGGGAGGGTTATGTGGAGACATGCTACAAACGGTGTTGTGGTTCATCTAGGAAGACAAAATTAATATAATATTGAGAAGTCACAGCCTCATGCTTCCACCAACTATTGATAGGATCCAGGCTAGAGTGGCTTCAAGGGTGACCACCTCTGCAGACTTCGGTGCTTTTCCTGAGAGCATCATCATAAGGGATTGGAGGTCAATTGCGATTTTCCAGTCTTCAACTCCTCCTCCACGGACACCTGGCCTCAAGCCTCAGCAGGTTGGGGTCATCACTTAGTATCCCACGGGACTACCTCATTCTCTCAGGACATCAAAATACCTTGATGTCTCTGTATTTTTAGGTCCTCGACTAGGTTGGGTTGTTGTATATACCCTCCCTTTTCACGTGTATCATTTCATTTTTATCACTGCGGTGTATCTTTATCAAATCATGTGGGGAGTCCTTCCTATATTCACTTTGGTTGGAATTATATATATATTGTGTTGACAACCAATAAAAAAACAAATGTAGTGTGTATGTTATATTTCACCATGCACCACAAGTTTTGATGAACCAAAAGATTGCGTTCTAGCTCAAGGTGCAAGTTGATTTGCTGGAAACATGCAATTTTTCTCTCTAATAGTAGCAGAGACATTTTCCAAAATTGTATTTTCTATATGCTAGAAATAGGAAAAGTAACCAACTAGCAGGTTAATTATTTAGTTAGCCAACTGAACTAACTATTACCCATGTATAACTTACAAATAACAGCAAACCCAATAAGAAAAATAATGGAAATCTATTAAAGAAAAGAAAACTAAATCCTAGCCTCTTTTGTCCTTAGTCTCTTGCTCTCACCCCAATCTCCATACCAACCCCTCATCCATTCATCCCCAGTCCCTTTTTCTCACTTATCTGTTGTTAACAGAGTGAAGGGATTGTAGTTTTTGGAATTTTAATTGGAAACTTTTTATTTATGAATAAGAGAAATTGTATGATTGGTGCCTTACCAAAGAAAGTGAATCTATCAATGTTGTGTCCGCATCCTTACCACCTAAATTCATACAAAAAGGTGAATTCAGAATAATGTAGAAGTGATTTGAATAATCTTATATTTAGAAGAGAAATAAAAATGGCAAGATAATCAATGTGCAGAAACTTGGATAATAGTGAAATAATTCTCTACGTATGACTTAAGAAAGGATCCCTAAAATTACTTTGATGGGCTTAATGATATCAAATCCAAGATTATGCTAATACGCAAATGCAAATTATTGTCAATATAGCTACCAGTATTGGTGTTGTTACTTTTAATCATTATTATACTTCCGCTTTTAAACACAACACTGCTTCACAAAATCCTAGTCTAAGTACTGTAATAAATGTTTTGTGATAATAAAATTGAAAACTTTCTGAAATTCACTTTTTAATTGTTTAGAGGATACTTACATTGGATACAATATCAAACATTGGAAGAACATAAGTACATTACATAATAATGGTATGTCCTCGAAGAAATAGAGGTGCAAACCAGCTACAATTCATGGAAGCAGACCCCGAATGTAATTGATTTGGTTTGATACCAGTAATGACATAAAACCAGCTTTGTGGAAACACAATTGGGGTCAAGTAAACCAATCCTGAAGTTTAGTCTTTTCCCATTTTACTGTTTTCACCATCCCTTAGTGAACAAAAATTGTGTTATTGGTCCTATACAGCTTTTCCTATAATTTAGACAACATTATTCTGTTAAGATAGTAAAACAAATAATTATTCAGAGACAGTTTTTGGGGTTTTGGAGATCACAGAAGAATCAACTTAAGTCAGATTTACCTTCATTGTATGGTACCACTATAATTGTAGACTAAACAAAAGGCAGTGCTTATAGCTCCCTAATTGGTGACATTTTAAGAGGTGGGTAGGCCTTAGGGGCAATGTGTCCAGTGAGTGAGAGAATTTGAAAAGGCAGAACATGTAGAAGATATTCTTATGATCTTTTTAAGGACTTCTTGAGGTAGAAAGGCGACTCTTATGGTGTGTGAATACACAGGTACCTTCATGACCGAAGGTCCATCCATGGAAATTTCCAAAAACTTCAGATCAAATGACACATATAACATTGAGGTTGGGTAGTTTGATATTTGGACAGGAACACTCTACAATGCACCAATGATGAATGCCTAAAAAAATTACACCAATGATCAAGGCATCTAAGCTGAATATTACCTAAACTTGATGAAAGTAGAAACTCCTCATATATGGGGAATGAATGATCTTCCCTAGTCTTCCATTTCTCAAGAAGTTCTATTTTCACCCCCCCCAAAAAAATAATAATAATAATAATAATAAATTAATAAATAAAATTGTGTGGACTCATTGATAGGGAGTGTAGACATGCTCGAGTGGTGAGACCTGACTTCTAAGACCCCCACCCCACCTCCCAAACCAGGTTCTGTACTATGATTTACGACTTGTTGAGAGAGAAGTGCCTTCAGTGGCCCATAACATAAGACAACCATCTGTGTGTTAACATCCACATACAAGAAGGGTTATCACATCACTAAGTAATTTTTAATTTTATTTTCTATTTTTTGTGAATAATATCACTAGGTATTTCCAATTTACACAAGCAAGATATGTCAGATGTGAAGAGAAAAAACTAAAGGAGCAGATCTTCACAGGGAACACTTTCGAGAAATAGTAGAAAAACATAGTGGAATGAGAACCACTAGAATGTAACTCAAAAGTTTAATCCAAACAATTTTCTATGTATTATATAAACAACCAAGCAATTCCTTTATTGTATATTGAGTCCATTGACTTCTAAACAACCAAGTAAAAGCACAAACTTTACTTACAAAATACCTCTTATCTTACAACTCAATTTTCTAACATCCAAAATTGACTAAACCTTGTGCCACTGCCATGGACTGGTATCTTTATGTGGTCCCATGATTGAATCTTTACCTTCCCCCATTTTCCCTCCTCCTTTTAGAGATGGTGGTATGTTGACATTTACCCAAGCTAGATATGTTAGACGGAGGTTGACTGTAGTCAATTGGTAGGCAACATGCGTTGCAAACCTGTGTTTGCAAGTGCAAATGCATAATATTACATAAGGAAAAGAAAAGAAAGAAGAAGGAATATAAATTAGATCACCTATGCAGCCATACAAGCAGGAGTGCAGGACTGTCAGCCTATTTGAAAAGCAGGAGCAGAACACTTAGACATGCTCATTCAATTTGAATTGTCTTGCCTACACTAAACGCAGTGCGGGCTAACCCAATATATGCCTTCCATCCAAATGGAGTGAGCGCTAGATGCAACCGTAATGTCCATGCAACATGCAATATAATTGTAAAGTGGAAAAAATCAAAAAAATTAAATAATTATGTAGATAAAGACTGATACCTAAATGTGTTTGGGATGAAATATTGAGAAGTACCAGGGGAACAATCCTGTTTGCAATAGAAGCACCCAGAAATGAGCCTGTATCAGGGTTGCAGCTTTTGGGTTCTTGGCTTCTTGCACAGCGACTCTAGAGCTGGAACTGTAGTCAGGAAGACTGCTCCAGCACATAAGCTATAAAAATACAACTCATGAGCTTTGAGAGATTTCCTTCACTCCATGGATGATCGAAAAGCTTCTCACTGTTGCTAATCTACTTAGACTTAAATGTACCAAGCCCTGCTTGATGCTAAGACAATGTAAAATCAATCCTCGCAATTCTGATTTGATTTTCACGACAACATGAGATATCGAGCTTCACATTTTATTTTATGTTATTTTATTTTTATTTAAAAAATCTTCATATTCTTAGGGAACTCAAGCTCCTCCATCATCTTCCCATCGCAAGGGACTTTCGTCAAAGGCCGCCAAATCTTATAGATAGGAATCTTGTCGCACATAAATGCGTCAATGAATTGACCACAGGATTCAAAGTAGGGAACTAGGCATGACATGCAAAATCAATTTGGAGAAAACCTATGATCACAGAGTGGAATTTCCTAGACTACTTTTTGGAGGGCTTCAGATCCGAGTGAAGAGGATGGATCCTTGTGTGCAGCTCGTCAGCTATGTTCTAGGTTTTTATTAATGATAATTCTGCCAGCTTCTTTAGTAGCTCCAGAGGTTGGAGGTAAGGAGATCGGATCCCGCCATTTCTCTTTATTATTGTCACAGAGGCCTTCAGTCAATTGACTAGTAGAGAGGAAAGCACTGGTATAATTGAAGGTTTTCAGGTTTCTCAAGACATCCCTTTACCTCACACTACCAAATTGCAGAAGATACCCTAATCTTGTGCAAACCATCCTTATCCCAATAGCTTGTTCTTAGAGGAATCATCAGATAGGTTTGAGCTGACTTTGGGGTTAAAAATAAATGTAGGAGAAGTCCCCAATCTAAATGTACTAGCGATAGGCCTTGGTTGTAAAGTAAGGACCCCACCTGCAACATAGTTGAGCCTCCCCTTTGTGTGCTAGAAACAGATCCAAAGCTATTTGGGACCTGGTGTTAGAGCGGTTTCAAAGGAAATTGGAAGAAGATATTCATGTCAATAGAATTGCACTCATCAAAGTGCCCTGTCCATCTGCCATTTATTTCTTATTTGATATATAAGTTACCAGTCTTGGAGGCAGGGCATCTCGAGAAGCTTCAAAGAAATTTCCTCTAGCAAGGTAATCGGGAAGAACCTAGGTATCATTAAGTGGACAAGAAGATTGTATGCAACTGCAAAAAAGCAGAGGGTGGGTAGAAGAAGTTTCGGGCAATTCAACAAAACTCTCTTTTTTTTTTATCGGTAATCAAAAGTATATATATATATATATACAGGAAAAGACCAAATTAAGGTAAAGAGAAACAACCCCAAGGAGTTTACAAGTGGCAAACTCAAAGTGAACAGGGGATAACAAAACAACAAAAGGACAAAAGAAACAGCATGCCCTGGGAGGACTTAGGTTATGTCCCCCAAAAGTTCACTCACACCCTCACCCTTCCGCCAAACGGAACACCATTCCAAAACATGCAACCAGGTTTCCTCTTTCCACAGAGACCAAGCAACAACACCAAGAAGGACTGACCAAATGGCATTTCGTACCCCATCCGCACTTACCAAAACTCAGCAGGATAAGAAGTTTTGAAAGGAAGAAGGGAAGACCCAAGTCAACCCTACTCGAGAGAGGAAAGATCCTCAAACCGCTCTCACGATAGGACAATGCAGCAGCAAATGGTCCATGGACTCTTCCACTTGGAGGCATAGAAAGCACCGATTGGCCAAACTCCACCCTCTACTTTTCAAATGTTCACAAGTTAAAATCGTATTCAATGATCGTACCAACTATCAAACTGAGAATCGCCCATTGTTGTCTCCGATCCACATTCTAGAATCTTTACCCTGAGGATCCACAGGGGAAGAGACGAGACACCCTAGGAGCCTTCCCAAAACCTCAATTTCCCAGTCATTCAGATCACGACGTAACTTGGGACACCATACCACTCCGGCCTCGCTTACCTAGAAATAGTCCTTGACTAAAGCGTCTTTATCCTTCGCTAAAAGGAAAAGGCTACGAAATCTATCATGTAGTTTAGGAGGGCCACACCATTCATCTTTCCAAAAACGAACCTCTGCACCACATCCCACCTAAAATCTAAAGTTAGGGGCAATACTAAGCTAGCCATTGCCATGATCCCTCTCCATAACCCTACCCTATGAGAACCTATGACCCCCTTCAGGTACCAACAAGAGAGTGCCCCATACCTAGCCACGATAACCGCCTGCCATAAACTATCCCTCTATTAGCAAAGTAGTGTTGGAGGTTTGTGGTGGAAGATGCAAATCATTGCGTACAAATATGAGAATTTTGGAATTGGACTATGATAGAAGGAGCATCCTATAGGGTGGGGGTGCATAAAGGTATTTGCTCGATTTATTGGAAGCCTAAAGAAGGTCCATCCAAGGGTGGGATTAGGCAAAAGAGTGAGGTTTTGAAATGATGTTTGGCGTGGAAAATCTAGTCTCAGAGATGATTTCCTTGTATTTCTTTAGATTGGCTCCAATTCAAATGCTCTCGTGTCAGATTGTTTTGCTAGGATGTGGCAAAGTTGTTGTATGGTGTCCTAATTTCATAAGAGATGTCAAAGATGAGATGCATTTCCTCCTCGACTTTCTCTCAAGGCTTGAAAGGGTGCATGCAAGGATTAAAAATACAGTTTCACAGGATGTATCAGTCCCAACCGAAACCTATATGTATCGGTTTCGGACGATACATTTAATTATTTCTTTTATAAAAAAATCATATTAAATTTTAAAAAATAAAATAAAATGTGTTATAGAAACCAAATTTACCAAATATAAAGTCATGGGAACCAATTCAAAGAAAAATTAGCAAACACAATTACAGTTACACAATGAATTAAAGCGTAAGTAACTAATAAACGATATGTATTGCCCGTTTTGTATCATTATATATCGTACAGGGGGCTACCAAAACCTATACGTATAGACCGTTTCGTATCGGTTTCGGCGATTTTTATTTCTATGGGTGCATGTCCCTTTTGGGAGAAATGGTAAGAGGAAGAGGATTTGGTGACACGAGGTATGCCACAATCCTTTCACCTTATTCTTCTATTCTCACCTTATTCATATTGGAGACAATGGAACCTCCTGTCATGCAAAGAATCTACCGAAAATGCCGATTCGGTACCTCGGACGGTGATTTGTAGTAAGATCCTTATGAGTGATCATCGGATCATCTCGCCCATAAGGAAAAAAAACTTTCTAATATGTGTTTAATGAGTCCAAATGCAGTAAATCGTCCATTTTTGCATTTCCAGTTTGCTAAAGACTTATAAAGTCGTATTCCTAACGTTTTCGACATCAAACAAGTCTTGACTCTTAACAACATTAATAGTAGATCTATTCACCGGGTGGCAGGCTACAAACTAGGGGTGTCAACGAGCCGAGCCAGCTCGTGAACCAACTCGGCTCGACTCTAAATAAACCGAGCTTGAGCTTTTACTTTGGGCTCTTGAGCCGAGCCGACCCGAGCCGAGCGTTAAAAGTGAGTTAAAAAAATTAGCCAAGTTTGAACAATAGGTTGCTCAGCTCAGCTCGGCTCGGCTCGGCTCGGCTCGATTAATTTTATATAATGCCCTTTAAAAGTTAAATTTATATTATATATTTAGTATACTTTTTTTTTGGTAAGATATTTTTAGTATACATTAACTTAACATAAAATAATTTCCTTTTAACTCAAGTTTTGCACGTGAGTCACTCACATGACTTCCCAAATTCCCAATATCCCATCTTTAAAAAAGCATAAAGGTAAATTTGGTAAAGCAAATTGTTTTTTGTCTCCAAAGTCCAAAGACTCCAAACCCTAACTCATTCGTCTCTTTCTCCTCTCCCTTTCTTCTTCTCCATTGTGACGATTCAAGCAGAAATTGTCGCCACAGCCGCAGGTTAGTTAATGCTTTATTTTATTTTTCTCCTTTCATTGACCCCCACCATTTAATCGCCATTGTTGGTCCCTACCAAGGCCACCACTCCCCCACCACTGTTGTCTGATGGTCCCCACTCCCCACCAAGACTTGTGCTCATTTTGTAAAATGAGTGAAGAGCAGCAAGGGGACAGGTGTAGGGGTGGCTGTAGGAGGGTTGGGGAAAGGCTGGACAGCAAGGAGGGGGCTGTGAGAAAGCTGGAAAGCAAGGGTGTTTGCTGTCTAGGGTTTGGTTTGATGGGGTTTTGCAAGAAACAATAGAAAATAAAAGGAGAATAGTTGCTGTGAACTCACTCGTGAACAGTACCCATGAATAGTGATTTGAGAGAGATAGAGATGATGAAAATAGAAAGATTACCTTGGAATCACTCCAAGATTGGCATCACACCATTCCCATCACAGGAGATTCTAAAAGCCAAAAAGTCCTCATATTTCATTCAAAAAAATTGTCTAATAAAAGTCTTTACAACTATTTATAAAGGCTCTTAAAACCTCCTACAAAATCTAGGCCGTTCAACTAATCGATCACCAAGATTAAAACATAATAAAAACCTAATAACATGTAATAAGACTAAAGTACCCTCAATTACTTAATCTAACATTATAACTCAATAGTACCACACATAGGGCCCAATTTGGGCCTTGTAAAAGCCCAAATTTAACTCCTAACATAAAGAGGCATGCTGAATTCCCCCCATGTGGACACAAGGTATTAAACTTCGGATTCGGTATAAACTTTGGTCGCTAAGGAAGTTGACTCAATTCGAGGAAGTTTAAGGAAGTGTAAGGAAATTCTGTAAAAATTAAAGAAGTCTAGGAAACTTTAAGGAAACATTGGAATTTTAAGATGAAACTATAGATATTCAATATTTAAGCATAAATACACATCTAGAATTCATTATATTACTGGATGCAAGCATGTAGAGTATGAAATGTGAGAATCATATTAAGTGACATGCGTTGTCTACTTGTTTGTGCTGTAATTTCTTCTTGATATTTCTATGTATTGTCAATTTTTTATCTACATTATAATTTCTTTATTAAGTGAAGGGAATATGTAGGGTCATTTTATTCTCTTTTTTTGTTAAATGATTATTCATGTTAATTATTTTGAGAAATATGAAAAACTTATGAATGCACATTAAAGTTGATAAATAATTGAAGTTTAATTTAGTTTCTAACCTATTTTTATTTGTAATTGATGAATTCAATGTTTTTACAGGACTGAATCAATATGGGAAGATGGGGAGATGGTTAAATTATCCGAGACCCTACATCAAGAAAAAGAGAAGAGGACTGTATTTTATTTGACCATGAAGTGAATGTAATTATGTAAAAGAAAAAGTTGATGTAATTTTATTTAAATGTGGTGGACCCCTGTTCAAGTTTTTAATAGTTTTATTTTTATTTTTGATGCAAAAAAACAGGACCTCTAGATCTATTGAGTGTTGTTTAGGTGATTACAAGTTTAATGTAATCAAGCAAGACTTCTATACCAAATTTGCTATCTATATTTTTTTTTTATCTACATGAGTCATGACCATAGGAATGAGAGAGAGATAAAGAGAACTGTGAATAGCATTACCAATGGCCTCCACTGTCTTGACTATGAATTAAAGGGAAATAGTACAAAACATCACATTAAAATTAATATTCAGTACAACTCATGATTTATAGCCACATTGAGCTTCGATGTGGCTCAAAATCATCGTCTCTATCAGTACGAGGAGGTTGATGAAGCTGTTGGTCTAGGTAATGACAGTATTGAGCCCACGACATATAATTGTTATAATAGCTGGTATAATCTCGAATATACTGCTCATACTGTCGGGCATCAATACCGACAAGTCTTCCTAGTTGTGGGTAGTTAGGGTGTTGTTCAATTGCTGTGATGATGTACGGTTGTCCCTGTCCATACCCCAAATCTTGACTACTAGTAGTTCCATATACATGAGACCCATAATCATAGTCATATGATCCCATACTAGATCCAAGGTAACCATAACCCATGTTGCCGAATCCAGATGATTGTGATTGTGCTTCTTGGGTCCCGTAATTGCTATCAATATATCCATACTCATACGAAACACTAGAACTAGTATCACGCCTCCCAGATCCAATGCTCAAACTATCCATAGTAGCAGTCATAGGACCGACATCAGTGTTCTGGATTGGATGACCACTCTCATCTACCTCCATAAGGTTGTACCTTCTTCGTCAGTATGTCTGGTCTCTTGGTGCTGGTCGTGAAGCATGGTCTTCATCCTGGTTAGTATGATCAAAATTTTGTTCTACTGTAAATGGGCTCATCTCTATATTTTCACTACCTCCACCCACACTGCCTACGCCCCCACCACTTGCACCACCCCTTGGTTGTGCACTTTCATTGCCTCCATCGTCATCGTCATCTCCGCCCCTATCTCCACCCCCACTCAGACTAGGTGGTGCCGCCTCTGATGATGAGGATGACCAATCAATGTATCTACCTTGTGACTGTGTGGTCATATACTCATCTACATCAACACCCATTTGATGTGCAATCTGAGAACTAGGCCTACCCCCTGCCTCAGCCAGCAATGGCTCTCCTACATCCTTGACCCACTCAAAAAGTGGGTCCTCCTCACCTCCTCGCAAAAGATGTCACTGAGGTCGATGGGGTCTGAATAATCCTCCCTATTTTGTTCTGCTCTTAATTGTTTCATCCTCAACCTCAAGTTGTAGTGGACATATAAAAGTTTTTGCAGCTTCTCGTGCCCTAGTCGATTACGTTGGTTGGAGTGGATGAGAGAAAAAGTGCTCCAATTTCTCTCACAACCAGAAGAGGAAGCTGTTTGTGACAACACTCTTACAACAATCTTCCTCAAGTTTGGTGCATCCAACCCGTATAATATCCACCATTCAGCTGCAATTAAAAAACAACTTAAAATAAATTCAGTTTGCCCTATTTTAACTCTCACAATAAACATACAAAATAAAAATGATATAGGTTACCAGGGGGTGTGTTCTGTCGTCCAGCCACCGCAGCATTCCGATTGAATGAGCCAATAGAATCCCTATACCACTTCACCTATAGAAAATGCATTAATCTCACAAGTTGTAGAAAAGTAAATTAAACCATAAAAATGAATTAGGCATCAACTTAATTCTTTAAGTGCAGCTGCCTGTAGATCTCCCTTTGGTTCTAATTTCTCGATAACATCTTGTAAGGATTTTAATAAATCAGCCCTAGTACCGAGACCATGCTTGTATTGATATTTAGGGTTTAGGTAATATGCTGTTATCAATCAAAGCAACCATATTTGAGAAAATAAATGTAAAAAAAAAACAATTTTAAAATAAGCTCTTACCAGCTGCATGAAGGGGATGGAGGAGTTGATTCGTCCATCTCTCATCTATAATTTTCAAGTACCCTGCGGAAGAGCGCGGGGCAGCAGCCTTGACTGCTTCTTTCATTAGTCTGATGGACTCGTACACAAATCTCATTGTAGGCTTCTTATCACCGTCTACCATCCTCAACACCTTCACTATCGGCTCTAAGATATTGACCACTGCATTTGCATCATCCCAAAAACTGGGTCTAGTTACTATCTCCTCAGCCCTCCTTGCTGCTACAGTTCTGTTGTCCTTATAAGTTATTCATTCTTCTGAGGCGAACATGGCTTTTAATCCAACTTTCTTTTGTATGATGCTCTGTAGGGCCACGTAGTTAGTGGCAAAACGTGTAAGCCCGGGACGGACCAAATCCCCTCCACACTTCTCTCGCATTAAAGACAAAACTCAATTGTGATTATAAATGTAATTTGTTACCGCTCTTGCTTCATCAGTCACCCTCTTCACAGTTTTCTTCTTTCCAATGTCCTTCAACATAAGGTCAATGCAATGTGCTGCACACGGGGTCCAAAAGAGGTTATATTTTCTAGAGTCCATCATTTTTCCTCCAGCCTTCTTGTAATTGCTGCCATTATCAGTGACGATCTGGACAACATTACTCTTTCCGACCTCTTTGACGACATCAACCATCTCCTTATAGATATACTTTGCATCCTTAGTAACATTGGATGCTTTAATAGATTTTAAGAAGACAGTTTTGCCATCACAGTACACCATAAATTTGATGATGGATTGTCGAGTGGGACCAGTCCAACCATCACACATAATTGTAACCCCATATTCTGGCCAACTCTTCTTCAACGAATTTATATATTCGTTTAATTCATCAATCTCTCTATTCAAATAGGGGTTCATGATTTCATATGGTGTTGGTGCCTTCACTCCCAGTCCTAATCAGGCAGATTCATCTAACATGTTCTGAAAGAATGGACTGCTAACTGTTCGGGCCGGAATGCCATTGAAGATAATATACTTTGCAGCCGCCTGTCCAAGTATCTCTCTGACATTTCCCCACATGGATTTCAACCGTCCCTGTTTTGCATCTCTATTCCGGTATATTTGTGGATCCATAGGGATTTCCTCATCCCCTCTTGCACTAAAAGTGCACATAAGACTGCCTCGGCCCTGGGCTGTAGCCCCACCAGCCCTCGATGAGCCAGCACCAGAACTGCCACCCCCAGCTCCAAATCCACCAACCCTTGATGTGCCGACACCAGATGAACCACCAATCCTATGCCTCCCTCTCTGATCTGCATCCCACTGATCAGCAACGGAAGCTCGTACTGCAAGCCGATGTTGCATCCTTTGTTGCTCGGTCTCACGGTCAGATGGATATTGAACATCATCATCATCACTGTCTCCTACATGCACCATATCATCCCGATATGGAGGGTCCATCAGTGACTCATTAAACTCTGCCTCCCTCTTTTCCTTCTCCCTCTTCTCTTTTATCCTTCCCAATAAAAGCTTTTTCATCGTCATTTTTACTTCTTTAGGACAATTTGGGCAATCTTTGACATTACTATACCCACCAACCAAATGTTGCTTCAACCTAGCAACACCACCACTCAGGATTCGATGCCCACAGTAATTGCAGATGGCCTTTTGTTTATTTCCATCAATGCACCGCCCGTGCTTCCAACCCACATCCGGCTCTGAATCACGCGGCATCTGCTATTGATATATCAATAAAAAAAATGATATATTATAAATGAAACATATCCTTCCAAAAACAACAATCAATGTCTCTACTGTGTGGTCATATACTCATCACGTAATAATATTTTATTGATTTTTTAATTGTATGTATAATATAAATTAACATTAATTTTCAACACGTTACCTTTTTTTATCATATAATATAATATCGTTTTTTACATAATGTCATTTTTCGAATTTTTGTTACTAAAAAAAAAATATGTTAACTTAGAATATCCTTTTTAAAAATAATTTTTGATTTTCCAAAGAATCCCTATTATTCACTCTTTCCACTGCTTAGTGTCTTATATATCCAATATTTTTGTATTTATTTTTCTTTTTTAAAATATTATTGTTATGTTAATCAAAATGTCCAATGAAGTGGTTTATAATAGAGTATTAAAAAAAATGATATATTATAAATGATACATATCATTCCAAAAACAACAAATCAATGTCTCTATTGTGTGGTCATATACTCATCACGTAGTAATATTTTATTGATTTTTTAATTGTATGTATAATATAAATTAATATTAATTTTTAACACATTACTTTTTTATCATATAATATAATATCGTTCTTTACATAATACGTCATTTTTCGAATTTTTGTTACTAAAAAAAAATATGTTAACTTAGAATATCCTTTTTTAAAATAAATTTTGATTTTCCAAAGAATCCCTATTAATCACTCTTTCCACTGCTTAGTGTCTTATATATCCAATATTTTTGTATTTATTTTTCTTTTTTTAAATACTATTCTTATGTTAATCAAAATGTCTAAGGAAATGGTTTATAATAGAGTTGTGATTAGTGGATTGTGTCGCCAAATGCCGGTCCACGTGTCCTCTTTAACATCTCTTTTAACTATGGTTAAGCTTAACTAATTAAGTTTTTTTAAAAGATAATTAACTAATTTAAGGTTACTATTTCTTTTTCAAAGTCAAGGTTGGATGGACGAATCTTAACCTAGGGGTGAGTGAATCTTAACCCCAGTTAGTAGGTGATAAAAGTGGGTGTGGTCCAATAAGGGACACGTGGACCAATACTAGCATCACTCTCTTTTAGGTTGTTCAAAACATGTGTTTTTCTTAATGAAAGACCACACATGTCTTTCATTTAAAAAACAGTGAGTTTAATCAAGAGTGAAGTTAGTATTACCCTTATAGGTTTATTAACTTATAAGTTTATAAGAATGGAGTGGGGTTAGCATTACTCTCTTAATACTTATAAGTTTAAAACTTATAACCCGTATATGCTTTACCATTTCAGTTTCAGCCAAAAGAAAACAGTGCAGAGGAGAAATGCTCCACCGAAGGGATCTAACCTTAGGGTTTCAACGATGGATGCCGGCAACGGCAACAGCAGCACAACAGTGACGGCGACGGCGACGGCGATGGATGGCGATCGAAGACGGAAATGGAGGGATCTTTTGGTCTCCACAACTTTAGGTATGTCCTAACTCCTAATCCTCCATCTTCTCTACTCTCCTTCTCAAATTTCTTTTCTTTTCTTTTTTCTTTTCTTTTTCTACGACTAGAGTGATTATGCCTCTCGGATTTTTGCCTTCTTCGAGATTTAAAGAGAACCCTTTCACACTTTTTCACGGGTTCTCTGTATTTGGTTGATGGTAGGCTAGGTTAGTATTTAGGTAGTAAAGTAGGTGCCCCTTTCGAATCTGTGAGTGTGGTGACTGAAATCAGTCCGTGCGAATATTTTTTTTTTTCAATAGATCCGTGACTTGGGGAGTCTGTCACAGAGGCAGAACTCAATGTTTTTGCATTTCTCTCATGGAAGGATGTCTACAAGTGCAGAATCAAATGTCCTTCTCAGTCCGTGAGTCGTGAGTGTGAACTTTTTACACAAGTTCAGTGACTTCCATGAAATTCTTCCGATTTCCTGAGTTTTTCAATTACATTTTTACAATTTCGGTCGAAGTCCATCGAAGTCCACCGAAGTCACCGAAGTTTGCTACGAATTCTTGTATTTTTAAAATACATGGGGTTTTAGCTTCGGTAACCACCTAAGTCAACTCAATTCGGCCGAAGTTGACCGAATTGAGTCAATTTTTAATACCTTGTGTGCACATCTTCCCAATGTGGGTCTTCATGATGAATCTTATGTGCACATGAGGCCTTCAACGCTTCAAATTATCCATCAAAAGCTCGAATCAACCTCATGTACATGTCGTTCATCCACAAGGAAACATGTGTAGGGGCTCTCCTCCTTTTCCGCTCGTACACTCGCACACTGGATGCTCTGATGTCCGCATCAAATTATAAATCGCCATTTGATCTCTGCACTCCATATTTTCGCCCTACTATTTATCTCTTCATAGTGGGGGTTCACAAATGAATAAAATATTCTCTAGTCACTCAATCAATTTTTTGCATTTTATAATTTTTGGTACCTAAACAGAGGGGTGTCAATAGCTCGGGCTAGTTTCTTGTGCCCATTTAATAAATGAACCGGGCCAACCTAGCTCAATCAAATAATCGATTTAGGCTTGGAACCTATATCCTGTCCCCATTACGGCTACACTATATGATTATTCGAGCCTGGCCTGACCCATACCACAATATAAATCTCATACATGAGAGTCAATAACTAATATATAACTATATAATATATTGTATGAAAGAAAACTAAAATTACAAAAATACCAGAAATATTAGTCGTTAAAGAATCTTAACATTTTAATATGATGGTATAAAGGTTACCGACTAACTCTAACTACCCTTATACCCTCAAGCCCGTCCATAAAAAGCAACAAAAGCCCCCATTTGAAACCCCAACTTTCTCTTTTTTCTTTTTTGGCAAAAAAACGAAGTATAAATTAAAGAATAACAAGAGATCAATAGTATCATATATAAACTCTCTCAACAAGCTATCTCAACTCTTTCTACAACTTTTCTACTCTCTCTGGCAGAGTTTTTTTTCTCAACAGCAATATAGCATTAAATGCTCCTTTTCTCTCACACACAACAAGCATAGAAGGTAGCAAGGCCGCATTAGCAATATAGCATCTGTTCTCTTGTTTAGTCACTTGCACAAGGTCAGTAATCAGCAGATCTATCACCGTCAACCCATCGGCTCTGTCTACAGAGCAGTGATACAAATCTCGTTCTTGGGTTTTTATCGGCTGAAGTTTTTCTCGGTAATTTTTCAAAACTGAATTTTTTTCGGGTATGTCTCATCTAAATCTCGACAATAATTAAAAATACATATTAACAGAATATAGTAATAAATATCACCAAGTTATAAATTCACAAAACCTGCAACATTGCGTATTTCTCACGATATTTTTAAAATCTTGGCTAAATCTCACGATATTTATGGAATAAAAAGAGAAAATTATATTTCTCGCAAGATTTTTAAAATATCGCGATAAAAACGGAGTATAAACTTTAGATGTTTTTCTCAGTTTTTCTCGAGAGAAATGAGATATTTCTCAGGAGATTTGTAACAATGCTACAGAGTGATGGGGACATCGAGCATCAAAAAGAGTTTCAGGTTTACTAAATTACCATAAGCGGAGAAGAAGACCTCCATATCACTATGGATAGATGATTTGGGGTATTGAAGACCTCATATGCATGCACACATTGATCATTAGGAAGACCCCACATTGGGAAGATGTGCATATGGGCTGACTTAGCATGACTTTTAAAGCCCAATGGGCTGGACTTTTAGTGAGGGAGGAAACAATTTATTAGTATTGGATTATTTTTGTCTTTTTATTAGTTTGGATATTAACAAGTAGGGTTTGCATCTATTTAAACTTTATTTTTGCTGTAAATTTTTAGTTGATAAATTTTATGAATGAAAGAAAGTGCTTTTGAGCACTCTCCAGTGATTGAAAATTTGGTGAGATGCCATAAGATTGATTCTCAAAGGATTCTTGGTGTGATGCCATGGGAGTGGTTCCCAAAGAATTCTAAGGTATGTTCTTCATCTTTTATCCTTCCCTTCAATTATTTATTTTTAATTTTCTGTTTCCTTCTTGAAAACCCTAACATTCCAAAACCTAGATTTCTTTCCCATTGAAATCACCTAACCCTAGCCTTCCCTGTCCAAATCCTCACTGCCACAACCCTTTCCCCACTGCCCCTGCATCACAGCCCTCCCAGCCATCATACATCACTGTTGCAGCCCCTGCAGGCCTCCCACCTTGCTGCCACAGGTTTCCTACAAATTATGTACCTGTTCCATTGCCATTCAGCCCCCCTCAGTCCCTACAGCCCTCCATCACAGCCACCAGCCTGCTGTAACCTCCTACAGCCCTGTTACAGACATATTCCCCCATCATTATTGCATCACCACCATTTCCCTTATTTCTAAACCCTAAAACAGCAACCCCAGAAACCCTAACCCTAAATTTTACAATTGCTATTGCTGTCCCAAGTCCCCTACAACTATATCCCTACTGCTATACCCTTCTACAGCCCTAGACTTTGTTGTCCCAATTCCCCAACAGCCATATAAACCTGTCCGGGCCTTTTTCCACTTCTGTAAACCTGTCCCCATGACTGTTTCATCCATTTAATCCTTTTTCTATTGCTCTTATAGAATTCTACAAATTGCAAAACCCTAAAATAGCTATCCCTAAACCCTAATTCAATTTTAAGACCCTAAAAAGGTTTGAAAACCTACATTGAATTGAGAGCTAATCCCTAAGCTTGTTGAAACATAGAATTTCATATAACCCTCGCATTATAACTGAGGGTTATAATTTTAGGTTGTGACATGGCCTCGAATCCTTATAAAATTGCTTTCTTGAATTTTCCAGAATAATTATTTGTGGTAGGCTATTTTATGATTTTCATTATTATTGCTATTCCAAACTTGATCTCAGCTCATTAGATTTTAGGCCATTGCATAGTCCTACATCAAGTATCCACCCACCGGCTCTCAAAACATCAATTGTATTCACTTATATATTGCTTTAACCTTCAGCTCAGCGCAGTAGAGATATTATTATTTCTGCATGTTTCTTTCCTTTATTTCACCAGTTTATGGGCTTGTAAACTCCTGTTTTTGTGTGTCCCTGTAGTTCTTCTATTGTATCTTTGATTATATTTATGATACGACATGAGATTTGCCAATTTTTTTAAAAAAAGGATAGTTAAAAGAAAAACGCACACACACACAATGAATAATAACATATGTGGCCTACTTTTTGTCCCGACCCGGCCCGAACTTTGGCACAAAATAAATTAATTGGCCCAACCCCAGCCCAAAACTGGCCTGAATACAATTCGGGCCAGACAAACATCGGGGTGGTCGGGTTGGGGGCTATGGAATTTAAATCCAGGCATGATTAATAAAAGGAACAGTACGGGTCCACCCTGAACCCGACCGTCCCATTGACACCCCTACCTACACACATCAGTTCATAGTAAAAGTTCATTTTCTATGCTTAGTACAATATGGTCACACTCACACATACAGGTCCATATTGGACATACAAAAGAACAAACTCAGTTTCATTCCCTCCAAAGCTTTTATTCTACCAGAATTTTGAAGAAAACAGCAAGCATAAAATCATCATAAGTATCATACCACATGTCAGAGAGTTCAAAAATTTTATCTTGCTGACTTGACTTTCTTTAGCAATTTTAGAGTGTAGCTCATTCTGTGAGTAATAATTACCAAATACCAAAAGATGTGTTAGCCATGAATGAAAAAACCATAAACGTGAAACAACACATGCTCAATAACTGAATACCTTTGCTAGTAGGAGGTGATGTTCAATGTCAGCCTGGACAAAATTTATGATGTGTGGAAGACTTTGGACGATATCCAACTCCTTCTTATGAAATGTTTTCTCAACCACCTTGAAATAAAATGGCTTATGCATTTATAAAAACAAACCACAAAAGCTTTACAAAAGTATGAACATAGAATGGAGCAATTCTTACTTTCATTAACGCAACCATGTGACAAAGAGACTTCAATTTCTCCCTCTTGATCGGAACCTGAAAATTACCATTATAGAAGTACAGGATAACAAGGGGGAAAAACACATAAAGAAATCATATGGGACACTAGAAAAGAAAATAACTATCTTCTAAAAGAAGGACCAGCTAGTGTATAGAGTATTTTAACTTTTTAGTACCACAAAGGCACTAACTTAAGAATGCTAAATTACGATGGCCATAGCTCAACAAGAAAAATTTAAACTATGAAATAAGAATAACTCATGAAAAGTTGCTCTTATTTCAAAGCCCCGATGTGGAACAACAAAGAATATGACTTCTACCCTTCTTTATACAATATCAACATGGAAACATTGACCTTTATGCAGTTAATACATTAAAAGAAAACTTAAATATTAAGGGTGCTGCTACGAGCACACCAACATTTGCCGACTATACACCAAAATTAAAATTTTAGACCCATAAACTTTATAAACAAACCAAAAGAAAGAAAATGACAATAACACCCTTCTCTTCAAGCTTTTCTTCTTCCTGTTGTCTCTGAAGACCAAAGACCCTGGCAACTCATGAGGCGATATGCTTTATTTTTCTTTCTTGAATGCAACAGCAGGTTGTTCTTTACAAAGATTAAAACATAATACTTGACAGGCATGCATCCTCCAATAAATAATCATGATCGTCCACACTATTCAATATTTCAACATTATGAACTATAATCGGGTAAAAAACAATAATAGCATTTAAGGCATCAAATAAAGGGCATGACTTCTGAAAAACCAGGCAGCAGCACGCATATTGTAGCAGCAAACCAAAAGTTTAGTAGAGTACAATAGAGTCGATCACCACAAAGCAGTTTGAAGAATAAAAGTAAAACAAACCCCTAACTTCGAAGAAAGAAAAGTCTAAACTGTAATCGCATCATTACCTCAAGCAGTGCATGAAGATCCAGCATTGAGATTGCCATCATTTGCATTCTATTGGCAACAAGTATCCCCTGTACTGGAATTGAAGACAATCATAAATCTCCACTCTGATCAACTCTACATATAAAAGGAACATCCCATGGAAACACAGATACTGCTACTGATATAAATGCAACAGAAATATAAAACATGACAGGAATCATCATTTCAATATATGCTTTTTTCAATCGATAACAACCCTCATTTCAACATGCTGATTTTTTTTTTTAGCTAGGCTGGGAGCCTAGGATTGGACTGCAACCTCAGGGTAGTGACATAGACCACCGGTCCTAGAGAGATACATAACAGCATAAGGAAATCACTCTAATTTAACTTCTACGTTCTATCAACCTACCTGAATAATCTGTTTGAAATGAAAACGGAGGCATGCTTCAACTTCTGACAGCTCTTTCTAGATGAAAAGGTAATACGATTCAGTACCCAGGCACAAACAGGATAATGAGTCAACTTCTCTAGCAAACAAATATTACCATTGGATGTATGGTTGCTTGGAAGGATACAACCCAAGAAGCCAATGCATCTTTCATTGCTTGACAATCCCTATATAGGATCATGGATCAGTATTCTGTGCAGCATACATAAACATAAGGAAAACAATATTAATGAAGTAGTTCAATTTCATCTTTCTACCAAATCAACTGTTTGGCAAATCAAATCTAATTATGGCAATATTGAAATCCAAGTAATCAGAACCACATTATAGATGAAATATGCTGAATCCTGTAGAAACAAAATGCTTCAATAGCCCACTCTCATTAGTTCAATCCGTGGCGAGAACCACTGCCATGTCCGAGAAGCAATGACATGGCAGTACTCAGTACTTACTGCCACAGATTCAACCAATGAGACTCATTTCAGAAACAATTTTTTCTACAAGACTCATACCAAACCCTAGGTGAACCAAACAAACATGCAAGGCCTAAAAATGACAGACTACAGTGAAGAAAGCCTTTTATAGAGGATACTGTGATAAATGCCCAAAGTTAGATTGGTGGGATACTCTTGTTATGGATGGTAATATCAGGGAATAAAGCATTAAAGCAAATGTGTGTTTATTACCAAGATGAGAACTCCAAAGGATTTGTGCTGAGCAACAGGGGAAGAATGAAAAATAACAATAAAGTAAAATTTTAAAAACAATATGATGATGATGATTGGACTGTATTTGAAGGGACCAACCCTAAGCCTACTATTCATGCCATGCCATCACAAGTTGCTATTCATGTATCAAAACCATGGTTTTAAAAATCAACACATTTCAAACTTTAGCAGACATGTGTCGGTCTCATTGGGTCCCAAACCGAAATCCAGGTGTGGTAGAAAACTATATGATCAGACAAGTTCA
The DNA here is from genome assembly GCA_015143295.1 of Tetracentron sinense. NCBI lineage: Eukaryota > Viridiplantae > Streptophyta > Magnoliopsida > Trochodendrales > Trochodendraceae > Tetracentron > Tetracentron sinense. The sequence goes on along the minus strand of CM026572.1, from coordinate 23,680,388 downwards.
TATAGACATTACTTCTCTCACACCTACTAATTGGTGTACCTGTGATGAACTTCCTCTGGGTCCTGAAAGAAGAATTGTATGGACCGGATTAGAAGTGTCAGCATTCTTAAAATCAGGATTCAGGGCTCATTTCTTGTTGCAAAGGTTTGTATCATTTCGTATCGATTCAACCAAAATGATAGTTTCCTATATATAAGATGCATAAATTCGGTTGAAACATGGAAATATATCTAAGAAAAAATTCATTTAAAAAAATTATATATATATGCGTGTGTGTGCGCGCGTGCGTGCGTGTGTGTGTGTGGATAATAAGTTTTACGAATAAATCATTACGTAATAGAATGCATATTACATACAATCATGCATAATTATTGAGTATGATTTCCAATCAATTAATTAGGAAAAAAATTATTTTCGATTTTAATTAAATATTGACATATTTATATATTATTTAAACATATAATAATCATAATAAATTAATAATAATATCCTATTTTGAAACAAAAAAATCTTAAAAATTGAAACAAGAAAAAATATAGATCAATAAATGCATGTGAATTTTATGTATTTTAATCATAATCCTAATTGGAAATTAGTTTTGTTATACAATAGATAATATTTGATTTGAAAATAAATAAATTTAAAGGAAAATGAACAATATAGGATGTCTCATACGAGCATAAATGCATTAGTATTGATATATCTTATCTGTATAACTAGAAATTAGATAATACTTCTATGACTAAAGTTTCAGTTAAAATGATATTTAAATTCAAAAAAAAACTTTTAAAAAATAGAAAATGCACAAAAAATATGGAAATGACTGCTGTGAAACTCTTCAACTTTTTTGCATGTATAGTGTTTCGTACAAAAATGTGTTTATATGTTATATGCTTATGTAAGATGGCTTCGAGTGAAATAGTAGCTCTATTTGGATATTAGTTTGTGGTGTGCCTTATAATGTAAGGCTTTTCTTTATTGAGGATATAATGCTTTATGACCCATGGCCATGTACCATTTATTGTATAACTTCTTTATCGGTAATCGTTATGTGTGACTTTGACTTTTAAAGTTTCAGACATTTGTGACATCTTTAAGCCACATGTTATTGATCTCACTTTTCCTATTCATAGCTGATTTTGGTTATATAATGAACTCTGGGTGTGTCTTTGATGCTTATTTTAACTTTTCCTAAAATGTCTTCATAGATTTCCAACATTTCCATAATTTTCAAAAAAATTCTTACAATGTTTCTTCAAACTTCCTCGAAATATTTCCACAACCTGGATATGAAAATATTAAGCTCCTTAAGTACAAATAATTCAAGTGCTTTCCTGGCCAACAAGATACATAATTTTCCCTTCATTGTAAGTCATACACCATATTACTGATCAAAACAATAAAAAAACACAGTATCTCATATCAATGAGTAGTGTGACCAAATTAGCAACACTACATCAAATGGAACAAAGTGTAGGAGAATAGCTACACATGAGAACAACATTTGGAGATTGTATCCCAGAAATAGATATCATTATAGATGTTTCGCATCACTTGAAATTCAGCATAAAAATTACATCAATACCAGAGTAGCCCCCGGAAAACATCATTATGCCTTTATGCTTCTGCTGCATATTGAGACCAACACAGCGATTGCATTTCCATCACAAATATGTGAACAGTTTTGTTTGGTCTGATCTTGAGACTCAAAGTAGCAACACAAATATTGAACATGCATGTAGTTGGTTCTCCTCCCCTTGGTACATTACCGAGGAAAAATAAGTGACAGCCTATGTTGTTTTTATTCTCTGCAGTAATGTGACTATCCCTCTAGGTGACAAACATCCTTAATTCGCTTCATTCTTGACATATGTATACAATGAGAAAGGTGAAGGTCCCTCTATTTTATATGTCGCCGTATCCATTTATAGTGAGGTATATATATTTTGACAGTCAAATGAAATGAACGGAAGGAAAACTTTGAGCTTACCTAGAATACATCTCAATTAGATGCACCAGATAATTATTCTTCATGATATCACACTCCCTATCAGCATCCATAAGAGTAGGCCACGTGGATAATGATGGAGGAAACTGTCTTCTCAATAAGTCCAAAAGCACAAATCGAAAACCACCTTCACTATAAATTAGAGGGACTACTTGAAGCATCTTCGCAATGACCTTGCCTGATCTTTTCTCCGGCGCTTCAGCTGATATAACATGCAACAAATTCATGAATGCAAGAATTCATTTCTTACTTGCTATAAATAAAAGATAAATAAACCCTTCAGCTAATAAACCGATAAATGGAAAGAATAAGACTGCTAACAAAAGCTTATTGAAATGGGAAAAATATGTTGGCATCCATAACGAATTTAGATTTAAAGGGTATACCAGAGGCATAAGTGCAGAATAAAGATGAACAGTTAATTTTTAGTTAAAGATCGTACCAGAAGCATAAGTGCAAAATAAAAATAGAGCCACATAATGTAGTATTTTCCAGCGATCCATGAGAGATTCCTTCCACGTGTCTGTTCACAAAGTTGGAATGTAGCGATGAAGAACAAATGAGGTGGTAACTTTTATATGAAAGATATAAAAATGCTAGTTTAATGCTTTACCAAGTCGTGATAGAATTCCTGATAAGCCATCGTGAATCCAAGAGGTGCATGCATCTATAAACTTTCTGTTTTGCCTGACCTTCTGCAGCGTGTCAACCCATGATAGTGCCTCCAACAATAAACGCTGAGACAAGCCCAAAGAAAAAAGATTTTTCAAGTCTCTAATCTTTGCAATTATGTGCATTTGCCCTTAGATTTGTAACAGAAGAATCATTTCTCATCCTAGCAGAAAATTATTTGTATATGAAAACCATTTCTCATCCTAACAGAAGAGAATCATTTGGCCAGGAACTTAATGCTCTTGCTGCACAAAGGCTACATTTCTTACCCTGAATAAACCAACATCCAAAAGCTTTTCCAAGTGACAGATCACTTGATCTAGGCAATCCAGATCCCCAAATGCTATGTTAAAGTTGTCAGGTTCCAGTTTCACATTATTCAACATCCTACAAAAGAATATGAAAGGAAATAAACACAACCAACTTTAAAGTCACCATATTCAAAATGCAGCATGGAGACAAAGTATGATTGTGAAACAAAACACTGCCATACTATAATTACGGCACATACATGATACATGATGAAACCAATATATAATAAAACTTAAGTAACAGCAAAACAGTACAATTAATATAATCAGACAGAGATCCAAACAACATAACTAGACCAATTGTGAAGGGTTGTGAAACAAAACATTGGCATACCATAACTAGGGCTGCACAAAGCCCAATCGGCTTGTTGGTGCCGCTCAGCTCGGCCCGAGATCGGCCCGAATTTTAGGCTCGAACGGGCCAAGCCAAGCTTTAAAAAAAGCCCGAAAACTCAATCAAGCCAAGCTCGGGCCAACCCCTGTGCGGCTCGGCCCGAAGCCCGGCTCGATTGAGGCTCGGTTCAGCCCGAACTTGGCTCGGCTCGAATATTATTTTTAAAAAATAAAAAATTTGTTTATATATATAAATAATATAAAATATTATTTTAAATAAATTTTTAAAAAAAAGCATTCAAGCCGAGCTCGAGCCAAGCCAAGCCAAGCCCGGCTCGAGCTTGAAACAATCCAGGCCAAGCCGAGCTTCGAGCCGAGCTTCGAGCCAAGCTTTTGAATTTGGGCCGCGCTTTCAAGCTTCATTTCAGGCCGAGCCGGGCTTCGGGCCTAGATCAAACCCTTTCAAGCCGAGCCAGGCTTGGCCAAGCCCGAAGAAGCCCAGCCCGAATACAGCCCTAACCATAAATATGGCACATAAAAAGCAATATGTAATAGAATTAAAATAACAGCAAACAATTTAATTCAGAAAAACAGACATTTGAGAAAGACAGCTCTTTTCAAACAAAAAAAATATATAGTGTTAAACAGTGAACCACAAAAAGACTTAGTTTACATAAATGTTGCCTCTGACATAAGCTCGAAGGCACTCAGAATAATTACAGCAGAACCGAGCAAAAAGAAATAACCAACGTAATAAATATATATATATATATATATATATATATATATATATATATATATATATATAATACAGTCCAGAAATATATTACCATACAGGTCAAAAATTAAATATTTAGCTGAGCTTCAAGATTGAAAAAAATATATATACCTTGTGAAAAGAGATAAGTAATTCTTTATGCGGCCATTCCGTACCAAAATTTCATCCAAAACAAGAAACATGGCCAGACCCTCAGCAAAGGAACCAAATACACTTTCGAGTGTGACAAGCTTGAAAGATTTGCATGGTGTACCATTCTTGTCTTGCAAAGAGTAAATGGAATCTAATTGCTGAAGCAAATTGCACATCACCACACTCATCCGATGTGTAATCTCAGACAGTTCCATGAACAATGACAATGAATGACCAAAAGCCTTTTGAGGCTCTCCTTCCAATAGTATTTCTTGCGAACTCGATCCATGGCCAAACAGTAATAGCTGCCTGTAAATATTTCTTCTGGACTACAAGAATCAACGAATCCGTAAGTGTCCACAAAGCGTGGCAAGACTTGGTATACCATAAATAGTGGTCGGTAATTAAAATTGAAGTAGACATATTTGTCAGCCCGTCTTGAGCAGTTCAAAGCAAGTCATGTTGAACATAGCACATACATGAGAAGTATATAAAGCACGACAACCCCAAATATTAAATTTTCAATAATATAGTTATGCAAAGTGGATTGAGAATGTTTAATGGTGGGTTTTGATGGTCTGGTTATTTATTATCTTTAATTTTCCAGTGATTTTGTATTACTTTACAAAGTTATCAATGAGCAACTAAGATACCCTGATCTACTTGTCTTTGTTTTGAGGCAAGACTGGTTTCCGGTTAAATCTCAACAAATTTTTTATTGAACGCAAAGGGCAATGTAAACTAATAATGTGTAGCCCCAAGATGGTGGATGATCTCAGCCTAAAATCCTTGGGCATTGATGAAGAGAGAGCCATACTAGACATGGCTATGGAGGTTTAAGGCAGAAACTAGAAGCCTTTGGAGAAGAGTCGTAGAAGTGAGTATCGAAGTATAAACCTTGGATGGATAATGATGGGGTTGCAAGTAGTTATGGAGTGAGTGTTTGGAAATGGAATTACCAAAATATATGAAGAGTTCTACAAAGGCATCCCGATTCAAGGTACGAATGGGAGATGGGTGATTTTGGTAAGACTTGTGGTGTGGGGTGCCCCACTGTGCCATGTTTTTTTGGTTCTCCACATGGAATACCAAAAAGGGGCCTTGATTAAAAAAAAAATGTAGTAGATACTAGATAGTAAATCATTGGTTTGGAACCTTACATGTTACAAGGAACATGAATTGTTGGAGGAGTTTTCGGTTTATCAAGGTGGGACTCTTAAATCAGGCAAACTAGGAGATAGTATGGAATGGAAAACAAAAATGTGTATTTTCAATGCACTCTCTTCAACTTCTTGGTGGAATTTGATCTCTCACCTCTTATGGAATGGAAAACACAAAATGCCATGGTGGACCATTCGACAATAGCATAGTAACAAAAATCTCGAATTGTTCCCAAACTATTCAATTTTTAAGGGGTAACATTTAAAAAGGCTTATTTTTCCCAAACTGACGAATAATTCTCAAACTAACGAATTGTTCATGAATAATTCTCGAACTAACGAATTATTCCGAACTTATTCTGAAGGAAGATTTCTCACAAATTATCTGTTCATGCTTATTCGGGATTCTAAAATAAGAATGAGGACAAAAAAGACTTTCTATTAGCAATAGACTTATTACTAAAAACCCGAGACTTATTTCACACTGAGAAATCTCCATTTGACTGAAGTTGCCAACTAATAGAAGGAGAAAACTCTATTTGAGTAGGTTATTTTATGGTTTTGATTACATTCGATTGAATTAAGAGAAAAATGATGATTTTGCACACTGGTTACTTTGTTGAATTTCGACCGAACAGATAGAAAAAAATGACTTGTGCTATTTATTATGAGCTCTTTTTATATTTTGCTAAATAACGATGTTTTGTCAAATAAATACACTCATATATTGCTTTTCTGATTTTATCTATTCAAATTATTATTTTTCCCGTTTCTATACATTTTTGAATTGCTAATGTAATCTATTTTGCATTTACAAACATGTAATCTAGATTATTCTTTTCTCTAAATTACATAAAGTTTGCTTAAGCCTTATGTAATTTTTTTCTTGAGTTTGCAAGTTTACATGATGCTTGTTTTTTAGGATTTTGGATAAATGTCTAACATGGTAAGAAATGTCAATACATCCAGATTGGTACATGGATTAGTTGGTTTTACGTTCTTATTTTTTATAATTATTATTTTTTATTTTTTATTTTTCTGAACTTATCCCGAATGTGCCGATTTTTTCCCCTTTTTTTCGAACTTAACCATTGCCGAATAATTCCCGAATCCGAACTTTGTTACTATGGACAATAGGAGGAAGAATATTCTAAAGTGCATTTCCTTTGGGGAATAAGTGATAAACCCATCAATCACCTACTCCATTATGAAGACGCAAGTAAGGTTTGAAATTATTTTTTGGCTCTTTGGCATCTATGAGTCACTCTTGAAAACTTGCTAGAGCACACCAAGGATAATCGAATAGGGCCTTTGATGTTTGGGGACTTGGGGGTTGATCCTTTGGAGGTTGCTATCTTTCACATTATGTAATTTCCGTTAAAGCATTTGGAAAGGGAAAACCAACTGAATTATTGGAACAACTATGAATCTATCGGGTTGTTTGATGGATCAAAGCTTTGTTGTTCAGTTGGGCCACCATCCGCCATTCTCCTTAGAATTAAAAATAAGTATCTATGCAAGGTTTATCTCTTGTTGAGACTTGAGATGAAATCATTCATGCTAAAAAAATCTTGGTGATTGATTCTACATTTGTTTTCCAATTGTTAATGGGATTGCCGACTCACCAATTTCACGGTAATATACTTTTTCACTACTTATCTAAGTTCGTAAAATTGAAACACAGGTCAAATGCTTCATTCAAACAATTTTACAAAAACCAAAAAGCTACCTTATAACTTCGAACTAAAACGCATAAACACAATAATAAGAACAAATTAGTATTTTTAAATTTCAAAAAAAAAAAAACAGAAAGGAAAAAAACCATACATATCGACTGAGTCTCGAAATTTCGTTGCAATCATATGCGAGTACAGTTACGAACTTGGCGACTGCAACGTTTTCCGACTCAATTAGGGTTGAAATATCAGAATGCTCTAACGGCTCCACGAATACACGAACTGGATTGGGATTCGAGATACATGCATCGAAGACCGATGAAGATTCGTAAGCGTCCCCTTGAAGGTTCTTCAATAGATCATTGCTTCGGCATTGCCAATCTTCGACGACTCTTCGAAGCTTCTCTTGCTGTTCTTCAAGCTCCACTGCATGTGAAAACAACAACAAGAACAAATAAGTAGCTAGATCCTGACCAATTCAGTTGCAGGGTGCGATCACAAACAAAATTGAGAATCTCTGTTGATTCTGGAAGGAGATGATCGAACCCGTACCGGAGCCCATGGTTGATCTAGGGTTTTCGGATTTTATCTTACTTTGTGGGTTTAACGGATTCCCAGGTTGGTTGGTAAGGGCGCTCGGAGTAAGCAGCCTGATATAGGAGCATCGCGGTCGCAGTAACTAAGGAATCGTTAAGTCGATTATTCTAAACTGCGCATGGTGCGTAGAGAAATGAATCACCTCGTCTCGCAAAATCTCGTGGTAACTGGTAATACATGATCACACCATAGGCTTGGCCCAGTGGTATTGTATCTCCCTTTGGGCTTTTGGGAGGTGTGACCCGTGTTCGAGTCTCGGTGACGCCGACCATGAGTGCTAGCCCTGCTGACTTATGTAGATAAATGATTAGAACAGACCAAAAAAAACTGGTAATTCATGAGAAGGCAATGCAATGTCCACATTCGTGCTAACCCATCATTTCATTTCTTTGTTACATTCGTGCTAACCCATCATTTCATTTCTTTTAACAAGAAAGACATTAAAAAAGAGAAATGTTAGGCCTACTTTCTTCCTCATTCTTTTATGCTCCGTTTGTTTTGATGTAAAATAGATGAAAACAAAAGAATTCCACGGAAAATGTCATTTTTCGTGTGTATTTTCTATAAGACAATTGGCATTTTCTATGAATTTCATTTGTTTTCCCTTATTTTACATCAAAACAAACGGAGCATTAAAGACAAAATAACATGACATAATGTATAGTAATGGGTACAACTATTTAATTGTCTTCTTGTGTGCGGTTAAGGTGTATATGTCTTGCATGATAATCTTTCTACCAAAAAAATGGAGAGAAAAGTGAACTTAGCATTACGCTTTAAAAAATATATGTGATAGCTTTTCGTGGGATGCAATTTTTTTTTGGAGCGCCAGCACCAAAAGCACTTAGTGGATTTTTTGCACAAATATGGTGTGGGTGCAACACGTAATGTTGCTACCCTATAACAGGAGATGTATTGCCACCACATTGCGTCTAAGAAGGCGTGCAACTGGTGCTAATATTTCTGGTTTTTTTTACATTTATATTCTAAAAATAAGAAGGAAAGTGGATGTAGCATTGTCCTACATTAACAACATGATGATTTTCTTACCTTAACCGTGGATATACTTATCTTGTGGGCACATCTTGCAAAAGTACCACCACTTTCCTATGACTTACTCTCACAATCTCTACTCTCCCCCTTTTTACATAATAAAATAAATGACTTTGAAGACAAATACTTTTAATTAAAGCTAAGGGATGGGATGTCTTGCTGTTCGACATGTTAAACAACACTTGTAAATAAGATGAGATTTTGACCGCGCCTCCTCACTACCCAACTTGACACGCGTCCCTTTATAACCCCTTTAACTGTGGATAAGATTTACTAACTAAGGAGTTTAAAAAAAAATAAAAAACCATGATTAGATTCATTAATCCTAAAGGTTAGTGCATCTTAACTGTGATTAAAGAAAATCAAAAGGGACACATGGGAACGTGCATGAGGAAATAATTTTTCTCCTAAGAATATTACTATCTCTGAATAACAATAAAGCAAATGACCTTGTATGGGACTCATGAGTGGAGTGATTTTGTTTGTTTAAATATAAAAATATGAGAGAGTATTGGAAATTTTGAATTTTGAGAGTATGCATTTCTCTATTATAATTGGGGTACATAACTAACATAAGTGGTTAGCATAGAAATATTGCATTAAATAATGTTTCATGTGTTAACATTGCTTCAATGCTCTGCCACATGCCACCAAACTTATGTCCTTTATTTTTCTTTCTTTTTCCTTTTGTTTGTTTGTTTTTTTTTTTTTTTTTTTTTTTTTTGAACTTATGACTTCTCACTCTCCCTTATTAGCCATAACGCCTTGTGGGTATGTTCGCTTAGTGCATGGATCTGCCAGTGAGCTCAATCAGGCTTATTCAATATTAAGTTGATGATTTCATTAGAATCAGATTCGATAATTACCTTATTCCAACAATTGGAAATAGCATTCTGGAGGCCCATTCTAATAGCTTCAACTTCTACAATCCTGTTGCTACCTTCTTCGAGCACCTTCGGGGGGAAGTAAAGTTCAGCTTCAGCTTCTACAATCCCGATCGATGCTACCACCTTCGAGCCTTCTGGGGAAGTAAAGTTTCCTCTACCTTGGTCTCATGCTATGATTCCTGCTCCTGCTGTCATGTGAGGTGATAGAGTTGCTCCGTTAATATTGATTTTGATCCAGTCTTGATCTGAGGCTTCCCATCTACCCAAACTAGTGGTGTTTGTGATGCATTTTAGATCGTCAAACAGGTGCCTTTTGGATTTTGATAATTCCTTAAGGAAACACTCTAATGTGAGGATGGTAGCAATCGTGTTTAGAAGAAAAGTATGCCTTGAAAAACAACCTCATTTCAGAGCTTTCGTATGAACCATAGGGAGGAGTTGATTCGTATGGCTCTTTCTTACTGAACACTGGGTGTAAATACCATTTTTCCACCAATAGAGAAATAGCTAATCAGCAATTGGAGGAAGTTTGTGTAAGAGTTTCAGTATTCTACAACTCTTGGTATGGTCCTACGCAATCATGTTTTGATTTATTCAAAACCCCGGATAGATAAGGTTGCCAATAGAGAATGTTTAAATTGGTGGGTCTCACTGAAATATGGTCAAACATGGGACTCACACATGTTCAATAATTAAGGAGAAACGGTTGAATGACTCACCATTAGATTTGGTGTAACTTCCCATAGCCTTTGGATCGTGATGGGTGGTTACGAGGGTTTTTATCTTATAAATTTTGGGAAAGTCCATCTTCTCACTCATGTTGTTGCAAGCCCCCATTGATAAACTTGAAAAGAGAAGAGAAGATCTCAAAAGAAGGTTGCTGATTTTATTTTGCAAATTTCCAGATTCATACGGTCGTTCATATTATTCTCGGCATTATTCATTGATCCTAAAGGTATGAATATATTTATCCCTGAATTTTTCTGTTTAATAGATTAATTTAATATTGCATGGTCTAGATCCTGTCATCATGTTTTATTTGAAATAGAATAGTGATTTTTATGGGATTAAAAATTCCTACAATTGGTATCAGAGCACAGGCTCGCACCATGCTTTTTAAATTATTCTAAAAAAAAAAAGTTGATTAATTCGGATTAATTATTATAATTATTTTTTTTAATTATAAATATTTTTTCTAGAATTATTGGGGTAATGTTATACCTTTGGTTGAATTCGGAATATTTTAATTGATTAAAGGGAGTTATAAAATTAAAAATTAATTTTTTTTGGGTTTTCGGTCGTTTCCAGTTGAACGGTGATTCCGCCACCGTCGATCACCGGAAATCTCTTCCGCCGGCAAGGTTTTGGTCTCCGGAAAGTGGCCGACCTTTTGGCACCGGTGGCTGCCAGAATGATGGCCGGTAGAGCCCTCATTAAAGGGGTTAACAGTTACGGATATTTGGGTTTCAAAATAAAATATATATATACATGTGTTTACTGTTTTGGGTGAGAGAGACAAGGGTCAAACCGACCCATTGACCCCTGACCCGGTTCAATCCTACGGGTTCAACTCAAGCCCGGATCTGAATGGGTTAAACCCGACCCATACTTTTGACCCGGACCCTAATGGATAAACCCGACCCGTTTTTTTGACACGACCCGTTGTGTACCCGAACCAGTCTAACTGAGCCTTACCAGCCCAACCGAATCGAACCGGTTAGACCAGACCGAACCAAACCGGAAACCGTTCAAGTGCGCGCGCGTGATGTGCACTCCCGCTTGTGACGCACCCTCCCGCATGTGACGCGCACTCCCATCTCTGAGACACGCGTGTCCTACGCGTGACACTCACATGGACGTGTCTGGTGCACGTGACGCGTTTTCAGGACACATTCAGGGAAGTGTCTTACCTTTTTTAAGGTTTTTGGATGTTCTGGTTTCATTTTTTGAGTCCTTTTGAACTTCTAAGCACTATAAATGATTGTTTTAGTGCAATTTTAAGGTTTAGGTCATTCCTAAAAGAGTTTAGCAATGACCAGTAAGACAGATATTCGAATGAGCATAACTGAATTAGGTTAGATAGTCTTGCCCAAAGGTGACCGTCCTAAAGAAGTTATGATCTTTTGAATTTGAGGTTTTGGTCTCCTGTAATCTGCAAGTTTGCACTTAAATACATAGAATAACTAGTCTTACCCAAAGGTGTCTAGGGACTTCTTGTAGAATAAGTAGGATAGAATAACTTGTATGTGGAAGTGAGAGAAGAATAACTTTCTTGCCTAAAGGTGTGGAAGTGTCCTGATCAATCCAAAGCATGATAAGTTAGTTTTGTGCGCGACTATTGTCGCCATCTGGGGGGTGAATTGCATATCGAAATCTTTTGCCCAATGGTGTGATTAGATGATGCGCCCACCTGCCCCTTAAAGTGGAAGAAAGCATTTTTTATATTAAACCACTTTAACTAATCCGGCTCAACCCCTAGACTAGTTAGATTAATTAAGTTGAACTAAAATTAACAACTACAAGAACCAAATAAAGTTTTATAATTTGTGCGATAATTTGTATTACAAACCATAACATTTAGACATCATTATTTGCAACTATAGACGAATCTGTTGTACACAGGCATTTGACTGGGATTGAGCCATTTAATGGCTCAAACTATGGTTCTTGGAAGATGCAGCTAGACATTGTTTTAGGCTGCCTAGACTATGACTTTGTCCTCTTAGAGGAAAAGTCGGATGCTCCCATTGCTGAGTCTTCGAACTCAGATAGGTCTTTGTTATTAAAATGGGAGAAGGCCAATCGGATGGTCATAATGATCATCAGGGCTTCTATTCAGGAAGCCATCAGGGGAGATATCCCTTCGGCTGAGACAGCTAAAGAGCTTCTTGAGACTATCAAGAAGCAGTTTATGGGGTCAGTGAGATCTAGACAGTACAACAATCTGACTCAGTTGATTTCTATGAAATACGATGATGCTGGGAACGTTCGAGAGCATTTTCTCAAAATCTAGAAGTTAGTTATCTCTCTCCGAGAGTTGGGCTTGACCATTGAGGATGACCTCATGGTCCATTTGGCTGTGGCTTCTCTTCCTCACTCCTTTGATGCATTCAAAGTTAATTACAATGCACATGACCGATTGTGGACCCTCAACGAACTGATAGCAGTTTGTGTGAGTGAGGAAGAACGCACTAAGTGTGGTAAGGCCGAGTCTGCGAATTTGGCTATTCGTTCTGGAAGTAGGAAGAACTTCAAAACGAAAGTTTTCAAGAAGCCAAATACTTAGAGATTCTTTCCAGGGCAGAGTTCAGGACAGAATTAGGGCCATCAATTCAAGGGGAAAGGGAAGGCAGATCAGTTTCAGGGCAGATTGATTGTTATCAAACCAGAGGAAATAGAATGTTTTTTCTGCAAGTTGAAAGGGCATGTGAAGAAAGACTGCTTCAAGTATCAAGAGTGGGCCAAGAAGAATAATAAATGTATTAATTTATCATTGGTATGTTTTGAATCAAACCTAGTGGATGTTCCTTCAAACACTTGGTGGATTGATTCAGGTGCCTCTGTGCACATTTCTCATTCTCTTCAGGGGTTCGTACATAGGCGTAAGGCCAAGGATGAAGAGCTTCTATTCATGAGGAATTCTTCACCAGTAGTAGTAGATGTTATTGGGACTTGCAGACTGATTTTAGACTCTGGTCATGTTTTGCTTTTGGATAATACTTTTTATGTACCATCTTTTAGACGGAATATTATTTCAGTTTCTAGACTTAGTACTTCTGGCTACAGTTTTTTATTTGAGGAGAGTGTGCTATCTGTTAGACATAATTTGCAAACCATTGGAAATAGTATGTTGATTGATGGTCTTTATCAGTTTGTTTTGGATTATAGTTTTGCATCATCCTTACTATGCATGACAGTTGATTCTTCTACTCCAGTTACCGATTCTAAACGTGTTAGACAAAAGGAAAATTCTGCTATGTTGTGGCATCGTAGATTGGGTCATATATCAAAGAAGCATTTAGAGTCTTTAGTTAAGTCTGAAGTTCTGGAACCCCTTGACTTTTCTGACTTCGAGACTTGTATAGAGTGCATTAAAGGAAAGATGACTAAGAGTCGGAATCTGGATATTGCTAGAAGTACTTGTCTTTTGGACCTGATACACACTGATATATGTAGACCTCTCGCTACAGCATCTCAAGGTAGTCAGTGATACTTCATCAGTTTTATCGATGACTTCTCACGTTATGCCTTCGTATTTCTAATTCATCATAAGTCTGAAGCATTAGAGGTGTTCAAGCAATACAAGGCTGAAGTGGAGAAGCAGTTGGATAAGGCAATTAAAGTTGTCCGTTCTAATAGGGGAGGTGAATGCTATGGAAAAGCTTATGTTGATGGGGTTAATCACCGTGGATTTGTCAGTTTTCTTCATGAACACGGTATTGTGCCTTAGTACACCACTCTTGGGACTCCGGAGCAGAATGGTGTAGCTGAGAGGAGGAACTGAACTTATATGGATGTTATTCGCAGCATGATGAGTCACACAGATTTACCTGATAGTTTTTGAGTTGAAGCCCTTAAGACCGCTGTTTACATTTTGAACAGGGTCCCCAATAAGGCAACTCCTGAAACCCCCTTTTTCCTCTAGACTGGGAGAAAGCCTAGTCTTCGTCATTCTTGCATCTGGGGTTGTCATGCTGAAGCAAGAATTTATGATCCCACCTTGCAGAAGCTTGATCCTAGAACTGTGAGTTGCCGCTTCATTAGATATCCGGAGAGATCGAAATGTTTTAGATTTTACAGTCCTTCTAGACCATCTCAGTTTTGGGAGACCAACAATGCGAGATTTCTGGAAGATGGTGAAATTGGAAGCTCAGTTCACAAAGAAGTTGTTTTTGAGGAAGTGCTTGATAATGGCAGTTCATTTTCACTACTACCACTTCTAGCTAGGCCGCGTTCACCGGTTGTTCAGGTCACCCGTACAGTTGCAGTGCCTGTGCAAGAAGAACAACAAGGTGCGACAATAGCAGCTGATATTATTGCACCAACTCAAATTGTTGTTGCTGCACCAGTACCTTTGAGAAGATCTTCACGGGATAAAAGATCTACTATCTCTTCTGATTATGAGGTGTATTTAAATAAATGTGACATTAGTGATTCTGGAGATCCTTCCAGATTTCGAGATGCTCTACAAAGTCCGCACTCTCGAGAATGGTTGGATGCGATGAGAGAGGAATTGATGTCCATGGAGAAGAATTCAGTTTGGGATCTTACATCTTTACCTCATAATTCCTCAACCATTGGGTGTAGATGGATTTACAAGACCATAAGGGATTCTGAAGGTAAAGTTGAAAGGTTTAAGCCAAGGCTTGTGGTCAAGGGTTTTAAGCAGAATGAAGGCATTGACTATGTTGAGACCTTCTCGCCTATTTCGAAGAAAGATTCCCTCATAATTATTTTGGCTCTAGTAGTGCATTTCAATTTAGAACTTTACCATATGGATGTTAAAACTGTATTTTTAAATGGTGAGCTTGAAGACGTAATTTTCATGGATCAACCAGAAAGTTTTGTTACTCCTGGAAGTGAAGATCTTGTTTGCAATCTGAAGAAGTCGATTTATGGTTTGAAGCAGGCCTCCAGGCAGTGGTACCTAAAGTTTGATAAAGTTGTTGTTCAACATGGTTTCCATGAAAATCTGATGGATCGATGTATATACCTCAAGGTGAGTGGGAGTATGTTTATTATTTTTGTGTTGTATGTCGATGACATTCTTTTAGCAAGTAATGATATTTATATATTTCATGATACCAAGCTATTCTTGTCTCGAAATTTTGATATGAAGGATATGGGAGAGGCAAGTTATGTCTTGGGCATCAAGATCACTAGAAATCGCAGTTCAGGATGTTTGGGTTTATCACAAGGGGCTTACATTGACAAAGTGTTAACCAGATTCAAGATGCAGAATTGTGCTCCCGGAGATGCTCCAGTAGTTAAGGGAGATATCTTCAACAATCGTCAATGTCCCAAGAATGAAGTTGAAAGACTTCAAATGGATGCTACTGAGTATGCTTCCGTAATTGGCAGTCTTATGTATGTTATGATTTGCATCAGGCCTGACCTGAGTTTCATTGTGGGGATGTTGGGAAGATATCAGAAGAATCCTGGAGCTATTCACTGGACTGCAGTTAAGAAAGTACTTCGGTACCTTCAAAGGACTAAAGATTTCATGTTGGTTTACCAGAGATGTGATGAGCTAGAAGTTGTTGGTTATTTATAAGATTCTTATTATGCTGGATGTCAGGATAGTTTGAAGTCAACTTCGGGATATGTTTTCTTGTTAGCTCAAGGTGCAGTTTCATGGAGAAGTGTCAAACAATCCTTGGTGGCATCTTCTACCATGGAAGCAGAGTATATTGCTTGTCATGAGGCTGCACAGCAGGCTCTTTGGATGAAGAACTTTATCAGTGAGCTCAAAATAGTGGACTCCATTGAGCGACCGATCAAAATTCATTATGACAATGCAGCTATTGTTCAATATCTTAAGAACAACCATGTCACAAGCAGGAACAAACATATAGAGATAAAATATTTATATGTGCGAGAGAAAGTTCGAGCTGGTTTAATTCTTATCCCTCACTGTTCTACCTTAATCATGATTGCTGATCATTTGACCAAGGATCTTTCAGTTAGAGTTTTCAAGGAGCCTGCAACCCGGATGGGAGTTTTAGAATTTTTTTAATTCCTTTGTTTAGTAAGAGTATTTATTTGTTATCTCTTTCTAGTCATTTTATGATTCACATATTATGTTGATGTACTCTCTTTCATAAATGTTATGGTTTTGAAAATAATTGATGCATCGTTTAATTGTTCATATGTTTTAAATGCACGTGCAAAATGATAGACATTAAGTGATGGTATTCACATGGCGGATGTCATTGATGTTAAGTTAGGCCTGAGAGCATGCACAAAGCTCTCAAGTCGCTTGGGCTAAACATTGTTGAGCACCATGTTTGAGGCCTTCATTCTGAATATAAGGTGATGAACTTCACATGACGGATGTCGTAAGGTATCAGAATGACATGCATATGCTTAAATGCATGTAACGTGGACACTTATGGATATACACATTTTTGATCACATAAAGTTGTGTATTTTCCATGTCACACCATAATAGTCATCATAAAGTTCCTCTCGAAGATATTAGTGTTACTAGCAGTTTGACCATGAAGTGGCCTATGTCATAGTAATGAAAACTAGTAGATGCTATGTGCTTCCATGATCACTATTAGTGGCACTCTTGTTTTAGAGTGAAAGTTTAAGAACATGTAATTCTCGGCAACAACTGTTTTTTAAAAAATAATAAATAATAAAATAGAGTGGCCACTCACGTTTTTTTTTAAAGATTTCAATTTGGGAAGTCTTTTCTTTATTTATTCTTTTAAAATAATTGCTTGGGCCAAGTGGGAGATTGTAAGAGTTTTAGTATTCTACAACTCTTGGTATGGCCCTACGCAATCGTTTTGATTTATTCAAAACCCCAGATAGATAAGGTTGCCAACAGAGAATGTTTAAATTTGTGGGTCCCACTGAGATGTGGTCAAACATGGGACTTACACATGTTCGATAATTAAGGAGAAACGGTTGGATGACTCACCGTTAGATTTGGTGTGACTTCTCATAGCCCTTGGATCGTGATGGGTGGTTATGAGGGTTTTTATCTTATAAATTTTGGGAAAGTCCCTCTTCTCACTCACGTTATTGCAAGCCCCATTGATAGACTTGAGAGGAGAAGAGAAGACCCCAAAAGAAGGTTGCTGATTTTATTTTGCAGATTTCCGGATTCATACGGTTATTCATATTATTCTTGGCATTATTCATTGATCCTAAAGGTATGAATATATTTATCTCTGAATTTTTCAGTTTAATAGATTAATTTAATATTGCATGGTCTAGATCCTGTCATCATGTTTTATTTGAAATAGAATAATGATTTTTATGGGATTAAAAATTCCTACAGTTTGAGTGTAAGATGAGAACCAAACCAAATGTTCTGTGCACAAGGGCATTCAAGAAACAAGTGAGTAACGTTTCTTTTTTCACTTTGCATAGGGTAAAACTCGTTGACTGGGATATTCTGACGTGAAGATTTGAGGCAACAACAATGCCATTTTGGCAGGCTCTCCAGACAAAAATATGAATCTTTAAAGGAACATGTATTTTCCTTAGTAACCCAAACCGTGCGCTTCCCTACCCTCTCCCACTCTCAAATCTCGCTCTTACAGTTTGAGAGCGGATTCGTCATTGGAGCGTGATTTTTCATTTTATGGAGCGCGATTTTCTATTTTTATAGAGTGCGGTGTTTAAAAATCTGTGGTAAAGCTTCGATCTTCCAGTTAATATGATGGTTTTTACTGACAGTCTTAAATATCCAATGAAGAAGACGAAGTGAAGAGGAAGACAAAACATGAGTTTTAATTTGCTCCTACAATGAGTTTGATGCTTTAAAGACAAGTCTTTTCATACTTTTCAGTAGCTGTCATTGAGAGACTTAACTTTTAACTTATTTTTTCACTTTATTTGTTTTTTAACTTAATTCTTTGACCTTTCTTTTATAGAGAGATGGGATTACGGCCAGTTGTGATTGAACTCTTCCTGAGTTCAATCGCATTAAGAGGAACACTATCACTTTTAACCCCTATTAGATGTGATTAGGATTTTTAATCTATGTTGGTTTTTAGGGGGGAAAATTATATATATATACCATGACGCTCCAGAGGCACTCTCGACCCTATCCTAAATTAAATTCGATTGAATTTTCCAAAACAATATTATGTTGGACAATTGAATTCGATTATTATCCAAAATGACATTCTCTTAGGGTGATATGATCGAAGTTTGTTTCCATTTGTTTTCAAGCCAATTCCATACGAGGTTTCAACCACTACCTTAGGCTGTATTTGTTTGGAGGGAAATAGGTGAATTATTGTCAAAAAAATAGTTCATTTTTGTGTTTGGAATGGTGCAAATGAGTTTTTTTACTACAAACAATCATCTAGTTGTACTTTTATGTTTGAGAAAAATTTGTATATAATAAATGATGAGAAATCATTTTTTTGTCATTTTTCTTTATCACAACGTTTTCCCTCCGAATAAATAATGAGTCAAGGATTCAACTTATCTCATACTCGTTCGAATTACCTCAATTTTTGTTTTTGGTTAAGAGGCATTTCATTAATCTATTGAAAATGGAACATCAAGGGTATGAAAATCCCTATACAAAGAAATGTTCCGATGAACAGGGAAGAATAAGGAAGGGAAAACCTTAGACTTTCGTTAAGGGCTAACTAGGTGACATCGTGAGTAGCAACATTTGCACCATAGTTGGTGAACTACAATATTATGTTCCCGTCGATACTCCTCAAGTGATTAATATCCTCAACGACCGAGTAAACCTCCCAATGGGATACGGTATAGGAGGATTACCAGACAGATTGTCTGCGATTTATTTTGCATCCGATTCCACTATCACATACTGCCATTTCTGGCGGATAGCCCATTTGGAGGCTTAGACGAATTGTCTCAACTTTTGCAATCCTGCTAGAACCCAGGTGATTTCTAGCCACTGCGCCGGCTACTCAATCATTGGAGAGGAAAGCTCCATCCACGTTGATCTTTACCCAGTTTAACTATGGGGATTTCCAAATCTGGTCTTGTGGAGCCTTTGGGAATTTTGACAGTGTTGTCACTCTTGGTAAAACCTCTACGATATGTCCCTCAATGATTTGAATCTTAGCCAAAGGGTTCGGGGAGGACCCATTAAAATGGATCGCGATACGGAGTTTCCTTATACCCACAGAGTTATGCATAATCTCACAGCCAGATAGCTATAGCCATTCCCAAATGTTGGGTGTTGGTTCCATTTGCACCACCAACTCAAAAATGAGTGCTCAGCTTGATTGGTAGGAGGGGAGGAAAATTGGGTTCCGAACCATATGCTCCTAAAGACAGAGCATTGAAGAAAGAGATGAACTATAGACTCCTCCTCTATATGGCACAATGGGCATAAAACCTCAACTTCCATCTTTCTTTTCTTTAGATTTAAAGACCAATGGCATTGTGACATGCTCGCCGTATAAATGTGATGATCTTTTGTGGTACCGGTATGCACCAGAGAGCTTTCCAATGAGTGGCCTCCATCATAGCGATTGATCTACTGGATGAAGCCTGTTGCAACTCCAAAAATTGTTTTGCAAGATGCGACGTAGAATTTACCTTAATTGATCCATATTTTGAGAAATGCCATAGGAGCTTGTCCGGGGCAACGGATACACTAATAGGGAGTTTTTTCATCGCCTCTATGAAGGTTTGATCCATAATTCTCACAAACCCAGACTCATCCCACCGTCCCTCTTCGGCCAAGATATAGTTTGACACCCTAGTATTCTTGTTCTGATTTCCTGCCAGTATTGTCGGTTTGAATTACGGGGGGTTTGGTACCCAAGACCGACCCTCACCTGATTGCCATTTCTGATTTGCCACCAGATCCCTTTTCCTAGGACCTGACGACCTGTGAGTAAACTTCTCCACACCAAGATGCTCTGGCTCCCAATTTGGCGGGATTTTGAAAAGTAGATAACTTTAGAGTCTTTACCCAGAGGGATTGTGAGTTGGATATAATTTTTCATCCCTATTTGGCTAAGAGCCCAATATTAAATGCGTGAAGATTCCTGAAACCCATGCCCCCTGAAGCCCTATTAGTGCTCATATTTTCCCAGCTAACCCAACGAATCCTACGCTCTTGCGCATTATTATATACACAAATTTCAAGCGTCTTTTGATTATTGACATCTTGATCCTTACTGTCAAATTACCTTTATTGTCGCATGTAGGCATTACAAGTGTCTCATTGGGGTCTTTGTATCAAGAAAATGGAAAAATAAAGAGAGGTGGCCATGTTGAGGGGTTCACCTGATATTTTTCATTAATGGGAGATCCTTCTTCTTCACTTCTTTATTACTTTTTTCCTGCAAAAAGAAAATAATTTTTTTTTTCTCTCTTCTTCTTATTCCTGAGATTTTAGTCTCGTCTTGCTCCGTGAGAGTTTCATGTGAGAAATTCCATTTTTATATGTTTTGAAGAGTCATTTTTTGACTCTCCTTTGACTTCCTACTTTTGTGGGGGTCAAATCTCCTTAGAGAGAGTTATTTGTCTAAGATAGCTGGTTTCCCTCATCTTGGAGAACCTGAGACGTATAGGAGTCGTGTTTCTTGAATGACTCGAAATTGGTTTTTTTTTTTTTAGAACCTGAGAGGATAAGACTTTTCCCATAAAAATGGAGAAGAATCTCATCTTCCAAAAGGGGAGATGATCACTCTCCTACTTTGAACGGGGTGTTTTGTGGCACCCTTTCATTGGAAAAGAATGGGAGATCTCTATCTTGGGATTCTTCCAAAAATTGGCAGAGAGTCCTTTTTCATCAGTGATTATCTACCACGTGGCAGTCAGGTACTGATTGCCAACTGAGAATGTGGCTGACCCAGGTCCAAGGCTTATTTAGGTTGCAGATCAGGTCATTGAAAAGGGCCGACCTTGGTCAGTCCGAGGACCATAAAAGGGTGAGACCATGGAACCTGCCCATGGTCAGAGTCATGTCCCTAACCATTTATGGTCGTGGTGTAGAGCTAAGGTTTCACATGCTCTAATTATGTGAATAGTGTTTTTCAAGACCTAAAGTCTTAATGTAATTATGGTTTCATGTTTTAAAATGAAATGATGTATTTTGAATAAATTAAAGTATGCATGAAAATTGTTTATGAGTGTTTGGGATGAAGAAACAAGAACATGAAATACTCTAAGTGTCAAAAAGCGGAATGTCTTAACATACCCTCAACTTTAGGGAATTCTAGTTTTGTCACCGCTAATTAGAATTGAATTATTCCTGAGCCATTAGAAAAATATAGAGACAATTT
Source organism: Tetracentron sinense (assembly GCA_015143295.1). Classification (NCBI taxonomy): domain Eukaryota; kingdom Viridiplantae; phylum Streptophyta; class Magnoliopsida; order Trochodendrales; family Trochodendraceae; genus Tetracentron; species Tetracentron sinense. The sequence goes on along the minus strand of CM026572.1, from coordinate 23,658,815 downwards.
TCGATGTTCATGTTTAACACTTTTTCAGATTTTTAGTCGAAGTTAAGTCAAATGTGGGTTTTTCGAAGACTAGTCTGCTGTAATTTTTGAACAGTCAACTTTAGGGCCTATTTAGACCATGAGTAATTCATAATTAGGATTTATACATTAGACATAAATTTGTTTCCCTTTAAATTTCGAGTCCAACGCAAGTTGAATTGCCTAAATCCGATAAGTTAGTAAAAAGTTATGGTCAAAACACCAGAGCAATAAAAAATAGGTCCAGTCAGAGAATTTAGTTGACGAAATTCGTCGGGAGACCAAATTTAGTCGACGAAATTTGTCCAGAAATGTTCAAATCGACCCAAATCATTGTAACCAATCTTGGAGGATATTTTCAAAGGGCTTTTAAAGATTTTGACAACCTTTGACATATAAATAGAAGGAGATTTCGTGGGTTAGGATTTACCAAAACATAAGGATAAATTTGAGAAGGCATTCGAGAAGAGAAGAAGTGGGAAAAGTTAGAGTTTTGTTCACATGTTTTCCAAGATCAAAGAGAAGCTAAATCCTTGCTTATGAAGTTCGTTTTTCACTATCTTGGTGTGTTAAAGCTTGGATTTCATTCACGAAGTGAATTCTCAAGCTCTTAAATCGTAGGGAAGCAATTTAGGAAATGTAGATACACTCTACTAGCTTTTATTTTCATAATCCCAAATTGAATTTTTTGATGGAAAATCCTTTGTTTGATATGAATTAGTAGGGAATTCTACTAATTCATTTGTGATGTATTCTATACTATAATACAAAATTAATACATATAAAAAATGGTTGATTTATAAAATTATTTGTTTGATTTTACATTATTTTAATAAAATATTTATTAATATATTATAATACAAAAATTATTACATAGATAAATCAGAATAAATGCTTTCAACTTCTTAACTTTATCATTATTGTTATCTTTTAAATTTATTTAATGTAAATTAAAAATTAGTGCCATCTATGATAAAGAAGATTTAAAATATTATTTTGTTTTAATATAGATAATATTACTTTAAAATATTATATATATATATATAATATTCGAGCGGATCAAAGCTCTAAATGAGCAAAGCTTTGAGCTGAGCCGAGCCAAGCCGCACCGAGCTAAACCGAATCAAACATGATCTGACTTGAACTTGACTTGTTTAAATATTTGAACTCAAATAAAAGCTTGGCTTGTTTCAGAATCTGACAGTATCAACTTGAGTGTAGTTTACCTTCCAAAAAAAAAAACCTTGAGTGTAGTTCAAATAAGCTTAGCTGAGTTCGAGTCAACACTTAACTTGAGTGCAGTCCTAATTTTTAATTGGGAAATGGAAAAAAGATCTAAGCTGACCCCATAATCTCATCGGTCCATGCCCCCTATTTACCACCCATCAACTGTGGTTAGGATTTACTCACCCCTTAGGGTTAAGCAATCTAACAATGGTTTTTTTAAAAAAATTATAAATTTAAATTATTTAAGCTTAACCATGGTTAAATAGCTATTAAAAGGGACATGATGTCACTGCTGTCAGCTTAGAAGAGGACTCTTCTCAGACTCTTTTTAATTTAATGTCTTGTTGCATAACCCATCTATTGCCATATCAAGTCCACTACCACCACGGCTGTTGTTATTTTTTTTCTTATCTTTACTATATAGCGAGAGACATGCGTAGATGATTTTTCCGAAATTTCCAAACTGCCCTTATATAAAAACAAGACATTGGTTTAATGTTTTACTTTAATTCCCAAACTAACCCTTGCTCATCCATCTATTTAGAATCACATCCAATCGTGATTGAACTCGGAGAGAGTTCAATCGCATCCGTAGGTTAACACGTGTCCCTTTTAACTTCTATTAACTGTGGTTAACTCCTTCATCTCGCTCTCACGTGTATCAGACGTGCCACTAGCGAGTTGAATCACACCCACGTGTTAACACGTGTCTCTTTTAACTCTTATTAACTATGGTTAACTTCTTTCCCTTATTAACTATGGTTAACTTCTTTCCCTTGTTCTCACGTGCATCATACATTCCATCCGCTAGTACTTTTTAAATAATAATTAGGATCCGTTTAAATATAAAAAGGAGCTTTGTCTTGTGGAGCTCCCATTTTTTACACTAGGGATGACAAATGTGTAATTATTGATGCGGCTGAGAACTATTCTCAGTTAAGATATATAAATGAATATTTTTTTTAGAATTATTTTTTTTTTGTTAGTTTTCTTGACAACCAAGCAAAAAGTTAGGCGATGCAATAATCGTACACGTGTGTGTACGATAAATCCGCCTTGTCAACATTATGAGTTAGTTGTTATTTGTTATATTTTTGTTTTTTTGGTGGAAAACATTATGAGTTCATAGCAATAGTCCGTGACAAATTTGATTTTGATTTGTTTTGGCTGAAATAGTGAAAACCCTCCTTAATATATTCCAGGAATATGCCCTTCTTGCGGTCCCACCTAAATTTGACGAGCATGCATCTCGTGGCGCACGGGACTTTTTTGTCCTTTTGACTTCTACTGGTCAAATCGTTTTTTTTTTCCTTTGATCGTACGGTTGAGATTAATTGATTGTGGTAGATGAACCTACCCTCTGTTATAAAGTGTCGTCCTCACCAAATTTCCTTTCAGGAAAAGAAAGAACAGAAAAGAGACAGTCCTGCAAAATCGGAATAGTAATGGCGACGATCAAATGTGTTAAAGCTAGGCAGATCTTCGACAGCCGTGGAAACCCTACCGTCGAAGTAAGTTCATTTCCATTTCGATCCTTTCAACCATTTGAAACTCTCTATTTTAATGGGCGAACCGTTTGATTTGACTTCTATCGATTTCAATTTGTAACGAAGTTGCAGAGTTTAATTTCATAGTTTGGATTGATTACTGATGCAGTTATTTACCTTTTGATTTTGTTGAGAAGCGTTTCATGATCGATTTTTTCTATCCATATTTAGATTTAGACCGTTTCCTTGCTTATTTTTAGAGATTCTTCTTTTCGCGACATTTGCATGCGTAGACATGGTTTTTAAATGTAAATAAAATTTCAGGTGGATATTACTCTGTCTGATGGAACCCTAGCTAGGGCTGCAGTTCCGAGCGGTGCTTCTACAGGTAAAAACAGTGATATTTTCTGCCAAGTAACAGATGCTTGTTGGTTTATTAGAATTAATCATGTATGGATTTGTTTAAATGCAAAGTTGTAGTGTTATCTCACTTGTATTTGATTTTTTTTTGGGGGTAATCTCTGGAATCTTAAAGGTATCTATGAAGCTCTGGAATTAAGAGATGGAGGATCGGACTACCTTGGGAAAGGTGTTCTTAAGGTCGGTAATCTATTCCATAAATTCGATCTAATGAATTATTAACTTCAGACTCCGTGATCTTGGACATGCTCATTATAATCCGTTTGATGTGATTATGTAAAACACTTGGTTGTCTGTGAAATGTGAATTATTGCCTCTAAATTATGCAAATGGAGTTTGGGGAACCACGTTTTTAGCCGTTTAATTGCTGTACATTCATGTTTAAAGCATCGTCTCATATTTCAAGTCTTTCAGTTTCCTACCAACAATCTCCCGTGCATAAGGGGAGATATGAAATTTCACATTGGTGGGATGCCCTACATGATAACTAGTATGCCATCTTCATTATGTCTCTTAGCAAGTGTGCATGAACATTTGATACTTATATATAGAATAATTGTGAGTCACTTAAGCCCATAATGGGGGTGATTCAATATAGGAAATCTGTAACTGATTATGATATTTTTTTGGTTTAGGCCGTGGAGAATGTCAACGCAATCATTGGACCCGCTTTGATTGGCAAGGTATTTTGTATGAAGTTTTAGTTCTACACTTTTTTTAATCAGCCTACAGTTTTTTTGATATATCTCATGTGGTATTTTGTTATATTCCTTTATAGGATCCAACAGAGCAGACCAAGATTGACAACTTCATGGTACAACAACTTGATGGAACTGTTAATGAATGGGGTTGGTGCAAACAAAAGGTATTGTGAATTTTGATACTTAGGCACTGATAATGCTTATGAGCACTCATTGCATTAATTGATCTAATAATTCTACAATATTCAAGACTGGCATGCTAATTGTCTTTTTGTTTGTTTGTTCTCCTCACTGTGTCAGCTTGGCGCAAATGCTATATTGGCAGTGTCGCTCGCTGTCTGTAAAGCAGGTGCTAGTGTGAACAAAATCCCTCTTTACAAGGTATAAATGGTGCTGGGATAGCCCCTTCCTGCTCAGTCTTCATCATTAAAATCAGCATGTTTGTCTGGGGCTCATTGTTGTCTCTACCCTGCAGCACATTGCCAATATTGCTGGGAACAAAACTTTAGTGTTGCCTGTACCTGCTTTCAATGTCATAAATGGAGGTTCACATGCAGGAAATAAACTGGCAATGCAGGTAATCCTCAAATCACAAATCTTTTTTTTTTTGGTAAATCTCAAATCGTCAATCTGTTACTACAATTAGTGCCCTTTATATTGTAGAAATTTCTTCTAATTAGTGTTTTTGCTTATACTATAGGAGTTTATGATTCTCCCTGTTGGAGCATCTTGTTTCAAGGAAGCCATGAAGATGGGTGTAGAAGTATACCATCACTTAAAGGTACCATTCTTTTTTGAATTATTATTTTCAAATTTCTTTAGTAAGTTTTTTTTTACAACTATCATCATAGGGGCTCATCATTTATATATCCATTTGCTCTTTCAGGCCGTAATTAAGAAAAAATATGGTCAAGATGCCACTAATGTTGGTGATGAAGGCGGCTTTGCTCCTAACATTCAGGTTCCCAACCGCTCATAATTATTTTTATTCACATTCTAGAGGAGGGTGGTCATTCTGAGAAAACTGGATGACATGTTCTGATTTTTAATCTGAAGACCATTGTCTCTAGTGAGATCATATGTCAAATGGGAGCTATTTATACTATTTCCAATTAATTAAAAAGTTTGCAGAGCTAGTTATCCCACCACAACCAAGACCCGCGTGCACGGACATGCAGAGATGCGAGTGAAATCGGTTGATAAAAAGTACCGATAAAAATCGGTTGATAAAAAGTACCGATAAAAGTACTCACTATTTCTAATAATCATGTGAAATACAGGAAAACAAAGAGGGCCTTGAACTGCTGAAGACTGCCATAGAGAAAGCTGGATATACCGGCAAAGTATGTTCACTTATCTTGAAGACATACCCGGTCCAAGTACTTCAGCATTATTCAATGGGTGTTGCTTGCTTGGTAATGTATGTTAATATATTGGCCTTTGTGGCAGGTTGTGATTGGGATGGATGTTGCAGCTTCAGAGTTCTATGACAACAAGGATAAGACTTACGATTTGAATTTCAAGGAGGAGGTAAGAAGTAACCTTCACTTTTCTTTTCGTCTTTTAGAACTTGCCTTCAGCTTGAAACATGAACTAATAAAGGATATAAACTCAATTGCATGATCATAATCTGCTTTGCTACTTTCTTATGTGTGTTCAAAGCAAAGTTTGGTGAAGGGTCCGCCATCTGATTGTATCATATCTGGCTGACCTTTTCCCAAGATGATCTCCTAGTCTCCTAGGGAGGGCCAATTGAATGATGGGGCCCAGTCTCCCGACCATCATTGGATTTATAGGATCTGCTTATTATATTTTTTTAAAACAAAAAATATATGAAACATGGAAAACTAGATAGCTTGAACGGGGATGGTTCTGTTTGCTGCAGAACAACGATGGATCACAAAAAATATCAGGGGACAGCTTGAAGAATGTTTACAAGTTATTTGTGGCTGATTACCCAATTGTATCCATAGAAGACCCATTTGATCAGGATGATTGGGAGCACTACGCCAAGTTGACGGCTGAAATCGGCGAGCAAGTACAGATTGTTGGCGATGATCTCCTTGTCACAAATCCTAAGGTAAAATCCATAATATATTAGCTATTAGAAATTTAGAATTCTAAGAGAGCATATTTATGATTTTATTCCTGGTTTATTTGTGGCTGCTGCAGCGTGTGGAGAAGGCAATCAAGGAGAAGACATGCAATGCCCTTTTGTTGAAGGTACTAATAGAGGATTGTGCTTTTTGGGGGTCAAGTGGGATGCATATAGAGATAGCAATGTACACTCATCTCTGATCTGGTGGTCTTTTTGCTGCATTCCCATTCTCACCATTGGGATCGACATTCATCATCACTCATTACGAAGTTTATAGACCTACCATTATTACTTTGGGTAAAGAGTCAGAAAGGAAATCTCTTGGAGCTCATGTGCCTTGTAAAGTTTATACATCAGTTGATTTCAATCCTTCGATAGAGTTGACTTCTTGTAAATACGGCCACGCTGTTTATGAACTGTGCATATAGTGCATAAGGGTAAGGCATGGACCCAAGATCATCCCATAAAAACAAAATTTGCTCAATCTACCATTTTTTGTGATGGCCCAGGTGAATCAAATCGGTTCTGTCACTGAGAGCATTGAAGCTGTGAAAATGTCTAAACGCGCTGGCTGGGGTGTCATGGCAAGTCATCGAAGGTTTGGCATGTGCTCTGTAGTACAATTTCTATATACGTTTGAAACATCGTTGCTGACCCAGTTCTATTTGTTTATTGTAGTGGTGAAACTGAGGATACGTTCATTGCAGACCTTTCGGTTGGTTTGGCCACGGTAAGAGTTGGGCTAGTTTTTCATGTTGTCGCTGGTTTTTTAAAGGCAGATTTGTAATGTAGTGCTCATCATTTTAGAGAACAAAAATCTGGTTTTTGGGAGTGTCATAATTAAAAGTAATATCAGGTATTTATAGGTTTCCCAGGCTATGGCTCAAAATGTATGATTTGGTCATGTGTGCTTGTGGTGAAACAGGGTCAGATCAAGACTGGAGCTCCTTGCAGGTCAGAACGCCTTGCTAAATACAACCAGGTAAAGTTCCCACTAGCTTTGGCTTGTTGAGTCAATACTTCAAAGAGGAACTTGCTGGATGGATCTTTTTGTAGAATTTGCACCAGTGAAGTTTGCTTAAGCTCAAATTCTAATGTTTCCATACATTGGAGGGCTAGGATAGTTCATTTTTAATTTTAACAGTTTGGATGGTTTGAATAGATGAGCACATTTTCCATGACTGAGCAGCATTCCGAACAAACATCCCCATTTCCCTCATATTCAAATTTATATCAGGGTTTTATATCTGATCAAAGCAGAATGGATTTGTTAACCATTTGGTGTCTGCGTGCCTGCAGCTTCTTAGGATCGAAGAAGAATTGGGTTCTGCAGCAATCTATGCAGGAGCAAAGTTCCGAGCACCGGTGGAACCTTACTAGGAGATGACCAGAGTCATCAAGAAGTATTTTGTTAGTTCATGCGTTTTGGAATTGTGAAGAACACATTTTGTGGAGCTTGAGTTGAAACTGGTAGAGTACCTTAACTTTTTAAGAAAAAAATAAAACAAAAGTGAGGCTCCTTATTTTCTGTTTGTGGAGGAGAGGTTCTCATGCTTTGTATTGAAAACCAATGTTTAGGGTCTTTGTTTTGTGAGCTGTTATTTGAGCTGTGCCTGTTATCACCCTTGTTTGTGGTGGGATTTTGTGTTTGAACCTATGGGCTGTTTTGGAGATGAATCTTTGGCGTGAGTGTGTCTTTAGTCGAGCCTCTTTAAATAAAAATAGTGTTTGCTATGCAGTAAAATGTAGCTCTGCTGGCTAGATTACTTCTCTGTAGATGTGATTTACTTAGATCCTTAACCAAATCTCCAACTGCCACCAAAGTTTTAAAATCACTGATCAGGTTCCTTACTTCCCATGGGGTTTTCCCCTGATTTGTCAGGTTTACTATCAGTAAGGAGTCCCCTTACACCATTGTCTTTAACAGCCCCATTTCCTTAGTGATAATCATCCATCTTCACGAATTGATCTACGCATTTTTGATGGTCATCAAAGTGGTTCAGTATTAGCACAAGATTGGAACAGTGGCTTCTCTTCCATAGAGAGACAAGCTAGCCTCTTTTCCAAGGGGTACTGGCAGTGTTTACAAATCAGCACAGTTTGTAAACCGGGGACAAAATGGGACAAGATCGATGCATGGTTTGACCTAATGGGCATTCTTCTTATCCACGGTAAAAGGCATGAACAAAATATGCATCTTTGGGATAGATGTATCTTTTTTGAAATGTCTTTGAACAAAATCCTTACCACTTAAAGATTAGAGGGTGGATAATGGCAAATAGTTTTTTTTTTTTTTTGGGTCTCCAAGCCAAAAACGGTAGACCACTTGCTTATGCATTGCCCTATTGTGGGTGTCATCTGAGGCTATTTTCTCTCTCGAGTAAGAGAGAATTTGATCTTCCCTTCTTTATTTCAGAACTTCTCTTATTCTGCTGGTCATTAGTTAGTGTGGATAGTGTCAAAAGTATATTTTGTTTACTTGAGACTATAATATGGTTCATTTGGAAAGAGAGAAATATAAAAATTTTCAACGACTCCTCATCCTCTATTACTCATATCCGAGCTCAAATCTGCCTACTGGTCTTAGAATGGGCCTCCACTATTAGGATCCGATCATCGAAGCAGTGGGAGATCATTTATGCTAGCTTAGCCCCGTTTGGTTGCACTTCCGTTTTCTGTTTTTAAAAACAAAATTTTGGAAACTTTTACACAAAACATGTCTCTGTTTTTTGTTTTTAAAAATTAGTAATAAAATTTTTGAAAATAAGGTAACAGACAATTTCTGTTTCCACTGTTTTTGGAAAAAAAAACAAAACCACTATGCACCACTACTCTAACACTACCACTACTCCACCACCACTACCAACACCACTCAACCACCACTCATCACCACCACCACCACCACCAATGCCACCAACACCACTCAACCACCACCACCAATGCCACCAACATCACCACCACCACTCCATCACTCACCACCACCACTCCATCACTCACCACCACCCACCACCACTCACCACCACTCACCACCACCACCACCACCAACATCACCACCACCACCATCACCACTCAAGGTTCGAAATATCGATAATATCGGCGATATATCGCCGATATATTTCGATATCGCCCATCACCGACACATCTATATGATGTTTGAAAAAAAATACAGCATATCGGAATATATCGGCGATATATCGGAAATATCGGAGATATATCGGCGATATCGGAGATATATCGGCGATATCTTCCGATACCGCCCAAACAGAAAACCATTTTTTTTTTTTTTTTGTGGAATATTTTTTTCGTAAAACCCTGCTAGGGTTCACTTTGTTTGAAACAAAAAATGAAAAAAATAAAAAGATGAGAGGAGAAAGAAGGAAGAAGAGAGGAAAAAGAGAAGAGATGAGAAAGAAGGAAGAAGAGGAAAAAGGAGGAAGAAGAAGAAAGGATGAAGGAAGAAGAACATACCCGGAGCATGGAGGTCGCCGTCACTCACCGTCGCCGATCGCCCTAGCCGGCATGCCCTAGGTCTCCATTCTCCTTTGAGTCGGAGTCGAGTCTGAGTCTGCCTTCTTCATATGAGTTATCAGGTTTTATTTAATTTTAAGTGGGTTTTTACATATTAACTGCTAGGTTCTTCCTAATTTGCAAATACACTTTTATGTGTAAACATTTTGCAAATTAGCTCATGGTTTTCCAACAATAAACCCTTGGTTCTGTTAGACTTTTGTTTGTAATTTTTAGTAAAATGACTATTATGCCCTTAAGATATTTCATAAACTCATAAAGCCCCTTTAACTGTCCTTGAACTGTAGTTAACAAGTTTTAGCCAAAGTGGTTAATTTATCTCCTTTTAACTCTTTTAATTGTGGTTAAGATTCACTAACCACTAACCCTTAAGGTTAAAGCGTCTACCCTTGATTTTAAAAAAAAAGTAACATCTCTTTCAACTCCCTTTAACCATGGTTAAGATCCACTAACCTTTATGGTTAAAGCATCTATTAGAAAATAAAAAAATAGAAAATTAAAAGTCTCTTTTAACTCCCTTTAATTGTGACTAAGATTCACTAAATCCTTAGGGTTAAAGCATTTAATCTTGGTTTTTAGAAAAAAAATTTAAAAAATTAACCTTTTTAATTCCCTTTAACTATGGTTAAGATTCACTAACACATGCTATTCAATAATGAATGAAACATGAATCAATCATACATTATTGTCACTTATCAACGCACATCTTTGCTTTATTCTCATTGAATCTCTTATGTACATTGTTATTTTTTAAAATGTTTTTATTCTAAAAAGTGTATTAACATCTATTTTAATATTTCCTGAAGTTTCACTACAAAATTTCATGTTTTGTCCCATTTTTTTACAATTTTTTCAAAAATCACCGATAAACGATATATCTTCCGATATATCTCCGATATATCTTTTTTCCACGGCTCGACATGTCGAGCGATATCGACATTTAGAACCTTGTCACCACTCACCACCACCACCACCACCACCACAACCACTCCACCACCACCACCACTCACCACCACTATGGATTGGAATTGCTTACTCATTATTATATTCATTATATTTTCCAAACACATTTTTTTGTTTTTTATTTTTTAAAACGAGTAACTGTTAATAATGTCAAACATATTTTCTACTTAAAAAGTTTTAAAACAAAAACTTATTTTCAGTTTTAAAAAACAGAAAACAAAAACAGAAAAACGGAAGTGTATCCAAACGGCCCTTAGTGTTTCAGTTTACACTACAGTAAACTCTTTCCTGTCAAAAAAAAAAACTTTTATTTTATTAATATATCCACCTGATTATCGATCAGAAAAGTGAATAACTTTGACCACACACCAAGCTAAAGCCTTCATAGCCCAATCTCTAAGATAAGTCAGTTACCCTAATCAAGGTTTGGTGAGCTCAGATTTCAAAGCACTGTTGTACAAACAGTAAATTTTCACATCTCACTGAAAAAACTTGCATATGAAGAAGCCTGTTTACATATCATTCAAGATTGTCTTGATTCCTGGCTCAACCTTGTTACAAGTTGAAGAGAAAACGGAAGACAAATCACCATTAAATGCGACAAAACTATAATTCGACAAGAAATTAATGGAAGAAAATATAAATGTACAAACAATGCAGAAATAAGGACACCATCCAAGCTGAACTCAAGAAAGCTTACTTCCAATATCCGGGACCTTATCCGGTGGCCTGCTATTGAAACAACATTGTAGTCAGCATAATTTCAGTAAAGAGGCAGTACATGATACTATAGCCGCATGAAATTCTTTCTTATGCTGTGTGTGTATGTGGCACAGCTGGACGATCATTTTCTAACTAAAAAATCAATCTGATCCTTTTTTATTTATTTCTTCTGGACTATCCGTTGGATGATCTAGGAAGAAGCTAAGTAACCAGATCCCAGAGCGGGAGCGTCAAATTTCGATTTAGGATCGGGTCGAGGGTGTTGATATATATAAATGTATTTTAGTAAATTCAATTACAAGATCACCAATAATTAACGAACCTTACAAGAATCTTTTTTTTTAATCGGTAAAATAACAAATATATTAACAATTAGAAACTGCAGCAGTTTACAGATATGTAAACTAGGCAACGATAAGAAAAGAAGCAATAAACTGCACTCCATAAACAGAATAACATGGAAAAATGAAACTTTACACAAAAAAATACGCTCTACAAACCATAAACTGCACTCTACAAAAGTTGAAACCATGCTCCCGAGATAATTTCACTCTCAAGCCATGAGAGCAAGGTTTGAGAGTGGGAGCGAGGTTTGAGAGCGGGGGTGAGTAGCGGGTTGGGAGGTTTGGATTACTAAGGGAAGAAGCCAGCCAATTTGTTGGATACTTGTGATTATCCAGACGCCTAGGTTCTAGATTATAGTCCATCCAAGAGGTAGCCCACCAGCTAAAAGGGTCTAAAATTCCTGTATGTCCGTAAACAAATTTGGGGCCAATGCATGTATTTCTTAATAGAACAAAGCAATATAAAGACATTAAATACTTACAAGTTATAATGGGAAGACTACAGGGAGATGAAGTGATCCAACCAACAACGCCTAATTAATCATGCTCCTCCAATGCAGTATAAATCATCCTAATAAAAATGCACAAAAAGGTTACAATATTATGCCTTGGTTCAAAATTCAAATAGCAATTCCTTAAGTCGTAAGCAGAATGTCTCTCGTCACAATACCAGAATATGGAGAGAAAGAGGAGGATAATAAGATAGACGAGCTTAAAAAGCCGTTGCTTTTTTTCCCAGTTGAGCTGGTTGAAGATCTCGGTTATGTCTACCAAGTGCTGTCTCCGCATATACCTGATAATGGGAATGTTGAACTCAACTTAGAATGAGTAGTTTGCTTTGAATTCCATAAGATGCATAGAATGAAGTTTTAGAAAATTAGGACATCTGAGCGTCTCACACCATTAAAACATGATTGCTAGGATAAAGTGATTAATCGACCACACATATCACATCCGTTTGATTTGTGTTGTGCACGCTGCTCAAAGTGTTCAGATTAACAAATAACTATGAATGCAAAGATGCTAGCACAGGTAGGACAACCTCTCAGCTCCTTTAATTAATTGAGACAATATAAAAAAAAAAAAACAATAATTGAGACTTTCAATCCGAGAAACAGGAGGACATGAAAGGAGGAAGGCTTGTCTCAAGTGAAACAAGAGGCACCAACATTGATAAATGGCACCACTCTCAGCTGTATCTACTCCTGTCCTATTCCCATGTCCAACCATGACCCTGATCTGTTTAGTGTTTACTCAACCCATATTTCCTAAACTAGGTGTATGCTCAAATCAGAGATTGCCTTCTTTTCTCTCAAATACTGAAGTACTTAGTTGCTCCTGATCCCAGTTCAAATTGTTCTTTTCCCCCTACAGTCAATAATTTAATTGTCGATTTTGTTAATTCTAGTCTCTGTGCTTGTGTCAGTGTTTCATTTTGTGTATATATATATATACACCCTCCCTTTTCTCGATTTTTTTTATGAATAAAAAAAATATTATCCAAAACCGTAAAAAGTTAAATAAGGCTTCTGATGTAGAAAGATTACTTGGCATCTGATATATGCTACATCCATGAATTCATAACTTAGAAAATAAATGGGGTTGGGATCAAGAGCATTTAGAGATCCCAAGTTCATAAATGAAGATATGCAGCATTTCTGAAACAACTCATATTTGTATAAGAGTACACTCACATCCAGGTGGGGGCAGGGAAGAAGATAATCTCTCTGTCTCTGCCATACATGATACACGCGAAGACAACACAAAGAGGTTGGAACTTGGATCCCGTCAACCTACTACTCAAAAAGTATTTTCTATGTCAAGAACTTGCCTTGATCAGATGAATGTTAATGTTATCATAAATATGAATTTTTTTCCCTGGTAACTATTAACCATAGTTCTTCTGGCAATCGACAAACAAATCTGTCAGACTGGATGGTTATGATCATCTGAATGGGTCGACTTTGGACCTAGAATATCTCCTTGGTGAGAGACTGATCAAAATTATCAAATGGTGGATCTCAAATTCTCAATGGCATACACGTCACATTTATAGAAAGGTTAGGGAAGACAACTTCCTTCCATCTTCCCGCCTTTTAAGAATATCATCATAATCATCATCATCATTGCCTTATTCCAAGTATTTGGGGTCGCATTCGTGATTTCACACCATAGTTGCAGGGAAGCTATGTACAGAGTGGGAAGCTCGCTTCCCAGGAAGCTCGTTTCCCAGACTCGCTTCCTCATACAAATTCGCTTCCTAGGAAGCTCGCTTCCTCGGACGACTCGCTTCCAGCATGTTTCATTTAGTAGTCAAATGAAGTTGTATGTGTGAAGTGATGAGGTACCCCAAAATCTATAGCCTAGGATGTAGACTCTAAGCAAGTATCGTCAGTTTGGAACATAAGGCACCTACTTTTCCACAAAAATCTCATGTAAGATAAAAAAAATCAAAGATATAACTATCCATAATAACATATTGGAAATGAGGAGTCTATATCTCATTTCTTGCTTCCCGTTTCCTAAGGTTTTTTTGAGTCTCGCTTCCCGCTTCTCACTTTTGCTTTACATCTCATTTTCGCTTCTCGCTCTGGTAATTATGTTCCTCACCATTAAAAGTCATGTCTTTGTTTAAATAGCATGCTATCAAATCTTTCTGCACTATTTCCATTTATGTCATTTTGACATTTCCCTGCCCTTTTAGAGTCTTCAACCTGCATTAAGTCACTCATTCATTCTTACTAATGCCATACCACTTGCATCAACTCAATCATTCTCAATAATGTTGTCATTTTGTTGAGCAAGTCCAAACCAATCTTAGTCGACTCTTCCTAATTTTAACACCAATTGGAGCCACTCAAAGATTTTCTCAAATGCACTTATTTCCATAGTAACAAAGTTCGGATTCGGGAATTATTCGGCAAGGGTTAAGTTCGAAAAAAAAGGAAAAAAATCGGCAAATTCGGGTTAAGTTCGGGATAAGTTCGAAAAAATAAAAATTAATAATTATAAAAAATTAGAACGTGATGCCAACTAATCCATCTACCAATCTATATATATTGACATCTCTTACTATGTTAACATTTATTCCAGTTTCTAAAAAACAAGCATTATGTAAACTCGCAAACTCAAGAAAAAAATTACATAAGGCTTAAGTAAGCTTTATGTAATTTAAGAAAAAAGAATAATTTAGATTACATGTTTGTATATGCAAATCAAATTATATAAGCAATTCAAAAATATATAAAAACGAGAAAAATAATCTGAATAGATAAAATCAGAAAAACAATATATGAGTGTATTTATTTGGCATAATATAGTTATTTAGCAAAATATAGAAATAGCTTAGAATAAAGAACACAAATCTTATTTTCTCTTAATTCAGTGGAAATTCAACAGACTAACCAGCTTGCAAAATTATCTTTTTTCCCTTAATTCAATCAAATGTAATCAAAATCCTAAAATAGCTTACTCAAATAGAGTTTTCTCATTCTTCTATTAGTTGGCGATTACAATCAAATGAAGATTTCTCAGTGTGAAATAAGTCTCGGGTTATTAGTAATAATTCTATTGCTAATAGAAAGTTCATTTTACCCTCATTCTTATTTTAGAATTCTGAATAAGCATGAACGAATAATTTGTGAGAAATCTTCATTCAGAATAAGTTCGGCATAAGTTCGGAATAATTCGTTCGTTTGGGAATTATTCGCGAATAATTTGTCAGTTCGGGAATTATTCGTTAGTTCGGGAAAAATAAGTCTTTTTAAACGGCACCCCTTAAAAAATGAATAGTTCGGGGTACAATTCGGCAATTATTCGAGAACTTTGTTACTATGCTTATTTATGATTTTATCTTCCATTGTCCTATCCACTGATCAATCTGAACGTCCTCAAATCAGCTACACTAATTCTATGAATAAGTTGCTTCTTGATCTCCCAAACGAATCCATAAAGCATAGCTGGTTTTCTCATTGTCTTATGACTTTTACATATTAGTTTGATTGTATTGTGCTGATCCTAACACTGGGAAACACATCTCCACTTTAGCCATCTGGCCCTAATTCTATAGGGAACATCTCAATCTGTCAATCCTTATGAATAATTGAGTCAAGATATCGGAATTGGTCACCTTGAGGTACCGTATATCATGGTCATCAATCTTCACTACGCCCAATCTCATTCGACTCATTGAGAATCCAACTTCTAAAAATTCTACCATGTACATATTTCCTTTATGGGTGTTCATGGGAAAAGTGCATAAAATAGTGGAGTCTAGTAAATGCATAAAATATGCTCTTCACTTTAGTAGTGTCCCAATGGTCATTTACTAGTGTTATTCTTACTTTTAAGTTTTAACTATTAAGATTTCTTAAGACTTTACAATATTCTTAGGGTGATTCGATGGCAGACTTGGGCTTGACCTTTTGTCTATTTTTTCCTATGTTGTTTTATTTCTCCTTTATTTTGCCATCTTCTACTTGCTATGTCTCTAGGTTCATGCTCTTGTGACCCCTTGCACTTTTGCACTACCTGTATTGCTTTTTTCATATATATTATGCTCGCCTATGACTTACCAACCCAAAAAACCAAAAACTTACAATATTCCTAAGCGGAAACTTAAAGGAAAAAAGGTAGCAAAACTCGAGTCCTACGAATTTTGGACTCCCATCAATTTCAAGCCAAACTCAAGTTTCAAAACATTGCTTTGCAGTTCTAAAATAGAGAGCTTTTGAAACTTACTTTTGGCAAATCTGCACACAAAAAAAAGGGGTGAGAAAAAAGACTTACATCCTCACATTGTAGTACATGTATGGAAGACACAACAGAAACATGAACCAATGCCCTGTTATAAGATAGAAGAAGCATAGGACTCCTTGTGTGGCAAACTCTGGCAAAACAACGCTGTTTATCCGAGATGCTGAATCATAGGGGTTAATATAATCAAACTCTAGGTCCGCCAAGCACATGAGCTGCAAAAAAATCTAGTGTCAGATTGCATAATTTGTTTGCCTAACGAGTACTGAAGAAACAAGGACAATTTGTTAGCCCAAGCTTACTACGTCTCGTAATCCTTGACCGATAATCATTTTTCATAACTCAACTATTCATATCTCGTTCTAAGCAAATCTCCTTTCTTTAAGGTTAAGAAAATGATTGATATTAACAGCACTTATACTAAAAATGAAATTAAACCAGGCTACTTTGAGCATCGAAGTATTCATTATGGACAATTTGTAGAAACCCCTACGTAAAACGATAATTAAATACAAAAAAAGATGTAGAATGAAGGTGGAGACATCCTAGGAAACAGAAAATATGGCCAAGCATACCTTGTAAAGGCCCATCACAATTCACATAGTATATTTTTAGGCCTATGGAATTATTTCAGTCGGGCCCACTCAATCTGTTGGGGTTCCCTGATAATGGGCTTTCTTTACTGATCACAAAGGAAAAAAAGAACCCCCCTCCCCCCACACAAACTGGCCTTATCCATGTTGCGTTGTGTCTCTCCCAATTGCACCTCCTAGAGTAATTGCTTTTTTCCATCCTTCTCATGCAGTGCCTTAAAAATGTGGCCTTATTGATGATGAAATTATGGAATCCCCAAAGTCTTATCCCCATTAAGTAAGCCTAAAGACTATTCATGAATAAACAAATGAAATTTAAAAGGAATAAAAAGCATAGCATATAGGTAAACCTATAATCATCCATAAATTTTTGGGGACAACTATAAAATGTAGATAGATAACTTTGCAGAGCTATTAACTCCAAGGTCGAGTTTTTTATAACTGTGCCTTGTTGAGAGGGCTGAGGGTCAAAGCAATGAACTCTCCAGGTCGGATCATAGATTTTTCATTGATTCCTCATCCCTGCCCTGAACTTCAATGCCCACTTTCAGGTTTCTGTATCAGCAAATTTGGAAAATATAAAGTATTTGATCTCAGTGCAATCTTGAGCCTAGTACTCTTTTCATGAGTGCAGATGCTGTTCCTTTATAGGAAAATGTACAGAGACAAACTTGTGGCATGATTCTCTTCTAAATATAGCAGTCATCTGAGAAACAAATAATGCATGAAGGGATCTTATAGAGAACAAGTATCGGTTATGGTCAATGGAATCAACTTCCAATGGTTTATAGACTGCAACAATCAGTTCAATTGTACTTTAATGCACTAGACATTAATTCAAGTTGAGTTATGGATTGCCCATGTTCCTTGTTCAAAGGGTATCCATTAATTATTCATATAAGTAACATTGAGAGTTGGGTTATATATTGCACCAATTTCTTACCATTCATTGACCTAGTTAGTGAAGCAGCACATGGCAATTACACAAACAATTCCAATTTTTTGAACCTAACAGACAACTGACAATAGCATAAGAGAAGCCCCAGATGAGAGCAAATAACCACCATGACTATGTATACTAATGATCAGAAATCATAGAGAAGCTCTTATAATGGACCTAAAAGGGAATACCAGGAAGTCCAAGCTACAACCATTTTATCTAATACAACAAATCTCTTCTTATCACCTTGAGGTGAATTGCTTTTCTTTAGTTGTATTGATATGTCTTAGGTAGTCCCAAAAAAAAAAACTTTTAAGATTGCAATTACTCAATGGGTTCCCCCGATACATAGATTTAAACATACCTCAAACTTTCTTTCCCTATCCCTCGTGAGATATGGTTTGTGGAGAATTTCCTCCATTGAGGGTCCATTCTTTTGCTGAGACTTATAAAGCTTGACACTTTACACTTAGTCAAGGTAGTTGGTAAGAAATTTGAGTCACATTGTCGATGTTTTAAAGAAGATTAATTCCTACCATCATGAGATTTCAAGTTGTACCATTTTTTATGAGATTTTTGTATGAGATATGATATCATTCATTTTGCCACATTTAAAGTCTTACGGAATTGCAACCCAATAGATGAAAAGCATCGATACATCTTAGTTCTCAAAAGAAAATGCATATTGCTCATTAACAAAACTTGTAAAGTGCCGAACTTTATAAGTCTCCGCAAAGAACGGACCCTTAAGGAACAAACTCTCTTCTGCTAATCAAATTCGGACAACTGGGTACTCTAGAAGCTGCAGGCCACACGAATTCTCTAAGAAACATAGCCAAACAGAAAAGGGTGATAGTTGGATTCATCAAGCCTCCCAAGAAGCGCGAGTAAACCAATATTTATTATCAGTATAACAATGCAGCTTCTCCAATAATGTGTATGGTTCTACTAAAGCTCTATCAAGTAATAATTCTACTCAATGGGAATTTTAACTTCTAAGGATTATAAATTTGTTGAAAAACGCCTGCACCCACCCAAAAAATTTAGTTTCTTCAAAGATTATAAATTGGTGTGGAGACAATCGTGATACCAAAATCATGACAAATTCAACATATCCAGAGGTTTGTGCACTGAAACACTCCTTTTACTCCATGCCAAACAATATAGCCAACAACTAATTATCCACTAATAGAAACAAATACAAAATCTTAAAAGTACCCTAAAGTTCCATTCTCAGTTGCAGGCCATGAACATATGAGAATCCATTAATGCGTTGAGATTATAACAGAAAGTTCATACTCCAAACAATGCAAAACTCCTCTTCAATAGATTAAATTAAAAAAAAAAAAAATAATAATAATACAGAACAAGAAGCAGAAACATCAGTGATAAATAAGACATCTACAGTGGGGAAATGAAATTAAAATAAAGATAATTTTCTAGGGTTTTGAGTGACCTGGAAGATAAGAAGGCCAACTAGAGCTATAAGGATGAAGAAGGAGACGATCCATGCGTAGAGATCCCCCATTTCTCCTCTTCCCTTCTCCTGTTCGTTCTTTCGTTTTCCTCCTTTTAGCTCGACAGTGTCATGCGAGAAAAGTAGGCGCACTATATACCCTCCAAGCTCACCTTTACTCGTTGAAATACAGTCAATTGCGATTGAACTCAAGGAGAGCTCAATCACACCCACATGTCAACACGTGTCCCTTTTAACCCCTATCAATCTGTGGTTAAGATTCACTAACCAAGATTAACTAACCCTTGGGTTCAACAATATAACCTTAGTTTTTGAAAAATATATACTAACCATAAATGTTAGAAATTCTTCACCCGAGTTACTTTTTTTTTAAAACCTTATTATTTTTTTTAGTATTATTGAACTCCAAGGGTTAGTAAATCTTCACCACCGTTAATAAGGGTTAAAAGGTACAAGTGTTGACTTGCGGGTGCGATTTAACTCTCCCCAAGTTCGCAATTGACTGTAATACAATTTCTCTATGAGTGTGTGTGTGTTGTGTATAGTGGGTAGGAGTGTATCCAAATCGAGCTAGCTTGAAGTTGGGCTCGACTCGTCTTAATAAGCCCGACTTGAGCTCAAAAACATAGGTTCGATTGAGCCGGGCTAAGTTATTTTTTGAGTTTCAAAATGTATCCAAGCCGAGCTCGAGCCAAGGCCTGTTTGATTCGGCTCGGCTCGGCTCGATTGAGGTTAGGTTCGGCTCGGCTCGGCTCGATTGAGGTTAGGTTCGGCTCGAGCTCGGCTCGGATTGAATATTATATAAAAAATTATTATATATAAAAATAATATAATTATTATATATAATAAAAATATTATTAATTTTATTTAAAAATTATTTTTTAATAATTCAACCCGAGCTCAAGCCAAGCCAAGCTTAGCTTGAACTCGAATCAATTCGAGCTTGTGCTTAATGCTCTATTTGTTTTGATGTAAAATAGGGGAAAGCAAATGAAATTCATGGAAAATGTCAATTGTCCTAAAGAAAATACACACGAAAAATGACATTTTCCTTGGAATTCTTTTGTTTTCCTCTATTTTACATCAAAACAAACGGAGCATAAATGAAAAAATTTCAAATCGAGTCGAGCTCATGTTAAACTAATTTTTTGCCTTGTAATATATTAGGGTGGTATTAGGCGTACCCCAAAATATTATTAATACACCCTATTTATATTTTTGTTTTACCTTTTCAATTTTATCTAAATTTAATAGTTGCATCCCACTTTTAATTCTCTTCTTTCTCTTTTTAGTCATTCGTCAACTTCTTCCTCTTTGCTCGTTCCTCCGCCATTGCTCCTTCCTCTGCTCATGCTCCTTTTGTAGTTCTAATTATTCAAAAAATAATTAATAAATATAGATGTATCAGTAAAAGGAATAAATAAACTTAAATAGTAAATAAAGAACTCACTATATTTATACTGTGAAAATAACAAATTGAAACATCAATAAATAACAAATCCGAGTCCAGTAAATCACAGTTTTCTTAAGACGAATTTACTTTTTCTCGGTGGTCAAGGTTGATGAGTAATCTTATCCCCCAAGATAGAACGAATTTCGGTTCTAAAAATGTAGCACTTCAATTTACAGAACCTAGTAAATTGACCAATGCTTGTACTCGAATCAATAACAATAACAATGCAAAAGAGAGAGTTTTTAGAAAAAAAAAAAACGATTGTTTAAATACAAGAATGGAAGTTTAAATTTATAGACTTCCTTGTGTCTGTTGGAACAGAGTGACTATTCGGAAGAGAAACAAAAACGAAAAGAAAACCAGTTACATGAAGTTTGAAATACCAACGGAAACCCAACTCAGGATTTAAACGAAATTTGTCCAAAAACAAATATACACCATGTAGCCCAAATCTGGACCTGGGCTTGGTTCGGTTTGGGTCAATCGGGTCGATATCTGATATTTTTGTTGGGTCAATTTCTCATTCACTACTACATGCTTTTTCCAACACCTTCCTCCATCCAACTTTATTGAGGTAGAGAGTTGGAAGTGTACAAGAGGCTTTGAGTGCTTTACGAGCCACGAGATCAAATAGAGAATTGCAGGAACGTGCGGCTGATCTTGATCCTTTTTACACAAGCTTTAATGATGTAGAAGAAGAAGAGGATCCATTATGAATAATTGCTCTGGATGTTCAAGTAGCTATCCCAATCGAAAACCCTCAAGAAACAAAGCAGAGAGAATGGGTTGACATTTTTAACTTTTATTTTAGTTCTTTTCTATCTGACTGTTTGATTAGCTTTTGTTTTTTTCCTTTGAGATTTGCACCACCATGGCCTATATAGCATGAGCATCATAGCTACAGATTGCACATTAGACTGAAGTGTTCTCACCGTAAAGAGTAATCAAGATCAATAAACCTCTGGAAGTAAAATAATGAGTAAGCATGCCAACTATCTGATATCTGTCCGAGATATTTCTCTTGCTTTGGCAAAAGGTAGTGTTGTCATTATTAAACCAATTTAAAATATAGAGTTTTGCTAAAACCTGTGAGATGATGATCCTCATATTTATAACATTATATGAAGGTATCCTATGTCAAAGAGGGAGAGAGAGAGAGGGTGTACAAGTAAGTTAATCTTAATGGTGTACAAGAAGTAATTTTTACTAATGGGTGCAGTCATAAAAAAGTAGAGTGCGTCTAACAACACCTTTATATTATTAAAATTGTATTTTAAATAAGGGGTGCTACTAGGAGCATACTAATATTTACTAACTGGACACCATTAAAAAAAAACAACTTTCTCCCACACTTTAGTGAGAACACTTCAGTCTCATCACTAAATGGATGGAAATATCACACTCCAACAGACTCCTCCAATAGGTTCGTCACTTTAGGTATGAAAATTTCGCTTGTCAGATTTGGCGAGCATTTTTTACCTCGAAAAATATTATTAAATTATTATTTTTAAACTCTTAATGGTAAAAAAAACTCAACGACTCTCTCCCACACATTCATTCAAAAAAAAGTATTTAATAAAATAAAGAAGAAAAAAAAATGGAGAATGATGTTGGAGTTGCAACTTGAAAAATAGCTTACTATTTTAGGAAACTCTCAATTTGGGAGGAAAAAGAAGAAGGAAATTTTAACTTTGGCTTTGGACATGCTCGTAGAGAAGTGGCGATTAAGGGCAACGGATTTCCTCTTGCATATGACCCAGTATCACACTCGGGCAAGCCTTTCCGACTGACTCGTGCAATGATGTTTCACTAAGGAGGTGATGGTGTGCATCTCACACGTTCCGTTGGGCAGTACATGAACACCTCTCAATTTGCCACGTGTCCTCTTGGACATCCATTAATTGTAGTTAAGATTCACCCATCCTTAGGGTTAAATATTTTAACTTTAGTTTTTAGAAAAAAATACTCAAAAAAAATTAACCATGTGAATGACTGAATCATAACCAAGGTTAATTTTGGGTGTTCTACATGAAAGACGAGCTGGAAATAGTCATCTTAAATGCAGACGGAATTCAGCATGATATATGGATCTCAGGAAAGATTGATATCTCTCTTTGCTGCTGCTGCTGAAGTGGAACTTCGGAATCAAAAGAACATATTGAGAAGGCATTTGTTTTAGTGGTTACTTTGACTCATCACTTAACATTGTTTACATTTTTCAGAAATGTAATTTGAAGAATAACATTTCCTGTTAAAGAATATAATGCAACTGGTGATAACAAACTGATTTATTGAATAACTTGGATGATTACAATGGTTCCTCATTAAGGATTATCACATGAATCTCAAGATAGAAGCATATCACACCAAAATCAAATCTAATCTTAATAAAATCCTAATTAAATCTAATATTTGATATTAATTTATTTGTGATGAGATATACCAATAATGACGCAGTGTATCTCATTCACTCTATTACAATAAAATGTTCTCTAATAACTGGAACACCTGATTTGGACGTGCATATATGTTCCGATTGAGTTCATATTTTGCAGTCTCCATCAATCATAGTATAAATTCAGGTCTTGGTTTATTTCAAAATTTGAGCACATTGTGTTGTAAGGGTTTTGGTTGATCTTAAAATTGCCACAATCGAGTGAATGTTGCAAAAAAAAAAAAAAAAACCTAAGAGGGTACACTCTTATCATTCACAGCTTCAAGAGCTTTTCCCTCCTCAGTCCAGTAATTCTTTTTCTTATTTGGTTTCTTGCCGTTTTCATTGCCAACTTCAGCAAACAGAAGTATCTTAAAGTTACCACTACTCAGTACTCGAAGCTAATGGTGCGTTTGGATCAGATTTTATTAGCCAAAATCAAGACTCAACTTCGTATTCCCCGAACACTATTATTTGTAAAAGTGATTATTTGACAATTAATTTCTACATAATCAATTCTTTTCATAATTGATTTTGGCTAATAAAATCCGATCCAAACGCCACCTAATTCATTTTGGGAAAACGTTTCACATTTCCAGAAAAATGTATTGATCACAGAAATGTTCCATAGCATTAGGGAACCAACTAAAATTGGAGTAGGGCTTTGGAGGCACATGAAACTTGTAAGGTTCAGAGCCATTTTCAACAGGGCCTGCACAGGCTAACCCCCAAGTGAAGTTAATTAAAGATCAGATGATAACAACCATCCAATGACCAATCTACAAACTCTTCTCCAAATCATATTTTCTCAACCTCTCAGAAGAACACAATAAAATTAGATAATTATATCATTTGGTCAGGATGGATTTTGATTGAAGAAGTAACATGGAAAGAATCATCAAACATATAGATAATAAATGTAATGTCCTATCTTCCAGAATCCAGAGAGAAGCTCTCTATAGAAGGCTGTAGAGCCCATGTAACCAACAATGAACTTAAATTCATGTTTGTGAAATACAGGGGGAAATACCTTAAGTGTGAAGAGGTATGCCTCTGCTGTAGGAACAGGTGAAGGTGGACTGCACTGTCTCAGTCTCAACATTATCTTTCCCATAAGAATTGCTTCAGATTATAGGAAAGGGAAACTGGTTTCCAAAATTTCCAAAATACTTGGTTGCATTATTTCACAGAATTAAATTCGGCCAAATAATTTCATGCAGTTTCCTGAATTTTATTTTCACAAGATGGTTGTTTTTATCTGAAAGATATCTAAAAACACTATATATATATATATATATAAGAATTGAAATATTGGAAAAAAAATCAATTTAATTCTCCAGAATTTGAAGTAGAATTAAAAAAAAATAACTCAACTGAAATTTCAGAAAATTTTGGTTCACACCAGGGGTATGGAATCGATTAAATTTTGGTCTATTTGAAGCTTGCCATGTAGTGAATGCCAACTTTTTTTTGGTGGGATCACTGCACTTCCTAAAACCAAGTTCGACCCCAAATCTCTTGTGGTGCTTCCCCCATTTAACTTGGCACTGAACAACTTTTGTTGTCAAACACCCTTTTAAACATTTCATTCATTATGCATCTGCATTCTGAACAGCAATAGATAGTGGATGCATGTGCTACTCGAGTAACGGGACTGCACACCCGTCACATTATGGTGGGTAGATATAAGAATGGGTACTTGTTTCATCGTCATGTGCTACTGGTCTGGAATTTCACGTTATCATGTAGGCCATTTGATCGACTATTCATCTCTTGGACGGGCAAGAGATCTAAAAATGATATAGTTTTGACTATCACAACTCTATGATGTATGCTGTTCTTTTTTCTTTAAACTCTAAATCTTGTCTCCTTAGAAACATTCACGTTTTTCCCACAAACCAGATGCTTCTTCAAAGAGATATATAAAATTCTAAACTAGGCGTATATAGGCAGGGATAAGCCAGATGCAACCCAAAATGCAGTTGGCTCTATTTTTTTCGTCTGTGCTAACTACATCTGCTGTTTGATGCATTTGGCCAGCTCCCACTTTGCCCATCATAACTTTGCCCCACCCACCCAACAATATCCATATATAGTTGTGGTGTCAAATTAGCAATAAGGTGGTCTGGTTTTGAGCTAACGCTCTTATGCCTCACAAAACTGGGCCTACAGTATGGGAAAACAGCATGGGGTAGCCTCTCAATGGACCAATGTATACTGGGAGAGTTATGAAGAATCAATGAGTACCTCAATCGCTAAATCTAAAGGAAATGGGGAGAGAGGGTCACCTAAATGGACTATTGTACAACAGAAAATGAAGGGAACAAGGGCAAATCACAAATGAAAACATTTATAAGAAGCAGAAACATTATGGGTCGAAAACAAGTGAGATGTCATATACATTTGAGGCAGTCATAAGCTTTACCCATGTTTGGTAATGAGAATAAAAGCATAATACAAACCATGAACCTTCTTAACAAGAAACCAGAAGAATTGGTGAAGAACCATATCAAGATGGTAGAAATCTCGAGGGCATTTTCTTCATAAGATAAAATTATTGATAACAAAGTAGGGAAGCTAGTTCTTTAAATAACTATTTAACTATTGCAGTCATACACCTTGATTGACAAAAGAATCACGCAAAAACATCATAGGTACAAGCAGAGTTATTTCATTTATAGATGGCACTTCCTAAGTAAACTGAATATGTGATCTGTAGGGTTAGCAGGCTTACAAGGGTCCACAGAAGATTAGCTTCTCGTCTCAGAATAGGAATCTCTTTCTACTTCTTGAAGGTCACCAAAATGAAAATGAAAATCTTCAATTCATCCAACAGATATTTAGACTCCCTTGTTAGAAATAGTCTTCCCAGTAGGACCAAGAAGCACATTTATAATTGAACATGGTCATTCCAAACTCCACAGCATCTTTAGAATTAGTTAGTGAAAATTAAGAGAACTCCCGTGAAGGCTAGTTTTATAAAGTCATCATCTAACCAAATGGGAGTGATTTAGCCCATGCTTTAAGCTTGAAGCTGAGAAGTAACTGCCCTCTCCTGACTTTAAGCAATGTAGCTTATGAATGCATGGTCCCAACTCCCAACATAGGAAGAATCAAGTGGATTCCATCCAGCTACATCCAGGTATCTTGGACATTCCCTTCTCCTCCATCACCTTTCTCAATCTCTTGGCATCATCCCACCTCTCAACAGAGGCATAGATATTAGCTAGAAGAGAATAGTATCCACTGGTATCAGGCTCCAACTCAAAGCAATGTTGAGCTGCAATCTCCCCTAGCTCAACATTGCAATGTAGACGGCAAGCAAGAAGCAAGGCTCCCCAGACCCCAGCATGAGGCCGCATAGGCATACTCCTTATTAGCTCATGCGCCTCTTCCAACTTTCCAGCTCGGCCGAGAAGATCGACCATGATTCCATAGTGATCAGATGATGGCACAAGATCATGTTCACTCATCATGGAAGTGAAGCATTGGTAGCCTTCTTCTACCAAACCAGCATGATTGTAGGCAGTTAAAAGCCCAGTGAAGGTGACTAAGTTGGGGTGGATCCTAGCATCCACCATCTCCTCAAAAATCCTAATCGCCTCAAGGGATTTCCCATTTATTCCACAACCCAAAATCATCGCACTATAAGCAACCAAGTCTCTCTTTCTTAAGCCACAGAACAGTTCATATGCCTTGTCAATGCTACCACATTTTGCATACAAATCGACTAGAGCGGTAGCCAAATGATCATCTACCTCAATCCCGAGTTTACTCATATACGACTCAACCCATGACCCAAATCTCAAGTCACCCAATTGAGAACAAGCGGATATAACACTAGCCAAAGTCATTTCATCAGGCTGTACATTAATGTTGGGTTTCCGCATTTTGTTAAATAGTTGAAGGGCCTCCTTTGGTCGGCTATTTTGAGCATAGCAAGAAATCATGGCATTCCACAAGAGCTGATCTTTTTCATCCATCCTATCAAAGACCCCACGAGCAGAATCCACATCCCCACATTTTGAGTACCCAGAAATGATGGTAATCCAAGAAACATTGTTTTTTTGGGGCATCTCATTGAAAAATCTCCGCGCCACTAAAATCTCCCCACTATCCACATACCCACTAATCATTGCATTCCAAGAAGCCGAGTTTCTCAAAGGCATCTGCTGAAACAAAGAACTAGCCTGACCCATATCCCCTGCTTTTGCGTACCCTGACACCATTGAATTCCAAGATACCACATCTTTTAATGGAATCTCATCGAAAACCCTCCGTGCTGTAGTTAACTCCCCAGATTTCAGATACCCAGATAGGATTGAATTCCAAGAAACCACATTTCTCTCAGCCATTTCATCGAACACTCTCTGTGCAGTCTCTATATCGCTCAATTTCGAATACAAATCAACAAGAGCTGTTTGCACATAAACAACGCTATTGTATCCATACTTGTGAACTTGAGCATGAATTGCAGCCCCACTCATCTTATCCACAGTCCGAGCACATGCCTTAAGAGCGGATGATACCGCAAAGGTGCTCGGACATGGCCCGAATCTCTGCATTCGGAAATATACAGCAATGGCGTCTTTGAAGCGGCCATGCTGGGTGAAGTATCGAATCGTTCGAGCCCACGAGAAGACATCTGGGTTTTGCAATTGATCGAGGATTTGTTGGATGTATTGAGCGATGCTTCGAGATGAATAACAAGCAGAGAGAAGGATTTGGTGGAGCAAGATGGGCTCGAGGTAGTTAAAACCGTTAGTAAGGATTTGAGCGTGGATTTGCTTTACCTGGTTGGCAGTTTCACATTTATTCAGCAATGATATCAGTTTGGAGGCCAGCATTCGGATAAAGACGTTGGTTCAATGAGGAACTGCGTTTTGGTAGTTAAAACCGTTAAGCCTCTATGATTTTGTCCGGCTTCTGTGCAACAGCATATAGGATAAGCTTTCATATTTCATTTTATTTTTGGGCCTACCAGGGGAAATGGGCCCCACCTGAAATCCCAGGTTTCGAGCACGATCTCGGTGGTCTCGGCCCTAAAGAGGTCTCGGAAGCAAAGTCTTATTTTTGTTGGAGGGTCGTCCGGGCGGAGCCAGGTGGGGGCCTGTGGGGGCACGTGCCCCCACTGAAATTTTGTAAAAAAAGATTTAAAAAAAAATAAAAAAGCCATGAGAGTGGAGATTGAATCAATACCAATTGCGATTGAACTCGGAGATAGTTCAATTGCATCCACAGGCCAACATGTGTTCCCATTAATCTTTCTTAATTGTAATTTTGATTTACCAACCCTTGGGTTCAATTAATACAACTTTACTTTTAAAAAAGAAATATTAACTTTAACGGTTAAATTTTTTTAACTAGAGTTAAATATTTTTTTTCCTTACAAACTAAGGTTATATTATTGAACCCAATGGTTAGTGAATCTTAACCATAGTTAATAGAAATTAAAAAGATCACGTGTTGGCCTGTGGGTGCAATTAAACTCTTTAGGAGTTCAAATGCAATTGGTCGTGATTCGATCTCATGAGAATGGAGGCCGCTGCTCCCTCACCTTTGAGTCTGAATCCGTCCAATTGAAATTGAGATTTCTCTCACAATGGATCGGGAATCAAAGTGGGAGGGTTAATATATTCTTAAAAAAAGGTTAGATTGTTGAACCCTAAGAGTTAGTGAATCTTATCTACAATTAACCGGGGTTAAAAGGGACATGTGTTGACTTGCAATTGAATTCTCTCAAGTTTAATTGCAATTGATTATGATCCCAACATGAACTTATAATAAAAAAAAAGTATATTTTATATGCTAAGTTGATTAATTATTTAATTGAGCATAATCATGTACAAGGGGTAATTACCTTAAAAAATATTATATTGTATTATTTAATTATTTAATATCGCATAGCCATGAGGCTAGGGAACATTTGTCCCCTAAACTTTTGGAAACAAAATATATCTTTTATATCATGTTATTTAATAGGACAAAACTATAGAGAAATGGGACAGATGTCTTGTAAATAAGGAGAAACACATGTAAGATATGTACGTAATGTATGGATGAAATAGACCAATCCAAGAACTTGGTCTTAAAAAAAATTTGGGGGCTATGCCCCTGAATCCTTAAACCCAAAATATTTTATACCCACCTAATAATTCTCCATGTATCTGTTAATAATTACTACCATTTTTAATTTACCAATGTGTGCCCCCACTACTAGAAAATCCTGGCTTCGCTTTGGTCGTCCAGGGCTATCAATCTAGCCCTTTGATGAGGGGCCCGACCCTTCAAAGCCTGCAAAATAGAGAACCTTATTTTTTCTCTTAAGGCTCTAAGCCAAGTTGGGCATAATTTTTAAAGACCCTCCTACTTGAGGGTTGGGCCTGATAAGCACCTAGCCGGACTTGGCTTGGCCTCCACTTGATATGTCATACCATATATAATATAATATAGGAAAATGGTAAATGGACTGTAGGCCTCTTCCAAATGGACCACCCAATTGCTAAGAGACATGTGGCAATAAAAAATTTATTTTATTGTTTTGTCATTTTCTCTTTCCCAATGTTTTATCAAGGTGTTAAAAATTTGATTGGAGAGGTAAGCTAGGAAGAAGACCTTGTGGTCATTTAATCATAAGTCTAGATCATATTTTTTTTTTATGGAAGTCTAATATATTAAGACATAACTCAAGGCTAAAACTTATATGTGTAACATATTGCAATTGTAGTATAGTCATTTATTTATTTGTTTTAAAATCTAAGTGACTACTGGGTGTATGTGTAATAAAAGTGTAACATCTTTTTCAAAATTTTTTGCAAGTTGTAACATTTTTCATTTTTAAAATCTAAAAACACGAACAATTAGGGTGTGTGGTGGTAATTTCACCAACCCTTCACCATAAATTGAACCTAACCCCTACTGTGACAGAAGTGTATATGAGGTTAGCAATCCTAATTTTACCTGTTAATCTCAAGCCTCAATAAAGGAGGAGAGTTACATGTTAGATGGTCAATCAATGTAAAGAATTGCTAAAACATGATATACATTTTTTTAGTTCTTTCGACATGTCCTTGGCTCAGTCCTAGCCCTTGAGGTTATAGCTTGGGCCTAACTAGTCCAGGTCCTTCGAAGGCTTGGGCCTTATCCTTGTGAATGAGAGCCGGGCCCGATAAGATCTAAGCCTTGCCCTAGTCGACCATTTGACAACCTTAGTCGTCCAGTCGGACCACAGTCAATCGCGATTGAACTCAGGGAGAATCCGATCCCACCACAATTTAGCACGTGTCTCTTTTAACCCCTATCAACTGTAATTAAGATTCACTAAGCCTTATGGTTCAACAATCTAACCTTAATTTTTTTAGGAAAAAAATTTAAAACTTTAATCTTAAGGTTAATTTTTTAAACCAAAGTTAAAAAAATTTTAATATTTTTTTTGTCTAAAAAGCAAGGTTAGATTGGTGAATCCTAAGAGTTGGCAAATCTTAATCACAATTAATAAAGATTAAAATGGACATGCATTAACTTGTGGGTGCGATTGAACTCTCATCAAATTTAATCCCAATGGACTATGATCCAATCTCGGGCTACTCCTATAATTGTAGATGCGGGATCATCTCCATTTGGTGTTCCCACTCCCAAGATGCCAACATAACGTTGTGCACGCAAAAAATATTATGAAGGGGTGGTGGACCAGTGGTTCCTGGGACTTATGCCTCATGAAACGGAAGGTCTTGGGTTCCACTTCTCACTCCCCCATTAGGGCCGGTCCCGCATGAGATTTTCCCGAATTTTCCTGGTGTGGCCTGCTGTGGGCTCCCGTGAGTCCCGTCGCACCCTTGAGGATTAGTCCTAACCCGACGGGTTGGGGATACCTTGAATTTCAAAAAAAAATAATTATGATTATTGTTAATTGTAAGTAATATTTATTAATATATATATAATAATCAAGTCGAGCCAAGCTCAAGTAGAACAGAGCCTCAACCAAGCCAACCCGAGCCGAATCAAATGAGGTCTGGCTCGAGCTCGGCTTCAACATAGTTTCAAGCTCGACTTGATACACTCATACACCCCTACAGTTGTACCCAAAGATGAGAAATAACCATGTGACGTGCTGATAGAAGACCATGATGAAGAAGTGCAAAAAGCTCGGCATATAAAATGTGAGTTTAAACAAGAGATCCACCGTATTTCACTTTTGAGTTCGCATATCTAAAGAAAAAGTTCAGTAAAGGAAAGATAAGGATAATGTAGTGCTCAAGTCCACGCACCAAAATCATTTGTCTCCATCACATGACATTGATCATATGGTGGGGGCCACCTGCTTGGTCAAAGATATTGGGCGTTTGTTTGGCCCCACCGCATGATTAAGATTTTGATCCGTATCTTTGCTCACTTTCCTCTCTAGTCAAAGACGATCTCATTTTCAATCCAACCTTTTTCTCCAATCTTTTATTACTGAATCACAGAATATCGTCACACTTACCTCCCATCATCATCATCTCGATGTATGGAAAACTACAAATTCCCCAACTCTGAGACCGATGGGGCTGCTGAACCATTGGATTCCTAAAGGATTTTTTGTTGTTGTTTGAGGATAGCATTTAACTACGGTTAGTGATTGGAACAATAGTTAATGATTAGAATGGGAGATTGGAGTTCTTGCGGACTCTTCGTCACCCTAGGGGGATTGGATCCCAGACCTCCCTCAACATCCCTCAACAGAGAGGCCACACCCCACCATTGGCACAAGAGGCGAGGTGTGAACTTGAGTAGAGTAACGTTTTAATGAGTGGCTTTTAGCAATGTGACATGTGACAGGTTATACTAGAATTTGATCATTGGATGTAAAGATGGTTTCCCGAGAGACATGTGGAAATAATAAGAGCGTCAAGTATTTATAAATTGTGTCTGATCAAAGAATAGAAGATTAATCATTTCTATATCCTAGATTGGGTACAACAAATCCTAAGAGTTTATGCTGATCACACCCATGAGGGGTTAGCTCAATGGTCGGTTTGTGGTGTGGGTCTCATGAGGAGGGTTAGGGGATTAGTTTGGCATTTGCCGAGATACCCTTAACTTGGGGGAAAAAAAAACCCTAGGTCTAATCGATTGGTCCGCCTAAACATATGAGTGGATTCAAAAAAGAGTATCATATGTCATCTTTTTAGAGGACCGTTCATTAAAGGCTTTAATGACATGACTCATTAGTGCCTCTCCTAACTTTTTTTTAGTAAACATAACAAGTGCTTCTCCCATAAGGGTGGTCCTAAGGTTCAATAGCAACAACCCGCCTATGCTGATGTACAGCAACGCCCAAAAGCCAACGCTTATTTTTTTATTATATAAATTTTCATTGTTTTTTCTAGGCTTGGCAGGGGCAGAGCTATAATTTTCTTGCAGGAGGGACTAACAATGTGGGTGGGTGTATCTCTCGATTTTTTTTTTAGGGTAAAGTTTGTGGGCCATCTCATCTATTTGTAGGGGCCTCGGATTCTCTTTGGTAGATGCCAGAAAAGTAGTCACGACACTTGGCATAAAAAAGGGGAGAAATAATTTCATTTTCTTCCTATGATTTTGACTTCTACCCACTTGATATCTCTCTCCCTTTTTCTCACCATTTTATCGCCACATATCGCAATATGTGTGGAGAAGTCAAAATCAGGGGACAATGAAATGACTTCTCCAACCAAGTGTCGCACACATTGTGATAGCCCGAGGCTACTTTTCTAGCACCTGCCAGAGAGAATATGAGGTCATTTGTAGGCTTGTAGCTGTCTATGGTCTCTTACGTTATAATATTACAATAAATTTAGTTTTTTTCTTTTTCCTCAAAAGTTCCTGAGGGACTTTAGTGGCTCCCACCTGATCCACCCCTATTCCAGGCTATGCTCCCAACTGATATAATACAAACTTTTTTTTTTTTTTCCAAAAGTTGGGGAGGGGGGCAGCCCCATGTGACTCTGCCCCAAGGTAGTGGGGGGAGACTGCCGCCAACAATTTGCACGCCATGATCGAATACGTTTTTTTGTACACGCCAACCGAAACTCTATGCACGCCAAAGAGAGCTATGTGACACTTTCGGAGAGAATGTTGGCTAGCTTAGTGGCTTTTTCATATGACTTGGGATCTCCTCTGGTCTCAAGAGGCAGGAGCCCACTAGCACTAAAGATCCAATACATACTCAGTTTTCTTTTAATATACTTCGTTTGGGTGGGAAATACAAAAGATAAGTGGTAGCTTGGAGTTAATGCTGGAGATTTCCCACGAGCTACTATCGGAGGGAGTTCTGATGAGCAACAATGCTCGTTGTTCTCCTGTTGTCCGGTTCTTATAAGATGAGTTTTTCAAACACAGGTGGCTCTCACACGATCAGTGTATGGCCCCTCATCTTATAAGATACATAGGAGAGTTGTTGCCCATCTGAACTCTATCTAGGGGCGGAGCAGGGGTCGGGGAGGGGCCATGGCCCCCAATTTTTTGGCAAATCCTTCTTAACCTAGGTAGATTTAAAAAATAAAATAAATTGTATCAAAATTTTATATATGGCCGTCTCAAATTTTTATGCTCGCTCTGTCCATCTCCTTTTAACCGTGATTAAGCTAAATGATTAATATTTTCTTTCTTCTAAATATCAAGATTAACTTTAGGGGTGAGTGAATCTTAACCACAATTAGTAGATGTTAAAAGAGACACATGACAACTAGTAGATCTTCCTTTAATTGTGGTTAAGCTTAATCAACTTAAGATTAATAATTTTTTCTCTAAAAACCAAGGTTAGATGAATGAACCTTAGGGGTGAGTGAATCTTAACCAAAGTTAGTGGGTGTTTAAAAGGGATACGTTGCGGTTGTAGAGGCCCACGCATTCCGCCGTAAAAATAAATGTCCTTATATATAAAATATTAAAAAAATAAAAATAAAATAATAGCTCTCCTGAAGCTATTGTAAAAAAAAAAAAAATAATTTCAAGGGCTACGCCCGAACCCCAAGACCCATACTTTGTCCCTCCCAAGGAAAAATTCCTGGCTCCGCCCCTGACTCTATCGGAGGCAATCCACTATCTTTTTATGGGCGAGTCCATTGATGAGTTTGAATCCTGCCCATTTGCAATTGAACTCAATCACACTCACAGAGCCCCTTTAACTGTCTTTTTAACTCTGGTTAATAAGTTTTAATCTTTAAAGTTAATATTTTTTTCTTCTAAAAATTAAGGGTAGATTGTTGAACCCTAAGGGTAGGGTTGTCAACGGATCGGATTCGGACCGGATCTGCCTAGATCTGAATCCGATTCGATTAAGAATCCAACTGATCCGAATCCGATCCGAGATCCGCCGGATCATGAAGTAACCGATCCGAATCCGAATCCGAATCCGATCCGATCCGATCCGATCCGAGTAAGGTTATTTTTTTAAAAAAAAATCTATTTTAATAATAAAAAAATCTAATAATACCTTAATTAATACTAATTAATGTTAATTTTTTTTAAAAATTAATATTTTATACATAGAAAATCTAAATAATATATTTAAAATAATTAAAAATTATTATTATTATCGGATCGGATTTTAATCGGATCGGATCACCCTATATCCAGATCCGATCCGATTATAATCGGATTCCACCGATCCGATCCGAATCCGATCCGACAGATCACATATAGGGTCCAAAGTCCGGCTAATCGGATCGGATTCGGATCGGATCCGGATCATGATCCGGTCCATTGACAGCCCTACCTAAGGGTTAGTGAACTTAATCATAGTTAATAGATGTTAAAATAGGGACACGTGTTGACTTTGGGAGCAATTGAACTTTCCCAAGTTCAATTGTAATTGAATATGATCCTAACTTAGGGATAATTCACTCACGTGTTTGAAAAAATAATTGTAAAAACAGGCCTCGGATTGTCTCTGGCGAAGCCAGAAGCCCCTTGTCTGGGGCAACCATAGAATAGGGGACAAGTGGTGAAGAAGTCAAAATCATGGGCCCATGATTTTGACTTCACCACACATAATATGACACATGGTGATAAAGAGTTGAGATAAAGGGGGAGAGTTATCGAGCGGGGAGAAGTCAAAATCATGGGGAGAAAATGAAATGACGTCTCCCCTTTTCAACGTCACATGTCCCCTATTCTATGGTTGCCCGAGAGTGGCTTATGGGCCACAGAGACAATCCAATGCCGTAAAAAAATGTGTAAATTACAAACTTTTCTGACATATCATGCAAGGACACGTGATTTACCATCTTGCCTCCTTTTTATGCCACATGTCCCCTATTACTCCCTTAATTGTGATTAAGATTTAGTAACACTTAAGATTAACAACATATTAGGAATATTTCATTTATTTAGGAAGATTCCCTCGAATACCCGAAACATCTTTGATTTTTTGAAGAAAAAAAGCCACGTGATTAAAGCTTATAAACAGTTCAAATGAACTTTGTGAGGGCAAGGAGGAATAGTCCCCACTGCTAGAGAGCGAGCTATGGTCTTTTTCTGAAATATTACTCACCCTAATAACGTTGCTCATGTCGGTAAAAGGCCTCATCTCTTTCCCACATAATATAAACTAGCGAGTGGCACGTGTGATACATGTGAGAGCGAGGGGAAGGAGTTAACCACAATTAATAAGAGTTAAAAGGGACACGTGTTAACCCGTGGGTGCGATTGGACTCTCCCCGAGCTCAATTGCGATTGACTGTGGTTCTATTCTTTGTGGTTCTATTCTTTAAATAGATAGATGAGGATAGTTTGGGAACTAAAATAAAACATTAAATTAAAGTTTTATTTTATATAAGGGTAGTTTAGGAATTTTAGAAAATTTAGGCTACACTTGCTTCTCTCATTATAATAGTAAAGATAAGTGTTTAAATATGGGGCGGGGCTATGCTTCAAGAGTTGGAGCGGAGCTCTTCTTTATTGTAAAATGGGTGGTAATCTTAAAATTATGGAGAGTCTAGTATGTTGGTTGCCTCTTTCACCGGAAATAAGAAAAAAGAGTTTACAAGATTGCTAATACATTTTTCAATAATCATAAGATTGCCACTATCAATGCACTAATAAGGGGAGCTCCGCTCAAGGCTATTGAAGCTCGGTCGTATATAATTTTTTTCTTTTTTGGTTAACTCAACAACATCACAAGGCAAAGCTGAAGGCAGTTGGAAAGAAGACTGCACACATTCGCTCACGCACACATCACACACACAACCACACAACTCCCAATTTAGATAAGCTTCACCCAAGCTCTACTCAAAATAGGTACCAACTCAAAACAAGTATCAACAGTTTGAGTCGAGATGTAACTTATAACGGAGTAGGAGCTCGGATACAGATTCGACGTGGGACTAAACCTGTTTGGATTTTTTTGGTTAACTCAACAACACCACAACACAAGGGGCAACAATGCACTATTGCCTTTTTTCTTTTTAATATAGTAGATGAAGGGTAAGTGGCATTGTTGTTGGAATCAGACAACTGGCCAGAACCGGTCAGAACTGGCCAAAATCGATAGAAGCTGCCGGAATTGGTTAGACTCGGGGAAAAATTAGGAAAAAATAAAAAAAAAAGGTTTTTTTTACAAAAAGTACATTGTCGAACCGGTGGAATCGGGAACCGGCTACTCTACCGGTTCGATGCCCCGGTTCTGACAACATTGGTAAGTGGGTTTGTAGGTTAGTACGACTACTTACTTGTCGGACGGATTTCTCAACTGAAACTCACACCAGGGGACTGGAACCCAGAACGAAAGTGTGGTCAAAGACACACACCAATGGGGACAAGCCTTGCTTCCCGCACTATTGCCTATTTGTGTCTTAAAAAATGTGGGGGCCACCTTTCTTGATGTGGGTCCACTCCTGATGAATGTGACCCCATATTTTCTTAGACACAAACAGCCTCATGTTAACACAATATAGGCATCGGATTACCTCTGGCGAATGCCCGAGGCACATCCTCAACTATCACTTCTTCATTGGACATGTGATGATAAAAAGTGGAGAATATCGAAAATGGAAAGAAGTAAAAAACGTGAAAAAAAAGAAAATGACTTCTCTTTTTTTTATCGCCACATGTTTGATGAAGAACTGACGCCCGATCGACGTTGTGCCTCGGCCTTTGGCAGACGCCTGAGCCCACGTCTTAGGCGTCACACCTTCAATTGACATGAGACAATAAAAAAGGAGATTTATCAAGCGAGGAGAAGTCAAAACCATGAAGATAATATGAAATGACTTATTCTTTTTTATCGCGACTTGTCACTTGAAGGAGTGACGCGTGGGCCTCCGGGAGATGTATGTAACAATATATGTGTTGAGCTGTTTACCAAAGAAAAAAACAAAAACAAGAAAAAAGACCTCATATCAGCACCCTATTTGCGTAGATGCCCGACTACCCAGACATAGCCTCTTTTGCGACGGATATGTTAGCATGCATGCCCACATATCATTGGCCAGTACGTGCACGCCTCCCCAACTGGTGTCTTATTTGACACCACAAATATTATTAGAGCAGTGAAAGGTGTACTTGAGATCTCCATTTTCAAACGGTCATCGTGGTCTATGATCTCATTCTCACCAAATACGACACCACCACTAATACTATTAGAAGAGTGACAGGCGTACTTGGGATCTCCGTTTTCAATCGCTGATCTCGTGAGTATTTAAGAGTAAGGGCATGAGACTAACGAAGACCTGCTATGTTAACTATTTTCCATATGATTAAGATCTAATCACTTATGGGGTTAAATAATTTAAAGAAAAATAAAAGAAAAAAATTAATCAATTGTTTCTTAACATTAATTTTTAAAATAATTTTTCTAAAATTCAAGGTTACACAGTTAATAGATGTCAAAGGAGCAGTGCTCAAAAGAGCCACGGGTCCCTTCCATACCTTACCCCCTAATACTCGTGTCCCTTTTAACACCTTTACCCCCAGTTAAGCTTAATTAAATTAAAAGTAAAATTTAGGTTTTTTTTTTAAAAAAATCATGATTGGATTGTTTATTTATAGGGGTAAGAAAATATTAACCCCATGATTGGATTTTTTAAAATTGGGGCGAGGATCAAGAGGAATTAAAAGTAAAATTTAGGTTTTATAAAATGGAACCCGGGTACGTTTACTATTGGCCAACAGGGTGTGCTGCGCATATGCCGCCCAAGAAAACGTGGTCACGCACGCTAACAAGTATACCTTTCTACGCGTCACGTAAAAAGACTCTACCCGAGTATAATACTCGGGCATCTAACCCGGGGAAATCCGTTGCCATAAATAAACAGTCCAACATCCACAC
This sequence comes from Tetracentron sinense, assembly GCA_015143295.1. NCBI lineage: Eukaryota > Viridiplantae > Streptophyta > Magnoliopsida > Trochodendrales > Trochodendraceae > Tetracentron > Tetracentron sinense. Next base: position 23,620,368 of record CM026572.1, on the reverse strand, counting down.
ACCACACCGGCCTCGGATACACAGCCTGTTTTAGTGGGGACTGTGGAGTTTCTTCTTCCCACCACCCATTTCCAGAAGAATCTGCATCTTCTTCCATCTCTTCCAAAACCCTAGCACATCAAACCTCTCTCTTCTTCTGCTATTCGTCCTCCTCTGCTCTGTTCATCTGATTTTCCGCCATGATTCCTTATAGTAGTTTACAGGAAGCTGAGATTGCTCTGGGGAGAGAGCTAACGTACGCGGAGAGGCTATGGTTCAATTACTCTGCTCAGAAATCCGATTACTATCTCTACTGCCACAACATTCTCTTACTGTTCTTCGTCTTCTCTGTTGTTCCTCTCCCATTAGTGATCATGGAGCTCAAACGATCCAAGACCATTGATAAGTACAAGCTTCAACCTAAGGTGAGGATGTCTTTTTCAGAAATTCTCAGATGCTATAAAGAAGTTATGCGGATGTTTTTACTCGTTGTTGGTCCTCTGCAACTCGTTTCTTACCCTACTGTTAAGGTAAGGTTGTTTCCATTTTGAGAAATTTAGGGTTTTTGCGATGAGATTTCAGGGATTTGGTTCTGAAATTTGGGGATTTTTTGTTGTTGTTGCAGTTTGTTGGGATTCGGACGGGTTTTCCGTTGCCGTCTGGGTGGGAGATTTGTTTGCAGTTGTTGGTGTATTTTTTGCTTGAGGATTTTGGGAATTACTGGATCCATCGGTTACTGCACTGTAAATGGGGTTACGAGAAGATCCATCGAATCCATCATGAGTTCACGGCTCCAATTGGGTTTGCTGCACCATACGCCCATTGGGCTGAGGTTTTGATCCTTGGCATTCCATCTTTTCTTGGACCAGCCCTGGTTCCTGGACACATGATCACGTTCTGGTTGTGGATAGCTCTGCGGCAGGCCGAGGCTATTGAGACACACAGTGGGTACGCGTCCTACATTTTCATTAGCCAATTGTTTATATATGTTTTTTTTTTTCCCTATTGATAATTGTGAAGAAATGACCTGAATAGTAGAATTTCTTCAATTTCATTTGTAAATTTGTTCGTTGATGCTAAAAATTTATTGATAAAAAGAAGAAATTCAAACTAGTTACAAAGCATCCTGAATGGCATGGAGAGATAGGCCAAAAACCATCAATTACAAAGAATTACAATGAAAGAGTGGGCCCATCATAAAGCTCTTATATGTGGATTCTTCCTTTGGGTAAATAGACCGACGTGTTGTTTGCCGATCTTATATACCATAAAATGATATGTTAATGGTGGAGGCCGGGTCCTAGATCTCCTTGAACAATAGGAGAATCTCCATGGGACTGTGTAGATTTAGAAGCAGCCCATCCTGAAGCATTAGAGGAGGTCACTTCAATTACAACTTTGGAGATGTTGAAGCAACTCTCTTTAGGCCTATTCGAATCTTCTTCACAAATCGACCCCAGGAAAAAAACATGATATTAACCTCATGATCACTGGACACATTCAATTCCAGAATGCCCTGGGTCCCCTAAAAAGCACTAGGCACAACTGTGCTAACCAATTAATTATGAGGGGAAGAGGAAGCTACCAACCTCCAATCTCTTAGAATATCGTTGACTCTCACTCCATGAAATACTTTCGATAAAGACCCCCAAAAGCTAACCACTATCATAATTTAAATTGTGTCAAATACACCATTAGGACTAGGTATTTTCGTAAAAATAAAGATCCTCACTCATTGAACTGGTTGGTCCACGATATTTAGAAGAAGCACCCAAGAAGTATCTACCAGATTAAGGAAATGGCTTCAAATTGGGTCCAACTACTTGCAGTGAATGATGCAGTGGTTTCTAAATTCCGTTTCACTCATGCATTATACACACATGGAGAGAGATTTCTTCCTTTTGGGAGCATATTACATGTAATTATGTTGTGAAATATCACCACCAAACACATTGACCTCGATACACCTAATCATGTCAAGAGACTCAAGACCATGATTAAGTTCACAGGTTCCTATTGGAACATGTGGCCTGACAAGTTACAACTCATTACACACGCAGGGGGAGTGGAACACCCCCCTCTATGACAATCAATTGCTACCTGCCTTCTATTGTGTGTGGACTCTTCGAGTCTGTAACCGACTAACCGTGTCTTGTGTTCTGTGTCAATAAATGTGGACACACGGCACGACACCAATACACCATTGACACGCTTGTTGTTTCTTAGAATTACTGCTATTCACATCTTTAAACTTAACATAAAAATCTAGAATTATTATCTCTTCATTACTTCATTTGCTTCAAATTTCATTTCATATATTAATTATAGTCTAATGAATTGTAAATTTGTAATACATGATACTTGAAAATAATATTTATTTATAGATTGGTAACTGTTAACCATTGCTTGTTTGGACTTGACAGACTAATCATTGTAGTTTCTTGTTAAGAACTTACTATGTGTTTTATTTGACTTTTGAATCTAGTATATTTAGTTATATTGATTTATTTAATTTTGTTTGTAATTATTTATACTTCCGTATTAATTCGTTCCCTTTGCCTCTCATAGCATTCTTCATATATAATTTGAAATATATTATTTTTTGAAATAAAAGCTTAATATCTTCCATGTCCTCGAATAGTATTTTTTAGGGTCTCCAAATCTGACACCTCGCATCCGTGTCGGATTTCAACTCCTAGGTCCATGTGTGTGAAACTTAGGTATCCATGCACCCATTGTAAAAAGGAGGAGGAGCCTTTTTTAAGTGACAGACATGGGTTTTTTCCCCGAGAAAAAAAGAGAGGGGTCGGGGCTCCCTTAAATTGACAACCAGTGACTGGCTGCCAAATGTGTTCTCCTTCACAGTAAAAAGAGGGGGAACTCCCTTTTACGCGCAGCCAGTAGTTGGTTGCCATGTGCATTTCCTCATGGTAAAAAAAGGCTCTTTTCAATGGCAGACATGAGACAACCATTGGCTGCCATGTCTTCAACTCTTTCCACTCTTCCCTCACAGTAAGAGGAACAAACCCTTCTCTGAGTAATTGGAGCGGGACCCTGTGCTCTGCCCAACAGATGATTACCACAAGCAGATATAGGGGTACAACCTGTATACCCATTAAATGATGGATGGGCAGCAGCCCCCAGAGTTACCACAAGCCTTAAAATCTCTCAAAAGGAGACCCCTCTTATCGAGACCTTGGATCCCCCCAAAAGGGTGATTCTCTCCTTAGCAGCTGGCAAGGGCCACCTAATCCTTAAATGCATGCATGCATTTTCCCCTCAAGGATGAGGATAATTCAAGAGGGAAATTCTCATTCTCTCCTTCATTTCAGCACATGTTCTTTCCTAAACAAGAGAGAAAAACTAACCAAAACACAGTTTCCTCTCACTAGTGGACACTCCAACAGTATCACAAAATATTGTTGCGATGCACATGGTATCAAATTGATACAATGGCATTCCCATTTATCGAGGATGTATTGTACCTGTATCAACCCACATCAAGAGTATGAAGGCGTATCAATACCAATACGCTTTGATATCTTGTGTATAGTTTTGATACACTATATTTTTGTTCCCTGCATGTATTGTTTTGGCATCACCAAATACTGATACACAATATTTGTCAATATTTTGTCCATGTTTGTAATTAATATATCAATACTTATAGAGCCATATTGAACAGAGCTAGAAGGCTAGATGTGTCTATCATTACTTCTATTTCATGTTCAGAGATTGTGTTCAGTTATTATTATTATTGTCAATAACATAGATAATATGTTTTAAAAGTGAGGAGAAAAGAAATACAACAAGATCCCAAGAGGGACAAAGAAAGATCAAAATAACAACTGGAGGGAACTTTCCTAAATAGCTCCAACCTACTGATACCTTAGTCAATTAATCCACCATATCATTTGTTGATCTTGGTTTCCAAGAGAACAACAAGTTCTTATTAGCCACTAAATCACAAATCTCATAATAGCATTTCCATATCTCCAAGGACATCTCTCTACCTTTCACCCACAGGCCACAAATAGCATTCCTAGATTCACCTCCAATTATACGAGAATGGCAGTGTATAGATCTAAAGAGGATGATCCCTTCTCTAAGTGATACAACCTTGGTATGATTAGAGCTAACTTACCCTGCCAGACCGAGAGGCAAAACAAGATACTATCTTCATTGTTCTTGGACACTCCACCAATACCTTCAGCTAGATGGCCATTGAACCAGGCTGTTATATCAATGGGCCACCTCTTGGATTGGCCCTATCCTAAAACCTTGCATCAAAGATGGTCCTCGCCATAGTTGCAGGGAATCTATGTACAAGGTAAGAAACTCATTTCTATCATGTCCCATTTAGTGATCAAGGAGGAGTATGTATATGGCACGTGATGGGATAGACCCTAGTAGCCCAGTCTACATCTAGTGTGTAGACTGTAGACCCTGAGGAGTATTGTTGGATTGGAATCTAAGGTGTCTAGTTCTCTACACATCTCATGTAAAGAAAAATCAAAGGTATAGTTACCCATATCAATGTAATGAGAGTGACATGCCCATATCTCACTTTTTGCTTCTTGTTTTCCAAGGATTTTTTGAGGCTCGTTTCTCGCTTCTCACTCTGATAACTATGGTCCTCACAAGGCACAACAACTCCCTTTTCAACGTTTGGACGTGAGGCAATACCCCATTAATTCTGTTATTTGGTAGGATTGAAAATGTTTAAGCTTATGCTGCTGCACATAGAGGAGTGATATCTCTAGGATGTTATATAGATAAAGCACACACATACACGGATTTGGAGAGATTAACCTTGTTATATGGTCGTCATTAACTAGACATTCTTGTCCATTACACACCACAATTTGCCATTTGGTTTTATGTACATGTAGGATATGCTGTATTTTATCATATGTAAATATACAATAATGGAAGGTTATATTTACAACTGGCTTAAATATAGCTTAATGATTTAAACCCTCATAATAAGTGTTCAGTGCAGTGCAACTGTGCAAGTGGTTTTTTTAGGGATAGTCTGTGTGAACTGTGAACTATAAGTAAATCAGGACGTCAACGTTTTTATTATCGGTGATTATTGCCAATCTTTGCAAAAGATGATCAATTAGTTATGAACTTTCTGGGTAGAAGTTATATAAAGAATGCCCCATTTTAAAATAAAAATTTCCTACATGCATTGAATTGCATTTACTTAAATAAGAGGCAAATAGTCTTGGCCAGTCCACTTAGTCGGTTTTATATTGGTCTGTAGATGTTCGGGGGATTGCTGGCCAATAAAAGGTTGACCGGTGCATTTTGATCTCATAAACCGACTTAAGGAGCTCATGAGTGGACTTAGGGAGCATAATACACCAGTCAACCTTTTATTGGCCAGCAATCCCTCGAACATCTACAGACCAATATAAAACCGACTATACTGTAAATTGGATCATGAGATCATTCCGCTATTTTTACGTCTGTAAATACATTGTCTTTCATCAGGGACTTGATAATGCTTTAAATGTTCTTAATTTCAGTTTTTTTTTTTCCCATTTGTACTTCAACTTTTTCTTTGTATACTGTTTACTCCATAATAATAAGCTGACAATAGATTTTCATTGTAGAACCTTTTCTGATGTTGTGAAATATCCATGATGGTCTCAACAACATAAAGAGAATATCCTATACCTTTAATTTTTGGCACGTGATTCTTTACTATATTGTTATCCATATTGTCCCATTCATAATGTAACTATGGGCACTTACAGCAACTTGTAACTTATGTTTTGTTATACAGGTATGAGTTCCCTTGGAGTCCCACAAAATATATTCCATTTTATGGAGGTGCAGAGTACCATGATTATCATCATTATGTGGGGGGACAAAGCCAGAGCAACTTTGCTTCGGTGTTCACCTACTGTGATTACATTTATGGAACAGACAAGGTTAATCTACAAATATCAACTAGTCTTGTCTGTACTGCTTTTGTTCAAATGCAAAATGATTGAAGTGTCTTGTACTAATGCTTCTTTGATACTTCTCACCAGGGCTATCGGTATCAGAAGGAACACCTCGGAAAGGTAAACATGCAGCCCCTTCTTGTGCATATGTTTGCGTGTGTGTGCGCACGCGAATAAAGGAAATTTTCACTAGATGATTACTTGTGTAAGATGGGGGTTTGATCGGAACTTTCTTCCACAACTTTGTTGAACATGTGGGGCTTCAGGACCCTCCATTCAATGTGCCACAGGTAGATCTCCTAGGTCAAAAATCAATCTGATTAGATGATCATAATCAGTCGATCTATGTGAATAATTTAGAAATGGGTTCAGATTAATCAGGTTGATTCTTGTAGGTAGAACATATTAAATGGCGGACCCCCACTCCTTAATCATGTTGGCCACAAGTGTGGTCCTCAGACCCACCAATTTAGGATCTCGTTACTGGGTTAGGAGTGGGTCTTCCCGTCCAGATGTAACTGTTGTATTCCTCAATTTAGTGTGTGGCAGTGACACATTTCAGTTAGTTTATCCTTACCTTTTTCATTTTGATTATGACTAGCTGAGGGAGAAATGGACAAGCGGTGGTGAACAAAATGGAGGCTCATATCACATTGCTACCCAAGATCTGAAATCTGAGTAACTGTTAAATTTCAGAATTCGCTTCCAGTATGTTTCTCACCAGAGCATGAACTTTCAGCAACCCTCTGTTTACCAAGGTGACATCATCCATTGTTGTTACATATGCTATATTGTAGAAATTGAAATTTTAGATGTTCGGGTGGGATTACCTCAGTGTTTTTTCTCCATTGTAATTGCTTGTAGTTTGAGGGACATTTTTATAATGTTCAGTGTTAGATTTCATGACCCAATATTCTGTTTTGACATTGTGTTGAAATCAAAATTTTATTGTTGAGGATCATGGCTTGTGATAGAAAAATGTTGGTCATGTTAAATTTTTTTTAATCGATAATGAGAAGCATATATTAATAAAAAAAAATAGCTACAAAGGAAAGAGTTTACAAGAACGGAAACTCAAGAACAAAATGCAAAAAGTAAGTAAAAGGAAACATAAACAAATACAAATTAGGATTCCCTTGTACTGAGAGAGGTACAAAAGCTCAACCCAGCATAACTCTCAGATCCGCCCACCATGCCGAATGGATGCCCATTATAAGTCCAGTAAACGGGTACGAGAGCGAATGCGAAAAGACTGAGAATCCTCAAAGACTCCCTTGTTTCTTTCTTTCCATATCACCCACGAAATGACTTAAGGAAGAATTGCTCAAATAGTCCTTCGTGCACTATCCTCACTAACCAAGACCAATAGGATAAAAAACTGTGAAGGGAAGAAGGAAAGACTCAATCCACACCTGATCAGGATAGAAAATACCTAAAAATCACACCCACAATAGGGCAATGCAAAAGTAATGATCTACTGTCTCTTACGCTTAAAGGCACAAGAAAGAAGAGTTACACCTAACCTCCATCCTCTAGTTTTTAAGTGATCACAAGTAAGAATCTTATCAAAACTGTATTCTATACGAAAAAAGATATCTTAGAGGGAATTCCTGGATTTCACACAATTCTATGAGGGAAGGATGCATAATGTGCTGACCCTGGAGATTGAAGCAGTGAGAGAATCGACCATTTTGACCTCTAGACCAAATTGTAACAACTCTATCCTGAGGGATCAAAGGGACGGATTCAATATGCAAAAATAGACGACCTAAATCGTCAATTTCTCAATCATTCAAATCATGCCTCAACTTTAGACACCACACCACTTCCGAATTCCACAACTCAAAATAGTCTTGCATTAGAGTGTCCCTATCTGCCGCTAAGAGGAAGATATTGCTAAAATCATCATTAAGTTTCACAAACCACACCAAGTATCTTTCTAAAATCGAATCTCTAACTCTACCCACTTTGAATCTATAATTGAGCACAACCAAAATTGGAGACAACCATGGTACCCTTGTACAAGACTTACCATTCTTGACCATCCGCAGAATCAAACATGAATTCTCACCATATTTGACCACTATAAAAGATCGCTATAAATTCTCGTTCTTCCTTGAATCTCCAAATTCATTTCCCTAACATAGCCTTATTCACTTGTACTAGCAGCTTCAAATTCAGCCCCTCATGACTCTTTGAACGACAAATACTATCCCAAGCTACCAAATGGTATCTAAACCTGTCACCCTTCCCATTCCAGAGGAAGTTCCTTGGCGACTTCTCAAGGGAAGCGACTACTGACCAAGGAATGGTAAAGGTGGACATGAAGTATGACTCTTTGGTCATGTTAATGAATTCAGCTGGTCACATTAGAGACCTTAAAGTCAATCACCAGCTAGTTCCAAATGTTTTCATATAAACTATTAGTATTAGCTTCTAATCATTTTACTATGTTAATCCTATATTTCCTTTTTTCCTTGTTGGGCGCAGGCCCGAACGTCACTTAGAACAACTATAAAGTGCCAACAATTATGCACAAAAGTGGGGGATAATTTAGTACCAAGTATTTTATGTTAAAACTTTTAGCTTAATTTCAACACTGAAACCTGAATTCCCAAAGACCATATTATAAAATTTAAATTTTGCATAAAAATAATATGAAAGAAAAATATTGAAAAAGAAAGTTCTTCATACAAAAAGGAATGTTCTAAAAACGGTCCAATACCAATGCTTACTTGTTATTATTAGTTTCTTTTGTGGACCTGAAAAAGGATAGCAGACTGTAAAATATATCTTAGAGTCCTTGATTCTATTTTGTTGAGTAAATCTTTCAGAAATAAAAAATCTAAAAAGAAATAAAAAAATATAAATAATTTGGTAATTTCTTTTCTTAGTAATTACTGTAATTATTAATATGTTTGGATTAGACAAGACCCAACTTCCAAGCATTCAACCATGCTTATGAATTTAAACTGTCTTAAGTTCTATAGTTGCAATGATCTTCTTTTTTCTTTGACTCATGATAAATTTTTTTTAAAAAAGAAATGTACGAAGAGAAATGAGAAAATTCCCTCAAGGGTCCGCTCTTTTGTTGAGACTTATATGAAGTCCGACACTTTGATATGCATTTTCTTTTGAGAACTAGATGAATCGTAATCTTGGGTTGCAATTCCAAGCAAGACTTCAAATGCAGCAAATGAACGATTTTAAATCTCATAAAAAATGATGACTTGAAATCTCATGATGGTAATAATAATTTTGTTAGAAACCTTCACAAAGTGACTCAAATTTCCTAACAACTACCATGACAAGTGCAAAGTGTCAAGCTTTGTAAGTCTCAGCAGACCCTAAAAGAATTTGTAATATGTAATAGATAGTAGTCAGCAAAAACTAATTGACTCCATTAGTAATCAAATAAGAAGTTTTCGCATCCTCAAATTCCTTGTAAGCACTTGCCTAGTTGAAGAGATCCCGTCTAATAACAGTTCATAAAGGTAGCATTCTCCAAAAAATATTCCCTCTTGGACTAAAATTCATGATGGCCAATTTAGGAACACATTAGCTACCTCATTGTGCATCATAGTTGAATAATGGAAAAGAGAGAAACTCCAAACACTCGACGCCACTTGGTAACGCAACAAAAGGTGATGAACATCTATACATACAACACCTATCGGAAATATGAAAACCCCCTATTTTTTTCATAAATGGTTGATGGTCGAAATCTTGTCAGAAACCTTAGAATGTCAAATCCCTTTTTGAATTTTGGTGGTCTAAATTCTAAACAAACTAGCAACATCTTTAAGAAGGAAAGAATAAAAGTCTCACTGCGAAAATTCATTTTGAATTGCCTGTCCATATCTGTCATCTTCGCTCTCCGGGGAAGCATTGCTTACCCCATTGGTTGTGTAATACACCACAACTTTAATCCGGGATCATGCCCCAAGAGTGATGGTTGAAATATCTATCGACTTCACTAACCTTGAATATATACTAACCATGCTAACTGGGGTTGTGGACTAAACCACCCCCCCCCCCTCCCCCCCGGGGCCACCTCTCGAAAAAATGCAAACATTCATCATTTTTCCGAGTGTTAGATTCCTACTGAAAATCAAGCTCCCCACTCCTAGATTCGAACATGTCTCTTATCGACACATTTTTTTGCAAGTATTAGCCTATAAAGTCTTTGAGCATAACTCACACAACTGACCCCCACCCATTACAGTTGTCCTCCAAGGAGCGTGCTCTATTTCCACAACCCACTTTGAAGGTTGATTGTTCCAGTAATGCATCCCGAATGATGAAGCAACCAGATTAAAATCCCTATCAAATATGTATGTTCCAAATTTAGACTCAAATCACCTTCCTCCACGCCGTAACCATTTTTCTGACAAGAGCTCTATTGCAATGATCTCACAAGAGCAACGGTGTTGGACAAGCCGAAACATGAACATCCATGGAACAAAGTAGGCAAAACGATCAGCTAACAATCAGGGGTAAAAAGAAGTCCATACCTATGATAATTAGGATTATTCAATTTGTAAAATTAATGGGAACAACCATTCATGACTCCTTTTTTTCCTTTTTAAAAAAAAAAATTAGTCAGCACTTTACCCTGTATGGCTCATAGACCCAATGTTTGCACGGTTAAGAGCTAGTTGTTTTGAGTGTTAGACAATACTTCAAAAAACAGTTCAGTTCAACAATACCCAAAAAACAGTTCAGTTCACCTGTTTTCTTCTTTTCTTTTTCTTATAAGGAGATCATTCACTAATGTTAGTAGGTTCTTGCCTGAAAGAATACGATAATGGAAAAGAGGAAAACATGTTTTCTTCTTCTTGATTGATTGATTACTGTGAAGTAATGAGAGCTATTGCCTTAAACAAGGGGGAATATCTGACTTCTTGTTCTGAACCTCAATCTTCCTTTTCTTCTTCATGTCATACCTTGCTGGGCAACATGAATCATGTTCTACTAATTTTATTTATTTATGGTAACCAAGGGTGTCCCAACACTGACAAGGACTAGTCCCGTGGGATGCACGCAATCACCCGCAGACCATGTGCATCGGGTAAGCCCGGGAACTCGAAAACTTGGGGATCTCTCCCAGGACCCGAACCAACTGAGCTATCAAGAGCCATATTTTTTTATTAAAGCAAAAGTGTTTTTTAGTTGGCATAGCTCTGAACCCCAACTGTTTAAGCTTTCGGTTATTATGGAAGTATCTTAACCAAAAAAAAGAAAAAAAAGACCTGGAACAGATACTAACCCCTACTAACTGGAATGTGCATAAAAACTAACAAAAAAAAACATCCCAATGAGATTATCTTAACCATCATCACCAAAAAAATGATCATCTTAACCAGCAGACCAGGATCAATTTTGGACAGCCATATACAAGGGGAGTAGTTTTCAGGGAAGGGCCTATTACTCCTACAACACAGGCCATGGATAAAACAGTGGACGAGATATCTTGGACACAATCATGTTGATCAAATGATCCTAACCATCCTCTAAGTGCACTTTTTCCGAAGATTGCAGGTTGTTAAGAAAGGATCAAGACCAACCAATTGGGCTAATTCTTGGTCTAGAAAACCTCATAGAAGGGTCCCACAAAATTGCAACAATTTGGCAGGCAATTATTGCGAATTCCCTGTTTTTTAAATTAATAAATTGTAAATTTCGCACCAGATGAAAGTTGAATTGTTTCAAACATCTGAATTTTGGATTCCATTATAAGGTATACTAAATACAAAGAATTAACCAAAAGCCCGTCTAGCTCAGTTGGTAGAGCGCAAGGCTCTTAACCTTGTGGTCGTGGGTTCGAGCCCCACGGTGGGCGTTTGTTGTGTTTTTACTGTTTTTTCTCCCTATTCAGCCTTGCTAAGACTACCACTGTTTTGCTTGTCTGAAAATACATTATTTTTATTTATTTTTTGCAGGTTTTGAAAAATCTGCTGAAAACGTGTATTGGTCTTAGATACTAAATAAGAAACTAAATGAGTTTCGCAAAAACGATTTGCAGCATATAATTTTAGATCATCATCCAAATAGGTTTGGTTTTCTGCAAAGTCTTTGCAAAAATATTTCTCATTGAAATGCAACCAAATGCAGCTTAGCCGCCTATGTGTAACACTTTGGTTTTGAAAAAACCCATTACATATTCGAACTGGAGTTCTGATTAGAGGACCGCAAGGTCCTCTTCCAAGCTGAATCAGTCAAAACAGCCCCTAATTTTAAGTAAAACATGGCTTCTAAATTTTTTTTTGGGGAATCAAAGCTGGGGTTAGACAGACCCAACTTGCAATAAAAAAGCGTGAGAGAATTACATGCGCACAAAAGTACGACCAGAACGATCCTCATTTACAATTTGACTTAGTCTCGCCGACAGCTCAAGGGTATTGAGTTGGATTTCACCGGGGATCAAACAGAACTTTGATAGGTAGTTTGCCGTTCTGTGATCTAACAGACAAGCATTAATATCTTTGGGAGATATTGTGGCCAAGTACATTTGTATCAATATGAGAAGATTATGAAATATTTGATAGATCTGGTTTGTAGTTCGTTTGGCATGAAGATTAATACACCTAATCATTTTACCAATAATAGCAGTGATATTTCTTGACCGACACTAAAGGATAAATATCATGTGGGAGTTCGAAGATTATTTGATTAGAGAAATTTTTGAAAAATAGGAAAAATATTATCAAAAATTAAATTAATTTATAAGATAGTTAATTATGAAAATTTATAAATTAATGTATGCTACATACTAAGTTTATAGTTTAAAAATGAGCCATGTAATCATGCTACAAAACTGTCACTCTTTCCAGTATTTACAGAATTGTTACTGAGAGTTCTGCTTCAAAAGTGTTGAAGCTGAGCTCTCGCTCATATTTAAAATCTATAAATATTTATTTGATACTTTTTAAAAATCACGACTAAGTAGTGCTTAGTTCATGATGGTGGTCTTGAATCTCGACAGTATTGAGAAGAAAATGGATACGTTACTAATGGATTAACTTACCATGGTGGCTAACTGGCTATTCTCAATGGCTGCCTGGCTCATCAGTGACCCGAACCAACAACAAATCGGGTGTCAAAACTGGATCTGAAGTCCACCAAATTGTATAGGGTTTTTTTTTTATAAAAAAGGTTAGCTAGGGTTATGCAGACCCCTATTAGAGAAACATAGGCAAGGATGTATCTAACCTAGCAACTAGTAGCAAGTCATGGTCAATTGCCACACACACACGATATAGACACTACTATTGAGCTTACTTAGGACGAAACTGGATATACTTCACAACATAGGAACAAAGGTGGGGTTTGAAAATAATTTGGCGGGGTCTAGTTTGGAAAAAAAAAAAGGCAAAGTCAAGAAAACTTCGGGAAAAAATAGAAACAATAAAAACAATAATTTTAATTATTATAACAAGAAAGTAATAATATGATTGATACCAACCATAGCTGCTAAGTAGGAGTTCAAAATTTTTTGTCTGGGAAAAATTTTAAATTATTTTTGGTAGAATTCGAAAAATCCAAAAATAAAACGGTAAAACATTAAGTAAGATATGAAAAAATATTAAATTATAAGCAAACATATTACATATATTATATATTAATACAAGATTTAAAAAAAAATGATGAATCATTTGTGTTTAATTCGTGAAATTTGAGATTTTTTTAGAAAAGTCACGAATAGTTTGAAAATTAATCGTTCCATGAAAAAGTTGAATAATATTCGAGAATTTTTGAAAAAATCAGATAACTTTGTTACTATGCTTCACAGCCATCAGAACTCTCATATTAAACACACCTTCAATCGAGAACTTATCTAACAAGCGATAGTTTGCTTGTTTGATCCATATTAAAATTAAAAAAAAATCTATTTTTTAAAATCCATTCTACTCCGATTCCAATTCGTGTATCAATCTAAAAACTACTATATAGACTGTAAGGATTTTGCTAGCCCCAGACGCAAATCTTCCAAAAATGCAACTGGGTCGCTACAAATGTACACCCCAAATGTTAACCAATATCTGAGTTTTACTTTTTAAACTGTTAAAATAAAGAAACATCTCCACGAATTAGACCCAGTTGCGTCTATGGAAAAATTTGGAGTAAATGGACCAATGGTTCCTGGCTCTCTCGTCAAGCGGGAGGTCTTGGGCTCCATTCCTCACTCCCCCTTTGGGGCCAGCCCCGCACAGGTTTACCCCGACTTACCTGGTGTGATGGGTTGCGGGCTCATGTTGCACCCTTGGGGATTAGTCCTGACGCGAAGGGTTGATTCATCCCGAGTTCTAAATTTTTTTTTTTTGGAGTAAATTTGACTGGGGCTAGCACTCCTGTTAGTATCTTGCTCAGTTCAGTTGTCTTGAAAATCCCTTTCTGTTCATTGGCTCATTTGGGCCAGTCTCTCCTTTTTTTTTTTTTTCCTTTTTTTTTTGGGTTTTTCAAAACAATGAACTCTGGCATTATTTCTCAAGACTTTTCCTTTCCCGGGAATAGTAGCATCATGGAAAAATGTCATCCTCTCAACCTTTGCCGTACACGTGGCACGTACCCATATCAGAGTCACTACTGGCCCCTGACATCTAATGGGTCCCCCGTACCCACGAGTTCCTTGACAAGAAACCGATCCGATCGGATGACTCCTAGCCGTCCGAAATCATGGGATGGATCCAATTCCCAGAGGACAGCTAAAAACATATAGGGCAACATTTGAAATGCATCAAATATCAAAGGAAAGAGGAAAGTGATAATAACTCTCCATAGTATGTCCGCGGTTTAAATAATGGCCCCACTTAATGCTTGACACCGTTAGATTGTAAAATCCAATATTGTAAAATCCAACTGTCCAACTCTTGATATCCAAGAGTTTTTAATCACTTCCCTCTATCCAATAGCTTCAACCAACAAAATTTAAAAAACCCAATGGCTTGGAACTTACTCCAAAACTATGAAATTGTAATTTTCTTTAGGGGTGTGATACTTTCTCTGCGTGGACGGATCGTGCGTGCCTCTAAAGGTTGCCACGTGTTTCTTTTCCTTCCTTAATTGTAGTTAAGCTTTACCACTGCAGTTAATAATTTTTTCATTTAAAAAAAAAAAAACCAAGGTTAGGTTTAAAAACACTAGGTGTGAGTGAATCTTAACCATAGTTCATAGCTGTCAAAGAGATACGTGGTGGCCTATAGAAGTGTGCGTGTTCTCCTAGGCGGAAGGACACGCACAGTAAGTATCATTCTCTTTTTCTTTATTAACCCTCTTTTGGTTGTCGAGAAAAGAGGTGAAAAAGGAAATTCTGATTTCTTAATACAACTCTTAAAGAAGAGGAATTTAAAAATGTTTATGTATTAGAAAAAAAAATTTAAAAATTGTATTAGGAAACTATTTTTTTCTCCCTCTGTTTTCACCTAATTTCTGGGCAAACAAACAAAGGAGTATTGTTTATTTTCACTGAAATTTTCAGAAAGTCTGGAGAAATTCACGTTTTATCTCAATTATCTATTTTAGATTGATTATGGCTTCTTTGATGACATCCGATAAAATTGGAACGATAGAGACAAAATTAGTGAGGCCCTCCTATCGGAGTCTTCACCCACTTAAACATGATTTAAATCATCCGTCTTAAGCCTATTCTCAAATCAACGGATTTATCCCCTATGAGGAGTGCTAGCCCAAGCAAAGAAGCAAATTGTCTGTGTTTATCCCTCTGGTCAGGGGTGTTTAAAGGTTAGGATCAATGTACAGATGTTATGTGAACTGTTAACAATTGTACAATTGATCTTGACCTTTAAACACCCCTGGCCACAAGTATAAACACAGACGATTTGATACTCAGGTATGCACTTCAAAACTTTCACTATGGTGTAACACTCGTGGTTGCTTCTCTTTTCAATATGTAAAGTAATTTTTTTAGATGAGGAAATTATGGTTTCATCTAATTCTAAAGGAATAAGTGACCGCATGTTTCGTTGCCACAGTGAGAGTTTTGAAGTCTGCCTATATGAGCATCTTCTAATACCATTTTTAGTGTAAATTGGCTGATCTGAAGATAAAAATTAATGAGACATGTCGATATGATTATCATTGGGAAATAGTTAACGTACCTGAGAAATGGACTTTAAAATCTAAGGTTGGACCTCATTGGCTCATGCCTCCTCTTAAATATCTAATGAGGTTTAGCTTTGGATTTTAAAATCCATTTCCCAGGTATGCCTATCACTGCTCATTATCATTTACCACTAAAGGAGCGGCCCGGCACTCTTTATAGGGTGTCATTCTATAAGAGTTAGATATTTTCAATTTCCCATTTGTTTGGTTATGAAGAAAAATACAAAGATAAAAAAATAGAAATATAATAGTCTTGGTATGATTAGTCCAAGTACTAATGCCTCTGACTATCTCTCTCTGTTTTTTGACTAATCATGTATCATGAAGATAGTATATGATCTTTAAAATGTTTTTCAGATATAAAACACAGTAAAGTCCGTCTGGGTTTAATAAAGAAATAATTATAATAAAAAAAAGCCTAATTTTATTTTATTTTACAAGTGGTTTGACTTGATGTTTTTTAAAAATATTTTATTTTTTGTGAGTTTCGACTTTTAAGGACACACCTAAAACATCAACTGCTCTTACTCTAGGTATCCAAACAGGTTTACTTTCCAAGTACGTTCTGTAAGATGGATTGGGTTCACAAAAATGTTTCTTAGTGAAATGCAATAATACTCGGCCTTAGTTTTCCTTTTTTTTTTTCCCCTTAAAAATCAAGGAATATTTGCACTAACTAGGAGCGAAAAACTTATTTTTTGTGGGTTAGTAACTCCAGCTTTTACACATCATCATTGAGAATTTTTTTTTTAAATATTGGACTTGATCCCAAGACTACCCTTATGAGAGGAGCTTACCACACCATCTGAACTAGAGTTACTGTTAACTACATTATAAAGAAAATATGTTACATTAGAGGGAACATAGATAAGATAAGAACACTGGACAACAAGCTATATAGAAAAGAGACCGCTAACAAACAGTCTTGATGAAGCTAGTTAATGGCTATTTTCTCTCTTTTGGTGAAAAGTTATCATGTACTTAAACACTAAACTCACACATACAGCTAAACCTAAGGTAGCCGCTAAGGTGCCATAATGGTAAGTCCAAGCAATCATGCCAAAAGGGCCTGACTTAAAGGAGGGTTGATGGCCCCTTATACACCCCTAGAAAGGGGTCTCTTTTTCCTCTTATGTTGGAACTAGGCTTAACACACTTTTAACCACTACACCAAACCCTATTGTGACTTGATCATCACTTTCACATGGTTAGTCACCTGCACCATTTGGAATTGAAGTCGTCTTTCAATACCTAATAAGGTTGAAGGGTATTTATTCTAGTCTCCTTTTGTACGGGGTGAATGACAACTGTGCATGATTGAACAAAATCCGGACTCACCCTCTGGGGGTGTAGCCTAGTGGCCGGAAGACTAATCGTAGACCTGGAGGTCTCGAGATCGAGTTTGGGAGCACCCACGTTATTGGCTGCTAGGGGAAGGGTATCCCTTGACAGCACGTGTGGATTAGTCGTAGTTTTAAGCTCCAGGCAGCCCAAGTTTATATATATATTAAAAAAAAATCCCGATTCGTTGTAGAGTGTCCTTGCCCTTTCCATTTTTTATGGTATCTTAATATTAGCTTGACATAAATAACCAGAGCGCAGACGGGAGTAAGAGTGAGAGCACGAGAACATCAAAATCTAATTTAGGATAGGATTGAGAGTACCTCATAGCACCAAAAATGTGTGTGTGTATATATATATATATATATAATGGTTTTTGAAATTTTCTTATAGATGTAAATAAATATTTTTGATTTTGTAAATTATAAGAAAGAATTGATAAAATCATTCATCATTTAAATTTATAGTCACATTAAATAAGATAATTATTAATATATTAAATGTCTCATTTTAAATTCAATTATAAGATCACAAATAACTAACAAGCCTTGAGAGATTTTTGTATTTTACAATGGAAAATGACAAGATACACCCTACTTAACTTGGAAAATTAGTTGCTTGGAATCACCCTTATGACATCTTAGCAGTTGCGTTAAGATAAAAATAAAATTTTACACAAAAATCACTCACTCAAAGCAATTGATCTCTAGAAACCATAAATTGTACTCTCCATAAATTATAAACTTCACTTTACAAAAATTGAAACAATACTCCTAAGGTGAGACTGGAGAAAGTAGCAAGGTGAGCGATTTTTGAGAGTGGAGCAAGTAGGAGGTTGAGAGGTTTGGATTACCAAGAACATGACAGTGGGGCACCAGATTATCTTGAGCGCACGCCTGCACTCAGGCATTCACACATCATCCGACATATGGCGATAAAAAAGAGAGAAATCATTTCATTTTCTCCTCATGTTTTTACTCCTCATGTGATATCTCTTCGCTCCATCGCCACATGTCGGATGATATGTGGACGTCCAAGCAGACGCCTCGTTTGTCCGCCTGAGGTAATCCAATGCCTGGCAGTGGTGGCCATTAATAGCACCTTAAGCGACTCGATCCCTTACCCTCACGCAAGCCATCACACCGAATGGCAGGTAGGTGACTGAGTGCCCATGCTGAGATGACGATAGCGAATCACAGCCAATCGTGATTGGATTCAGGAAGAGTTCAATCGCTCCCACAGGTCAAACATGCGTCCCCTTTAACCCTTATTAACTATGGTTAAGATTTTTTAACCTTTAGCATTCAAAACTTAACTTTAGTTTTTTGAAAAAAAATATTTTTCTCTAGTTTAAAAATTTTAACTCTTAAGGTTATTAAAAAAAAAAAAAAAAAAAAAAAAACTAAGGTAGATTATTGAATACTAAGGGTTATAGAATCGTAACCACGGTTAATAGAGATTAAAGGGTACACGTGTTGAACTGTGAGAGCGATTGAACTCTCCATGAATTCAATCACGATTGGCTGTGATTCGATCTTTACCTTAACTGTCCATACGTTTGATATACTTTGTCACAGCATTCCCTGGCCTATGTTGGTCAACCCTTCCCAAACACTAGAATTTACAAAATTCCTCCTCCTAGTCGTCTCCTAGGTTTCATACAAAATTCTCTCTCTCCTCTCTTCAGTCCCTGCTACACCTTAACTACTCCCCAGATCGCCGGTTTCCGCCATGGAAAACCGGCAACAAGAAAACCCCACCTACCGCCGGTGGCCTTTTCCGGCCAAATGCTAGGAAATAGCCGTCAAGCTGATGACGGTGACGGTGACGGTGACGGTGACGGCGATGATGGAGAGAACAAAATAAACCAGATACTCAAACCCGTACTATTCTTCTTCTTCCGGGGACCTTCTGTTCTGCAATGGCGGCTGAAAATACAGCACCCCTTGAAGCTACGGTACAGGTCTCTGCAGATGATCTTACAGCCAAGACAGTCCACAAGCGCTACGAGGGGTTGGTCACGGTGAGGACCAAGGCCATAAAGGGCAAAGGGGCTTGGTACTGGGTTCACCTTGAGCCCATACTGGTTCACAACACCGACACCGGACTCCCCAAAGCGGTCAAGCTCCGGTGCTCTCTCTGCGACGCCATGTTTTCTGCTTCGAACCCGTCTCGGACTGCTTCAGAGCACCTAAAGAGAGGGACTTGTCCCAATTTCAGTTCTGGTCCAAAACCCATTTCGTCCATTTCACCATCTCCCATTTCGTTGCTCGCTTCGCCATTTTCGCAGAACCATAACCTTCGCAAACGCAGTTCTACTGGTGTGGGGTCGTCTTGTTCATACCAGGTTTCGTCTCTTGCTTTGCTTGATGACTCTCGCTTCTGTTCCGACTTGGCTTACTCTTCTGCAACGACTGTTGTTAGTTCAAATTCTCAGCGTTTGATTTTGTCTGGTGGGAAGGAGGATTTGGGAGCTTTAGCTATGCTGGAAGACAGTGTGAAGAAGCTCAAGAGTCCTAAGGCTTCTCCGAGTCCGACACTTAGCAAGAACCAGATTGAGTCTGCTCTCAATCTCCTCGCAGACTGGGTTTATGATTCTTGTGGGGCAGTTTCATTTTCAAGCCTCGAACACCCCAAGTTCTTAGCTTTCCTTAACCAGGTTGGCTTGCCGGCGATTTCCCGGAGAGAATTCGCTGGCGCTAGACTGGATGCCAAGTTCGACGATGCCAAGACTGAGTCGGAAGCGAGAATTACGGATGCGAGGTTCTTTCAAGTTGCTTCTGATGGGTGGAAGTCGAAGAATTCTGGGTTTATCGGCGAAGAGAAGTTGGTGAATTTGACAGTGAATCTTCCGACTGGGACGAGCTTGTTCCGAAAGGCTGTGTTTACTAGTGGGCCTGTTCCGTCCAAGTTCGCCGAGGAGGTTCTTTGGGAAACGATTACAGGCATTTGTGGGAGTCTTGTCCAGAGGTGTGTAGGGATCGTTGCTGATAAGTTTAAGAGCAAGGCATTGAGGAATTTGGAGAATCAGAATCAGTGGATGGTTAATCTCTCTTGCCAGTTTCAGGGGTTCATTAATCTGATTAAGGATTTCAGTAAGGAGCTTCCTCTTTTCAAGACTGTAACTGATAATTGCCTTAAGATTGCAAATTTCTTCAATACTAAGTCTCAGGTTATGAACAGTTTCCACAAGTATCAATTACAGGAGCTTGAGCATACTGGGCTTTTCCGAGTTCCCCCACCGGAGTGTGAGAAATCAAAGAACTTTGCACCTGTGTACGCTATGTTGGAGGATATAATGAGCTCGGCCCGGGCACTCCAGTTGGTTGTGCTGGATGATTTGTATAATTTAGTATCCGTGGAGGACCCAATTGCTAGGGAGGTCGCGGATATGATCCGGGACACGGGGTTTTGGAGTGAATTGGAGGCGGTGGACTCCCTAGTGAAGCTGATCAGGGGGATGGCCCAAGAAATTGAAGCGGAGAGGCCACTAGTTGGGCAATGCCTCCCACTTTGGGAGGAGCTGAGGACTAAAGTGAAGGAATGGTGTGTGAAATTCAATATTGTCGACGGACATGTGGAGAAGGTGATTGAGAAAAGATTCAGGAAGAACTACCATCCGGCATGGTCAGCGGCGTTTATACTGGATCCTCTTTACTTGATGAGGGACACCAGTGGGAAGTACCTCCCACCCTTCAAGTACCTAACGCCCGAGCAGGAGAAGGATGTGGATAAGCTCATAACCAGGCTTGTATCAAGGGAGGAAGCTCATATCGCATTAATGGAGCTTATGAAATGGAGGTCTGAGGGGCTCGACCCAATCTATGCTCAGGCTGTTCAGGTGAAGCAGCGAGACCCCATGACGGGAAAAATGAAAATTGCGAACCCCCAGAGTAGTAGGCTTGTGTGGGAAACGTACCTAAGCGAGTTCAAGTCACTGGGGAAAGTGGCAGTGAGGCTTATATTCCTCCATGCAACCTCATGTGGGTTCAAATGCAATTTTTCATTCTTGAGGTGGGTGTGTACCCATGGGAACTCAAAGGCGGCCATGGACAGGGCTCAGAAGATGATATTCATTGCAGCCCATTCCAAGCTCGAGAGGCGGGATTTCTCCAATGAGGAAGACAAGGATGCAGAGATGTTCGCCACGGCAAACATTGAGGATGACGTGTTGAATGACATCTTTGTCGAATGAGGTCTTCGTCGATGCATCCTCAGTGTAACAATTTTTATTTTTATATTTACTCCTGTAGAATTTTGAAATTGTAGGATTTATTGAATTCTTTTCACTACTCTTTTCTCTCTGTCCTTGTTGTTTACTTAATCTATTCTAATAGAAGATTTTGGGGCAGTAGGGTGGGGGACAATGGGATTGAACCATGTATTACTACTAGCAGAGCCTCGTGATTTGAACGAATTGCCCATCTCCTGCCTGGGCAATTTTTTGGGGTTACTGGGTTTCCAGAAAAGAAACTCTTCTTGTTTATAAGGATAGAGAATGGTGCAGGAACAGAACAGGAAGAATGTTGTAACATTTTGGTTCCTATAGTGATTTGGTTCAGAAATTGAGTTCTAACTTGATCTTTCTTTCTTAAATATGTAAGCATTTAACATTTTTAGCCAATTGCCCAAGATTTTTGAGATTCAAACTTGGATTGACATACAACTTTTAGATTTCTCTCTGGAACAGATGTTGCAGATATAGGCAAGCAGGACTTCCACATTGATAGACAAGGTTCTACAGACCGTTTGTACCAAGATGGTTCCGTATATCAGAACCATGCTTTTAGAGCTTTATTGGCCTATATTATATTCTTTTCTTTGCATCCTTAAACTTTTAGATATTACTTCTATAACACAAATGCTGTGCTGCTCTTCTCACTGTGTTTCCCTACGACTAAGGCATGAACTAATCTATTTCAGAAGACATTAAACTTTATAGGTCTCAAGAGGTTCATCTGAATTGGATTTGCAAATTCATTACTTAGTTCTACTGAACTTTTGATGTTGATGCGCTTATATCTGCCAGCAAGATCATTCTTCTCCGTACTGCTTCACATGGCCAGTTTTGTTAATGTGAGTTGTTAACAGGAACCACGGGGAACGATCAGGTGGCTTTTGCCTTAATTGCCCCCCACCCCCCACCATTTTTTTTTGGTACTAAACTTTTTTGTGTGTCCATCAATCCTTTCTGTGCAAGTATAGAAGCTTGTTTTCTAACTAAACTGAATGGGGATGAGCTTCCAAGTTTAGGATCAGTACCCATAACCAGCATCAATGCTTGCTTGAATCACACTAATCTCCACATGATCTAGTAGGATTCCTCACTAGGAAAGACTCTTCTGCTTATGAGGGGCTCGAAATCTGAATAACATCCAAAATTTTAATCTCCAAATTTCTGAAATAGGTTATTTCAAATTTTTTGCACTATAAATTCTTAGATTAGCTTTTCTTTTACCTGTCTTTTCTTTTTCTTTATTGAATTTAGTGGGAAAAGAACTTTTAATTCTATCAACTTATAACATTTTCCGTAATTTCAGGCCCTCGTGTTGGTGGAAAATGAGAGGAGAGCTATGGATATGTTGACAACTATTATCTTGAACATTGGAGATATGATAACTGTTAATTCAACTGAAGAATGTGCTGAAAAACAAATACCATATTATATATCATGCTTTTGATGACAGAAGCATTTGACACAAATATTGCTGAACTGGGGAGGCCACCATAAGATACTTTGGTTTTTTATAAAAGTTGTGTGAGTGTGCTTGATAAAGTGGAAGTTACAAGAGGACACAAGAATGACCTCATTTTGGAATTTTTCATGTGAAGTATCTTTTTGCCATAGGCAAGGTCTGCTTGAACGGGTTGGGTGGATGGTGAACCAGACTTGGTTCCTTCATGGGTCAACCTCAGAAGGACTCGAGAGCGGATTTTTGTAGCCAGAGAAGCACTTGTCACTGATATCTCATCCATATCTCCTGGAGTGTCTGTCTTGAGCTACTGGAGACCCACCATGAAAGAAGTGGAGGTCTATCTCAGTTTACTGGTAGTTGTGGTCAAAGAAAAGGATAGAGCTCAGGGGCCTTCTATCCCATCATCTTTGGGTGGCTTGTCTTTTAAACATTCCAAAGCTCGTGATGCTTGGCCTCTGGCTGGGCCCTTCTTAACTTTTGATCTCAAGGTTAAAAATGGAGTTTGCTGTCATTAGTTGCGCCCACCATGATTGTCAAAGGTCTTGAAAGGGCCCGAAGAAAGGAAGGTTGTTGGCATGAAGAAGCAAAGAAGATGCCTGATGGGGATTCTACAACGAACCCTGAACTGATTTTTGCAGGTTTTTCCTATTAGCAAGAGTCAATGAACTATAATTCAGCAAGTGTAAATTGGTGGCATTTTCCCTACTACATCCATAGGTAAGCTATATTTTAACATGTGCATATACTCAAAGTTATGAAGTTGGACTTCAGGAATTATTCCTCCAGAGAAAATTTCAGTAAAAATTGACAAATTTTGGAAATAAACCGAAAAAATGTCGGGAAAGATATGAAAAATGTAAAATAAGATAAATAATTATGATAAAAAATAAACGAATATATTTCATATATTAGATATACATTCGAAATATTTCAAATAGTCATAAATAATTCGTATATAATTCATGAAGTTGAAGAAGCCACAAATTTTTCAAAAAGTCGTGATACTTCATAAATTAATTGTTCGATGAAAAGGTCTTGAATTATTCGAAACTTGTTGAAAGAATTGAAGAACTTTGTTACTTTGCATGTACCCATATGTATATGTGTATATGTCATGGTACATACTCCAAATGGTGTTTGATACATGAATTTTAATCAAAATTAATTACCTCCATGTATACTTCAATATGTAAATAGATATCTTGACAAACTTGCTTACTCTTTGTTTATTTTTTTAGAAATTTGGAAATGAGGTTCTGGAAATGCAATTTCCCCAGGCAGGCCGACGGTTGTGCGATTGTGAGATCCATTCCTGATATGTGTTTTGTTCTTTCATGATCCATGAGAAAATTAATGGAAAATATAAACAATACTGGGAGTGAAAGAAAAATTAAAATTTAAAATACACAGTCAAGGCCAACATATGGGGTCATTGCCCAGTTATTATATAATCCCTCTCTACAGCTCTACTAAAGAAATACTTCTAATTTTGGAAATCCATCTGGTGGGTTTCCAAAATTTGCCATCACTCTTTATTTTTCACCTTTGAATGGTAATTTCAATAGTTTCAAGAAACCAATATCTATCATTTCTTCTTATCATAAGAACCCCATGAAGCAGTTTGAACTACCACTCATTTCCATAGGAACCCCATGAAACACTTTGAAGGACCACACACACTCTCTCTCTCATGGATTTCAGATTCACCCACCCACCTTCACAAACAGTAAAAAGTGGAAAAAAATAACCAAATGGGTATGTTTAAAAAGTGGAAAAGTCAAATGCTATCTTAACTTTTTGGTGAGTGAAGTGAGTACTAGAATAGGATACCAAAAAAAAAGTGGTTACTATAGTAGAATGACTTGAGTATGAGTATAGTTTTTGCCTTGGGTTTGCCTTAGAGCATTCCTAGCAGCCTCACCAAATTTTACTCACCAAAATAGCCAAAACTCACTTTTTTTTTCTACTTTGGCTATCCATTATTTTAAAACACTCCCAGCAACCTCACCAATTTAACAAAAAAAAAAGAAGGAAAAAGAAACATTATTTTAATATTTGTATGGGAAAACAAAAAAAAGAAGGGAGAGAGAAACATTATTTTATTATTTGTGTGAGATCACAATAAAGGAAGGGAGAGAGCGAAACCTTATTTTATTATTTGTATAATACCATAACAAAGGGAGGGTGAGAGATTTAACTTTGGTGAGTGTTCAGTACTCACCAAACTTGGTGAGTACTATAGACTCACCAAAACGAAATCTTTATTCTGATGAGGCCGTTGGGGACCTATTTTGGCATTTTTTTTAGTGTTTTGGCTTTTGGTAAGGCTGCTAGGAATGCTCTTAGAGCATTCCTAGCAGCCTCACCAAAATAACCATTTTGGTTATTTTGGTGAGCCAATCGGCTAAAAAGTGCTAAAAACTCTCTCCACAGCCTCATCAAAACTCAGCAAAATAAAGATTTGGGTTTGGTGAGTTACTGTACACTGACCAAGTTAAAATTTCTCTTTCACTTCTTTTTGTGGGCCCACACAAATAATAAAATAAAGGTTTCTTTCTCCCTTCCTTTATTGTGGTCCCACACAAATAATAAAACAATGTTTCTCTCTCTATTCTATTTTCGTTTTTCCACACAAATAATAAAATATTGTTTCTCTCTCATCTTTTTTTTTTGTTAAAATGGTGAGGCTGTTGGGAGTGTTTTAAAAAAGTGGCTCACCAAAACAACTTTTTGTGAGTTTTGGCTATTTTGTTGGGTAAAATTTGATGAGGCTGCTATGAATGCTCTAAGTACTCTATTTGGTTGAGATGACACAGGTTCCTGTCGGCAAGCCTTAGTAATGCCAACTAGAGAGAGAGGTCCTCTCTCTCTCTAACCGTTCTCTCTCTGTCTTTCTCTCTGCGGGAGAAAGCTTTTTCACTTGTATGGTATGCTTCACTGTTCTCTCCACTAATGTTTGTTTTTGTAGGATATATGATGATTAGTATTGGACGACACTCTCTTTCTACAAGAATCTTCCCCCTTTCAATGCTCCCTATAATTCACCTTTTTTTGTCAACTCTCTCTCTTCTTCCCACCTACATAACTGTTGATTGTAGTTGAATTTGAAGCCCCTCCTTATGAGATACTCTCATTTTGACATTTTCTTTTTGGTGACTTTGGTTTAAGATTTAATACTTGTTTGAAATGATCTTTTTTTTATGACTCTGGTTTAAGATTTGATAATTGTTTGAAATTAAGCAACATGATTAGTTTGAAGTTTAGGATTTAAAAAAAATAAAAATCAGATTAATTTGTTAAATAGTTGAATCAAATGCTGAATCCATTATTGAAACCACTATAGGTAAAGTTGGTGTAATGCTTCCGAATAGCGTAAAATAGTATTGATTGGACTACTTTTCTCGAAATTTTGGTCGAAATGATTTGGATTTGTCCTTGGTATGTGTTGTCGATTGAATTGCATGATTGCATTTAGGAGTCAAAAAGGAAATGCTTCAAAAATCAAAAAGGAAAATCATACTAACAAAATTATCAATAGAGTTAATAAGTTTATCCATCATTTCATGACATTTATTTATGATAAAGTGCTATAAATACCAATAAAATTCAAAATTTTGTATCATGTCCCAGTCTCCCGCTTATTGATATGCTTAAACTGAGTGGTAACCCTGCATGACTTGGGGCCGCTCAAGCGTATCATGCCCCAGATGTACAATAAATAGATATTTTTAGCGTTTGATTTTGACGGCAAACATCCAAAGATTAAATGCCAAAAGAAACCAAAAAAAAAAAGTTATTTGGTATTTAAACCTAAAATATTCCTACCAAATAAATTGCAAGCCTATTTTTGTGATTTATTTCCAAGATGGGAAATGCGCTCATTAACTAGAAAACCCACATGTTTATATGATTTAGTATTGGTTGACGAGAAACCTAAGAAGCGATAGAATTCTTAAATAATGAATACATATACTAGGGTTCTAGAATAAGTGGAACAAAAATAAAGTTAAATGTACAACTACCACTTTAGTAATAATGGAGTAAAGGATTTTCCTATCTCAACTCAATTATCTATGAAAAAGTAAATATCTAAAAGAATGTTGCAGGAAATATGAAAGAATGAGTTGA
This sequence comes from Tetracentron sinense, assembly GCA_015143295.1. Classification (NCBI taxonomy): domain Eukaryota; kingdom Viridiplantae; phylum Streptophyta; class Magnoliopsida; order Trochodendrales; family Trochodendraceae; genus Tetracentron; species Tetracentron sinense. The sequence goes on along the minus strand of CM026572.1, from coordinate 23,593,145 downwards.
GTTGAGATAATAATAATGTTTTTGGTGAAATGTTATCATGTAACTAACACACTAAACTCATACAGAGCCAGACCAAAGGTAGTTGCTAAGTTGCCATAAGGGTATGTCCAAGAAACCACTCCAAAAGGACCTAACTTAAGGAGGGGGATGACCCCTTATACACCCCTTTGTAAGGTGCCATAAGGGTATGTCCAAGAAACCACTCCAAAAGGACTGACCAAAGGAGGGTTGATGGCCCCTTATACACCCCTACAAAATCTTGTTCCCAACCAAGAAAAATGAGATGAGTATGTTCTTGTAGACACCCCGTGTTTGCCCGGATTCCTCATGCTTTCATACTTCTTCTGTACTTCTTCTCCAAGGCAAGACGGACTCCACGAGATCACTTTAAATCCCGTTCACCCATTTACAAGCATCTCACCACCATTTAAAGATCACCCATATCTTAAATCCAATGTAGGGGTATTTTAGTCATTTAACCATCCAAAAGCGAGATTGGACTTAAGGTAATAATTCAGAATTTTTATAAATCATATGGCTTCCATTTTGTCTCTTAAAATCCACTTTTGAAGGGCTTAGATACCGATTTTCCATTGCGATGACAATTTCGTATATATTTTAAATCTGAAATGGCTGTAATATAATTACAGCCATTCCATTTTGGCCTAAAAATTTAATGACTGTAATTAAATTACAGCCATTCCAAATATTGCCTATTTCTGAATTGGAGGTAAAATTATTACCACCAATTCAATTTTTGCCTAGATTCTTAATGGCAGTAATAACTTTACCGATATTCTTGACAAAGATATTTTTTTTTTCAGAGATGGTTACACCTTTACATGTCAGATTGTTGAAATTACCCTAATGTCCCTAATTGGCGGTAATAACTTTACCACCATTTCAATATTAGGCTTATTTTAAAATGTCCTCAATTACATTACCGCCATTTATTGGATATTTTCACAAGGCCATGTGCTAGACTCTCTGGAGTCCCTGAGTACCAAATTTGAGAATAAGTCTTAAATGGCGATAAAAACATTGAGGACATTAAGAATTTAGCCTATTCTTGAAATGGAGGTAAAGTTATTACCTCCATTTTGATATTAATTTATGTAATTCCAGCACAGTTTCTTCTAGAGAATTCTTGTGCTTTGGACAAGGTATGCCCTTGACAACCTGAAAAATTCTTGAAGAATGGCCCCCCTTTAATTACCAAAATATCATTAAATGACTAAAATACCCCTAAAGATGTTTAGTCCCATATTAGAATTGGGGGAGTTTTTCCCCTCAACTTCTCCCTTATAAATATCTTAGCCCTTTATCCATTTAACACTAACTTTTTACCAGTCAAAACTCTGCCCAAAAAGACTAAGGAAAGCCATGCAATTTGTAAGACATTATAAGTCTTAGAAATCTTTCATCCCTCCCATTTGCCCAAAAATTCAAACAAACTCCCTAAATCCCTAGAGGGTTAGAAATTCCAAAGGAGAAAGCCTTGGAGAGGAAAAAGTTGAAGAAGTAGGAGATAAATCATTGGAGAAGAAGAAGGGAAAGCTTGAAGAAAAATCAAGGGGGTCTCCAACCCACATAGGTAGGCCCAACTATCCCATCTTTTACATTTGTGCTAATTCTCTTCTTAATCCTCTATTTCTTTTCTTTCAATAATGTGAGTAAGCCTTTAGATAGATTTTGAGACCTATTAATCTTTCTTTGGATAGTTTGGACTCTCTTATGAGTGTTTCGTCGATTAGGGGGCTTCAAATGGAAGGAAGAGGGGTAGAAACCTATAGGCATATTTTAGAATCCATTTTTGTTTACTTTCTTTAACAAATATGAGCCAAATTGTTGAAAAACTCTCATCTCTTTGCTCTAAAACTCACCAAGGATCCCCTATGACGTGTTTCGCCGAATTAAGGCTCTTTGTGAGATATGGAGATATAGAGATGTTCCCTAGTTTAGAACCCATGTTTCAAATCTCATAATTTTCAAGCATTTTTAGCCTTTGGTATATTATTCTTCTTGAAAAATTCACTAAAGATCCCCTATGACGCGTTTCGCTTAATTGGGGACTCTTTGTGAACAATAGAAGAATGAGGATATTCCCTTCATAGTTCAATACGCGGTTGATTTTGAAAATCGATGCCATTTTTATGCATTTATAACGATGTCTAATCTTCCTAGATTAGAGCAGTTATAATGCCCATTTTTAGAAAGTTTTCCCTCATCATTTCATGCATTTATAATGATGTCCAATCTTCTTAAATTAGAGTCGTTATAATACCCATTTTTAGAGAGTTTTCCCTCCTCATTTCATGCATTTAGAACGATATCTAATCTTCCTAGATTAGAGTTGTTATAATACCCATTTTAAGAGAGTTTTTTTCCCTCGTCATTTCATGCATTTATAACGATGTCTAATCTTCCTAGATTGCAGTCGTTATTATGCCCATTTTTAGAGAGTTTTCACTCCTCATTTCATGATTGCATGATTGATTATGATCAAGACAAGATTGCTGAAGTTTAACATGATTAAGGCAAGATTATTGAGTTCTAAACATGAATTTTGGAAAGGGTATTGTGTATAAAAATGTACATTGATTATTTTATTTTCTTTATGAGTTTTGTTAAACATGATAAAGATAATAGATGTTATATTTTGATGTTTAATATGGTTATATTGAATGTGGATGACTGGAAATGATGATGAATGAGTTTGATGACATGATTATGGTTTATGGATGGATTAGAATGAAAGATGGAATGTTGAAAATGGGGAAATAACATGGTACTCAAATAATATATTGAATGTGTTAATTCAAATATTTAGAATTACTAAATGTTGAAATGATGTTATTGAAATTATTTAAGCATGTTCAAGAAATATCAATGCATGTTATGATAAATTATGTCATATCTATATTGCATGGTGATTGACATTCGGATAGGCCAAAGCTTAGAGGAAGTCCTCCATGTCAGAAATTCTCTAACCAGAGAGATGTAACCTAACGGAGTTTCTTGGCGGAAGACCAAAACCTAAGTGATGACCAATCTCGAATAATTATCACGACACTCAAGCACAAGTTCACATGTGTGGTAATTTACAAGTCTCACAGATACACAAGCATGACATGAACGTTGTATGGATACTGGAATACAAGTACAATAATAAGAACAAGTACAAATATAAGAACAAGAGCAAGTACAAGTACAAGAACAAGAAC